>JALGPY010000032.1:0-1301570 GCA_023055425.1 Linanthus parryae | reverse complement strand
TGGCTGCGGCGTAGCACTGCCAGTCCCAATGATTCTTCTCAGTTGGAACGTGCGTGGGCTCGGGAACACCAGCACGTTCCTATCTCTTCGCGATGAAGTGAGGAGAGTTGTTCCCGATCTATTCTTTTTGATGGAGACTAGATTAGAAGTAAAGAAGATGGAAGTCATCCAGAGCAAGTTAGGCTTTCAAAACGGCCCGCATTATGGGAGTATAGGCTGCAGTGGAGGTATTTCGTTGCTTTGGTCAAATAATGTTAATTTTGAGTGGATCCGCTACAATAAATTCTTTATTAAAGGATGGGTTTGCAAATAAGATGGTTCACATGATTGGATGTTCACCGGTTTCTACGGAGACCCAAACGAAAGCCAACGCCATAACTCACGGACGTTACTAGAAAGGATCAAACCTTCTCCAGCCACGCCGTGGTGCGTTATTGGAGATTTCAATGCTATTGCCTCTAGATTGGAAAAGGAGGGAGGCCGTGCAGTTAGATTCAGCCAAATAGAGTTGTTCATTCAGGCAATCAATAAATGTGATTTGCGTGACATTGGTTTCATTCGCTGTCCTTTTACATGGTCGAACAACCAGAGCGATGAAGGACATATCAAAGAAAGATTGGATCGTATGCTAGTGACCGATGAATGGCGTGGCAAATTTCTAGGAGCATCAGTGTTGCACCAATTTATTGCGAACTCTGATCATCTCGCCCTTGTGGTGAATTTCAACCCCAAGAAGATTGGAAGTTTTGGGAAAAGATTTATGTTCGAGTCAGTTTGGGTAAACCACCCTAACTGCCGTGCCCAAGTAGAAGAGATGTGGGCAATCTACCATAACAATTTCGAGTAAAAAATTACACAGCTAGCCACAAAGTTGAAGAAGTGGGATAAATCAGTGTTTGGCAATTTGAAAACAAGGATACGGAAGCTCAGGGACAAATTAGCCGGTTTATGGGTACAACAACCATCAACAGAAGACAGAAGAATATTTCGCCAAGTCCAGGAGGAACTAAACCAAGCTATCAGCCTAGAAGAAGAGCTATGGAGACAAAGAAGCCGAGTTTTATGGTTAAAGGATGGTGACAAAAACACCTCCTTTTTCCACCGTAAAGCCTCCAACAGAAGATTACGGAATACAATAGTTCGTCTCAAAGATTGTAATGGTAACTGGGCTGAAGGTAATGATGCCATCAGTCAAGTTTTACAGAACCACTTCTCCAACATTTTTGCTTCAACTTGCCTAGTCCAACGGACATTGAGGCAGCTATACGAGATGTCCCAAAACTCGTTTCGGACGAGTACTGTGCAAGCCTGGAAGCATATTTTACAGCCAAAGAGGTAGAAGATGCCCTAAAAGCAATGAACCCGATCAAATCACCTGGTATTGACGGTTTCCCCCCTCTTTTTTATCAGAAATTTTGGAATATAGTTGGCGGAGATGTCACCAATATATGTCTGCAAGTTCTAAATGGGGATGGCCAACTAAAGGATCTTAACAAGACCCTCATAGCCCTTATCCCGAAAGTTAAGCAGCCTCAAGAAGCTGGAGATCTAAGACCCATTAGCCTATGCACAATTGTCTATAAAATCATAGCTAAAGCGATAGCAAACAAACTAAAACCAGGACTCTCAGAAATTATCAGTGATTCGAAAAGTGCGTTCGTTCCTGGACGTCAAATCACCGACAGCATTCGAGGTGATTCACTCGATCAAGACGAGGGTGAAAGGAAAAACGGGTCAAGTTGCCTTGAAAGTAGATATGTCAAAGGCTTACGATCGGGTCGAATGGACCTTCCTAGAAGCCGCAATGGTGAAGATGGGCTTCGGCAATAGAATAGTTAACCGAGTCATGAAATGTTTGAAGTCCGTTCGTTATTCAGTTACACTAAATGGTGAGATAAGGGAAGACATCATACCTCAACGTGGTCTCCGTCAAGGATGTCCGCTATCACCTTACCTATTTCTCCTCTGTAGTGAATGTCTTTCTAGAGCAATCGAAGCACAGTTTCAAACAAAACACTGAGGGGTGTCAAAGCGTCCAGAAGTGGGCCGGTGGTCTCCCACTTGTTCTTCGCCGATGATAGTATCTTCTTCACTCGTTCCTCTCCTACTGATATTATAAAATTATTACAGATTATTACATGTTATGAGAGAGCCTCTGGGTAAAATATAAATCTTAACAAATCTTCTGCTATGTTCTCTTCTAATATGTCTAATGCAGAGAAACAGAATATCAGCTCTTTGTGCGGAGTCCCGGAAGTAAATGAACACGAACGATATTTTGGCCTACCTGTCACCGTGGGGAGGAAAAAAAGAATCACATTCAGCTATCTTATTGATAGAATCATGAGCAAAGTGAAAGGGTGGAAGGAAAAGTTCTTAACTCCGGCGGGCAAAGAAGTACTCCTTAAGGCCATAGTACAAGCAACCCCATGGTTTGCTATGGGTTGTTTCCAACTTCCGGCACACACCTGTCAAAGAATTGAGAAACTAATGAGGCAGTTTTTATGGAGCAGTAAAGCAAGCAAGGGTATAAATTGGATGGCATGGGACAAGATGCAACTCACCAGGGACCAGGGGGAATCGGCTTTCGTGATATTCAAGACTTTAATCAAGCATTATTAGCCAAGCAGTGTTGGAGGCTCCTACAAGCTCCTAACAGCTTAACCTCGAGAATAATCAAGGCTAAATATTTCCATACATGAACCTTCTTTCAAGCAAAATTGGGAAACCTCCCTTCTTTTTCCTGGAGAAGTTTACTACCTGGCAGAAAACTCTTAGAGAAAGGTGTGTTCAGGAAACTGGGGAATGGCCAGTCAACAAACATTTTTAAGGATCCCTGGATACCGCGTGAGAGAAGCCTCAAAGTAATCACAACAAGCCGAGAAGATGCAAATACTACAGTAAGTGAGTTCATAGATCGTAGAAGTAACAGTTGGGACATACAAAAGCTCAGAAATTACCTCTGGGAAGTTGATGTGCAGGAGATTTTGAGAATCCCCATCCCCACTCAACAGATAGAGGATTCCTGGCTTTGGCATTTTGAGGAATCAGGGAAATTCACAGTAAAGTCATGCTACTCCCTAGCCCAAAATCTGTCAACATCAACTCAAAATCCTACCTCAGTTTCCACAGTTCATTCACAACGACGGCTCAAACAGCTCTGGAAACTAAAAAGTCCGAGGAAATTACTTTTCCTCACTTGGAGGATCCACAACAACATTCTCCCAACCGCAACGAATTTGCAGAAGAGGGGTATTCAAGAAATTGATACGAATTGTTCAATTTGCGGTCGATACGGAGAAACAAATGAACATATCTTCCTCAAGTGCCCCACAACAGTAAATTTTTGGGATAATTTTTAGATTGGAAACATGACAGATCAAAGAATTGAAGCCAAAATTGAGTACCTTTTCGATCGAGGAGCCATTAGTCAACAGATCAAAGTGTGTTACGGACTATTGGTCCTGTGGACTCATCGAAACAAAGCCAGATTTGAAGAACCCATCTCTCCGCCGGAGCTCCTTGCCGACCAGGCCCTCTTCCTCATAGCGGATCTAGAAAGTGCTGCCAAGCCGAACGAGAGCTTCTCAGATCCATCGGAAGCTTGGAAACCCCCTCCACCAGGGTGGCTCACACTCAACTTCGACGGTGCCTGGTCCTATCGCGACAGAAAGGCAGGTGCCGGAGTGATTATCAGAGATCATCACGGAGACTCGTTGGCTGCATGCGCTATTCCGATCAACTGGGGCACCGGAGCAAAAGAAATTGAAGCTCAAGCGATGGAGTTTGAAATCAATATGGCAGAAGAGATGGGGATTAAGAAATTGATTGTTGAAGGAGATGCAAAAAGCCTAATCTCCCAAGCTTAAGAAGGAGATATGGGTACACTCGAGAGAACCACAATTTCTGAAGCTCTCCAGAAGATTCATCAAAGAGCTGTGAGTTTCGAAGAGGTGAAATGGCGTTTCATCCCACGAAGAGCCAACAGATGTGCGGACCAACTCTCAAAGGAAGCATTGAATAGTGACCAAGTTCGATGCTGGCATAGTGAAAAGCCAGATTGGCTTACAGCTGTCATAAAGACAGATACATTGAACTGTAATTCCCCATTTTTAACAGATTAATGAAATTTATCTCTTCTTCTAAAAAAAAGATATTTAACATGTTTATATTGATAGGTCCAAAAGCAATTGATAAGTCTTTGTATATTTAACATGTTTATATTGATCTGAGTCACCATCCTCATTTACTCGAAAACACATATGAATTACTTGTTTGAACATTACATGAAAAGTTGAAAATCTCTTTTTTATGTTACACTGGTTCATTTCCAGGCAAAACCACCAGCCCTGTTCATTTCCCGAATATTTCTTCGGGCTTGAGAACGTTGGTGATCTTGTAAATGACCAGTGGCTTGTTGTTGGCTATGGTCTCAACGATTTGAGACAAGCCCACTCCGGCAATCACAATGGTCTTGTCCTCCAAGTTCGCCGCCTCCACGGTGTATGTCCCTACACCGTCTGTCGCCAGAGTATCAATCGGACCCGTTATCGCCTCCTGCGTCCCGAATATCGTGTATTCTCCCATGGCGTGATACTTCAAAAGCGTGACTACCTGATCGGGGGTCAGCTTCTTCAGAGCCTCCTGTATCGGAGGAGAAGCAAATGCCTCATTGGACGGCGCCAATATAGTCAGCCCTTTCTTGTCCAGAGCCGAGTTGTACGCATCCACCACGCCGGTCTTCTGAATCAACGTCGAAAACGTCGTAAGCCCACCCTTCTCCAACAACTCCGTGATGCTGTGGGAATCGGCAATGTGAGAGAAGGCGATGATAAGAGAGAAAATGAAGAAGACCAAGTGCTGCATTGCGCCCATGGCTGAAGCTAGTGCTAAAGATTGATGAGCTTGCTGTTGTTACTGATCCAGCAGAGGAAGGACTGTTGGGGTTTTTAAAGGGGGTTTAATAAGGGTTAAGCGGGTGAGGTTAAAGTTTAACTGTGGTTAATCGGTGACTAAGAATTGAATGAGTTTGGGAGATATAGGACGAAACAGTCATTGGTTATAGTCAATGGTAGCAATTAAGAGGTTGACTTCTACCTATTTGTAACTCTCATTTTCATAAGAATTTAAAAGAAGGTGCAATAAAATTTACTTCTTTTATTGGCAATATTAGTTGACTATATACTTTCCATCCGTTTGATTTTAAAGGCTCATAATTATTCGTAATTTATAATTAATATTTTATGTCAATAGTAACAATTAAGAGGTTGTCTCATATTTATTCGTAACTCCCATTTTAATGGGTATTTAAGTGAATATTCATCAAAAAAATCTTTTAATGACCATATAATTCTTATCCTTACACTTTTAAGGCTCATTATTATAATTCTGTTGTGAAACTAGAATTGAGAGAAAGACAGAAATAAAAGAGACAAGATGCAGGGAGAAGAGTATTGAGAGGTGTATTATTCTCCAACCCTAAGCCTCCTTATATAGGCATTAGGTGGGCTTGTGGACCAGAATATAATAATACAAAATACACCCAACTATGTGGTGGATATTCACATCAGTCCAATTACATATTTCATAACACTCCCCCTTGAATATTCACCACTACGATGCCTCATTAAAACCTTGTCATGAAAAACCCAGTGGGAAAAAATCAATGACTAAGGAAAAAGAGTACATCGGTGAATTGTATTTCGCTCAGCATCATTGATGACATTCTTCTGGAACGCATCTGAATAATGTTTGCAGCCTCGTTAAAACCTTGCTTGGAAAAACCCTGAGGGACAAAAACCATAGCGAAGGAAAAAGAGTGCCGCATTTGGATTGGTTCTCCACCTCTTGGTAACACCTTTGTACCTGGCAAACAAAACAATTGCAGGACCACAATCTAATAATATATAATTAATAAAACATAATAAAATGCATATGCACCTAAAACTACTCGCGAGTGTACACTTTGATTTGCTTCAGGCAAATATTATTTCTCATTGGAACCAACCTCCATGGAATTTCACAAATTTGTGATTCATACGATCGTATTGTAACTAGTTTACATTTCAACCCATCTTTTGTCGTTCCTTAGTCCCCGAGACTAATACAACATTACATCGTTCTCACCACGAGATGATTATACTAACGAGAATTTGTCATGACCCATACATCATGTTTCTCATTTTACAAGTCCCACGCTTAAAAGCAGACATAAACCTCGAGACAAATCCCACGCATACCAGCGGATTTACAGTCTCAACATAGACCCACGCTTAACAGCGGACATAAAATATCTACATGTATCCCACGCGTACCAGCGGATATGTAGTCTCAACATAGATCATAACTTTATGCTTCGAGTATGGTTAGTACCCCAAGTACATAACATATGCTCTACATATTTATATAATTTTTGTAACTCGAGCAGCTTTCTATGTGTTGTTGCCTTTATTTTGGCTAATAACTATTTAGTCAACATTCTTTCCATAAAAAACTCATATGATTTTTACAGCGCTTTTCCAATTGCATCATCATTATTAGTAGGATCATACTATTTGTATTAAGGTACCTTTAGCTACTTCCAGAGCTATGAGCCTCTCCCAGAGCTATTCAATTTACCAACGTTGGTTTTGATCCATTATGATGATGTATATATGAACCCCCAAGATTTCTCCAGAATTTTGTGTTCTTAATTTGTAGAGCATTGATATACCCATATCCCAACATTCTTTTGGATGCTTTGAATTTCACATTCCTCTTCTGGAGGATCAAACATATTTACCCAAGCAAACTTTTTATGCTTAATGTGTATACCCATATAAAATACACATTAGTTGAGAAGCTATCCATTTTGTTTTTGCATTAGTACATAACCGTAGAAACACTGATATTTTGGCTCACGTCATGCAATAGGACCCATTGTCCCCCTCATGACGTGAGCAATATGATCATAACTATAATGATACTTTATTGATGTTTCAGGCATCAATTTGTCTCATATGTACTTTGTTTAAACCAATCCTCAAATTTAAACAAAAATATTGATAATGAGCAATCTCTTGGACACCGTAGTTCTCTAATTAAAATTTCTTCCAAGAAACCCCAAAAGAAACGTAAATGTCAATATTTTTATTCAAAAGTAAGTGGTTGTAGATTCTCTCTTCGGGGAGATCTTTCGATGATATTTTATAACTCCATGTTATAATATTATTTTTCATTACTTCTGGTATGAAAATCACTTTTATGCATATAAAATGCTTTTGTCCAACCATGGACTAAGAATATCTTCTGGATGCTCTACTTGAATCAGTAACAAGCGTATAACGGCAAAGTACTAATGAAGATAAAAAATATGCATATATGATACAAGAAAAAATAATAATATAACCTCTTCATGAGGGTGGATCATTATGTGAATTGTAGCAATCTCTTCAGGAGATAATTATTTATAATATTTCATAACTTCTGGTTATGAAGTCATAAGTGCTGGTTATGAGCGATATCATGTAATAGGTAACTTCGGGTACATATGACATGGCCAGATTTAACATCGATGGCGATTTCGAATGCTCTTCAGGAGGTTCGTTTTTGATCCATAATACGAGAACAGAAGAAAAAGTAGCAAAAAGAATTATAAAAAATAGATAAACCTAGGTAACCAAATATGACCTCTTCAGGAGGTTTAGAAGAAAATTGCTGGACATCCTTCAGGAGATCTAAAAGCAATATGTAACTTCAGGTTACAAGCCATGGAATAACCACATCTTCTAGAGGCACTTCTTTAATTATGGCGTAACTTCGGGTTACAACCATATCATCGTGTCGTAAAAAATAAATACAAAAATAAATAAAGTAAAGTAGCATAACCTCTTCAGGAGGCTTAGAAAAAAAAAATGTAAAACATCTCTTCCGGAGACGAAAAACAATACATTATGACTTCAGGTCATAAAAAAAATTGTAAAACACTTCTTCAGGAGATGTAATAATACTACATGTGACTTCTGGTCACTAATTAGATAATCATATAGTTCACAACTTCTGGTGTGAAAATATACTTTTGTAAGCATAAAGCTTAACCCAATACAAATGTTATTCACTAAAACCTCTTCTGGAGGTTATTGAAAAATCACATGACACCTCTCCTCGAAATGAAACAATGATATACTATGACTCTAGGTACGAAGAGACATGATTTAACATCTTATCATTAACTTAAACCAATTATTTGTCATGAAAGAAGCCCTCTGCTATACTTCTTTTTAAGTGGAAGACACCAACAACACCCGCGATGGGTCTGATTCAAGTACAAGAGAACTACTAGAAGTTTAACTAAATAAAACTGGAGCAGGAACCCAAAAAAATGGCAATAGTTTGATCTAGTGAAGTAGTACAGGATCTGTTAGTATTGATTTCTTTCTCTAAGAAAATTAATATGATCAACTATAAGTGGCTAATAATGGAACAAAGAAATTAACAACAAACTCTTAATTTTCAGTGTTTGATAGAAGATAGTGGCTAATAATGGAACAAAAAAATGGCAATAGTTTTTTTTTTTTTTTTTTTTTTTTTTACCATTGTTTGATAGAAGATAAAGACAACATACGTATGTACAAACCCAAAACATATTTTCTTTTTTTTTTTGACCAATCCCAAAACAAATTAGCAAACATGATAATAAATGTATAAGTTCAATAATAACCAACCAGTTTTGATTTATTTTTCTCTACAAATACTTGACAATAATTTCTTAAAAGAAACCACAGTTCAGAACACATGGTGAACAATGAGCTAAACAAGTTCTTTGTTTGATTTCTCCACTAAAATATGCTTCACTTGTTCGGAGGATTAGAGAATCCAACTGCACAGTACTCAAAACTACCAACAATGAAACTATGGTTTGTCAATCACGATTGAATCGATCAAAACAACCCGGAACAAAAATTATATTTACTATCCGGTAATTCTTTTTCCGATTTATAAAATAATAATCTCTTAACTAAACTCATACCTGATATCTCTTTGTTTGGTAGAACACGTCGTGCTGATAACGTGTTGTGAAACTAGAATTGAGAGAAAGACAAAAATAAAAGAGACAAGATGCAGGGAGAAGAGTATTGAGAGGTGTATTATTCTCCAACCCTAAGCCTCCTTATATAGGCATTAGGTGGGCTTGTGGACCAGAATATAATAATACAAAATACACCCAACTATATGGTGGATATTCACATCAGTCCAATTACATATTTCATAACAAATTCATATTATATAATGAATTAGTAAGACTAAGAATTAAATGAGATCAGGCTTAAATAACAAAATCGTCCCACGTTATAGTCAATGGTAGCAATTAAGATGTTGACTTCTACCTCTTTTGTAACTCTCATTTGATGAGCATTTAAGAGAAGGTACAATAAAATGTATTTCTTTTAGTGGCAATATTAGTTGACTACTTCCACCCGTTACATTTTAAATGCTCATAATTTTTTTTGAGGAACTTTAAATGCTCATAATTATTCGTATTATATAATTAATATTTTATGTCAATAGTAGCAAAGAGGTTACTCATATCTATTTGTAACTCCCATTTTAATGGGTACTAATGGATTGCCCGCGCCCGAGGGCACTACTTACAATACACGTTATATAATCGATTTTGTTGGAGGAGAAGATGAAAATGGCTTCTCTCGTAATTTTCTATGATATCCATCAATTCATGTTCTTACAAACTTTTGATAATTACGTAAATTAATCCAAAAGAGAGCGTAAATTTTCACGTAGTGGGTAGTTAAGTGGCGGACAGTTAAGTGGGTGGTAGGTGAGATCTAAGGATTGGGATAGATTTATGTAATCTAAAGGCTGAAAAGCCATAAGTTAGTTAAATCATGCTGTTTTATAGAATAGATTTAAGAGAATATTCAACATTTTTTTTTAATAACAACATGTTTCTTATCCGTTACACTTTTAAGGCTCATTATAATCGTTCATATTTCACAATGAACTAGTGCATATCCAGTGTCCGAAGGCACGACCACAGTAAAAGTATGACAATTTCCTATGTTTTAGAGATTTTATTATTATGAAGTATTTAGTTCTTAGGATACATAAGGAATATGCTATTCCATATGTCACATTTTGGAGATGACTTATTCTCCGTAACATCTTATTATATAGACGTGGATAAGCTATTCCACGTGTCATATTTTGGCGGATAACTGATTCCCCATAGCAACTTATTATGTAGATATTTTATGCGATAGTAGCAATTGAGAGATTGGCACCTAGCAAGCGGGTGCAAGCTCAGTAGTAGAGTGTTTGAAGCCCCTGCATGAAGTCCTGGGTTGAAACTTGATTAAACTTGATTATATGATGTAATTTTAAAAAAGACCGTGATTTTGTTCAATTTTTTTTTCTACAGAGATGCTACCTATGTTTCTTTATCTTTCTCTTCTGATTTTGATTTGGATCCGTTTGGGGTCTGATATTTTCTAATTTGGGCCTCTGACTTTGTGTCCTGTTATGTTTCATTTTTTAATCTATTTAGATATGATATTTGTGGGTTTCTAATTTGATTCGGGTGATGATTTAATTGGAATGGGGCATATAGCTAGCATTGGGGTGGGGTTTGGTGCTCAATCGAGCCGAGAAACTTGGGTCTTCTCTCCTTCCTCTCCTTCCGTTGTTCATTCTCTATCTCTCCTTCCCTCCTCCTCCTTCCGCAGATATATTTTCTTGTTTGTTTGTTTTTGTTTGAATACTGATAGTATAATGTGTACTAAAAAGTTCAAATTTGATGGATTCTGTTAGTTTTGACTGAAGTGCACAAAAACCCAACCATGGGTATATTGCAATATTTGAGATCACATGAGAGTCATTTGTCATCTGATATAAGATAAGTAATCTGCTTTGTAGAAATAAAAAATTACTTTGTAAGAATCAGCTCTCTTTACTAAATAATGCAACTTAAAGTATGATGTTGGATAATTTCCTCGAAGATTATGTTTAAAGAAGTTAACTTAATTTTAGGTAGATCTCGCTGTTCTGGTCAAAACTGCAAATGAACACTTTGATGTTTGTATATGACTATATGTAATTAATAGATGTTTATATTGTTGTGAGTCCCCACCCCATTTACTCCAAAAACATATACGAGTATTACATGAAAATTAGAAAACCTTTCTTTGTTTATGTTACACTGGTTCATATTTCAGAAGGGGAAAAGAACTTTGTTGATCTTGAAAATGACCAGTACTGGATTGTTGTCGATTATGGTTTCCCAAATAAAGCAGAAGGTTCGAAAACCCCGTTGACCTCGACTATGAGCAGTTGATTAAAGTTGTATATGGTCCCAACAACTTGAGCCGAGTTCTCTTCAGCAATCACAGTGGTCCTGACGCCGTCAAACTTTGCCTTCAAGATGTAATTTTCACTGTCACCAGTCGCCAGAGTAGGAATCGGTAGACCAGGGCTCACCGTCAGGATGTAATCTCCGACGGCGTGATACTTCAAAAGTGCGACTGCCTCATCGGGTTTTAGCATCTCCAGAGCCTTTTTAATGGCAGGAGAATCAAACGCCGAGTTGGACGGTGCAAATATAGTCAGCCCTTTCTTGTCCAGAGCCGAGTTGTACGCCTCGATCGCGCCGGTCTTGTTAATCAATGACGAAAACGTCGTAAGCCCACCTTTATCCAACAACCCCGTGATGCTGCTGGAATCAGCGATGTGAGAGAAGGCGATAAGAGAGAAAATGAGGAAGACCAAGTGCGTTGCGCCCATGGCTGAAGAAGTTAGTGAAGACTGAGCTGTTTGTTGCTTGAAGCAGGCAGAAGGCTGTTAAGGTTTTAAAGAGGGTTTAATCAGGGTTAAGCGGGTTAGGTTAAAATTTAATTGTGGTTAGCGAATGAGTAAGAATTTAATGTGGTCAAAATGACGAAACCCTCCTACAAATGACGAGACACGCACGCATTGATTAACCAGATCGGAGTCAGACGTTTAAGTAACAATCTGGATTTAATCCTTACACTTAATAAAGCAGTAAGGAAAATATAATTACAATTGTCAAAAAGTATTTATTATTCGTAATATATAATTAATATTTTATGTCAATAGTAGCAAAGAGGTTGACTCGTATCTATTTGTAACTCCCATTTTAATGGGTATTTAAGAGAATATTTAACAAAAAAAATCTTTTAATAACCATATGCTTCTTCTCCGTTACACTTTTAAGGCTCATTATAGTCATTTATATTTCATAATGAACTAGTGCATATCCCTTGTCCCAAGGCACGGTCACACTAAAAGTATGACAATTTCTTACGTTTTAGAGATTGTCTTATTATGAAGTATATTTAGTTCTTAGGATACTTAGGGAATATGCTATTCCATATGTTACATTTTGAAGATGACTTATTCTCCATAACATCTTATTATCTAGACGGGGATAAGCTATTCCACATGTCACATTTTGGAGGATAATTTATTCCCTATAGCAGCTTATTATGTAGATATTTTTATGCAATAATAGCAATTGAGAGATTGACACCTTGCAAACGGGTGCAAGCTCAGTGGTAGAGTGTTTGAAGCCCCTGCATAAAGTCCCGGTTTCAAACCCGGTTATATGATATAATTTTAAAAAAGACGTGATTTTGTTCAATTTTTTTTCTACAGAGAGGCTACCTATGTTTCTTTATCTTTCTCTTCCGATTTTGATTTGAAATCCGTTTGGGGTCTGATATTTTTTAATTTGGGGCTCTCATTTTGTTTCGTGTTATGTTTCATTTTTTAATCTGTTTAGATATGATATTTGTGGGTTTCTAATTTGATTCGGATGATGGTTTGGTTGGAATGGGACATATAGCTAGCATTGGGGTGGGGTTCGGTGCTCAATCGAGCCGAGAAACTTGGGTCTTCCCTCCTTCCTCTCCTTCTGTTGTTCATTCTCCATCTCTCATTCCCTCCTCCTCCTTCCGCAGATATGTTTTCTCAGATAAAATATGTTTGTTTGTTTCAATACTGATGGAATAATGGGTACTAAAAAGTTCAAATTTGATGGATTCTGTTAGTTTTGACTGAAGTGCACAAAAACCCAACCATGGGTATATTGCAATATATGAGATCATGCTTAAGTAAATTTTTTCTCTCTCCTCCTAGAGAGAGAAAACCTAAACGTAACCATGGAGATCGACCTTCAACAATGGAAGGAGATGATCAAACTCACACCAAGGGAAAGCAAAGTCACGGTGATCGGGAAGGATATGTGTGACCGAGCTCGGAAGGGTTTTGAGTTCAGTCTGATAGGCAAGTTCGTCGGAGACAAACCGATCAACGGGGGAGTAATGAAGGACCTTTTCAAAAATCTATGGTGCCCGGATGAAGAACTGCGGATTATGATTTAGAACCAAATGTGTTCATCTTCAAGTTCGACTCCAAGGACACTATGATGAGAATACAATACGGCGGACCCTAGATTTTTGATGACCAACTACTTCTTCTCAAAGAATGGAAGTTGGGAAAGTCGGCAAAAGAAACAAACTTCAACAACATTGTTGTTTGGGTTCAGATTTGGGGACTCCCCTTCTACTTAATAGATAAAGAAGTTGGAGAAATCATAGGTGCGAAGTTGGGGGTGGTCCACACAGTTGATCTCAGAGACGAAGGGGAACCAAACGAACGCTTTATTAGGGTGCGAGTGAGGATGTTGAGTAACCAACCCATCTTCGGATAGGACCAGTGGAAATCGAAGATGGTGGAACTGTGTGGGTCGATTTCAAATATGAACGTATCCCATCTCTATGTGAATGGTGTGGATGCGTTGATCATACCCCTGCCAGTTGTCTTGACAAACCCGAAGAAATTTTTACCTCAGATCATAGGGAGTACGGACGGTGGCTGCTCTCCAGTAGAAAGAAGATTCACAAAACAGAAAAGATGAAGATTCAGGTTCCGACGGGCGGTCCTGAACTTTCCGGCAGGCACCCTGGAACAGCGGCGGAAAAGGGTAAAATGGTCCAAGAAAACCCTAACAGAAAGGGAAACATGTGTGGGCGCCAAAAATGGGATTTACAAATAATAAAAAAATCAATCTCGGGGAGAAGTGATAAATATGCAACCAATCAAGATAAGCCATTCTTTGATTTGAACGATATTTTGACCAATCCCATGGTTGACAAGAATTCCCATAAGGAATCTTCCACTGATTTTTCGCTTCCCAAAAGTCTTGCTTTCAAAGAAAATAAATCTGGAACGAGGAGGAAATCTGGTAAAAGACCCGCCCTAGTGGCCGACCCGATTGCTAGACGAAAGATCCATGTGAAGCGGAAAAGCTCGGAAAAGGCTGACCTGACCCAAAACAAAGCAGTGATTAACTCGAATGAAGGGGAGGAGGATGGAAACCAGAATGATACAAGTCTGTTGCTAGACTTAAACGTAAGTAACAGTCCAACTTTAGATCATGATATGCATGGGGGGATGGAGGTGGAAAACTCGGAGTGTTGTGACAAAAACATCCAAGAATCGGCGGTGCTTGCGGTGCAGCACTGCCGGGAAAAATGAGTTGCCTTAGTTGGAACGTGCGGGGGCTTGGGAATCCCCGCAATGTTCTTGCCCTTACTGAACTGGTAAGGGAACAGAATCCCACTTTGGTTTTCCTTATGGAGACCAAATTGCTTGGTTCGGAGATGATCGAGATAAAGGATAGGTTACGTATGCAAGAAGTTTACTATTGGGATTGTGTGGATCGACGTGGAGGTTTAGCTCTCATGTGGAAGGAGGACGCCTCTGTTACGATACGTTCTGCCTCCTTTTACTACATTGATTGACTGGTTGACATCAATGAGGAAGGGGACCCTTGGAGATTGAACAGATTCTATGGTGATCCAGTGAGGCAGGATCGACACAATTCTTGGCTATTTATTAGACGATTGAGCAAAGTCTATAATGGGCCTTGGTGTATACTCAGAGATTTTAATGTGATTAGTTGCGCGGACGAAAAAGAAGGAGGTCGTCCAGTTAGTTTCAATCAAGTTGAAGAGTTTAGGAAAACTATGGGGGAGTGCGATCTGAAAGACTTGGGTGCATCGGGCGTTCTCTTTACGTGGTGCAACAACAGAGATGAAGAGACAATCATTAGAGAGCGGCTGGACCGCGCCTTCGCCAATCTCGAATGGCGAACCAAGTTCGGAGGGGCTAAGGTTACAAACCTACCGACTACTACGTCGGATCACTGCCCATTAGAGCTTCGTCTCAACTTGGCCATGGAGGAGGGTGGAATGGGTCAATGACGTTTTCAGTTCGAACAATGTTGGATGAGGCATGAAGGACTCCTCGGAGAAATCACGCAGAGCTGGACCGAAGGTACGAGTAACGTAGTGGACAAGCTAAACACGACTGCGGGGAGATTGCAACAGTGGAAGAAAACATTGTTTGGTAATGTCCATTTGAGATTGAAGCGTTTGAAGAGGAGGTTGACAAACTTGGAAAACAAAAGGCATTGTCAGAGAGTCATTGACCAGAAAAAAGGAGTCTAAAGAAAGAGATAAACGATCTGTTGATGGCCGAGGAATTACAAGGGAAACAAAGATCGCAAATCCACTGGTTACGCGAAGGAGACAAAAACACAAAGTATTTCCACCGCAAGGCCTCAGCGAGGCAAGCAAGGAATATGATTACAGGTATTGAAGATGAAGAGGGAAACTGGCTTACCGAGAATACTGATATTACCGCTAGATTGGAGGGATACTTCCAAGATTTGTTCAGCTCGGCTAATCCAGATGAGGCTGACATACGGGTGCTGCTCAGCCTCATGCAGAAGAAGATTTCGGAAGAACAAAAGACTTGGCTCGATAGTCCCTACTCTAGGGAGGAAGTGGAGTTTAGTCTGAAACTTATGGGGCCCCTAAAAGCCCCAGGAATTGACGGTTTCCAAGCCCTTTTCTACCAAAAATATTGGAGTATTGTGGGCGATGAGGTATGTCACTATGTTCTTGATGTTTTGAATGGAGTATCTAGTATTGCTAACGTTAATCATACTGTGATTACTCTCATTCCCAAGCTAAAACAAACGAGAACTCCAGCCGATTTTCGTCCAATTAGCTTGTGTACAATTATTTACAAGTTGATTACCAAGACTATGGCGAATCGTCTCAAGAAGATTCTACCGAGTTTGATCTCCGAGACGCAAAGTGATTTTGTTCCGGGTCGCCTTATTACGGACAATGCGCTCACGGATTTTGAGCTTCTCCACATCATGCAACATCGTATCAAAGGAAATAAGGGCTACCTAGCTTTGAAGACGGACATTAGAAAAGCCTACGATAGAGTTCAATGGGGTTTTCTTAAGGCTGTTTTGATTAAACTGGGTTTCGGGAATGGATGGATCTCTCTAGTCATGGATTGTGTGTCGACTGCATCTTTCTCCATCAACATAAAGGGCCGGCCAATGGGACATATCAATCCTACCCGAGGCATTCGGAAACGATGTCCCATTTCGCCGTATCTCTTCCTCTTTTGTGGAGAAGCCTTATCGTGTGCTCTAACGGGTCTTACTAATGATGGTGCCCTCTCAGGACTTGCTGCCTCACAGGGAGGGCCATGTAGGGTTTTGATTCATGGATGCGCAACGGAAATACAAACAATCATAAACCATGCAAAACCCTCCAAGGATCACAAGTCAAGAGACATAACGATGGTAAAGGAAGAAATCAATAACACACCTTAGGGTTCTCCTTTGACGACTTCAAACGCGAATTGTGTCACGTCTCTACGGTTGATCCACGCCTAGAGGTGAGATCTAGACCCTCCAATTCCCTTGTTCTAGCTAGGAAGAATGGAAGAGGAAGAAGAAATCGCCAACAATGGAGTGCCAAGGGTGGGGCGGCTCTCCTTTTGGCCGACGGGTAGGGGGTGGTCCCATAAAGGGGGTTCGGCCCTCTTTTTGGGACTTGATCTCTCCTTGCTTTGTTCTCTCCTTTCTTCTATCATATAGATGTGTGTTGTGTAGAGAGAAAAATAAGCTAGGAGTGTTCTTTATATAGTCCAACAACTCCTTGTCCTACTACATAAAGAACCCTTCTCCTAATCCTACTCAAGTTCGGATTAGTCCCTTTTTGCAAAAATAGTCCTTCTCATGTCAATACATGGACTAGTTCTATTTGCAAATTAATCCTAATCATGTCTCTACATGAATTAGGCCACCTTGGCATATCCTAATGTCTACATGGATTAGTCCAACTTGCATATTAGTCCTACTAAGTTAGCAAGTTGTTGCGATTTGATCCTGTTAATTAATTAATCATATTAATTAATTAATTCCCATGTCTAGTTCACCCCTATATGGCGTGTGACCCCATAGGTTCTATTTAGTTGGTAGTAACTATTTACTAATATGGAGCGGCCTCTAGCAAGACATCCATTCTAGCCAACAAATAGAATAGTCATCACGACAAACCTTGTGCAAGTAATTGTCTCATCCCTTTGTCCCAATATCCGGATTGGACACGAGACATACAAGTCACACTCGTATATCCAATCCATAGTTTCTCGATCCTGGGAATAGCCTATTTCGTGCAAATAACATCAATATCCCATATTGATTTATTTGAGTCTGGCCAGACATTTTATAAGCACTATCCCTCGAGGCCTAGGATATTTGCTCCCGTTATGTGGGAGGGACAAATTCTATCTACGTCCACTACGATCTCTAAGCTTGCTTCTTATTGTATCCAGTACACGCCTTTATAACTACCCAGTTACGGCGTAGCGTTTGACGCTACCAAAATCACAATAATTCACAACTAGAATATCTAGTGACTTCAAGTCTAAGGATGACAATACCGTTGCACCGCGAGAAGCGCTTGTGACTTAACATAACGTGTATGTAGCCTTCTTTGAGATGGGTCAATCTAGTATGCCATTACTCCTAATGCATACCCATGTGTTGGATCATGATATCTCAATATCAATCCAACCCCATACTAGTCTATAGATGATTGTCCTATTAATCATTATAATCGACTAGGGATATTTAAGAATATAACACTTATATTCTAAGGACTTCATTCATGTTAACATATCTCTATATCGATAACATAATGAATCGTAAATCCATAAATGTCACAATTAATTGATTGCCTCTAGGGCACAATTCCAACAGGCCCGTCATCTCCCATCTTTTTTTCGCGGACGATAGTATCTTGTTCACGAAGGAAACACCGGAGGAGGTTCCACTTTGAGAAACTTACTTCAACTCTATGAGAAAGCAACGGGTCAAAAGGTGAATTTACAAAAGTCTTCTATTGTTTTTACTCCGAATATTAGTAGAAGAACGCAGGAGGAGTTGAGTGCCTCGATGGGTGTCAAACTTGAAGCACTCCATTATCGCTATCTCGGGCTTCCCGCGCACATCGGAAGAAGGAAGACCTCAGAGTTTGAAGGGGTAATTGAGAAGATAGAGCAAGCTTAAAATTTGAAAGGAGGAGTTTTTGTCCTATCCGGGTAAGGAAATACTTATCAAATCAGTGATCCAATCAATTACCACTTATTCGATAAGTTGTTTCCTTCTCCCGTGTGGGGTTTGCCAAAAAAATTGATTCCTTAATTGCAAATTTTTGGTGGGGGGGGGGGGGGGGGCAAAATTGACAAACGGCCGATGTTTTGGATGTCGAAGAAGAGACTGCAATTCCCACGTACACATGGCGGCCTACATTTTAGATATTTGACCAACTTCAATCTTGCCCTCCTTGCAAAACAGGAATGGAGATTCCTTTATAATCCTAATTCCTTGGTGGCGAAGGTTTTCGGCGCTAAATACTTCTCCAAAACGGGTCTGTTGGGTGCAACTTTGTCTAAGGTTTGCTCCTTCGCATGGAGGAGTATTTTGGCAGGCAAGAAGGTTTTGTTGAAAGGCCTTAGATGGAGGATTGGGAATGGTGAAAATCTAAAGGTTTTTAAGGACCCGTGGCTTCGAAGGGAAGGTACTTTTAATCCGATTACTCCGGCAGGTCAAAACAGTGATCTTCGGGTAGCTCAACTGATTGATGAAAGGAACCGGTGCTGGAATATGAATAAGCTTCAGGAAGTACTTTGGGAGGAAGATATTGAGGAGGTCTTGAAGATTAAAATTCTGGAGAACCCCGAAGTTGATCATTTAATCTGGAATTACGAAGCTAACGACAAGTATTCGGTCCGCTCCGGCTATAAAATGTTGGAGATGATTGAATCAATCTATGGTAGCTCATCCAATCAACAATATCCAAACTGGTTGAAAGCTCTCTGGACCCAAAAGTTCTCGAAGAGATTTATGTTTCCCATTTGGAGGGCTTTTAACAATTGTTTACCTGCGAGGGTGAACTTACGAAGGAAAGAAATTGATGTCCCGAGTAAATACCCTATTTGTGACAAAGAGGAAGAAACGGAACTGCATGTTTTTGGACGCTGCAAGCTTTCGGTGGCATTGTGGAAGGCCATTCTGCCGACTTTTGCTCCAGCTACTGAGTCTATTTTCAGAGTGTGGTTCGCCCAAATCTTTGAAAATCTGGATAGAAACGGAAAGGAGAAGCTATGTGTCGGTGTTTGGTTCCTTTGGAATAACCGGAACCAAATGGTGTTTCATAAAAAAACAAAGTATGTGACTGAGTTGATCTCACATGTGGAAGACCTATTTGCCGAAAACAACTATGTGATAGAGAATTATCGGGACGTTGAGGTGAGTCCAAATACAAGTAAACCACCGGCGATTTGGTCAAAACCACCAAGTGGTTGGTGTAAAGTAAATTTTGACGCTGCATGGTGTAGGAACCGAAAGCTCGCAGGTGCCGGTGTAGTGGCCAGGAATGAGAATGGCTCTCTCGTCGCCGGAAAAGGTATAAAACTTCCCTTCGGAAGCTCTGCCAAAGAAGCGGAGGCTGGGGCACTTCTCGAAGCTGTAAAACTCATAAACGAGTTGCATCTCAATCACACAATTATTGAGACAGATTCGAAGGACATTGCAGACCTCTGGTATCGGCAATCGAAACAAGCTTTGTGGAGCAGCACCGATCACCGTGAGGAAGAGGACCTGGACATCTCTGAAAGTGGGTGGAAGGTTAAACAGGCATGGTGGGAAATACCGAACAGCACATACTCGTTTTCTCCCCCAGAGACACAAACAGAAGTGCGCATACGGTGGGACAACAGGTGGTGAAGTTGAACAAAGATGTTGAGCTTTTCTTTGTTGCTCCTGATTGGCTTAGTAGTGTACTTGATTTGGACTCGAGGGTCGATGACCCAAATTATCAATAAATTTGATATTTTCCTCAAAAAAAAAAAAATTGAGATCACATGAGAGTCGTTTGTCATTTGATATAAGATAAGTAATTGACTTTGTAGGAATAAAAAATTTCTTTGTAAGAATCCGCTCTCTTTACTAAATAATGCAACTTTAAGTATGATGTTGGATAATTTTTTCGAAATATTTTGTTTAAAAGAACATAATTAAGCATTATACGAATTAATTTCACTAGAAGTTAACTTAATTTTAGGTAGATCTTGTTGTTCTGGTCAAAACTGCAAATGAAGATGTTTGTACTTTGTACATGACTACATGTTATTAATAGATGTTTATATTGTTGTGAGTCACCACCCCCATTTACTCCAAAAACATGTACGAGAAATTTGTTTCGACATTACATGACAATTAGAAAACCTTTCGTTCTTTATGTTACACTGGTTCATATTTCAGAAGGGGGAAAAGAACTTTGTTGATCTTGAAAATGACCAATACTGGATTGTTGTCGATTATGGTTTCCCAAATAAAGCAGAAGGTTCGAAAACTCCGTTGACCTTGACTATGAGCAGTTGATTAAAGCTGTATATGGTCTCAACAATTTGAGCCGAGTTCTCTTCAGCAATCACAGTGGTCGTGAAGCCGTCAAACCTTGCCTTCAAGATGTAATTTCCACTGTCGCCAGTCGCCAGAGTAGAAATCGGTTGACCCTGCCTCACTGCGGGATGTAATCTCCGACGGCGTGATACTTCAAAAGTGCGACTGTCTCATCGGGTTTTAGCTTCTTCAGAGCCTTCTTTATGTAACATGTTTGTTTGCACCAGAACGCCGAATTGTTCGGTGCAAATATAGTCAGCCCTTTCTTGTCCAGAGCCGCATCGTACGCCTTCACCAAGCCGGTTTTGTTAACCAACCGAGAAAACGTCGTAAGCCCACCTTTATCCAACAACTCCGTGATGCTGCGGGAATTAGCGATGTGAGAGAAGGCGATAAGAGAGAAAATGAGGAAGACCAAGTGCTGCATTGCGCCCATTGTTGAAGAAGCCTGGAGAAGCTAGTGAAGACTGAGCTGTTTGTTATTGAAGTTGGCAGAGGGCGGTTGGGGTTGTAAGGAGAGCTTGATCTGGGTTAAGTGGATGAGGTTAAATTTTAACTGTGATTAGCTAATGATTAAGTATTCAATGAGATTAGGGGGTTAAAATGACGAAACCATCCTTCGTCACAATGACGATACGAGCACGCACTGATTGGACCACGTCAGTGCCAAGCATGACGTGGTGCACACGTGAAACCGGCTTAATCTTTTTTATATATAGAGTATTCTTTTTGATGAAAAAAATGTAGTTTTTTTTTTTTTTTTTTTTTTTTTGAGGAACAATTATAGATATGGATGATAGTTGTAAGAGTTTGAGATCAAGCGTGTGAAACCGGCTTAATCTTTTTTATATAGAGAGTATTAGGGGATGACTCGTGGTCGAGACCACTACCCGAAAGAAATTGTATTGTATGATTCTTATATCTGGATATTGTGTAATATCCCTAATTTTATTGGCCTTATTAGTATATGTTTGCTAATCTTTATTATCATTTCTTAAATTTGAGGGGTATGTAATATAATTTTCATAACTTATTCATACACCAAAAACATGATAGTAAAATTTCTTTCTCTTATGGTGCACCAATGCACCCAAACAATTTTTCATAACAACTCTCTCTCTCTCTCTCTCTCTCTCTCTCTCTCTCTCTCTCTCTCTCTCTCTCTCTCTCTCTCTCTCCTTACCTGATCGTGTGTTCAATTGTGTGGGGTTGTTTGTGTTTGTTTTTTTCAAAATGCATGTCCTAAAGTAGGTAAGTTCTAAGGATGGGGTTGATTTAATCTAACGGCTGAAAAAAAGTCAATCGTTCTATTTTATAGAATATATTGTTTTTGAGGAAAAATTATAAATTATCTTTTTTTTTAGGAACAATTAAAGATTATATATATGAATGATAGTTGGTAATTTGGTATGCGTTCAGATCAAGCGTTTCAATACCAATACGGATTTATTACAGTTAATGCAGAAACCTAATCACTACTTATTGATAAGACGGTAAAGAAAAAATAATTATTCTAAAAGTCTATTGTTAAAATATATTAAGAAGGTACAAGTAAGGATGGCAATGCGGTCCCCTCCGATCTGAGATCCGGGGTGATCCGACTCTAATGGAGCGGTCCGAATCAAATTCATTAATCTTCGGATCGGATTTGGAGCACAAATATGCGATCCATTCGGATTTCAGATCAGATTAGAATCATAGCTGTAAATATCCGATGATCCGATCGCACTCGATCTGACATATATACAAAATATTCGATATTCCGATCTGATCTGATCCGATCGGAAATATATTATATATATAATTATATATAATTCGACCCGATGCGATTCGTGATCAGTTCTTGTGACTCGTGATCCGTTTTTCTTATGGATCGGATTCAGATTTTTTGAATGATCCATTATATGATCCGATCCGGATCCGAACGGATTCGCATCGGATTCGAATCAGAGGGTATCATTTTCGGATCGGATTATTGACAGATCATATTCTAATCCGATCTGTTGCCATCCCTAGATACAAGCGTTGAATTGAAGCTTTCAAGTTACTTTTTTACCCCTTGAATTTACTGTTAACGAAATCGTAATTTTTTCTCAGTCTTTCTCTTATCACTTTCGGTACTACAACTTATATATTGTTTTAGTTGTTTTCTTAAAAAATACATTTGTTAGTTTATTTTTATAATAGAAAGTTGCCAACTATTTTTATAATTTATATTTTATTACATATTTTTTTATGTTTGAGTTTCACGTGTGTTCTTTTATTAATATTACTAACCTCATATTCACTTGGGCCTGTCTCATAAGCAACACAATTTTTTTTTTTTTTTTACTTCCTTAACCTCCACAACATCTTCTTTGATTTCATTTATCAAGCGAACGAAGGAATTCCAAGTCTCTTGGTAATTTTGGCTTGAACGATCAACGTCATTCCAATGTTCTTCCTTCACCATAAAAAAAAAAGAAGGTTCTTGCACTTAGAGCATGTAGATGGAAGCGAGGAACAGTCAACATATCTAACACCTTCGGAAACCAAGCGAATTCGAGAAAAAAAAATATATATATATAAGTCACTCGAATTCACAAGATGCCATCCTCGACAATAGACGAGAGAAGTTGCTGTCTTCTAACTACTCTAAAGGCGCATGGAAAGATAACCAAGCCATCCTCAAGCAGCATTGAGAAAGAATCTAAAGTTTTCCGACCTAAATAAAATGGAAAGAACAATTATCACATGTTCTCTTTTACATCACATCCAGATAACCAAAACGAGAGTAGAGAACCAACAATAACTTCTTAAGATATGACACCTGAACTTCTGAGCTACTCATAAGCCGAAGCTAACACTTTTGTATTGACCATTATATAAAACTTTTTACACATGGGACTAGACTATAACAGAGCAAACACACAGTAGTCAACTATTCATGAAAGTAGTGTGTGAGTATGTGCATGCAAGAGTTCAATGAAAGGAGAAACCTCATATGTAAGTGATACGGGAATACACACGGCTCCGCGATATCGTTATCAACCGAAGTATACCGATCGCTACCGTGAAAACATGAAGTGGATTAATAGAAATAAGTCGTCGTATTATTATTAATTATTTATTTATTTAGTTTATTTATTTATTTGATTTATTGCGTTTAATTAGTTAGTTGGGCTTTTGGCCCGTAAGAGTCTAGGGTTAGGTTCGTTTTGCTATTTAAACAAGTTGTAGTTCTTCAGTTATTTTTATCAGATGAATAGAACAGAGATTTCTTCGTTTGATCACAAATTTAATTGATTAGAATAGCGCGGTAGGCTATAAGCTACTTGGGAGTTTTGTCGATTTCTCACAAAATCGTCAACCTGATACCTTTGCGTATCAAATTGGTGCTTTTCATTGATTTGCGCCGGACAGCCGTATCTGCGGTGCTCTCCACTCCACCCAGTTGTACCAGCACGAATTGCAGTCCATCTCTCCCACTACTGATTGTGCCAATCATTATCTAATCATTACCACAACCTTCCACCATCAAACCCTTGTTTTTACTCCTCCATACACATGCAGTAAACCCACCACTGAATCTCTTGTTTCACCCGACGCCATCTTTCTCCTTGTTCCTTACCTCTAAACCTCACAGACACCACAAAAACAAAAACAAACACCAAACCCATTACTTTATCTCTCTGTTTCGTTTCAGATCCACAACGGAAGCATGCCGAACTCAGAAATTTCGGAAGCTCTTGGCGCACAATTGCTGGCCGCGATCCGCGACCTGCAAACCAGTTTGGGCGATCGGATCGCCGCCCTAGAAGCACGTCACCAGCAACCAGACCTCACCGCCATAGAAGCACGACTGGCGGCTTTGGAGAACAGCCCCGCCGCCGCCATTGAAGCTCCAACTGGGACACCACAGGTCCTCGAAGAAATTGAACGCCGGATTACCACAATTGAGGACACCCAGGCGGCCATTCAAGTCTCCGTCACTGCCCTTGAAGGTCGATTGCCGCCTCCTTTGCACGACCAACAACAGCAGCAGAACGCCGCCTTGGCCATCGTCGAAACACGGCTTGTGGCCGTGGAGACCGGCCAGGTTCGCCTTCAAGACTCTGTCGCAACTTTGGAGGCTCGGAACCCTTCCCATGGCGCAGATTTACCAGGCTCGTCGGCCATGGCTTCGCCGGCCGCGCACCTGTTTACGACGAACCCGCCTTCAGCCGAGCAGACCCACTTGGAGCACCACCCAGACCAGTTCGTCGCCGGTTACGGAGCCCAGGACACCAGATTTTGGCCCCCTGACCTGCCAATCGATCGATCCGACGACCTCGGCGTCCGCCCCATCGATCCCGGTGTTACCCACCAGCCTCGACGCCGGCCGACAGTAGCTCTCTCCAACTACAACCACCTAGGCCACTATGATTACTCGGACGAAGACAATCAGCCGCCGTACCAGCCTCTTCCGACGACACCGGCCACCTGCAACATTGGCTACGGCGACAATGGCCACCGCCGAACCCCCACGGGCTCTGTTCGTGTCACAGGAGCGGCTAGGGCTCCACCTGTTGGACTTTTCTCACCAAATGGGCCTGAATCCACTTTTGGGCTTCGACATTCCTCACCAGATGAGCTTCAATCCGCTTTTGGGTTGTCTTCTCACAGTCCTAATCCCACAAAGCAACAAGCCCAATCTGGGTATAATTTTGAGAATAATTCACCCACTTTATATGATCATGATTTTGGGCTAGCTTACACAAGTGGGAATTATTCCGCAATTCAGTCCACTTATTCGACCCGCCTTGAGGACAAGGCGTTTTTCAACCGGCGGGGAGTTGATACGGGAATACACACGGCTCCGCGATATCGTTATCAACCGAAGTATACCGATCGCTACCGTGAAAACATGAAGTGGATTAATAGAAATAAGTCGTCGTATTATTATTAATTATTTATTTATTTAGTTTATTTATTTATTTGATTTATTGCGTTTAATTAGTTAGTTGGGCTTTTGGCCCGTAGGAGTCTAGGGTTAGGTTCGTTTTGCTATTTAAACAAGTTGTAGTTCTTCAGTTATTTTTATCAGATGAATAGAACAGAGATTTCTTCGTTTGATCACAAATTTAGTTGATTAGAATAGCGCGGTAGGCTATAAGCTACTTGGGAGTTTTGTCGATTTCTCACAAAATCGTCAACCTGATACCTTTGCGTATCAGTAAGTGAAAAGGCATACATGAGATAAGCTCCGAGAGAGATCGCTACATGTTCTTGAAGAATCATGATGCTTTTTCTCTGAAATATTCATGATGGATTCACCTATCCAACGAGAGTGCGACTAAAATAGTCTTCGGGAGATCTCCTATTGGAAGACGTTGTCTGAAATCTTATGGAGTGCTCCAGTCGTCACGAGAACTCATAGAGTTTCTAGACGAACATTGATTCAACGAGGAAGTGATGCCATAGTATGCAAGACACGCCTCCAGCGACGTATACCTTTCTGATGCCAGTCTCTTAAAGTACTGCTTAGGTGCAGCACCATCGCCTTATCTTCGAACGAAATCTCATTCCTTGAATTTTTCCACAGAGAACTTATAGTATAGAGTATTAGAGACATGCCGTGTTCTAGGATCTTCCAATCTTGAATCATTGGAGACGGAGTGATATTTGGATGCCAATGAGCACAATTCTATCCATGTCTTGTAGCTCCTGCAAAGATGACACTTTTTTGCTTCAACTTGCAAAAGGGTTAGTACCATCAAACACAAGTAGTGGACATGCCTTACTAAATAACTTTGTGAGGTGACAAGTGGCCAACCGTATTCCATCAGAGTTTATCAACGAAGACAATTATGTGTACTATGGTCATAATCAAACATTCAGTGGGCATGAAAGACATACTAGTGAAAAAGAGCAAATTGGGAAACATATCTCTACTTAAAAATGATAAATAAACATATTTTTGTGATACATGCAATGCTCATAGCGAGTCACACGATGTGAGAATGATAATAAATTAACTATACCCGAAGGCATAATCAATTCCCCATAAATCTCGTAAAGGATTTCTCAAGGTAGACCATCACATGTTTCTCAGAGCAGCACATGTATACTATCGTACAATTCAAATAAACATGTAGGCTTGCAGTGTAAAAAAGAACTTTTAAACTCCTTATAAAACTAGTATGCATGCAAAGATCATTCTTTGTGAAAGAAACATAAAACTACCTTATGCTAACATTTTTCTAACCGAACAATTACTATCCCCCCTTGCTAAATGCCTCCAGATAGACAAACAAAAGGAAACACATACTCCTATAGAAAGCTCATATAACACATGAAATATGATGAACCAGAATGTGTTCAGTATAGGATCGACACTGTTTCTAAGTGTTTGTCAGTTTAGGAACAAAATAACTCACATCATTTAGTGAATTTGTATATAATTATTATAAATGAAACGAGTCTCTTTATTAGATACTGTTAAAGCCATGCTTGAATCTACTCCTTTGACATATACAAGGATGCATAAGGGAATAGGGAAAGAAATACCTGCTCAAGTGGCTCAACCATGTTCTCCTTATAGATAAACATGGATGGATAAGCCACACCGGACACCTTCGCACACACAGTTTCCAGCTCCGGTCAATGAGTTCACGCACAAAATTCCATAAAAATATGTGTCTTTATTCTCGATCATCTTAAAACATTTGTTTCACAGTAATAAATCCCTAGGAGTTTCTGTCCTAGCCGCCTTCCTTGCAAAAATCCACCTTTTACCAGTGACTGTAGTTAAAAAATGAATGACCTATGAACTGATTTAGTGGAGTACGTGTAATAATGTCATTTCAGAGTGCTCTTTCTTTGAACTGATTTAGTAGACTTAAATAATACACTCTTTTTTTTTAATAGAGAAATTAGGGTTTAATGAATATGAAGAGTAAACGGCGTAATGTATATACATTCACTTGACTTTCATTACATAGAGAAGAGAGATATAAATACTCTAAACCACTAACGGTAGGATTCTCATCTAACGATAGGAAACACCTTTAGGGTTTACTAGAGAGCAGTGGGCTTGAATAAACATAAGTGATGGACTGGGCTTGTATCAGCAGAAGGCCCAGAGAAATGTAGCTGGGCTTTACTTGAGACAGGAGCAGGGCTTGACTTGGGCTTCAGTGGTGGAGGTCTGTTAATACTCCCTTTAAACTGAAGGTGGAGGCCGCACCATCAGTTTAGACTTGAATCTTTCGAAGTCAGTAGAAGGAAGGGACTTTGTGAATACGTCGGCAACTTGATCAGACTCTGAAACAAAAGAGACAGTAAGTTGACGAAGAAGAGTTAATTCACGCACGTAGTGATAGTCCAACTCTATGTGTTTTGTGCGTGCGTGAAATAGTGGGTTTACAGTTAAAGATAATTCAGAGAAACTATTTGTCCATAGAATAGGAGATTGAGGTAGACTAAAATGAATATCGTGAGATAATTGTTTAAACCAAGCTGTTTCAGCAGCTGCAGAGGCCAAGGCCCGATATTCGGCCTCGGTAGAAGACCGTGCAACCGTTGGTTGCTTTTTAGAAGACCAGTGTGTGGGGTTTGGGCCGAGAAAAACAACCAGACCCGTAGTTCTGCCGCGACCCGTGGGATCGCCGGCCCAATCGGCATCCATATAAATATGTAGAGGAAGGTGACATTTTTTATAAAATAGACCATGGGTTCGTTGAAGATACCGAAGGACCCGTTTTGCACCACTTAAATGGGCATAAGTCGGACAATGCATAAACTGGCATAAATGATTCACGGAAACAGCAATATCAGACCTACTAAAAGTAAGGTACTGTAAGGCACCCAAAATCTGTCTAAAGACAGAGGGATCAAGAAGAAGTATTCCTTCATTGACATGGTATTTTGTACCAGCTGCTAAGGGAGTTGGAGCTGGTTTACATGTGCTCATATTAAAGCGAGATAATAAATCAATGATATATTTTTCTTGATTGAGCAAAATACCGTCTGAGTTGCGAGACACTTGCAGACCCAAAAAATATGAGAGTTGACCAAGATTAGTCATCTCAAATTCGGACACAAGTGTGGTCATAAGAGAAGCAATGTTAGGGAAGATCATTCCGCGTTAATATGATGTCGTCAACGTAAAGAAGTAATAACGTTACACAGTTATTGTGATGACGAATAAACAGTGAGCTATCGGCATAGGAGGCCTTAAACCCAAGAGAAAATAAAAAGGTTGTGAAGCGCTCAAACCAGGCATGAGGGGCTTGTTTGAGGCCATAAATTTATTTGTGAAGACAACAAACATGATTTGGGAATTGAGGATCCACAAATCCAATATGTTGCTTCATAAAAACAGTTTCCCTTAAGTTGCCGTGAAGAAACGCATTTTTAACATAAATTGATTCAACGACCAGGAAAATGAAGCGGCAAGAGCCAAAAACACATCTAACAGTGGCAAGTTTAGCCACGGGACTAAAGGTTTCGTCATAGTCAAGGCCTGGATTTTGATGAAATCCTTTAGCGACTAACCAAGCCTTGTAACGAGAAACTGTCCCATTTGGGTTACACTTGGTCTTATAGACCCATTTGTTACCTATAATATTCATATTAGGAGTTGGAGGAATTAAACTCCAAGTTTTCTGCTGCTGTAAACTTTAAATTAAGCAGCCATAACATCCTTCCAGTGAGAACTTTTAGAAGCCTCATGAAAAGAAGTAGGATCAGGTGATGGTGTGTGTGGAGTGTGAGAATTAGAAACACTAGTGACATGAAAACCAGAATGTAAAGGTAGAGTAGCAGAAGCATTAAACACCAGCTTCTTTTTGGACATCCCTGATTTACTTCGAGTTTTCATGTGGTGTCCTGGAGATGGATAAGGGGCAGGGGAGGGGGGATCATCATTGGGCTTTGAACAGGTACCAATCCTACACTGGGTGGCTGCTGAGGTGCCAAGTCAGCCATGCCATTACCTCCAGAAGGTTGCACCAAGTCAGAGCCCTCAGCTGGGTGTAGGTCAGTCTGGGGAAGAGTTGACCCTAGGCTGGGTCCAGGCACTGAGCCAGGCACTGGACCAGGGGCAGAACCAGTGACTGGGCAACGCACTGGGCCAACAGAGGTGGTGGAGCCATGAGGTGTGCTCATAGGAACTGGACCTGGAAAGAACACAGTGGAATCATGTGAGGATGGTGGCACAGTAATAATAGAAGTAACTGAAGCATATGGAAATGTAAATTCATCGAAGATGACATCATGACTAATGTAAAAATTTTGTGCAACACGATCAAAGCAAAGATAGCCTTTGTAACCTGATGCATAGCCCAGAAAATTATATTGTTTTGTTTTTAGATCCAATTTAGAATTGATATAAGATGTCAAACGAGGGTAACAAGCACAACCAAACACTTTGAGGTGTTTGTAATCTGGAAAAACCTGAAATAATAATTCAAAAGGGGATTTGTTAGAAGTATTTGCACTTGGTAATCTATATGTCAAGTAAGTAGCAGTAGATATTGCATGAAACCAAAAAAAATTCGGAAGAGATGCATTGTTAAGTAAAGTGACGGTAGTTTCTACAGTATGCCGATGTTTTAGTTCTGCAATACCATTTTGTTGAGGTGTATTAGGTCAAGATTTTTGGTGAGAAGTGCGTTGAGATGATAAAAACTTTTGAAACACAAAAGCTGTAAATTCACCTCCCCCATCAGTCTGTAAGATTTTAATTTGGAAACCTAACAATTTTTCAACATATAATTTGTAAGAAGCGAAGACAACATGAACTTCATATTTTAGTTTTAATGGGAATAGCCATGTAAGTCTGGAAAATTCATCATTAAACAGAATATAGTATTTATAACCAGCAAAATACAAGGTAGATGAAGGCCCCCAAACATCACTGTGAATGACATGTAAAGGTGCAGAAACATAAGAACTAGATGCATTATAAGGTAAACGCACAATTTTGCCAGCCAAGCAAGATTCACAGAGAGTCTCATTATCAGAAACAGGTAAAGATAAACATTTTAAGCACTTAGATAAAATATCGTTTGAAGGATGTGTTGGGTTTTGAGGCAGGTTACGCAGCGGAATAATATCAAGGATCACAGGAAGAGACTACATAACGATAGTAAAGGATTTTAGTATCTACATACCTTTGGGTCTCCTGTGATGACTTATCACGTGAAATAGTATTCACGTCTCTATGGATAGTCCACTCCTAGGGTTGAATCCGGATCCTACAATCCTTTGTGCTAGCTAAGATTGAAGGAGGAAGAGGAAGAAGGTCACACAAGCATGCAACGAACATAAAGGGGGGTCAGCCCCCTTTCTTTGGCCGACGGGGTAGGGCTGACCATGGGGGGGGGGGGGGGGTAGGCCCTCTTTGGTCTTGGTCTCTCTCCTTGCTTCTCTCTCCCACTCAATGTGTTATGAGCATTAGTGTGGGAAGGAATCTAGGAGTGTTTTTTCTATAGTCCAACAACTCCTTGTTGACTGCATAAAAGCCCCTACCCTAATTATGTCTATACACGAATTAGTTCAACTTGAAAATTAGTCCTACTAAGTTTTCAAGTAGTTGCGTATTGATCATTCTAATTAATTAATCATATTAATTAATTCCCATGTCCGGTATAATCCATAGGGAGTGTGACCCCATATGATTCTACTTAGTTGGTAGTAACAAGTATTAACATAGAGCGGCCTCTAGCAAGACATCCACGCTACCCAACTAATAGAAATGTCACCCGACAAACCTTGTGCCCAATGTTCATGTATTGTGTTATCACTTTGTCTCCATATCCGGATTGGACACGAGACATATTAGTCACACTCGTATATCCAATCCATAGTTCCTCAATCCGGGGAATATGCTTATCCGTGCAGATAACATCAATATCTCCATATTGATTTATCTGAGTCTGGCCAGACATTCTATAAGCACCATCCCTCGAGTGTCCCATGGATATTTACTCCCATTATGTGGGAGGGACAAATCCTATCTACGTTACTACGATCTCTAAGCTTGCTTCCTATCGTGCCCGATAACTATCTTTATAGTTACCCGGTTAAGGCGCAACGTTTGATAGTATCAAAGCACGATATTCCACAACTAGAGTATCTAGTGACTTCAAGTCTAAGGATTACAATACCATTAGCACTACGAGAAGCGCTTGTGACTTTAACATAATCTAATGTAGCCTTCTCGTCGTGGGTCTATCCAGTATGGCATTACTCTTAATTCATACCCATAAGTTGGATCGTGATATCTCCATATTAATCCAACTCCATACTAGTCTATAGTTGATTGCCCCGTTAATCAATATAATGGACTAGGGATATTTAAGAATATAACATTTATATTCTAAGGACTTCATTCATGTTAATATATCTCTATATCGATAACATAATGAATAGTAAGTCCATATATATCTGTCACAATAAATTGATTGCCTCTAGGGCACAGTTCCAACAGGATGTCCAAGATGAGAGTGCCACAGGTTGGACTTGACTCGTTGACCCAAATAGGCTTGAGAACCAGATGGAAGAGTTAGAGAAGACATGGGATAGAAACCATTTTTACTCAACCCCTGATATAAAATTTGACACGTATCCATATCCTGGATAGAGAATGAAGTTTTATCAAAAAAAATCGTGTATTATTGTCAGAATAATTTATTCACAGAAAGAAAGTTAACAGCTATATTTGGAACATGAAGGGTATCGGATAGCATAAAATAACAGTTTCAGGTTGTGAGAAAGGTTGTACCAGAATTGCTTAAAGGAAGAGAGGTTCCATTACCGACGGTGACTTGATCGCTGCCGGAGTACGGTTCGGAAATAGACACGTTGTGGAAATCAGAGGTCATGTGATTTGACGCTCCAGTATCAGTAAGCCAGACACCAGGAGGAGCATGTGGAGACTGTGAAGAGGTTGCATCCATAGCACTGAGTTGCTCTGGAGGATTTTTGCCGGAGTAGGAGTAGTCCATCTGGTGTCAACAATCAATTGCTGAGTGATAATTGTGGCCGCATATCTGGCAATTGATGGGTCTGGATCCACTGCGACCCGAACCAGAAGATCTCCCCCTGGAACTGGAGCGATCAGAATATCCACGACCATACCGGGATCCATACACAGAACCGAGTTGTAACCACCCGAACCAGGGCCCGAACCGTACCTGGATCTGCCACCAGAGACCGGTCCAGAACCATACCCGAATCCGTAGTTTCCATATGAACTGGATCCAGATCCATAGTGTGACCCAGAGACGGATCGACCGCCACGACCGTCATGACGACCACCACCACCACGTGGAACACTACGGCCACCACCGCCACGGCGATGAGGAGGAAATCGACCACCGCGACGACCACCGCGAGAGGTGTAGAAGGATGCCTGAGTGGCCGGATCAGAGAACTGGGCTTAAGATTCAAGCATCTATTCGTCAGATCTGAGAAGAACATGATGATCTTCAAAGGTAATAGGGTCGGATCGAATCCGTAGAGAAGATCGAAAGGAGTTTAAGTCTGGAGGGAGGCCGTTGAGGGCATAAAAAGCATATCTTCATCATCGATGATGACAGAGGAGACGGCAAGTTTGTCTCTAATGGATTTGAGCTTTTGCATGTATGTATCAATGCAGTCAGATCTTTTGCGAAGGTTTTGGAGGGTGGATTTGAAGTGAAGGATTTTGGATCCCCTCAAGCACAAGCCAAGAGATCGAGAAGTGAGAGAGCCGATTACCTGAGTTAGGGCCTCTTGCGAAAGAGTAGTGTTGAGGATCGTAAGAACCCCTTGGTCCTTAAGAACCCAGACGGTGTGTGTCGGGTTAACGACAATGATACCCTCAGGGCCAGTGATAAATTCGTTGGGACAAAGATTGGTGCCATCAAGGAACCCAAAAAGTGAATGGGTTTTGAAAATAGAGGTGATTTGGTGCCGCTAAAGAACAAAATTGGAGCTATCCAATTTGAACGGAAGAAGATTGTGTATGGTGGAGAGAAAATGAACCGGTGTGGTCGTTGGAGGGGTAGTGAGAGAGACAGACATTACTGCTCTGATACCATGATAGAGAAATTAAGGTTTAATGAATATGAAGAGTAAACGGCGTAATGTATATACATTCACTTGACTTTCATTACAGAGAGAAGAAAGATATAAATACTCTAAACCACTAGCAACGGTAGGATTCTAATTTAACGGTAGGAAACACCTTTAGGGTTTACAAGAGAGCAATGGGCTTGAATAAACATAAGTGAATGGGCTTGTATAAGTAGAAGGCCCAGAGAAATGTAGCTGGGCCTTACTTGAGACGGGAGCAGGGCTTGACTTGGGCTTCAGTGGTGGAGGTCTGTTAATAGTTTTTCCAATTGATTTATTGCTATGTTCATTTGTAGTTGTAATATATGTATTTGTTATCTAAGATCTGGTTTGGGATAAAATTATAGATGTAAAGTGTATGTTAATTCAATATTGATTCTAATTCATACTAATCTATGCTATTTTATTCTCTCTAGCCTAGTGAGAGAAAACCTTTGTGGAAGTATGGACTTGAACCCGCCGGAATGGCTTCAGCGGATTCAACTGACGGAGAAGGAGACAAGAGTCACAAAGATCGGAAGAGATTTATACAGAAGAGCTGTGGAGAGTTTCGAGTATTGCCTGATCGGGAAGTTTGTAGGTGACAAGATTATCAACGTGAGTTTCATGAAGGATCTGTTCAAAAAACTATGGTGCCCGGAAGATGAAGACCTTCGCATCATAGATCTGGAGCCAAATATCTTCATTTTCAAGTTTGAAAATGAAGAGTCCCTCTTTCGTGCCAAAAGAGGGGGACCTTGGGTCTTTGATGACCAACTCCTACTTCTAAAAGATTGGAGATTGGGCACTAAGGCCAAAGATGTTATTTTCAATAATATCTCAGTCTGGGTCCAAATATGGGGTCTCCCTTTTCACTTAATAAACAAATAAATGGGAGAGATAATCGGACCCACCATTGGAGAAGTTCACTCGGTGGAACCCAGAGAAGAAGGACCGGAAAGTAACCGCTACATAAGGGTTCGAGTTCGGACACTGGCAAACCAACCTCTACTTCGTAGAGGAGCTTTAGAGATTGAAGATGGGGAAACTCTATGGGTTGACTTCAAGTACGAGAAACTCCCCGCAATCTGTGAATGGTGTGGTTGTGTGGACCACGCACAGGATAGCTGCAAAGAAAAGCCTACCGAACCGATCACCTCCTCTCATCGAGAGTACGGTTTATGGCTTCTCTCCAATAGGAGAAAGGCTAGAAGGACGGACAACTCTCAAGCAGCTTCTAACCCCAGAACGTGGCCAAGGACGGAGAAGGGGAAGGAGAAGAACCGGCAGCCGGAAAAGCAGAAGAATTCCGGCGACGGCAAAGGAAAAAGCGGGAAAGGAAAGTCAAAATTGTCAGCAGATAAGGAAGGATCTCATCCCAATCAATCAAAGACAGGAGATAAGGAAATGATTGGCCCAAATTTTAACTTGGAAAAGATTTTGGTGATCCCCCAACCAACAAATAAAGGATTTTCCAAAAACCAATCGGTTTTGGGTCCGCTGCCACCTAATGTTTCCTTCACGGCTGGGTACTCCCAAAAGGAAGGAAAACTCAAAGGAAAAAAGGGGTCAAAGAAACAAGCAATAGAAAAGAGAGAGAAAATTACCCTTACCAAAAGGAAAGCGCCCTTCCCCATGGGCCAGAAAGACAATAGTGAGGGTAACCCGAAGAAGCAGTGTGCTGACATCACAGAGGATCATTCCTTAGTGGATCTCAATTCGCCAATACTGGAGGGGGATGAAAACCCGACCCCATGTCAGGCGATGGAATTTGATGGAGACCAACAAGCTATACCAGAGGCAGTGAGTGCTCAGCACCACTGCCTATCCCAATGAATCTCCTAGCCTGGAACGTACGGGGGCTTGGGATCCCCCGTAACGTTCTAGCCTTAACCGACCTGGTTAAGGATAAGAAACCCACCCTGGTTTTCTTAACAGAAACAAAGCGCACAGGAGAAGAGATGGTGGAAATACAATACAAGATGAGTATGCAAAACTCTTTCTTTGTTGACTGCATAGAAAGGAGGGGGGGACTAGCTCTCCTCTGGACTGAGGACGTCGTGATCTCAGTTCGATCCTCCTCTAGCTTTCATATACATTGCCAGGTGATTTCAGTCGAGGGAGGGGACCCTTGGACCTTCACTGGCTTTTACGGCGATCCGGCTCGTTCGGAACGCCATCTTTCGTGGGAGTTGCTAAAGAGGCTTAAGCCTTCCAATTCGGTCCCGTGGCTTGTGGCAGGGGATTTCAACGCTATCAGCAGCGCTGGGGAAAAGGAAGGAGGGCGTACAGTAACTTTTGGTCAAATTGAAGACTTTCGAGAAACGATTAATCTTTGTGAGCTCCAAGACTTAGGATCGAATGGATGTCCTTTCACTTGGAGCAATAATCAAGAGGAAGACTCTTTTATTCGTGAAAGACTTGATAAAGCCTTTGCCAACGTGGAATGGAGAACTAAGTTTGGCAACGCAAGAGTCAATACACTGGCTACTACCACTTCGGACCACAATCCAATAGAAGTTTTGATCCAAGAGATTCAGAACTCCTATCATCTTGGGCAGCGAAGATTCCAGTTCGAGGCTTGCTGGCTCCGCAATAGCCAGTTCAAGGCCGTCGTTATGGATAGTTGGACAGGTTCGGCCGACAAGGCCTGTACAGAGAAGCTGGGAGACCTTGGCAAAAAGCTACGAATCTGGGACAAAGAAGTGTTTGGAAGTGTCAGACGAAAGTTGAAGCAGTTACGTGATCAGTTTGAAAGTCTTGAAAGACAAAGACAAACCCAATGGGTTCTGGATAAGAAACGAGGGCTGAAAAGGAGATAAACAATCTCCTTATCTCCGAAGAGCAACTATGGAGACAGCGATCCCGAATCCAGTGGCTCAAGGAAGGAGACCAGAACACTCGGTTTTTCCACCAGAAAGCCTCTGCTCGCAGGGCCCGCAACCAAATCGCAGGGCTGGAGGACAAAAACGGAGTCTGGACCAATGACGACGAAGGAATCGTCAAAATCCTTGAAGATTACTTTAAGGACCTTTTCTCGACAGCAAACCCAGCTAAGGAAGATATGGAGTACTTACTCCAATTTACTACTAATCAAATCCCAGCCTCCCAATCGGCCTTTGTGCCGGGACGATTGATTACAGACAACGTCCTAACGGCCTTTGAACTACTTCATACAATGAAGTATAGAAAGAAGGGGAAGAAGAACTATCTGGCCCTAAAAATTGACATCAGCAAGGCCTATGACAGAGTCGAATGGCCTTTCCTAAAAGCGATGTTTGAGAAACTTGGCTTTGGACAGAGGTGGATCACTCTTGTTATGAAGTGTGTGTCTACGGCAACGTTTTCTGTCAATTATAGAGGTCGCCTTAAGGGTTTAATTGTTCCACAACGTGGAATTCGCCAGGGTTGTCCGCTCTCGCCGTATCTTTTTTTGTTTTGTGGAGAAGCTCTCTCGCGCGCACTCACGAAGCTAACTACGGATGGTTTGTTGTCGGGTCTATCCGCATCGAGAGGAGGTCCTATTGTCTCCCACCTCTTCTTTGCGGACGACAGTTTATTGTTTACAGAAGCAAATACAGCAGAAATTACAAAATTAAAAGATCTACTACAGCTCTATGAAAAAGCGACGGGGCAAAAAATTAATCTCCAGAAATCAGCTGTTGTCTTCTCGGCCAACACTCCGCCAGACCGCCAGGTTCTTCTGAGCAATATGTGTGGGGTTAAACTCGAATCGCTGCATGAGAGATATCTCGGCCTGCCAACAATGATAGGGCGAAAGAAGATGTCAAATTTTCAACACATCATAGAGCGTATAGCAAGCAAGTTGAAGAACTGGAAGGAGAAATTTCTTTCTTATGCAGGTAAAGAAATTTTAATCAAATCAGTTATTCAAGCTATACCGAGCTACACTATGTCTTGCTTCCTACTTCCCCAAGAACTTTGTAATAAGATTGACTCTCTTATCGCAAATTTCTGGTGGGGACAGAAGGACAAGAAAAAACCAATGTTCTGGATAGCTAAGAAGAAGATGAACTATCCGAGAGCTAAAGGAGGTATACATCTAAGAGATTTTCGCAACTTCAATTTAGCTTTATTGGCAAAACAGTCTTGGAGACTGATTTTCAACCCAAGCTCATTGGTAGCTAGAGTTTATAAAGCTAAGTATTATCCGAATACAAGCCTTCTGAAAGCAAAAGCTAGTACCAATTGCTCGTTTGCGTGGAGGAGTATAATAGCGGGTAAGAAACTGATAAAGCAAGGCTCCAGATGGAGCGTGGGAAACGGAGATAATTTGAAGGTATTTAAAAACAGATGGCTGCTGAGGCCAAACAGTTTCAAAATCATCTCTCCAGTTGGCCAAAACCCTAATCTAAGGGTATCGGATTTAATAGATGAGGAGTCACATACCTGGGATGTAAATGTCCTTCGAGAAAACCTCCTTCCAGTGGATGTTGAAGAAGTCCTCCGGATCAGTCTTCCTCCTTCTCCGGAACCGGATCACCTTCAGTGGCACTACGAAGAGAACGGGTTATACTCAGTTAGATCTGGCTATAGACTTCTGGAAAAGATGAATTCAGACAATCAAGACAGCTCTACGGAAACCAATACCTCCTGGTGGACAAATTTCTGGAACCAGAAATTACCAAAAAGGTATTTATTTCCAATTTGGAGAGGGTTGCAAAAAGGCCTTCCTACTCGTGTGAATCTACACAGAAGAGGGATGGATTTACCTCTAGCTTGCCCAATTTGTGGGAAAGAGGAAGAGACGGAAACACATCTCTTCAGAAGATGTCAAACTGCCAAAGAGCTGTGGAAACACCTCCTTCACCTCCCAGACTGCAATAACGCCACCGTGTCTTTTAGTGAGTGGTTCCCAACAATTTTTACCGATCTGAAAAAGAAAGACCGAATCAAATTATGCTTGGGGATATCATCGATTTGGCACAACAGAAACCAGATGGTCCATAAAAATTCAAAAAAGGAAGCAAATCAGTTAGAAGAAGAGGTTTTGGGAAGCTTAGCTTTTATGGATCTGCACATGCATGAGACGGAAATGGTACAGCCGGCTCAGATCCCCCCCAATCCGGTGAAACGGTGGACCAAGCCACCCCCAAACTGGCTAAAAATAAACTCGGATGCGAGTTGGAACCAGAGAGAACAAAGAGCCAGTGCTGGAGTGGTAGTACGGGACGAAAATGGACTCCTCATCGCCGGGAAAGGCACCATCTTGTCGTTCGGAGGATCGCCGAAAGAAGCGGAAGCAGCGGCGATTTATGAGGCGGTAAAGCTAGCAACAGACATGGAGATTTCTCCGGTCATCTTCGAGAGCGACTCAAAAGCTCTGATAGAGCTCTGGAATAATCTACGGAATACAGAGGGAGGAAGTTCAATTCTCTCCGGCGTGAGAACCGAAGAGATAGTGGGAGACAACTCGGCCAGCTCTCGAGTAATGAGACGGTGCACGCGTCTTCTCGAAGCCACCGAATACGTGGCAAGTTATGCACCGCGCACTTGTAACAAAGCGGCTCATGAGGTGGCCAAACGGGCTCTTCTAGAAGGTAGTAATTTTAGCTGGGCCTATACGGACCCATGGTGGATCCACAATGTAATAAATTTCGATATTTTGGGCCTCAGCCCAACTAGCTGAATACAAATTTTTCCCTCAAAAAAAAAAAAAAAAAAAAAAAGAACTGGTTTGGAAATCTTGAAAGGCTTGTAGATGAAAATGGGGGATAAACATGAGATTATGGAGGCCATTTTCTAAAGGTGTGGATTTGGTAATGGGTAACAGTGCTTTGATATGTTTCTTTCCATATTTTGTGTTTCTTCATTTTTGTTGTTGAAATTTTGATGGAATTGTAGTGTTTTTTTACAGATAGAGTTTTGGGTTTGTGGTGGGCTTGGTGGATGTTGAATATGGCGTCCGGAATCTGGGTTTGAAATGGAGACTATGGTGGTGATGGGGCGGAGATGGTGGATGTAGTGGTGGAGATGGTGGGTATACTCCTAGTGTTCTTATTAGTAGGAAGTTGACTGTCTTGCCATTATAAAATAAGATATACATGTCAACTAACGGAATATTCCATAACGGAGCTAACACAATTTTTTTTCCAGTTTCAACAAACTAGCATTATTGTAAATGGGGATGGCAATGAGCCTTTAAAAGTGAAAATTGCAATCAGCTAATTATGACATACTGGGGTATACAATCAGCAATTTAGCCAAATTATTTTATGATAAGAGACATTATGCTTTCTAAAGTACCACACCCACAAAATTTATGTACACTCTAGGTACACTTGTGGCTGGGGAAAAACATGGATTGCCATGTTAGCAGGTCCAAAAAGAAATTGACAAGTCGGTACACTCAAAGTATTGGCACCTAGGTACACTCAAAGTATTGGCACCTAGGTGACGCATGAAATTTAGTAAAAACTTAGGACAACAGATAACGCAAGTAAATTTGACAGAAAAAAAAATGCTGAGACCTGGGAGGAGCTTTAAATTTTAACAGTTCCAAAATGAGTAAGAAATCACTACAACAAATCCTGCCTCCGTTGACATCAAATACTGTCGCTAGAAAGGCCAAATATGTCGGTAGAAATTCTATCGACAAATAATTTTTTGACGCAAAATTGTCATTACAACTCGGTCGTTAGTATTAAAGCCGACAAACGGCAAGTATGTCGGCAGAAAAAAATGGCGACATCATTTTTTTGTCGATTTTAAATCTAACAACAAACGTTTTTTGTCACTAGTACAACTACCAACAAGTTATTTTAGTCGATTATGTAGATAAGTGACAAAATTATTTGTCACCAGTAGATGTGATTACATCTTCATGGCGACACACGTGTTTGTCGCCTGTATCACGACCAAATAAAAAAATAATGGGGATTTTTACTAATATACAAACATGCACCCAAAATTCCAACACTACTCAAACATATATGCACAATGTGCTCAAATCCAAGATCAACCCTCCTAAAGTGGGATTTTTTACATCACAAACAAAAATAATACTACATAATAACTATTTTGAATCCCTAGCCGAGTTAAAGAGTCGTACAAATTAAACCAGTATTAAGTTAACAAAACAAGTAGCTTGCGTTTCAAAGTTCAAAAACTATTACATCTAGAGGAATCAAGTGCCCAGAAAATAGCTACTAATTGTTATATCATCAAGTGTCCGGAATCACCGGCCAGTACTTATTTGGGTCCTTCGATGCCCTGAACCTATACCAGCGATGCTAAAACCTGCAAACAATGAAAAATTGAATCATAAAATAGTGGCTGTATGGTTAAACAAACCACAAAACTGCTAAAGTTTGAGTAGAATAAGTAAAATGACCAACAACGAAACTGTTAAAGCTTTAGATCAAAATACAACCACACAAAATCAAATGAGCAAACACACATATATACCGATTGAAAGTGACCCTAATGACATGAACTGAGTACTAGACATGGGCCAAGCTGATTAAACCACCAAATTTAAATAAAGCTAAGATCTGCATCGAGAACAACAAAGTTCTTTCCCAAGTACCAAGGATCAAGCAATTAAAGAAACGAAAATAACTCCAGCAATGGAGAGCGATGAAACTAATGTAAATGGTTATGATAACTTGCAAATATGGTGCACTTCTTTAGTTTCCTAACACTGAGATGAATGTAGAATTGGTTCAATTATCTTTAACAAATTCCAAACCCAGATGAGTCGTGTGAAAGGAAAACATATACAGTATATAACAAACAGACTATAGTAAGGTATACAGATAACATTACTCCACATTTTTACTATCCGAGAACAACAACAAAATCTTTTTTCAAGAGTACAATTCAAAGGAAGGTGGTAAGGGTCTAAACAAATTGTGAGATATGATTCAAAAAAATGTATTGAAATTAGTGTCGAAGATAATAGAAGGGTCCAAAAATACAAACCTGTGCGACTCCTACATATTTTTATCAATCAACATTAGAGTAGTTTTGTCACCTGCAGAAGCAAGACAGAGAATAAAATTCAGCTTAAAGCAGAAAGCAAAAAGTAAAGGGAAGTTTATGCTGTATTTTATGGCAAGCATAAGTGTCACCACTGTATAGCTGAAAGAACGAATAAAACTTAGAAATGAAGAAGGTGGCAGTTTTACAAACTAACACTTTTTACAAATATTGGAATTTGAATTGGTGGTAAAAAAAGATGGCCAAATTTGGTACTGCCATTAACAGCACCTTAAAACAGAATCTGCAGTGTCAAGGAAAAAACTTATCTTAATATCAGACTGACAAAGTTGAGCTGAAGCTAATTGGCATAACCAATGACATACATATTCGAGACAGTAAAAGTATTTAATCGTCTGTGCATCATAGATATCCAAAACAAAATATCCCCAACCAACCGGACACAGTGGAAAATGCATAGATGGTACGGGGATCGAAAATATGAGCATGGACAGGAAGAGAGACTACCTGAAGGGCTAGAGCTTATTCACCTTTCAGCCCAAAACTTCTCCCATGTGCTTAATCCCTGAAGAAACCAAACTAATTAAGTCAAGAAATTGCAGAAACTAAGTGGATAATTCCTTAGATACACATGAATCAAACTGTTATGGCCTCACGGGCTCAACATCAATATGGTTGCAGTCTTCTCCACCAATAAACGGGTGCATCAGCTCATCAAAAACGCATAATAGCAACAAAATGGTTGATGTCAAAGCAGTAAAAAATAATAGAAAATGAATGTTTGGGTAAAAAAACAACAAATTTAGATTGCCTCTAAATGCCATAAAGGCTGACAGGTGTGGTTGTAAGTGTATCCACCATTAAAGCTTAAAATGGGGCTCCAATTCGGTGAACAGTTAATCACTACGATTGCGAAAATAGTGATTCGTAGTAAAGTTCTAATAGTCGAGGAAGTCAGTAACTCAGAAAATGCATAAAAGAACATCGCAGTCCATTTGTTGGGAATACACAGACCTGTAAGCAGATCTATCTCGACCAAAAGCAGGTTTAACTGCACGAAACAACCACGGATCATATGGTACCTCTCTGTGTTTCAACAGGTATAGGTATCAGCTTTTTTTATGAGGCTGCCTCAATATGATTCATTATGACCAACATATGGGGATAAAGACTATATGGCAATCAAGACCTAACCAATTGATAAGAGAACACCAATCAAAATCGGTGCTAGACACGGCAATCAGATACGCAAAAGGTGGGTGATTCCATAACCACCATCAAATTTACCATCAATAGCAGATATTTAATGTCAACAAAACATGAAATCATACAGAATTTAAAGATGGAAAAGTAATATATAACATTCACGGTCACTCAGGGCCCTCGAGACTGCAACAAATAATGTGATTCCTTACGAAAGCATTTAAAACCCACAAGCATGTATTAGATTGTTCTGAAACTAATACAGGTTCCAAGATAAGAATCAAACTAATAGAGATGAGCTGAGAATCAAAATTTAAGTGTATGTTAAAGATAAGAATCAGTTCCAGCTAGAAAACTCACTAGTATTCAAACATTCAAGTATGTTAAAGCAAACATGTATCGATCAACAATTCAGAACATAATAGCAGCGTGAAACAACCATTAATTCAGAACGCATAATGCAACTCACCTTATCACTACCACTCGGACATTTTGACGAATATATTGTACCTAAAAAGTTGGTTACAGGACCACAATTGAGAGATAGAGAGGCTTCAAAACTAGAGAACTAAATTGCAGAAATCATGCTATCTGTTTAATAGGATGATCCACATGTATCGGTTTCTATCTCAAGCTTCTTGCATGACCGTTGAATAAAGAGATGCAAGTTCACGTACCGTAGGGGCATCTGACATTGAATAGCCACATGGACTAACGAGTAGAATAACCCCTGAGACATCAGAAAGGTTACCAAGTGCAATAACAAACTTAACACTGGAGGTACTGGCAAGAGCCTTCCAGTACGAGTGATGTAACTCAGAATCCAGTGGTCCAAGCAGTGAGAAGAGTGGTGCTGAACCTACAACTGTTTCAACATGCCACGTGATAGATTACATTTAGACATCAGAATCTTTTTTTACAATTTAAGAATAAATTTACCAAATAGAGAACTCACGAAAGTGCAATCCAACTTGCAGAAATGAGTGAACTATTCCACCATCAGGATTATTAGAAAGAGCAAGAGAACTTGAGAATGTCATAAACACTGAAAGAACATAGATAGTATTCTAGTAACGATTCCAGTTCACGAAATATCAGGACTTAAACGAGTATCCATATGTTTAAATTGGATATCACAATCTGCTTATGAAAAAATAGATGAAGTTAAAGGCAGAACTTTACAGTGAAAGTATAAGATCATGGAGAACACCATGAAATCTCAAAATACCCAACCAACAGCATTCAGAAACTAAAAACATCACTCGAAAAGAAAGAACACAGAAATCCCAATTTTAATAAGATCTGCTGGAAATCCTAAAACATGAAAAAAAACACCCTTGCAAAACTAAACCTAAATCAGTAACTTGCATGTCAATTTCCCAATTCCACAATTCAAACTCAAATTGGGTCACTTTATTGTAAAATACAATCAATCGAAACATGGGCTTTCTTATGGGGAGTGATTTTTCATGTGATTGAAGAGAGAATCATGAGATTTACCGTATACGAGAAAGGAATACGAAGAGTCTGAGGGAGAAGAGTTACGTACCTGAAGGCCGGGATCGAGTAACAAGAAACCCTTCCAGAGACGGTCACAAAGTCTTCGTTGAGATGGGGATCGAGTAGAATTTTTATCGGTCGTTTTGAAGAGCGGATCGCGCGATTGAAGATATGATCGTGCGATTGTGAGAAAGGTTTCAGAGAGAGAGAGATGCGCGGAGAGAGAGGTGTGTGATGACTACCGTCTGAGTGTAAAGATGAAAGAGGCGTTCAAATGGCCGGCGCAGAGGATTCGATCGATCGATCGAAGATGGGATAGCCAGTTGAAGGGATTGAAGGAATTGAAGATTGGGAATCGATCGGCGCAGGGGAGCCTGAGGGTTGTGTGAGGAAGTATGAGTGTGAGAGAGTCTGATCGTAAAACGTGTGTTAGTGGGATTTAATTTTTTATTCCCTCCTTGCAATTTGGGAGTACGGGAAACACCAATTATTTACCCTCCTTTTTTTTGCAAGAGTTGACAATTTTGTATGTCACCATATAATTAATTGTCAAAACTTATAAAAATAGTCACAATCATTGACTAAATTTTTAGGTACAATTGAATAAAAATCATATGCATCGACAAACACAAATAATATCGATTAATCGCGCAACTAGCTACATGAAATCGTCTGTTAACAAAAAAAACTATCAACAATTAGTGAATATGTATTTGAAAGTACACATATTTCACCGAAACTTTGATGTTTGCATATATTATTAGTATAGATGTTTATATCGTTGGGAGTCACCTCCGCATTTACTCCTAAACATACAAGAATTACTTGTTTCTGCATTACATGAAAATTAGGAAACCTTTCTATCTTTATGTTACAGTACTAGTTCGTTTTCAGGCATACCCGCCGGCGGTGGAGATTCCCCTAATGCAGGGAGAAGAACTTTATTGATCTTGAAAATTGCCAGTGATAGATTGTCGTCAATTATGGTCTGCTCGATTCGAGACATGTCCTTTTCGGCAATCAGAATGGTCTCGCCGACGTCTAATGACGCCTTCAGGATGAAATTATTTCCATTGTCGTCTGTTGCCAGAGTAGAAATTGGTTCCTTCGTTTCCATCAGCTTCCCAATCGTCAGGTAATCTCCAACGCCGTGATACTTCAAAAGCGCGACGACCTGATCGGGTGTCAGCTTCTTCAAATCCGGCAACTCCGGATCCTTAAATGCTTCATCGGACGGCGCAAATATGGTCACACCCCCATCCTTCTCCGCCGCCAGATACGTGTCTATGACTTTGGTCAGCCCAATCAACGACGCGAATGTGGCACACCCATTTTTTCTCCAACAGCACCGACATGTTCACACCGGACGGCGACGACGGTTTCCCAAACAATGCGGAAGGGTGGAGAACATTGTCGATCTTGAGAATGAGCAGCGGCTTCAAGTTGTATATGGTCTCTTCTTTTTCAGCTCTGTTCTCTTCAGCAACCACAGTGATCCTGCCATCGTCACTCGTCACCTTCAGGATGTATTTCCCTTCTTCGTCTGTCGCCAGAGTAGAAATCTGACCATTCAGCGCCCCAATTGGCAGGTATTCTCCGACGGCGTGATACTTCAAAAGTGAGACTACCTGATCGGGAGTCAGCTTCTTCAGAGACTCCTGTACCAGAGGATTAGTAAATATCTCATTGGACGGCGCAAATAGAGTCAGCCCTTTCTTGTCCAGAGCCGAGTTGTACGCCTCGATCGCACCGGTCTTGTTAATCAATGACAAAAACGTCGTAAGCCCACCCTTCTCCAACAACTCCGTGATGCTGCGGGAATTGGCGTGAGAGAAGGCGATGATAAGAGAGAATATTAGGAAGACCAAGTGCATTGCGCCCATGGCTGAAGAAGCTAGTGAAGACTGAGGTGTTTCTTGCTGAAGCAGGCATAGGGCTGTTAAGGTTTTAAAGAGGGTTTAATCAGGGTTAAGGGGATGTTGTGGTTAGTTAGTAATTAAGAATTGAATGAGATGAGGGGTTTAAAATGAAGAAACCATCCTACGTTCAAATGACAATACACGCATGCACTGACATGTGGTGCTCTACACCATTCAGTAACTGACACTTATACCCACTAAGATTAACCACTACCCCTATGGGTTATAGAAAAAAAAAAACAGATTCCTACATGGCTATTTTCTCTCTCCCACTCACCCCACTTCTAATGTACAACATGTGAGTGGAATAGAGCACCACGTGTGATTTGCTCTATGAGCACCTAAGAATTGCTCCCATGTCAGAGTCAAGCATGATATGGTGCTGACGTGCAATGAACTTAATCTCTTTGGTATATATAAATTGAGATCAAGCGTTTCAATAACAATGTGAATTTAATACACTTAATAAATAAATTTAATTACTACTTATTGATACAGTAAAGAAAGATTAATTACTCTAAAAGTCAATTGTGAAGAAGTATTTATTAAGAAGGTAGAAAAATTGAAATGAAGCTTCAAAGTCATTTTTTTGCCCTTGCATTTATAATTGCTTCTCTCAGTCTTTCTTTTATAACATACTAGAACTTATACATTTGTTAGTTTATTTTCAGGACGAAAAGCTGTTCATTATTTTATAATAATAATAATAATAATAATTATTATTATTATTATGTGTCAACAGTAGCAATTAATTCCCTAAAAAATAGTAGCAATGAGGTTGACTGCTACTTATTATGACTCCCAGTTTGATGAATATCTCAGATAATATTGAACAACAAATATTTGTGTTAATGACTATATTAATTGACTATTTACATCCCGCCCGTTATATTGTAAAGGATCATCATAATCATAATACAGATATTATTATAAGGGAGTTACTGTTTATATTTGAGAGTCTATATTTTTAGAAGAAGAGTCTATTCATGTGTACCTATGCATCATTTTATGTGGTGATAGATGGAGAGAAATAATGACGAGGGATCGCGTAGAAAAATACTCGTGTTTACTCATGTCCCTTTAAGTATTCTACATAATATAATATCGTACTAATGTTCTTGGGCAACGATCAGCTTGTGACAAGTTCACAAGTCTGCAACATACGTGATACTTGAAGGAGCGAGTTCGAGTGTGGTTTGAATCATAATTCGTAGCATACTGGTAGCACTCTTGTTTGCGGATAATTTACAATATCAGACATTGTCCTACATAACATGTCTCATGCATCCATGCCAACAATATTTTATTATTTATTATTGTGTTTTAGTCTATTTGACCACTTTATTATTGTGTTTCATCTGCACCCGTTACTTCTTGTGCTCCTTCCTTTCTCATGACTACATATGCATATGCAGATTGGAGAGGATGCTTAGGCAGAGGAAGTCTACATCTGAATATATGTTGCTTTTGGGTTCTGCATTGATCTCTTGGATGTCTAAGATACAGAAGGTTGTGGCAAGGAGTCCTGCGGAAGCTCACTACATAAATCTAGCTCATTTGATATGTGAAGTAAAATGGGTCATGTCTTTGCTTGAAGAATCATTCACCTATCCTTGTAATTCTTCTTCTTCTATCTGATAGTTCCTTTTCCATTTCAATAGCTCACACTCCCGTATGTCATGATAAGACTAAACACATTGACCTAGGATGCCATACTACTAGAGATATGGTTCAAGCCAGTGAAGTGAAGTTGCAGCATTTGCCCAATGACAATCGAATTGCGGCTATTCACACTAAATTTCTAGCTCGGGCCCTCTTTTCAAAAATAGCTTTGCAAGTTGAAGGCGTTGTTCTGCAACCCTACTTCAACTTGTGGCGGCGTATTATAAAGCCAGATATCATCTCAATCCAGCTAAGTCTAATGAGTGAAGAGCTGGGTTTGGACTAAAATAAGTCTCTGCCAAAGTGATGACATGAGTTGTTGATTGAGCAGTAGTCGTTGGATGAAAACACAATCTTTTAATTTCAGCTTTTCCTTATATGAATGGCGTCGCTGCACTAATTATGGAATTAGTTTACTAAGCTAATTCATGATTGGCCAATTGATGTTGATGTGTACGGGCCGCTTAAAAGCTCTTCTCTAGGGAAGACAATTGGATCTGGCCCAATAGGGTATTCAGGATTATCCGACCCTAATGGAGGAAATTCGGTAAGATTCGTTTATTAAATGAATCGGATTGGATCATACATTTTGTAGTCTGTGAAAATCGATCCGATCCGATTAGGTTATTATACCTAATAAGTTCAATAATCTACATATATTAATATATATTTTATTACATTCCTATAAATAACATCATAAGTTTTACATAATATGTTTTTGTTAAGATAATTGATGTATTTATAATTATAAACTTAAATTTGATCTAATTCGGAGTGCAATTCGCACTACAAGAGATTATGCCAACGGTGACAACTTACCTATTGACAATTGTAAAATTGTCACTCAAATTGGGGGTTTAATGACAGGCCCTTCTTTGAGGCCAATTGCTGTAACAAGTCACAGTAATTCCATGGGCCTCTCGCCACCATCACTGTCAACCGATCAACATTTTTGTTGCGTACGGCCACACTACTTAGGGGATTGGTTGATGTTGTTTGTAGGCTCCATCATTTGTCTACTTATTTTATTTTTCACTGGATTTAGACATAGACGTAGAAATGGAATACTTCCATGCTATTATTTTGTATAAGAGCCGTCTCGGAAAACATTTGCTGTAAATCAATGTACGTTCTATATGATTGGAATTTTAATATCCCAATTTTGGGGTTTGACATCCATGTTTATAAGTATAAACAAATTGGATTAATTGGTGATTACCCAGGTAGTGGCAAAATTTGAAATTGTATTAATTGGTGATCACCCAGGTAATGGCAAAATTTGTTGTCACAAAGTTATCATTATTGTTATTGAATATTGTCACTATTTCTATCTAGCAGTGACAATACTTTTTGCCACTAATGGCAAGTTTAAAAGTGACAATTTTATATCGTCAATCAAACTGATAGTGACAGTTATTTTATTGTCACTAACTTTTAAATTTTAGTGACAATATTTTTTGCCACTAAAGTGCCACATATTAGTGACAACTTTTTTATCGTCACAATGATGTTTAGTGGCACATATATAGTGACAGCATAGTGACAAGAAAATTATTGTCACAAAATTCTGACTTTTAGTGACATTATTTTTTGTCACTAAACACAAAATCTGTTGTAGTGTCGTGATTACATTAGGTTAGATTAACTCAAATATCAACCGCTATGATTCAATGGATAATCGATTCGAATTCGGTGAAATCCGATTCGAATCCGATCCAATCCGAACCTTTTGTAAGATTTGGATATAAGCTAATTCGATCCAAATCCGATCCGTTTTCGTCCCTAGCTACTTCCCTCTCGGGTGGAACTCAGTTTGAATTTCCCCCCATTTCTTTCCAATGGAAGCTATTTTCTTCTTCCCCTCTTTCAGCAATTTCTCTAGTCTCTCTTGGCGTAGTTGTGGGCTAGGCTTTTCTTTTCTTTTTTTTCTTTTTCTCGTTTTTTTTTTTTTTTGTGTGAATTGCCGAGCTAGTGTTTCATGATTTGCACAAATTAATAAGAAAAAAATTAAACTAAATATATAAAGCGAGCAAATCTGACCGAAAGAACGTGAGAATTGGGAGGAAGGTTCTAACTTTCCCAATTTCAATTGTCACGATATATTTCTTCAAAAGAAATTGTCACGATATAGATGGAAGTACAAATATTTTGTCAAAAACTTGATGCTTGCATATTTTATTAGTATAGATGTTTATATTGTTGTGAGTCACCACCGGATTTACTCCAAAACATACAAGAATTACTCTGTCTCAACATTACATGAAAATTTGATAACATTTCTTTATGTTACAGTTTTGGGAGGAGAACTTTGTTGATCTTGAAAATGACGAGTGATGGATTGTCGTCGATTATGGTCTCCTCGATTTCTGACAAGTCCTTTTCGGCAACCAGAATTGTCTGGCCGGGGATTCTAAAACTATAGACTCTCAGGATGAAATTATTTCCACTGTCGTCTGTTGCCAGAGTAGAAATCGGTTCCATCGTTTCCTTCAGCTTCCCGATCGGCAGGTAATCTCCGACACCGTGATACTTCAAAAGCGCGACGACCTGATCAGGGGTCAGCTTCTTCAAATCGGGCAAATCCGGGTCCTTAAACGCTTCATCGGATGGCGCAAATATGGTCACACCCCCATCCTTCTCCGCCGCCAGATACGTATCTATGACTTTGGTCTGCCCAATCAGCGACGCGAACGTCGCACACCCATTCTTCTCCAACAGCGCCGTCATGTTCACATCGGACGACGGCGACGGCGACGGTGACGGCGACGGTGACGGCGACGGCGACGGCGACGGCGACGACGGTTTCTCGAACAATGCGGAGGGTTGGAGAACATTGTCGATCTTGAGAATGAGCAGTGGACGGAAGTTGTATATGGTCTCTTCTTTTTCAGCCCTGTTCTCTTCAGCAATCACAGTGATCCTGCCATCGTCACTCCTCAACTTCAGGATGTATTTCCCTTCTTCGTCTGTCGCCAGAGTAGAAATCGGATCACCCTCCCTCACCGTCGGGATGTAATCTCCGACGGCGTGATACTTCAAAAGTGAGACTACCTGATCGGGAGTCAGCTTCTTCAGAGACTTCTGTACCAGAGGATTAGTAAATATCTCATTGGACGGCGCAAATAGAGTCAGCCCTTTCTTGTCCAGAGCCGAGTTGTACGCCTCGATCGCGCCGCTCTTGTTAATCAATGACGAAAACGTCGTAAGCCCACCCTTCTCCAACAACTCCGTGATGCTGTGGGAATCGGCGTGAAAGAAGGCGATGATAAGAGAGAAAATTAGGAAGACCAAGTGCATTGCGCCCATGGCTGAAGAAGCTAGTGAAGACTGAGGTGTTTGTTGCTGAAGCAGGCATAGGGTTGTTAAGGTTTTAAAGAGGGTTTAATCAGGATTAAGCGGATGTGGTTAAAGTTCAACTGTGGTTAGTTAGTAATTAAGAATTGAGTGAGATGAGGGGTTTAAAATGAAGAAACCATCCTACGCTCAAGTGACGATACACGCATGCACTGATAGGGCCATGTCAGAGTCAAGCATGATGCGGTGATGACGTGCAATGAACTTCAGTTTTTGACATTATTCACTGGTTCACTTTGACCCGGTAATTTGGTTATTAAAACGGTACACGAATTTTGTAATCTACAATACTATGAAAAAATTGTCAAAAAATTACATCGTTTTGCTATGCAAATAACCGAGTCAGAGTGACTCAATTACGAGTAAAAAAGTCAAGCCCCATTGAGCCCATTGAAAGAGAAGAAACGGAGGTAGTATAAATTGAGATCACGCTTTTCAATAACAATATGAATTTATTACACTTAATAAGCAAATTTAATTACTACTTATTGATACATTAAAGAAAGATTAATTACTCTAAAAGTCAATTCTGAAGAAGTATTTATTAAGAAGGTAGAAACATTGAAATGGAGCTTCCAAGTCAATTTTTTATCCCTTGCATTTATAATTGCTCTCTCAGTCTTTCTTTTATAACGTACTCAAACTTATACATTTGTTAGTTTATTTTCAGGACGAAAAGCTGTTCATTATTTTATAGTTTGTATTTTATTATATTTATTCTTTATTTGAGTTTTACTGTGGTCGTTCTAAAGCTTTGAAATTTTGTGGGAATGTTTGTGGGTCGGGATTGGTAGAATTTTTGTTTACCAACTCTATAATAATAATAATAATAATAATAATAATAATAATAATAATAATAATAATAATAATAATAATATTATTATTATTATTATTATTATTATTATTATTATTATTATTATGTGTCAACAGTAGCAATTAATTGCCTAAAAAAATAGTAGCAATTAAGAGGTTGACTGCTACTTATTTATGACTCCCATTTTGATGAGTATTTCGGATAATATTGAACAACAAATATTTGTGTTAATGACTATATTAATTGACTATTTACATCCCGCCCGTTATATTGTAAGGGATCATCATAATCATAATACAGATATTATTACAAGAGAGTTATTGTTTATAGCCTATATTTTTAGAAGAAGAGTCTATTCATGTGAACGTATACATCATTTTATGAGGGGATAGATGAAAAGAGAAATTATGACGAGGATCGCCTAAAAAAACACTCGTGTTTACTCATGTCCTTTAAGTATTCTACATAATATAACATCATACTAATGTTCTTGGGCAACGATCAGCTTGTGACAAGTTCACAAGTCCTGCAACATACGTGATACTTGAAGGAGCGAGCTCGAATGTGGTTTGAATCATAATTCGTAGCATCCTGGTAGCACTTTTGCTTGCGGATAATTTACAATTTCAGACATTGTCCTACATAACATACCTTACATAACATACCTCATGCATACATGCCAAAAATAATTCATTATTTATTATTGTGTTTTGGTTTATTTGACCACTTTATTATTGTGTTTCATCTGCACCCGTTACTTCTTGTGCTCTTTCCTTTCTCATGACTACATATGCATATGCAGATTGGGGAGGATGCTTAGACAGCAGGAAGTCTACATCTGAATATATGTTGTTTTTTGGTTCTGCATTGGTCTCTTGGATGTCCAAGAACAGAAGGTTGTGGAAAGGAGTTCTGCGGAAGCTCAGTACATAAATCTAGCTCATTTGATATGTGAAGTAAAGTGGGTCATGTCTTTGCTTGAAGAGTCATTCACCTATCTTTGTAATTCCTCTTCTTCTATCTCATAGTTTCTTTTCCATTTATATAGCTCGCAGTCTCATATGTCATGATAAGACTAAACACATTGACCTAGAATATCATACCACTAGAGATATGGTTCGAGCCAGTGAAGTGAAGCTGCAGCATTTGCCCAATGACAATCAAATTGCGGATATTCTCACAAAATTTCTAGCTCGACCCCTCTTTCATAAATAGCTTTGCGAGTTGAAGGCGTTGTTCTGCCACCCTCCTTCAACTTGTGGCGGCGTATTAGAAAGCCATATATGATCTGAATCCAGCTAAGTTCAATAAGTGAAGAGCTGGGGTTAAACTAAAATAAAGTCTCTGCCAAAGTGATGAAATGAGTTGTTGATTGAGAAGTAGTCGTTGGATGAAAACACAATCTTTTAATTTCAGCTTTTGCTTATATGAATGGCGTCGTTGCAGTAATTAGGGAATTAGTTTACTAAGCTAATTCTTGATTGGCCAATTGATGTTGTGTACGGGACGTTTAAATGCTCTTTGTCTCTAGAGATGACAATTGGATCTGACCCAATAGGGTATCCAGGATTATCTGACCCTAATGAAGGAAATTCGGTACGGTCTATATATTAAATGGATCGGATATGGATCATAGATTTTGTGATATGTGAAAATCGATCCGATCCGATTAGGTTATTATACCTAATAAGTTCAATTAGGGCTGTCAAAAGCAACCCAGCCCATTTGCCCGCCCGTGCCCGTAGCCTTTAAATGGGCTAAAACCTGCCCGTTTAAAATAATGGGTTGATAGTGCCCTGCCCATCTGGACCCGCATATAAATGGGCGGGCATGGGCGGGTTCACGAGCCCCACTTAACCCGAGCATGTATAAAATATACATGTTTTTCTATTTTAATTTTTTCTATTTTATTTATAATGTCAATTATCCCCTCGCCATTGAAGTAGAAATTCGTATGTATAAGTATTGATAACAAATTTACAATATTACCCTCAACCAACTATTTATAAAAACATAGTTACAAAATATAATAAAACTTCATCAGATCACTCCAAGGGAGACTCCTTTAGTCCTATTACAGATCTGAGTGGTGAAAGGGACGAGATAGTCACCTCCGTGGCTCCGCCACTGCCAAGCGACGACGGACATGAACCACCAGTCCAGTCTTCTCATTCTTAGTCCTATTTGCAAGTCTACGGTGGAGGACGCCTCAGGTGGGGAATGAAACTCAGGATGAAAGATTCAATTTTTTTACTTCTGATTCACCTTTTCCTTTCCTCTCCTCTTTCGATCTGGTTTTCTTTGGGGGTGAGCCAGTGTTTGTTGGCGATGGTGACAGCGTTGGCGTTGGAAAAGAGACGGCGGTGCCTCAGATTATAGATCAATTTTTTCTGAGTCTCGATTTCCCTCTCTTCTCTGCTCACATGGTTGGATTTCGACTTTTCTGTGTTGGACGGCGATGGTGACGGAGGCGGCGAGTCTCAGTAGTGACGAAGGGAGGCGACGACCATGGACGCTGCGACCTCTAATGGCGGAATCGCAGTGAAGTGTTGGATGACACAGTGGTGAGGACACGATTGGTATATTTTTGCGGTTACAAGGATAGTGCAGTAAATTGACTTCTGTAGAGGTTGGCAAAATATGGTGATGGCAACGATTGTGGTGGTAGTGATGGTAGTGGTAGCTATGTTGGTGAAGGGAGACTGAAAGTCAGTGTTGACGGTAATTTTTTTATACGGGTTAAATGGGCGGGTTCGGGTTTGTATTGACCCATTACAACCCGCCCGTTTCAAGGATGTATGTTAAACGGGCTGGGCGGGTTGGGCGCATTTACGCTTGAACCCGTTTATAAACGGGCTGAACTTGCTCAACCCGCCCGTTTGACACCCCTAAGTTCAATAATCTACATGTATTAATATATATTTTTATTACATTGCTATAAATAACATCATAAGTTTTAAATAATATGTTTTTGTTAAGATAATTGATGTATTTATAATTATAAACTTAAATTTGATCTAATTCGGAGTGCAATTCGTGACTATATTAGGTTAGATGAACTCAAAATATCAACAGCTATGATTCAATGGATAATCGATTCGAATTCGGTGAAATTTGATTCGAATATGATCCAATCCGAGTCTTTGTGGATTGGATTTGGATATAAGCTAATTCGATCCAAATCCAATTCGTTGTCGTTGCTACTTCCCTCTCACGCGTGGAACTCAGTTTAAATTTCCCCCCATTTCTTTGCAATTTAAGATATTTTCTTCTCCCTCTCTTTCAGCAATTTACCTAGTCTCTCTTGGCGTAGTTGCAGGTAGGGGTGCAACTTGGGTGGGTTGAACACGACCAACCCGAAGTAATTCGATCGGGCTTGGACCAAAATTCTCAGCTCGAATTACAATTAGGGTCGGACTTGGACACTAATATTAAACGACGCGCAAACCCGAATTGCCCGATTTGCATGACAACTACCTATAAATATTACATTTTGAGAGAACTATGTAGCATATCTAACATGAATCTGTTTGTTTTCTTTTGATTATTAGCACTTTTAATCATAATTTTTGTTTTTGAACAACTTAATTTGTTTTTTTACCAACAATTTATTATTCTCTTCTGTCATAAAAAATTTACCAAGTTTAGTGTACGAGCCCGAATTCAGCCCGAACCCGAATTTATTTGTACGTATTTGGGCTTGGGCGGGTTGATAATGCTCTTAACTCGGGTCGGGTCGGGCTTGGGCAGTCTCGACAGAACTCGGGCTCGGACTCGATCAGTGGTGCCTACCCGACCATGTAATACCCCGTATTTTAGTTGGGGATTATATAGTAATTTCGAAATATAACAGAGAATTTTAAGAAAGTTATATTTCAAACTTGTTCTTGACTTATTATTGGTTTCAAAGTATAAGGGTGTCATTTGACATTTATTATTTTATAAAATTTCATTTTTGAGTATTTTGTAATTTTGGTTACTTGAGTAATACTATCTAAAATTTATTTCGTATACTTGGGACATTTATGTAGTTTTGTAAATGTAGAATTTGGTACTTATACACATAGTAACTTGTTTGAAATGTTCTAATTTATAAAATTAACTTGTATGTGAAAGTTAGTAATTGTAAATTACATTTTTACCCCCTTTACTATTGGTTTTATTATTTCAACTCCATCCATCAATTCATGTAAAGGATATTTTTACCCCAAGTGCTCTTACCATCCTTTTGGTCAACATCAATAAAATAATGTCCTCGTGACTACTCTTATACATACACACACACACATACACACTTCCACACTAACTCTCACACCATATGCATCATCATCATCTTCTCCTCCACTCATTTTCTACATTGAAGAACACTCAAAAACTCCATTCTCTCTCCAAAAAACTCTATTCCCGGATTGGAGTGTTGACCTCACAAAAACACCTCCAAAACATCATTTTTCACCTTCAAACTCATGAAAAACTCAAGTCCAAGGTCATACTATGCATGGGGGGGCTATTTTCTTCATCTTCTTCATGATTTTAAGCTCCTTAAGGTCTTGTAAGCATTTCTTTTCTCTTTTCATTTGTGTGATGTTAGTTTCATCATCTTCTTCTTCATCATCACATTCCTCTTACATCAAAATTCCCTCCATTGAAGGGGTTTTCAAGCTCTCATGGACTTCTAGCTTATCCAAGCACCATCATTTTTCCAAATGTGTCTCTTAAGGCTCATTCGTAAGATTTCATTCCTCTTTAAATTTGTGCATTTTGATGTTACTTTCATCATCATGATAGAAAACTTCCTGATCTTTGCTTGCATGTGTGTCTAGAATATGAATTGGAGACTTTAAACTTGTTTTGCTTCAAATTCTTCACATGATTCTCTAAGTTTCTTGTTTGATATCTTTTTGTATGTTTAATTGGTTGTATTTGAGTATAAAAATATATTTCTCAAGTTGCATGTATGATGTAAGTGGATTGATCATGTTTTGAGTGTTCTAGGTGAAAATTGTATGTCTTTACAATCTGACTCGTTTGTCAAAAACGTAGTATATCTTAATTTTATGTCGCTGTAAAATTTTCAAATCTTATATTTTATGAAACTAGACTCAGAGTGGGTCATTTTAAGAAAAAAATCAACTCCATATCCATTTTGGTTAGGGAGATATGCTCATTCTAAGTTGCATTTTTCTGAAACTCTGTTTTCGGACAAGTTTTGCTATTTTTGTTAAAAATCTCATTTCCAGAAACATATGACACCCAATCTTTCCTGTGATGAAACTAGACACATAAGAAATTCATTCTGGAGAATATGGGCATCTTTCCTATTCTCCAAGTAGTAGTAATTGTTCTTTAAAGGTGAAACTTTCTTCCAAACTTGTCTATGCATAGCAGTGTTTGTTATTTTTGTAACTTGAGTTTTATAATATCTATGCATGATTTTCTTGGTGTTTCTGAAAATAGACACATGTAGGTTCATCATACATTAATTTCAAAATTTTAGGAGATGATTTGATATGGTAAATATGGCTCCAAAGTCAGAGCTATAATTCTGTCCAGAATTGTAGTTTCACATTTTTTAGAAAACTTGAATTTTTGAACTTCTAGGTGTTTTTTTGGACTTGTTTTGATAATTAAACATCATTATATGTGCATTAATGAAATTTAGGACTATGTACATGTAGGTTTGCATTTTTATTATGCATGTGTAAATTGGTTATAACGAGTACGTCATACGTGTGATTGTAGACATCGACCCCGTAGGAGAGAGCGGTTGTCGTCGGAGTGCTAGGCTTAGTTTCTTGATTTTGATTGTGCTCCATCTCAGTGGTAAGTACGGCATTTTCATATCAAATGTGCGCATGTGTGTGATGTTTCAAACGAATGCTTGTTATATGAAAAAGTATGAGAAAACATGTTTTCTATTCGAAAGTTGTTAAACTATTTTCTTCATCTCCTTTGAGAACTCTCGGAAATTACATGTGAAATGTTAATATTCTGATTCTAGTTATGTGAAAAAGAAGAAATAAAATATCTCTAATAGACTTAGGACGATGTACAGAGTACTGTTATTAATGGGAGGCGTCAAGCGATCCTCTATTTTCTTATGGCTAAGACCATTGAAGCAATGCTACTTATTATTGGATAGAACGTCAATGTTCACAAATCCGCCCCCGATGAGCCAAAATATATCAAGATATTGAGTCCAAGGGGTTTATAGAGCTATAGAGTGCTACTTATACTTGTAAGGGTCACTACGGTATAGGGGTGTCGACACTTAAGGCCTTTTAGCTAATGTTGTGAGCGGGGTTGACGAATGGCTCCCTTAACGCTCGGGTGAAATAGGGTTTGATAGACCCTATAAGGAACCCTTAGTGATTATTTCGTTATCTCTCTGTCTACATCGATCCTGCTGATGGCTCTGGACATGCCTCAGCTAAACTTAACGGCTAAAGTGGAATTTAAAGAAAGTTTGATTATTCTATTGATGTTGTTTGTGGCTCAGTATTGCCCTAATAATTTGAAATGAATTGGAATACTCTGGCTACTCATGAACTAAGTTATTCTCTTAAATGGACTTGTTTACTCTGGATATGTTACCAACTACTCGTGGTTTCCCAATGCTATTAAATTGAGAGGTTTTTGTTACTCGGTTACTACCAATTGTTCCAAATTCTCCAACAGGATAGTTTTACTGTTTAAATCTTTTGATTTGTTTCAACTCATGCTTCCGTGCCACTCGTTACTTTACATGTCGTAGTATGTATTTACTCAGTTTTTACTGATCATTTCTTCAAAACTGCGTCGGCTTTTGCTATTTTAAAACCGCAGGTCATCAATCAAGGTTGGGGAATGGGAACGCGAATCGAGACGAAGCTGCGTGCTTAAGTTAGATCATTTAGAATATCACGCACTTTTTATTTATTTACCTTTTTTGTATACTTATTTTGACAAGATTTGTTGTATACACTAAACGAAATGTAATCTTAATAGCATAATTCTACTTTTGGTTATCGATTGTCTCTTTAACCCTGAACCGAGATCATGGTCGTTTCAGACCAGCCCGCCTGAGTTGCAATCCTAGTTGCAGGCCAGGCTTTTCTTTTCTTTTTTTCCTTTTTCTTTTTTTTTTGGAATCGCTGAGCTAGGGTTTCATGATTTGCACAAATTAATAAGAAAAAATCAACTTAAATATATAAGCGAGCAAATCTGACCGAGCTAGTTGGAGGAAGGTTGTAACTTTCACAATTTCCATTGTCACGATACAGATGGAAGTACAAATATTTTGTCAAAAACTTTGATGCTTGCATATTTTATTAGTATAGATGTTATATTGTTGTGAGTCACCACCGGATATACTCCAAAACATACAAGAATTACTCTGTCTCAACATTACATGAAAATTTGAAAACCTTTCTTTATGTTACAGTTTTGGGAGGAGAACTTTGTTGATCTTGAAAATGACCAGTGATGGATTGTCGTCGATTATGGTCTCCTCGATTCCGGACAAGCTCTTTTCGGCAACCAGAATTGTCTGGCCGGGGATGTCACTAGACGCCTTCAGGATAAAATTATTTCCATCGTCGTCTGTTGCCAGAGTAGAAAACGGTTCCATCGTTTCCTTCAGCTTTCCAATGGGCAGGTAATTGCCAACGCCGTGATACTTCAAAAGCGCGACTACCTGATCAGGGGTCAGCTTCTTTAGATCGGGCAACTCCGGGTCCTTAAATGCTTCATCGGACGGTGCAAATATGGTCACACCCCCGTCCTTCTTCGCCTCCAGATACGTATCTATGACTTTGGTCTGCCCAATCAACGACGCAAACGTCTTACACCCATCTTTCTCCAACAGCGCCGTTATGTTGAAATCGGACGACGGCGGCGACGACGACAGTGGTTTCCCGAATAATGCGGTAGGTAGGAGAACCTTGTCGATCGCGACAATGAGCAAAGGTGACAAGTTGAATATGTTCTTAATGACTAGAGCCGAGTTCTCTTCAGCAGTCACATTGGTCGTGCCACCTTGGTTCATCACTTTCACGATGTATTTCCCGCTGCCGTCTGACGCCAGAGTAGGAATTGGTTCACCCGCCTTCCTATTCGGAACATAATCTCCAACGGCGTGATATTTCAAAAGTGCGACGACCTGATCGGCGGTCAGGTTCTTCAGAGCCTCTGGTATAGGAGGAGAAGCAAAGGCCGCATCGGACGGCGCAAATATAGTCAGCCCTTTCTTCTGCCTCGCCTCGTCGTATATGTCTAACACTTTGGTCTTCAGAATCAGCGACGCAAAAGTCGAACACCCGGCTTTCTGTAACCCTGACACGATTAAGAGCTCGACGATGCTGAGGGAATCCGCGACGTGAGAGAAGGCGATAAGAGAGAAAATGAGGAAGACCAAGCGCATTGCGCCCATGGCTGAAGAAGCTTAGTGAAGACTGAGCTGTTTGTAGCTTGATCAGGCAGAGGGCTGTTAAGGTTTTAAAGAGGGTTTAATCAGGGTTAATCGGGTGAGGTTAAAATTTAACTGTGGTTAGCGAATGAGTGAGAATTTAATGTGGTCAAAATGACGAAACCCTCCTACAAATGATAAGACATCCCGTGGTGCTGACATGGAATCGGCTTAATCGTAGATTATAGATACGGGTGATAGTCGTCATGAATTTAGATCAAACGTTTCAGTAACAATCTCGATTTAACCCTTACACTTAAAAAAGCAGTAAGGAAAAATTAATTACAATTGTCAAGATGTATTTATTATACGGTCAAAGCTTTGAATTACAACTTACTTTTTGACCCCTTGCATATACGGTTAACAAAGTCTTACTTTTATCTCCGGTCTCTCTTGCCACTCCGTGTTATGTTTTTGTCTTTGAATTGACTTTTTAACTCGTATCTTAGACATTTTGATCAAATGATTCGGATGACAAAACGATGCGACTTTTTGATAATTACATTATCATGTTATACTCCAACCATTACAAACACTAAGGAATTATTATTAAAAAGTTTGTATTATTTTATTATCTACATCACTAGGTCAAAAGAATAAATGAATAATGGTAAAAGTCAAATTATGGAAAAAGGACCGAGACCTAGTGATATGTTTGTCTGTTTATCTATCTTTTTGTTTGAGTTTCATTGTGGTCATTTTAAGTTTTGAAACGTGGTGGGGGCTGTTATAGGTTTTTCGTTTAAAAATCTAAACATTTAATCGTAATTTATAATCAGTAGTCCTACTTATTTCTAACTCTCATTTTAATGAGTATTTAGAAGAGTATGGAAGAACAAGTATTTATTTTAATGACTATATTATTTGACTATTTACTTCCCAACTGTTATAATTTAAAGGCTCGTTATAATCATAATAAAATATCATTATAAGATAATTACTTTTTCTATTGGGATGTCAATATATGCGTGTACATCCTTTTTGTGGGGGATAGATGGAGAGAAAAAGGGTGAGGAGAGACCACATAGAACAATACTACTAGTGTTTACTCATGTCCTTTAAGTATTCTACATAATACTATGGTACTATTGTTCTTGGGCAAAGACCAGTTCGTGAAAAGTTCATAAGTCCTGCAACCGATGTGATGCTTGTAGGAGCGTTTGAGTGTGGCTTGAGTTTTACTTCGTAGCATAATTATGTGCATTGGATTTACGTGTAAGACAATGTCGTACATAACATGTCTCTTATACTGATGCGAGCAATTTCTAATTATTTATTATTGTGTTTTATTTATTCGATCATTCAATGAATTTCAAAAAAAATTACTAATCCTTATTGTGTCCTATTTCGAATTGATCGTTCAATGTTGTTTACGCGACAAATCTTATCCTGTATTTGTCCGCCCTTTCTTTTCTTTCATGCATATAGTCACATGGGGGCGTCGATTTTGTTTGTGTGATTTTTTACCTATTATGCTTAGGATTGAATATCAAGACGTTTCCTCCAAAAAAAATATCAAGACGTCGCATATTATCCTTACCAATAAATAGCCCAACATATTACTTTTCCCGTTCTTGTAACATGCCAATTACGCATTTTCCAGCCAGCTAATCTAGGCTGTCGATGGCTTTCTAGCCTGTTGGAAAAGACTAGGTGTGATAACAGGGGCGAAGTTAGAAAATACTGAATACTGGCGCACAATTGTATATTTCGGAAAAAAAATAGGGCTTTTTCTTAATTTTCTGGAACACAATTGAAAAGTTCTATAAAATACAAGGGTAATAGTGTTGTTTCTGAAAATTAGGGTGTGTCGTGTGCCTTACCGTGCCGCACTCTAACTCGGCCCCTGTGTGATAACTAGAATATGTAATTAATTGTGATAGAAATAAAAACAGAAAGATTAAAACCTGTCGAATGACGAAGTGAGATGGATGACAGTCTCGTTGCGCATGACGATCTCCGTGAAGTAATATTTTCCCCACAATGATGATGCTTCGTTGTATTTATGTACAGACAAGGGAAAAGTACTCCCCAGAATGAAAATATTCTCGTACTGCAGCTGAAAGCATAATCTGCAGTACCGATGAACCTAACAGATGCTTGAGAAAAGTTACGAGAGGTTGATAGCGAGAATCCGGATGGATCAAAATCGAGAGAGTATGGCTACTTTTATAGACAGGAAAATGGCAGTTAGAAAAATCTTTCATATCTGTTCAAATTTGAATGGTAACGGTTATAATTATTAAGAAGTTATAACCCTTGGTTCGGGTTTTAACTATTGCGTTGAACTTGCAGATTAGTAAAATTAATTTTACTTATGGGCTTGGACTTATAGTTAGTCTTTGGTCCAGAAAGATAAAGCCCAACCAGCCAACTCGAACCGGCCTCACGAACGGTGGCGGCGGCACGCGTGGTGGTTTGAACCATAGTCGGGTCCTCCTTCCTTAACAAAATTGTTCCGTCTAAAGGGCATGCCCTTAATAGCCTAACATTGAGTAGATGAACTACTCTCATCTCTCTCATTTTTAATATATGGGTTCATTTAAAATTGCGCATATGAAGTGGTCAGCTTCAATGCTTAATTTTTCATTAACATGTTAATTGTTTCGACGTTTGAGATCTTTAATCGATCTTCGTGTTACTTAGTTTATGGATCTGTTAATGTTGGTTCGAGCTAGCTTGTTATAGAGCTTGTTGAAGTCGGGTAAAAAAAAGATGTGAACCATAATTTTACTACACGGCCAACTTAATTCACACATTTACTTACACACCAAAGATATTGCCTATTGATTACTATTTATCCTATACGTGCGTGTGATAATGTAGCTAGGTTTAGGGTAAAAAAAATCCTCATATTTATAATGTAATTATCATCAATAAATTTTCAAATTAAAATTTTAATGTGAATATTCACTTGACGAAGAAATAGAGCAGTTACAAAAAAATATTACTATTTTCATTTCATCTTCCAATTATCATAAAATACATTTCCTAATTTGACATTTTTTGTGTTAATATTCACATAATTTTTTTTGAGAAATTGCAGTATCTTTAATGAATTCATCTTTTTCTGTAAATGGCATTTTAAAAAAAGATTACAAGAACTTGGTTATTTTTGTACGTTCAAATTATGAAAAATTTGAACCAAAGGATCAAAAATGAAATGACATAGATAAATTTAGCACATTCGTGACGAGCAATATTATTTGGATAGAAAAATGATGACATTTATTCATAGTCAAGACATTGATATTTTTTTGTTCAAAAAAGACATTGATATTTTTGGAGAAAATAGTCAAAGTACTATCAAAGTGCATTTATGTAGATATTAGTGGAGTCCGTAGCATTTCTCAATAATATTGATGAAGTTTTTGAAAAACTAACTGTCAAAGTTTAGTAATTTATTTTCGAATTCATAAATGCATTTAATTTTATTTTTTTTAAAATTTATGTCGAATAACTCTAAATATGCGAAACGAACATTTCCCCAAAAACAGCTTCTATTCATCTGCAAGTTGTTATTGAAATGCCTCAAATCATACCAAACTACTACTCGTATAAGGTAGAAGGTTCGGACATTTAACCCTCCATATCACATTCCACTTTTAATCACTAGTTAACCATAGTTAAACTTTAACGTCACCTACTTCACCCCGATTAAACCTCTTTTATAAAACCTCTGACAGCCGCCCCTCTGTTTCATCAGTAACAACAACTAGCTTATTGATACGGGTCACCGTATCAATATGTTCTTATTATTTATTTATTTAACTATTTAATCCATTATTTGTATTTACGTATTTAATTATTTATCCGGACTTTGGCCTATAAGAGTCTAGGGTTAGATTAGAGTTAGGAGATTATCTATTTAAATATTTGTAATTTCACCGTTTATTGAACAATCAATAAGAAATAACAGTTTTACCTCAAAAAAAAGAAGAAATAAGAGTTTTAGTGTTTTTCACTTTCGCGCGTGTGTGTTTATGCGCCCGATCGTTACCAGGGGGTAACAATTGGTGCTTTCATTGAGAGCGTCGGTCAGACTTTCATTCACGGCGCTGACGTTCTCAAACTCTTTCGCCATGAAGGAACTTACAATCAATGAATTTCCGTCCGCCTTCAACGACCCCATCAACGAAGAATGGATAGAATTTAGAGTCTGGATACGGCAGCTCGCCGCACGCCAATGGGAATACGAGCTACAACTCGCCACAAAACAGTCGTCGCCACCATTGACGGACCAGCTAGATCCGAAGCAGCCAACAACACGGAACCCAACACCCGCATCGCCTCTGCTTCCGTCACCACCAACCCAGCAGACGGAAAATCCCCAAACCTTGCAACACCAGATCAACGAGGAGGAATCACCACCAAAAACCGCCGGCCCTTAACTCGGTCGGGCCACCACCAGAGCACCCCCCAGCAACGCAGGCTGTCCAGATCCACGAAACCCCCACCTCTGCTCCGATCATCTTCCACGACACCGGCGATTCCGAGCTCCAATCACCACTGCCGACAAAATCACCGCCGCCACCACCGGCGCTCTAAAACCCAGTCGGCCAATCAACAGAACCCCCCTCCGCAAACATCTCTACTGATCTGTTTTCCTCAAACCCGAACGACAGCGAATCCATCATCGTCGTCCTTCCCTTCGTCGGCCAAACCCAGCTCCAGCCGCCATCGCCGTCTGTGTAGGATTTTGGTGCAGGTAACGGAGCGGAATAACAAAATTAATCCTGCCCAAATCCCTCCAAGGGTCACGGGCAAGCCATCATAACATGATAAGAGTAGAAGAGGTGTGTACCTTAGTTTGAGAGATCACACGAAGAATAATGTATTCATCTCTACGAGTATCCACACATTGGATATTTGATTGGATTCCTTCCCACCGCGATGTGCTAGTAACGGAAGAAGGAGGCTAGAGATCACGCAAAACGGAGCAATTCGTGGCCACAAGAGGTGGCCGACGGAAAGGGGCGGACGGACGGGTTGCGGCTTCGGCCTCAACTCTCCCTCTCTCTCTCTCTCCTTGCTTTGTTATGTTCTCTCAATAATGACTTGTGTTGAGAAATAACAAGCTAGGATGTCTTTATATAGTTAATAACTCTTTATTAGCTACATAATTACTCCATTACTAATCATGTTCATACATGGATTAGTCCACCTTGCAAACTAGTCCTACTAACTCTGCATGTGGTTGCGTTTAGATCCTTTTTGATTAATTAGTCCTACTAATTAATGCCAATATCCAATTTAATCCATCCGGTGTGTGACCCCCATAGGTTTCTACTTAGTTGGTAGTAACTCTTTACTAACATGGAGCGGTGTCTAGCAACGCATCCATGCTACCCAACTAATAGAAATAGTTAGTGATCCGACAAACATTGTGCCCAATGTTCATGTATCGTGTTATCCCTTTGTCTCCATATCCGGATTGGACACAAGACATACTAGTCACACTCGTATATCCAATCCATTGTTTCTCGAGCATGGGAATATGCTTATCCGTGCAGATAACATCAATATCTCCATATTGATTTATCTGAGTTTGGCCAGACATTCTATAAGCACCATCCCTCGAGTGGCCCATGGATATTTGTTGGGTTTTGACGTAGGTAACGCAGCGGAATAACAAAATTTTAATCCTACTCAAAGCCCACCAAGGATCACAGGAAGAGATATCATAACATGATTAAGGTCATAGAAGATGTGTACCTTTTGATTTGGGAGATCACACGAAGAATGATGTCCTCGTCTCTACGGTTGATCCACGTCTAGAGGTGAGATCTAGATTCTTCCTTCAAACAAGTGCTAGCTTGAACCCGGAGGAAGAGCAAAGAAGATCAAAGCAACAAAAGGAACCAAGGAGGTTCGGCCCTCCTTGTGCCGTCGGGTAGGGGGGGCGGACGGGGCTAGGTTTCGGCCTAGCTCTTGTCTTCCTCTCTCTTTTGCTCTCTCCCACTCCTTATGTTATGTCTAATAACAACCTTATATGGGAAGGAAGCTAGAGCCTCTTATATATATACTCCAACAACTCCTTGTTGTTTCCATATTAGAGTTTTCTTGTTCTAGTAGGACTAGAACTATTCCCTTTCTTGCAAATTAGTCCTACTAAGTTTGCAAAGTGTTGCACAATGATCCTTCTATTAATTAATCTATATTAATTAATCCCAAATCTAGCTCTACTCTATTTGACGTGTGACCCCATAGGTTTCTATATAGTTGGTAGTAACTATTACTAACATGGAGCGGTGTCTAGCAACACATCCATGCAACCCAACCCATAGAAATAGTCAGTGATCCCGACAAACCTTTGTGCCCAATATATCATATTGCATTATCCCTTTGTCTCCATATCCGGATTGGACACGAGACATAAATAGTCACACTCGTATATCCAATCCATAGTTCCTCAATCCTGGGAATATGCTTATGCTTGCAGATAACATTAATATCTCTATATTAATTTATCTGAGTCTGGCCAGACATTCAATAAGCCTCATCCCTCGAGTGGCCGTGGATATTTACCCCCATTATGTGGGAGGGACAAATCCTATCTACATCACCACGATCTCTAAGCTTGCTTCCTATCACGCCCGATAGCCACTTTTATGATTACCCAGTTACGGTGTAACGTTTGATAACATCAAAGCGCAATATTTCACAACTAGAGTATCTAGTGTCTTCAAGTCCAAGGATTGCAATAATATTAGCACTACGAAAAGCGATTGTGACTTCACATAATCTAATGTATCCTTTTCGTCGTGGGTCAATCCAGCATGCCATTACTCCTAATGCATACCCATGTGTTAGACTTGATATCTCCATATCAATCTATCCACATACTAGTCTATATTTGATTGTCCTATTAATCAATATAATGGACTAGGGATATTTAAGATAAATAACACATTTTATCTAAGGACTTCATTATATTAAATATCGCCATAAATAATAAATGAATATTCTAGCCAAAACATTGTTCATACTAAATCTACGATTGCCTCTAGGGCATCTATTCCAACAATATTTGCTCCCATTATGTGGGAGGGACAAATCATGTCTACATCACTACTATCTCTCAGCTTGCATCCTATCATGTCCGATAGCTATATTTATAGTTACCCGGTTAAGGCGGAACGTTTGATAATATCAAAAGCATGATATTTCACAATTAGAGTCTCTAGTGACTTCAAGTCTAAGGATTACAATACCATTAGCACTACGAGAAGCGCTTGTGGTTTTGACATAATCTAATGTAGCCTTCTCGTTGTGGGTCAATCCAGTATGCCATTACTCCTAATGCATACCCATGTGTTAGACTTGATATCTCCATGTCAATCTACACACATACTAGTCTATAGCTGATTGTCGTGTTAACCACTATAATGAACTAGGGATATCTAAGATAAACAACACATTGTATCTAAGGACTTCATTATATTAAATATCGCCATAAATAATAAATGAATATTCTAGTCAAACAATGTTCATACTAAATATAGATTGCCTCTAGGGCACGTATTCCTACAGTCTGCTCCATGTCCGACGACCCAGAAACCGAGCGCCTCCCAACCGGTTGGACCAACAGGGGCCTCCGCCGAACGCCAATCGGCCTCCACGACTTATCAACAAGCGACCACAGTCGCGTCGCCCCACCAATCGACGCCTCTGTCGTCGTTCTTGCCGCCCAAATCGCCGTCGATCGTCATTGTCGATTGGCATCCGAATTCGCCGACTGCGAGCGTCCAAGGACTTCCCCGAGCACACAGGGCCACCGTTCGTTGGTCAGAGGCGGTGAATCTGGCCGTCTCCATCACCCCCGGCACACCCAAGAAGCCATGGTCGCCGCCTCCCTCTGCTAGGGATGGACAACACGTTGGGCTTAAATTTCTCCTTTAGTTACTGGTTGGGTCATATGCATCAATTGGTTTTACTCCAAGGCTGTCCGTGTTTGGGTCTACTATTTTGAGCCACCTTGAGGGCAAGGTGGTTTTCAAGCATCGGAGAGTTGATACGGGTCACCGTATCAATATTTTCTTAGTATTTATTTATTAGCTATTCAATCCATTATTAGTATCTTATTATTTATCCGGACTTGGCCCGTAAGAGTCTATGGTTAGATTAGGGTTAAGAGTTTATCTTTTTAAGTATTTGTAATTCCCCTGTTTATTGAACAATCAAGAAGAAATAAGAGTTTTAGTTTCTTTTACTTTTGTGTGTGTGTGTTTATGTAACCGATTGTTACCAGGGGTAACACTTATTCTCAATTCACTAGTAGCTTCAGCCATGGGCGCAATGCATTACTTGGTCTTCCTCATTTTTTTCTTATCACCTTCTCTCACATTGTCGATTCCCACAACATCACGGAGATGTTGGAGAAGGGTGGGCCTACGACGTTTTCGTCGTTGATTGTGAAGACCGGTGTGGTGGAGCGTACAATTCAGCTCTGGAGAAGAAAGGGCTGACTGTATTTGCACCGTCTAATGAGGTGTTTGCTTCTCCTCCGATAGTGGCGGCTCTAAAGAAGCTGACACCCGATCAGGTAGTCGCTCTTTTGAAGTATCACGACGTGGGAGATTACTTGTCAATTGGGGCGCTCAAGGGTCAGATTTCTACTTTGTCATCAGACGACGCCGGGAAATACATCCTGAAGACGACAAATGACAGTGGCAAGACCACTCTGATTGCTGGATTGGACTCCATTCCAATCAATGAGATCATAACCAACAAAAGTCCGCTGTCAGGTCCCAAACTCTCCTCCCCTCTAAAATATTCGGGAAATCTCCTCCGGCGCCATCCGATACGCCCTCCTGGAAATGAACCACCTGAATAATATTTTTTTCGTTTCATTTGTGTTCTTGGGTGTTTAGGTTGTGCTTTCACACGATGATTAGAACAACAATATTTTTATAATGTTACAGAGTTGATACAACTTTACAATAATATGAAGAGATCAACGAAATTTTGGACCAATATGTGTTTATATATGTTGAAACAAGTAGAGAGAAGATTTGCATCTAATGTTGAAACAAGTAGAGTAATTTATATATGTTGGTTGTAGAGGAGTGACTCAGATCAATATGAACATGTTAAATATGCATGCTTCTGATTGCTTTTGGACCTGCTAACATGGCCATCCATGTTTCATCTCAGCCAAGTGTTGCTGATTTTAGTGTCATCGGCCATTTGTGTAATTGGATTTACTTACGACCAAAGTAGATATTGGCATATACATTGTACATGTTAGGAGGTGTGGAGTACACCCGTGCACACGCACAACTATGTTGATGTCTCCCTCTCTATGTGTCAGTTTTGGATGAATTGAGAAATACAGAGAGAATCTGTGAGTTCGGGAATCCATAGCAACCATGTTCGTTCTTGAAAATCTCTGTTTTATCCTCTTTTTTTTTTTGATAAAATGTTTTATCCTATTGTTGATTTCGTGTATATACCATCGAAATAATATAATCCGAGAGTGATTCACACGAATCACAGATTATCCCAGTTTATTGATTCCCATTTACACACCCAGAGAAATCCTACAACAAGTGTTCCTAGGGTGTATCTACGACCAAAATCGAACCCTAATCCCCAGATTGCAGCCATCATTTTCGTAGCCGTTGGTTGGTGGTAGTGATTGGAGGCTTCGACCCCTTTGGGACGAGAGTGATGGGTTATTGTCAGACTTTATTTCATCCAGTCAGGTTTGGGTGGTTGTTCGTGGTTGTGGCAGTAAAAAACTGAAAATGCGTGGAATCGTAATGGTCCATACTCATATCCACCACCAATTATGAGTTGTTGTGCTCTTTCACTCTCCGGAAAATGGCTTACACATTTGAAATGTGTAAATCATTTTACATCATATGAGAGAAACATTTTACAGAAAAATATTTACCTCCAACTAAACAATAACAAAACACCAACAAGATGCGTAGTGGAAATGGGTGCCTTGGGACCAGAATAGGCATGCACATAGTTTGGCGAGACACACATTGAAAATAGATAGTGAAGATACGTGGCTCTCTAATAGCCCGCAATGGTTGTTTAATTCCGGTGTAACATGATAGCTGTCCCCTGTTGAGTAATGAAGCTTATCTACACCAAAACAAGGGAAAACATTATACAGGAAAATGTTTTATCACCAACCAAACGGAGCCTATAGAACACATGTACCATGTATCTAACAGATACTATGATAGATATAGGGATAGAGTCAGTGATAGGAAGAAAAAAAAATAGTGCTCCAAAAGAACACCACATAGTGCTCTATAGCTATGAGTGTCTGACAATTATTCACAGTGTATTTAAGTGTTGCACTTTAATTGATTGTAAAGCACCAAGTGATATTCTTTTGAAGCACTAAAAAAATTGCTAGAGTGATAGAAGGGAATGTACTTCTCAATGTCCAAAAACATTGAATACATTATCTGTCATGTGTGGTATTGACTAGAGCCCGCTGAAACATATGTAGAATTACATATTATCACAGTTACTTGAAAATTTATGTTATGTTACACTCTACGGGTTATCAATTTTGTATTGATTTGATTCTCTAAACAATAAATTGGACGGTCATTGTTATAATTGCATATTTTAGCCAGTCGAAGCAAATGGTAGCAGTAATAGCTGGTTGAGGAGCCGAACTGAGGAGCGTTTATTTAGAAAATGCAGAAAAGTAATTAGCAGTGCTTGCAACTTCCGAATTTTGAGCTTTCAAAAATCATTTTACATCAAACAGGCAAAATCATTAAAAAGGAATATTCAGTAAAAAAAAATCATTATAAATCAACATTCAGCATTTCGGACCAACATTCCCTCATGAATAATCAATTAATTACACCCAGAATGTTTTCCATAAATCCCTCAAACAAACACCACGAGAAACAAAACCATGAAATAAAAATAAAATATCACAAGAAAAACAAAAAGAAAAAACCACACACTTGAGGGATGATGTTTCTATCTAATGAAACGACATTGTAAAAGTGAACACTGCTGACACTGCGACTAACGCTTTCACCATTCCCGACAGTATCGCGTCCCCGGTGGCGCTCGGCGTCGGCGCAGGAGCCGGCACATCCGCAGGCGGCCCCTCCGGCGTCGGCTTAGGCGGAGATGATGAATTCCCGGATAATTCAGAAGGCAGAGGCAGAAGAACGCTGTCGATCTTGTAAATGACCACAGGCTTGCTATCAATTACGGTTTCGGATATCTTAGACTTGTCCTGTCCAGCATTCAGAGTGACATCGTCGCCGGAGCTAGTCGCATTGAGCGTGAATCTCCCGTTGCCGTCCGATGCCAGCGTCGAAAACGAATCCTTATTTGCCTTCAAAGACTCAATCGGCGTGTAATTACCCACAGCGTGATATTTCAAAAGAGCAACTACCTGATCTGGCTTCAGCGTCTTCAGAGCCGCCTGTATAGCAGCAGTAGCAAACGCCTCATCCGCTGGCGCAAATATAGTCAGCCCATTCTTCTCCGCTGCCCAATAGTCCTTAATCACGCCCGTCTGGTTAATCAACATTGCAAATGTCTTCAGCCCAGCCTTCTCCAACGCCGCCTTGATGTCCACATCGGAAGCTGGGGCAGCTGGGGCAGGCGAAGGGGCCGGCGATTTTGGAAATAATTCTCTAGGGAGGAGAACATGGTCGATCTTGTAAATCACCACTGGATTGGAATCGATTATTGTGGCAGCGATCGGGACATCGTTCGATCCAGCTATAAGAGTGATGTTGTCACCGACGTTGGTCTCCATCAGCGTGTATTTCGAGTCCCCGTCAGTCGCTAGAGTTGAAATCGGGCCCTTCTTCTGTTTCAGCAAAGCGATCGGGAAATAATCAGCCACGGCGTGATACTTCAACAGCGCAACTTTTTGGTCGTTGTTCAGCTTATTCAGAGCCGATAACGTCGTGTTATCAAACGCCGCATCGGACGGCGCAAATATCGTTAGCCCTTTCTTCTCCGCATCCAAGTACGTACCCAACACTTGAGTCGCCCCAATCAACGACGTGAACGTCTTAAGCCCAGCCTTCTCCAACTCCACCGTGATGTTCACAGCCGGCGCGGGAGCCGGCGCTGGCGATTTCCCGAAAATTTCGGCAGGGAGGAGGACTGTATTAATCTTGAAAATCACCAGCGGGGCCGAGTCGAGTAAGGTGTCAGCGATCTGGGACGAGTCCAATCCAGCGTTCAGGGTAACTTCGTCGCCAGCGGTCGTCGCGTTCAGCGTGTATTTCCCGTCGCTGGAGCTCGCCAGCGTGGAAAACGATTCCTTATTCGCCTTCAGCGACCCAATGGGCATGTAATTACCCACAGCGTGATACCTCAATAGCGCGGCCTTCTGATCGTTATTCAGCTTCCCCAGAGCCATGACTGTCTTATCATCAAACGCGGCATCTGCCGGCGCAAATATGGTTAGCCCCGTCTTCACCACTGTTTTGTAGGCATCTAACACGCCCAGCTGCACAATCAACGACGCAAACGTGGCCGCTCCAGCTTTCTCCACGACACCCGTTATGTTCACGTCCGCAGCCGCAGGAGCCGCCGACGCGTCGATCACCCCCGGCGGGACGATCGGGGCACTGATCTCGAGAACCGAAAGATTATACGGAATCTGCTTCACCTCCTTAACCAGAGTCGAGTTCGCCTCCGATCCCGGTACCGCCGCCGAGCAGAACCCGAACTTCCCGTTTTTAAGATCAGTGACGTCGACAAAACCGGTCTTTCCAGGGGATTTTCCCGTGGTTTGGTACAGGGTTGTGGTTTGCGTCGTCACCATCTGTTTAATCTTCGTTGTTTCGAAGTAATCTAGGAGGATATGGATGCTCAGGATGCTCTTCGCGGCTGAGATGGGGAGTTTCGCCAGTGCGGAGGCGGTGGCGTTGTTGAGGACGAGCACGGTGACAGACTGACGGTTGTTGATCTCGTCGGAGAGCTTTGTTTTCGTGAGGTAGTCATTGAAGACGCTGTATTCGGGAAAACCCGATAAGATCTCGGTGATGTTGTGCGAATCGGCGATGCGAAAAGTGCCGATTAGCGAAAAAATGAGGAAGATGAAGTGCATTGTGGCCATGGCTGAAGCTAATGGAAAAACAGAGCTGTTACTGAAGATGATGAGGGGAGGATAGGGTTTTAAGGAGGTTTTAATCAGGGTTAGGTGACCCTGGTTAAAATTAAACCGTGGTTAGTGAGTGATCAAATATGGAAAGAGATCAGTGGGGTGTATTTGTGGGGGTTAAATGACGAAACCGTCCTTGTAGTTTTATTTGTTTTTGGAAAAGGCTTTAAAGGAGGACTGTAGTGTGTAACGGCTGGCTAGTTTCACAATAAAAGAGGGGATGAAATTCACTTACACCCCCTCAGTTTTGATCAATTTTCACTTACACCTCTCATAGTTTGAAAAACTTCACTTACACCCCTTATGACTACCAAACAGGTTGTCACTTACACCCCATCTATGCATTCAATATGCTAGTTCTTATGGTAACTTCTTTCGGACAAACTTACATTTGCAAAGGCTGCAAAGGTCAAATCTAACCCAATGTATATTCGTTACACATGCAAAATATTTGTATTCAATAACAGGTTTTATATGCATTTCTGAACATGGTGCAGCTACTACAGGAGATTATCATTAACTTGAGATAGAGTGTACACAATTAAGGGTGGATTGACCTTTATAGCATTTTCAAAGGTAAATTTGTCCAAAAAAATGAATTTGGAAAGTTACGCTACCAAGTAAATACATAGGGGTGTAAGTGACAACAATGTTTGATAGTCATAAGGGGTGTAAGTGAAATTTTCCAAACTAGAAGGGGTGTAAGTGAAGATCAACCAAAACTGAGGGGGTGTAATTGAAAATTACCCTTAAAATAGGGTTTGTATTTAAGAGACGCGGTAAGCCAATGGTCACTATCTATCTCCTTGGATGGGTAATTAGGGCATAACGGTAAATTTGTTTTGTGTACCGTGTATGTGTCATATTTGGCTAAAATGTTGAAGCATTCCTCCTATGGTAACAATATACAGATGAATAGACGTGACTTATTGTTTGAGGAAGTAAATTACGCGTTATTACAGCAGTGTATCGATGTCAATATAGAATGAAGCTAGTAAAGGAAATGTTATAAACTCTTTAAAGAAATTTGACAACAGATAGACAGCTAATCGATGTTATCCGAGTTCAAATGTGAAGATTTACGCGTTACATTTAACTCCATTATTGATTTGGTTTCTGATTATAGCAATCCAAATGTTCCATACTCATATCCCTAAGTAATAGTCATGTATCATGTATTCATGAATGATTAATTTGAATAAATTAAGATCAAGCGTTTCCAATAACAATATACAGATGGATGTGAGCGACTCATTAGTTAAGGGAGGAGAACTAATATGACACGTGTCATCACAATCTTATCAGCTTCATATTTTTATTATAGACATAAAGTTTATTATTAAAACCTATAAAGGAAATGAGGAACCCGTAAAAGTAAATTTGATGAGTAATAGACAGCTAATCGACTTATCGAAATTTGAATATGAACATAATAATTGATTCTAGTTCTATTAGAGCAACGTTAATGTTCCACACTTCTATTCCTGATTTTTTCTTTTTTTTTTTTTTTTTTTTTTTGAGGGAAATTTCATTAATCAGCCACTAAAAATCAGGTAACCGATACATGAATATCATAATCTAGTAAATCTGTCAACCACTCCGGTTGATATTCCCAAAGAGATAAACTGCTCGTGTCATTTCCTTGTTTCGCCACGTGGTCGGCTGGGCGATTTAATTCGCGTGGAACGGCGATGGCATTAACTGAGTCCATCTCTCGAAGCAGTTCTCAAATAGTCTCCAGAGCTTCTCCAGCATTCGAGAAGTCCATCCAACTCTCCCCATTGATGATTCTTGAAATCTGCTTCGTCGCCGTCGTAGAGTCTCCCTCCAGAATTACTCGTCGGAGGTTCTTGGATCTGGCTATCTTCAAACCAAAGCTTGCAGCCTTAATCTCTGCCTCCCTTGCTGTTTCACACCGCTTGAGATCTTGAGATCCAGCCATCACGAAGACTCCTCTATCGTCCCTGATCACAAAACCCGCTCTCGCCGACTTGGTTGTCGGGTTCCAAGCTCCGTCGTAGTTAATTTTCATCATCCCCTCCGGTGGCTTCTCCCATTTCTCTTCCGCTGACGACCTCGCTTCAGGTATTAATCTCTTCTCTCTCTTGTGAACTTCCTCTAATTCTTCAAATCTAGTATAGACATCTGCTGATAGAGCTTTGAGATCTGGCCGATTTCCTTGGTAGATGACTTTGTTTCGTTCTAACCATATAGCCCAGAGGGTAAGGCAAAAAATGGTTTGGTGATTCTGATCTTTATCACAGAATTGGTCATCGACCCAAGTACCGAACTTACTTGATGTCATATTATTGGCAAAATCTTTCCCCATCATGCTTTCCCAGATCTTCTTTGTTTCTTTGCATCTTTGGTAGATGTGGTTGCTCGAGTCTTCAAAATTGTTGCAGAAAGGGCATGGCTTATTAACATCAATTCCCCTCTTTTTCAGGTTTTTCGAGGTTGCTATACTGTCATTGCTCGATCGCCATACAAAATGTTTGATTTTTGAGGGTATCTTGAGTTTCCAGACTTTGGATATGGGGCAGGCCTTCTGTTCCGATGAGCCTTCAATGCTTGTAAGCTTCTTCTCTATCTCCCTGTTGTAACCTGATTTCACTCTATAGATACCATCGTCTTCAAAGTGCCAAATAAGTCGATCTCGTCTTTTCTTTGCTGGTAGTTGAATCTCAAAAACTTCTGTTCTATCCTACGGTTTAATGAACTGGTTGATTTTTGATTCATCCCACTCATTGACGTCTTGTTTCAACAGGTCACACACTCTCAAATTTTCCGTTTCTGGAGTTTTCGTGATCAGAGAGAAAGAAGTACCTCGAGGGATCCATTTGTCATGAATCCTTATCGATCGTCCGTCACCCACCTTCCACCTAAAGCCGTCCTCAAGTAGCTTCCTCCCCTGCAAAATACTCCTCCACGCAAATGAAGGGTTATGGCCCAATTTAGCTTCGAAGAAGGACTCATTGGCGAAGTATTTGGCACGGAGTACCCTTGACAGAATTGAATCAGGTTGTTGGATTATCCGCCAACTTTGTTTTGCAAGCATAGCGTTGTTGAAGGCCTTAAAGTCCCTAAAAGCTAAGCCTCCCTCTCTCTTTTGCTTTTGGACTTTGTTCCAGCCTACCCATGGAATGCCTCTATCTTGACCCGTTTTGCTCCACCAAAATTGCCTAATGATCTTTTCCATTCTGTCACAGATCCCATCTGGAAGTTTGAAGCACGACATGGCGTAAGTTGGGATTGCCTCTGCTATTGTACGAATCAAGATCTCTTTGCCGCCGGGAGTTAGTGTCCTCTCCTTCCACCCCTTCAATATGTTTGATAACCTTTCTAATAGATTATTAAACGAGATGGACTTATTCCTTCCCATTGTTGTAGGGAGGCCCAAATACTTGTCGTATCGCTCTACTTCGTTCATGCCACACATCTCCAGGACCTGCTTTTTCCCTGCTGCCGTGACATTTGACGAGAAGACAATGGCTGACTTATCCGTGTTGATTTTCTGGCCCGACGCAGCACTATAAACTTGTATTATTTGTAGTAGTGTAGCTAGGTCTTTAGTTGATGCCTGTACAAAAAACAAACTATCATCAGCAAAAAACAGGTGGGACACCGATGGCCCACCTCGAGACGCTGTAACTGCGGCGAGTTCTCCCCTTCCAACCGCCGCAGAAACAGCTCTTGATAACACCTCGCTACACAAGAGGAAAAGGTACGGGGACAACGGACACCCCTGCCTCAGTCCTCTCTCGGGTATAACACACCCCGTGATTTCACCATTGCGAACAAACGCAAATCGAACCGTACTGATACAATTCATTACTTGGTTCGTGAAATTAGGTCCGAACCCTAGCTGTAGTAGCGTCTCCTTAACAAACTGCCACTCCACCCTATCGTACGCCTTACTCATGTCAACCTTCATTGCTAGATAGCCCACCTTCCCTTTCTTTCTTGTTTTGAGCGAGTGAATTACCTCAAAGGCCGTTAGGATGTTGTCCGAAATCAGGCGTCCAGGGACAAACGCGCTTTGATTTTCGCTAATAACCTTAGGAAGAATTTTCTTGAGCCTATTTGCAATAGCCTTAGACACGATTTTGTAGATAATTTTGCATAGACTGATAGGCCGGAAATCCCCTGGCCTTCTCGGCTGTTTAACCTTTGGAATTAGAACAATTAACGTTTCATTATACTCAGCGAGGCTCATACCTTGGTTTAAGATAGCTAGGCACGCCGCGGTGACTCCTCCTCCTACTGTTTTCCAATACCGTTGAAAGAAACCGGCGTTGAAACCGTCAATGCCCGGGGCTTTATCCGGGGCCATCATGAATAGTGCCTCGTGAATTTCCTTCGCTGTTGTAGATAGTGCTTTCTGAGCTGACAGATCTTGGCCACGTGGCAACCATCCAGCACACCATATTGTGCTCCACACACACTGGATCACCAGCCGAGCTGATCCATGTGGGGGCTGCGAGACAGAGCCCTCGCATACCACTGCACGGGACTTGTAGGGACTTTGTGGTTTGGAGGCTAGAGAAAGCCCTGTCGCGTGCGAGCCAAGCCCGCGCGCGACCTTTAGTAACTGTTTTGAGAGATTTATGGCACGAGCTCCATAAACGCGGTCAATCCGGTCAAACCCGGTCAACCTCGTAACGGTTCCGGTATTCGCGCACAACGTGCTGTAACGGTCCCTATATACTCGGACGAACGTGCCGTTATGGTTAAGCTAATTAAGCCGCCATCAATGGGCGCATTAACCACACTACAACGGTCACGTTCTCTGCTATATATAGGACGTTAACCTTTCCATACAAAGGAGAACACACTTGCCATACGCGGAAGCTCTGCCAAACCTCTGTCTCTCTCTCAGACATTGCTACTGCCTTACTCTCTCCCTACACACAACCCCTCTCTTCCTGTGCGATCCTTGATCCACTACATACGGTGTACACGGAGGTCTCCCCGCCGGAATCTCTTGTGCACATTTTGGTGAACCCGACGTGAACTTACCAACAAAAGCAACCATGTCTCAGGAGGATGATGTCAGCAACAGATCGCCTTCCACCGAAGCACCATCGGGAGACGAGACCCGCCGTACTCCTACGACTCCCGGCGAGGCACCCACGCTAGAGTCTTTGGATGCCACTGTTCAGAGTCAGGCGAAAGCTCTCAAGGCTCAGTCTGCGCAATTAGAACGGATCTTGGCCGTTCTGGGCACCCTTGCACCAAACCCTTCGTCAGCCACCGCTGCCCCTCAAGGAGGAGGAGCCCCTACCGCTCCAGGATTGGGAGTGTCAACCACACCTCCCAACCCCAATCTGCAGACTCCACCGGCGACTACGCAGCTGCCTTCGGTTCAGGGGTCAACGGCCCAGATGCTGCCTCTTGCTGCTCACACTCCTCAGCCCTCGGCTTTGGCGTCTAACCCAACTCTGCAGTACCCTTTGCCTCCCCCAACGGCGATCTGGGGGAATACGGGTAGTCAGTATGCTCCCAACCCTCCGGCGGCGTATGTGTCGCCACCGCCTACGGCAACCCCTCCATCAACTACCGAGGGGAGCATTCCAGAATGCATGACGTCTCTGCAGAAGCGCGTGGACACTATTTTGGCTCATCAGTCATTCGCGGATACCATTATCCCGAAGTTAGACAACGATCCACCTATTCCACGAGAGATCTATCTCATGCCTAACCCGGCGGGGTACAAGGCTCCTAAATGGGATAAGTTCGAAGACGTCAATGGAAACGCTCATGAGCATGTCATGCGTTTCATTGATGTCATGGGCCCGCACGGAGCTGATCCCAAGCTGCTGATGCGAGAGTTCCCAAAATCTCTAGGGAACGTAGCATACAAATGGTACCGAACATTGGAAGCCGGATCCGTGAAGACTTGGGACGACATGGTCCAGAAGTTCTATACCAAGTTCTTCCAGATGGAAGAAAAGGTGACGATGATCCATCTCTCGCGGATGTATCAGAAGCGCGAGGAGGACGGAATCACTTTCATCAAGAAATTCAGGGCGAAATCCTTGGAGTGCAAAGATCCGATGCCCGAAAGCCGGCTCGTAGAGATATGCCTGCAATGCATGCGAGATGAATACAAAGGTATGCTCATTAATTTGCAAACACCTACGTTTTCAAAGCTAATCGAATGCACGAAGAACATCGAGCCTATAGTCGAGAGACAGAAAAAGAAGAGCGCTCCGGAGCGACCTTCGAGCGGCGCTACATACAAGATCGGGAGATTTAGCTACAAGAGGGGACGCGAAGCTGAGGTCAATATAGTTTCGCCCCAGAAGCAAGCGAAGGTTGCGAACTTCGATGTACCGCCTCTGCCATGCTCGGTAGAGGAAGCAAGTGACCTCTGCAGACAGTGGCGCAAGGACGGCGTCCTGCCACCGCTCGAGAAAACACCCTCCAAGGAGATGGTGAGGGACCCTAAGTGGTGCGAGTACCATGGCAAGGTCATGCACCCCACGGCGGAATGTAAAAAGCTCAGGTTTACATTTGACCAGAAGATGAAGAACGGCGAGCTAATCGTCAGCGATCACAGAAAGGACGTGCGCAACAACCCACTTCCTGCTCACGCGGAGCAGGGCCCGAAAGGCAAAGAGGTCGCCATGATCTCGATTGTTGACTTGGAAGAAGTCGCAGAGGATGGTCTACCCATCGTTGCCGAGGTCCATGAAGACGACGACTACATCATGGACACGGAGGATGAACGTGCCGACCGCATGAAAGGGTCGCATAGCTTCAGCAGATTCTTCGATGAGATGAACTTCTCCGAGAAGTGCCGGACAGATATGACGAAAGCAATCTTGAGAATAGCAGAGGACTACGAGGAGGACCTCGTAGTCTCCAACGGGAAAGTCATCAGGGCATCCCGCTCTACAGAAAAGATTATGACCTTTTCTGCCAGCGACAAGAAGACGGAGGCGAGCCACCAAAGACCTCTGTACGTGACCGCCATCATCAATGGCGTCGAGTTCAAACGAGCGTTCGTCGATGGAGGAGCAGCGGTCAACGTCGTTTCGCTCCACACACTGAAGCTAGCAGGGATCCCCGAGCACAAGATCGTCAGACGTCCATCTCCGCTTATGGGATTCGGAAGCGACTCTAGAATGACGATCGGATGGATCCGCCTGGGCGTTCAGATTGGCAAAATCAAGTGCTCAGCAAAGTTCTATGTCATAGACGCGAACACCACGTACCACATGATTATAGGTCGAGCCTGGATTCATCGCTTCGAAGCAGTTCCTTCAACGGCTCACCAGGTTATGAAAGCTATCTGGAACGACAGAATAGTCGAGATACCGGCTTCGACGAACCCATTCAACCTGGACGAAGCACATCGCAGCGAAGCGGTGTGGTTCACTGAGATGGCGGACGAGAAAACACCGGGACCATTCAACCCTACTCCTTTGACCCTCTGGGAGGACATCAAGGATCAGTCACCTGCGGGAGTAATGGTGACAAGGGAAGATGCCAAGGAAAAGCCGTCTACACGCGAAGAGGCGCCGCGTATCGCATATCATCGAAAAAGCGTGTATACTCTTAAGAGGATCGCAAAGCATGAACCCGAGGGCAAGGAGATAGAGAGCTTCTACGCCAATGGGAAGAAATGCTATCGCATATGAAGGTGCGCGGGGATGTCCTCACGCGGGCATGGGGATATCCCTGGGCAAATCAATTAAATCGAGCAAATTGCGCTGACGGAAGAGCCAACACAGGGCGCGCTAGACGAGAAACTCAAAGAAGCACCTGAATGCATGGAAGACAGGCCCAGACCACAAAAGCAAGAGCTAAAGGAAGTGTTCCTCAGCCCGAACGAGGAAAAGAAAAGGCCAGTCTTTCTAAGTGCGGACCTCACAAGCGAAGAGGAGCAAGGACTGCTACAACTCCTAACTGAATACAAGGATGTGTTCGCATGGGAGTACGACGAAATGCCAGGCCTGGCTACAAGCATCACCATGCACCGTTCAGACATTATCCCAGGGTCTAAACCGGTAAAGCAGAGTACGAGGAGCTTCAGACCGGAGCTTAACGTGAAAATCAAGCAGGAGATTGTCAAACTCCTGGATGCTAAATTCATAGAGTCGAATCATCATCCCACATGGCTGGCAAATATCGTGCCAGTAGTGAAAAAGAACGGACAGCTCCGCATCTGCGTGGACTTCCGAGATCTCAATCGCTTCTGCCCCAAGGACGATTTCCCACTGCCTAACATCGATTTGCTTATCGATTCAACAGCGGGCCACCGCATGTTCAGTTTCATGGACGGCTTCAGCGGGTACAATCAAATCAAGATGGATCCCGAAGATGCGCGGAAAACTGCATTCATCACTCCGGTGGGGGTGTTCAATTACACAGTAATGCCATTCGGTCTCAAAAACGCGGGTGCAACCTATCAGCGGGCCATGATGGCTCTGTTTCATGACATGATGCATAAAGAAGTGGAATTCTATGTGGATGACTTGGTTGTCAAATCCAAGCACGAAGCAGATCACCTTGCAGATCTACGAAAGGTGTTCAATAGATGCAGATGTTTTCAACTGAAAATGAATCCCATGAAGTGCGCGTTCGGGGTAACATCAGGGAAATTCTTGGGATGCGTGGTTCATCGCCAAGGGATCGAGCCTGACCCTGCGAAAGTATCAGCTATCACCAGCATGACACCACCCCATAACCAGAGCACCTTGAAGAAATTCTTGGGAAAGCTATCATATCTGCGAAGATTCATCCCAGCGATTGCGGAAATCACCTGCTGTTTTAGTGCTCTCCTCAAGAAAGACGCTGTGTACAACTGGGCTTCAGAGCACGAAGCCGCATTCGAAAAGCTGAAGGATTTACTCACGTCCTCAAAAATAATGATCGCACCTCAACTGGGATCGCCGCTCCTGCTATATCTGACATCAACAAAGAGATCTATAGGAGCGCTCTTGGCTCAGGAGTATGAAGGCCAAGAGAGGCCTATCTACTACATCTCTCGCATCGTGCAGCCTGCTGAATCAAGGTACACAGACATCGAACGTCATTGCCTTGCCTTATTATTTGTGATAGAGAAGTTGAAACACTATTTTGCATCGCACAAAGTAGTAGTGGTCACCAAGAGCGACCCTATACGATATTTGCTAACTCACACTACTCCGGGCGGGAGATTGGCGAAATGGTATATGACCATTTCTCAATACGATATCACATGCGTGCGACCGCGAGCGATCAAGTCGCAGGCGGTAGCAGATCTGTTGGCACAGTTCCCTGACAACAGCCACGAGCCCGTGATCGAGGAAGAGCTCGAAGGCCCTGAGATCTACGCAATCGACGTGCCCTATTGGACGCTCCACTTTGACGGCTCGTCCATAAGGAAAGGTGGAGGCATTGGGATAGTCTTGACAAAGCCAGACGGGGAAGTCATACAGATGTCCGCAAAGCTCAACTTCGCAGTCACAAACAACGAAGCGGAATATGAGGCTCTCATCGCAGGGCTCCGTGCAGCGAAAGCTTTGGAAGTAAGCAACTTAACAGTCATGGGAGATTCCAAGCTGATCGTTAAGCAAGCCTCGGGCGAGTATGGTTTGAAGGAGATCAATCTCCTGTCTTACCGCACCCTAGTACAAAAGCTGATGCAGCAATTCTGCGATGTGAAGTACGAGCACAAGCCCCGAGCAGACAACAGGCACGCGGACGCGTTAGCAACCTTGGGATCTAAGGTCAGCATTGACAAGTGTCCCGCAAAGATATCTATTGAAGTGCGAACATCGTCGGCATTGACAGAGGATACGTGCGATGACGAACACATGGATGATGCAGACTGGCGGAAAGCAATCCTGCAAGCTATTGCGGAAGGCACAAGCAGCGAAAGCTGGGCACTCACAAAAGGGTACTGCATACACGACAACACCCTCTACTACAAGGGTCCTGGCGGAATACTCATGCGATGCGTCTCAGAGCGAGAGGGACAACTTTTGTTAGAAAAGATTCACCAACACGCTTGCGGAGAAAGCGAGGTGTCAATCTACAGGAAGGCTCAGAGATATGGCATTCATTGGCCAGACATGTCAACAGCCGCAGCCCTGATACAAGGAAAGTGCGAGAGTTGCGCACTAATCAAAGATTCTTTACTCATCGCCCTAACCGATGACGACACGGACTGGAGGAAGCCACTATTTGATTTCCTCACCCAGGGCACCGTGCCCGAGTCAAGAAAAGAGGCCGAGAAGTTGAAAAGGAAAGCGTCTCGATATGTGGTACAGGAAAACCTACTTTGGCGAAGAGGTCATGAAGGCAAGTTGCTGCGATGTCTAGACGGCAGAGAAGCACAAGAAGTCATGGACCTTTCCCATCAGGTAGAGCATCAAGGAGGTGCGAAATTGTGCAGACAGCTCCTCTCAATCGGGTATTTCTGGCCCACGATGGAGGTCGATTGCCGCACCAAAGTGTGACGCTGCCAGGAGTGCCAATTCAAAGGGAACCTAGTGCACGCTCCCGCGGTGGATCTACATGCATTAGGGACGCCATGGCCATTTCTCACATGGGCTCTGGACTTCATCGGTCCCATCCGACCGACGTCGCACGGGAACCATTTCATTCTCACCGCGACTGAGCTGTTCACCAAGTGGGTGGAAGCAATACCACTGAAGACGGCAAATGCGCTGGCTGTGGTCAATTTCATCCAGGAAAGCATCATATGCAGGTTCGGAATCCCAAACACCATTCTTTCAGATAACGGTACTCCTTTTGTTAATCGCCAGGTAGCTGCGAAATTAGCGGAGTACAATATCAGGCAGATTTGTTCTACCCCTTATTACCCAAAGGGAAATGGACAAGCCGAAGCGACCAACAAAACGCTGTTGAGAATTTTGAGCAAGATGGTCGCGGATGACCACAAGAAGTGGGCCGACTCTCTAAGCATAGCTCTGTGGGCCTACCGAACTTCTCCAAGGACACCCACGGGGGCCTCGCCATTTCTACTATGTTATGGGGCCGAAGCGGTAGTACCTGCGGAGGTTAGAGTCAATTCGGCAAGGCTGGCCTTCCATGCACTCTATGAAAATCAACGCGATCACGATTTAGTCTTGCTGGAGGAAAAGCGAGAACAAGCCAAAAGAACCAACAAGCGGTACCAGGAAAGAATCGCTCGCGCTTACAATAAGACGGTCCAGCGAAGAGATTTCGCAGTCGGAGACTTGGTCTTGCGCGCATCTGACCACTGTATGCGAGAAGCAACTCACCCGAAGTTCGCAGCCAACTGGGAAGGACCCTTCGAAGTCACAGAAGTCTTCGACAGTGGCTACTGCAGCATCCGAAGGTTGCACGGCACAACCTCAACCCCGAGTTCAGTCAACATGCGCTGGATTAAGAAGTACTATCCCTGAATTCTCTTATTTCATGCGTTTTATTACAACGTCGCTTGATATCTTGTATGGCTACGATTTACACAATCTCCTCTCCCATATGAGAGGATTGTAATCCCATCTCTCCCATATGAGAGCGTTATAATAAAAGAATTCTCCCAAATGAGGAGTTCACATTTCTAGCTGTTTATGTCGTTTTATTCAGTTTGTTATTACTGATAACCATAGTTTATCCGCCGCAATAGCAATCCGTACAACTACGATCTTAATCGATCATCATCTAAGCCTATCTCTTATGATAGCAGCCTATACAAATGCGATCTTAATTGATCATCTAAGCCTATCTCCTACGATAGCGTCCTATGCAAACGCGATCTTAATCGATCATCTAAGCCTATCTCTTACGATAGCAGCCTACGCAAATGCGATCTTAATTGATCATCTAAGCCTATCTCTTACGATAGCAGCCTATACAAATGCGATTTTAATCGATCATCTAAGCCTATCTCTTACGATAGCAGCCTATACAAATGCGATCTTAATTGATCTTCTAAAGCCTATCTGTCGCGATAGCAACACATACAAATGCGATCTTAATTGATCTTTAAAGCCTATCTTTCACGGTAGCAGCCTATACAAATGCGATCTTAATTGATCTTCTAAAGCCTATCTGTCACGATAGCAACACATACAAATGCGATCTTAATTGATCTTTAAAGCCTATCTTTCACGGTAGCAGCCTATACAAATGCGATCTTAATTGATCTTCTAAAGCCTATCTGTCACGATAGCAACACATACAAATGCGATCTTAATTGATCTTTAAAACCTATCCGTTATGATAGCAACTCATGCGCAAAATGATCTTGTTTGATCTTCTAAAAGCCTGTCTGCCTCGATAGCAACTCGCACGATTTAACGATCTTAATTGATCTACTAAAGACTATCTGCTACGATAGCAATATTGCAAAAAGATCTTAAATGATCCACAAAGGCCAATCACAAATCCATCGGTCAAGGTGGCACAGCTGCGAAAATACGATCTCGAACGGTCTAGTGAAACATCCACGAATTCATATAGCAGGTCGCAAATGCGAAACCATTACGTAGCACTATGCAAGGCAAAATATGCCGAAACGCATGCGAAGTTGTATTTTGTTGTAAAGAGACAGCAGATAATACAAAAGGCTATTTATCATTATGAGTCAAATGACTTACAATTTATCTGTCTAGATAGCAGCTTACAAGCGAAAAAGCTCAGATCTAACTACGCGGCCAACATGGCTTACAATACATTCGAGAAGCATGAAGTAACACACCGCGGGAATCCCGACTGAAAAAGGGTGAACCTAACGGTCCTAACACCGGCTATACAATACGCAAATCTGCGGGTGAACATCTGTCGCGGCTGGGATCTTGCTCCTAAGAGCCACATGAAGCCATACGTTCAAGATCCCAGTATTTGACAAGACCCTTGTCAGATCTGCACCCCATAACATTTGCCCAAGGAACCACCGGTTCCAGCGATCAACGGGCAAGCAGAAGCTCCAAAGGGCAAGGGCTCCTTGTAGACGGGGATGAACACAGCGGTCCGCAGCCCTGAGTTCAAGAACGAAGAGGCATGAAATCCTCCTCCAGGGATGCTGGAGGAGAATTCCGTCGTTCATTACGAGACGGTAGCACGGTCACTCCGGCGCTGCACCTCGCCGGGAGGCGGCCGGAAACATGACCTGCACACATAATACACGAAGAAATTTCTTCGAACACACATGAGATATTATCTGCATCCTCTTTATGGTGGTTATAAAGAGCAATAAGCCTCATAAAGTGGATCTTGGAAACTATTTCTACAGCACAAAGCGCAAACTCAGGATTCACAACTTGAAGTTGCCATGAATCACCGAAAAATAAGCGTTGAAGCCAGCAGTCGTAAGGACTCACGGCAAAGCACATTTTTGGGATAAAGAACCCAAATAGCAAAGACAGGGTTTATATAGACCCTGTGGAGACTCTTCAGTTGCCAAAGATGAGTCAGCAGAATTCAAAAAGAGGGTAAGTTCAATCACTTACGCCTTGAAAAGCGGTAACCATCAATTACCCTACTAAAGGCTACGACGATTCAGTTGCGTATCCTAATAAATGACGGATGGTCATGATTCGGATGGACTTCCCAACGAAAGCGTGTTTATCTGCCGAGAAATTAGCGCGAAAATCAAGCAGAGTATCAATTGCTGATGTCATAATTGGATATGCACAGAAATATCCAATCAAATCCCGGGAAAGGGCAAAACGGGCAAATTCATTCTTGTTGTTAAAAAAGAAGGGGGAGAAACCCTCAACATTACATTAATGTTTCAAACACTACATTAATGCTTCAGCTATTTCCTTGCTATTTTTCAAAATTTGAAAAGTCAAAGCAAATTTTTGATCAAGGAGTCTTGGGGCTCGAACTGATGGCTCAGCTTCTCTACTTGTTCCACTTCTTGCTTCAGCAGCTCGCACCTGGCATTCATCTCATGATAGAGCTTCAGAGCTTCATCAACCTTTAACTTTTGCTGCTCCACCTTCTGCTTCTCAGCTGCGAGATTCTGGTGGCCGAGCTTCAAAGTTACGGCTGCGCGAATCAGCGTGACTCTGTTCATAAGAAATTTGAAACCCAGTCTGCCCTGGACTTCGGTCACGAGATTTTGGCACATGCCACATAGCAATTCAGCACTCTGGACCGAAATGGTCGCAGGCGTAGCCGCAGACAGCTGCTCCAAAATCCAAATGGCTTCAGAAAGAAACAGCCTCCTGTCGAAGGGCCCTATCTCCAGAGATCTCACAAACGATTGGGGGTAGGCGAGGCGCATTCGAACCACCCAGTCTACATCGGTTTGCTTCAAACCTGAAGAGACGTCAAAACTAAGTTATGATGTCAAACTCGCAAGAAGATAATGCAAAACGCGAACAGTAAAGCTTTGCTTACCAGTTCCTTCCAGAATCTCATGAAGAGAAGGAATGCGCGCTGCCGGGGTGGTCGAAGACTGTCCTCGCTCCATAGCTCTCCTATCAGCCGCGAGCTCCAATCTCTCGTAGTCAGGAGGAAGAGTGTAGGCCGCACCAGCTGCGACTGCATTCCCAACCTGCGAGCCCCAAAAGCTCCACGCAGGAATAGGTGCCTCTGGCTCAGTCATCGCCGGAGGCGAAGGGACAGCCGAAGTCGCTTGGCGAAGAACACCCTCAGATGCGAAAGCATTAGCAGCACTTGTCCTTACTTCCTCAGCACCAGCATGGACATTTTCATCCATCAGCACAGCATCTGCTTCAGCATCATCGGAAAGTTCGATGATGTCCTTGAGAGGCTCACTTGCGTGTTCAGCAGCTGCGACAGGCTTCTCGGTATGGGAGCTTGGGATCGGGACATAGGACGCGGAAGGCCGACTTCTCCGCTCCAGCACAGGTTCCTCAGCATGACCTACAATATTAAATGCGATAATATGAGGTAACTTGCGCTATAAGTTATTTTGATATCTTTACTAAAGCTAAGAGTAAGCACCTCCACGCGAAGGTGGGATTGAGGTATCTTCATCATACACTAAGGACGTGGAACCATGTCCTATTAGTGTGTCCTCACTAAGCAGGTCTTTAAGAGAAGCGTGACCTGGGATGCGAATAAACCAGTCATGATTCTGTCTCAAGTTGCTAAAGCCTAGCACATGCGTATCACTCAAATAATTACCTGAGGGTTCTCCGCATTTGTCTACTAACCAACGGCGAATGCCAGCCTTTGACACACCATGCTTTAACGCACCCACAATAACATCTCTATAAGTTACTGCGAGATTGAAGATCTCACCTTTATCGCCGCCTGCGATTTCTTCAAAGTCCGCTTGAACTTGCTCCAGCGCTGCTGCATCCTCTTCCGGAACCGCATCTTCTTCCTCTGCCTGGGGAACCACTTCTTCGGGAAGCTCATCTTCCTCGCTAGCTGGACGCACTAATTCGTCAACATGCTGCTCTTTGAGGCTCCGCTGTCTTACACGCTCGAGCTCCTCCTCTTCTCGCTGCCTTCTTCTTTCAGCAGCTTCCGCGGCTGTCTTCCTGGACTCAGCAAGAATGTCCTCGCTTATGGGATCGTCTGGAATGCTATAATGGGTATCTCTCTTTTGCCTCTTGGCCAAAAGGCCACCAATGGTCTCATCATCATCATCTGCGAAGATATGACTGGTTTAAGAAAAGAAGTGCAAAGAAGTTACGATAATGGGAAAGGAAATGCGACGGAGGTACCTCCTGATTCTTCCTCATGCATCACAACTGTTGCTTCTTCTTCTTCATCACTTTCTTGGGGCTCCTGCCTCTCTTCCTCTTCCTCTTGGTTGAACGGAACGAAAGACTCAACTGCGAGCTCTTTCCGCACCTTGCTGGGCATGCGACCTTTGCCTTTGTCCTTGATAGAAAGAGACCTCACTGGAGGAGAAGCTGGAGCATTTCTAGGGGAAGAAATCGTAATTCCCTTTTGCCTAGGTCTCTTCACTCTTGGCGCCGCAGTCGCTGGAGGAGACGGGTCATCTCCAAGAGGAGACGGAGCCGGAGGATTGTCTATCAGCGAGTCAGCAAAAGCATTCATGACTGCGCGAATCTTTGTTTCGAGCTCAGGATCCATCCTCCACGCTAGCCGGAACGACTGCTTTTGTCTTCTGGTAGCGACAATGGCGTTAACCAATGACTTGGAGCGATCACCAGATGCGAATCGCCGCACATGACACTACAACAGTACGGAATAAAGATATCAGCATAAGGAAATCAAGAAGCTTAACGCACGCGAAGAAATTGCTTACCTCAGCAAATGCCTTGCTATATCTGACGACATGCGTATCGCCCTTCTTAATTGCGGCGACTTGCTCCTTCAGAATGACATCAGGGCACAAATGGTTCTCACGATCCCACAGTGAGTAGCAACCATACTCAGACTCGCTTAGACTGCAAGTGGGGCGAAACGGAAAAGAGTTTCTTTTGATCAAGGGAGCTCTGCTTGACTGCGCGGCCGACTCCGTCTCAATCCTCGTTTGCTGGGCAACCCAGTACGCGAGCCAGTTTTGGGAACAACCACCCTCGCGGGTTCCCACAGGCTGCTCAAAGGGAAGATTATTCATGAAGACCGTCTTGCACTCCTTTGTTAGCAAGCGCTTATAGCATCCTCTGATAAAGGACTGGGGCCAGATTGATGGGGCCACCGCATCAAAACCAAACTGAGGAGAAACTCGAGTGGGGTCAACGTCCACGGTAAGCTTTTCATACCTCGGCGCGAGCTCACGAATATGCTCTGCGAGGGCAGGAAGGGAACCTCGCAGACACCAGCAAAATAACTCGCGATAGCGCTCATGGAAATGCGGTCCCTCTTCAAAGAGAAGCTCTTCTGAGAAGACCATACCTTTAGAGGGGTACAGCTTTGGAAACCATCGCACATTCTCAATGCGCGTGGCATAGGGCCTGGCAGTAAACTCCTTCCGTTTGTCGTATATCAAACTCCAAACGCACTTGGTGTTGCTTGCTCCGAACCATCTCGCAGCTCTTCCGCTGTTGCGCGCTTCCGTCTCGCCTGGGGGACACCACTTGTCAAGTTTGAGAGCAGTTGGAGCATAAGACGGCCATCGCTCGAAAACCCACATTGTCAAAAAGGAAATATTGACAAAAGTCAGTACATCGAGACGGCCACGCGACTCCTTCATGGCTAGAACCAAATGATCAAGCCTATAGTACAGCGTGCCCAAGACCAAGGGTCCGAGTGCGACTCTCTGGCCAAGGGCGAGCCTCACAGCAAGTGGCAACACATGGTAGAAGACTCCGTCATGGGGGTGACCATCAATCAGATACCTCGACAGCCAAGCACAGAGAAAAGCACAAAGGGTCAAATGATAGCCTTTACCCTCTACGTAATTCTCGGCCTCTGGGTCCTCACTCAGAAGTTTCTTAGTGATGCTGCTGTTCGCATAGTCTCGGAAGAATTACTGCAACCATTTGTTCCAGGTATTCTTCGCAGACGTATCAACCAACTGCCAGTTCGGAAGAGGCTTTGTAGTGGTCCACCGGGTGGAGATTTTCTTTACCTCTGCTAGGCATTCCTCCATCTGCGTGTATAAAGCAATCTCCGCAGATGTCCTCAAGGGACTCAAAGGGTCCACTTCGCCCATGGGGGAAAGCTCGTACAGCATTTGAACGTCCTCGAGTGTGGGGGCAGCCTCGAACTCAGCAAAATGAAACGTATGAGTCGCAGGCGAGTAACGGGACAGAAGGTCTAGAAGCATGGACTGATCCAGCCTCACGGCAGCACCCTTCATAGCACGGATAGCAAAGTATACGCCGGCTTCATCAAGAGTCGCGGCGTGATGGTCCAACACGTGGTCAATCCACTCATCCATATAGTCCAATTTCTGGACGAACGCCTGGGTAGAAATCGCAGTATATGGGAAGTGCCCGTTTTCGATCCCCAATCGAACTACATTCTCGGAACCGATCAACTCGAGCAAGGCTGAGTTGACTGGGCGAGTCAGTGTCAGCAATCGCTCGACCGGGACAGGATCAGGCATCCTCTTCGCCTTAACTCTCGCATGGTAAAAATCTTTGCCGCCTAAATAGGGGGCTTTTCGCCACAGAGTCGGCGGAAGGTCGGGTATCTCTTCATCTTCCTTGACGGGTCTGGTTACTCTTGTCTTGGCCATTCCTGCGGAAGAGCAAGAAAAAGGGGGGAGAAATACCACACTTCAGTTTGAATTTTGAAATTCAAGATCTATGCAAAGGAAGACGAACAGTTACTGGTATCAATTTCAGAAATCAGGGAGTTGCAAGATCTCATATTGTTGAGGGATTAAAGCAAAGTGGGTTCAAAGATCAAAGCCTCTTCACAAATTTTATGGGTTTACAGATCCAACGCAGTTCAAGGCAAACACTGGTATCTTAAATCAAAATTAAACGAGGCCAACCTTGTCTTCTTGAAGCCTGCTTGGATATGCACAATTGAAGAATACGATTTGCAGTTCTGAACTGGTGATTGATTATCTGAATCTGCTCTCGAAGATCTCCGGGTACCATTCACTTTAAGAGAAAGAAGTGATGCTTTGCAATAATGGGGGATACAAGGTATTTATCCAAAACAATGAAGGGTTGCGTCCTTTCGGTAGTCGAATCGCAACCGTCACCGTCGAATCGCGCAATCACAGGACAAGCTGACGTCACGCCTAAAACCCTAAAGGTCAGACGGCACGACTCTAGGGGTTTTAGGTCATAATGATACGCACGGGGGCTGAACTTACCCGTATTTGAATTGGTGCGTGGCAGCAACGCGTATGTTGGTTTCCGCGCATGGAAGTCTATACAGCTATGAGTCTTCACGCGCAGAAAGGGGGCTAATGTAGATAGTGCTTTCTGAGCTGACAGATCTTGGCCACGTGGCAACCATCCAGCACACCATATTGTGCTCCACACACACTGGATCACCAGCCGAGCTGATCCATGTGGGGGCTGCGAGACAGAGCCCTCGCATACCACTGCACGGGACTTGTAGGGACTTTGTGGTTTGGAGGCTAGAGTAAGCCCTGTCGCGTGCGAGCCAAGCCCGCGCGCGACCTTTAGTAACTGTTTTGAGAGATTTATGGCACGAGCTCCATAAACCCGGTCAATCCGGTCAAACCCGGTCAACCTCGTAACGGTTCCGGTATTCGCGCACAACGTGCTGTAACGGTCCCTATATACTCGGACGAACGTGCCAATATGGTTAAGCTAATTAAGCCGCCATCAATGGGCGCATTAACCACACTACAACGGTCACGTTCTCTGCTATATATAGGACGTTAACCTTTCCATACAAAGGGGAACACACTTGCCATACGCGGAAGCTCTGCCAAACCTCTGTCTCTCTCTCAGACATTGCTACTGCCTTACTCTCTCCCTACACACAACCCCTCTCTTCCTGTGCGATCCTTGATCCACTACATACGGTGTACACGGAGGTCTCCCCGCCGGAATCTCTTGTGCACAGCTGTGTACTCGATTTCCATAGCTTCCCTTTCCTCCTGATTAATACTCAGCTCAACATCGGCTAGTGCGGTCTCAATCTCCGCTACGCTTGGCCTATCTGATCTGAATATGTTGGCGAAGTGTTCCTCCAGGACTCGGGCTATGTCCTCTCCGTCACAGACCCATCTGCGCTCACCATCTTCTATCCCCAGTATCGAGTTTTTAGCCCGTCGATTTGTGGCTCTTTGGTGAAAAAACCGGGTATTTCTGTCCCCGTACTTAAGCCACTCTATCCGAGACCGCTGTCTCCACATCATCTCTTCTGCTCGTAGCAGTTCGTTGTACCTCTGTTCAACCAATTTCCTCCTCCTTCTGCTGTGATCCGATATCGGTTGATTACCGATTTGTTCCAGTTCCCGAATACAGTTTTCGGTCTGTCTTTTGACAGAACCGAAGACGTTCCTGTCCCAATTTTTGCAATCGGCTCCAAGAGCATTGAGCCGATTATGGAGGGCTATCCCCCGTGTCATGTCCCATGTTTCCTTGACAAAGTCTTCAAAGCCTTCGTGACGTTGCCACATCTTCTCGAATTGGAACCGTCGTTGCCCACTCGGTCTCGGCTTCTCATACCACTGTACCAATAACGGGCTGTGATCAGAGTTTGGCCACACCAAGTTTGTGACTCGTGCTCCTCTATGCATGTCCCTCCATCTCATCGTTGCGACTGACCTATCAAGTCGCTCGCGAATATTCTCCCCAACTCTATTATTATTCCATGTAAAGGTGCCACCCTGGTATCCCAGATCGTGTAATTTAAGTTCACTAAGAACCTCTTTGAATTCCGCAACTTGGCCAAAATTTACCTCTCTGCCGCCTATCTTTTCGTCACTGGAGACTATGGCGTTAAATTCTCCAACCACTAACCAAGCCCCATCCGGTAGATTGCGCAGCCGTCTGAGAAGTTCTCAAGAGTGCCGCCGCTCCTCTCTCGCCGGATTCCCGTAAAACCCGGTAAAGTTCCAGATTCGGCCATCTTCTTCTTCCACCACCGCATCGATGTGGTGTATAGTAGACGTCCGTATAGTGACCGTGAGGGAGGCTTTCCAAAACAGCCCCAATCCCCCTCTCGTTCCTTCCGGGTCTACAGAGAAGCTCTTTGCATACCCAACTTTTTTGCATACCTCCCCCATTATATCTCGTTTAACCTTGGTTTCCATCAGAAAAACCAAGTCGGGATCTTTGCGCTTCACGAGATCGCAAAGCGCTAGGACCGTGCTAGGGTTCCCAAGCCCACGCACGTTCCAACTGAGGAGACTCATTGTGCCTGGCGGGACTGCTTAGCAGCCTCCGCCAATTTTGCACCTAGAGTTTTTGAGGCACTCACCGCCCGATTACCCAACACCTCCTGTGTATCTTCACCTTCTTTCCTCGCTCTTATAGCTCCCAAATACCTCCTCTCCATTTCCAGTTGTTTATTCTTCTTTGCCGCTTCTTGTACCTGTTGTGATGCGGGGCTTAGGTCTGGTGCTGTCTTCCTTTTTGGAGATGGTGGTCGTGCTATATTCTCCCCTTCCTTATTTCCCCCTCCGCTCGGTTTGGTTCGCAACCCCACAGTCTTCTGTCCCTGTTGTTTTGACCCCTCTCCCGCCGGCTGTTGTCTCACAGCCGGCTCTCTTACTCCTTCTGTCCAGTTGGTTCTGATGGAGGGGGCCTCCGTACCTGGAACCCCCTGTGTGACTGCCTCAGCACTCATTGATCCAACGTCTTCCGTCATGGGTTCTACCAGATTCTGGTTGAGGTCAAAAGTCCCCATCCCTTCCTCGGGTTTTTCCTTGGCTGCCTCCTTTCCGGAATCTTTCCGGAACGAATTCTTAACTGGGTTCGTTCTTCCTTTTCTTGGGGGTTGGAATAGCATCCAATCCCCGTAGCCGGGTTCATCCTCATGGTCAGCCCCCACTTCATGCTGGTCACAATTGTTGCTGTGATGATCCAAGTAGCCACACCACTTACACAAGTCTGGGATTCGTTCGTACTTGAAGTCCAGCCATTCTCGTTGCTTCTTGAAGTTTGCGTAAACCCCACGGGGAAGGGGCTCAAACAGCGACATACGTACGCGAACCCTAACGTAATTCTCCAGCCCTTCGTTATCGATCCTGGGGTCGGATTCCAATATTTCCCCGATGTTGCTAACCGCTTTTCGCCCTGCCTCCTCCGTAGTTAGGTGCACCGGAAGATTATGAACTTGCACCCAAACTTCCATAGTTTCGAACTTTGGGTTCACAGTTTCTTCCCCTAGCGCCCATGGCTTCAACATGAGGATTGACCCTTCAAAGACCCACGGTCCTCCCGAGGCGATCCGATCCATTAGAGATTTGTTTGGGAACTTCAGCAAGAACGTATTCCGACTAACATAGTAGAAGTTAACCTGATCTCCTTTCGTCCAAACCCTTCGCAGAAAGGCTTTTGCAGACCTAGGGTTTACTTCGTCCCCTTTGAGGAATCTTGCTATTAGACACCAATCAAACCCTTGTTCGGCTCTGTCGCAGAACTCATCTTCGAACTCGACTTCCGCTGCCTCCTTCGCCGTCAACCGCCGAGACTCGAACGGCGCCGCCTTCGGTTTCTCCATGCCCTAATTTCGTCTCCAAAAAACTCGGAGAGACTCTTTTGATACCTTCCTATCCCTGATTTACAAGAGCCCCGATCATCTTCTTATCTTTTATGCGTATATTTTGTCTGTACCGTTATTTTTTATGAGATGATGTCGCAATTATTTATTTACTTGAAAGGAATCAAATGATTCCAGAAAAGATGAAATCAAACAAAATAAGAAGAGAACAATTTAATTAAGTTTCTGGAACAAAATTGACAGAGCTTCGCTACATTTTCTGGAGAGCAAAGAAGGAGATGAAGAACCCTAAGGACACAACAAGGGTTTTATACCCCAGAAAGCCAACGGTCTTATTTCAGACCGTTGGATCACAATATTTCATCACAACCGTTCATGGCTTGTGAGAAATTATACTAAGGCCCAAAACAATTGGCCTGAGTTACAAATAAGTCTAGCAAATTACATAACAGCCACAAAAATCTAGAAAATGGCAAAAAAAGACATAGAAGACACTTTCTGGGTTTTTGACAAGTTCTGGAAAAAGGCATAAAATACCCCTTTTGACATGTTTTGTTGATTTTGAGAAATGACTTTGATATTGTCTTTGATTTCTGCAACATTTTGGCTTCAACACTTCATTTTGAGCTGGATCATCTTCTTGTCTTTGATCAATTCTGCTAATACACTCCCTCAAGTTAATGGTGCTGGTGAGAACATTAACTTGGACTTCAAATATGCAAATGCAGCAACAGCTAATCCCTTGGTGAATAAGTCTCCTAGTTGATCTGCAGAATACACAAATTCAACCAGTAATTGTTTTCTCAACACTTTTTCTCTAAAGAAATGATAATCTAATTCTATGTGTTTTGTTTTTGAATGCATAATGGGATTTGCAGTCATGTGAATTGCAGATTCATTGTCACAGAAAAGAAGAGGTGGTTGTTTTAAAAAGATATGCAAATCTTAAACAAATATTGAAACCAAGTGATTTCTGCAGCAATTGTTGCCAAAGCTCTATACTCTGCCTCAGATGAAGATCTAGAGACAGTTGACTGTTTCTTTGCAGCCCAGTGAATTGGGTTGTTGCCCAGAAATAAGACAAAACCAGTGGTGCTTCTTCTGTCAGATGGGTTACCAGCCCAATGTGCATCAGAAAAAGCACAGAAGTTTAATTCACTGTGCTTGTACAAAATTCCATCATTTGTGGTGCCTCTTAGATATCTAAGAATTATTATGGCACCTAACATATGTTGTGTAGTAGGACAATGCATAAATTAACACAAATAATTAACAGCAAAGCAGATATCAGGTCTAGTAAAAACCAAATATTGAAGTGCACCAAGCAACTGTCTAAATGGAGTAGGATCAGATAAGAGTTCACCATCATTGGAAGTGTATTTAATTCCAGAAATGGTAGGAGTATGACAAGGAGTGCAATGATGCATATTAAATCTAGTGAGCAAGTCATTGACATATTTAGATTGATGCACAAATATTCCATTTTCATTTATGTCAATTTGCAAACCCAGAAAATAAGTCAAAGGACCCAGATCATTCATATTGAATCACACTTTAACTTGGAAATAAGATGAGAAGTATAAACATGATCATTACCAGTTAAAATGATGTCATCAACATATAAGAGTAAAACAGTGATGGTGGAGGAGTTGGAATTGTGTCTAACAAACATGGAGGTGTCAGCTTTAGATTGTGTGAATCCAAGAGACAAAATAAATTTTGTAAATCTCTCAAACCAAGCTCTAGGAGCTTGTTTGAGACCATATATGGCTTTGTTAAGTCTACAAACATAATCAGGAAATTGAGGATTTTTAAATCCAGGAGGTTGTTGCATATAAACAGTTTCTTTGAGATAGCCATGAAGAAAAGCATTTTTTACATCCAATTGATGGACAGACCAATTAAATGTGGCTGCTAAGGACAAAATTGTTCTAACAGTAGCATGTTTGACCACAGGACTAAAAGTCTCTTCAAAGTCAATGTCAGGGGTTTGACTAAACCCCTTAGCCACTAATCTAGCTTGATGTCTTGAAATTGAACTATCAGGGTTATATTTGGTTCTAAAAACTCATTTGTTCCCTATAATATTTGAATTGTAGGGTCTTGGAACTAAAGTCCAAGTGTTTTGTTGTGTGAGGCTAGAGAACTCTTCAGTCATTGCTTGTAGCCACTGAGAGTGTTTTCTAGCCTCTGTGAAGCAAGTTGGATCATTTAAGAAAGGAGAGATATCAGAGTTACCAGGTATTGCATTGAACCCAAATGTCTTTTTCTTTAAAATCCCAGACTTGCTCCTTGTCTACATGGGGTGACTCCCAGCTGGATGAGGCCTTTCCACATCAGTGTCTGCCATGCCAGTACTGTTTGTAGGTTGATCATCAGTGTTGTGATCATCATGTGTAGTAGGCTGCTGAGACTGTGTGTGAGGGACATCCTGAGTCTGAGAGTCTCCAGCAGATGTGTATTGTCTGTTCTCATTAGTGTGTTGTGATATGTTCTCATCAGTGGTCTTGGGAAAGATCATGGAAGTATCATGTTCAGAATGTGGCATGTGATCTTGTGTAGCATTGTTCTCATCAGAAACATCTGAAACATGACCATCATTGACAATGTGAGAAGATGGAACAGTAGCAGAAGGTATGTAATCAAAAGGCAAAGAAATAGGAATGTCACCAATGTGAAATGTGTCAGAAGAATTTGAATTATCAGATACAGAATTTGAACAGCTTTTATCAAATGGAAAAGTCTTCTCATCAAATATAACATCTCTACTGATAAAGAACTTGTGAGAGTCTTTATCAAATCAAACATATCCTTTATAGTTATGAGCATAACCAAGAAACACACATTGTTTAGTTTTTGGATATAATTTGGAGTTGTTGTAATGTATCAAGTAAGGATAACAAGCACATCCAAAAACTTTAAATTTATTATAATCAGGTTTAGTATTATAAAGTAACTCCCAAGAAGATTTGTTTTGAGTGTTTTTACTTGTCATGTAATTAATCAAGTAAACAGCAGCACTAAAAGCATGATACCAAAAATATTTAGGCAGTTTGGCATGAACAAGAAGTGTCACAGCAGTTTCTACTATGTGCCTATGTTTTCTTTCAGCTACACCATTTTTTTGTGGTGTGTAAGGAAATGATTTTTGATGAACAATTCCTTGAGAATGCAAAAAGGTTTGAAATGTATAAGACATGTATTCACCACCTCCATCAGATCTTAAAATCTTAATTGGGGTATTTAATTGTTTTTCAATTTCAAGTTTAAATTTTGGAAAAACCATTGCAACTTCTGATTTGTGATGTTGAGGAAAAATCCATGTAAACTTAGAGTAATCATCCACAAATAAAACACATAATCTATATCCATGATAAGATTTCACAGTAGCAGGTCCCCAAACATCACTATGAAGAAGGTCAAGAGGTGCTTTTGTGTGTGTGGTGGAAGATCTATAAGGCAGTTTAGTCATTTTACCAAGCAAGCAATGTTCACAAACAGAATGAGAAGAAATGTCAGAAACTTTAAGGTCTTTACACATATGAGAAGAAGAAATAAATATAAGTCTTAAAATGTCTTCAGAAGGGTGTCCCAGTCTAGCATGCCAGAGAGGAGACTTCACTGTTTTTCCTAAATGAGCTTGTTTTTGTATCTTTGTCTTGAAAAGCTGTAGAGAAAGGTTGTGTGTGTATAGGGTGTAGGCCATGTTCAATCAATCCTTGGTAGAGGATTGTGCCCTGAAGTTTGTCCTGAATATAAAATTTGTCAGCATCAAAGTAAAAGAAGCAATTATGTTGTTTGCAAAGTTGATAAACATAAATGAGATTTGTTGAAAGATTTGGGACATGTAAGGTGTTATGCAAAGTAAAATAATGAGAAGGGGTGTTAAGAATGGTTGTACCAGAATGAGATATGGGAAGAGTGTTTCCATTTCCAACAGCAACCTTGTCACTACCATAATAAGGTGAGGCCAGAGAGAGATTATTGAATTCAACAGTCATAACCAGAGTCAGACAACCAATAATTTGGATTGATGCTAGGTGTTGGACCAATAAGACTAGAATTGGAGGCACTGATTTGAGGTTGATAACCAGCTACTGGTGCAGACACATTGTTCTGAGACTGTTGGTCTTGATTGACATTCATAGTAGGAGCAGCAACATTGGTCATAGCGGACAACTGGGGTGGAGGTTTCTTACATTGGTAAGCAAAGTCCAATCTATGCCAACAGTCAACAGCAGAATGATAGTCCATACAACATATTTTGCAATTGATAGGGTTTCCATTGCTATCAAAGCTAGGACCCTTGTTCTTAGATTGGCCACCCCCTCTGTTATAACCTCTACCACCTCTAGAGGAGTCAGGAGTTCTTCCTCCATTAGTGTTTCCTCTTCCAGAGGGGTAGTTTGAGGTATAAGTTTGACCTTAATAATTAGGGTTTTGACTTGGATTTTGAATTTGATAACCAGAGACTTGATTGAAATTTGAGTTTTGATCATTATAGGTGTTTCCTTGACCTCTACCATAACAATTTCCTTGATTTTTGTTATTTTCATACCCATTTCATTTTCCTCTTACACCATTAAACATGTTAGAGACATAAGCAGCAGACCCAGTTAATGCATTTCCCATGATAGATTGAGACTCAATCATTTGTTCTTCAGCCTTTAACAGAACATGTAGCTCTTCAAAATTAATCTTATCAGGAGAAACAGACATAGTGACTCTCACACCAGATCTAAAGGAGTTATACTCAGGAGGAAGACCATGTAGAGCATATAGAATCATATCTTGATCATCAGTATTCACCATAGCAGAAGAGAGTTTATCTCTTAGGGTTTTTAACTTTTGCATATAGACATCAATAGAATCATATTTCTTCCTAATAGTTTGCAACTCAGATCTTAGTTGAATAATATTAGATCTAGTGAGAGAAGAATACCTGTTCTCCAAAGAAACCCAAACGTCTCGAGAGAAAGGCTTACCCACTACCTGGACCAAGGCTTCTTGAGAGAGAGTTGCTGTGAGCAGAGAGAGGATGATCTGATCCTGAGTAACCCATGCATCATATTCTGGGTTTCGATTGACCGTCACGATTGAGGAGAGTGGAGATTTGATATCGCCAGATAACATAGTTTGTGTTATCTAGCTTGAAAGGAACGAGGTTATGAACTTGTGAGAGAATATAGAAGGGTTTTGAGTTCCCCTAAGACTGATTTGTAGAGAGAGCCATAGCTCTGATACCATGAAAGGAATCAAATGATTCCAGAAAATATGAAATCAAACAAAATAAGAAGAGAACAATTTCATTAAGTTTCTGGAACAAAATTGACAGAGCTTCGCTACATTTTCTGTAGAGCAAAGAAGGAGATGGAGAACCCTAAGGACGCAGCAAGGGTTTTATACCCCAGAAAGCCAACAGTCTTATTTCAGACCGTTGGATCACAATATTTCATCACAGCCGTTCATGGCTTGTGAGAAATTATACTAAGGCCCAAAACAATTGGCCTGAGTTACAAATAAGTCTAGCAAATTACATAACAACCACAAAACTCTAGGAAATGGAAAAAAAGACATAGAAGACACTTTCTGGGTTTTTGACAAGTTCTAGAAAAAGGCATAAAATACCCCTTTTGACATGTTTTGTTGATTTTGAGAAATGACTTTGATCTTGTCTTTGATTTCTGCAACATTTTGGCTTCAATACTTCATTTTGAGCTGGATCATCTTCTTGTCTTTGATCAATTCTGCTAATATTACTAAGCATGAATATTATCATAAAATATATAACTAATTTGTACATTATTTTCTGATTCAATTCAAATAATGAAGACTTAAATTTTCAATATAAAGGATACCTATTTACTACTCCCTCCGTTCCTCCATGTTCTTCTCAAAATTATTTGGGTATTATTTAGGCCTAGCGATTTGATTGGCAAGACGATGCAAGAATTTAGTAATATTTTCATGGCGTTGTAGAGTAAACTTTGTTCTACGATACCACAAAAAATTATTAAATTCTTGCTTTGTTTTAATACCCAAATAATTTTGTGAAAAATCTGGAGGAACAGAGGGAGTATAAAACATTGGGTCCCCAGAATTAACGAAATACTGACACAAATAATGTAATTTATTTCATGTTTCATGTAAGGAAGTGTGACACGATGGGCGTATAAACCAATTTTAAGGAAAATTTGATTCTAGAAAATTGAAAATCTTTTTTCCAAAATTGTTTTGTCCCTATTAGCAAACTTTCGGAAACAATTATTGTTTCCTAATTTTTCAAAACTCCTGCCAAAATTAAGATACAAATGTGACAATGTTGTTATTTTATTTCTAATAGATAACTACATAAATTATTGAAACATATGCCTCAATTTGGTTTTCAGGCGCAAATGGGAGCTAGCTCAGTTGGTCGAGCATTTGAAGCCCCTGACATGAGGTATCGGGTGTGAACCCGACTATATGATGTAACTCTTAAAAACCGGTTCTCAGACAAAATAATCGTGGGCCGGATAGCTAGAGATTTAGTTATGATCTTGTATTAGTGGAGCATAACGAAATTGGTCTACACTCTGACACTTTTCGAACATGTTCCACATTGGGGATAAAAGCGCGATAAGAGTATGGTTGGAGACTCTGACATCTCCCTCATTGTGTAATACTTTTAAACTAATACTTCATCCGTTTCTTCTATTTCTCTACGCATTGACATTTTGACTCGTATCTGGATCACTTTGACCCGGTGATTTGGATCGCAAAATTATACAATTTTTTGATAATTTTTTCACCATGTTATAGAATAACTTTTACTCTACAACACCATGAAAAAATTGTCAAACTATTATATCGTAATGCTATCCAAATCACCGGGTCAAAGTGACCCCGTGAATAGTGATAAAAGTCAGAACGTAGAGAAAGAGAAGAAACGGAGGAAGTATATGTTACCCCCGGTGCCAATTGTACCCCCCAAAACTTTTGAAAAAAGAGCTGAGGAAAACCATCAGGCCATGGAGAACGCCATGGCTGTTGGAGCTCCCCAAACTTCTTTGGCGGTGAAAGGTTGTTCATGGATGAGTAGATCCTCAAAAGGCTCCATAAGAGCCTCCATAGAAACTCTCGACGGATCAACTGAAAAATATGCTCCGAAAGAATGTGTGAGCACACCTACTATGGTCTGTTAGTCTTCGATCCATCCTCCATCTACATCTTCAATACCTCTAATCACGTTTCGGGATCTTCTAATGCTAGCCTTTCGATAAAAAAAGGTATTGTTTTCCCTGTTTCTTAGCCATAACATTTTAGAACGTTGCCTCCACATAGTCTCCTTCTGTGCGAGCGGAGCAGTGATATTTTTTCGGCAATAATTCAATTTTGTTATAATTCTGAGAAGATTAGCCAGAATTACCGAGCACTGAAGGCTGTTGTCGTAGCTTCCTTAATTGGCCCTTTACACTGCCAAATACTTCAATGTCCCATTTGAAGAGCTTGGACGAAAGGGACTCCAATTTCATGGGAACCTGGCCTTCAAAGGGGCTCCAAGCTTCGGTAATGAAGTTGTCACACTCTTCCTTTGAGGGTGACTTCTCTTAAACCTTCCTTTTCAAATATAGAAGGCATCGCATTAAAATCGCCTAAAACTAACCAAGTTTGGTTGCGAGGGCTAAGGCGACAAAGCAAACTTCCACGAATGCTTCTTTTCTTTCATCACGGATCATCGTAGAAACCAGTGAAAAGCCATGAGTCTGACGAAGCCTGAAAAGAGTCCGTACCTTGGATGCGAAAACGGGAGAAAGACTAAAGCAAGATGATGGAATCCTCGTTCCAAACAATCCCAAACCTCCCCTACTCTTCGTGTAGTCAACATAAATCCCATTGGAGAATGTCATCATTTGTTTTACACTCTCCCTTTCAGGTGCACATTTTCTAGTCTCAATCAAGAAGACCATGATGGGCTTGTGTCTCCTCACGAGATCGCGAAGAGAAAGAACATTTTGGAGGTTCCCAAGTCCCTAAACGTTCCAACTAATGAGACTCATTGTGTCTGGTAGTGGTTGTCACTACCAATAACACATTTTGTTTCTTTTGGGTGCCCACCTCCATTACTGGAATCCGAGTATCAGAAACCGGGGTGTTATTAGTACCTTTGTTGCAGTTATTATTGACTGAGCTATCACCTTTTCCTCATAGTGCTCAGAGAATCTTTTCCACCCCCTTTCCTTTCGAGTTGGGGCTTAACGCTGTGTTGCTAGTCTTTTCTTTGGAAAAAGTATTTTTGGAGGTATTTGAGTTTTGAATTCCCTTTTTTGGTAGCTATGGACTTGTTGCCTTTATTTCCCATTTTTATGGTCTTCCCACTTTCTTTAATGACTTCGAATTACGACACCGTGTCATGGCCCAGAGGGTTATCGTTGATCACAATTCCACCCCTCTTGATAACTACGCTCTCTCGTTTGTCTTTTCCTAGATCCATATCTAATTCAGAAGCTCAGTATAAGGAGTTATCTTCCACTTCGGAGTCATTGTCGGAGCCATAGAGGTCTTCGCCCACCATATCGTCATCATCTTCACCTTTACTAATGCCCCCTTAACCTTCTCCTTCTTTGCAAAAAAATCTTCATCGGAGGTGGTTTGTAGGTAATCCAGGCCCGAGCTCGGCATTCTATCCTCCTCTTCCTTTGTTTTATCGCCGCGCACCCGAAAGATATGTGATTAATAAGCCCGCACCATCGACACATGTGGGGAAGGCTTTCATATTTGTAATCTAACCAAATTTTCCCCGCAACATTTTGATAAAGCCTCCTCATCTAATCGGTGTTAGTGAGCTCACCCAAACATAACTCGTATGTAATCGCCATCATCCGACATTACACGATCATCTGAATTAAGAATGGTTCCCAATCTTGACACCACCTTGCGCGCATCTTCAACAGTGAGAAGGTATGGATCCATTGAGTCAAAAGCAACCTTTATCAGCTTGATTTCTTATCTTTCACGACTTTAACAACAATATTTTATCATCATAAACTCAAGGCCTCGGACAAGGACACGATCCATAGCTATCTTACTTGGGAAGTTGAAGAGGAAGATATTTGGAAAAACTTTAATTATATATATATGTTCACCTTTTAGCCATATTCTCCTAAATAGAAGGTTCAATACCCATGCTTTAATCCGTCCTTTGAGTGAAAACGAGCCTATAAGGCAGTGTTGAAAGATCTTGATCGCCGATAGACAGCGGGATTCCTCAAATTAAATAACGTCCTCCTCTTCTTCTTACAGCATGATTGTAGATCAAGCGGATGGGTGCTGATCATAGTCGCTAGCTGGGGTGGCAAGACCGTTTGAAGCATCAGAAAGACTGGCGGTTGGTGTGGAAGCTATTGTTAGGGTTTCGAGATCGCACTTCGTTCTCTCTCTGAGAAGTTTGGGTCCCTCTATCTGAAAAACTAAGTAGATTCAAAATTGGTCTACTACAAATTAGCAATTGTACATCAGAAATAGAGAACTCCAAATTAAGATCAGAAATTATAATTTCCGAGGAATGAGAGATAAAACTACTTTTTTATACCAAGTTTTCTTTTTTAGAGCTATATGCATATACATATAGGACTCGTTTGGGTAGAGGATAAGGAGGGAGCATAAGATAAGTTATACTCTCTTTTTTTATCAAGTGTTTGGGTGCTGGATAAGAGAGGGGATAAGTTATGTTTCCTTATGCTGATGGAGCTTTTAATGAACACATTTTATACCACCAAATGGAGGTATAAGGTCGGATAAGAAAATATAGCATACTAGGCTGCTGGTAGGTTGACAAAAATACCCCCACAAACGATCTAATTTCCTTCCCTTGTCCCAAAACCCTATCATTTTGGAATTGATAACTATTATTTTAGGATTGATAACTATCATTTCCGAGGAGGTCCTAATGACTTTGATAGCTATTATTTTGGCATTGGCATAACATTATTTGACTATGTATAGTTGAGATAAATATGAAGGCATTTTACTGTGCTTGCTGAAATTTCGTTGGTTTAATGTAACTTGTTTATTGTAGTTTTGTAACACCATGCCAACATGCCAATAAGTACTAGTATTCTATACCCCATACTTTACTGTGGCCATGTTGTATCCATGAATATTTGTTATGTTTGCCTGTTATTACAAGTTTATTTCTCCTATTATATACATTTTGTATACATTTTGACAACGTCACTATTATGTAGGAAAAAAGAGTATTAATATAGAAACATAAATACTAATACATTTTGTATACATTTTTCCTCGTCAATTTGAAATATACAATCTTTATACAAAATAATAGGGTATTACAGTCATTTTGGCACATATCCTGTATCATATCCTGCATCATATCCGACAACACCCAAACATGGACAACCATCATATCTTATCAGGGCTTATCAGACAACATTTATATCCTTGATCATACCCCAACGTAAGCCTTATCCCTACATACCATATCCTCTACCCAAACGAGGCCATAGTAGAATACTCGTTATGGCAATGTAACAATTACAATTAAAAAGTTTTACGAGTTTATGAGGTCCGACTAAGTCAGGAATATCGAGGGAACCCTAGGTGATGGTTGATGCACCGTACACTGGTCGGCGTGTTCTGCCACGCTCCGCAGAAGAAGAAGACGTAGTTGAATACACTGACAAGTTTTGCCTCAATGCTGTTAAGGATTTCAAAAATAGAGTCTTATTGATTATTTGCTTACACTGGAAATGATGAATGTTTGGGCTGTGAAGATGCAATTCCGTAAGATCTTGGCAGATGGCGAAAATGTTAGTATTTTTTAGACGAGCCCCAATCTTTTCGTTTCCAAATTTTCCGACAATGATTCCATGGTTAGGGTCTTGTTCGACGTTCCGCGGATCTTTGACAACAATTTTCTAGAATTGAAACCATGGATTGTAAGGGCTAAAGTAACAAGGAATTTTGCTAATTACATCCTCGATCCAAATAATGTTAAAAAGTGAAACGTGGCTAATAATGAAAAGACCCGGAGTATGCAATTTTGTGATATGAATGTTTTTAATCAAATCGGTTCGAACACTTATAAGTGGATCTTGTTTCGAGTTGTTGATTCCATAGTCATAACCAACTATAAGATTGAATACTTGGCACAAAAACAAAAAGAATAAAATTGTATGGATACTTGATACAAAATTTGGACCAGGTTGAGGCAGGTTTTACCACAAAATACTACTCAATTCGACTTATAGTAATATAGAACATATAAAAAAAAAGGTATAGTAATATTGAAAAGCCCAACCCAACTAAATATCGAAACATAACAGTGTCAGAGACCCAACCCGTTAAAATCTGATTGGGCCGAGAAAGAACATATTATAAGCCAAGTCCAAAGTGTCACACCTCGGGTCCACCAGACCAGAAACAAAAGAGCGTGACGTGTACATTTTTACACGCCGACAACACCCGCAGAAATATCAGCAACACTACAAAACAGCCGATTAGTCATCCTAGTAAACCGACACGTGCCCTCCTCCGACCCGATGTTTGGTCCGTGCACCCACGCGTCAACCGAGTCGAATCGGACCAACTTTCCCTTCTTTCTCGGGCAATTTTCACTTACACCCCGAGTTTTGGTTAATTTTCACTTATACCCCTTTTAGTTTGAAAATTTTCATTTACACCCCTTATGACTTCCTTGTCACATACACCCCTACGCATATTTATTCTGTTAGTTGGTAGTGTAACTTTCACAATTCAGTTTTTTGACACATTTACTCTTGAGAATACTATAAATGCCAATCCACCCTTAATTTTGTAAACTCTACCTCGAAAGAATCATAAATTTTACTTGTTGTAGCTCTATAATGTTCATAAATGCATATGAAACATCTGATAGAATACAAATATTTTGCATGTGCTAAGAATATACATTAGCTGGATCGACCTTTGCAGCCTCTGCATATGTAAGTTTGTCCGAAAAACTGATTTTGAGAAGTTATCATAAGAACTAGCATAGTGAATGCACAGAGCGGGTGTAAGTGACAAATGTTTGGTAGTTATAAGGAGTGTAATTGAAGTTTTTCAAACTAAAAAGGGTGTAAGTGAAGATGGACTAAAACTGAAGGGGTGTAAGTGAATTTTACACGCAGAAATATCACCAACACTAGGCCTGGCAATTCGAATCAACCCGTCGTGTTGCGGGTCGGGTCAAGCCGTGTCGGGTCATAAAAGGGTTGACCCGAACTTGACCTATTTATTCCCGTGTCACTTCCAGGTCAACCCATTTTGACCTGTCGCGTTGCGGGTTCGTGTAGCGTTCGTGTCGGGTCATCGTGTCGACCCATATATTTTTCGGATTTCGCCTATGTGGCTTCCTAAAATAATTCCAACGGTGAAAAAGATTGTTAACGTTGTGTTAGGCGAGTTGAAACATGTCGTTTTCGGGTTGTCCAGGTTGACCTTAACCCGACCCATTTATTTTCGTGTCGGTTTCGGGTCGACCCGTTAGTGATCCGTTTGCGGGTTCGTGTCGACCCAAACCCGCTAACTTCGTGTCATTTTTTCGAGTCGTGTTGTCGTGTCGTGTCGAATATTGCGTGACAACATGTTTGGTAGCCATAAAGGGAGTAAGTGGAGTTTTTCAAATTAGGATGAGTGTAAGTGAAGATCAACCAAAATTGAGGGGATGTAAGTGAATTTTACCCTTGTTTCTCTGATGTGGGTTTTTCATCTGCATTTGGCCTGCGATCTGCAAAAGGCTAAAAAAAACTGAAACTCTCTGACAACCCACTTTAATCTCTCCCTGGGTTTTGTTTCATGAATCGGTCTCTCTCTAGGATGTCCAGCTGGGTTGGCTGCATGCCACTGACACTCAGTACCAGCACTAGTTATGTGGTCTTGATTCAACAAGGCGGTTTTGGTTTTGGTTTTGGACCCTTTGGATTTGCTTTTGGAACTCGTCACTACTCTTGTTCTCTTGTTTCTTCTTCTCTCTTTATCTCTCCCAAAACAACTTGCTGTTCTCTCCCTTCTTCTGCTTTTGGGAGCTACCTAGGTTGATTCCACCAAAACCCATGTGAAAATGGAGCCCAAATCGCCTGGTATTCCACTTGTTCTTGCTGTTTTTGTGTTTCTTTTGTCTCTGTACGGTCTCTAGGTTGTTTGATTTCTTCAATTTTGATAACTAATTTAGGGGGTTTTGATTAAACCCATATGGAAATTGTGATTGATTTCATTGGTTGCTGACCTGAATTGTGGGTTTTGGTCAAACCCATGTAAGAAATAGATTGATTCTTTAGTCTCTGTATGGTCTCTAGGTTGTTTGATTTCTTCAATTTTGATAACTAATTTTGGGGGGTTTTGATTAAACCCATATGAAAATTGCTATTGATTTCATTGATTGCTAAGAATTGGGGGTTTTGGTCAAATCCTTGTAAAAATGATGGTATGAGTCTCTGTATCATGTTTGTTTGTTTGATTTTCATGGACTGAGGAGCTAATTTAGGTAGGTTTGATCAAACCCATGTAAGAATTATCTGAGTTGATTGATTGTTGGGCTAATTTGGGGGGTTTTGATGATGGTGGTTGTGGGAATTTTTTCAGGTGGAGATAAAGAGGGATCGACGTCGATTGAGCTTGGTCTTGGTATCGGAGCTGCTCACGGAGGCGGCGGCGGTGTGATCAAAGAGGGGAAAGCTGCTTTCACGGCGGCGCAGTTGCATGAACTCCAACAACAGAGCTTGGTGCTGAATTACATAGTGGAAGGCCTCCCTGTGCCACATCACTTGATTGTCCCGATTTGGAAGAGTGTTGCCAAGTCCTTTGGTCCTGCGAATGGTGGAATCTACAACCAATACCCAACTTGTAAGTGTATTTTTTGGGATTTCTATTTCTGTTTATGTTCTTCATGTTTTTGCAGTCTATGTGTTTGTTCAAATGCTTATGAGTTTGGCATTGGTTTGGATGCTTTCTATTTTGGAAATACCATTTCATCGATCGTGGTTGAGGGTTATGTGTGTGTTCAATAGAATACAAGCATGTTTTGGCTTATTATGGTGAATGGCTTGCATATATAGTGTCTGATTTGGGTTTGAGTTTGAGGTTTTATGAGAGGTTTCATGCCGAGTAGGCGAATACTATTCGCTTTTGTTTTTCAAATTCGTTATAGTTTGTGATTCCTTCTGTTGAGTTGAGTACTTTGCTTTGGCATACCCATGCTGGACAAGGAGTGCCGCTTCCTTCATTTGTTACCTTTTTTCTTTCTTTTTCTGAGTAGAGTACTTTGCTTTGGCATACTCATTGCTGGACAACAAGGGTCGCTTCCTTCATCTATGACCCTTTTTTCTTTCTCTTTGTGAGTTAAAGTTTAGGAAAAAGCTACCTTAATCGTGTATACCGATGTTATAAGGTATCGTACATGCTTCATTCATTGAGAAAGCTCACATGAGGCCCAGCTCCGTGTAACTCTAGCTCATCAAGAAATGAGTACGTGTTTGGTTTAGAGCTTAGACACAGGGACTCTAGGGTTTTAGTCATTTTGAACTTATGAATTTGTGAATTTATCCGGATGTGGTGGTACAACAGTTGCCTTTGACCCAATTTCAAACTTTTGAGTTTTGTGTCATGAAGATATATCCATTATGGACATGCTTTGGGGTGGAGTTATTTTCCTATACATATTTCTGACCTAATCCTGTTTAGTATTTACTTTTTCTCAATGGTTTTCAGTTATAGGATTCAGCCACCAGGGATTTGATTACAAGGGCACAACAGACCCTGAACCAGGAAGGTGTAGAAGAACTGATGGCAAGAAATGGAGGTGTTCCAAGGATGTGGTTCCTCATCAGAAGTACTGTGAGCGGCACATGCACAGAGGCCGTAATCGCCCCAAAAAACACACGGAAGTTTCTATATCTACGCCAGAACCTACTTTGGTTCTCAGCTCCAACTCCACCGAATCGACTAGAAGTACAAACACCAAGAGCAAAGAGCCTCTACCAGTTACTGTAAAGCTTGAGCTCGCAACCCCATCTTCCAACAATTCTAGTTATACACCGGTAGCCCCCGCCACCACCATTACCAGTGGCAGCTACCAAAGTCAAAACGATGTTTCCAAGAAAGATTCAACTCCTACCACCGCCGCCAGTATTCATGGTGGTTGTGGGATTCAGAAGCAGAAAGACACTGCCTCCACTATGGTCACCACCACAGGCACTGGTGGTGCATGTGGAAGTGACAACAATCTCACTGTTAAGAACGCCACCACCGCCGCCACCACCATCGCCGCCTCCTCTACTGGTTGTATTTCTGAAAGTCAAACCAACGTTGTAGTAAAGAAAGAGACAGCTACTACCACCTCCATCCACCATATTGGTGGTGATATCGTTGGAAATCGCAAAGATGGCGTTGCCGGTAAAGGCTCGGCTGCCGCCGCAACCTCTACTGATGATATGAATGGAAGTGGTTCAGATACAGTCAAGAAAGAAACGGCTGCCATTATTACGAAAACGGAAGGTCTTGGCGAAACTGATATGATCATCACCTCCACAGCTACTAGTTCAAAGAGTGCTGCTGCTGCTGCTGAGATCAACTGCAACAGAAGGGTTAAAAATGAATTTGACAATATAAAGTATGCAGAGTATGACCATTCCAGTACTAGAGTTAATACATGGAGCAACAATGATGCAAGCAATTGGAGATTTGTGTCGCTTGCCCCTCCAGGCTTCGGGTTATCTCCTAACAGCGTCCTTCAAGGTGATACTTTTAGAGCACTCATCGTCATTTCTTTGCTCGTGTTTTTCTTTCCGGGTTCCTGCAAACAGTCAAGGTCTTGGGTTTTCTTTTTCCTGAAAATAAATAACGAAAATGCTTTTGTTCGGGATTGTTAGGGTTTCACTATGGTTACAGTGTTCTAAATTTTTTGGTGGATTCGCTTGTTATATCATTCTATTTTTTTAAGAACTCCTAGTTTCATCGTGCCACTATTTGGTCATGGTGTCAAAGGGCCGGACCAGGTACGAGGCGGGTTGGGGCCGGGGTGGGGGGGGGGGGGGGGCTGGGTGGAGTTGGGGCGAGTTGGCGCCCGGTGGGGATGGGGCCGGGGCTGGTTTGTGGGGAAGAAACTAGCGCGGACCGGAGAATTGCCGGATTGAAGGGTTGGGGGGGGGGGGGGGGGGGAGCGGTATATATTAATGTATACTTCTTTTGAGATTTTTTTTTGAGAATTACATCATATAGCTGGGTTTGAACCCGGGACCTCATGCAGGGGCTTCAAACGCTCTACCACTGAGCTAACACCTATATATATATATGTATATACATATATGTATATGTATATATATAAAATAGCATTTTTTAAAGGGTGAGGGTAAAATGGATACAGGTAAGGAACCAGGGTTCTCTTTTTTAGAGTTGTTGAGGGAGGGGGCCGTTCGAGGTTTGGCTGAAATGTACCGGGCCAAGAGAAAAAGGGGGCAGGCCGGGCTAGCCGAGCAAGTAAGTGCACCGGGGCGGGCTAGGAAGGGAGGGGGCTGGTGTAGGGGTAATTTGGGCCGGTCTGGGTTTGGGGTAATTCGGGCCGGTCTGGGTTTGGGGTAATTCGGGCCGGTATGGGTTTGGGGTAATTCGGGCTGGTCTGCGCCGGTTTTCACCGCTGGCCGGCCCTATTGACACCATGACTGTTTGGTTTCCTTCTTATCAGTTCTGAGATGTGAGTTTAACCCAGATTTTTTCCTACATCCAATTGCAGTTGTTGGTGGCGGCAACCCAAATCCCAACCCAGACGTTGATGTTGCAGACACCGAACTCACCAGATGCAGAAGAACCGACGGCAAGAAATGGCGGTGCAGCAAGGAAGTAATACCCGACGAGAAGTATTGTGGAAGACACATGCATAGAGGCGCGAAGAAGCTAGCGGTGGGAGTCGCCTCCCTTCAGTCCGTCACCGTTGCCACTCCTCCTCCCCCCAGTATTAGCGGCGTTTACCTTGATCCTCCCCTCGCTATACCCAAGAAGGCAACAAACCAGCTCAACACTGAACTTTCAATCTCCATAGCAAGTAGCTCTCAACAAGGAGCTGAAGAAGATGAAGATAGTCCGAGCAGTAGCGATGCCACCACCATCACGGACGAGAACGGCAGCATTGCTCACTTGTTGGTGCTGTCTCCATAGGGGCTTTCTTGAGATCATGTCCTCCTCATATGAGTAAGGCAGGTTTTCCGGGAGATGTCTAAAACAGGAAAATACATAGGCAAGATGAGATTTTGTATGTTGTCACGGTAAAGCATTTTCTTTTGGTACTGTAATTATGTCCTGGGTAATTACTTGGTAATTGACTGTATTTTAACCACCCATGCTTTTTATCTAAGAGTGTACTTCCTCTGTTTCTTTTGGAATGTCCTAGTCTAACTTTTCAATTTGTAATTAGGTCACCTTGCCTCGGTGATTTAGATAGTAAAACGGCATAACTTTTTAGAAGTTTTTCTAAAGTTTAATTTACAAGACGCAAAGATGATCAAATTCTTGTATCAATTTGCTAATCAAATTACCGGGTCAAGTGACCCATTAAGTAGTGAAGTAAATTAAAAGAGAAGAAACATTAGTAGTATTTGCTTAGTGAAGAAACTCTTTTTGTATGGGGGATTCAATACTAGGCACAAATTCTAGAGAGACTGAATATAGAGGAGACCGAAATACACCTCTTATGCAGAGTTGGAAAGAGTGAAAAGCTCTGAAACATTCAGAGATCTACCGCAGACCTCCGCAGCTGGGGTTCATCGTCGAAGAACAAGCTTCGGGCATCAGTTATGGCGTCGAGTTCGGGTATTATCAATGACTGTGGCTAGTTAACGGTGGAGGCAAGCTTCGGGCATCAGTTATGGCGTCAAGTTCAGGTATTATCAATGACTGTGGCAAGTTAACGGTGGAGGAAGAGGAGGTCGAAGTGCTCAATTGAGAGTACTGTTTGGACTCAGTTCGGAGTCACATCATTCCTCAAAAGAATCCATGGACTCAGTTCTCAATGGAGGACCATGAATCTTTGATGATAATGTCTACATTGGGAAACCCTGTGATGGCTCTGGTGCAATAGGCTAATTCCTTACTCTCAGAAGCAACTTGGGAGGATTACATGGCTTTCAAATACCAATATCCAACCTTAGATTCATGAGGACATGCACTGTGGAAGAGCAGTGACGGTCGGATTAGAAGAGAGCATCTAATTGTAGCCGTCCGGATAATTTCGTCATTTTCCTTAATATATTAGAGGAATGTTGTCATTCCATTGTGGCAGCAACCAGCGAGGAGCCTAATCCGCCAAAAGGCGAATTCGAATTGGTCCAAGTTCATCATCAGCTGCTGAGTCAAAGCCACGCTGCAAGAGTCCGTTACTTAGTTTGCTTGTTTCTTTTGAGCTCTATAGTTTCTTTTAATTGCACTTAGAATCCAAACTATGTATTATGGGCTTGTATTTGGTTTAATTATAAATTTTCAGAAGTTCAATTTCCCTTCTTCAATCTCGATCTCTCAAATTCTCCCTCTTCTTTGTAATTCGCCGGAATTATCCCGGGCTAGGTCAGGAATCGCTCGGTTCTTGACAGGCTTTCAACTGGCCATGTATCTTGTCTTCAAAGGATAGAGATAGAAGCTATCTCCATGAACGCAACAAGAAAGTTAATGGAGATGAAGTGCTCCGGGTTACCAGTATAAGAAGACCCTAGGGGCTTGTTTGTTTTCTATCTTGGCTATGGGATTGGACTAATTGTGAGGGAGAGCAAGATAGTCTGTTGGTCTATGGATTGTTAAGCCTGGTCCACTACCAAGCCTTCAAATGGAGGACTAATGTATACCATCTACTCTGTCACCTCCATTTCTTTCCAATTTAACTTTTGTCACAATTTACTGAATCATTTTGACCCGGTGATTTGAATAACAAACAGATGTAATTTTTTAAATTTTTTTTCATAGACTTGTAGAGTAAATGTTGCTCCATAATATGGTGAAAAAATTACTAAAAATTGTATTGTTTTGCTATCCAAATTATCCGGTCAAAATGACCCAGATACAAGTCAAAAAGTTAGATTGGGAAGAAAGAGCAGGGAAGGAGTGGTACCAGCCCGTACCACTCTGTCTCTCCTCTTTAGTCCCATTCTAACTCTTGTCAGTATTCACTGAGTCACTTTGACTCGGTGATTTGGCTATCAAAATGTTTTGATAATTTTTTCATGGTGTTGTACAGTAAAAGTTGCTCTATAAAACGGTGAAAAAATATATTAAAAAATCACATCGTTTTAATGTCCAATCGCCCGGTCAAAGTGACCCAGATACGAATCAAAAAATCAAAATGAGACTAAAGAAAAGAGACAGAGTGGTACCTACTAGGACCAGGTATTAAAAAGGCTTAGCAATTAAATGACGGCAGTAGCCCGACTTTTGATTTTTTGGTTTGTTAAATTAGAATCTTCTTTATTTTGTTAATGGCAAATTGGTCAAATCACGGCTTAGTTCTACTCCAATCTCATCTTCTATATTATAAATTAGCATAGTTTAACTAACTTATGATTATTCAACCGTTAGATTAAATCAACCCCATTCCCACTATCAGATATCACCTACTTATTACATCTCTAACTACCCACTCCCCTTGACATAACTAACTACCACTCTCCTTGGACATCCCTAACTAATAGGAGAGATGTTTTACTCAACTACATCCCTAACTAATAGGAGATATGTTGTGAGTGATTGCCACGCCCATTATAATGCCCATCTCATATTTGGAAGTTGTTTCTTTTTTTTTTTCACCACATTTGTAAATATAATTTTTGGATAGCACATCTAAATTCATTTAAAAAAAAAAACACCTCTAAATTCAAAAACTATCCAACTTAGGGATAGTGCCCTCGGACACGGGCAATACTGTAGTCATCAATCAAACACCATTTTACATCATATCATACTTTATCAATTCCATCACTGTTAATCCCATCACTACGAATCCCATACTCACAAGCAAGAAAAACAAGCAAGGCCTAGAATATTGTGTTCAGTTAGGGCATCTCCAACCCCATGGGGGGAGGGGGAAGGGGAAAATCGTATAAAAGTACGGTTCATGTCCAACCCCATGGGGGGAGGGGGAGGGAGAGGGGGTGCTATGGGGATAAATTTTGCCTTGGGTGAGGGATTGTTAGGGGGGATTTCCCCATGGACATCCCCTCCCTCTCCCCCTACATGGAATGATTAATTAATTGAATATTTGATAAATTTAATTACCCATACTAATATTTTGTGATTATATTATGCATTTTATTATTATGATTAATATATTTTATTTTGTAATATTTTTTGAAATTAATAATGTATTCGAAAAGTATATTCACGAAAAGTCGTCGTTATCTTATTTTTTTGAAATTTGATAAAACTTATTTTTATACTGTTAACAATTATAATTTCAATAATTAAAAAAACACGGTTAAAAACGTCAAATTTCTTCAATGATAACGATACAAAATATAGCATTTAGTTACAAAGCAAATGACGTCACTCATAATTTTTCCCTTGTGCATTCCAAACATGTTCAACTAAGTCACACGTAGTTTTTGCATCTACTGAGCGTATTTGACAACGACGCATCATATAGTCATCAAGTGATATGTTGCCACTTCTTGGTTCAAAATTTATCATTTAATTATTGTTAGTATTAATATCATTGTTATTATTAACATCTATTTTTTTGTGTGTGTGTGTGTATGTATTGGTAAACAATTTTGCATTTAATTTTTTTGGTATTAATAATTCATTTTTAAATCATTAAATATATATTACAAACTAATTTTTTGGGTGGGGGAAAGAAACTGGTTGGAGACGATTAGTAGTTTGGCGGAAGGGGAGGGAGAGGGGGAGAGGGAAAATAGTGGGCCCGTGGGGGGAGGGGGAGGGAAGGGGAAAAAAACCATGAGTTGGAGATGCTCTTATTAAGCACGATGGAGATGTGCGGATCCTATAGAACTGGCGTACGTCTAATACAATGCAACTGCACATTTTGTCTCCAAGTGGGGTATTAAAAATGAGGTGGACCAGTTTTGGGCAGAGAAAGAACCCTGTTGGGTCAAGCAAGCCCTTGAGGCTGATGTATTTGGGCTGTCAAGCCCACCCAGTTGATTTAATGCAATCTGTTTTTCTCAAAATTGAAAAAAAAAAACCCCGTCTACTTTTTACAAAGATCAGTCCAAACTCCAAAGTGCCCTCCGACAAAGTCGGGTATTAACGTGTGCAGGGGCATAGAAATGAAGCAACTTGTCCGTTCAAAAAAAAAAGAAATGAAGCAACTTAAATTAAACTAAACAAAGTCTTCTCGGCCAAGAATCAATCAAATGAAGCCGAAGTCTCTGTAAAACAGCCTCCTCCATTGACGAAGAAGCTTGACAACAATCATGGCTTTCACTCACCTCCTCAGAAAAAGCTTTCCAACGATCCAAAGAACATTGCTGCAAAGCAAATCCAACAACAACAACAAAAACGTCGTATTTCACCACCACGAGAACTTGTTGACCGGCGGTAATACTATGTTTCAGGGCAATCCAAGAACATTCTCAAGTAAGACAAGTTCAGATCCATCGTTGTTGATGGAGAGATTCGGAGAGAAGCTTGGTGGTGGAATCAGATCATTTATTGTCTTTGGTTCAATTCTTTTCATCGGTTTAGGATTTCCGGGCGTTGGAAAAGAGAGAGTACCATATACTGGTCGGGACCATTGGGTTTTTGAACTAGATCGCTCATTGTTAGTGAAGTTTGCGAGATATTCGCAGGAGAAGAAGAAGAAGACCGACAAGCGCATATTGCCTGTAAATAGCAAAGAGAGTATTCGAGTGCAGGCTGTGATGGAGAAGTTAATTCAAGCCTTGAATGATTCTTTGATGCTAGAAAATGGCAGCACCATCCACTTTTATGGTGGCAACCAAGAAGATGAACAACTCCTTATTACAATACAGGAAGGTAATTACCTTCTTCACCATACCCATGATATTCTATTTTATTTTATAGTACCGTGTAATGTTTTTCCATGGGTTCATCGTTATAGAATAATTTAGTAAATTAATTAAAATGCAAAAATAACTATAGACATTGTTTCCCTTCTTTTTTGCCGGAGATTAATGGAAAGAATGATGAAGCATAGGAATGTGCCTCTTTTCTTTGATGTTCTACAGGAAACTAGAAATTGTATGAGCTATTCGAGATGATGAGACTACCTTATTTTTCTATATGAACTTCTATTGTTTTGGGTAGAGATTCGAGTATTCAACAACAGGCAAATCAAATAAATTTTTGTTTGGCCGGTTGACTCGGAATGTATAGCAAGGTGGCCCTAAAACTGTAGGTGTTTTCTTGATTTTGTCCAGGGAATCACAATAACAAGGGGAGTGAAAAAGGCCAAAGTAAAACATCTACTAAGCACTTGGAGAAGAAGATGTGGGAAGTGGTGGTTCTGGATGATTCTAATGTTGAAAGTGCATATCTTTTACCTTGTGGGATTCTTAAGATCTTTTCTGGGTTGCTTGACAAACTCCAGGATGACACAGAGTTGGCAACAATTCTCGCTCGTCAGGTACATTCCAACGTTTCACACCAGTCAAATTACATATCTCATAACATTTCTCTCATTTTCTGTGATATTACAACATTATTTAAAAACCTGCTAGGATTTGATAACGAGTCGATAATAATCCGTACCACTTTGATACGGTGATGTGGTATCCCGAGTGTATTTATTTCTATATGTATCACATGATTAGTAAACGATTATTGTGATCATATATATTTACTAAATCACTGCATGAAAATTTAATTAAACAATTTCCCTAAAATAAATATAATTAAACAATGATGGACTATTGTAAATCATTAGTGTTAATCATATCTCAAAATACATTTAAAAAAAATCATATCTCAAAATAGAAACTTTCTTAAAATACTACACTCGTGGTACCACATCACTGTATCACTGTGGTACTGTATATATACTTGTGAAAGAGAGAAGAACAGGGAGGGAGAGATGAAGGAGGCTGCAAAATGGTACCATTGATTACCGTAAAAACCCAACCATTCTCTATAATTCTTACTTATAGTGAGGCTTGACCATGGTTACAATTTAACCATGGTTGCCTTCTATTTTGTGACCAGTACACAATGACACTCAAGTTTAGACAAATTACATTTTATCATGTGACATTCAAAAATTATTTTTCAGTTGATCCCTCAATCTATCTCTCGTAGATTGCACAAGAGACCCGCCATTTCCTCCTATTAGTATGTGAAAAGGTTGACAAGTTCTTATGGCGTTTTGCTAGTGAATCAGCTCCTCAATATGCCTAGACAAAAGCTAGGCACACCAGTGCCGATAGTGGGAGTAAGTTCCCCAATATAAATTGCCAGAGGGTCTAGTCATAGGGCGTGTGGTGGAAAACAACTAGAATTTACAAGTCCCTCAGAAGAAGTGAATATCTTGTTTAGAAAAGTTCAGGGAAAATGCAGAAAAGATGAATGGCATGAATCCCATGGCGAGACATGTACCCTAATAACTATATGTGTGTGTGTGTGTATAATAGCTTCTTCTTCTTCTTCTTACGCGCTTCTTTATGTCCCTTCGATCAGATCGGGTGTGTGGTGGCTCGACATGATAATGAAATAAGTCGTTTTCTGTCATTTATCACCTCAATAAGCCTTCTTCCCAAGAATACGGGGATGCATTATCAGCTTCTAGCGACGCACCTCGTGTGCGCTTTCTTCTCGCGCTGGTATGTACAACTTCATGGTTCTAGTCTTAACAATTAACCTGTAATAGGAGATTTTTTCAAAACGGAGATAACGATAAATTGCTCATAAATTTTCAGTTCGGGTAGAAATCACAGTTTCTTGATCCTGTCCCTTTGTTTTTTTTTGTTTTTTTTAACTAGAAAAAGCAATTATTTTCTTGTAATCCATTATAGTTTATCCAGGAGCTTAAATTTGTTCAAGAGTACTGGATGTGTTCATTAATTAACATATGATTCTTGATTTCAGGTCATCTTTTCCTTTGTAACCCCCACATAATTAGACGTTTAAGAGCATCACCAACGGGGTTTCAAAGTTGCGATAATGTTAAACTTACAGGATTTTTGTGATCAAATGGAGGGTCGAATGCTAGAAGATTTATCATTATTCTATACTTGGACTCAAATTGAGACAAAGTATAGAATAATGTTAAAGATAGAATCAAGATTCCATATATCATTGGTTTCTTCAATATTACTTACATATTTAGCATTTCTACAACATTCTTAATGCACTAGGTAGATGGCATTCCACTAAATAGGTCGTTTGTTGTGGAACTAATGAAAGAAAAGTTTTATGTAAACATTAGCTGAGAAATCAGAAAAAGAAGCTGAAATTTACACAGATAGGCACAGAGGTAGTGGTAAGAATCAAAGCAAAATTTGAAGTCAAAGTATGTGTACGACAATTGGGTTATAATGCAAAATAAGTTCGCTAATATGGTAGTTGATGGTGGTGTACAATTGGTAGATTAGAAGTAAAAGTTGGTTACGATTTGAAATAGCATTGGAATACATTTTATGTCATGTATACACTGGAGCATGAATCGCAATATATGCCCAAATTCACTATTCACATACTAAATTAAAATTAGAATTGAGATCTCCATTGGAGATGCTCTAAGGTATCGCCTTGAAGTTGGGATGTGGTACCATCCCTCCCACTAAACTTTCAACAAACAAAAATAAAGATGTAATTATTCACCAAGAAAGGATGGTTGATTGATAGAAGTGTCTTCCGAATTAATATGACATGAGAGAAAACCGACAAAGAAAAGTTGATGCGATGATTATATATGTGTTTTTTTTTTCTTTTTTTTTTTAATGTTTGAAATTGTTAAGATTGTTGTTTCTTGTAGGAGAGAGCTGGAAGCAGATTATATAGGTCTAATGTTGATGGCCTCAGCTGGATATGATCCTCGAGTGGCACCAGAAGTCTATCCAAAACTACATACATCCTCAATAGAGGACTACATAGTGGGTTTCCCTTCAGCAACTAAGAGGAGAGATAAGCTGCAAGATCCTGAAGTGATGGAAAAAGCATTGACCATTTACAGAGAAGTCAAAGAAGGGCGAGGTTTCGTCGACTCACTTTAAAAAATCAACTCACTTAATGTGTCAGCAAGCGACAATACTAAAATTGGCGAGTGATTTTTTCTTGCCAAGATTCCAAATTCAGATCTCCAAAGTCCAAGAAATGCACCCTATTCGTTGGTTACTATTTTCTGGATATTAAATAAGAATAAATCTGAGTTTCAATGATGATGAGTTTCTCAAAGCATCTTCATCCGAAAGACAGACCTAATTGTTAGTTTGGCTTCATTAGTTTTGCTCAAGTTACATCATGTTTATTTGGTGTCCGTCTCTAAAAATTATTGTGTTCACCTTTTCATCAGGATTAGAGTGTCTTGACAGAAAATGTCCCAGGTGTGCGAGTGGGCACTTCAATATTCCAAATTGTCCCCAGATATGTATTTGATATTATGTGTAGTTTGAAGAGCAACTTCCAATAGCAAAGTTGTTTGAATCAATGTTTAGCCTTCTCTATGTTAGAAGAGCTATTTAAGAGCATCCCTCAGTTGACCTTTGAATACATTAATTTCATATTTTTCATGAAAATAATGTTTTTGCCACTATCTGTTATCAACATTTTTACATCAAATAATTAAATAGCAAAAGTATTCTAAATACTTGGTAGTTTCTTCTCTTTCTTCCAGTTTTGACTTTTTCATCCGTAGGCACGTTACTTTGACCCGGTAATTTGGATAACAAAACGATTCAATTTTTCAGTAATTTTTCATGGTGATGTAGAGTAAAGTTTACTGTACAACACCATGAAAATTTACCAAAAAACTATATTATATTGCTAATCAAATCATCGGGTCAAAGCGGCCTGATGAATAGTGGTAAAACTCAAAAGTGGAAGAAAGAGAAGAAACAGAGCTTAAACGGTTTACCACTGAGCTAGCACCCGTTTACAGTTCTTAATTATATAAAAGCAAACTAAATAGACACATTAAACGATAATAAAAAAATATGGTGCATTGCACTAAATCTTATTTTTTCATCAAATCTTTTTTCTGAGAGAAAACAAAGTTTATATTAAAACTTGGGCAGCGAAACCCAAAAGATCATCTTGGTATACATCATTTGGAGAGCTGATGATGACAACTTGTAAGTGTTGTAACTATGGGCTTCATATCTGCCAAAGCATATGAGATTTTAATTTTTCCGAAGGCACCCTGACTCAATAAATGACACGCCACCAAGTTGTCTGTCTGAAATTCGACCAAAGAGAGGTGCAACTCACTTGCTAGCTCTAGTCCTTCCGCCATGCCGAAAGCTCAGCCAAAAGGGGAGAATGCAGCCTTGTCCAATTTGCAACAGTAGGCCGAAGAATGAGAGCCATTTGTTTCTTGGAGTGTACATTTACCAATGAGACTGGAAATTTCATTGCCGCCAAAAGCCAAATCAATTGCCTTCGTTGCAACAGCAGAAGAGGAGCAGTTGCTAGCTTTGAGGAGTGGCTTTCAATTGGCCATGGATCTATGTCTACAAGGGATAGAGATAGAAACTAAATCCATGAACGCAGCAAGACATGGATCTATGTCTTTCAATTGGAGTGCTTTGCGCTCAGTTATTAAGCAACACTACCTCTGTTTCTTCTATTTCCCCTTCGATTGACTTTTTTACCCGTAGTTAGATCACTTTGACTCGGTAATTTGAATATCAAAACGATGTAATTTTTTGTCAATTTTTCATAGTATTAAGGTCATGCAAAGATTACCTAATTTTTGTATCTTTTTGCTAACCAAATTACCGGGTCAAAGTGACACAATGAATAGTGTCAAAAAGTGAAGTAAGGTTAAAGAGAGAAACAGAGATAGTACGATATAGGAGGTGCGGATCCTATACAACAGGCACACATCTACTAAAGCTGCACATATTGGCTCCATGTGGGCTATTAAAAAAATGAGGTGGATCAGTTTTGGGTAGAGAAAGAACCATGTTAAGTTTTTTTATGGACAACCAAGAACCATGTTAAGTCTTTGCTGGAACTGTCAGGGGTTGGGGCGAAACCTGACAGTCCAGAGACTCCGAGGGCATGTGAGAGCTCATCGTCCTCAATTAATTTTTCTGTCAGAAACGAAAAATAACTCTAAAAAAATAAATGGTATAAGGAGGTCTTTGTTGTTTCAAAATGCTGCTTATGTTGATCCTATCGGATTATCTGGGGGTTTAGCTTTATGGTGGACGGATGACATTGATGTTACTGTGGTTTGGAAGTCAGAAAATATGTTTCAGATTGAGATTCAAGAGGGAAACAAGGCTGTGCAGACCTGATTTCTGATATATGCACCTTCTAGATTTGCAAAGATAAAGCAGTTCTGGAATGAGATTAAGAGAGTGGCTGCTGATTTATGTGGTCCTTAGTTACTAGCTGGTGATATGAATGATATGGCTGGAGGTAGGGCAGAGCGCGGACCGGGTTGGGCGGGTGATGGCTTTGTTTCCTACCCAACCCAATGATCTCGGGTTGGTCATATCGATACCCAAACCCAATCAAGTAATCGACAAACCCTAACCCGATCAAGCCTTTCAACTCGGACCGGTTCGGACGGGTTCAAAATGTTGTAAACCGTTAGCAAACTTATGTATATTAACAAGACATATTTAGTGCAAATCGGAAAAAAGAAACAAATTTAAATCTCACTAATACATAACAAAGCCGAAACTGACATTCTAGTCGATAGAGAAAATCATATTAATGCATAAGTTGAGGAAAATCAACTAAAACTATTGTTCGGTCTTATAAAATTTAACTTGGACGGTATTATCTAACTAAAAAATATGTAATTTTTTCATATAAAATTTTAATCGGACCGGACAGGCCCTAATCGGTTTTTCCAACTTCAAACCCATGATCAATCGAAGTTAGTTCGGGTTCACAATTCTATACCTGTACCCAATCAAATAACATGAACGGGTGTTGAAATTCGACCGGTTTGATGCGGACCGGTTTGGGGCGGCCGGTTTGGGCGAGTTTTGCTTACCCTAGCTGGAGGTGATGAGAAGTATGGTGGAAATGTTTTGAATCCTTGGAGAGTTAATGTTTTTAAAAGTTTTATATCTGATTGCAGACTCTTTGAGCTTGAAGGCCAGGTCTCAACTACAGCTGGAGTAACAATAGGGAAAATGGCCATATAAGAGAGCTCCTTGATAAAGTTTTTATAAGTCCTTTATGGGGTATTCTGAACCCAAATGCTTGTTTAAAAAGGGAATTCATGATGGGTTCAGATCATACTCCCATTGTATTGGATACTGGCAAGAGAAGAGGGGAAAAGCATTTCAGCTTTGTTTTTAGTGAAAGATGGCTTAACATGGATGGTTGTTTCAAGGTGATTGAAACTGCTTGGAAGGAGAAAGAGGTGGCTGAGGTGCTTTCTAATTTGACTACTAAGTTGAGTAATTGCAGGAAAGGTTTAAGGCAGTGGTGTCAAGCAGGGAAGAGTAATAGTGCAAGAAAGATCAGAGAACTGGAACAACACTTGTTTATTTTTCAAAACCAGCCATGGACTAGAGCAAATGGGGATTTACAGAAGACAGTTAAATGTCATTTACAAGACATGTGGAATGCAGAAGAGATATTTTGGAGAGAGAAATCTAGAATACAATATCTGAAGGGGGTGACAGGTGCTCTAAATTTTTCTTCCTGTCCACCATGAGAAGGAGGAATTTCAATAGGATTAACCAATTAAAGGATGCTAATGGTGTATGGAGATATGAGAAAATTCAGTTGGATAGCATTGCTAAATCTTATTTTGAGAAGTTGTTTGCTGGAGAAAGTGAAGAGCTGAATCTTTCTATCTTTGGAAACTGTGAGCATTGTGTCTGCCAAGAAGAAAATGAGGAGCTGTTAAGAATTCATTCTGAAGAAGTGATAGAAGAGGTTGTGTTCTCTTTTAACCCAAATAAAGCACCTGGGTATGATGGATTTACTGGAGTATTCTACCAATCCCAATGGAGTTTAATTAAGAAGGAGGTGGTGGCTACTATTCAAAAAGTTATGACTAGCAAGATTCTGCCTCTAAGTATAAATAAAGCAGTTATTTCCTTGATTCCAAAAGTGAAGATCCCTGAGAGCATGGCTGAGTTTAGGCCTATTTCTTTATGCACTTTTTTGTATGAAGTGATAGCTAAACTATTAGCTAATAGAATTAAGGTGCTTTTGCCAAATCTTGTGGCTATGAGAAATCTGCTTTTGTGCCTGGAAGGAGTATTCAGGATAATGTGGTTCTTGCTCAAGAGCTCTTTCACATTATTAGAAACAAGAAGCAGAGAAAGAAAGGTATTATGGCTTTGAAACTTGATCTCCAGAAAGCTTATGATGAAGTCAGCTGGAGGTTTCTTCTTTTGCTGCTTACTAAACTGGGATTTAGTGATGGGTTTGTGGAGCTGATAAGACAATGTGTTACCACCCCTACTCTAGCAGTAAAAATTAATGGTGTTGTGGGGAAGGATTTCAAACCTTTGAGGGGCATTAGACAAGGGGACCCTTTGTCCCCTTATCTGTTTGTTTTAATTATGGAAGTTCTATTCAGAAATCTTAAAGAAGCTTTGAGGAATGAAGTGTTGAAGGGGGTTAAAGCAACTCAAGGATCTGTAGCTATTAGCCACCTGTTCTTTGCAGATGATGCAATGATTTTTCTCCAATCAAGTAGTGAAGAGATCCATAGTTTCTTGAATATTCTTAATGAGTTTTGTTCTGCTTCAGGGATGGTGGTGAATATGCACAAGTCTGGGATATTGATGTCTCCTAATACTGACAAGACTATGTTGGAAAATGTTTATGAGCTATGACAAATGTCAATTGTGGAAAAAAAACTCTAAATATTTAGGTGTTTCTCTTCTATGAGGAAATTCTAAGTCTGTAGGGGTAAATTTTATTCTGAACAAAGTAGAAGAGAAGCTGCATGGTTGGAAGCTGGACTTCTTATCTCCTGATGGTAGGGAGGTTATCATTAAGGCAGTAGCCATGGCTTTGCCTAGCTATGTAATGAGTTGTATGCTCATGCCAAAAATATTTTATACTAAGATGGTAAAATTGCTCAGAAACTTCTGGTGGGGAGCCAAGAAGGGTGAGAAAAAGATTTGTTGGGTGGGTTGGAGTGTTTTGAGCCAATCTAAGTTTGAAGGGGGTATGGCTTTTAGAGACTTGCGAAGTTTTAATATGGCAATGCTTGCCAAGCAATGCTGGAGGGTGCTCCAAAACCCTAATTGTTTGTGTGCTCAGGTTTAAAAGCTCTGCACTTCCCAAATACCTCAATATTGGATGCTAGATTAGGGAACAATCCTTCATGGATTTGGAGAAGCTTATGTGAAGGCCTAAAAGTCATCAAGAAAGGTGTGAGCTGGATAGTGGGAAATGGGGAAAATATTAATGTGTTTCTTGACAGCTGGGTACTTGCTTTGGGGGACTGTTTATTGAAAAAAAATCAGGTAAATGCTGGTCTAAGAAGGGTGGCAGATCTGATCAACCACTCAACTAAAAGTTGGAGGCAAAATGTTATTCTCAATAGTTTTACAGAGGATGAAGCCAAGGCTATTTTAGCCATTCCCATTCCTTGGAGTGAAGGGGTGGATAAGGTGTTTTGGCATATGCAGAAAGATTGTAGATATTCTGTGAAGACTGGTTCAAAGGTTGCAAAAAATTGGTTATTGATTGAAGCTTGTAGGGGGGAAGAAAGGTTTGAAACAATATTTAATGTTGAAAAGTTCTTCTTCTTTTCGTTTCCCTAAAGAGCTTTGGAAGAGAGTGTGGGTGTAGATACTGCTTTCCAGACAGACGGATCACCGCCATGTGGCAGCCATCCAGCACACCTAGCTGTGCTCCATCCACACCAGATCACCATCCGTGCTGATCCATGTGGGGGCTACGAGACAGAGCCCCCGCGCACCATAACACGGGACTTGTGGGGACTTAGTGGTTTGGAGGTTAGGGTAAGGTCCGTCGCGCGCATGCGACAACCAAGCTTGCGCGCGACCTCTGGTAACTGACTGAGAGATCCCAGGCTTACGTATCCCATCAATGCGGCTGATCTCATAACGGTCTCCGATACTTGCGGGCAGGTGCGTAACAGTTCCTATATACACGGTCGAACGTGCCGTTGGGGGTCTATCTTTAAGCCGCCATTTATGGTGCATTAACCCCTCAACGGTCACTTCCCCACTATATATAGGATCGTTAGCTCTCCGTTGCGACACAAGACATATTGGTCCAGTGCCATAGCTTACTGTCTCTCTCTCACAAACAGTTACTAGTGCTTACTCTCTCCCTACACACACCTTACAACTCTCCATGTTCCTATTCTCTACTTGAGGTGTACACTTGGGGACCTTTCCAGGATTTCCTTGTACACAGTGGGGTATGAAACTTCCTCCTAGAATCAAAATTTTTTGGTGGAGATGCTGTAGTGGTGCCTTAGCAACTGCAAAAAAATTACTGAAAAGGGGGTGAGGCTTTTCATCTAGATGTATTCTATGTAATGAGTATGAGGAAGATGAATGGAATTTATTGCTGGGTTGTTATTGGACTAGGTTGATCTGGTGCAGGTTTGGTATGGATGTGGAGAAGTGTCAAGACCTGAACTACCATTTCCGGAAATGGCAACCGATGGTTTATCAGTTAGATAGCAGTCATGATAGAGCTGAAGGAGTTTTGGAGAAGATTGTGTTGATTTGCTGGCATCTTTCGAAAGACAGGAATGCAGTGATTTTTGACAGAAGAGTTGTTAGGCCTTTAGATGTGATTGCATTGGTGGAGAAACAGTCTCTGAAATATGCAAATATATGATAAAAGCTAAGGAGCAGACAACTAGCAGGAAAGTAAACCCAGGTAAGGTAAGATGGGTAGCTCCTTCTTTGGGTAGATTAAAATGCAACTTTCATCCATGTTGGGACAAAACTACTATGATAATGACTGGAAGCTGGGTGGTGAGAAATGCTAGTGGAGCTAGTAGATTCAGGTTGGATTAGAAATTATACTTCTTCAGCTTGTATGGCTGAAGCTAAAGTTCTTAGAGAAGCTGTGTCCCAGAAATTGCAAGCTTTGGAGGTTATGGAGTTTGAAGGTGATTGCAAAAGTTTGATAGATATGATGCAAGGAAAGGGAGGTTTTGATTGGAATCTGGATGTAGTTCTTAGAGACATTCAGGCTTTAAGTAGTGGTAGTTTGTTAAAGTTGAATTGGGTTCCTAGATCTGTGAATCATTTAGCAGATATGATTGCTAAAGGGGTTAGGGATTGTAACAATGATGGTAGTGATGTTCTTAGAGATCCCAGGTTTGTTGAATGTCTTGCTAAAGATGCTTCAGAGGTAGGTGAGGATGGTTGTATTTGCTAGTGTTGGTTTTTAATGAAATTTTGGTGACAAAAAAAAAGAACCATGTTAAGTTAAGAAAGCTCCTTGAGGCTGATATATTTGGGCTGCCAAGCCCACACACTTGATTTGATGCAATCTGTTTCTTAAAAAAAAGCCCGCCATGGTACTTTTTGCAAATATCTCGTCAATCCCAAACGGGCGCGGATCTATGATTTTTTGGGGCTAAATTAAAAACACAAAATGTTAATGAAAAATACAAGTAACAAAAGTTATTATTTAATTTCCATTGGGCTAAATTGTACATTTAATAGATATAATATAGGATAACATCATAATTTTTGCAAAGCTGAGTGGGATTGTAGCCCCCACAACTCCAAGTGTGCATTCATCCTTAGTCCCAAGTGTCCTCCATGGAGGGGGGATTTTTACAAATTGTATAGATTGAGGCTAATTAAATTAAAGGGTTAAATGCATTTTACCCCCTTTTGGGGTTCGTGCGAAAGACCCCCCTATGCTTCCAAATGTTGCAATAAGCCTCCTCATGGTTTCACTTTTGTGCGGTTCCGCTAAATTTAACGGAATCTGTCAAATTTTGACATTCAATGCCCATTATACCCTTAGTGTTCAAAAAGGAATAATGAAGAAATAAAAATATTGGAAAGAGAAAAAGAAAAATAAAGAAAAATGGAAAGAGAAATGATTTGAGAAAATAAAGAAAGAGAAAAAAAAATATCTGAGGGAGGAGGAAGGCGGAGGCGGAGAAGAAGAGGAGAAGAAGAAGAAAGACGAGGAGGTTTCTTCACCTGCGTCGTCGTCGCCGGTTTCTTCCTTCAACGGCATCGGTCTTCTCCATCCCGGCCTCATCCGCTTCTGAGCACCGTGCGCCATCCACCGCAGTTGCCGATGTTGAAGTTTGTAAACTCAATTTCAGTTTGTGGGGTTATTTTGTAAAATAGACAGACTTAGTAGCTAGGTTAGTAATTATGTGAAATATAGTTTTTTAGTTTTGAAATAGTCAACGTTTTTTGTGTTACTCTGCTCAAGACAGAGAGCAGCAGCAGAAGACAGCAACATCAGCAGTAGAATCGGCAAGAGAGTAGATTTCCCTCATGTTGAAGGAACCTAAATCAAGCGGCAAGCTTTGGATAAAAACAGAGGTTCGTGTGTGTGTTCCAATCTTAGAATATACAGAGAAGAAAAGAGTGAGAAAGAGCCGAAGCTCTAGAGGTTCAGAGAGTTGTGTATTGAGGAATCAGACAAGAGAAGAAGGAGACGAGGTGAAGCTCTTGATGTTGTAATTGCTTCTGGATTTGTATCAGAGGTTATTTATGCAATCAAGATAAGTTCATTTCCCCAATTTTGTGTTGTTCTATCTAGTTCTCCATCTGCTATGTTTATTGCTCGTGCTGAGTACTTGGTGATTGAACTTGTTGCTGCTCACATGATATTGGAACTGAAATTGGCAACCTGCTTTGGATTGTTGTTTCTTGATTGCTGAAGTGCTGGATTGTTGTTATTGCTTCCTGGAAATTGAATTTCAAACTGTGTTGGGGTTTTCAAATTCCAACAAATCTGGTATCAGAGCTGAGTTCTAATCTGCAATTAGAGTGGTTGAAATAAGTATTCAGTGTTAAGTTGTTGAAACTTAAATGGCTTCTACAAGCAATTTCTTCCAGCCTCAATTCCCCAGGTTAGGGAAGGAGAATTACGAGAACTGGAGCATCCAAATGCGAGTCCTGCTGGGTTCTCAGGACCTATGGGACTTGATTGAGAAAGGCTACGATGAACCAGGTTCTCAGGATCAAGAAGACAGGTTGAGCGAGATTCAAAAGGCAAACTTGAAAGAGTCCAGGAAGCGAGATAAGAAATCCTTGTATCTGTTGTATCAAGGCGTGGATGAGTCAAGTTTTGAGAAAATTTCAGCAGCCACCACTTCTAAAGAAGCTTGGGAGATTCTCAGAAATTCATATAGAGGAATTGAGAAAACGGTAAGGGTGAGGCTACAAGTTCTAAGAGGTGAGATGGAGAAGCTTTGTATGAATGAAAATGAATCAGTAGCAGACTACTTTACAAGAACTTTGTCTATTGTTAATTCAATACGAAGGCTCGGTGAGAAGCTTGATGAGCTGATCGTGGTGGAGAAGATATTGCGATCTCTAAGCAACAAGTTTGAGCACGTGATTCCCGCCATTGAAGAGTCTAAAGATTTTAGCATGTTGACGGTTGATCAATTGATGGCCTCTCTTGAGATTCATGAGCAGCGTATGAACAAGAAGCAAACTAGTACGATTGAGCAAGCACATTGATACGCGGTACCATTCTATTCGAGAGCATGTGAAGCAGAATGAAGTTGAACTCCTTCATTTCAGAACTCACGATCAGCTTGCTGATATTTTAACGAAGCCGCTGAAGCACGACATATTCAGAAATCTGAAGATGCGACTTGGAATGACGACATAGAGAAATTGAGTTTACGGGGGGATGTTGAAGTTTGTAAACTCAATTTCAGTTTGTGGGGTTATTTTGTAAAATAGACAGACTTAGTAGTTAGGTTAGTAATTATGTGAAGTATAGTTTTTTAGTTTTGAAATAGTCAACGTTTTTTGTGTTACTCTGCTCAAGACAGAGAGCAGCAGCAGACGACATCAACATCAGCAGCAGTAGAGTCGGCAAGAGAGTAGATTTCCCTCCTGTTGAAGGAACCTAAATCAAGCGGCAAGCTTTGGATAAATACAGAGGTTCGTGTGTGTGTTCCAATCGTAGAATGTACAGAGAAGAAAAGAGTGAGAAAGAGCCGAAGCTCTAGAGGTTCAGAGAGTTGTGTATTGAGGAATCAGACAAGAGAAGAAGGAGACGAGGTGAAGCTCTTGATGTTGTAATTGCTCCTGGATTTGTATCAGAGGTTTATGCAATCAAGATAAGTTCTTTTCCCCAATTTTGTGTTGTTCAATCTAGTTCTCCATCTGCTATGTTTATTGCTCGTGCTGAGTACTTGGTGATTGAACTTGTTGCTGCTCACATGATATTGGAACTGAAATTGGCAACCTGCTCTGGATTGTTGTTTCTTGATTGCTGAAGTGCTGGATTGTTGTTATTGCTTCCTGTAAATTGAATTTCAAACTGTGTTGGGGTTTTCAAATTCCATCAAATCTGGTATCAGAGCTGAGTTCTAATCTGCAATTAGAGTGGTTGAAATAAGTATTCAGTGTTAAGTTGTTGAAACTTAAATGGCTTCTACAAGCAATTTCTTCCAGCCTCAATTCCCCAGGTTAGGGAAGGAGAATTACGAGAACTGGAGCATCCAAATGCGAGTCCTGCTGGGTTCTCAGGACCTATGGGACTTGATTGAGAAAGGCTACGATGAACCAGGTTCTCAGGAGCAAGAAGACAGGTTGAGCGAGATTCAAAAGGCAAACTTGAAAGAGTCCAGGAAGCGAGATAAGAAAGCCTTGTATCTGTTGTATCAAGGCGTGGATGAGTCAAGTTTCGAGAAAATTTCAGCAGCCACCACTTCTAAAGAAGCTTGGGAGATTCTCAGAAATTCATATAGAGGAATTGAGAAAACGGTAAGGGTGAGGCTGCAAGTTCTAAGAGGTGAGATGGAGAAGCTTTGTATGAATGAAAATGAATCAGTAGCAGACTACTTTACAAGAACTTTGTCTATTGTTAATTCAATACGAAGGCTCGGTGAGAAGCTTGATGAGCTGATCGTGGTGGAGAAGATATTGCGATCTCTAAGCAACAAGTTTGAGCACGTGATTCCCGCCATTGAAGAGTCTAAAGATTTTAGCATGTTGACGGTTGATCAATTGATGGCCTCTCTTGAGATTCATGAGCAGCGTATGAACAAGAAGCAAACTAGTACGATTGAGCAAGCACATTGATACGCGGTACCATTCTATTCGAGAGCATGTGAAGCAGAATGAAGTTGAACTCCTTCATTTCAGAACTCACGATCAGCTTGCTGATATTTTCACGAAGCCGCTGAAGCACGACATATTCAGAAATCTGAAGATGCGACTTGGAATGACGACATAGAGAAATTGAGTTTACGGGGGGATGTTGAAGTTTGTAAACTCAATTTCAGTTTGTGGGGTTATTTTGTAAAATAGACAGACTTAGTAGCTAGGTTAGTAATTATGTGAAGTATAGTTTTTTAGTTTTGAAATAGTCAACGTTTTTTGTGTTACTCTGCTCAAGACAGAGAGCAGCAGCAGACGACAGCAACATCAGCAGCAGTAGAGTCGGCAAGAGAGTAGATTTCCCTCCTGTTGAAGGAACCTAAATCAAGCGGAAAGCTTTGGATAAATACAGAGGTTCGTGTGTGTGTTCCAATCGTAGAATGTACAGAGAAGAAAAGAGTGAGAAAGAGCCGAAGCTCTAGAGGTTCAGAGAGTTGTGTATTGAGGAATCAGACAAGAGAAGAAGGAGACGAGGTGAAGCTCTTGATGTTGTAATTGCTCCTGGATTTGTATCAGAGGTTTATGCAATCAGGATAAGTTCTTTTCCCCAATTTTGTGTTGTTCTATCTAGTTCTCCATCTGCTATGTTTATTGCTCGTGCTGAGTACTTGGTGATTGAACTTGTTGCTGCTCACATGATATTGGAACTGAAATTGGCAACCTGCTCTGGATTGTTGTTTCTTGATTGCTGAAGTGCTGGATTGTTGTTATTGCTTCCTGGAAATTGAATTTCAAACTGTGTTGGGGTTTTCAAATTCCAACAGCCGACGCTTCTGCGAGACGCTCCGACACCTCCGCTTCTTCGAGAATCGAGCTTGTACACAGGGAGGTTGTACCTCTGGATACGGTACGCTCGTTCGTGGCTTTTGGATTGCTTTCACTTCATCAGATAGATAGATGAAGAAGAGAAGGAATTAACAATCGATTTCGATGTCTGCTTCTGCAAACCCCTTCCAGTAACAAAAACCGAATCTTGCGAAGTACCCTTTTTTGAGCTCGTTATACAATTATCAATCCCTCATGTAGCTCTATGTTAATTTGTTTCTCTCCAAGATTTGTTGTGTAACAAATGTTTTGTTTGGAAAATCTAAAGTGGGTTCCTGCAGAATCATTCACACAATGAAAAATCAGGGTTTGGATAATGGCTTCTAGATCTGGGTTTTGTCTCATTTTCTTCACTGAATGTGTCTTCCAAATCAGCATCTAAAGTTATCTTCTTGTTACTGAAATGTACTACTCATGACAATGGAGCAGGGCCGGCCCTATAGGTAGGCAACTGAGGCAGCCGCCTTAGGCCCCCGGGCAAGTAGGGCCCCATGTTTTATAATTTTTCATTTAAAAAAAAATAGGTATAGTTAATCTAATTATATATTATGGTGTTATAATGCAATAAGTATGATGTTAGCTTAGTGGTAATTTATATTTTTGCCACCAGCTGTTCGAATCTTGTTGATTGAAATATTTTCTATTTTATTTTTGTTTTTTTACTTATAATAAGTTCACTTAACATCAACTAAAGTTAACCTAATACGAAGTATATTATTCAAATGAAACTACTGCATTGCAAACAATTGTTAAAGGTCTATAATTTATTTTCCTAAAAATTAACTCTTTTTTTGTGTACAACTTTTCTTCAATGGAGGGCCTCAAGTTTATTACTTGTCTTAGGCCCCCAAATCTCTTGGGCTGGCCCAGCAATGGAGATATTAGTTTTGGCAAATAGTTTTGGTATGTGGGTTAGGGTTCAAAGAAGGAAGATGATGAAGAGTAGAGAGAAAATTGATATAGCAGATTTAGAGAGTGGGGAGATAAAATGAACAGATTACACTATATATGGAAGGATATATAAGTCTTTTCACGGCCGCTAACAGAAAATTACCCCCTGCACAAAAGTGAAACCACGAGGAGGCTTATTGCAACATTTGGAACCATAAGGGGGTATTTCGCACGAACCCCAAACCACAGGGGGGTAAAATGCATTTAACCCTAAATTAAATTAAAATAAGTCTCCCGCAGATTTCTTATCCGCCAAGAATCAATCAAATTAACCCGAAGTCTCTGTTAATCAAATTAAAATAAGTCATACATTAGTGGAGCCTCCATTGATGAAGAAGCTTGAGAACATTCGTTAATCATGGGTTTCAGTCACCTCCTTAGAAAAACCTTCCCCACGTTCCAAAGAGCATTGCTGCTGAGCAAATCCAACAACAACAACAAAAACGTCGTATTTCACCACCACAAGATACTGTCCCAGAGGTTCATGGCCGGTAATACTAGTAGTAGAATCCTCATGTTTCAGGGCAATCCAAGAAGAACATACTCAAGTAAGACTACTGACCACCACCGGATTAATAAGCCGCCACCGAAGGAAACCCTAGTTTCATATCTACCAAACCGCTGGAGATTTATAAGAAAATCCCTAGCTAGAGCAAGTTCAGATCCATCGTGGTTGATGGAGAGATTCGTTGCGAAGCTTGTTTATGGAATCAGCTCAAATATTTTCCTTGGTTCTTTGTTTTTCATCGGTTTAGGATGTCCGAGAGTTCGAAAAGAGAGAGTCCCATATACGGGTCGGGACCATTGGGTTGCTGATCTAGATGGCACATGGTTAATAAAGTCGGGGAGAGATTGGCCGGAGAAGAAGAAGAAGAAGACCGACAGCGACATGAGCATGGTTTATGAAGGAGATGGCACATGGTTAGCAAGCTTGGGGAGAGCTTGGGAAGAGGCGAAGAAGGAGTCCGAAATTCGCATATTGCCTGTAGATAGCAAAGAGAGCATTCGAGTGCAGGCTGTGATGGTGAAGCTATTTCAAGCCTTGAGTGATTCCTTGAGGCTAGAAAATGGCTGCACCCTCCACTTCTATGGTGGCAACGAAGAAGATGAACAACTCGTCATTACCATAGAAGGTAATCCTCTTCACCATACCATGATATTTATTTCATAGTAGTAAGTCTCCGACTGTGTAGCGTTTTCCTTATGGTTTCATAGTTATAGAATAATTTAGTAAATTAACTAAATTTCAAAAACAACAATATATATAGACGCATAAACTTGTTTCCCTTACTTTTTTGCTGGAAATTAAGGAGAGACAGATGAAGCATATGAATGTGCCTTAGTTAAATCTTTTCTCATCTTCTTTTATATTTACATAAAACTAGGGCTTGAATAAGCTATTCGAGATGCTGGCATTACCTTATTTTTCTATACGAACTTCTATTGTTTGAGTAGAGATTCAAGTATTCAACAACAGGCAAATCAAATGAATTTTTGATTAGATGCATTGCTTGTTTGGCCGGTTGACTCTGAACTTATAGCAAGGTGACCCTAAAACTATAGATGTTTTCTTGATTTTGTCCAGGGAATCATAATAAGAAGGGGAGTGAAAAAGGTGCTGACGATGCTAACAATCAAAATAAAACATGTACTAAGCACTTGGAGAAGAAGTGGGAAGTGGTGGTTCTGGGGAATTCTGCATTAGCGAGGGCATATTTTTCACCTAGTGGGAATGTTACGATCTGTTCGAGGTTGCTTGACGAACTTCAGGATGACACAGAGTTGGCAACAATCTTCGCTCGTGAGGTACATTCCAACGTCTCCCATCATGGTTAAAGTTGATCATTACTTTTTTGGGATCTTATAGCTACAACAAAAATTGCCAAAAAGAACAATTTTCTTGTGAATCAAGAGTGAATAGAGGAGACAGGTGATGTAGGATACTTAACCATAAACCATGCATTATGTTTCGAAAAAAAACCCATGCATTATGTGGGTTTTCTAGGCCGAGATATAATCTTAGAATATAGCCCAGGTGTACACCTCAAGTAGGGAATAAGAACACGGAGAGTTGTAAGGTGTGTGTAGGGAGAGAGTAAGCACAAGTAACTGTGTGAGAGAGATAGACAGTAGGCTATGGTGCTAGACCAGTGTGTCTTGTTGTCTTATCGTGTCGCAACGGAGAGCATAAGGATCCTCTATATTGTGGGGAAGTGACCGTTGGGGGGTTTAGTGCACCATAAATGGCGGCTTAATGATAGAACCCCCAACGGCACGTTCGACCGTGTATATAGGAACCGTTACATATCTGCCCGCAAGTATCGGAGACCGTTATGAGATCAGCCGCATTAATGGTACACGTAAGCCTAGGATCTCTCAGTCAGTTACCAGAGGTCGCGCGCAAGCTTGGTTGTCGCATGCGCGCGACGGACCTTACCATAGCCTCCAAACCACTAAGTCCCTACAAGTCCCGTGTTATGGTACACGGGAGCTCTGTCTCGTAGCCCCCACGGAGATCAACACAGGTGGTGATCCAGTGTGGATGGAGCACAGCTGGGTGTGCTAGATGGATGCCACGTGGCTATGACCTGTCTGTCTGGAAAGCAGTATCTACCGTTTCTAAAAAAAACCATGCATTATGTGGGTTTTCTGGGCCGAGATATAATCTTAGAATATAGCCCCAACTATGTTGTGGATATTCACATCAGTCCAATTACATATTTCAATACATTTCTCTCAATTTTCTGCAATATTACAATAGTATTTAAGAACCTGCTAGGATTTTATCACGAGTAGATAGTCCGTACCACTTTGATACGGTGATGTGGTACCACGGGTGTATATAATATTTCTATAAGTTTCACATGATTAAATGATTATTGTGATCATATATATTTACCAAATCACTACATGAAAATATAATTAAACAATGAGGGAATATTGTAAATAATACAGTGTTAATCATACCTCAAAATATAAACTTTCTTAAAATACTATACTCGTGGTAGCACGCACCACATCACTGTATCACGGTGGTACTCAATATATACTTGTGAAAGAGATAAGATCAGAGAGTGAGAGAAAGAGATGTAGGAGGGTGCAAGATGGTACAATTGATTTTCATAAGAACCCAACCATGCTCTATAGTTCTTACTTACAGTGAGGCTTGACCATGGTTACATTTTAACCATGGTTGCCTGCTATTTCGTGACCAGTACACAATGACACTCAGGTTTAGACAAATTACATTTCATCCTGTGGCATTCAACAATTATTTTTCAGATGATTCCTCAATCTATCTCTCCTGAATTGCACAAGAGACCCACCATTTCTTCCTATTAGTATGTGAAAAAGTTGAAATGTGCTTATGGCGTTTTGCTAGTGAATCAGCTCCTCAATATGCCTAGACAAAAGCTAGGCACACCAATACAGATAGTGGGAGTAAGTTCCCCAATATAAATTGCCGAGGGTCTAGTCATAGGGCGTGTGGTAGCGAACAACTAGAATTTACAAGTCCCTGATCTGGAGCAATCTCAGAAAAGTGAATATCTTGTTCAGAAAAGTTCAGGGAAAATGCGGAAAAGATGAACGGTGTGAATCCCATGGCGAGATATGTACCCTAATAACTATAAATATATGTGTGTGAGTGTGATTGTGTGTGTGTGTGTGTGTGTGTATAATAGCTTCGTCTTCTTCTTCTTACACTCTTCTTTATGTCCCTTTGATCAGATCGGGTGTGTGGTGGCTCGACATTATGGTGAAATAAGTCATTTCTTGTCATTGAACACCGCCCATTGCCTTCTTCCGGAGAATATGGGGGTGCATAAAAAGGTTCTAGCAATGCACCCCGTGTGCACTTTCTTCTCGCGCAGGTACGTACAAACTTCATTGTCCTAGTCTTAACAATTAACCGGTCATAGGAGATTTTTTCAAAATGGATATAACGGTTAATTGTTCACAAATTTTCAGTTTTGGTAGAAATCACAGTTCCTTGATCTTGTCCCTTTGTCTTTCTTTAACTAGAAAAAATATTCATTTCTTGTAATCCATTATAGTTTATCCAGGAGCTTAAATATGTTCCAAAGAGTACTGGATGTGTTCATCAATTAGCATGTATGATTCTTGATTTCAGGTCCTCCTTTCCTTTGTAAGCCCTCATAATTAGAGGTTTAAGAGCATCACCAATGGGGTTACAGAGTTGCGATAATGTTGAACTTATAGGATTTTTGTGCTCCAATGGAGGGTGCTAATGCAAAAAGATTTATCATTATGCTATACTTGGTCTCAAATTGAGACAAAGTATAGAATAATGTTAAAGATGGAATCAATATTCTATATATCAATGGCTTCTTCAATATTATTTACATATTTACCATTTCAACACTAGGTAGATGACATTCCACTAAATAGGTTGATTGTTGTGCGTTTATTGAAAGAAAAGCTTTATGTAAACATTAGTTGAGAAATGAGGAAAAAAAAAGCTGAAATTTACACAGATAGGCACAGAGGTAGTGGTAAGAATCAAAGCGAAATTTGAAGTCACAATTTGTGTAATACAATTGGGTTGCAATGTAACATAGATTCGCTAATATAAAAGTTGATGTTGGTATAGAATTGGTAGATTAGAAGTAAAAGTTGGTTACGATTTGAAATAGCATTTGAATACATGCCATGTCATGTATACATTGGAGAATGAAATGCTATATATGTCATTCACATACTAAATTTAGAATAAGAATTGAGATCTCCATTGGAGATGAGATGAGGTAGCAACGTCCAATAGCAAAAAGATAATTATTCACCAAGAAAGGATGGTTGATTGATAGAAGTCTCTTCCGAATTAATATGACATGATAGAAAACAGACAAAGAAAAGTTGGTGTGATGATTATATATGTGTTTTACTTGAATGTCTGAAATTGTTAAGATTCTTGTTTCTTGTAGGAGAGCTCTGGAAGCAGATTATATAGGTTTAATGTTGATGGCCTCAGCTGGATATGATCCTCGAGTGGCACCAGAAGTCTATCCAAAGCTACGTAGATCGCGAATATGGGACTATATAGTCGGTCTCCCTTCAGCAACTAAGAGGAGAGATAAGTTACAAGATCCTGAAGTGATGGGAAAAGCATTGACCATCTACAGAGAAGTCAAAGAAGGGCGCTAGGCAGCGAGGTTTCGTCGACTCACTTTTACAAATCACCTCACTTAATGTGTCAGCAAACGACAATACCAAAACTGACGAGTGATTTTGTCTTGACAAGATTCCAAATTCAGATCTCCAAAGTCCAAGCAGTGCACCCTATTCGTTGCGTTACTATTCGTTGCATATTACAACAAACCCGAGTTTCAGTGATGATGTTTTTCAAAGCATCTTCATCCGAAAGACAGACCTTGTTACTTTGGCTTCTTTATTTTTCTTCTTCTAGTTACAGCATGTTATATTGTCCGCCTCTAAAAATTATTTTGTTCAGCTTTTCATCAGGTTTAGAGTGTCTTGACAGAAAATGTCCCAGGTGTGCAAGCTGGGCACTTCAGTATTCCAAATTGTCCCCAGATATGTATTTGATATTATCTGTGTAGTTTGAAGAGCAACGTCCAATAGCAAAAAGTTGTTTGAATCAACGTTAAACCTTCTACATGTTAGAAGAGCTGTTTAAGAGCATCCCCCAATTGAAACTTTAATATATAATTTCATCTTTTTGATGAAAGTGATGTTTTTGCCACTAAACTCTTATCACCATTTTCACATCAAATAATTAGATAGCAAAAGTATTTTAAATAACGTTTACACCCATTTGCAGTTCTTAAGTATATAAAAGCAAACTAAATAGACACCGTAAGCAATGATTAAGAAAATAGGACGGATCACACTAAATCTTTTTTTTTTTTCATCAAATGGTTTTTTGAGAGAAAACAAAGTTTATATTAGAACTGGGGCAGCAAAACCCAAAAGATCATCTTGGTATACATCATTTGTATTAACTAGTATTGGACTAATTATAGTACTGTGATATTAATAATTTGTTTGGTCTGGATTAAATTTAATACCGATATTAAATAATAAAAAATATGAATTTAGTACCCTATTTTAATCCACTCCCTCAGGAGAGTATTAACAGCATTGGAATATTCATAATAATTAATATGAAATATTAATTACACCAACAACTATTCATAAACTTTGACGATACATAACAAACACAATATTAATTATATAATACAACTAATCTAGTCTAATCCTATCCGACTGTGAGAAATTGAGTGTTCTACCAGAGATGAAACCGATGATGTGAATTCATCGGAGAGGATGAAGAACAGGCAATCGAAGATTGAGAAGAAGGCGAGAAGTTTCTGTGATATCATTGATAAAAGAGTTTCTGATATAAATACAAAGTCAGACCTATTGGGTTGGGGCCAAGAAAAACAACAAAGCCAGATGTGCTACGCCTATCAGTAGGGTTACCGGCCCAATCGGCGTCACTATAAGCTGTGATGGGAGTGTGCCCTTTTTGATAAAACAGACCGTGATTTTTGGAGCCTTGTAAATATCTAAGAATGCGTTTTACTCCAATAAGATGATTTTCAGTGGGTGTGTGCATAAATTGACATAAATGATTAACTGCGAATGCAATGTCTGGACGTGTAAAAGTAAGGTATTGAAGTGCGCCAAGAAGTTGGCGATAAGGAGTGGCATCCGAGAGAGGATTGCTGTCGTGAGCGTGATACTTTGTACCTGCAGAAAGAGGAGTAGACACAGGTTTACAATTGGACATGTTAAAACGAGATAATAAGTCAGAAATGTACTTAGCCTGGTGGATTGAAATACCATCTTTGGTTCGTTTTATTTCCAAACCCAAAAAGTACGTTAAAGGTCCTAAATCAGTCATGGAAAATTCAGAGTTTAATTTTCTAGTGAGAAGAGAAATAAAATCTGTGTCATTACCAGTGAGTATGATGTCATCGACATATAAAAGTAAAATTGTTATTTTTCCATGAGAGTGTCTAATAAATAGAGAATAATCAGCAAAGGAAGAAATAAAACCAAGAGTAAGTAGATAGGAAGTGAAACGTTCAAACCAAGCCCGTGGGGCTTGTTTTAAACCATATATGGACTTGTTAAGTTTGCAAACGTAATGGGGAAAACGTGGGTCTTTGAATCCTTGTGGTTGGCTCATATAAACAGTTTCTCGAAGGATACCGTGGAGAAAAGCGTTTTTCACATCTAATTGTTGTAAAGGCCAATCAAAGGTGGCCGCAAGGGCTAAAATAGTGCGAACAGTGGAGTGCTTGACAACGGGGCTAAAGGTTTCATCAAAATCAATGCCAGGATTTTGATGAAAACCTTTGGCGACTAGGCGTGCTTTGTAACGTGAAATAGTGCCATTGGGATTATACTTGGTGCGAAAGACCCATTTGTTTCCTATTACGTTTGCATTTGGAGGTGGGGGTACAAGAGTCCACGTATTTTGTTGTGTGAGGCTAGTGTACTCGTCAGTCATGGCGGAGCGCCACTGAGAGTGTTTGCTAGCCTCAGTGTAAGATGTCGGATCAGTAATAGTAGTGAAAGCAGAAAAACCTGACTTTTTTTTGCTGATTCCGGATTTGCTACGAGTTTGCATGTGGTGAGTGTGAGTTGGATTGGGATTTTGTTGTTGTTCCATCTCAGGTGGGGCCAGTGCCGATGCCGTCTCGACACCAGCCGGAGGTGCCTCGCCTAAAACTGAATGAACAGGTGCTGTTGGGGTCGAATTTTCATCCGGGACAGCGGGATTCTGAGCACCAGTAGGCTGCTCCATACCGGCTGGGGGAGGTGCAGCAGCACATGGGCTTGGCCAGCTCATCACAGATGGTGTGTGGGACTGTATAGGGACAGGGTCAGTGGCTAGAAGTGTAGTATCTGCTGTACCAGATGCAGTACCAGTGGATGGTACAAAGGTAGGTGTTGTACCAGTGAAAGGCACAGAAGTTTGAGCTGCTGGTACATTTGTACCTGAAATAATATTAGAAGTAGATGAGTCAGTAGTGTTTTTGGCATAAGGAAAGTAACTTTCATCAAAAATAACGTCGCGACTAGTAAAGATGCGATTAGTGGAAGTATCAAGACAAAGATAACCTTTGTAGTCTTCCGCGTAACCAATAAAAGTGCACAACTTAGTTTTGGAGTCTAGTTTAGAGGAATTATATGGGCGCAAATATGGAAAACATGCACAACCAAAAACTTTTAATTGAGAATAATCTGGAGATGTGCCAAAAATTAATTCAAAAGGCGACTTGTTATAGGTATTACGACTAGGCATGCGATTAATTAAAAAAACAGCAGCATGAACAGCATGAAACCACAAGTGATTGGGAAGAGATGCTCTTTTGAGCATTGTAACGGCTGTTTCCATGATATGACGGTGTTTCCTCTCGGCAACACCATTTTGTTGCGGGGTGTGAGGGCAAGACTTTTGATGAGTTATCCCATCTTTTTGGAGGATTTGTGCAAAAGTAAAGGACATATATTCGCCACCACCGTCCGTGCGTAAAATACTTATGTGGTGATTTAAAAGTTTCTCAATTTTTGACTTAAAAATAGAGAACACATTAGGAACTTCGGATTTATTGTGAAGAGGAAAGACCCAAGTAAATTTTGAATAGTCGTCTATGAATAACACATAATAGCGATACCCATGATAAGATTTGGAGCTCGAAGGGCCCCAAACATCACTATGAAGTAATTGTAAAGGGGTGTTAGTTTTAGAATTGGAATTTGAGTATGGTAAACGATGCATTTTTCCTTCTAAGCAAGAATAACAGAGGCTTTTATTTTTATTACTAGAAACATCAAAAGGGGCAATAATTTTATGCAAAACAGTATCAGACGGATGTCCTAATCGATCATGCCAAGTTCGGACATCAACTTTATTGCTAACTAGGGCATGAGATTTAGCAGGTAAAGAACTAAAAGATAAAGATTCAATGGGATACAACCCATTTTTACTCAAGCCCTGGTAGAGAAGGGTTCCCGTAGTTTTGTCCTGTATAGAAAAAGATGTGGAGTCAAATATAAAGCGACAGTTATTGTCAGAACATAATTTATGGACAGATAACAGATTAGTACTAAGTTTAGGTACGTGCAATGTGTTATGAAGTGTGAAATTGTGAGCTCTAGTAGAAAGAAGTGCAGTACCCGTGTTGTGGATGGGAAGGGTTTGACCATTCCCTACAGCAACTTGATCATTTCCTAGGTAAGCGTCAGAAGTGCTCAGATTTTGAAAATCATGCGTCATATGATTAGTGGCGCCCGTGTCAGACAGCCAATAGCTAGGATGAGTTTGAGTAGAGGCAGTCAAAGCTGTAAGAGACTCGGGTGGCATACGCCCTTGATAGGCGTGGTTCATTCTATGAACACAGTCAAGAGCAGTGTGAAATTGTTGACCACAGATTTGACAAGTATCTGGGTTACGGTGTTGATTGTAGCTAGGGTTTCGTCCACCACGATACCCATTATTGTTTCTGCCAAAATTGTTCCTACCACCACGATTGTAACCGAATTGACCTCTACCACCCCGATTGTTATAACCAGAGTAATCAGAATTGTAACCACCACGGCCAGAAAAATCAGAGTTATAACTACGACCAGTTCTACCATATCCTCGGCCATAACCACCACGGTTATTGCCAAAATTGCCACGACTATTTTGAGATCTGCCTCTCCCATTACCATGATCAGTCGAAACAACATTAAAAGCAGCAGTGTTGTTTTGGGAGGTTAAATTTTGCGACTCAAGCATATGTTCTTCGCTTTTCAACAGAACATGTAGGTCATCAAAGGAGATAGGTCCAGAATTAATTCGAAGAGAAGATCTAAAGGGATTATATTCGACAGGAAGCCCATTTATCGCATACAATATCATATCCTCATCATCAATATTTACCATAGCCACCATAAGCTTATCACGAATTGCTTTGAGTTTATTCATATAGACATCAATGGAATCTGAATTCTTTCGAGTAGTTTGCAAATCTGATTTCAGTTGCATTATATTCGAGCGCGTAAGAGAAGCGTACCTTTTCCCAAGAATAGTCCAAATTGCTCGAGAAGAAGACTGTCCGATTACGTGGGTGAGAGCCTCAGGACTCAAAGTCGCGTTTAGTATAGTGACGAGGGCTTGGTCTCGCTGGACCCAAGTTTGATATTCTGGATTTGGCACAGTGGAGTCATCGGAATCTCCAGTTCCTTTCACGAACTCAGTCGGCGGTGAATCAGATCCATCAAGCAATCCGAACAGATTCTGTGTTCTGAGCAAAGAGGAGATTTGGTACTTCCATATGACGTAGTTTGTTCCGTCTAATTTGATCGGAACCAAGTTATGAATATTTGATAGAAGGTAAAGTGGATTCGAGTTTGCAGCAGATGAGGAAGTGACGAGAGCACTGCTTGAGGATTGAGAGGTGGTGTGGGCCATTAGGCTCTGATACCATGTGAGAAATTGAGTGTTCTACCAGAGATGAAACCGATGATGTGAATTCATCGGAGAGGATGAAGAACAGGCAATCGAAGATTGAGAAGAAGGCGAGAAGTTTCTGTGATATCATTGATAAAAGAGTTTCTGATATAAATACAAAGTCAGACCTATTCTACCCGTTGGATAATATCAATTAGAATAAATGTAGATAATGTCAAAAAGATATTTGCAGAAAGGTCCTTCAAGTGTGGAAGAGTCTTCAGATCAGTCCTTGGCTTAGTATAAAATAGTCTTGGGCTTGAGCTGAGATAGCTCATGGCTTTGGGCTTGGTCCAGATGATGTGGCCCAATGTAGTGTGCAGAATATATAGCTTAATACCGACCTAGTCCAGTACAGTCCGACTAGTTCGGAAAGCCAAACGTCACCTAAAAAGACGTGTCTTCTTCACCAATTCCTTTTTTTGCAAATCTATGAGCAAGCTTGTTGCCTTCGCGTCCCACGAACGAGAAAGTCACAAAGGCGAATTTTGAGAACGGTTGATGACAACTTGTAACTATGGACTTCATATCTGCCAATGCCTTTGAAATTTTAATCTTTCCAAAGGCACCCTCACTCAATGACTGACAGGTCACCATGTTGTTTGTCTGAATTTCGATCGGCGAGAGGTGCAACTCACTTGCTAGCTCAGTCCCTCCGCCATCGCCGAAAGCTCAGCCAAAAAGGGAGAATGCATGTCCAATTTGCAACAGTAGGTCGAAGAATGAGAGCCATTTGTTTCATGGAGTGTACATTTACCAAGGAGATCTAGAGGATGTTTGGGGATGATTTTCTACACGGAAGAGTTAGTAGAGTTACCAAGAGGACCGGAGTTGGGGCTGTTGCCAGAGATGCGATTGGAAATATCGTTGCCGCCAAAGCCAAATCAATTGCCTTCGTTGTAACAGTAGAAGAGGAGTTGCTAGCTTTGAGGAGTGGCTTTCAATTGGCCATGAATCTATGTCTTCTTAATTTCCGATGTATCAAAAAAAAAAAAAAAAAAAATCTATGTCTTCAAGCAGGGGCGGATGCAAGTGGTGACTAGTGGGGGCTATAACCCCTACTCAACTTCGAAATTTTGAAATTTCACCCTTATTTTTTCAGGTTTTTCAGTTTAGCTCCCACAATAATTGCACTATAATGCCCACTGAACGTCACAAAATTCAAATTTTATCCTTCTGTTATTAATTTTTCTCTAAGTTAGTCCTCACTGTCATGAAATACTGGATCCGTCTCTGTCTTCAAGGGATAGAGATAGAAACTAACTCCATGAACGCATCAAGAAAGTTAATCGAGGCGAGGAAGGGATGTTGGAGTGCTCGGGCTTACATGAAGATTGTGCTAGTTATTAAGTACGATATAGGAGGTGCAGATCCTATACAGCAGACACACGTCTACCACAGCTGCTGCACATAGTCTCGAAGTGGGCTATTAAAAAAATGAGGTGGATCAGTTTTGGGTAGAGAAAGAACGCTGTTGGGTCAAGCAAGCCCTTGAGGCTGATGTATTTGGGCTGTCAAGCCCACCTAGTTGATTTTATGCAATCTGTTTCTGAAAAAAAAAAAAACAAAAAAAAAAAAAAATAACCATCATGCTACAACAAATATTTGATCAGCCATATTTGCGAAGTATCGGGAAAAAAAATCAGCCCAAAGTGCCCTCCAACAAAGTCGGATATTAACGTGGACCGGGGTATAGATGGATTTGTTAGAATTGGAGGGGGGCTTTTAGAGATCGTATAGAATGAAGCAAATTAAAATTAAAATAAAATAAGTTTCCCCGACTTTTCTTCTCCGCCAAGAATCAATCAAATAAACCCGAAGTCTCTGTTACAAATTGTCAAACTTACTGGAGCCTCCATTGATGAAGAAGCTTTAGTTAACCATGGGTTTCAATCGCCTCCTTAGGAAAGCCTTCCACACGTTCCAAAGAACATTGCTGCTAAGCAAATCCAACAACAACAACGTCCTATTTCACCACAACAAGAACTTGTCCCAGAGGGTCACTGCCGGTAATAATAGTAGTAGAATTCTCATGTTTCAGGGCAATACAAGAACATTCTCAAGTAAGACTACTGACCACCACCGGATTAATAAGCCGCCACAGAAGAAAACCCTAGTTTCATATCTGCCAAACCGCTGGAGATTTATAAGGCAAACCCTAGCTAGAGCAAGGTCAGATCCATCGTGGTTGATGGAGAGATTCCTTGTGAAGCTTGGTTGTGTAATCGCGTCAGTTATTTTCAGTTGTTCTTCTATGTTCATCATTTTTGGATGTCCGAGAGTTGGAAAAGAGAGAGTCCCATATACGGGTCGGGACCATTGGGTTTATGAAGGAGATCGCATATGGTTAGCAAGGTTGGTGAGAGCTTGGCAAGAGGAGAAGATGAAGACTGATAGGAGCATATTGCGTGTAGATAGCAAAGAGAGCATTCGAGTGCAGGCTGTGATGGAGAAGCTAATTCAAGCCTTGAATGATTCCTTGAGGCTAGAAAATGGCTGCAGTCTACATTTCTCTGGTGGCAACGAAGAAGATGAACAACTCGTGATTACAATAGAAGGTAATCTTTCTTCACCGTAACATGATATTTAATTTATAGTATTACGTCTCCGATTGTGTAATGTTTTTCTTATGGTTTAAAAAACAACGATAGATATAGACGCATAAATTTGTTTCCCTCACTTTCTTGCTGGCAAATAATGGAGAGAATGATGAAGCGTAAGAACGTGCCTCAGTTAAATTTTTCTCATCTTCTTTTATATTTACATAAAACTAGGGTTTGTATAAGCTAATCGAGATGCTGCGTTACCTTATATTTTTGGGGTAGAGATTCAATATTCAACAACAGGCAAATCAAATGATTTTATGATTAGATACATTGCTTGTTTGGCCGGTTTGACTCTGAAACTATAGCAAGGTGACCCTAAAACTACAGGTGTTTTCTTGATTTTTTTCCAGGAAATCACAATAAGAAGGTGAGTGAAAAACGCGCAGACGATGCCAACAAGCAAAATAAAACATCTACTAAGCACTTGGAGAAGAAGACGTGGGAAGTGGTGGTTCTGGATGATTCTAACGTTGACAGTGCATATCTTTTACCCTGTGGGATTCTTAAGATCTATTCCGGGTTGCTTGACAAACTCCAGGATGACACAGAGTTGGCAACAATCCTTGCTCGTGAGGTACATTCCAACTTCTCCTATCGTGGTTAAAGTTGATCATTACTTTTTAGGGATCTTATAGCAACAACAAAAATTGCCCAAACAAACAATTTTTTTTGCTGTGAATCGAGAGTTGAGAGAGGAGACATGTGATGCAGGGATAATAGTATTAGAGGATAATAGTATTAGATGTATTATTAACTCAACTCTAAACCATGTATTGGGTGAACTTTCTACGCCAGAGTGTAATAATACAATATAACCTGACATATGTGGCGGATATTCAAATCAGTCCAATTACATATTTCATAACATTTCTCTCATTTTTCTGCAATATTACAACAGTAATTGAAAACCTGCTAGGATTTGATCACGAATAGATATTCAGCACCACCTTTATACGGAGATGTGGTACCACGGATGAATTATTTTAAGAATATTTCTATGTCTCACATGATTAGTAAATGATTATTGTGATCATATATTTTACCAAATACATGAAAATACAATTAAACAATGATGGACTATTTTAAGTGATACAATGTTAATCATACTCAAAATAGAAACTTTCTTAAAATAGTACACTCAGTGGTACCCCATCACTGTATCAGGGTGGTACTGAATATATACTCATGAAAGTGAGAAGATCAGAGAGAGATGAAGGAGGCTGCAAAATGGTACGATTGATTTCCATAAAAACCCAAACATGCTCTATCGTTCTTACTTATAGTGAGGCTTGACCATGGTTTCCTGCCATTTTGTGACCACTACACAATGACACTCAGGTTTACACAAATTACATTTCATCATGTGGCATTCTACAGTTATTTTTCAGTTGAGCCCTCAATCTATCTCTCCTGAATTGCACAATAGACCCACCAATTTCTATTGTTAGTATTACGAAATGTTGACAAGTTCTTATAGCGCTTTGCTAAAGAAATCAGCTCCTCAAAATGTGTAGACAAAAGCTAGGCACACAAAGATAGAGGGATTAAGTTCCGGAATAAAAATTGCCGAGGATCTAGACATAGGGTGTGTGGTGGCTAACAACTAGAATTTAAAAGTGCCTGATCCGGAAGAATTCAGATGAAGTGAATATCTTGTTTAGAAAAGTTCAGGGAAAATGCGGAAAAAGATTAGTATGAATACCATGTCAAGATCTGAACCCTAATATATATATATATATATATATATATATATATATATATATATATATATATATATATATATATATATATATATATATATATATATATATATATATATATATATATATATATTTACATCAGCTATAAGAACAAACACGAGTTCTAGATTCCATATTCGAATTACCCAATTTTTAGTTTTACTTCACTGGGTAAACACTCTATCGCTGCAAACGATTATTTTTCTAAGCATCTTCCTCTGAAAGACGAACTTGTTACTTTGGCTTCTTTAGTGTTGCTCCACTTGTTATAAGTATCCACCTCTAAAATTTACTAGATTCACCTTTCCATCAGGAGTTCAGGGTTAGAGTATCTTGACTCTTGATATAATATGTCCAAGCTGCAGGAGTTGGGCATTTCAGTACATTCCAAATTGGCCCAGATATGTGTTTGATATTCGCTATGTAGTTTGAAAGGCAGCTTAAGATAGTAAAACGTTGTAAGAACCAACTTTAAGACTCCAAAAGCTTTTTGAAAGCATTTCTCACCGTCAATTAATTCTACATGGAGAAAAATAATTCGGCCTTACACCATTGATTTTCCAATACACAATTCACTACTTCCTTGGTTAAAATTGATGTTTTTGTCCCCACCCTTATCTCCATTTTTGACATCAAATAATTAAATCACATTATTTCTTAATATCACCATATTCCGAACTAACTCCGCTCTCAGCGTTAACACAGAACGTGTCGAGTAACACATCACACTAGTAGTCACGAACTCAAACTAGAGTGGAATAACAACACGAAACTGATAAGATGAAACCAAATAACTATCAGCAGGAATAAGAAGCTTAGAACAACGCTAAAGAATCCTAGACCTGTAGGTTTGAATATCACAACCTAGACAAAGCTAAGAGGTTATGAAACAAGTCCCAACTCCGAACAAGGGCATACAGCTCAAATCTGAAGATATAGATCAGTAAATAGAGTAAACCAACTCAACTTCATATATTTGCACAAACTGACTCTAAGCACGGCCGTCTCTAGCTTTTCGAGGGCCCAAGGCGACTTCAACATTCGGGGCCCTCTCACTGAGATATACACCACAAATTATTTATGTTACATTCATTAACAAGATGATCATCTTCATTCATGGATTTCCTAGGCTTTACACTTACAAACTTGTCTAAAGACCCTCTTTGAGATTCTACAAGTTCTTCCTGTTTTCCTTTTTTTTTTTTTTCTTTTCTCACACCCAAATCATATTTCCTAGTAGTGGACGTGGGCTGGATGCAAAGTTGAAAATATTGAACGTCACCTCTAACTACATGATTTCATATGTATCAGTTTATCAAGAAGAAAAAAATAAGAATACAGAACTGTAAGAAGAGAAGAAATTGAAGAATATTATGAACGTGCAAATTTACTTCTCATCCAGTCGAATCATAACCTAGAAGGCAGAGTAAATACCCACACAAGCCAATTGTAATTGGACAGTCAAACACTCTCTTTCGTATTTTGGACTCGAAGTAGTTCGCTTTTTTCCTTAAAAACCGATCGAACACTTCACAACCTAAGCTTGAACTTCTATTTGTAAAGAATTTGTTTTAAAGGAGTTTCATGTGGTGATTTGAATTCTTGGAATCAGCCTGATAAATCGTAGACGAAGAACATGAGATAGAGAAGTAGATTGGAGGGATTGAGAGAACGAAAATTGAGGCGAAGGGTAAGGGCAAAAGATTCATGAGAGAGAAGTGAACTTGAGAGATAAAGGGCGAGAGGGGAGGAAAACTGAGAGATCGAGGGCCAGAATCCGAACAACGTCGTCCGTCTAATGATTTTTTGGTGCAAGCTGAAGATTTCTTTTGGTGCAAGCTGAAGATAATGTGAGGATTTGTCCATATCTTCACGAAAATATAATATTTACACCATACTTTAAATAGGAATTTACCATACTACCCCCTGTTATTTGAAGAATTGGGGGCCCTCTCATTTTGGGGGGCCTGGGCAGCTCCAAATCCAGCCTTATGATAGGGACGGGCCTGACTCTAAGATAGATCAGATGAATACGCTTAGCGTATCAAACACAGAGGGTATGAAATATAAGACGTTCTACTGATCGTAGGCCTTACTCGTGCCTACTTTTAGGGCTAGAAAACCCTTCTTCCTTTCTTCCTTGTCTTCAAAGAGTAAGTTATCTCAAAAGCCGTGAGTATGTTAGTTGTACTGAACTAACCTGGCACAAAAGAGCTTTGATTCTCGGCTGTCAGATTAGGGAGGAGTTTTTTTAGCATGTTTGCTTTTGCTTTTGCAACTGATTCATACATTATTGTACACAAGGTAATTGGTCGGTAGTCACTAGTTTTCCTTGATTGCTTTGATCAAGGCTATAAGAGTGGAGTTATAGCTTTCAAGGCTCTTTCCATTACTCAAATGTCATGGGCAGTTTGAGTTACCTCATTACCGACAATTCTCCCATACCTCGAAGAAACCCGCATTAAAGCCATTCACAACATGGGCTTTATCATGGGCCATCTGAAATAAGGTGATACGGGAAGACACACGTATCCGCAGACGACATCGCGATACCGTGACGAGGCAGAGTATATGGATGACTATTATTATTATTATTATTATTATTAATTATTTTTTAGTTGGTATTTATTTTATTTCGTTTAATTAGTTAGTCGGGTTTTTCTGTCAAATGGCCCGGCCGTAGGAGTCTAGGGTTAGGTTTCGTTTAGTGTATTTAAACATATTGTAGTCTTCAATTTATTTTATCAGAAATTGAGAAAAGATTTATTCGTTTAATCAAACCCTAGTTAGTTTATTTTATCAGCTACGTGGTCAGTTTTTGACGATTTTCACAAATCATTACAACCCGATACCTTTACGGTATCATAAGGCCTCTTTCACTTCTCGTGTGAAGTCTGGAGATTTCAGCTCCTATTATATCGGCATCCATAGTTTGTACTTTCTCTGTTTCTTCTCTTTCTTCTAATTTTGACGTTTATCACTATTCATCAAGTCGCTTTGAACCGATGATTTAATTAACACTGCGGTGTAATTTTTTGGTAAATTTGCATGGTATTGTACAGTAAACTTTACTCCACAATACCATGAAAAATTACCGAAAAATTGTATCGTTTTTCTATCCAAATTACCGGGTCAAAGTCACATGACTACATATGAAAAAGTAAAAAACTGGAAGAAAGAGAAGAAACAGACCAAGTAACAATAGTTCGATATCCTCCGTCGTCGGGTTAGAGTAAAAATCTTAGAAAAGTGATTGTTGAGCACTGTCAGATAAAAGAAAAAGTTCAATTCCAATATCATCAATGGGAGTTTTGTACTACTATTTCCTTTTACTTGCAGAGGAGAGAAAGTGAAAACCACACTCTCCACTCCACTCTCCAGATATGACGAAGAAAGACGAAACGAAACTCAAATCGGTGACCTGCTTGGAAGCTGGAGCGACTTCGATTCCATGAATCTGACCCTCGATTCATTCATTTCAGGACACCACCAGAAGCTCAGAGTCTCAAACCTTTGATCAACCACCGACCCGGTAAGGAGTACTCTCTTCATTCTGAGTTCGATGTTCTTGGAATTTAGCCTTCTAACTTGTTGTGATGATGGAAATTCAACTACATTATGGTTTTGATAGAGTAAGGTTTGTAGGGTTTAGGGTTTTGAAGAAATTGGGGGGTTCTTTGTGTGTGTGATGTGTACCCAGGCCGTCTTTAGCTTTTATAAGGCCCTAGGCATATTTATTCCATGGGGCCTTTTCGTGGAACAAAAATTTAAATTAAGTAACATTCAAAAAATTGTATCTACTATTTATTAGAAAATATATCAGAAATTTCTGTCCAAGAAAATTTTCTTGAACAGTAACATTTTTAGTTTATTGAATTTCAATTTTAGAAACTCGGTCTTAACTAGTTCTTTGATTTAGACTATAGAGACTATAACCTCGTGTAAGGTCCATTGTTCTAAGGCACTAGAGCTTTCAAAGTTCAAACAAAGAGCTTTAGAGAAATAAAAATGAGTTGTAACAATTGAAAAAGATTAAGGAGATTAGACATATGTTAATTAGCTAAATTCAAATTACCAAACCATCCCTCTTGCATAGACATTTGAGGCCCTCTTCCTAAATGGGGCCCTAGGCAACATTGTAGATGGCCTTGCCTTAGAGACGGCCATGTGTGTACCTTGAGTTAATTGGGCATTTCTATATCAAAGTGTGTTTCCTAGTGTTAATTGGGCATTTCCTAGGGTTTTGAAGAATTTGGGGGTTCTTGGTTTGTAGGGTTTAGGGTTTTGAATGAAATTGGGGGTTCTTGGTATTGTTGGATTTAGGACTGTGATACCACTCTCCTAGGAAAACTGGAAATTTTTAGCTTGTGTAATGTTGATTGACAGAGAAGGGAAAGGAGGAACTTTGTGTCCAGTGAAACTGTTGAGAAGAAGAAGAAGTGACTGAACTTAGGCTTCAAATATGCATTTCATTATATAACAAAGGTGGATCAGGAATACGCTATCATTGAAATATGGGTTATAGGCACCCTTCTTTACCAGGTTTTAAGTAAATTTCTGAAGAGAACATCAAGATGACACATGAGGAAACAATGTTGGTAAAATTAATGAATTGATGCTAGCCAACCATCTTCGTCAAGAATGTTATTCTATAATGTATATTAATGTGTATGCTGACTTAGTCTTGGTTTTAGCTTTTGCAGTTGACTTGCTTTTGTACCTAATATACAAAGTCACTTGTAATTAAACTCAGATTGTATACTAATTTAAGATATAGTGATGTCTTTTGTTATTTGAATTAGTGCCCTATCATATTTCAAATCCTGCCTCTGCCCCAGTCCGTTGATGAAGATTGACGAGTGTTGTAACAGAACTCCTGTTTCAGAGCTCTAATTTTGTTAAAACTGATGTTCCCCTTGACCTGACTCTGATACCAATTTGTTATAACCTGGGAGTATTCAAGCAAGAACGACGAAAGCAAAACAAGAACGAGACAGATATTTAACGTGGTACACTAACGAATTCGTAACGAAACCGCTAGCTACCTCCACGACCAGAATCAGATATTTTATTTGAGAAGAGAACCCGATTACAATGCACGTCGTGGCCATAACGGCCACAGCGGCCACCCGAAACCCACACCATACACCCGAAATATCCCCACCTGCCAAAGAACATTGTTATGCAGCTCCAACAACAACCTTATACTTCATTACAAAGGTTTGCCACAGAGAGGTTCATTGGTAGATTCCTGTCTCAGGTAATCAAAGGACACTATTCTCAAACTAAGATTGAAAGGATTCAGACGCCACTGGTGGAAATCCTAGTGCCAAATCTGCTAAACCTGAGATGGATTATGTTAGCAAAGCAGAATGGGCTTATGAAGAAAGCCCTAGCCCCTCTTTTGTTCCACAAGAGAAGCAGAGCAGGATTCGTTCCATTAATGGTAGTCTCGAGGAATCTTTCTCAGTCAGAGTACTTTTCACTTGGTATAATCTGTGGTTTCATTGCCTTGGTGTTCCTATTATCTGAGAAAGTCCCTTATTCGGATCGAAGCCATTTCGTTCTGTCAAATCATTCCTTGGAGAGCAAGTTGGGGAATATGGTATTGGAAGGGATAAAGAGAGATCACAAAGGGCGTACACTACAAGAAATCAGGGCATTAGCAGCGGCTGCAGCCGCTGGAATAGACCCCAAAACGCGCCGGCTTTGATACACCGCAGCGGGTGCTTATGCGCTGGCAAATTATCCACTAGCCGCCGCTATGTCCCTGCTGGCGTAGCCAGTGGCGGACGCAGGAAACTTATCGAGTAGGGGCGAAGTATAAATAAAAAGTGACTAATGTGAAAATTTTAATTTTGAAACTGGGCGTAGTTCTCAAGCGGCAGTTGGACAACCCGCTGCGGTAGGTTCCTAAGGCGGCGGCTACAACCGCTGGCATCGAAAGTCATTGCAGCGGCTACTGCCGCTGGGTTAGCTTTGAATCTATTGCAGCGGGTGCAGCCACTGGCATAGCTTGTGATCTATCGCGGCGGCTTTTTTTTATCCGCTGCGTCAGATTCTGGGTTGTAGCAGCAGCTTTTGCCGCCAAAAAATCTTGGACTTACAGTAGCGGCTGCTCTGCAGCCATATCCGTTTCTCTAGCGGCTGTTATTTGCTTCCGTGGTTTGCCCATTTCTACCGGAATCACAACCAATTTTATACAAACTAACCCACTACCTACTTGCAACTAGATAAATTAATGTACCAAAAGTTCCTTCCATTCCAATATACAAAATGTAACATCTCTACAACATTTCGGATTCAAAGGGTTCACAAAATATTCATCCATACATATACAAAATGTATTGTCCTTGACAGATTTGATGTTCCAAAAGATCAAATTTGATGTTTCCTTACATTCATTGACAAACTTTACATACATCAAATTTGCAGGATCGATTCAAAGCTTTTCTAGGATGTTTCTTGGTATGGCAGATGGCTCATAGCATGTAGTCTCCTTTCCTCTCCACCTATAAAAAAAAACAGCTTTATAAAAAAAGTTATCCGATACAACCCGTACACAATACTATAATATGTGGCTATTGAGACGGTCAAAAATACGACCACACAAGGCTCGGGAATACACAATGTGGGCTGTTCTAGAGGTCCATATTTGAGTACTTTAGGCTTGCCCGACAAATCAAGTTCAACGCATACGAACTATAAGAAGCTGCTTTTGTTGACATGTCTAATACTAACATTTAGAAGTAATAATATATGTCAATGCCTTGCTTAAAGCGGAAATTGGCCAATTCGAAGCCAACTGAGTTCATCAGTACAGATCGAGAGTACAATTGAATATCAAAGTCAAACGTCATATGTGAATAAACATGGTCCAATTTCATCATTAATTATTATAAGCTAATGGTTCGATTGAGGTGTGAGTCAGAATAAAGAGTTCGCCTAGTCATTTAGTAGTTCGATTAAGTTCACTAGTTCAATATGGTCAATTAGTAGTTCGCTTCAGTTCATTATGAGGGTTCGAGTTTGATTCGGTGACTTGGAATTTCAATTGAGTTCATTAATAGAGATCCAATGCCCGATTCAGGGGTAAGTAACAATCAAGAGACAACTTTTGTGAGATAGAAGTTCGATTGAGTTCATTAGTAGAGACCGATAGTTTGGTCAATTAGAAGTTCAATTGAGTCTCAAATACGAGTCACAATCGAGAATAAATTTTTGTTCTCTAAAGCTCAACTGAGTTCGTTAGCAGTGAATGGCGGTCTAACCGAGGGGTCAGGCACAATCGATACTTCAATTGCAAGTTATTTGTACAGGAGGACAATGCATTTGAGGGATGACGAACTACATTTTGTAACAGAATGCTTTTAACAACTTTATTCACTTTTAGCAGCTATGAAGAAAAGAAAACTCTGTGTTTCAATATTTTGGTTAGGAAAGATGAAAGAAAATGCTGAAGAATTGAACAATTTGAATTCCCATATCCCCAATAATAGGAACTTTATGCATTTTTATTTTATTTTTAATTTGATCAGGTTGGGCATGGCGTGGCTCGACATCTAAACTTTTGTAACAAAACTCCAGTTTCAGAGCTCCGTTACCAGTTTGTTATACCTGGGGGTATTCTAGCAAGAACGACGAGACGAAAAACAAGAACGAGACAGAACTTAACGTGGTTCACTAACGAATTCGTAACGAACCCACTAGCTAATCCACGGCCAGAACCAGATATTTTATTGAGAAGAGAACCCGATTACAATGCACGTCGTGACCAGAACGGCCACGACGGCCACCCGAATTAACCCACCAGACACACACCACACCAAATAGCTCTCAAAGTATCACTGTCGTGTGTGTGTATTGTGTACCAAAAGCATGAGCCTTTAATAGGCATTTAATGGCGGTGGTATATTCACCAAGCAATTAGGAAATTGCTTGGTCTTACAAGAAATTCATTATGCCATCTTAAAACTAACCTGCACCACCGCCACCTCCTTTGACTTTGCCTAAGACTTGCAAAATTTCATTCAAGTCAAACCCAACAAATCTCCACCTTGACTTGAATCATCTTACCAACCCAAAACCAGAACTTGATTATTCTCTTCTCAAACCTGAACCGGATGCGTCTCCCAGAACCAGAAACGAGCACGCCTCCTCAAACAGATTTTCGCAACTGTATGCGAAACTCGAATCGCCAAATCGTTGCTCCAACTACCATGCGTTCCTTCAACAAATGCGCCCGATGTGGATGCACTTCCGGAATCAGAAACAAGTGCTCCACCCAGAACCAGACTCGAATACATTCACTAAGAAAGCAGGACCGAATGTATTCCAGATGCGCCCAATTGCGCCTGACAGATGCACCATGACAGAATGCCCAGATGTCATCCAGACCAGATGCACCGATGACGAGTGCCCAAATTGTCATGCCCGATGCGCCCCGTATGCCTCAAATGCGCCAGATGCTCGCCAGAAACAGATCGCGCCAGATGCGAGCTCAGTGCGTGTCATGGTACACGCTGCAAAACCAGATGCACGCCAGAACAAACTCGTGCATAATGCGCGCCAGAACCAGAATCAGATGCGCGTGCCAGAAATCTCACGCGCCACATGCTCCATGTCGTTGCTCCAACTCCAACAAGTTCCTGCAACGCATGAGCCAGAACCAGATTCAATTCACACGGCAGATGCTCCACGCCGGGAGTCGGTTTGCGCCTGAACGTCAATCACCAGAACGCCAGATGCGCGTGAACCGCCAGATTCGCGCCAGTACCGAATGCGTGCTGGATTTGCCAGATCTCTTTCACGCCTAATCAGATGTGCGCCTGATTGCTCCGACAGGAGCCAGGATAGCCCCCTCCACGGGGCTTCAGATGGTGGGTGTACCTGCTTCTCTCTCGCGAACAGATCGATCTTGATCGCCAAACCAGACATCATTCTTGGCAGAATCTCGAAACACAACCTCTCAATAGCCTGCTCCACCTGAATCGCGAAACCCTAGCTTTGAGTTTCACCAAAACGTGAAACCCTAGCTCTTGGCTCCACCCTGATCTTGGAACCCCGGCTCTGATACCAATTTGTTGAAACTGGTGATCCTCCTGACCTGGCTCTGATACCAGTTTGTTGTAACAAAACTCCTGTTTCAGAGCTCCGTTACCAGTTTGTTATAACCTGGGGGTATTCGAGCAAGAACGACGAGACGAAAACAAGAACGAGACAGAATTTAACGTGGTTCACTAACGAATTCGTAACGAACCCGCTAGCTAATCCACGGCCAGAACCAGATATTTTATTGAGAAGAGAACCCGATTACAATGCACGCCGTGACCAGAACGGCCACGACAGCCACCCGAATTAACCCACCAGACACTCACCACACCAAATAGCTCTCAACGTATCACTGCCGTGTGTGTGTATTGTGTACCAGAAGCATGAGCCTTTAATAGGCATTTAATGGCGGTGGTATATTCACCAAGAAATTAGGAAATTGCTTGGTCTTCAAGCAAAGTCATTATGCCATCTTAAAACTAACCTGCACCACCGCCACCTACTTTGACTTTGCCTAAGACTTGACAAAATTTCATTCAAGTCAAACCCAACATAAACGAAGTAACCTTTGAAAAATGGTTGGAGAAATTAATCTTAGAGCATCTCCCACAGTGCACCAAATCCTATATTTGATAGTAAAATTTGGTATTTTCGGTCTCCCACAACAAATCACCAAATCATCAAATCACCAAAAAAATGGTGATTTTTTTGTAGGCCTCCCACAGTCGTTGACCAAAAAAATATCAAATCACCAAATTCTATATTTGGTGTAGCTTTTGTGAAATGGTGAAGTGCATCTCCCACAGTACCCTCAAATCCTATCCTATATCACCAAATCCTATTTTTACCATCAAATTTGATGGCAAAAATAGGATTTGGTGTAATCTACACCAAACTTTTAATTAAAGTTTAGGGCATGTTTTCACATTACTTTCATGGTAATAATATGCTCTAATGTAATAGTGTAGCATTTCGTCTTTATAGTATATACGTCATCCGTTTTTCTTCTCCCATTTTTAATTAGAGTTTAGGGCATGTTTTCACATTACTGATAGATGGAGTACAACTTTTTCTTCGACTTGCAACAGGTTTGGCCGAACATAATACACTGAATTCAACATTTATCCAATTTCTAGGTCGACATCGAGACTTGATAAACAATAACGAACTAAGAAGAAGACTCATTGCACACTTATGGGATAATCATAGTCAAATAGATTATACTAGTTAATTTTAGATTTTTTGAAGTGTTATTTAATCATTTTACAATTTCGTGTAATATTATTTTAGTAATAAAATATTTTTTTATTTGATAGTTATGAAATTCCTTATTTGGTGATAAATTTGATGATTTGTTGTGGGAGGCCAAAAATACCATTCTCTAAATTTGATGAAATGGTGAAATAACTATTTGATGTAAAATTTGGTGAAAACTGTGGGAGACCAAAAACTCTATTTTTCCACCAAAGATGGTGAAATGGTTTTTTTGAGGGTTAACTGTGGGAGGCCAAATCATTTTTTTCCACCAAATATAGAATTTGGTGTAAAATTTGATGTCAACTGTGGGAGATACTCTTACTGTCGCGTCTTCCGGAAGATACACCATATACTGAGATGGCCAAAATTGTCCAATCAGTGGAATATTTCTATTCGCAAAGGTATGTACTAGTTCATTGATTCTAATGTCCTACATAAACATATATGCTTTCATATAATTGGTTTGTTTCTCCTAAATCTTCCTAGTTGACTTTAGGGAGGTCACTTTGATGCGGTGAATTGGTTAAGATTACCAAATTCTTGCACCCTTTTGCTAACCAAATCACCAGGCACTCGGAAGATTAGGAGAAACGGAGGTAGTAAGACATAGCAGGGTTTTTATTTCTTGAACAGAGTTTGAAATAAGTTCTTATAACATTTTTGATACAAATAGAATTATATTTTCTTAATTTCATCAGTTTGGAAAAAACTCGGGTTCGGCTCTTTAGAGAGAGAAATTCTCTCTTCTCTCTCCATGTTTAGGAACCCTAATGCTTCTTCTCCTGGTGTCTTCATTTGCCGCCGCCTCCTCAACAGCCTCCCCGTCGCCATCATCTTCTTACCCCCAAATCACTGGATCGGGCTCAGACCTTTGAGAACCAGTCGTTTCTATTTTCTTCTTCACGGTTTTCGTCGTGTTCGTGTTTTCCCCATTAAAATCTTGTCTTCCTCCTTCTCACAGGAGCTCAGTTCCCTTTTGGTTTGTAGTTGCATCATTTATTGATCGTTGCTTTACAGGGTTGTTGCCCTCTGTTCTACACTTTTCGCTCCCCCCTTCATCTTTGTCCTGTGTTCTGCCCTCTTGTGAGTTTGTCACTCTTCTCTTCGTCTATTGTTGCCAGGTCGATCTGGCCATCTTCAGAATCTAGTAGTATTTATAGCCCTCTTTCATCTTGTTTTCTCTGTTCATCGCATCTCTTTGTGTTTTGTCTTTTGATTTGTTTATATTTTGGATCTAGCTTTTCTTCGCATTTTTTCAATTTCCCCTTTGTGTTTGATTCTGTTTTCATTCACTTGTTCTTAAATTTTCAGTTTCTTTTCATCTTTGTTCTCTTGTTTTAACATGAATATCTTTCAATCTAGCTCCTTACCCACTGAGTATCACCGTACGAATAAGCGAATGAGATTGTTCATTTCTCCCCTCGAAGCACCACAGATTCATGTTACCCCCTCACAGGAGAGGAAGTTTATCCGGAAAAGATATCGCTCTGGCGTTTTGGAGCCTCCAGGACCAAAACGACGGAAGGCAACAGGGTGCTTTCAAATTATGTTCTCCAAATCTTCAGGGAAGGTTAATTCTTATACAAGATCGGACCTCCTCAGTCTCAGATTTCTCCATCCGCCATCACAGGAGATAAGAACTGCATGCAGAGAGGTAAATGAGGCCTTGGGTGTCTCCTATGCTCCTACCCAGGAGAAGGGGCTCGGTCTTGTTAATAGAAGGACTAAGCAGGTGATCTATGTGGATAGATCGTGGTTTGTGAGGCAAATTCGACAATCTTGTCAGTCCCGTGAGAATCAGACAGGGTCTTTCCGGATCAAGTACTCTACCTTCCGTCGTATCCTCTTGGGTAAGGAAGGAGTTCGAAAGAGTAAGCTTGCTCAATCTCATGTTTCCACTGACCCTGTTACACTGCAGTCATCTAAATTTTCCCAACCCTCTTCATGTGTTAATGATGAAGATCTAGCAAAATCAACCTATTTCCATGACCCCATCAAGAACGTTAGCCCCGATCCATCTCACAACCCTTCCCAGCAACATCCAGTTAACCCTACCCGAGGTTTGACATCGATTCACGAGCCAAGGCCCGCTTCCGTCCCAGGTCATCCAGATTTCAACATGGACTCTAGCAATCCGCCAACTTCTCACAGGATTCATGCCAAGAAACGGCTTTATGATGTCTCGTGGGAGCTGCCTTATGTTTATTTTCGTGCTGCCAAAAAGCTCAGGCTCTCTTTCAAGTTCCGGTCACCCACTGGTCCCATGGCGTTTTGGTGTCCATCCTTATTTCCAGCAGCTCAGCTCCGGCGATAGAGTGGTTGACGGTTTGGTCATGTTTGTTGCTCGGTATGATGTTTGCTTGTCTGCTTTTCAGGTGGTGTTGTTCTCGGAGTTTGCGTCGAAGGGGTTATGCCTGCTACCGCTCCTTCTTATTATTATCTAGCTTTGTTTCTTAATGTTCCTATGTTGTCTTAGATTTAGTTTGTTGATGTTGTAATGGTAGTTTCATTAGCTATGGCTGTATTCATGTTCTTCTATTGTATTATCCTATGATGTACTGATGTTCTCTATGAAATGCAATGACATTTCACCGCAAAAAAAAAAAAAAATAGAATTATATTTTCTTGATTCCATAATTTTATCTTTAGGTTATTAATTACTGTGACAATGCTTTACTTGTATAATTTTAGAATTTTTTTTATTATTATTAACATTATTTATTTTATTATATTTTTGTAGGAGAGAAATGGAAGCAGAGTACATAGGTTTAATGTTGATGGCTTCGGCTGCTTATGATCCTCAGTTGGCCCCAGAAGTATTTACAAAGCTGAATAGCTCCAAAAGCGACTTCCTATCGACTCACCCAACAGGAACAAAGAGGAGGGAAAAGCTGCAAGATCCTGAAGTGATGGTAAAAGCAGTGGCCATCTATAGAGAAGTTGAAGAAGGGCTTGCACTAAGAAGTTTTATCTAACACCTTTGTTACGGTTGCCTGAGTCAGCAATTCAACTCGCAAATTCAAATTTGGTAAAGAAAAAGGAAACTCAGTTTGATGACAGCAGCATATCTGGCTTTTGGAAGTTACTCTGAAGGCGTATATCCATTTGATCTCCATTGTATACTAGTAATGATGCTTTTATACTTCTATTAAATCAGTAGTAGTAATTAGAATGAACCTGAGTTCTGGAACATCGTTGAATCTTCAAAATTATGGAGTTTTCAATGGGTATAGGTCCTTTGCAGTTTGCATGTAGCTGCACGGAAACAGTTATGACGATTCAATGATTCCAGTGGCTCAGTTCACAGAATATTGTATCTTTAGAGTTTAGAGAAATTTGTGTTTTCCTCAGCAGCATCTTCAACTATATTTCACGGCATTTCAGATACACTATCGAGGTCTTTTTACTAAAGGAGTACTTGTGACAAAAACGAATCTCATTGTTTAAAAGCAGTAGATAACAGAATTCAACAAGTTCAAATTTCTTTTCACTAACTACTTCATCTGCCTAAGTGTTTTTATACTAACACCAGAAGACTTGCTGCAGCGGAGAAAAAAAAAAAGCTAAGTCTGAGCAGTATTCTTGCCTTGCTGATGAGCCTAAATCAGATGAAGAAGAGAACGATGTTTGGGGCCTGAGTTGAGGAAGATTCTACTTCAATATGAATCAAAAAATAAGACAACGAAATGGGTTGGAGATGAGTTGTAGTTTGGGGAATGGGAATGGGTATGGGTAAGGGAAAATGGTGGGCTCGGGAGGGGAGGGGGAGGTGAGGGGAGGAAAAAATGACATGGGTTGGACTTTGGAGATGCCCTAACTGAGGACCACCGGTCCTGGTTCGGTTTGGTTTGGTCCTGGACTAAGCCGGGCAGGTCACAGTTTGGTTGAGAAATTCGATATACTATAACCGGCACGGCCCTTGGGACCGGAGCTCTGTAACCGGGCCGGTTCGGTTCAAGCCTGTCCTGAACCGGCAAGTTTTTTAAAATTATTATGTATATGTGTGTGTGAGAGAGAAAACTCACATCTCTTTTACTATTTGTTATGCTGAAAAAATAAACGTTGTAAAGATTGACAAAACTTGTACTTGTAAAAATTTGTAACATGTATATGCACATATGTAGGTTCTGGGCTGGTTGTGGTCATGTCCTGGTTCGGTCCTGTGCCGGTTACAACCAGGTCCCAGTCTTTACACGGGCCGGTTAGAGTGGACCCGCGGTCCATAAAAAATCTCAAACCAGCCTGGACCACTACATACACCGCCTAGGCCGATTTTGAACCGCACCAGTCCCAGTTCGGTCCGGTTCATTGCCCACACGGGCCGGTTCGGTCCGGTTTGGAGGTCCGTCGGGCCACTGACAGCTCGAAAAGGGCAATCACTGGGTAGAAATTTGGTGTGCAGAAAGAACACTCCAGTTATAGATACCGGCATTTGCAGTTACCAATGACTGCACCGGCAAGTCAAGCACCACCGAGAACAAGGGCATATATGAATAACTTGTTGTATAAAAGTTTCAAAATATTATTTTTATATTTAAATTTAAATTTGTGACTTTTTCTGAAAAGTTGTCTTGTTTAAAATAGTTGTAACTTTTACAACAATTGTGTTTTTTCATAGTGTCATTTCCTAAAAGGTGCGTCATGCACCCCTTAGTTCCTATGAATTCAGGTAGTCATTTGGTGTAAAATATGTTTTCAGTTTATGTCTCTTTTCTCGATTCACTTATTTCTTGTCCGGGTTGGGTTCTAATTTAGGAGAAGACAAGAAGTGCAATCTTGCTTTTTCTCCATCGTGGTAGGCATTGTATCGGTGGGTAGAATTTCCGTGTATCCCATTTTGCACCATATAGTGGGGGAAATAACTATCCTAAAGATAGGTCCTGGACCGCCTTAGCCAACATCATCAATCTCATCATCTCCTACAAATCGATAAGTTTTTCTATCTCTTTTCTCATTATTCTCTATCTTATTTTTGAGTTTTTTCGATTCACATTATTATACTAATCATATTCTGAAATTGTTTGCTTTTAGTGGATTTTCCACAACAATTTTAGGATAGTAATCTTCTCTGGGTGATTGAGTACAATTTCAGAATATGCCAGTTTTGATAATAACAAATTTAGGCGTGGACATGATCATGGGCACTATTTGTGGAAGAAACCCACAGTTCTACTCGTGATGAATGCGTTGCAAGGAAGAAAGAGTATTTTTCCCTATGGATGAAGTTCTACCATTTTGGTTCTTGTCAAAAGGAAGTTACCAGAATAATGGAACGGTGGCACATATTCAATATTCTTAGAAGGAAGTTTATCTATTCTAACCATTACAAATATTAATTTATCTTAATTTTCTTTTTGTTTAAATGTTCCTGCGGTTACAACAGGAGTTCTCTTCTACAAAGAAGAGAAAAGTTTTAATTAAATATTAAATATTTGTTTTTTGAAGTGGTTCTTGGCAGGAGTGTATGCAAATCATTCACAACATTACAATAAACTGCTGAAAATATGGCTTCTCATGAAGGAAACGGCAAAGATCAATATCTACTTTTTCTTATAAAGAAACAAATGAAGACTATGATGTCTAAGTGCATGGACAAACACCAGATGTTTATTTCATGGCAATGGTCTCACGCACTAATGTCGGAGTACGATGGCACAAAACCAACCATCAATCAGATAAGTTGTTTTACTTATGTCGTTTTATATATGTTAACATATGCTTCGGATTTCGGTGCAGTACATTAATTTCGTACATGTGGGATATTTGTTAACAAAAGCGATTATTAGGAGCATCGTCGACACAGTTATGAAATTGTTATACGGCACCTTTGCTATTGGGTGATAATTCTGGTTTTATTGTCGCAGTAAAGTCTAATTGTTCTTTTTCAAATTCATTGTTAGCCATCTGTAGCAGGGGCATAAGGACATCTTGATTCTCTATTTGACCTGGATCAATGTTAATTTGACTAATGAGACCTTGGGTCTTTTTGCTGAAACTGTGATTATATCCTTGCGTGTATGTTTTATTTTATTTCTTAACAATACTACTTTGGTGTATATGGTTGTCAATGTGTTTTGTTTTGTTGTCAGGCAGCAGTGAATTTATCAAACAAAATTATATGCTTATTATGATTTATGAAATATCATTTTTATACATGAGACATGTTTTTTTCACTTTGATTATTGAGTGACTTCTGTCAAAGTTCGTCAATAAATCTGACAGCGTACATGATATGACGAGCAAGATGAAAGACTCAAGATTCTTTTCAACAACATGGAACAGGACAGATACTTTGTTTAGTGGAACAAATATTACATAATGTTTTTATTTGTACAGCCTTTCAATTTTTGCAGCTAATGTCTTCAGATGGTATGGAGTTGCCAAATGCACTTTCTATCATCGATAGAAAAAAATCGACGATATGACAACAAGCCTGCAACATTGTAGAAGATATAGAAGCAAACACAAGCCTCTATATTCAAGGAAAATGCGAAAGAGAATTTCATTACTGTTTTAATGAAATATTTGATTATTGTGTTATTATATTGTGTTACTAATTTGTTTCTGTGAAGTTGACAGATGTAACAGTAAGTTTTGAGCAAATGTCAACTATACAAAAGCGACATAAAGCATGGCGTAGAACAAAATTCATGAGATATTCCCATAAAAGAGGATGTGTCGTTCGCGACAAATTGTCATGACAATTGAGGTAAAGAGTGAAGTACCAACTTAATAATACTAGGTTGACGAATTTAAGTCACGGGGGGTATGGGACTATTACCGACGAATAGAGGTGTCTAAATTGAAGCCCACCTCATCATGATGATGTCGGTCATTACCTAAAGTCACATGCATGGAGGTTCAAAGGTAATTCAATTAAAAGACTACCCGTGGAATGCTAGTGTGAGACTACATTCCCAGTGCATTGTATCATTTAAGAAATAGTGGGGGTACAAGCTTCTTACTAAGAAATGAATGCTATTCCTTCAAAGTCCCGTATCTGACTAATTCACTATTTATCCACAACAATATTAGTAGGTTGGACGAAATGTCCTTAACAGAAGTCATAGCCTTTATGGTGGAGCGATAAAGCGGTTGTGGACGCTCTAGATGAGTCTGCCTTTGGAAGTAAGGAAGTGAGAGGCCGCTTTCTGGGGGTTACTCGGTAAGACCCTGAGAGTACTTGCTAAGACCGATTCAGCGCAAGGCCCATATCAAAGCGCTGCCTCTTGAAGAGTTAGAACCCGGTACCTACGTGAATAGTTTCTTACTATCCTCACGGATATAAGTCTCTATTCAAACCACGGTTCAAGGCCCAGTCCACCGTTGGCGATACGTGGTACTTTACCCAATATTATTTACGTTCGTGTCGATTTATTTTGAATCTAATATTTTGAGAACTTTTAGTGGGGGATTGTTGTAAAAAAGTTTCAAAATATTATTTTTATATTTAAATTTAAATTTGTGACTTTTTCTGAAAAGTTGTCTTGTTTCAAATAGTTGTAACTTTTACAACAATTGTGTTTTTTCATAGTGTCATTTCCTAAAAGGTGCGTCATGCACCCCTTAGTTCCTATAAATTCAGGTAGTCATTTGGTGTAAAATATGTTTTCAGTTTATGTCTCGATTCACTTATTTCTTGTCCGGGTTGGGTTCTAATTTAGGAGAAGACAAGAAGTGCAATCTTGCTTTTTCTCCATCGTGGTAGGCATTGTATTGGTGGGTAGAATTTCCGTGTATCCCATTTTGCACCATATAGTGGAGGAAATAACTATCCTAAAGATAGGTCCTGGACCGCCTTAGCCTACATCATCAATCTCATCATCTCCTACAAATCGATAAGTTTTTCTATCTCTTTTCTCATTATTCTCTATCTTATTTTTGAGTTTTTTCGATTCACATTATTATACTAATCATATTCTGAAATTGTTTGCTTTTAGTGGATTTTCCACAACATAACTAGCCTTTTAAGAGGGGGCTGTAATAAATGTAAGAAAAATAAATCAAAAAAATAAAAACTAAATAAATACAATTCCTCGCAACGTTTCTTCTTCGCCAAGAATTCTACGCTCCTTAAGGTCTCTATTGATGAAGCAACTTGACCAGAAAACAGTAGTACTTCATGGGTTTCACTTACTTAACGCCAAAGCTCCAAATATTATGGAGTTCCAACAACGTTATAGAATCGCATCACAAGGGTTTTCCACAGAGGTTATTCATTGGTAGATTCCTGTCTCAGGTGAATCTAAGGACATCATTGTTCTCAACTAAGATTGAAAGGTTTGACAGGCCATTGGTGGAAACCCTAGTGCCAAATGGGCTTATGTTAAGAAAGCATAATGCGCTTATGAAGAAAACCCCAGCCCCTCTAATGCTCTACAAGAGCAGAAGAGCAGGTTTACTTCCACTAATGGCAGTCTCAACGAATCCTTCTCAGGCAGGGTACTATACAGCTGGTATATTCTATGGTTTAATTGCATTGATCTTCCTCGTATTTGGGAAAATCGAGAAAGTCCCTTATTCGGATCGAACACATTTTGTTCTGTCAATTAATTTCTTGGAGAGCAAGTTGGGGAATATTGTATTGGAATACATAAAATGGAAACACGGATGGCGTACATTGCCTCCAAATAGCAAAGAAGCCATTAGGGTTCAGACTGTGATGGAGAAGATACTTGAAGCCTTAAAGGACGGGTTGAGGCTAGAGAATGCGAGGAGGCTCAAGTACTCTGGCTACGACGACAAAAGTAAGTCATCAAAACCGGTAAGTAGATTGCACGGTTATTTATCAATCTTCTTGTTTTTCCAAACTATTTTTTATCAATTTTAGCTACAATTTCTAACGAAGTGAGCAAGAAGGTCTATTTGCTTTTGAGTTTATAAACTTAGGATATGTTCGGTAGAAAAGTTAGGCAAATTTATACCTTCCCTTATTCCCAATTCTACCCTTCAAGCCCACAAAACCTCAACATATAAATTCACTCCCTCCTGAATTGTTTTTTAAGAGTTTTTTTATTTTCAAGTTAAATCTCGTTGATTGCCATTTTTTTTCAGTGAGCTTGCTGCAGTCGTCTAGTTCTGCTATTTCATTTTAATTTTTTTTACCGTATCTTATTTGACTTTTCGGATATTCAGTTAAAAATACTTGTTTTCTTAGGGATCGTTTATTTCATAATATCATAACTAAGGACAAAATTTTCATTTATGTTACAGTCCGACAAATAGCTCTCAGGAAAAGAACCGCTGACTTTTATTCATCATTTTTAATCTCAGTATTGTAAGTCCCATCATTATTAATCCTAGTACTATCAATTCTTCATATGTAAAAAAAAAAAAAAAAAAAAAAAAAAGAAGAAGAAGAAGAAGAAGAAGAAGAAGAAGTCCTAGTAGCAACTCACACCTTAAGCTCTATGAATAATAAAACTGCCAGCCTGAGACATGGGCTCAATTTGTTCAGGAGTAAACCTTCTTCCTGCAAAATGTTTTCTCAATTTCTTGTATTTTTTTTACGATAAGTTCTGTAAAAAATCCCTTTTGTGCCAAATTTAGTATTAACCAACAAAGTCACATTGTTGTTTTTAGTTAATTCTTGGTGAGATGCGTTTTTTTTTTTAATTGTACAGGTGACGAGAAGTTTCGTGAAAAGATGTTGACGCCGTCAGCAAACATACCGAAGAAAAGGAAAAGAAGGTATGGCATTAAGCACTTGGAGAAGATGAAATGGGAAGTGCTTGTGGTGGATTCTTACATGGTAAATGCATGTTGTCTACCTTCTGGCAAAGTTGTGGTCTTTTCTGGGTTACTTGACAAGTTCAAAGATGAAGCAGAGTTAGCAACAATCCTTGCTCATGAGGTACATTCCATAGACCCCCTTCATTGCTGAATTGCATTGGTTTTGAATCTCACGGAAAAAATTTCACAAGAAATTATTACAATCAAGTTTCTGAATGTGCGTCAAGGGTGCAGCGGCTAATAAAAGGACTAGATTCTACTAAAATCTGTGAGGAACTAAATTTTGTAAATTAATGCTTTTAACAACTTTATTTACTTCTAGCAGCTATGAGGAAAAGAAAGGTCTGCACTTCGACATTTTGGTTAAGAAAGATGAAAGAAAATGCTGGAATATTGAACAATTTGAGTCCCATATATGCCATGGTGACATTTTATCCCCAATAATAGGAACTTCATTCATGTTCATGGTTTTTTTTTTCTTTTTCTTTAATTGATCAGGTTGGACATGGCGTGGCTCGACATATAAACGAAGTAACCTTTGTAAAATGGTTGGTGAATTTAATCTTACTATGGCTTCTTCCAAAAGATATGCAATCTAACGATAAGGCCAAAATTCTCCAACCAGTGGAATATTTCTTCTCGCGAAGGTATGTACTAGTTCATTCGTTCTACCGTTCTACATTAACATATATGCTTTCATATTCTTGTTCTGTTTCTCTTAAATCCTCCCAGTTGACTTTAGAGATGTCACTTTCAGCCGGTGATTTGGTTAGCAAAAAGATGCAAGAATTTGGTAATCTTTTCATGTTGTTGTCAACAGATGCAAGAATTTGGTAATATTTTCATGGTGTTGTCAAAAACACCATGAAAAGATAACACCATGAAAAGATTACCAAATTCTTACATCCTTTTGCTAACCAAATCACCGGGCACTAGAAATATTCAGGAGAAATGGAAGTGGTTAGACATAGTACGGTTGTTTTCTTTTCTTTCTTTTTTTTCTGAACAGAGTTTGAAATAAGTTCATATAATATATTCGATTAAAATAGAATTATATTTTCTTGATCCCATAATTTATCTTTATGTTAGTAATTACTGTTACAATGCTTCTCTTGGTTAATATTAATTTTATTATAATTATAATCAAATTTATTTATGTATTTATTTTTGTAGGAGAGAAATGGAAGCAGACTACATAGGTTTAATGTTGATGGCTTCGGCTGGTTATGATCCTCAGTTGGCACCAGAGGTATTTACAAAGCTCGATAGCTCCAAGAGCGACTTCCTATCGACTCACCCAACAGGAACTAAGAGGAGAGAAAAGTTGCAAGATCCCCAAGTGATGGGAAAAGCAGTGGCCATCTACAGAGAAGTTAAAGAAGGGCTTGGACTAAGAAGTTTTATCTAACAACACATTGTCACGGTTAACCTGAGTGAGTAGTTCAACTCGCAAATAAACTCGGTTTCACAGAAAGTATATTTTTTTGGAAGTCGCAAATAAACTCAGTTCCAAAGGCGTAATACGAGATATATCCATTTGATCTCCATTGTATACTAGTAATGATGCTTCATTTGTTTTTTTTTCAACAACGAAAGAAATCACGTTAATAAGGAAAACGATTAAAAGAGAAACGGAGCATACCCCTGAACAGAAAAACCAACCCCATAGCACTGCAAACAAACCTAATGCCTCAACAACAACTAGAAACCTAGTGGGCAATGCTCTATTGGCACGCACATAAACAAACCCCGAAACAAAACAACAGGTCCGTTGGCACCAAGAGCCTCCTACGCCCATAAGACAAAGTGGAGCCCAAACGAAAAGCCCAAAAGACAGCAAAACCAAACCCAAGCCCAAAGAGAGGCCCAAAGATACAACATCAACCCTAATGCCCTAGTGCACCCAGGAGGAAGCCTTGCTTATGGATGGAGGTGGCAGAACGGCGGCGGCAGCGACGGGGGACCTTGCCTCGACGGAGACCAGACCACAGGGGGGAGAGGGGAGGGAATTTTGAAGCTACACCGGTCAATGGGACTTGTTCTTCTCCCCAAACTGTCGAACAAAACCGGGGGAGGGGGAGGGGGGAGAAGAAATAGGGAGCTTTGAAGGGTGTAGCGGCAGATCCCACGAGAACATGTGGAGAGGAAGAGGAGGGGAGGGCTCACCAGAGATGGAGGTGTCGGCGGTGGAAGCGCAAGCGGTGGCTGGGAGGCGGCGAGGCGCAGCGACAGTTGGAGCTGCAGATCTGGAACGGCGGTAACTTTGACGGACAGAGGCGGTCGGCGGCGACGGGCAGAGAAGCTCACTTTTGGACGGGGGCGGCGGGGTAGTTGAAAATGACCAACGGAATCCCCTCATCCCGCCAAGGGGAGGGGAAAGAAATCAAAGAGGAGGATTCGACTTCGATTCCGGAAACCCGGTGGCGCACCTGAGATTTGAGATCCGGTGGAGGCTACGCTCATCTGAAAACCGGCGGGGGGCAGGTGGCTAGCGGAGGCGGCGAGTAGGCAGGGACTATGGTTGTGGGAGACATCACACTACGCAAAAAAGAGGGGGACGGTCCTGGTGACACGTTCCAACTGCAAGTGCACAGTTGTCAGTGTAGTAATAATTCCGGTAAGACCGGGTTTCTCGAACCCAAAGGACTTCTTGTAAACTAGTTAAGACTTCGTAACCTTATGTGGGCAAAGCGCGTTGAGTTTGTTGAAATAATCTAAGAAACTAATTATTAAAATTGATTTAATTGATATGAGGAAAAGTTCAGGATATTTCTTCGGGTCACTAAGGATTTTACACCAATTCGGATTTATGTTCAAGCAACACGAATGTCTTCTACCTAGCCAAACGAGCACCTATGATTTGAAGATTTCTCAACCAAAGCCTAAATTCAAACTCTTGTACCTGATTTCTCTAGCCTACTCAAGTTCAAATAAGAATTATGTTCTTATGGTCTACTCTTAGTTCAAACTAACTAGCAAGATTTCTCAACCCTAGATACGGCTAGTGCTTGATTCAAGTTTCCGTGTAGCGAATATTGATTTCTCTAACATCCCCTGCCTATAATCATCCTATTGCGAGATCAAACAATAGAAACGATAGGATCAAGTACATAAACCAAACATAGATAAGCAAAACACTTTCAATTAAGCTAAAAGCATGAAACAAGATCCATAAATCACCAACATGGTGTTCAAACCCTAGCTCCCTATAAGATATCCCGAATTAAGAGTTTAGTTAACACAAATCATGATCAAGATACAAGTTTTTATAGGACTGCAACTCAGGCGGGTTGGCACCCCTGTCCAAGCCAGAGCCCGAGCCCACCCCGACCCGGGTTAAGAGCATTCTCAACCCGTCCGAGCCCAAATTCGTATCAAGCAATTCGAGTTCGGGTTGAATTCGGGCTAGTACATTACACTTAATAATCTTTTTAAAAACACAAAAACATAATAAATTGTTGGCGAAAAACAAATCAACTAGTTCAAGAACAAAACGATGATTAAAAATATCGCTAATAATCAAGAGAAAAGTAGCATATTCATGTTAGATATGCTACATAATTCTTTTAAAATATAATATTTATAGCTAGTGGTCATGCAAATCGGGCAATTCGGGTTAGCTCGTTGCTCGATATTTGTGCCCAAGCCCGACCCTAATTGCAATTCGGGCTGAGAATTTCTGTGCAAGCCCGTCCAAATTACCAAAACTATGTGTCCGGGCTCTATTTAAGTTCAGGTTGAGCTCGGGTTAGTCGGTTTCAACCCGCCCAAGTTGCACCCCTAAGTTTTCATGATCATGAACAAAAACTAGAGAAAGGGAAGAGAAAAGATCAAACGAATTCTCAAAAGCTTCTCCTCACAATCTCCAAGCTCCAATGCGTCAAAAACAACGTCCCACCCCAAAAAAATAAGCCCTCACCAGGTCTAATACATTCTCCAAGTGTTTAGAATAATTTAGGAGTAACTAAAAATTTACCCCAAGACGTTTCCAAAATATGATGCTCACGACCAGGTCGTGTGACCTATGAAACTATGTCGTGTGACCTAGTCCAATACTTAGAATTTTTTCTGCTCAGCTACACAGGTCGTGAGACCTCTGATCATAGGTCGTGTGACCTGTTACCATATCATGCTGCTCACTGCCTTCATGGCACTAGGTCGTGTGACCTGTTCACAGAGGTCGTGCGACCTAGTGTTACTTAGCCAAATTTCAGCTTTTCTTTTATGACTTTCTCTGTGCCATAACTTTCTCGTCCGACTTCCGTGACACCCCGTTGGAAAGCTCTTCGAGTCTGCTTCCAATTGCCACCGGTATCACTTCCATCTTCGTTGTACAACTCAAAATATCCTCAAAACATCCTCAAATTTGCTCTAAAACATCCTGGAAAAGCAAATAAGGACCCGGATTTTGATCCCGAACTCCGATGAATGTGATTTTTGCACCTTTGGATTCCTTTTGAGACATAGACTTTGATCACGTAGAGAAATTCTCGTTTTCGGACCATTTTCTCGTTTTTCTCAATTATTGCCCAAATTTGGCGAAAACATCCAAAACGCGCAAATTCACCTTTTTCTTCTATTCCGAAGCTCGTTTCTTCTCTCCACTTGATTCCCACATACGTAATTCATGTCAAACAAAGAACACGAACACTACCGCGAAGATAAAATATGATAAATTATCAAATCCTACTCAAAACCATTAAGAAACGCCCGGATTGTACTTTAAAGCTCAAAAACATCTAAAAGTGCATTTTCTTCATATTTTGGCTCGAATCTCGTCACTTTGCACCGAAACGTACACAAATAAAAATGTAAAGCATACTAAAGATAACTCTTATGAATGAGTTATCACCTGGCGTCAGCTCCATTGTTGAGGAGGAGCCGCCACCAGGAAGGGTGCGGCTAGGTTTTCTCTTGAGAGAAAAAGTTTTAGAGAGAGAAGGCTACACGTATGTTTCCTTTAGTAGTAGTAATAAGAATGAACCTGAGTTCTCGATCAACCTGAATCCTACAAATCATGGAGTTTTCATTGGGAGCACGGAAATAGTTATGACGATTAAATAATTCCAGTAGTAGTAATAAGAATAAACCCGAGTTCTGGATCATCACTGAATCCTCCAAATCACGGAGTTTTCATTGGGAGCACGGAAACAGTTATGACGATTAAATAATTCCAGTAGTGGTAATAAGAATGAACCTGAGTTCTTTATCATCACTGAATCCTCCAAATCATGGAGTTTTCATTGGGAGCACGGAAACAGTTATGACGATTAAATAATTCCAGTGGCTCAATTCACAGAAAATTGTATCTTTAGAGCAATTTTTGTTTTCCTCAACAGTATCTTCAACTAAATTTCACGGCATTTCAGATACACTATTGAGGTCTTTTTACTAAAGGAGTACCCGTGACATAAACGAATCTAATTGTTTAACAGAAATCAACAAATTCACAGAATCTGCCCAAGAGTTTGAACACCAACACCAGAAGACTTGTTGCAGCGGAGAAAAAGAAAAAGTTTGAGCAGCATTCTTGCCTTGCTGATGAGACGAAATCAGATGAAGAGAGACGAAGTTTAGGGCCTGAGTGGAGGAAGATTGTACTCCTGCTTGCCAGATTGAGTGAATTTTGGCTTAAGTTTTACTGAGACCAGATTGCAGAAGAAAATGTAGGCTGAATGACGTATATACTATTGTAACCCCCCCCCCCCCCCTTCCCATTACGCTCTAAACTTCCTAATGGAACACAAAACTGTCTAGAGCTGTCAACCGGACGAGCTAAGAGCATATCCAACCCTATGGGGGGAGCGGGAGGGGTAAACCCGTATAAAAGTACGGTTCAAGTCCAACCCCATGAGGGGAGAGGGATGGGGAGGGGATTCTATGGAGAGAAATTTCGCCTTTGGTGTGGAATGGTTAGGGGGATTTCCCATGGACATGCCCCTGCCCCTCCCCCTACATGGGTTAAAATGTATAGATGAAAAATGGGTTGGAGATGAGTTGTAGTTTGGGGGATGGGGATGAGAAGGGGGAAGAGGAAAATGGTGGGTCTGGGAAGGGAGGGGGAGGCGGAGGGGGAGGGGAGGTGGAAAAAATTGCATGGGTTGGAGATGCCCTAATTGAGGACCACCGGTCCTGGTTCGATTTGGTTTGGTCCTGGAATCAGTCGGGCCGGTCACAGTTTGATACAGAAATTCGATATACTATAACCGGCCCGACCCACGGGACTGGACCTCTATAACCGGGCCGGTTCGATTCAAGCCGTTTCTGAAGCGGTAGTTTTTTAAATATTTATATGTGTGTGTGTAAAAACTCGCATCTCTTTGACTATTTGTTATGCTGAAAAAAAAAGCTTGTAAAGATTGACAAAACCTGTACTCGTAAAAACTTGTAACATGTATATGCACACATATATAATGTGGGTAGGTTATGGGCTGATTGCGGTCCTTGCCTGGTTCAGTTCCGGTTACAAGCTGGTCCCAGTCTTTACACGGGCCAGTTAGGGTGGGTCCCGTAGTCCATAAAATCTCAAAACAACCTGGACCACTACATACTCCGTCGTGGGGCCGGTTTTGAACCACACCGGTCCCAGTTCGGTCTGGTTCATTACTCCCACGGGCCGGTTCAGTCCGGTTTGGAGGTCGGTCGGTCCATTGACTGCACCGGCAAGTCAAACAACCGTAAACAAGGGCATGTATGAAATAGCTACCTTTTAAGAGGGGGCTGTGATAAAATAAATAAATAAATAAATAAATAAATAAATAAATAAATAAATAAATAAATAAATAAATAAATAAATAAATAAATAAATAAATAAATAAATAAATAAATAAATAAATAAATAAATAAATAAATAAATAAATAAATAAATAAATAAATAAATAAGGAGACGCACAACGGCGTCTGCTTGTTTCCTCGTGTTTCGACGATGAAGTGAAGGAGACGGAAGAAGGAGACAACGCACAACGGCGTCGCCTCCGCAGTCTGCCTCACCGGTCGTCGGCGTCGCCTCCGGTCTCCCTACTCCGGCGAGCGATTCTCGGCAGGTAAACCCTAAGTACTCCTTCTTGCAATGGGGAAGGGGGCTGGCTGGGCAGTACAAGTTTGTGTTGCATTACTTGGTGGGGTTTTGGGGACCCCTTAGTTAGGGTTTTGGACCAATTCTCAGTTGTGATGATGTTGTTTCACTTGTGGGTTCAAGTGCTTCTTGCTATAGGGTTCCTCTGTGGTATGCTTATTTGCTCTTCAAGTTGAGAAAAATGGGTATAATCTGAAGAATAAAAAGTTAGAAACATGTGCAATTTCTATCAAAATCCTCTAGGACTTGTTTGTGTCTTTTTTGTTATGTTCTTTGCTTTCGCTATTTGAATTCATTTCTACTTATTTTCTCTTCAAGTTCACCCGTATTGCAAGTTCCATACGAGGTTGCAGAATCAAAAGTTTTGTTTATGTTTCGAGAACATAGGTCTAATATGTCAAAATCCTTCTATGTAATTGTGAGAAAATTGATAATCTAAATACCATCTTCTCCGAATTTGGTAATAAATTAACAATCAATTTCATATAAATTATGAAATTGGAATTTTTATTGAATGCTCTACTTGTGACTGAATTTTTTTTGTTCACAATAATGTTTTTCAAAAGATACAAGTTTTTTTTTAGTAAAATAGAAATCTACAATGTCATATAGTATGTTTTTGGCGTTTGTACGTGAATTTTATTTTTTAAATTTGTGCTCCCCTTTACTGAATTCCTGGCTGTCCATTGATGAAGCAACTTGACCAGAAAACAGAAGCACTTGATGGGTTTCACTTACTTAAGGTCAAAGCTCCAAATATTCATCCCCACCTGCCAAAAAACACTCATATGCAGCTCCAACAACAACAACAACAACTTTGTACTTTCCTACAAAGGTTTGTCCCAGAGGTTCATTGATAGATTCCCCTCTCAGGTCAATTATCTCAGGACACTCTCTAGTGAGATTCACAGCATTCAGAGACCAACCCTAGTGCCAGATCTCCTAAACCTGAGGTGGGTTGTGACAAACCAGGAAGGGTTTTTAAAGAAAACCCTAGCCCCAATTCTTCTCTCCACAAGCAGCAGAGCAAGTGAAGAGGATGAAGAAAAGGTTCCATTGATGAGATTTTCTAGTAGCTTCTCTCTGACTCCTCCTATCAAAGAAAACGCTACCCTTGTTATTCTCGCTTCTCTCGCCTTGATCGGCTTACGATTTCTGAGAGTGGAGAAGATCCCGTATTCGAATAGGAACCATTTGGTTCTGTCAAATCATCCCTTAAGAAGCAAGTGGAGAGATTTTGTAATGAAGTGGATGAAGAAAATCTACAAAGGGGAGACATTGCCTCCAAACAGCGAAAAAAGCATTAGAGTACAGACTGTGATGGTGAAGTTACTTGAAGCCTTGAATGATGGGTTGAGGCTAGAGAATGCGAGCAGCCTCAAGTTCTCTGGCGACGACGAAGAACTCGTCATCAAAATTGGTGAGTTGATTACATGATTAATTTTTCATCAATCATTTTCTTTCATACCATGTTTAATTTTCAAATCTAGCTAAATTCTCAATTGATGCGATGCTTAGCCATTGAATTTGCATTTCCAAACAACTTCTCTTATTGGAATGGGGTTCCGAAGGATGGGAAATCAATGAGGTTATCTTGAGTCTGTCCAGGTGACAAGAGGTTACGCGAAAATATGATGACGACACCAAGAGAACCAAGCAAAATAAGATATGGTATCGAGCATTTGGAGAAGGTGAAATGGGAAGTGCTCGTGGTGGCGGATTCAAATGTGAATGCAGGTTTTAGGCCTTCTGGGAACGTTGTGGTGTGTTCTGGGTTGCTTGACAAATTTAAAGACCAAGCTGAGTTGGCAACCATCCTTGCTCATGAGGTACATTCTAATGTCTCCTTCTATGATCAAGTCTCATTAAGACGAAAACATGCACACAAAAATTAGAACTTTTGACATGTAAACCCATATGCAGTATAGGTTCGCTGACAGTATAAGATTTGACACATAACCATTCTGCATTATGTAGTTTACTGACATCACGCTCTACTTACATAACAGCTATTAGCGCACAGTTAACGTTTGTTAACGACCATTAAAAAACCGGGGCGTGATGTCAGTAAATTACATACTGCAGGACGGTTATGTGTCAAAACTCATACTGCATGTCCAAGAGTGTCAGCGAACCTAAACTGCATAGGGGTTAGGGGTTATATGTCAAAAGTTCAAAAAATTATAAAGGGGTTTCTGAATATGAAGGATATGGGTTTCCAGTTTAGTTGAAAAATCAGTGGCAACTGCTGAATTAAACTTTCTAAAAAGTACAGGTATAGTAAAATTTTGACTAGCTAGATCCTGCTTGTATATGTGAGAAGTTTTTTGCGCAAGATTATTTAACAAATTAATTTTGTTTATTGGCTTTGGAGAAGTGAAGATTGCATTTTCCACATTTTTTTCGGATAAGAAAAAACGGTTGAATCCCCATGGCGAGACCTGAAATGCAATTACACGCATTCGTGTTCTTTTACATTCTTCTTTATGTTTCTTTTGAATCAGATTGGGCATGGCATAGCTCGACATAAAAATGAAGTAAGTTTATCAACATGGTTGGGGACGCTTATCACGCTGTTTCTTTTCGAGGATATGCCGCACTATCAGATTTTGCTAATACTACTAGTGAGGAATTTCGTCTCGCGAAGGTATGCGCAATTTCTTGGTTATACTCTTAAAAAGTACTCTAATAAGAGATAGCAACGTTTTCAGAACAGAGATAGGAATAAATTGTTGTCAAAATTTCAGTCCTGATAGATGGAGTAAAAGATACTTTCATCCCCTCAGGTTTACTGCAAAGACACTTTCACACCTTTCTATTTGGGAAATGACACTTGCACCCCTTTGATGTTCCAAACTTCAGGACACTTCCGTCCTCTGACTATGTCATATCATACTGTATGAGAACGAAATTGTCCCTGAAACTACTATAGTCTATAGTGACAAACAATCGCACCCAGACTAACGTGAATATTCTGAAATTCGACTGACATAAGTGGTCAAAGTGTCAATACCTAAACTACAAGGGGTGAAAGTGTCCTTGCATCAAACCTGAGGGGTGAACTTATCTTTTACCCTGATAGATATTGTAGCTTCAAAGTATTCTCCAGGATAAAAGACACTTCCACTCCTTCAAGTTAAGAATTGCCACTTTCACCCCTTTTGTGTTCCAAACTTCAGGAGACTTTCACTCCCACTGACTGTGTTACAGCCCTCCAGTACTAGTAGGTAAATATTAGGTACATTTTTTATACAAGTGTTCTTTTGCCTAATAGATAACGAATATTTTTAGGGTCTTCTTTAGTATTGAATAGGAAAAAATAAGACATGATTGAGTTAATTATTTATTTTATATTAGAATAGTGGACATGTTGAGAGAAAATAGTGGAAATCATGGAGAAAATGTAGAAAACATTTTATTACCCACGTAAATAAGAGAGGAAAATGGTTTTGCCTTACAAATTATCATCGCCAAGTTTGGCGACGTTGATGATTATTTTGTGTTTTGCCTATCAAAATACCTATGCTATTGGAGTATAAATTTTGCTAACTTATATATAATTTGCCTACAAAAATGATTTACATAACCTATTGGAGATGCTCTCTAAGAGAGCAAATTTATCTCTGAAACTACTATATTGACGATTGGCATCCTCCAGAAATTTGAAGGAAGAAGGGAGTGAAAGTGTTGTATTGTTGGATACAAAATTCCAAGTATACGATTATCGTTCCAAGTAGTATCTAGAAAGACCGGAGTCAAATCCACAAGAAGAATAGGATTAGAGTTTTGAGTAACCAGGCAACTAGTTAAAACGACTAAAGCAAACTAAGATTGCCACAGAGGTTCATTAGTAGATTCCTGTCTCAGGTCAATCACAAGGGTTTTCCACAGAGGTTCTTCATTGGTAGATTCCTGTCTCAGGTGAATCTAAGGACATCATTGTTGTCAACTAAGATTCAAAGGTTTCAGAGGCCATTGGTGGAAACCCTAGTGCCAAATGGGCTTATGTTAAGAAAGCAGAGTGGGCTTATGAAGAAAACCCCAGCCCCTCTAATGATCTACAAGAGCAGAATAGCAAGTATAATTCCACTAATGGCAGTCTCAAGGAATCCTTCTCAGGCAGAGTTCTGTTCAGCTGTTATATTCTATTCTATGGTTTAATTGCATTGATCTTCCTAGTATTTGGGAAAAATCGAGAAAGTACCTCATTCGGATAGAAGCCATTTCGTTCTGTCAAATCATTTCTTGGAGAGCATGTTGGGGAATATTGTATTGGAGTACATAAAAAAGAAACGCGGAGGGCGAACATTGCCTCCAATAGCAAAGAAGGCATTAGGTTAATATTTGAATTTTATAATTATTATTCTTGGTTAATATTTGAATTTATAATTATTATCAACATTATTTTTTAATTTATTTTTGTAGGAGAGAAATGGAAGCAGACTACATAGGTTTAATGTTGATGGCTTCGGCTGGTTATGATCCTCGGTTGGCACCAGAGGTATTTACAAAGTTGAATAGCTCCAAGAGCGACTTCCTATCAACTCACCCAACAGGAACTAAGAGGAGAGAAAAACTGCAAGATCCCAAAGTGATGGGAAAAGCAGTGGACATCTACAGAGAAGTTAAAGAAGGACTTGGACTAAGAAGTTTTATCTAACACCTTGTCACGGTTACCTGAGTTAGCAGTTCAACTCGCAAACAAACTCAGTTTCACAGGAAGTTACTCCAAAGGCGTCGTACTAGATATATCCATTTGATCTCCATTGTATACTGATGCTTTGATACGCTACTGAGGTCTTTTACTAAAGGAGTACTAGTGACAATTGACAGGTTGAGTGAATTTTGGCTTCAGTTTTACTGAGACGAGACAATTGTAAAAGAATATGTAGGCTGAATGACATATATATACCATTGTACCCTCCTTAAGCTCTAAATCTCCTACTAATGGAACACCAAACTGGCTAGAGCTGTCAACCGGACAAGCTAACTGAGGAACACCGGTCCTGGTTCGTTTTGGTTTGGTCCTGGACTCAACAGGGCCTGCCACAGTTTGGTTCAGAAATTTGATATACTATAACCGGCCCGGCCCACGGGACTGAACCTCTATAACCAGGCCGGTTCGTTTCAAGCCGGTCCTGAACCGGTAAGTTTTTTTAAAATATTTATATGTATATATGTGTGCATGTGTGTAAAAACTCGCATATCTTTTAGACTTTTACCATTTGTGATGCTGAAAAAAAGACCTTGTAAGGATTGACAAAACTTGTACATAGGGGTGTTCATAAACCGACCGCACCGGCAAAACCGGACCGCACCAAACCGAATGTACCTAAACCGATGGTTCAACAATTTTTTTTTAAAGAACGGTTTTACTATTTTGAGAACCTAACCGGGCATCAACCGAACTGAGACCGAACCGACAAAATCGAAAAAAAAAAAAAAAAAAAAAAAAAAAAAAAAAAAAAAAAAAAAACGCACCGCACCGAGAAAAGTTTTAAATACAAATTTTAGTATTTTGTTTACTACCTCCGTGTTCTAACTAATTCCTCACAGTTTGAGTTTAACACTTAAAGCCGTACAACCACACCATAGTCATAATTTACTAAATAAGAAATTTTTATATCTCCATGTTGAGATAAAAGAAAAGTAGGAACCACTATTTTTTTTTTTAATGTTGAGTTTATCTTGTTTTGATTTTTGGTAAATAACAAAGACATAAGTAAACCGGTATTTTTGTTATGGTTAGTTTACTTTGCCTCAAAGTTAGGATTAATACATAATATAATGAGTTCTAAATCGAATGGTTAAACCGGACCGAACCGGAATTTTTGGTGCAATTTTTAATTTCTAAGTTTGAAACTGAAGGTATTTCGGTTTAGGTGTCTCATATCCTCCAAAACCGACCGAACCGGACTATGAACACCTACTTGTACCTGTAAAAACTTGTAACATGTGCATATATAACGAGGCGTGACCCCGCGCCTTGGCGCGGGGTGAGTCGATAAATAATTTTCATGAAATGGAGTTAAGTTGCTTATATGAATGTGAAATATGCAAAAGAAATTTGGTTCATGATTTCGAAAAAGTTGCTTAATATTATTGAAACAGTTCTTTTCAACAATTACTGCAATCAAATCACGTTTCTTTCTCTTTATGATTTTTATTATCGATGAGTGACTTTTAATTTTTTTAATATATAATATTTCAAATTCTCCTTTTTAATTTTTTTGAGAATATTATTTTTATAATTGTTCGTAACTGAAAGTGTACAATATTCTTACATGTTAAAGTACCAACTAATTGATGTACTGTCATGTTCTTTGTGAAAACATTATTGATCGATAAGAAACTTTTAGAAACTTGTCTGACATAAAACTAACTTAGATGAAAATTGAAAGAAATTTTGTATGGAATATTGAAACAAATTTATCATAAAACCACCAACGTCGTTTACACACATGAAGATGAACTTATTTCAGTGTGTTACATTACAAAATGTACAAAATGCATTCTACATATGTCTTAAGAGTGAAATTTATTTCCCTAAAAAAATTCTTACAAATTTATTCACATATATCTTTAAATTTGAATATGAGATCATGGTTCATGTTATCAAATGTTATAACTATGCAATAATATGCATAACTAAGAATTTGTAGAAGTATTTTCTTTGTAAACAATAAGAAAAATTACTTCTGAACTTCATGTACCTATATTATTTGTTGAATTTTCTTTCAAACAAATATTATTTGTTGAATTTATTATGATATTAAGATACAATTAGCTGAGAAAAAAGTTTGGGAATTAACATAATATAATATAAAAAATACATTTATGGTCATATAATTAAACATGTCAATCTTAAAATAATCATATGACATTAAAGTTAATGTGATGAAGTTGAGAAAATTAATATTGACCAATTAGTGTGACATACTGCTGGAAAAATGAGTGTGACACCTTTTCTCAGAAAGTCACTTATGTCTTTTGTATACATGTAGAATTGTAGATGCAACATGTCTTTAAGAATGTAATTTCTTTTCCTACTCAAAATAATATAATTACATACAAATATAGCTCTTTTATTACTTGTTGGCATAAAAATATTGCATTTTTTAGAGCAAAAGAACTTGTAAAAAATGATAAAGCTTGTAAAACGAACTTGTAAAAACTTTTAACATCTATATACAAGTGATATATAATGTGGATCAGTTATGGGCTGGTTCTGTGCTGGTCCAGGTCTTTACACAAGCCGATAAGGGTCGGTCCCGCGGTCTATAAAATCTCAAACCGGCCCGGACCACTGCATACTCGGTCGTGGCCGGTTTTGAACCACACCGGTCTCGGTTCGGTTTGGTTCATTGCTTACATGGGCCGATTCCGTCCAGTCTGGCAGTCTGTCGGCCCACATGACAGCTCTAGAAAAGGCAGACACTCACAGTGTGTAGAAATTGGTTTTCAGAAAGAGCAGTCCAGTTATAGAGACCTTCATTTGCAATTACCAATGACCTCGGCACCACAGAGAACAAGGGCCTATATGAAATAGCTAACCTTTTAAGAGGGGGCTGTTATAAATGTAAGAAAATAAAGCAAAAACTAAAAAACAAAAAAGCAAATGAATAAATACAATTCCTCGCAATGTTTCTTCTTGGCCAAGAATGAAATCAGTCTCTGCAATAATCCTCAACGCTCCCTTAATTAAGGTCTCCATTGATGTAGCAACTTGACAAGAAAACAATAGCAATTCATGGGTTTCACTTATTTGAGGTCAAAGCTCCAAATATTCATCCCCACCTGCCAAACAACACTCATATGCAACAACAACAACAACAACATTGTACTGTCCTACAAAGGTTTGTCCCAGAGGTTCATTGATAGATTCCTGTCTCAGGTTAATCTCAGAACACTCTCTAGTAAGATTGACAGCATTCAGAGACCAACCCTAGTGCTAGATCTCCTAAACCTGAGATGGGTTGTGTTAACAAACCAGCAAGGGTTTTTAAAGAAAACCCTAGCCCCAATTCTTCTCTACAAAAGCAGCAGAGCAAGTTTAGTTCCATTGATGAGATTTTCTCGTAGATTCTCTCCGACTCCTCCGAGCAAAGACACCATTACCCTTGTTATTCTTGCTTCAATCGCATTGATCTTCGTAGTATATGGGAGAGTGGAGAAGATCCCCTATACGGATAGGAACCATTTCGTTCTGTCAAATCATTCCTTGGAGAGCAAGTTGGGAGATTTTCATTTGAAGAGGATGAAGAAAGAGTACGAAGGGAAGACATTGCCTCGAGATAGCAAAGAAAGCATTCGAGTGCAGGCGGTGATGGAGAAGTTACTTGAAGCCTTGAATGATGGGTTGAGGCTAGAGAATGCGACCAGCCTTAAGTACACCGGCGACGAAGAAGAACTCGTCATCAAAATAGGTGAGTTGATTGGTTACATGATTAATTTCTCATCAACCATTTTCTTTTAATATATGTTTATCATCAAATCTAGCTAAATTTTAAGTGATGTAATGTGGTACATTGATTATGAGTGAAATATCGCGTTTTTTAACAACTATTGGGCGGGATTCGGAAAGAGGGAAATGATTGAGGTTTTCTTGAGCCTGTCCAGGTGATAAGAAGTTAGGTGAAAATATGATGACGACGATGACGACAAGGGTGATAAAATGCAGATTAAATTCTTGTATGTTTGGGCTTTATTTCTTCTCATTTTAAGCTTTGTGTAAATGGGCTAATGTAACAGCCCATAACTATTAGTCTGAGCCCATTTATTCAATCAGCCCATTATAAACCCTAATCACTTCCAGCCGTTGGATTAGTCTAGTACATCCGACCGTTGGCATGTCTTGTATAAATTGTGAGCTACAGTAACGGACTCAATCAATGAATTCATTCTCTTCTTTTGGTTCATTCACTGTGCCTCTCTCTCTTCTCTGTATTTTCTCTCTAGAACCTTTAGGTTCTTTCATGGTATCAGAGCCTTGGCAACAGGGGCTGCTGATCTCTCCTGGTTTAGACAACTTCTTCATGATTTGAAAATTCAATTGCCAGAACCTCCATTACTTTGGACAGATAATTTATCTGCCTTAGCCATGACAAAAAATCCACTCTTTCATGCTCGAACAAAGCATATAGAGCTGGATTATCATTATGTGAGAGAGCAAGCTCTTCTAAAACATGTTTCTATTTGCTATGTTTCAGGTACTAACCAGATTGCGGATCTCTTCACAAAATCTCTAGCAGCAGCTCAATTTGAAGGATTCAAGTCTAAACTCATGATACAGCAGCACCATGAGTTTAAGGGAGCGTGATAAAATGCAGATTAAATTCTTGTATGTTTGGGCTTTATTTCTTCTCATTTTAAGCTTTGTGTAAATGGGCTAATGTAACAGCCCATAACTATTAGTCTGAGCCCATTTATTCAATCAGCCCATTATAAACCCTAATCACTTCCAGCCGTTGGATTAGTCTAGTACATCTGACCGTTGGCATGTCTTGTATAAATTGTGAGCTACAGTAACGGACTCAATCAATGAATTCATTCTCTTCTTTTGGTTCATTCACTGTGCCTCTCTCTCTTCTCTGTATTTTCTCTCTAGAACCTTTAGGTTCTTTCAAAGGGAACCAAGCAAAATAAGATATGGTATTGAGCATTTGGAGAAGATGAAATGGGAATTGCTTGTGGTGGATTCAGATATGGTGAATGCGGGTTTTATGCCTTCTGGGAAGGTTGTGGTGTTTTCTGGGTTGCTTGACAAATTCAAAGAAGAAGCTGAGTTGGCAACTGTCCTTGCTCACGAGGTACATTCTAATGTCTCCTTCCATGATTAATTTTCATTGATTTTGCATCTTAAGACAGAAACTTGCACAGAAAATTATAAACGAGTTTCCGAATATGAAAGTTTCACAAAATTAGAGAAAATTTTGACTAGCTAGATCCTGCTCGTCTATATGAGAATTTTTTTATACAAAATTATTTAATTAATTTAGTCTAATGGCTTTGGAGAAGTGAAGATTGCATTTTCCACATTTTGTCTAGAAAGTATCAGAGAAAATGGGAAAAAGCCGGTCGAATCCCTATGGCGAGAGACCTAAAACCCAAATACACGCTATCATGTTCTTTTACATTCTTCTTTATTTTTTCTTTTTGTGAATCAGATTGGGCATGGCGTAGCTCGACATATAAATGAAGTAAGTCTATCAGAATGGTTGGCGGAGTTCATCGCGTTATTGCTTCTCCCGGAGAATACGCCGGACTATAAGAAGCGTATGGTACAAAAACTAGTGAAGAATTTCTTCTCGCGCAGGTACGCGCAATTTCTTGGTTATACTCTTAAAAGTTACTCTAGTAGTAAGAGATAGCAACGTTCTTAGAACAGAGATAGGAATAAATTGTTCTTGAAATTTCAGTCCTGACTGATAGAGCAAAAGACACTTTCACACCTTTTGTGTTCCAGTGCGAATTTGTCCCTGAAGCTACTAGTGACAAACAATCGCTCCCAAACTAACGATGTCACAATTGGAGAGTGAATATTCTGAAATTCGACAGACATGAGGGGTCGAAGTGTCATTTCCCAAACTAGAAGAAGTGAAAGTGTCTCCATCAAACCTGAGGGAGTGAAATTGTCTTTTATCCTGATAAATATTTTAGTTTCAAAGTATTCTCCAGGGTAAAAGACACTTTCACTGCCTCAGGTTTGATGGAAAGACACTTTCACCCTTTTGGTTTAGGTAATGACACATCCACCCCTTTTGTGTTCCAAACTTCGGGAGACTTACACTCCCCTGACGTGTTATATCATATTTTAAGAGAGCGAATTTGTCTCTGAAATTCCCATAGTGACGAATACCGCCTCTAGCCTAACAATGTCAGAATTAGAGAGTGTAGAAATTTTGAAATTTGACATACAGAAGGGAGTGAAAGTGTTATATTCCCAAACAGGAAGAGGTGAAACTGTCTTTGCATCAGACCTGAGGGGGGTGAAAGTGTCTTTCACCATATTCTCCATGATTTTAGAGTTAACTGTAGAAAGTAGTGTCCTCTGGTAATCCAGCAGAGTTTTAACTAATCATTGTACAATCGAAATAGGGCTATTTTTCCTTAATTTTTTCTTTAAAATGTTCCGAGAGTACTATATATGATCATTTATTCTTGACGAATAATGTTATGATTGTTGTTTTGATTTTTGTAGGAGAGAAATGGAAGCGGACTACATAGGTTTGATGTTGATGGCGTCGGCTGGTTATGATCCGAGTTTGGCACCAGATGTTTATGCAGAGCTAGTTAGCTTGGAAATGCTGGAATTTATATCGACGCACCCTTCAGGAACTAAGAGGAAAAACAGGCTGCAAGAGCCAGAAGTGATGGGAATAGCAAAGATCCTCTACGAAGAAGTTAAAGAAGGACGTGGAGTGAGAAATTTCGTCTAAAACCATATTTTCTATGGTTCGATTACCTCAATTCGGCAGTTCAACAACACTGGAAAAAGGAATCAGTTCAATGATCCTATTTCTTCATTTTTGTTACTAATACTTTGAGGATTCTTGTGCTAGCAGATAAGAAAATACCAAGGTTTCCAAGTGTCATCTACTGTAAGTCCAATTAAACAGCATATCTAAAGGTGTTACCTTCAAAGTGCCATACGAGATAAAATTAATTTACCTCCCTATAAGTAACTGAGTTCTGGATAAACTGCTGAAACTTCAGGCTCATAGAGGATGAAGATTAGAATGTTGGAGTTATCATTTGGAGCAGGTAGCGGTATCATCAGCATTCTTTATCAGGATGCTTGTGAAAAAAGTCTTTTTGACAGGCCCTATACAAGTAGCTGCATCAAAACAGTTAAGGCGATTCAGTAGTTTCAGTGAATCCGTATCGCAGAACCGTAGTAGATTTTTAAGAGTGAATACAGATTTTCTCAACAGGATTTTACCCCCACTAAAGAGGTCTTTTACTAAAATTTTCAGTAACAATTTAAAGAGAGTTCAAAACATATCAAAGCCACTTCATGTAACACTTTGAACAGATCATTGTATAGTCTAGAAGTTCTAATCATACCACACCAAACAACAAAAGAGTACTCAGTTGGCTCAGTCTCGATACCCATGTCTCTTCTGGTTCGTACGGAAGGCCTCTGCAATTTCAGCTGACCTTTGATATTGTAAAGCAAATTCTTAAGATGGTTCAGTATTTTTTCTTCAATTTGAACCAAAAGCAATTTGACTTACCAAGAAGAAGAAGAAAAAGAAACGCGGAGTTATTACAGTTTGCTATTTTGCTTCTGTGGAAACTTGGGGTTCAGAAGAAAAGCTGATGTCCGCCTTCATAGTCCATTATTCAATCAAAAGCCACTTTATGTAGCTTTGATCAGACATACTAGTACAGTACTTCTTACGTTCCCTCTCTTTCTCCCCGATTTGACTTTTTCATCTGTAACCCGGGTCACTTTGACCCGCTGATTTGGATAGCAAGATGATGCAATTTTTCATGCACACCATGAAAAGATTACCAAATGCTTGCATCGTTTTGCTAATCAAATCTCTGTGTCAAAAGGACCCCGTGGTAAATGGGGATAAAAACAGGGAACAGATGTAGTATACACATTAGCTAACTTGTGATTTGCTCCGCAGAATTAGATAGAGATTGTACACCTACCTGCCAGATTGTATTGATTTTTTGTGTTAGTTTTCTTGTGTTAACCGAGTTTATGATGAGAAGATGATTGCAAAAGACGTTGGCTGAATGACAAATATGATCAGATCCTAGAACTAGCACACCATTGTACATTAGTATCGTCGGCTCTTGCAAGAAGGGAAAGGTTAAGATCATTTGTAATAACCACCGATATGAAATTTCAGATGCCAGATCAATGGTGCTGAATCCTTAGGGTAAAGTCACCACCATTGATATATAGACTGCGAACTTCAAAATCATTCTTCTGATGTTCTCTTTGTTCTTATAAAATTTAAGGAGAAACAACTACTACTTGGTACTTAATAGCAATAAATATGACCTGTTTGGGTGGATATTTCAGAGTTCAGACTGAGTCCCATAGCGATAATTTCATCACTCTGGCAATTTATTTTGGCGGGCTTCTGGCTAAAAGAAAGTTATTTACATCAGGGTGGAGGGAGTAGAAAACTTGGTTCAAGCATCTAAAAAACATGTACAATTGTAAATCCCTTGCTTAGTGTACATTCAACTAGGTTAAGTACCAATTCAGAAGAAAGAAAAGGGAGAACAACTACTTAAAATAAAACAATCCAATTGATTACAGAGTTCAAATGTGAGAATACCTCATGATCAAGCAACAAGTTCTCTGGCTTTAAGTCCCTATGAATCACGTCTGTTGCATGACAATACGCTAATACTTGCGTAAGGCTGAGTATATACTGCAAAATTTCACACCAAAAAGAAATGAAGCTTTTATGTGCACTTTATGAAAATACCTTCGTCGACTTTGAATTTGGTATCCTTCCCAGTTGGATACTAAATGGAATGAGAAACGCTATTCAATAGGTAAATGACGAAAATAAGTCGCCTTCGGAAAATCATTAGGTAAAATGATGATAATAAAAGGGAGGCATCAGAGTTCAGAACCATCCACCTTTTTTTCTGGGGGGTGAAACATAAGAACATTGATACTACGAACAACATACTACATTGTTCCAAAATCTGGTTAATAGAAACCAGACACGAACCCGTGATTCACTGACTACATACTACTAGTACAAGGAGTAGGAAATCAGAAACCATGATGCTCTAACAAGAGTATATACACTACTACTTATCACACAACCTAACCAAAACAATTTCGTCTTCACATAAGCCAGCTATTATCCTTCGGCCTGGACATGACAGTGTAATCTCCGGCTTATCTCTAGCGCATATAACCACTCATGTCGCCTTCGTGATATCTGCATAAAATGAGAGCCAGACAAAATGAATTTTTAGGTGCGAAAAACCCTAAGTTCAGGGCCTATAAAAACTGTGAATCAATGCATCGTGAAAGAAAAAAAAACATGGAAGTGGTGCTATTGTGATCAAATCAAGCGAATGCAGAATAATCCTTCAAATCCTTTGGAATCCAACTTTTTTTCCTGTTCCGGGGAGGATGTAAATATGCACTTCAGCTTATGAACATTCAATTGCATGAAGTATATTGTATGAGTAGACTGCCCAAAATAAAAGGTGTAGGAACATCACAGATACACCTATAAGTTCTCAGCCTAAGGTTTCTGAACATGCCCCATCTAAACACATCTCTCCCAAGACAGCAACATGAGTAACTGCACTTAGTTACTTACTCTATTATCTCTCCTACTAATTGTTGGACATTTAAATGATAAATAGCAACGCGTGTCAACAATGGCGTGGTGTCTTAAAGCACCTAAAGATGATGACCAATTAATGACATTAGAATGATTGTTTTGTTATCCTGTAAAACACGCTGTACAGAGTGCATCTGTTCAATGTCAAGGGCCTTGGCTGGTTTTGCTGCTCATTTACCACTGAAAATTCACGTGAATTTGAACTGCCAATGGGAACTATGCATTACTTATATGCTACTATAATCACTTTGAGTGTTCACACCAGAACAATAACACACAATTTGGAGCACTTACCCTCAAGATCAGCATTCTTTTTTATCCAAGGGTGCTCCATGATCTTCTGGAGGGAGAGTCTCTTTGATGAGTCCTTCACAAGTAGCTGCACAGAAACAGTTTAGGCAATTGAATTCTTTCAGTGGCACCAATAGTCTAGACTAAAATCTTATTCAGCTTGTTTCGTTAAGTGGCCCAGTTTGTCACTGGCAGAATCTCACCCTTCAAAATTCTAATTTTAACATACAGTGACTTGCCAAATAAACTAAAGACTAAAGAGAGGGTTTTACTGACATTTCAGGATTGCATGACAGACTACTTAAGAAATGACCCGCAGTCACTTTAAAGAGAATTTACAACAGATAAGCATTCTAACCTTACTGATGAGATCCTTAGCCTCTGCAGAAACTTCCGGTTCCGGAGGGAAGCTTAGGTCCACCTTCATGATCCTATATTCAATACGAAGTAACTTGATTATGTATCGTCAATCAGTTTATAGAGTGGTCTCAACATACCACGCCAAGACAAAAATAAACTGTTTTCTTGCCTTCTAAATGTATCAGTTTGGCTCTCAGCCTCAAATGGAGGGGCACCATAGAGAAACTCATAACAAAGGACACCCAAAGTCCAATTATCAACAGCATAGTCATGGGCTTTATTTTCTACCATTTCTGGTGCCAGATAATCCAGAGTTCCACACATTGTGCGTCTTTTGTCCTTGGATTGAACCGACCAGCCAAAATCTGCAATTTTCAGACGACCCTGCCATTGGAAAGAAAAATTCATACACCTGGCTGAAAAGTAACAGTTTAACAAAAAGCAGTTTGACTTTGACATCGCTGCAGATTAAACAAGAAACTTCCAAGTCAAAATCCATTTAATGAATGTTGGTTCTGCTCCATAGAATAATTGTTATACTTTTACCAACCATATTACAGGAACACTCAGTTTAGTTTCTTGCATCAACCCATGACTGACAATGACAACACGATTGCAGAAACTAATTGTTGAATCAACCAAAGACTAAGGAGACAATTATCATACGCTAACATTTCAATATCGAACGAAAGGTGAAGGTCGCAGATTCAAAGTCAGTCCAAGGGATGGAGAGATTCAGGCATGTAAGGCCAGCTAGGTCATGTAACTCATGTTTTCCACCCAAAACATTCAGATGGGACAAGCAGTGTCTAATTCTGTGGGTTTATTTCAGCTTGACCCACGAAAATGCAAAGATGCCGCAGCATAGTTATGTATACCCATAGCTTATAAGCATGCCCCAGTGTATATAGTTTTCTTTCCACTAGAAGCCACCTTCATAAATAATCAGACAGTTAACATTGTGAGAAGCTTTGCCTGTGACAATTGTAAAGATGCTGCAGCATAGTTATGAATACCTATAGCTTATGAGCATACCCAGTGTATACAGTTTTCAGTGTAAAGATGCTATAGCATAGTTATGTATCTCCGTAGCTTACAAGCGTACCCCAGTGTATACAGCTTTCTTTCAATCTAGTATCACACACCTTTATAAATAATCGGACTATTAACATCGCCAGAATCTGATCTTTCTACCTAGCTGAGTTGTGTCCCTTCCTACAAGCGCTATAACACCTCGTTCAGGCATCTAACTAAATAATAGGAAATCCTGCAAATCTACTCTCTCAGTGTACATTTAACTAGGTTAAGGCTCTGTTTGGTTCGCAGTACAATGTTTTACAAGGGAAATTATTCTCCGCGTAAAATATTTTGTGTGAAAAAATTATCTGCAATTATTTTCTTGTGTTTGGTTGACACTTGCCAAAACAGTGGGCCGTGACGGCAGTGGCGGTGATGGGTCGTGGTGGAGGTAGGTGGTAGTGGTGGTTATCGGTGTTAGTATGAAATGTTGTTGTGCTCCTTCACTCTCCAGAAAATGGCTTACGGATTTGAAATGTGTAAATCATTTTACATCATTTAAGGGAAAACATTTTACCTCCAACCAAACAGCACCAAAAGACCAAAACAAGGGAAAACATTTACAGGAAAATGTTTTACCACCAACCAAACGGGGCCTAAGTATCAATTGGAGAAGATAAACAAAGAGCAATTTCTTTAGGTTCTCTAATGTGCTCTCGTTTAGACTACCTCGACAAACTGAAACAATCAATTCCCGGATTAAGCAGACAGCAAGATTAATGAGTTCTCAAGTGCGAATACCTCATGATCAAGCAACAAGTTCTCTGGCTTGATGTCCCTGTGAATCACGTCTTTTGAGTGACAGTATGCCAACGCTTGCGTAAGGCTGACAATGTACTGCATAATTTCACAATAAATAAATACATTCAGAAACTTTTTAAAACGCAACACCAAGTCTGGTGATGATAAAATAGCATATGTTAAGCAGTAAAAATGTATGCAAGAGACTCACATTAGCAGCCTGTTTCTCATTGAAGTAGCCAGTCTTGCGAAGCTGTCGGTAAAGTTCACCTCCGTGGGCGTACTCGAGAATCAAGCATATGCGTTCTTCGTCGTGGAACCATCCGTAGAGCCTGAGTACGTTGGGGTGGCGAAGAGCAGTCTGGATTTCCATCTCCCTCTTTAACTGATGGTGCAATTGGTATTTTTCCAGCTGCTCCTTGAATATAATCTTCAATGCAACTATGAACTTGCTCTGTAGTAGTAACCAAATCAAACAATAATTTCCAAAGGGAATTAGGCCATTTTGCATCCTATCAACAACATTTGCATCCCAAATTCACGAAACCCGGTGGATAAATCATACTTCCTCCGTAACGCCTCTTTCTTTACGTTTTGACTTTTGTCACTATTCAGTATTCACTGTGTCATTTTTGACCCGGTGATTTGGATAGCAAAACGATCTAATTTTTTTGATAATTTGTTTACGGTGTTGTAGAGTAAAAGTTGTTCTACAACATGATGGAAAAATTATTTTAAAAAAAAATGTTTGACGATCCAAATCACCGGGTCAAAATGACCTCAAATACGAGTCAAAAAGTCAAAGCGTGGAGAAAGAGGCGATACAGAGGAAGTAAAAAAACTCAGTCGAATTCCAACTCTCTGACGCTAAATCAACTCACTACTATGATTCTATGCAGTTATCGGCATTAATTAATCATAGTAGTCGAAGAAACTATATGCTTAAAGCCTTAAACCCTTGAACTGCTATTTTTTCCCCAAATTTAGACGAAAGGACGGATAGGAACTGTAAATTGAAAGCACAGTCTCTAGTGTTTCACTCAATAGAAGCTCCACGTACCTTGACTTCGCGAGCGAGATAGACGCGGCCGAACTTGCCTTTGCCGAGGGGTTTTCCGATCTCGAAGTCGTTCAACGACCATTGCCGGAGCGGCGTCGCCGGCTTCTGCTGCTTCTTCTCCGGTGGAGGACGGCGAGCCATTCAACAGTAGCCTAAAACGGAGAATCGGAAAGATGCAGGTAGCCGGGAGTTTGAATTTTGAAATCTCAACACGCACTCTTGTTTTTTCAATTAAAACAGGAGTGAGAGAAGTATTTACATGTTTTGGGGGTACTATCAAGTCATCAATTACCAATTAAGGGTGTGTTTGGTAGAATAGTTTTTTGGAGTAAAAATTGGTTTTTAGACTATGGACAAATTTTATTGGACAAATGACCATAAATTCCAACAGTTTCCATTTCTTCAAAAAACCCACTGCAATTTGTATTTTGGGCCTAATAGCCTTCAATTGCTAACGGGCTTAGTTTTTTTCTTTGAGCACCATATAGCCACTTCTTCTCGAAAAGGAGGGGGCGAAAGCGTCCTTCACTCATACTCACTCCGTTCCCTCTCTTTGTTCTCATGTTAACTTTTTGACCATATCTAGGTCATTTTGACCGGGTGATTTGGATTGCAAATGATATGATTTTTTGATAACTTTTTCAGCATATTAATAACTTTTTCCCCACAACACCATCAAAAAAATATCAAAAAGTGAATCATATTGCTATCCAAAACACCGGGTCAAAGTGACTCAATAAATAGTGTGAAAGTCAGGATGGGAACAAAGAGATGGAACAAAGTGCTATCTACTTGTATTCGCAAAACTTCATTACTGCCATAACCTAAGTGATGTATGAGTTGGTCGCTAATCAAATCCAGTGGCCCAATGATTTGACTGAAGACCACAGCTTTCACCCCCTTGTCAGGTTTATCGAGGCTCGGACGGATAAGCGCCGGCGTAAACTTAGAGCATCTCCAACAGGAGGAGCAAAATCAGTTTTGGACCAAATTTGGTCCAAATTCACAAAAAACCCAACTCCAACAGGTGGAGCATTCAGTGGAGCAAAAGCTAGGACATTTTTTTGGAGGAGCAATTCTGTGACAGTTTTGGGCGAGGAGCAAAAATATTAAATTTAAGTTTAATGAAAAGTTGTTTCTTCCATCTGAAACAACTCCAACTAATATATCAAAAATTGAAATCCTACTATGTAATTGAAAATAACAATTTATTAAAAAAATGTTAAATTTAATTTATATATATACAAATCAATTTAGTATTACATTACTAGTAAAAAAATCATATTTTGTTTAAATAGACTTTGCTAATTTACTTTAGATTAATTAATATGAAAATATTTAAAAAAAAATTAATATGAAAAAAATAATAATAGTTATAACAAGAAAATTATAAAATAACAATAATGGAGCAAATTTGCTCCTCACTGATGGAGCTCAAGCAACAAACTGGAGGAGCAAATTTTGCTCCAGGACCAAATTTGGTCCAAGGACATTTTTTTTGCTCCTCATTGTTGGAGATGCTCTTAGTTATTCACCCCTTCATCATAATCAAGCCTGAGCTTTTCAATTAAGCCGTTCTCTTAACAGAGACACGGGTGAAATCATAATCAATTTGTTAAAACACGGTACATCACATTCAAATCAAATCATCAACATCACCTATTTTCCAATCCAACAAAGGCATTGCCTGAGACCGGACTATGCGCTTGTAGAAAAGAATGGTTAAATAAATTGATGTACTCTAAGTTCATAAATTATGGTAAGCAATACACATACTATGGTGGGATATTTACATGTCTATATATATAGAAGTACGCGGACTGATCGACTTCTTCCTTTCAAGTCTCAGTTCCATGTAGCCAAGCATTACAACTTCCGGCATCAAGTATCAAATCTGATGTACGGGGTCTGGTGTATGAAGCAGCAGCTAATTTGAGCCGAACTCGCGGTTCCACTGTTCAAGTTCTTCCCACTTGCTCTTCTGCAGGCTAGGTCTAATGACAGTCATTGCCTTCAGAAAATCCTCAAGTCTTAATGGCCTTACCTGGTTAAGTAGAATATAAGTTACTTTAAATGAACAATGATTATCATGTACGATGGCACTCCTTAAGATGCATGGTTAATGGTTGAAAAGATCTGTAAATAGCCACACATGCGCAAGATAACATTAATGCAAAAGAAGTATATGTCTAGATGTTCTTATCCATTTATAGAAGTTACTGTGGTTCTTCTGTGGTACTAAGTACTATTAACGATCATCTTCTTCTACAACATTCGCAAGATGACATTAATGCAAAAGAAGCACTAAAAACTCAAAAGACCTTTCAAAAGACCTTAGGAGTGTTTTGATGCACTGCGGGAGTTTAATAAGAGTTCTCCTACCCATCTAAGAGCTATACATTCTCATGCTTGTACATTTGATGTACAAGACCATATACATACATGACCACTTCAAGAAAAACGGAATAGGTAGTAGGTACCATATTTATTCACTTTTAAACAGTAACTGGACATAAAGCTTTTTGATTAAGGGATAAATACAAGGATATTCATAATAAGAAACAAATACGCGTCTTCTGATTACTAATGTCACTTGGACGGATACTTCTTTTACTTGGTAAGCAAGCATGCATGTACTTAGACAATGAGATGTCCGAACATGATTGACTCACCAACTATATCCTTTTGTAAAGACATGAACAATATCTCAAGGCTTATTGGATCATTTACCTGATTTGCCTTAATGGTGAGAATGTTTGCTCCAAGCTCCCTTATAGGCATCATTGCAGCTTCTTCACACAGAGCTTGTAAATCACTTCCAGAGTATCCTATGAAGTTCAAGAAGTCAACACTTATTCAGCTAGAACGAAATTGACCATTGATATAATAACAAAGAAATCCGTAATAGGTGACCACGATTCAGTCATTTAAATGGCTTGAACTCTTTGGTTGTTAGTTCCAAGCATCATATGACAGATGAGATAATGAACTATTTTATGGAGAATAACCAACTTAATAGCTTGTGCAACTTATTTGACTGCCACTCCCACTAAAAGCCAAGATATCAAAGATTGTCTCACCTTCTGTACCCTCCACAAGCTTTTCCAGATCTCCCGCTATAACAAGGAAAAAGACTGAAAATTATTCCACTGCAAATTCCACCTTTCTCAAAGGAGTAAAAACTCAAAAGACCATGCAATGCAAAACCGTACGCAAGTTCATCCTCATAAATTAGAAGACTTATTTCTATATGGGTTTCGATCACAACGAAAGTTAGCAGGAAATTCGAATATTTCTACGAAACCCTAAATAATGCTATGATGGCAAAATAATGAAGTTACTGGAAATCCATTACCCAGCACATATTGGACTTTATAAGCAAATTCATCATATAGCATGAGTTAAACCCATTAAAAGAGGTGAATTTTAAAATGGAGAAAAGATGATGTTTCCTGCTGAGACGCATTTACTTTCCCAAAGCAATTTGAACAAAGGATACCGTGTGCCTAAGATTGAAGATACAGAAGGTACAAGGAATCAATATACAACATATGAAATGAATTGAGGACCAAACAGATTTACAAAGCCGCTAAGCAAAAATGATCTCCTAACTCTTTTATACTAACTCAAAGAGATCATTGTTCTAGGTTTTCCTCAGCTTTTGCGTCGAATGTCCAGGCAAGGCATCAGATTTTAAGTGTACCTTTGTCCCTTTAAACAGGTCTCACTTGCCTAACTATCCCATCACAGGCAATATGATCCCGGGAACGATATTCAGTGTCAGGTTGCAATCAGATTAATTAAGAAGTGAGGGACAAATTAGTGATAATCTAAAGCTATCAAGCAAACTGAGCACGACATTGGCTTCACGAACATACTTGAGTCTTACCAAAAGGAACAAAAAACAAAGCTAAATCACTAAATACAAAATTAGACTCAATGCAGACCAGCGTGCAGGAAGTTTAATCTGAACCCTATCTTACCAGGCAGAGAAAATGATTTCCCTTTAAGTTTGTGTTTTAGTAGAAGTCTCCTGACATGTGCGTCCGGTAGGGGAATGTATATTCTCTTCACCTGGTTCAGAAACATAATAAATGAAGTTACAACAGAAACAAAATTTCACAACAACCGCAGCAAACTTGTAGATGTAACCCTACGTGTATTATATAAAATTCCAAGCCGGTAGCACTAACAGTAAATTTATATCACATCACCCACACGATTCTTTTCCTGTTCTCTGTCAGTCATATTGGGCTTTAAAAGAAAAAGATGGACAGCTTACCATCCCTTCGTACCCATGCATCTTATGGCATGCTCCATGCAACAACTTGAACTACAGAAGTGTTAAAAGCTACCCAACATTTTCTAAAATGCAATATATTGATCGAATTTCCATTTCCAATTCCCCATTTTACATTGAAATGTGCCATAGTGGGTGTGATTTTGGACCAACATACCTCACTTCAGTAATTGCATGGGCATTTCTGGCACTTTTTAGAGAGCATGGTTTTAAGTATATCTAGTGTAGTATGTATGTGCATTAAATGAAGAAGTTAAACCAAACCTAATAGGTGCCCAGAAAGGGAAAAACAGGAAAAGAAAATTAAGTAATAGCTTGTCGGAAACCAGTGGAGGCAATGTACACCTTTGGGACTGCTAATGTGGAAAATGTAAACTGAACTGTTAGTTTCTTGAACAATTGCTAAATAGGGAAGGCAGTATTAGTCCACTTTTTCTATAGTAGTATGTCGAAGATAAACAAAGACTACAGACAGAATATGCTATCCTCCAACGAGAGTGCACCAAAAGTTCAATAAATCTTCCATCTCCCCTTTAGGTAGAGAAGCCTTTCCTCCGAACTTTGGCCAGAAGAACAACTTTAGGTGCCTGTAAAGCTTCCATCACCGCCACCCAAGATAAAGATGCTTGAAATAAAATTCAGACTCACTGTATTCACATAAACCCCGTAAAAATCTCAATCCTGCATGGTCTCTAGCATGATCCAGAGGGGAAAATACAGATCCATGGTTGACGGAGCAAAGAAACAAAATTTTCAAAATGGCAAAATAGAAAACACGGGGCGCAAAATCCAAATATTAGCATTACATTTTACCAATAAACTTAATCTTCGCCAAGATATTATAGACTAGATATATAATAATGTACACATTCACACTCAAGCTCATATATTAATAATAGAAGGGACACTAACCAATCTTCTAAGAACTGCATCGTCCAATTCCTGTGGCTTATTGGTTGCACCTGCATTAGCATAAAAAATGACACCACGGTCAATAGTTGTCACAAAACCCAGGATAGATGGTTCAGCTCCCTATGCTCAGTGCACATAAGATTTGGTTTAATTTGACCAATTACTCCATTAGTCCATCCTTTCAATAATTTTGATCGTACTTTCGAACTCCTACTTATGGTTATGGGGATACATAATTATCAAACTCAAACCATTAACTTCTTGAAGAGTCATTTACTATTTTATCTTGCCTTTTCACTTTCCAAAATGATCATCAAAATTGAGAATACACTATTCTAGGTCGTTAAATATTGAAGTCTACTAGCATTTTGGGATACCCTATATTGGATAGATGGGACAAACATTAAGGGAAATAGGGAGTATTTATTCAGTATTGTGCTTTCGTGAAAAACAACTGTATCATGGTCCACTGACCATATACGCCTTAGAAAGGTTTCAAAAAAAATGCAAATGACATCAATTATGCACTTCCAGTAGACATGATTACTGGTCAGGACTTAATGAAAGAGCCGACAGTGAAGAATCAAGCATATCAAGGAAAGGCATATATGGTCAGTGACATTAAGAGGGAGGACATGAGAACCCATAGACAACTCTGAAAAACAAAACACTAGTGTGCCCCCTTACAGATTGTGAAATCTACTCTCCTACTCAAGTTCTATCGCTGATTAATTTTCCATCACACCTTTCTTAATGAATAAATAGGCTAGCAATTTGGAGTATGCAAGAACAGATACTTGGGTGTTGGTCTTGATTCTCTTTAGAGTCTATTCGTAAGAGCTGGGAAACAAACACTTAATTATCAAATGTGAAAGTGAGCAAGGACTAAGAAAAATCTGAGCTTCTAGACATAGGCACCTGAGAGCTGGCCTCTTTTTCTGCAGGAACGAAACCTGTGGGTCGCAAATAATTGGTGCCTCGTAGAAATATGATCATACCCAATAAATGTTCAAACCTGGATTAGTTGCAACAAGATTTACACATGTACAAGATCCTTAGGGTGAACATGACTTTCATATAAGTTTCTTTCCTTCTCCTGAAGAGATTTTGCATGCAATCTTATTAGTTAAGTGGATGGGCACCTAAAAAACGGCACAACACTTTTTTACCAAGTGCAGTGTAAGTATGCTTTATCATTACAAAAGAGCTTTCTACCCAAACATTAAGGGAATTGCAAACGTGTGTCCCATTGCTTACGAACTCAATCCATATGGATCGATTTATACAAACAAGCAAAGCCAAACAAGTGTGTTCCACTTCACACTAGTAACATGGGTCCCAGAAACTGTGAGTCTCATATATCAATATAGAAGACTCCCTATAGAGTCAATTTTAGTTTACATTGAAAGACTACATACCAATAACGATTACCAGGTCATCCGTGTTTGACGTCACACCATCAAACTGAACTAGAAATTCCGACTTTAACCTTCTGCTTGCATCATGTTCGTTTGTCGACCTCATAGACAGGATGCTATCAATCTGTTAGCAACATGAAAGAATAAAAACCTTTTTTCTTGAACAACATTACATGCGACAGAACTCATAGAAGTCATATGTGATCCAGATAAGTACAGTCAATCAAACAGATACTGTTGAACTTTGCAGACAATAGGTTCAGCAGTGCAATGATATTAGCACGAGCACTGAGACTATGAAACAAGACACAGATATATGACTACCAAAAAGAAAAGGTATAGTAAAATGCAGTCATGAAAGTAGAAAGCACGGACAGTTAAAACAATCACAAATGAAGAAATGTGCCACGCTAGCAGGCAACAAAAACTAAGCTAATTGTTTGCAGAGGCCATGAGGCTTACTATTATTAACTCAATTCCCATGAATAATTCAGCAGGCAAAAACCTAAATTTAAACACTGATCTATACCGTGGATCAAGGTATTCATGTCCACATCATATATAGGTGGATGACTTGGTCAGCAAGAGGTAGCAACAACCATAAGATCAGACGATACTTGTGAACCTCAATTTCTCCCAGTTTGGTGTCCTATTCATGAAGTAGTATTTTAACTTATAATAATAATATAAAAACCATTAACTGAACTAGAGGGGTAAGACCGTACCTCATATATGAACCGAAAGTTAGGTTACAAGTCAGGAGCCAGGAACACCAGTTACCTCCCATTTGATCTCAGTATCCATAAAAGACACTTATATTTTTCATTAAACCATCAGGCCGAAGGAGTAGGGCCAACTTTCTAAAAATTAATGACTAAAGTATTGATCCTTAAACTTTGCTTACTACTGTCTAGTAGTAAAGTTAACCCCGGTGGAATTCTCATCATATAGTGGCATACTCCACCATAGCAGGCACAAAAACAAAGTCTTAAATTAAGTAGGAATGCCTTCTCTAGCAATCTAGCTATGATACATCTCCGCCTCACAGAAAATGGTAGACCTAGTGACAAGAGCACGCGTTTCAGACATTAGTCACCATGCACTCATTTTGGTGGTAACTTTCAAAAGGCCACGCCAAACTGCCACCACATTCCTAAATCCTTCTCATTGCAGTGTGCCTAACCAAACTACTATGAAATTTTTGATTAATTATAATTTCAAGGAATCATACTATATGTGCCTAGCCAAATTCATGATTACATTTCTCTTGCATATAACGCAAAAATAAATATGCAAACTAATATACCCTGCTTAAAATGTGTGCAATTGATGTATATGTGACTTTGTTTCACATGGAATCATCTCTTATTTTCATTGTAAGTAAAATAAACAAATAATAATATTAATAAACGGTTGCATTGAGCTTTAAAAATGTATGTGTGTGTATAACAAAATAGGACGGTGTAGTTTTTGAGAGTCTGAAATTTCTTTTCAGCCGTAAGATTGTGTTAATTTCAACCATTGAACTCATTCTATCAAGGAAAGTTTTTGAAAAAAGGTTGGGGAAATACTTGAAGCAAATTTTGAATACCAATCACATGGCATTGCATATATTTCCGGAAATTTGTGGACCACGTTTGCAACAGTACACATGTTAAGCTAGCACTTAGCTTATTGATTACAGCAAAACAAGGGAAACGAACATTTTTTTTTTCGTTTATATTCTACCTTAAATATGTGTATTACATTGAAAGGTGATTATCTTTGGAAGTTGATTTTGAATTTATTATTTTGTTTGAGTAGTGCCGTTGGGCACGGGTAAATTTCTACTATATAAACACACACACACACACACAAAAACAAACTCTGGAACAAATTTTCGTGTCATGTTTTAAATGTTGTAGAAATGTAGTTTCACCATAACAAGGAGTAATAGCACAACATAGAAGCAAATTTAAATGATTATCATTCTTGAATTGCTTCAACATTAGTCTTATCATGCTTTCTTCTTTACCAATTTGTTTTTGGTGATCCTCTAGAGCCATAATGTTGAAAATGTTATGGTGCAAGGAATTTTAAGATCAAGATGCTTCACTTCTAACCTAACTGCGGTCAAACAAGGCCACAAAGCCACAGAACAACACCTCTAGAAGGAATCCTAACAGTTATGCGAAGATGGAGTGACTTACTTCATCAATAAAAATCACAGAGGGCTGCCTGGATATGGCGACCGTAAACAGTGCCTTGACAAGCTTTTCACCTTCCCCTACCTATTCAAGGTGACATAAAAATAAGAGTTAACGTCAGAAGCATCACTCTTTGAAGACCTCTAGCAACACATATAAGATAAGTAAGCTAAAGACAGACATACCCACTTTGAGGTTAGAGAAGAAGCTGACACATTGAAAAATGTTGCTTCGGACTCTGAAGCAACTGCTTTGGCAAGCATGGTTTTCCCAGTACCAGGTGGACCAAACAGAAGCAAACCTGAGCAACAATAAAAGTTGTTAATAAGTAAGTTATTCAGGCATAATTTTGTGTTCTGAAGGTGAAAATAGCTTCCAAAATGAAAATAACCTCTAGCAGGACGGCGAAGACCAGTAAACAGGTCTTTTCTTTGAGTTGGTAGGATTACCATTTCCAGTAAAGCTTGTTTTGCCTTTTCAAGGCCAGCTGCAAATATATTGAAGAGAGTAAAACTACAGCTTCATACATACATATACATATACAAGCAAAGAACCTGGATAATACTAACCAATATCCTCCCATTTGACGGAAGGACTTCTATCGACGATCACAGAATTTATCATTTCAACCAGTTTTTCATCAGAACCAGAGCTAGCTTCCTGTGTAGGTTTTGAGCTGGTGGCTTTAGCAGGCTCATTTTTCACAGCAGAAGCAGAATTGAAAGAGCCAGCTGCTTTTTTGAGTACATTTCTTTTAGCACCAGAGACGGTTGGAATTGTTGCAGTTGTTCCGCGGGTGTAGGTTTTCTGCAGGACAAGGTATAGTAGCTATCTTACAGAAACAATCTCGGACAGTAGACTCATCCAAGAATCCAAGAATCCGCAGAAAAGTTGAAAATATCAGTCCCAGAATGTCATTCGAGCTGTTATAACTAAAATCTTGTAACACGATAGCAAGACCGAAGGGGAACAAGAATCCATCTGTACATATTGAGAAAGGGAAGGCACAATTTTTTTTTTTTTTTTTTTTTTTTTGCGTTATATTTTTATATATTAGAGATATGCTACTGTAACTTTCTCCAACTAAAGCTGATGAAGGTGTTTTCAACTATAGAGAAGAAAATAATAACGCTTCAACTATTGCTAACATGATAGAAGCTGCTGAATGGTTGTCTTTGGTATCTCTGCGAGGCAAGCACCTCTTTGTTTCGAGCACCCAAATCTTGTGATTAACTCGTAACTATTTCAATATTTGTCCATTGTAACTTGTGAATATTATTAACAAGATATTCTTTTCTCATAAAGTAGGAAATACCGTAAACTCTTCCGTGGCATTCAAGAGACTAAACAAAACTCTGAGCTTAGAATTCCATAGTACAATGTACAACCAAGTAAGCCTTACCTTAAGCATGGGTGTACCACCTGTGGAGAGACAGAGAGAATGTCAGCAATCTCCAATTTCCAACCAGAAAAGTAAATAAATAATAGATAGTCATTACGATGTGGAAAAGGTTGAATGTGAACCTGTTCGGCGTCCTAGAGTCTGAAGCCTCTCAGAAACTTGTCCTTGCCATTTTGATATCTTCTGGCGATAAGACTTCACCTTCTCGTGTTCACTAATCAGAAAGGACATCAGGTTAGAGGAGAAGTACAACAAAATCACCGATAAGCACAATTTGATTGGCACAATTGTCAAAGTAATCACAATGAGAAATCAACATCTAAACTCTAAAGCATTGAGACAAGTTCCATGCTGGTGAAAGGCAATCCAAATCGGTAAATAAGAGGCTTCTTAGGATATAGCCACCACAAATGTAGGATGACTCTGTTCGGGTTTATACTTAACAATTGGAAGATTAGATCATTAGAGCTCTGTCTTGATGATGATCTAATATAACTGCAACTGGGAAGTAAGGGCTAAATAAAGACGAATTCATGATAAACCTCACACATATTAGAAAAACAATTTTGAAGTTTACACAAAATCGTCAGACCAAGAGAAGCTATCACTCCCAAAACATAAAATAATTTTACAAAGATACTGAGCGATATGACTTCCGATAAGATGCATGTGTGCAGAAAGCGAAAGTCTTTTTGGTTGTATAGAGTAACTAAGACAGCTACGGAATTGTGCTGCTCTCCTTAACTTGCTTCAGATCTGAAAAGTTCTATTCCACATGACTAATCCATCAGTAAGGAAAAAGCTATTAGTGAAGTTTATACTGGAATGTATGTATATGGTGTAGGAATAAGTTTGTACAGGGCCATCCACATAAGAGTACCTTATATGAACAATCTATGTTGCACGGGTGCTTCTGATTGGTCGCGCACCCGCACCGGGTGCTTCTGGGTGCTTCGTGGGTGCTTGGGTGCTTCATGGGTGCTTTGCGGGTGCTTTGTGGATAAGGCAGGGTCATTTTTGAAAGTTTTAGTTGAGAGGTCTTCCAAATACAACTAGAATTTAACAAAGAAACGTGCACCTATGTGAATATTTTTAACCCTTAGATTACTCATCTCTCCAAAGCTAAGAATAACGACATGAAGAGATCATACTATTAATACAGTAACCTTGTATCTTCGATGAGTGCTTGAATTTCTGTTCGGGTATAATATGATCCCTATTAATGTTGTTATTATATTAGTATAATGGTATCACTAATAATATCAGATAAAAATATAAATAATGTGGCCGCACTCCCGCCGCCCCCGCACCCTTGATTTTTGGGAATTTGCCGCACCCGCACCCAGTTCCCGAACCAGCACCCGCACCGCACCCGCACTCATGCTACATAGTGAACAATGTATGAATAATGATGATGTTTGTCAGCCAACAAAGCAGGGTGGTGCTGTATCCGTAATTTGAAAAGATTTAGTTGTGCTTTGTTAGGTAAATGGTTGTGTCGTTTCCTTTGTGAAGAAAACAATATGTGGCAACGACTTAGAGCTGCGAAATTCGGTCTTATGCAGGGAGGATGCATGACTGACGATGAAAGAGCACCACATGGGGTAGGCTTGTGGAAGTTCATTAAGCGTCAGTGGGACGTTTTGTCAGAAAATATATATTTTGAGGTGTAATGGCTTTAGAATAAGTTTTTTGCATGATATTAAGGGTGGAGATGTGCCCTTATCTGATAGTTGACAAAATATGTTGGTTAGGAGATCACGATAAACTTACTGTAAAAGGTTGTTACAACAGATTGCATGATCTCCAGAGTAACTTTCCTCACAGCATGGTCTGGAAGTCTAAAGCACCCTAGAAAGTGTCTCTTTTTTGCTTGGACTGTTGTTCGGGATTCTATCCTCACCACTAATAATCTAAAAGGGATGGGATTTCAGCTGGAAAATAGGTGAGTGATGTGTCAATGTGAAGAGGAAACAGTGTCAAACATGATTTTGCATTGATCAGTTGCTAGTGTTTGTGGGAAATTATATGGAGCTTGTTTCGGATCCAATGGGTACAACCAATAGATTTGAAGAAGCAGTTACAGAGTTGGTTGAGAGGTTGCAAAGGCTCAACTCGGAGAAAGATTCGGCGAGTAGCACCGTTGTGTATCATTTGGTAAATATGGAGGGAGCACAGTCGCCGTATTTTTTATGATAAGCATATGCCCGTTAACCATTCAGGTCTCCATTTCTCAGTACCTTCCGTTTCTGGTGTGAAGGAAATTTCTCAGATTCTACTTCCGCGCTCATAGACTTTCAAGATATGATCAATAATTGAGTTGATCAATTATTATTGCACTTGAACTGTTTGTGTTTATAATACAAACTTTACTTGAAAAAAAAAAGGTACTGTAACTTGCACCGCCAAATAACACTGGATATGCAGTGGAGATATGAAGAACTCCTTCCCGATACCGTTTATCCTAATCAATAAACTTGAGGGAACATTCACTTAAGCACATTGGTTTCTACCAGGGCGCAAGCCAACCCACAAGGGCCTCATTCTGGCTCATGCTCCCTCACCCACACACCTCCTGAAAAACTAAATTTACCTTCTTGGATGTGTTACGTTAGGATCTTTCACCAAGGGGTGTGCACATCTTTTGTTTCCCAGTTTGATCACAGAGAAATCTTTTTCAAATAGTTTCTCATGCGCATAAGGGATCAACAAGCATAAGATTACTCAATAATTCCATTTCGATATCCATCGACGCAAAGGTTATCAACATATTCTCTATTGGTGACTGCTGACCATAACCCTACACGAAGCTCGACTTTCACTAACAATTCTACCATTACCTGAACTATCCTGACCAACTAGCTACTAGCCAATGTTCAGTTTACTTTGATCTATGTTCAGAATCAACTGAACTCCGTAAATTAACATATTTGATCAAAATTTACAAGATACCTTCAGCACACCTTACGGAACAAAGTTCCAATTTGCTCCTCATATCAACTATCAACCCTCATCGAGTAAATAACAAAATAGTTTCCAACACACATCCAAGAAGCTAACAAATCCCAATCTGCCTATCATTAATGCAGCTTCTAACTATCATCCACCTGTAGGGAGAGCCTTGATGATCAACTCCAAGCTTCTCGTAGGTCAACATCTATCTCGGATTCTTTTTATCTCTTGTTTTGCCAGCAGAACCTCTACATCAGGATAGACCAAAAGGGTGGGGGAGTCTTAGGCTCGAAACCTTAGTTCCAGGAATCTCAGTGTTTTACCCACTGAGCAACGAACACACTGGATTTCTCTTTCCCTTATTTCCTTCTGTTTTACTTTCTCTCGTGTGCATAGCCTGGAGGAGATTCTTTTTGTTTGCCAAAGGCGTGAATGAGAGTGGCAGTACTTTGATACGATAAGCTTTTTCTGGTTTCCAACGTTGTTAATGTTTTACTAGTATTAACGGAAAGAGGTTGAGTTGAAGATAAAAGAGGACCTAGTTTGGCATTGAAAGTGACATGAAATATCACTGGCCGCAAGCCTGCAATCACCATTGATTTATGGTGATGAAATTCAACCAGACTACTACGGTGAATGTTACCTAATTCATTTCTTGTTTCACCAGATACAAACTCGATACCATACATCTACATCATAAGCTGCTATGGGGAATAAACTATCTCCTAAAATGTGACATGTGGAATAGCTTATCCCCATCTACATAATAAGCTGATGTGGGAAATAAGCTGTCCCCTAAAACGTTACCTGTGGAATAGCTTATCCCTACCATATCCTAAAAATCAAATATGTCATAATAAGACAATCTCAGTCATTCAAACTTATGCAATTATCATTCTTTTATTGTGATCGTGCCTGGGGATATGCACTAGTGATCAACAAACTTCAAAGGCCTTTACCTACCTGGTCATTTGAACTCATTAAACTCGATACTCACTGATCAGTATCCTTGCTCTTGTTTAATTCAAATTTAAGTCCATATGCAACTAATGCAATTGGGTTGTATCCTTCCTCTAGGATACCTCAAGTTATATTCATCATCAATTTACATCTACATAATAAGCTGCTATGGGGAATAAGCTATCCTCCAAAATGTGACATGTGGAATAGCTTATCCCCATCCGTATAATAATAGGTTATGGGGAATAAGTCATCTACATAATAAGCTGCTATGGGGAATAAGCTATCCTCCAAAATGTGACATGTGGAATAGCTTATCCCCATCCGTATTAATATAGTCATCCCTAAATTGTGACATATGGAATAGCTTATCCGCACTATATCTTAAGAGCTAAATACTTCATTATAAGCAATCTCAGCCATTGAAACTTAGGGAATTATCATATTTTTTTAATTGTGGTCAGATATGCATTAGTTCATAATATACACTGTGTTATGAACAGAAAACCATTCTCCAGTACCACCAGACTCACTCATCAGTATACACTAACCCTAAAAACTACAAATTTATAAGAAAAATATATTAAAAAAAAATCAATTGTTGAGATTAGAACGCACCTGGAGCTGATATACGTAGGCACAGGGATTGAAACAGCTTCAACCAATATCTCATGAGCCTTTTTGTAATGCGCGATTGCATCATCAGCCAAGCCCCATTCTTCGGCTCTCACGGCCTTGGCGATCTCTTCTTTGGCCAAATCGAAGAAGCCTTTGAGCTTGTACGCAGTTCGCTCGTTACCGGCGACGCCGTCCATGGTTGAGCTAGGGTTTTCGTGACTCTCATACGACGAAGAAGAAGAAGGAGAAGAAGGAGCAGAGAGTATGAAATCTAAGGTATCGACTAGGCGCTTCCAGAGACTCATGCCTGATTTGACCCAAAAAAAGGGATTCAGAGAACAAATTGTGCGAATTCAGAGAGAGAGAGTGATGATCAGCTCACCATTATTAGGGCTGCGAAAAGCTTCAGATGAATTGGGGATTTCAGAGACTCAAAGCTTCGTTTGCAAGCGCTAAGCAGAAACGTGGTGTTTTATTCAACTGCGTGTATTTTGCTTCAAGAAGAAAAAAAACAGGGGTATCGGAGTAAAACATTGGGTCTTGAACCGGACTGGTGAATTCGTCTTTGCACTCTACCCTCGGTTGACTTTGTGAAACTTCGTTGACCTGAGTCATGGTGAGAGCGGGCCGGGCCGTGCCGTGTTAAGGACGGGCTGAAGGAGAGCGGGCTGGGGGCTTGCCGTGTCGGATGTCGGAAGGCGGAGTGGGCCGGGTTCAGAATGCACGAAGCTCGGCACGTGCCGGGTTGTATGGGGGCGGGTTGTGCACGGGTCGTGTCGGAAGGGCCAGGGGCGGAGCCATGTAGGGGCACGGGGGACACGTGCACCCCCATAATTTTTCGAAAACACTAGAGAACCCTTAATTTATGAAGAAAAATTAACCCAGCCTCTATACAAATATTAAAGTGCCCCCCTTCAATCCGAACGCGCTTTTAGCGCAGTTGGTAAAATTCTCGCTTTAAAACTGAAACCAAAACGACGGAGGTTCGACTCTATTGTGCGCGTCTCTGGGGAAATTGAAACCCTTGCGGCCGAAATCGATAGGTAAGTGTTTTACCAATTGAGCCAAAAAACTTTCAATGTCAATTTTAATAATTAATTGGAGTTATTTTCAAATGACAGTACAAATATTGGCTCTAATTGTGCACCCCCCCCCCCCCTCCCAGTCAAATCCTGGCTTCGCCACTGGGAAGGGCCGTTTTTGTGTGGGTCGTCCATGAATCGAGGGGGCGGGGCGGGTTGGCTAGGGGAGGATCATGAATCGTGCGTGCCACGGGCTGGGCACGACTTTGAGCGGGTTGTGTCGTGTCGGAGGGTGCTCGTGCCGTGTTTAGCATTGTTCGGCGCGGGCCGTGCCAATTTGAGTAGTAGAAATTTCTAGAGGGTATAGGACTGTGCACTCTGTTATTGTAGCAAGTTAAATTTCAAATACATTCGATTTTTTCAATAATACAAGTGACGATGGTGAATGTAATTTTGTTCTCTTTTTGAAAAATTAAGAAACAAATGAACAAGCATGCATTATATTGCATTAGTATTAATTGAATTCACAACATAAAATTAAAAATAATTCACAAATATAAGAATAACAAAGAAAAACGAAATGTAAATATATGCTTATATACACGGTAAAGCTCGTATAAATTTGTAAAAATTGATCAACTGGACTGAACCACAAACATAAATCAAGACTTGAAACTTATGCAAAATATATGAATAACATAGAGATTGATGGTACGTGGAAGGGGTTGTACATGTCGCTCATGATCAATTGAGTACGTGTATAAATAGAAGCTCGGTGATGGTTTACTTCGGGGAATGATAATATGAGATATAATGTTTTAAAATTCATATAACATGTTTAAAATTAAAAATGTCTTCGGTTCAATTTATTTGATAGTGTTAAGATATAAATTTCAACCTCCCTTCCGTTTTAAGTAGCATCTATGCGGAACAATAGATTCTCATAAAACTATTGAAAATTTTTCTAGTTTCATCATTTTTCGCCGGAAAGCCTAGGAAACTCGGTCTCATCAGAAATGATCAGATCATGAGACACGGACTCATCGACTCAACCAGATCGGGAGGCTCAGTCTCATATTCATCGTCGTCTTCACAGGTATTTGGAATCCAATCATCGATCGATTCGGAATCCTCCATGTGAAACTGATTCGAAACTCTAACCCAGATACAACAACAACTATGGTTGATTAGAGAAGAAATAAACCGATGTAGAACATGTAAACCAGCAGATCCATAGAGTTTTGTGGCATTTCAGAAGAAATCAGCCACCGAAAACGGTGGTTTAATCGGTAGCGACGGAGATTGGGGGAAAACGAGAGAGAGTGGTGGGAGTAGACTCAATGAAGGTGTTCATTCGCTTGGGGGAGGGGGGAGGTTAGATCGTGTGTTAGGGTTTGTTTGGGTAGGTTAGGCGTTTTGGGTTAGTTCAACGAGTTGGGTTTAGATTAGTGGGTAATTTAGTAAATTAGGGTAAGCCCAATAAACAGGCCCAATTGATTAGAAATTGGGTTTAAAAAAATCTTGGTCTTCTCAGGTATTAATAATTTTATTTTATTAAACATGTCAAAGAAAGAAATGAGGAGAAAGAGGGGAGAGACGCCCGAAAAGAAGATTGAGGAGATAGGGAAGAAACAGAGTGGCAAGTGTGTAATGCAAAATTTTGTTTTTCTTAAAAAAAAGTAAATATTTAAACACAATGAGGGTATAAATGTCCATGAGTTTTGATAAATAAAACTATTACGTTCCAAAATAAATACCATATCAAAACTAATGAAGGAGCCATCGGGAGTTGAATTGTAGGAGCATGAGCAAATATATGTTTTGAGGAAAAGATAGATGCATTAGCTGTCATATGATTATAGCATCCACAGTCAAAATCTAAAAGAAGTACCACTCCGTCCCACCTCTAACGCACTATTTGGACTTTTTCCACCCGTAACCGGATCACTTTGACCCGGTGATTTGGTTCGCAAAACGATATATATTTTTAACAATTTTTTTATAGTCTTCTAAAAGAAGAGCTATTTTACAACACTACGAAAAAGTTATCTAAAAATTACAAAGGTTTGCTATCTAAATCATCGGGTCAAAGTGACCCAGTGAACAGTGATAAAAGTTCAAATGGTGTAAAAGAGGTGAGACGGAGTGGTACCTAAAGTAGATGAGATAGTAGGTTGAGAGCCAGAGATAGGTAAAACTTGCATTAGGAGTTTTGTAACATCATTATTGGAGAATGATGATGGTTAATGCTTGGGTGTTTGGTGACTGCTATAGTGGATAAACTAGAGGATCCCTTATTTTAAAGTTACCACCCTTATAGTTGTTGGTCTGTCAAGAACCTCATATCCATCTTACGTTAACCATCTCCTTTAACCTTAGAGGGTATAGGACAATATCTGGAAAAATGGCCATATTCACTACAATTCCAACATTATCGTGCAAGAATACAGATATATAGTAACCATTATCATGACAATATCTACTCTATGGGGGTACCATGTGAATGAGGCATAGCAAGTACCATGTCATTCTTCCCTTGAGGACGGAGTACACCAAGACGGGTCTCCTTTGAAAGAAGTTCAGCAGCAACCGACTCAAATGTCGCAAAAGGAGGCATGTTAAGAAGGGAAGCACGAACATGCTCGTATGCATTAGTGATAGCCTCGAGGAACTCCATTACAGAAACGACAAATCTCGTATAAGCGTGATACTTAGAGCATCTTCAATAGGATATTTAAATAGTGGCCATCCTTATATTATAAAAGAGGTGGTAAAAAAATCGTTTTAATAGGTTCTCTACTCCTCTTTATTTTAACTTGGACTGCAATTCGGGCGGACTGGACGGGTTGACACTCTTGTCCTAGCCCAAGCCAACATTCTGTCGAGGCTGCCCAAGCCCCCACCCCGAGTTAAGAGTATCGTCAGGACATTCAAGCCCAAGTTCGTACAAATCAATTCAGGTTCGGGCTGAAATAGGGCTAGTACATAAAACTTACTCCCTCCGTCTCATTTTGTTTGACTTGTTTGACTTTTCACACATATTAAGGTGAAAAAGATGCCAAAAATATCATGCACTACCAAAATTACCCTAAATATTAATGACGGTAGTACATGTGGGTCCGTTAAAAAGACTTCAATCATGTAATTAATAAAGAGTAATAGTGAAAACGTAGTGGTAAAAAGTGGTGTTTTCAAATAATACACAATTTCGGGACAAAGCAAGATGACAAACAGAACAAACTTTTTGGGATGGAGGAAGTAATACCTTTATAAAACAATAAGAGAATAGTAAATTATTGGTGGAAAAAAAATTAACTGGTTTAAGAACAAAAATATGATTAAAACACACTAATAGTCAAAAGAAAAGTAGAAAATTCATGTTAGATAAGCTATGTAATTCTCTCAAAATCTAATATTTATAGGTAGTAGTCATGGAAATCGGACAATTCAGGTTAACCCGTCGTTTAATATTTGTACTAAAGCCCGAGCCTAGTTGCAATTCGGCCCGAGAATTTATGTCCAAACCCGTCCAAATTGCTAGAACAATATGCATGTGCCCTATTTTAGTTTGGGTTATGCTCGGTTGATCGAGTTCAACCCGCCCAAGTTGCACTCCTATTTTAACAGATAGTTAACCCGCTCTCTATATTTAAAGAGCTGAAAATGAATAATTAATTTTTTGTCTCTCTTCTATTTTATATATTTATTCATATTTTTATTTTATTTTTACTTACAAGAGCTACATTTTAACAAATCATAGTTATTAATTTTGACGCATCAAATTTGTACTTTCTAAATTTTTATACATATAAAATTTTCGGATAGTTAAAATAAGGAATGATAATTTTGATTATATTAAACATAATTTTTAACAGGTAGCATTGGAGATGACATACTCCATCCATTTTTTTCTATTTAGTACTAGTATTTAACATCATGAGATCTTTGGATTGACATACCACTATACCAAACATAACCATCGGGTGCCAGATGTACCAGCAAACTCAGTAGCCATTGAAAGGTAATGAACCCTCATCATCAAGCATAAAAAAATAGGTCAAGGACTTGTTCTGGTCTTTGTTTGGGCCGTGATAGTTTTTTATCTACTTCTCGGTAAAAAAACAAGATTAGGACGTAACTACACATAGGACAACGACGTGATGAAAATTTCAAATACACAAGGGGATAGAGTAGTGATGACTATACCATCTTTATTATACCAGTTTTACTGCTAAGACCCTAAACTAAAACACAATTCCTGAAAACTACCAAAAGCTATTACTAGTGATACTGATATTTTCACTGCTACAACAATGGAGAGAGTACCATTATAGAATTCCTGAGCCGTGCTTGAGCTCAGTTTCATCACTCACGCACGATGAACTCACACAAAGCCTTCGAAGGGCGCCTTTGCCTTGCTCAGCCCCACTTTCTATACAAGCACGAGTCCATGGGATTTGAACTATGCGTTATTTACACTGTTTGTTTCAACGTTGGACAAGGTAGTGATGAATGACGCATTGTTCAGATCTCACGGATTCCCACTCGTATAACATATTGTTGGAAGGAAAATTGAAATCGATTTTTGAGTATCGACGAGAGACACTTCTGCGTTTGATAGAAATAAATGATTTAATTGTGGTAATATCCTATACCAGACCGGGGCTGAACTAACCTCATTAGAGATCCATGCAAAAATTAAAGGATGCGGATCACTAAATGTTGCAGCAGGCTAAGACCCGGTCTAGTATACAATATTTTTACCACAAGCAATTGATCACTACAACTTCTTTGTTTCAAGGATGGATGACTACTTCTAAAGGATCATGGATGGATCATGGATGAGTTGGGGGTTTCTACAAACCCCTTTTCAAAAGGATGAACCCGTGGGACCTAAATTACCCTTCTTTCAGAGCTAGCTTCTAATACATGTCGACTAGTGCAATGCGCTCTGAACGAAGGGTAGTCAAGGCCCCAAGGACTCATACTGATATTGTTGGAAAGGAAAGTGAATGGTGAGGGTGATTTTGATTCAGTTTGTTGTTTCGAACTTTTGAAGGAGAAGAAGCTGCAGGTGGTAGATGGGAGGAAGTAAATAGCCATAAATGGTGGTGGATGGTGGGTAGTTTGAAGGTAGATGCAGTCACTAATGAGGAAGAGAGTTAAAACCAAAAAAATTGTACTACAGTAGTATTATTTATGTTTATTCTCTTTCGGCTTTCTTCACTTTTTGTCACTATTTACTGGGTCACTTTGACCCGATGATTTTATTAGCAAAACGATACAAGAATTTGGTGATCTTTGCATGGTCTTGTAGAGTAAACTTTACTCTATAATACAATGAAGGAAAATTCAAAAAATTATATCGTTTTGCTATCTAAATCACAGAGTCAATGTGACCCAACTACGGGTAAAAAAGTAAAAGTAAGACAAACCAGAAGAAACAGAGGTAGTTGTAACTAGTCTTGAATAATAGTGGAGCCGGACTGTGATGTACCACTCTGTTTCTTCTCTTTAACCCTACTTTAACTTTTTAACTCGTATTTGGGTCACTTTGACCGGGTGATTTGGACAGCAAAACGATTCAATTTTTTAATAATTTTTTTACTGTGTTATAATGCAACTTTTACTCTACACCATGAAAAAATTATCAAAAAATTTCATCATTTCGATAGTCAAATCACCGGATCAAAGTGACCCACTGATTAGTGGTAAAAGTCAGAATAGGGCTAAAGAGAAGAAACAGAGTGGTAAGGCTTAGTTTTTTTTTTTTTTTTTTTTGGGAAAAATAACAGAATTCATATATAAAAGAAAATGTGTTACAGTAAAGAAAGCATTGTACACGGCGAGAGAATTCAATACAAAAGTTAACCAATTCCCGCTCTTGAGGATAAATGGGACATCCTCAGGGTCTCTTAGAAAGACAATCCAGCTCTGCCGCTTCACTCCTCGAGACTTTTAAGATTTTCAAATTCGCCAAACACGGGGCTTGAGCTAAAATGTCGTTGAACATGTTCCCAGCCGGGATTGTCCTGTGTCATGTGAGGTTTATATTGGCACAACCCGTAGCTACCACAACGTTGAGGTGATGTGTGGGTTGACCGAGATTGCTAAATCGATATTAAGTATGATTTGATTAAAGGAAATAAGTGAATATCAAAATTTTGTGTTCATGTTTTCTGTTAAGCGCGGTATGTAGAAGAGCATTGTACATTAATGCTCCCTTTGGTTTCACAGTAAAATGTTTCACAAAGGAAAATATTTTACACATACTTTTTTTTTGAAAATGTTTTCTCAGCAATTATTTTCTTGTGTTCGGTTGACACATGAACAATTGTGAAAATTACATTTTTTTGTGGTGGCAGCAGAGGTGGTGTAGCAGTGGCGGTAATAGGTTGGTGGGAGTGTGGTGGATTTGGGTGGCAGAGGTGTCAGTATGTGTTGTCACGTTCTTTCACTCTCCGAGAATTTTCTTAATGAATTTAAACATGCAAGTCATTTTACATCATTAAGGGAAAAAATTATTTGGTAAAAAGTTTTACGAGACAAATTGTGAACAAAAACAAGGGAAACATTTTACGGGAAAATATTTTACTACCAACCAAAAGGAGCCAGCTCGCTCATTTCCCTAAGCTCATATTCTTGCCAAATGATTTTGGCTATGATTATGCGACATTCGTTTGTTGGGACGAGATGTGAGAAAATATTTCCTGGAAAACTTAGAAGAAAATAAAATAAAGAAAAGTGAAAATTATTGAACTTTACTTCCCATGTGTTAATTTTCATAAGTATATAAGATAAGGTCAAGGACATGATTTGGTACTCAAATCTAAGAACAAATAAGGAGATGAGTTTTTGATTCTTGTTTTGGACCATGATCTGGTACTCAGTCAGGTCAAGGACCATTCATTACAACCGTGCCCACATTGTAATGAATCCTAGTACGGTCTCTGATTCTTGTTTAGGACTGTTATAATATTTTATCTACTAACGAAAACTCCTTGGTAAGAAAATATTACAAAGATGGATGTAACTAACAACAACATGATGAAAAGTGCAAATTCAAAAGATGATACAATGATGACTATACTATCTTTTTTTATTTTTATACCAACTTTTACTGCTAAGACCTTAAACTGAAACACAATCCCAGACAACTCCACAAAGCTATTATTACTAGTGATACTAACATTTACTGCTATAACAATGGAGAGACTCCGCTATAGAATTCAAGAACTGTGCTCTTGTTCAGTTTCATCGCTCACTCGTGGTGAACTTTCGCTTGATTGTGAACAATCGCTAGATGAATAAACAAAGTAAATCCATTGGTTAACTATGCTACTTCCTCTTCCCTTGAGATAATTTAGTTGAAAAATTTCAACTCTTCAAGTATTTTCCTTGTTTAACAATCGATCTTGTTGGGGGTTCATCCTATGATGCAAAATAACAAAGTCGTGAACAACACATAAGCAAGCATAAATCAAAGTATAGAAACACCATTCAAGAACTAGCATTTTGAACTCATCATCTAGCCCAATAATAAGGGCCTTGTAAAGTAGATCATCAGGTCTCGGGTTCGTATCATGTCCCGTTCGAACCCCCCACTAGGCATATGATAGAAGTACTTGACTTTTTTTAAGAAAAAGAAGTAGCATTTTGTTTTCCTCCTTTGCAACCAGGAACTTCAACATTTTGTTTATTGATATGCTTACCCTAAATCCATCTTCCTTATATCACGTAAAGAAACTTTGAATTTGTGAATCATGGGTTTTGCCTTGCTCAGTCCCACTTTTCTATACAAATGGGAGTCTATGGAATTTGAACTATCCATTATTTACAGTGTGTTTGTATGTTGATCACACAAGTACTGTATGACGGATAGTTCAAACCCCATGGATTCACACTTATATAACATATCATTGGAAGGAAAATGGAGATGGGCGTTTGAGGATTGAGGAGATATACTTCGAAAAATAATTAATTAATTGTGGTAATACCGTACACCAGGCTGGTTTAACCTCATCAAGATTAGAGATCCATGCACAATTGGAAGATGCGGATTTCTCAATGTTGAAGAAGATTAAGACCCTGATCTAGTATACAATATTATTACCACAATTAATTGATTACTACAACTTCTTGGTTTCAAGGATGGATGACTACTTCTAAAGGATCATGGCTGAGTTGGGGGTTTCTACAAACCCCTTTTCAAAAGCATAAACCCTTTGGATCTCAACTATCCTTCTTTTGGAGCTAGTTTCTAATACATGTTGATCAGTGCGGTGCGCTCTAAAAGAAGGGTAGTCAAGTTCCAAGGATTCATACTGATATTGTTGGAAAGGAAAGTGAATGGTGAGGGTGATTTTGATTCAGTTTGTTGTTTCAAACTTATGAAGGAGAAGAAGCTGCAGGTGGTAGATGGGAGGAAGTAAATAGCCATAAATGGTGGTGGATGGGTGGTAGTTTGAAGGTAGATGCAACCACTAATGAGCCAGAGAGTAAAAATAAAATAGTAGTACAGTAGTAGTTACTACTTACTAGTCTTGAATAATAGCAAAGTTTGACCACGAGACATTAATATGAAATTTGATTTGATTAAAGGAATTAAGGAAATATGCAAAATTTTGTGTTCATGTTTTTGGTTAAGCGCGGGATGTAGAAGAACAATATACATCAAAACTCGAACATTTCGCCAAGCTCATATTCTTGCTAAATGATCTTGGCTATAATAAGGCGATGTTCATTTGTCAAGGAAGAGATGTGAGAAAATATTTCTCGAGAAAATTAGAACAAAAGAAAATAAAGAAAATTGAAAAGTATAGAACTTCATTTCCCGTGTGTTAATTTTTATAAAAAAATATCTGAGAAAAATGAGTGGTAGCAAATCTTTGGCCAAAATCATGTGTTTCTCGTGCTTTTTTTATTTTGCAAGACACAATTTGAAGAAAAAACACTGCTGCAGAAAAATAATTATTGTAGGCTCTAGAATTTTTTTGCAACAACTCAACACACAATGAAAAGTAAAACGGTTTTAAGTTTTATTTTCCTTCACTTACCCTCATATTCTCAACAAATGAGCATGTCATATCAAGCACGAGACCAGGCCATGGCGATACCGCACGATATCCCACTTCGCAAATCCCCAACCAAAACAAGGCAAATAAGTAGTAAATGTAATCAGGAACAGAATTGAGAAAAAGGTTAAACCATAATTTCTTTTTGTTAACTAGGAAACCTAAACCCCAATTGACAAGCTTTTTTTTTCCAAAGTATGACATTCTAAAAAATTTCCGGTGACAAAGTGTTCTTCATTTTAGTTACATGGAGGGTTAACCAATGTAACCGACCTTCATAAAATAGAGAGTACTTGCACCTTTAACCCAATAAGAGGAGCGGGGCATACTAAACTCTATAACTTCACACACACAAAAAAAAGTTGTGTTTAGTGGGCGACAATATGGGGACAATGTGTACGTACTTGTTCACTTTCCCATGGAGATAAACTTGTATTAGCCAGTACAAAACATCATACTGGTACAAAACATCTCAGTCGTGTTTATACTGGTACATTAATCATACTGGTACAAAACATCATTCACCATTATCATATGTTACAAATCTCCAAATACATACTAGTAGTACATAGACAATATAAATTAGCAGCAGCAGCCAAAGTAGTACTAGTAGTGGGGTTATTAATAAATTAGTACTAGAAAAAACAACTTAAACACAACTTCTTCATCATTTAACTCCACCTACGTTGTTTACCGAAGACATCTGCTGCTAAAATAGTCTAATACGTTCGGACTTTCCCTTGACGCTCTTCACTGCATCGTTCTCTGGAAAGTATAGTTGAGATAGATATTATTATAACAAGTTACTTCTAACAAACAAACAAACAAACAAAATAGGTTAAAACAATGCATCAACAAAGAGATATCGAGAGCAGACCTCTTAACTTCAGAGCCTCCTTGCTAGTAAGATAACAAGTGAATTCAAAGGGCTTCCTGCCCGTCATCGCACCGAACGAGGGCGTTCTATTCACCAAAAGCATTTTGTAGGGGGAAGGTAAACATTGTAAGTTTATTATAGTATTATTGTATAACCTCAACCAAAACCCAACATGCACCATGTACAAGCAAAATAGGTACTTCCTCTGTTCTATCTGAATCTTCGTACTTCTGTCTTTTATCACTATTCATTGAGTTACTTTGATTCAGTGATTTGATTAGTAAAACGATCGAAGAATTTGATAATCGTTGCATCAAGTGGTAGAGTAAACTCTACTCTTGCATCGTTTCGCTATCCAAATCACCGGGTCAAAGTAATCCGATTAAGGAAAAAAAGTCAAACGGTGCAGATTCACAAAGAACAGAGGTAGTACTAGTTAGTACCAAGATATATAATCTATCTATTCACCTTTTTAAATTTTCCGCCAGAAATTTGCGGCAACTCTTCCCACACGATTCAGTTTCCGTCGGATGATACTTCAACTCGACAAGGTATAGCTGCCAGCCAGCACAAGGTATGTCAAAATGCAAATTAAGAGAACGAAAATGCAGTAATATTGTCTCTACACGTATGTTCGCACTTCCATGAAAAAAATGATCACTTAATTAGTTGGGTAAACATCTTTCAGGACATTTCAAACCCAGAGAAACAGCTTTCATTTCATAAATGTTGAATCAGGAAACCGCATTAAGGAAAAATGGGTTGAGCATAACTAGATCTCTCTGGTTTGGATGACTAGCATACACAGTGAAGATAAAATCAGAAAATGGCACCAATAAATACAAATTGCACCCATAAAAAGATATACAAAGGGAGAGTGTTGGAAATTGTTTGGTTACACCCTCCACCAGGAGACCTTGACTGTGCATAGTTATCATCAAAACAATAAAAGCATACATGGTGTCATTTCGCTTTTATGGTTGGGACAAAAATTACGATCCGGCTCACTGTCTTGTAATATGTTTTAACCATTTTGGTACAAAACAATTGTACTATTTATTAATCTATTTTCAGCAAATCACAAGTAAACATGATTACTAGCGAAATCATGTCTATACCAACATGTTGTCTTAATATAGGAAACAAATGCAATTGTGCAAGTCTTTCTAAAATTGCAGATTCATTGGAATTAGTTGTCAATATATAACATCTAAACATACTTTGAGACTTATTCATATGGAATTCCACAGATGAAGGAGTTATCTCTGCAAATTTAGATTACCCCATTGGAAAACTATTGCTAAAATACCAGGGGCGAAGAGCTAACAAAGGCCAACCAAGTAACGAGGGCAAAGAAAAAGATGCAATGGCTACAGAGCTAACAAGGCCCCAAACCCAAACCTGCTCATAACCAGGATTTTCCATTCATACACGAAACTGTCCCAAACCGCTGGGGTCTACCAAATGCCTGAAGTTCACCAAGCGTTCACCAGGATGGACAGTCAAAGCCCCAGATCTCTTTGCAAATACCCAGAAGTTGAATAAGTTACCAAATGATTTCTAGTCCTCACCCACATGAATTTAGAAGGGTTTCAACTAGTCAAAAAGACCAAGTTGATTTTGAATATAAATTTCATTCAACCACCCCTGAAAATTATGTCTCAAAACCAAAAAGAAATACCCAGAAGTAGATGCTAAAGATGACGAATTAGAAGACTAGCATTCAGGAGAAACAAATCGATAGAGAGATGTTGTGTGCTTCTTGAGATCTCTGATTCTAACTTCTACATTCCAAGTATTCAAATTTGCTGAATCCCTTTGATTTGGTGTGTGCTTTCTCAGATAGAGAGAGGACAGAGGGGAGAGATGGGGTTCTCTCAATTTAGAGAGAAAAACCAACTGTGAGAATGAAGAGTTATCCTCTTCTTAAAAGGAAGAAATGGAGTACGTGCAGTCTTACACTACTTGAGTCCCCCCGGTAACCCAGAAAAAAATGTTACCCATTTCCCACTATCCCAACCTATGCCTGAATTGCCATCCCTTTGGAGGGCTCTCAGAGGTACTTTATTTTCCAGTCTCTCCTTCCTGTTCAACGGTACAGATGTCGTTATTCCAAGGACCCATCGCTGACCAAAATCAGGCACTAACAAGTTGTTTGCATCTCCATGGGACTTGAGAGGCCCCATCGCTGACCAAATTCAGGAAAACAAAAAAGCCACAACCAAATCTTCAGAGAGAGTAGGTAATTTTTTCAAGTATGTCTAATATTAAGTATGCCTTCGGTTCAGCAGATGAGTTTGGTAGTAAAACAAAACCCATATAGGTTGATGGATCTAACTAATTAACTTGCAGTATGATATTGCATTGAGAATGTAGATTTAGGAAGAAACAACTGAGAAATTAATCCGTCTGGTCACATTGGGAAGACTACTGCGAGAGCATCGACAGCCACTTTTTCTTGAAGGTAGCAAACAGTAAAACCGCATACCCAGCCAGAAAACAACTTTCTTATTTATCTAGTTAATAATAATAAGAGAAACAATCAACAGGCCAGAAAAATTCGAGGACTTATTCTCACTCACCTTCCTTCTGCGGCTCACCAGCTTGTCAAAATACTCGTCGATAGAACGATCTACATAACAATACTATCAGAAACGAAGGAAACAAAGAATATGGGGAACAGATCATAACAGCAATAATATATGGTCGGCCCGAATATTCAGTTAACGTGTTTTGGAGAATAAAATGTGAAAATAAAATAAAATAAAATAAAATAACATATGGATTGCAAATTTATAAATGTCCCTCTTCTCGACTTAAAATTGTCATAAAACTCATCATAAGCTCTTGCCTTAGCCTCTCAGACGGCTTTCTTAGTTGAAGCTTTAGCCAGTTTAAGGTATCAACAAGTAAATAACACTTAGAGGAACTCTCTTTTCGCTGTAAGAATTCATTGGACATCATCATTTCAGCGCCATATTTCTTAAGATGGTGGCCAACTTCCCTTATAGATTACCCCAGAATGCTCGTTGCTACACTTCTAATACACCTAGCTATCTCTAACCACATGAAAATTTGGTTCTTCACCAGTACACCTAATTCCCTCTTCAAACATCTGATTTCTCAAAAGGGTACAAGTTTCGCCACCTAGTATGTGGGTGCTATGTTCCCCGACTTCTACTTTCTGATACAATCATCCAAACCAAAATACCTACGTTGGGTGGTCAAACTCTCACCCATGGTTTTAAAAGAACGGTTTCGGCAGACGTATTGGCCGCGGTCATGCAATACAAACTAGTTCTTATTTCTCAAATTTGGACTCAGCGTACTAACAATAAGGGAAGATATAAAACATTAGTACAGTTTTAGCTAATGATTTGGAATTATTTTACTTCTATGAACTCTGCAGCTGATCTGCAGCTCTCTCTTGTGGAATCATAAACATTTTTAATTTTTTGCTTTTCAGGTTACAAGGGTTTACCTGGTAATTATTGTGTAAGGAACTTATTTTCCCAAGTTTTACACTATGTTTGCATTGAATGATTTAATAAGAGAAGAAAAGACTTTTGTGAGAAATAATTTCCTCGCCAGGTTTTGATTAGTTTTTATGTGAGAATTGTTGGGAAACATGAGAGATGGAAATTTCACCTCATCGCAATTTGTTTCACACTAAAAGTGTTGAGATTTGGTGAGTAACGAAACTAGTTTAAGTATATTTGTGGTTGTACCGAAACTAAAATTGTGAAAGGAAATGAAAATAAACACACTCCATCGTTTCTCATCACCATCAAAATATAACTCTTACAGTAGTTTTATACTTTAATCTCGTCAGAATTGGGGTTTATGTGATCTACATTGCCTTGTGAAGTGAGATCAAATTAGTTAAAATCTTTTCTAATTAATTTTCTTATTCTTACCTAAAAAAAACTTAGTTTTCTGGAGGCTTCCACCTTAGCAAGGTTGCGGGTTTGCGAATAAAGTTAAAAATTGTTTTTGACGAATGCAAATATGGTGATCTACTTGTGTGCCCTTGTCTTGTTGTTAAAGGTTGAATTCGGAAACATGTGTAAGAATCTAACCCTTTTCTTAGAATAAATTGATCCAAACATTGTATAAAAAAGACAATCACTTCTTACTTTCATTGACATATTAATCCAAACACGTTAGTGAGTAAATGATATCAATTAAGATCTTTTCTTTTCTCACCCAGTTCTCGTTTATTTACTTATTTGAGTCGAAAACATAGCGGTAAAGATTCTATATTGCTACTAAATAACGAATCATAAGATATGTTTCTTTTCATTTCTTTTTTTCTCCTATACTATCTCAACCTTTATCAATAATCAAATCTGCTAAATAACACGACCAGTCTTATCTTACGACCAATTAGCACAAAAAATCGGCACAAAGTTCCATGAAAACCTATAGCCCTATAATTAGACCGTGTTCTCCTCATTTTAGCCGTGACAGTAAAATCGCACTCCCTTAAAATTGTCCTCATAAGGTTAAAGTAGCACAATTAAAGTTGGAGAGATTATTACTACCTCTTCTGAAAAAAAAAAAATCAAAGTAAACAACCTTCAGAGCACAAATTTATCTACAAAGTACCCTCCCCTAAAAACACAATTACTCTGTGACGTTAGAAGCCTTTCCTACCAATTACAATGGTTAATATTGATTCTCTAAAAAGCACGATGGTGAGGTTAAACCGTTCAAACAATCCCATTATTCGTTCAAATTGTGAAGCCAGAAAGATGTGTCTTCATGTTGTGTCTGGTTATTAACGGTTCTCTAAAAAATAACATTGTCCTCTAACAGGAGCCGTGTCGCCATCAATTTGGAAAGAAATATCATCTACAACAAGGACAACATTCTTTCAAAATGAAACCATAGTGCAGCATGTCCGTAACTAATGACACGACCGTAGCAGAATTTAACATTTTGATTAATATCTTTGAAAACCATATTTGTGAACCCAACTACGGGTATGGAATAAAACTGAAACCTTCATGCTATGGAGAGGACTGATATAGAAAAACACTTGAACTCAGAGCAAGGACAGGAAGCCGGCTGAAACTGTCGTCATATGGAGATATCACAACAATGAGAAAAGTCCAGATTCAGGAGGAGGACTGATATAGAAAACAAGAGAACTCAGAACAACGAAAGTCAGCTGACAATGTTACTGTTATGCTTTTTTTTTTGAAAGAACTGGATTAACAACGACGTGTGTTATCAATTATTTCTTCACAAAGGCGACCTCTAATGATTCACTTCTTTTTTGTTCTGGCCTACAATCATGACTCACAATCAACTTGTAGAAGCAAAAAAGCACAGCCAAAAGTTAGAAAAATAAGACTTATTATGCTTGCTATTAAAAAAAAAAAAAAAGTGACAACCTTCACTATAAAAATCAAGGCCCAAAACAGAGGAAAACTAACTTCCACCAACATGTGTGATGCTAGAAGACTTTCTACCAATTGCAAATGTATAGCAATTGCGACATCCTCACTGAAGAAAGGGCTTCCAAAGAGTGTATGACCCAACAATGTTGATGCAAGATCAAAACAATATGTTTTAAAGTGGGAAATGCTAAACGTCACCAATTTTTATTCGCCCTTTAGCGGCCATCTTTTTAGATTAAGAGCCTTCTCCATCCATTAAAGTCAGAACTAATAAAAAAATGTTTTTTTTTCTAACATGCAACCTAAAGAAGAGTAGTAGGGGGGAAACATGAATACTATCCAAATACTGGAGTACAACAGACAGGAAGCTACCTTGGCAGGGCGTCATCTTATTCTCCAAACTCGGATTCCCTGTAAGAGAAAGAGAAAAGAGAACGAATTAGAGATTCATAACAAGATGACATCAAAAGCTACTGCATTCACAGAATCAAGAATAATTGCAAAGTCGATGTTTTACAAAATAATACTTCCTCCGTTCTCTCTTATGCTTCGTACTTCACTATCCACCGAGTCACATTGACCACGTAATTTGGTAAGCAAAAACTTTTGACGGTGTTGTAGAATAGAGTATACTTTACACCACCATGACAAAATTGTCAAATTCTTACCTTGTTTTGTTGACAAAATCAAAGTGACCCATAAAAGTCAAAATAGGAAGCAACAAAGAGACCGGAGGAAGTACTGCTTTAATGGGGAGGAGGAGGTGAGGTGAGGTGAGTGCTTCATTAGATTTTAGGTAGTGTACGTAGTAATTTGTACTGCATTTCTTCTCTTTATTTCACTTTTTTACATCATTCACTGGGTCACTTTGACTTGGTGATTTGGTTAGTCAAACGATACACAAATTTCGTAATCTTTACATGATTTACTCTACAAAACTATTAAAAAATTGTCAAAATATTACGTCGTTTTGCTATCCAAATCACCAAGTGACCCATTACGGGTAAAAAAGTCAACTCCATTGAAAGAGAATAAACAGAGATAGTACTAATCAACAGTATCATTATTAATTTATTATTGTCTTCCCAAACTCATTAATTGGGAAACAAAAACTGACAAGAATAAGAGGGTACGACTCAAGTCATCATAGAAGAACAACCGACGACAGTATATGGGAGATAGAGAGAGATACCTTCGCTGGTCGTAGTATTTCCATGCAACTCCGCCATTGCTGATATGCACACAGCCGTTCTGAAACAGACGAGTAGAAGACTCATAACCCTAGGAGTTGGTTCCCGCGATAAAAAAGGTGAAGTCCAATTGATGGGTTGGGCTTGTTGTTTTCCTTTACAACTCTCAGGCCCGGTTTGATGAATAAACACTTTTACCCTTTTAGTTTAGATAATGACAATTTTACCCCTTTTGCCTGTCAAATTTTGGTATATTTACTCTCACAAATTGTGACATCTTGGTTGGGGGCGATTGTTCGTAATCATGGGAAAAATTCACTCTCTTAGAGTATGTTATGACACAGTCGTAAGAGTTCCGAACTTTGGAACACAAAAGTGCTGAAAATTGTCATTTCCAAACAATAGGGGTAAAAGTGTATTTGCATCAAAATCAAAATTGAAGAGGGGAAAGTGTCTTTTATTATTTTGAGTTGTGTTCTTATTTACTTTGGTACTCGTATTTTAATAGCCCCACAAACTTTTCTCTAACTACAACTTTTACTCTGACCTGTAAAACATATGTTGCAATACCACAACTTGTGAAATCGACTCTCCCTAATTTTTTTATGAAATACGTATATATGAAGAGAAGAAATCAACAAACATGGGCTCAATCAACTAATTGGGCCCTCAAAATGTTTTATGGTAAGTTTGACAGATCCAAATTATTATTGTAAAAAAGAAATCATTTCTCAGTTAACTATTTCATTGATCGATTTATTTGCAGTTCTAAGCTAAAACAAAACAACTACTCTTGTGTCAAAATTTGGTAACTCTTTCGAACGAGGAATATGCTCATCCACTTCTAGTGAGCTCTGTTGGGGTTTTGAAAAGCTTTCACAACCATCGCAGTATCAGATCAAATTATCGTCATCTTGTCTGCTTTGAAGTGGGATCGACGCACTTGTGGACGAGCGTACGGAGAAGGAGATACGACTAGTATTTCAATGAGCAATCTTAAGTCGTACTATGACTGAAATAACTAGAAATTAAATTTATTTTTTAAGCATAAATGTATGTGTTTCATATTAATATGGAGTATAAACTAGTATACGTGTTTTAATATTTTGTAATACTATTTTTTATGTGGTTATGTTCTATTATAATAACATGTTATTGTATATATATTGCGTTAATAGTCGATAGTGTATACTGTTATAATATCAGATATTCTATGTGGCGAATTTTATCACGTTGTGCTTATTATAATGGCACGATCGAAACACCTGATTATTTATCAAACAAGTCGGTAAGATTTTCTTCCGCAAAGTGTTCACCCCAACCAAAAAATAAACACGAACAATGAATTATGTGAAAGTTGGATCTTGCCTAGGGGAAAACTAATTCACTTTCACTTTTCCTACACTTATTCACTTATTTTCGTAATCTTTTCTTCCTCCTTCCCTATAAATAGCTACTGGCAACAACCCCCTTATCCGGCTCGGACAAGACGGGGAGGGCACTGCTAGAAGAATCGGCGGAAAAAACATAACATCTGTTATATATGACATAACTAGTTAAATATTACATAAAGTTTCTAAGTCTTACCCACGTCTATAATTACTACTATATTATATTTGAACTACTCATACTAGATAACAACTCGTGAGGTTGTCATTCTAGTTGAGTCTCCTACCCTGCTAATCCATAAACCCCAACTACTAGACCTACAGTGGGAAAGAAAAAATAAGAAATGCAGTTTTTAAAATTCAGCAATTAAATACTGAGCAAGTTTACACCCAAGTCTAAAAATTGGATACAGATAATTTCTTTCAAGTCAAAGATAATGAACAAATGAAGATTAAGTATTTTATATGTAATAATCTTCAGTTAAAAACACTTTAAATAAATGTTAAATTAATAACATTTCATTTCTTACTACAAACGGGAAAATTTTATTCTCAATGAAAACTCAATTCTCAAGAATATTAACATTATTATTTTGTTGATACGAGAAAAGAGCCACATTATATAGAACCATCCATCTCGCAAACGTCAAAGATCTTAAGTGTCGACAGTAGTTGGAAATTCACATGAAATTCGCTATCGTCTGAGACATCCTGAAACATCCAAAATCGGCTGAAACACACCGGTACCCACCGAATTTTAACCCAGTATCTACCGGTACCGGTTACTCTGTTTTAAGATCGAAACGGGCCGAAAGGGAACGAAATTTAAAACTCTGGTTGGCACCCTCTTGAGACTTCTTGCGGTCAGAAGGGTGAGCACATGGAGCAACCCGGGCCAAACCGTGGCCGAGTAAAATAACACGGGCTGAGTGACCGTAATCAATATCGCCAATGAATAAGTAACCAAATAATGCATCGCTCAATTCTTTCCACTTTACGTTAGTATGTATTATTATTTTCGTGTGATAATTCTGAAGTATCATTTCGAACCGTAACCAAAATCTCAAGTAGAATATGCATATCACATAACACATTTTGAGGCAAGTTATAGAATCATGTTTTGACATGAAATAAGCTAGACACGCAACACTTAGCATGTTGACTTACCTCAATCCAATAACACGTTCTTGCTCTTACAGATAAACGTAGCTCTCATCTACAAAATCATCACCTACAAATTTATAGTTTTTAAATCAGTCACAAATCCAACTATGCAATTGCGCAACACTATGAATTATAGCAAGTGTCATACTTGATTTTGAGATCAACTCGTTCTCCTCTTATTGCTAATTACTCACTTATAAATAAAACAATGCTCTTCTTAGTTATCCTACTACCTTTGTACTAAAGGGGATAAGCTTCTTCCACTGTGGCACCACATCAGCGTCACCTCAGGTTTTGACCAATGGGTGCGCCCACTTTATGGCAGGTGCATTGATGATAGTTACGTATGTGCCCTGTCTTTACTTCTCAAAAAGTCAAATTGTAGCGAAAAGAGGAAAACGACGGAAGTAGAACACAGTGTGTAGGGAACACAAGTGCATACAAAGTAGTGGATAACTTGCATGTTGCTTTGGATAAGGTTTTTATCCGTTGGGTAAAAAGCAATGGTTATTTTAGAGAAATTTGTGTCCATCCTCTCTATCAACTCAGTCTATCTTTTTCTCTCAACGAAATCCTTCAGTGGTGTATCCCGTAAACTCGATCGCACAGCACACCTTGCAAAATCTCTCAATCGGCTGGATCTCAACTTCTCCATCTCTCTCTCTATCTCTCGACATCGACTAGATCTCAACTTCTCTCTTTGTCTTCTTAAGATAACATTCATGACACTTATTTTGAATCGGATGTCTCAGGTGGTGGTGGTGTGCTGGAAGTTTTGTTGTGATGTCGACTCGAGGTTACTTCTTTAGAAGAAGGTACAAATTTCATTTAGACGCCATGCTTTTTGGGGAAATTATGGGTTGTTTTTTCGTAATAACTTGTCATCCACTGTACCCACATTTTGATTTTAGCATCCACGGTACCCACATTTTAAAATTGTTGCAGCGTTGTACATTTACTAACGCCGTTAGTTTTTCCTATAGTTAGTGTGGATATTTTGGTCTTATGCACATGTATGTTATTTTATAAACTTTTCGAACGTCATGATCGTGTATTTTGCTCAAACTACATGCATTGTTTAGAATTAAACCTTCTGATTACTCCGTACTACAAAATGTTTATGAAGAGTTAACTAAAAACCAGTTTCACGAGTACATGATGTACTTGCAGTACGGGAAGGCTAATTTCAGAGAAAATAGACGTCAAAATCGTTGTTTACACAAATATTAAAAAAATAAGAGAGAAAATGGACTTGTTGAATATGCTACAAAAAATGGAGCAAAGGGTATTTTAATTGTTAGACGGGAAAACTATGACTTTAACCTTGCTGAATGCTCTTTGGCAGCAGTTTTATTTTCCCGTGGCTTAGTTCAAAGATTCTAGCCTACTGACAAAAGAGATGTGAATATTGTTATAAATGCATGTCATTCTTCATTTGTACATTGTTTTATATTTCTATAAGAATGTGTTTTATGTATGGATACATACATAATGTATCTATACATAAGTACAGTGTGTATATTAACCCACCCGGAAAGGGAACACAAGTGTATACAAAGTAGTGAATAAATTGCATGCTACTTTGGATAAGGTTTTTATCCGTTGAGTAAAATGCAATAGTTATTTGAGGGAAATTTGTGTCCCTCCTCTCTGTCAACTCAGTCTCTCTCTTTCTCTCAATGAAATCCTTAGGTGGTGTATCACTTCAACTCGACCGCACAGCACACCTTGCAAAATCTCTCTTTCAGCTGGATCACAACTTCTCCATATATATCTCTCTCTCTCGACATCGACTGGATCTCAACTTCTCTCTTTGTATTTCATAAGATATCGTTCATAACACTGGTTTTGAATCGGTTGTCTCAGGTGGTGGTGGTGGTGCTGGAAGGTCTGGTGTCATGTCGACTCTAGGTGCCGTCTTTGGAAGAATGTACGAATTTCATCTAGACGTCGTGCTTTCTCTGGGGAAATTGTGGGTTGTCTTTTTTGTAATAGCTTGGCAAAATTACACCGATGGTACCCGTATTATACGTGTTGTTACATTTTCATACGCACAATTTTAATTTTAGCATCCACAGTACCCACATTTTGAAATTTTTGCAGTGATTGTACATTTCACTAATGTTAGTTATTTTTACAGTTAGTGTGTATAATTTGGTCTTATACACATGTATGTTATTTAATGAACTTTTAGAATTACATGTCCGTGAATTTTTCCCAAACAACATGCATTGTTTTAGAATTAAACTTTCACAATACTTCGTACTACAAAATATTTATGGGGAGTTAACTAAAAAACCGATGCACGAGTACATTATGTACTTGCAGTACGGGATGGCTAATTTCAAAGAAAGTACACGACAAAATCATTGTTTACACATATATTAAAAAGAAGAAGAGAGCAAAATGAACTTGTTGAAGATGCTAAGAAAATTGGAGCAAATGATATTTTAGTTGTTATCATGGTTGCTATTGGTTTGATAACAAAAGTTCAGAAGAAAAATCATACATAATGTTGTAATCTCAAAGTTGTTGTGATTGACAGTAGACTTTGCGATAACGTGAAATGTATTCGTCAGCGGTGAGTTGTCTAAGCTTTGTGAAACTTTAATGTGTCAAGTGACTTTAAGATCATTAGTATGATACATTTATGTCACCTGTCTTTTGAAGTTACATAGAAATTCGTGAAAGAATGTGTTTTGCCTATGACCTAAGAACTACAAACACTAGTGTCAGTAACAACACTAACGATGTCATTGGTCATGTTACAAGCGTCTGATCAATTCTAGCAGGTAGCTTCAATAAAGCTGCAAAGTATCACCATCTGAGGAAGGTATAGAAAGAGGTGCCGCGCCTAAGTTACCCTTATTGAAAAATCAGATCTTCACCGCTGTGATGATTGCCATGATGGATTTTTGATCATCTTGTCATGTGAATTCACAATACTCGACCATTGACCCAAATTTAAAGACTCAAATTCACAATCCACATTTTTTTGCCAACAACAAAAAATATTATAACTTGTCTTTCGATAGGGAACGATGAAACAAAAAGCCTCAGAAATTCTCGTATCGCGAGATGGAGTTATTGCCAAACTGCTCGCCCTAAGAAAAATTTCTACTAAGTCGGCATTGGTTTGTTCTGGGTCATCCAAACTTTATCAGCTCGAGGTAATATTTACTAAATAATATTAATTGTGCATGGAACTTCTCTAAATAGATTCAACATTAAGTGATGTAGTTTAGTGTCTGCTTCAAAGGCAATGGGAGAAATGTAACTTACAATAGGTTTAACTCTAATATATTTGTTGTTTGATGGATCTTCATTTTACATACACATGGTTAGCAGTTCATCAAAAAGCATTTATGATATTCTCTCATTTAAAAATATTCTTATACACATGTATAGTATTTGATGAATTTTTCGAACCACGTGCGTGTACTTTGCCCAATGCATGCATCTACTCTAGAATTAAACCTTCAGAGCACACTTTGTACTACAAAATATTTATGGAGAATTAACTAACAAATACATACTATACTTGCAGTACGATAAAGCTAATTCGAGAGAAAAGGCACAACAAGATCGTTGTTTACATAAATATGTAAAAGGAGAAGAGATCGAAGAAAGTTGCTGAAGATGCTAAAAAATCAGAGCAGATGGTATAAAAATTATTATCAGGGGAAACTATGAATTTAACATTGCTGAATACACATTGACATTAACTTTATTTTCTCGTAGACGTGGCTCCAAGATTACAGCTTACGCGGCAAACGAGAGGTGAACGTTGATGTAAATGCATGTCATTCTTTATTTGCACGTTGTTGTAAATCTCCGTGTATTTTTTTTTAAAAGGAAAATAATGTATGTATGTAATGATAATATATAATATTTTAACCTCTATGTGATTAATCACAACAAAAAATGTACATTAGCTTACAATTTAGAAGTTGATTGAGGATGTTGGTGGGATGCTTGTAGAAATTTGATCGGATGAACTCATGAGTTGTATTCAAATCATTTTGTGAAATTTTTTAACGACATCTTAATTAGTACGAAAACTATTTTATTATTTGAATAGTTTAATTTTACAAACAATTTTCGGCATGTTTTATTCATTCATTGTAACATATTGTATATATGTGTGTGTAAAGATAGGGGCTATACACATGAATAAAAATGCATTTATTTTAACCATGGTGGCTAACATTTGAATTGAAATGAATATGTTTCAGCTAACTGAGATGAAGGCAAAAGATTTGAATCTATTTATGTTTTCCGATCGGAAACTGTCACAGTCATGGATTCTATTGACTTGACAAAAAGTTTATACATCAAAATTGTACAAAGTATTATAATTTCAAGGCTGCTGTGATTGATAGTGGACTTTGCGGTAACGTGAAGTGTATTCTTTAGGGGTGAGTTGTCCGAGCCTTGTGAAACCTTAATGCTTCAAATTACTTTAAGATCATCAGTTAGCTTTTATGTATTACGTATGTTATATTTACGCTATCAATCTTTTGAAATGCAGACAAATTAGAGAATTGAGGTGCTTTGCTATGACCGAAAAAACTTCAAACAGTAGAATTAATAGAGGTGCAAGAAGAGGTGCCGCACCTAAGTTACCCTTATCGATCTATAAGGTGAAAAATCATATCTTCAAATAAATAAAAGCAGTCTTCACCGCAACCATGAAAGAAATGATATAATTGATCAACTTGACATGTGGATTCACAATACTCGATCATTGGTCCAAATTCAAAGACACGATTTCACAATTTACATTTTTTCCAATGACAAAAGTAATATAACTTGTTTTGTTACAGGGAACAACGAAAAAAAGGCCTCGTGAATCTCGCAATGTGGGATGGAATTGTAGGGGGGAACCACTCACCTTAAGGATTATTTTACCAAATTGACATTGGTTTGTTCAGAGTCATCCAAACTTTATCAGACTGAGGTAATATTATTGTTTGAATCTTACCATGATAATTGTGCTAAACATAATTTAATAAATTATACTGATAGTGCAGCAACATTTTCTAAATAGATACAACAAGATTCTTGAAAAATTTTGTCTGCTTCCAAGGCAATGGGGGACACGTAAGTTCAATAGATCTAGGTTTAATATATTTTTTGTTTGATGGGCCTTCATTTACATACATGTAGTTAACAGTTCATCAAGTAACATCTGTAAAATTATTTTATTTTGGCCAACGATAAAAACATTATAACTTGTCTTGCGGCAGGGAACGACGAACAAAAAACCTCTCGAATCTCTCACCATGGGATGGAGTTATAGGGGAAACCATTCACCCTAAAAAAAATTCTACCAAATTGATATTGGTTTGTTCTGGTTTATCCAAAATTTAAGAGCCCGAGATAATATTTATGTCTGCAATCTTACCATGATAATAGTGTTCAACATAATGTACTAAATTATATTGATTATGTTAGACATTATCTAATTATATTCAATAGTATGTGGCGTATCTTAGTGTATGATTCAAAGACAATGGGGGAAATGTAACGTACTATAGGTCTAGCTCTAATAAATTTATTTTTTAATAGATCTTAATTTCACACCCACGCGGTTAACAGTTCATCAAGAAGCATCTATGAAATTCTCACATTTGTAAAAAAATCTTATACACTTGTATGTTATTAATGAACTTTTCAAACCACATGTATGTGAATTTTGCCCAAACTGCGTGCATTGTTTTAGAATTAAACTTTCATAATACGTTGTACTACAAAATGTTTATGGAGAGTTAACCAATAAATTATTTCATGAATACATGACGTGCTTGCACTACGGGAACGCTAATTTCAAATAAAGTACACGGCAAAGTCGTTGTTTACACATACATTAAAAGAATAATGGAGGAAAGGAACTTGCTGAAGATGCTAACATTTTTGGAGCAAAACGTATGTTAAATGTTACCTGGGAAAACTATGACTTTAACCTTGCTGAATGCTCTTTGGCATCAATTTAATTTTCCAGTAGACATAGTTCAGATATTCTAACCAACTAGAAAATGAGAGGTGAATATGTTGTAATGCATTACATTCTTCATTTGTACATTGTTGTAAATTTTTTGTATTTTTTTCTGAACGGGGAAGAATGTATGTATGTATGGATACATACACATGTATGTTATTTGATAATTTTTCAACCACATGTATGTGGACTTTGACCAAACTGCATGCATCTATTTTAGAATCAAACCTTCGTATTAGTTTGTACTAAATTCTTTATGGAGAGAAAATTAACAAACTGTTGCATGAATACATACTTTACTTACAATGCGAGAAGACTAATTATAGAGAAAATGTCCCTACAAGATCGTTGTTTACACAAACTATTAAAACAGATAAGAGAGCGAAGGAAATTGCCCAAGTTGCTAAAAAGTTATATCAAATGATATTATAATTATTATTAAGGGAACAACTATTTTAACCTTGCCGAATACCCTTTGGTAGCAATTTCATTTTTCCGTGGAAGTGATTCCGTGATTCTAACCTACATGGAAAACGAGCATGCATTTGTCTTTTGTATATTGTTGTACATCTCTATATGTTCTTTTATAAAGTTAGAAGAATGTATTTTTGTATGTATGAATGTTTTCGCGCTTCTTTGCGGTTATTTATAATAAAGAATCAAAATGTAAAAATAATTTGTAAATCAGAAATTGATTGTGGATGTGGTTTTAATGCATGGTGACATTTGTTCCGATGAACACATGAGTTTTATTCAACACTTTGTCACATTTGTTAATGACGTGTTAATTAGTACTTAAACTATTTCATTATTTGAATGGTTTAATCCTGAAAACAATTTTTGGCATGTCTTATACATTTCTTTTTTTAATCCGAGGCTTTCACGCTTGATTCCCCCAGTAGCTCCATCGGCAGGTTATCCTTTCTTTGCTTCGCGAAGAGTAGATCACGGTACAACTTCAACTCAAGATGATCATAGACGTCCGATCCAGCAGAGTCCCCCGCGAGGAGTTTCCTTAGCTTCATTTTAAGCTCCTCATAATTGCCTCTTAGAGCTTCCATGTCATCACTCGCTTTTCTCTCGTCTTCTTCCTCTACCTGTGGAGTCACTGAATAGTTTTTGTATATTGCAAATATGTTCTCTATTGTAGCATATTGTGTACGTGTGTGTGTGTATATACGAAAATAATGGTGTTACATACGAACCAAAAACACATTTAATTTGACCATGACAGCTAACTTTTGTATTTGAATTAAACTGTATATGTTTCAACTAACTGAGATGAAGGGGAAATGACTTGAATATTCTTATGTTGTCCGATTGATAACTACCACAATCATATATGCTATTAGTTTAACAAAAAAAACTCAAGAGAAATTGTACATAATTTGTAACTCTAGACTGTTGTGATTGATTGTGCACTTTGAGATAGCGTAAAGTGTATTCATTAAGGGTGATTTGTTCGACGCTTTTGAAACTTTAATGTGTCACATGATTCTAAGGTCATCAGCTAACTTTTATGTATTCCGTAAATGCATATAAATCGTGATAAGGTTGTATTTTGTCTATGACCAGAGAAATACAAACACTAAAATATGTAATAACACTAACAATGTCATTGGTCATGGTACAAGTGTCGCATCAATTCTAGCAATTTGCTTCGATAAATGGTACAGGAATAGATGCTCACCTAGTTATCATTTTCGATCTATCATCTAAAGAATCAGAGATTCCAAGAAATAAAAGAGGCCTTCACCGTAGCGATGAAGGACGGGTTAGATTTGATCAACTTGTCATGTGGATGCACAATACTCAACATGGGCCTGTATTCGACGACACGATTTCACAATCTACATTTTTAGCAAACAAAAAAAATATTATAACTTGTCTTGCGGCTAGGAACTAAGGAAAAAAGCCTCATGAATCTCGCACCGTGGGATGGAGCTATAGGGCTAACCACTCACCCTAAAAAAAATCTACCACATTGACATTTGTTTGTTCTGAGTCATCCAAGCTTTTGAGGTAATATTTTTGGCTACAGTCTTACCATAATAATAGTGTTAAACATAATGTACTAAGTTATATTGATTGTGCAGGGACGTCCTCTAAACAGATTCAACGGTAAACGACATAGGTTTGTGTTTGCTTCAAAGGCAATGGGAAAAGATAATTTACAATAGGTCTATCTATTATATATTTGTTGTTTGATTGATCTTCATTTTACGTACACTGGTTAACAATTTATCAAATAACATGTATGAAATTCTCTCATTTATAAAAATATTCTACACATGTATGTTATTTGATAAATTTTTCGAATCACATGTCTATGGACTTCGCCCAATGCATGCATCGATTTTAGAATTAAAGGTTCATCATACTTTGTACAACAAAATATTTATGGAGAGTTAACTAACAAATTCTTGCATGAATAAATACTTTACTTGCAGTACAGGAAGGCTAATTTCTCTTGTTCGACTGGAAACTGCCACGACCATGATTGCTATTGATTTGACAAAAAAAAAATTATAAGAAAATTTGTACAGAGTATTGAAATCTCAAGGCTGTTGTGATTGATAGTGGACTTTGCGGTAACATGAAGTGTATTCGTCGGGGTGAGTTGTCCAAGGCTTGTGAAACTTTAATGCTTCAAATGACTTTAAAGATCATCAACAAGCTTTTATGCTATCATCTCTTTTTTTTTAAACTCAGACAAATTCGTGGAATGAGGTGTTTTGCCTATGACAGGAGAATTACAAACATTAGTGTTAATTGAGGTACAAGAAGAGGTGTCAGATCTAAGTTACCCTTATCGATCTATACGGTGAAAAATCAGAGATACAAAGAAATAAACGAGGTTTTTACCGCAGCGATGAAGGACGGGTTCAATTTGATCAACTTGTCATGTGGATTTACAATACTCCACCGCTGACCCAAATTCAAAAGACACGATTTCACAATCAACGTTTTTGGCCAATGACAAAAATATTATAACTTGTCTTGTAGCAGGAAATGACAGAAAAAAATGCCTCGTGAATCTCGCAATGTAGGATGAAGTTGTGGGGGGAACCACTCACCATAAGAAAATTTCCAAATTGATATTGGTTTATTCAGAGTCATCCAAACTTTATCATCTCGAGAATATTTTTGTTTGAGTCTTACGATGATAATTTTGCTCAACATAATGTAAATTATATTGATTGTGCAGTGACGTTCTCTAAATAGATTCAACATTAAGCGACGTACCTCAGTGTCTGATTCAAAAGCAATGGGGGAATGTAAGTACAATAGATCTAGGTCTAATATATATGTTGTTCGATGGATCTTCCTTGTACATACACATATTCATTAAATAATATCCATAACATTTTCTCTTTAATAAAAATTCTTATGCACATGTATGTTATTTGATGAATTATTCAAACCAAAAACTACATGTATTATGTTTGTTATGACAAACCACCTCACGAACGATATAGGAATAAAAAAAAGACAACATTTTTACGTGGTTCACTAGCGAAATATTTGGTAACTACGTCCACGGCAAAAATCACTCATTATTTCATACGAGGAAGGCATTACAATTTTTGCATCAACTTTGTAGTGCTACTACTAGGTTATATTTATAGTGGTAGGAAACCCTAAAGACACATGGGCTTGCACACCAAAAGTGTAATATCCCGTTTAATTACGATAGGTAAAATAGTAATTTGGGAAGTTAAATAAGAATTTAGTTGCGAAAATTAAGGAAAGATACCGCTTTTATTTGTGTAATATTTTTGAAAATATTAAACTAGAATACGTAAATTAGTACGCGAGTGTTTTCTTTATTTTTAAGCGTTAACGCATGTGCAACCACCGTTAGTTGGTTTGCTCGGTTTAGAAAATGAATTGGTGCAAGCATGGTTTGAATTTTAAGTATACGGGTGGAGCAGTTCAATATGCGGTGCATGGGCTGTTCAACCCGTGGTATACCGACCGACCGAGCATACTGTAGGAATTAGTAGTATTAAATTATATTTATTCTAATTCCACTATAATATATTGATGTACCATGTATAACTATATATCTGGTATCTCAAAAGTCAAACATACCTTATCAGTTATCACTAAAAAAGGTAGATTCCATCATCAATTCATCTTCTCATGCGAAATTATCATTCATCTACTCTCTACAAGCCGTCCAAGTCCGATGGAGCTCTCGCACTGCGAAGAAATCGGAAATTTTGTTTCGTGAGTTTGGTCAGTTTTGAGACCAGTTGGAAACAACGAAACTGTGATTTCTGGAAATTCGATTGTGCGCCAGACCAATTTTGAAGGTAAGAGTATATCCTCCTTCATTTCACACATGATTGCACTGCTTGTGCGGGTTTATGGCTTACCAATTGTAGGTTCAGTAGTAGTCACTCTCTCTCTCTTTCATCTTCTTTATGTTCGGTACAAAAATGACTTATGTGCTTCCACTTCTGTGTTTTCCTAGTGAAGCATAGTTCTTTTGGTCTTTGTAAAACTTTTTTTTTACTTGTAGAAGAACTGTATCACATTTTTTTCTATATTGCTTCAAGAAATCAGTGGTATTTCTTGAGCCAAATTAATGTGTGTGTACGAGAGAATCCTGCAGAGATTTCAATATACACCAAGAGTAGGGGATAGAAAGAACACACGAAGAGTAGGGTTGTGTGTAGGGAGAGAGTAAGACAATAGTACTGTATGAGAGAGAGACAGGATTTTGGCAGAGCTTCCGCGTATCTCAGGTGATTCGCCCTTGTATGGAAGGGTTAACGATCCTATATATAATGGAGAATGTGACCGTTGTAGTGGGTTAATGCGCCCATTAATGGCGGCTTAATTAGCTTAACCACAACGGCACGTTCGTCCGCATATATAGGGACCGTTACGCAAGTTGTCCGCATATACCGGAACCGTTATGAGGTTGACCGGGTTTATGGAGCTCGTGCCATAAATCTCTCAAAACATTTACTAAGGTCGCGCGCGGGCTTGGTTGTCGCTCGCGCGCGACAGGACTTACTCTAGCCTCCTAACCACTAAGTCCCTACAAGTCCTGTGTGGTGGTATGCGAGGGCCCTGTCTCGCAACCCCCACGTGGATCAGCGCGGGTGGTGATCCAGTGTGTGTGGAGCACAGCTAGGTGTGCTGGATGATGGCCACATGGCTAAGATCTGCCTGTCTAGAAAGCACTATCTACATTAGCCCCCTTTCTGCACGTGAAGACACATAGCCGGATAGGCTTCAATGCGCAGGAACCAATGTACGGTCGCCGCCACGCACCAATTCAAATACACGCAAAATCAGCCCCCGTGCGTGCCATTATGACCTAAAATCCCTTGAGTCGTGCCGTCTGTTCTTTTAGGGTTTTAGGCGTGACGTCAGCTTGTCCTGTGATTGCGCGATTCGACGGTGACGGTTGCAATTCGACTACTGAAAGGACGCGACTCCCCTTTTTTTTGGATAAATACTATGTGCTCTCCATTGTTGCAAAGCATCACTTGTCTCTCTAAAGTGAATGATACCCGAAAGCCTTCAAGAGCAGATTCAAGTGATCAATCATCAGTTCTTCGTTGTTAATCGTCTTCTTCCACTTACTTCATCAAAACAAGGTTTACCAAAACAAGGTTGGCTTTGCTCAATTCCATTTAATGTACTCAAATATTCTTTGAACTGTCTTGGATCTGTAAACCCATAGTTATTTGGGACATGTCGTTCATTGAGAACTGCAAAAGAAGCCATTTTCTTAAACCCAGAACCGATCGAATTACCATATTGTAACAATTTTGAATGCAGAACTTCTGAAATTCTCAGCAATATACGCAAATTCTGAACTTCTAAACCCAGAATTGACACCGGACTGTTCATCTTTTCTTGAAAAAAACATAACTGCTTCCTGAAATTCAAACTGAAAGTGTGTATGTTTCTACCCCCTTTTTTCTTGCTCTTCTGCAGGAATGTCCAAGACAAAAGGATCCAAACCCATTAAAGAGGCCGAAGAAATACCTGATCTTCCCTAGACCTTGTGGCGAAAAGCCCCTATTTGGGTGGAAAAGATTTCTATCATGCGAGGGTTAAGGTGGAGAATCTAGCGGCTCCTGTCTCCTCCGGAGAATTGCGGACATTGACTCCGCCTGTGAATGCAGCCATGCTAGAGTTAATCGACTCCAAGGATGTGATTAGGTTGGGAGTTGAAAATGGGTTTTTCCCCCATACTGCAATTTCTACCCAGGCGTTTGTCCAAAAATTAGACTTCATGGATGAGTGGATCGACCATGTATTGACCCACCATGCCATCGCATTGAACAATGCTGGTATTTATTTCGCAGTTCGTGCTATGAAGGATGCTGCCGTAAAGTTGGATCTGTCCATGCTTCTAAACCTTCTTTCTCGCTATTCACCTGCGACTCATACCTTCCACTTTGCTGAGTTTGAGGCTGCTCCCACTTTGGAGGATGTGCACATGTTGTATGACCTTTCTCCCATTGGTGAAGTGGATCGTCTGAGCCCTTTGAGGACTTATCCAGAACTTGCTCTGTACAAGCAGATGGAGGAATGCTTGTCCGAAGTAAAGAATATCTCCACTCGGTGGACATCTGCGAAAGTTCTTCCTAACTGGCAGCTTGTGGATACATCTGCGAAGAACACCTGGGGCAAATGGGTGCAATACTTCTTTCGCGACTATGCGAATAGTAGTATCACCAAGAAACTTCTGGACAAGAACCCAAATGCGAATACTTATGTCAATGGGAAAGGATACCACTTAATCTTGTGCGGCTTCCTCTGTGCCTGGCTGTGAAGGTACCTGATCGATGGTCACCCTCATGATGGTGTTTTCTATCATGTCATTCCCCTTGCTGTCAAGTTGGACCTCGCCAAAGAGTCGCACTTGGGCCTCTGGTCTTGGTCACTTTATACCACAGGTTGGACCAGTTGGTAGTGGCGATCAAGGACTCTCGCGGTCGCCTTGATGTGCTGACTTATGTTAACATCGCATTCCTGACCATGTGGGTTTTTGAGCGATGGCCCTCTTAAGTTCTTGTTCCTTCTAGGCCCAACAAGTGGTGTGTCCCAGGTGCGGAGAATGAACTTTCTGTTGGAATAGATGCCCTAGAGGCAATCTAGTTTAGTATGAATTTGTATATGGCTAGAAAATTCATTTATTATTTATTGGATATTTAATATAATGAAGTCCTTAGATTCACAATCGTGTTGTTTATCTTAAATATCCCTAGTCAAGTATAATGATTAATGGGACAATCATCTATAGACTAGTATGGGGTTGGATTGATATGGAGATATCACGATCCAACACATAGGTGTGCATTACGGAATGTTGCACTGGATTGACCCATCACCGAAAAGGCTACATACATGTTATGTTGAGTCACAAGTGCTTCTCGGGCACAATGGTATTGTCATCCTTAGACTTGAAGTCACTAGATATTCTAGTTGTGGATCATTGTGATCTTGGTAGCGTTAAACGCTACACCGTGACTGGGTAGTTATAAAGGCGTGTACTGGATACAATGAGAAGCAAGCTTAGAGATCGTAGTGGACGTAGAGAGGATTTGCCCCTCCCACATAACGGGAGCAAGTATCCTAGGCCACTCGAAGGATAGTGCTTATAGAATGTCTGGCCAGACTCAAATAAATCAATATGGGATATTGATGTTATTTGCACGAATAAGGCTATTCCATGCATCGAGAAACTATGGATTGGATATACGAGTGTGACTTGTATGTCTCGTGTCCAATCCGGATATGGAGGCAAAGGGATGAGACAATTACTTGTACAAGGTTGTCTAGATGACTATTCTATTAGTTGGCTAGAATGGATGTTTTGCTAGAAACCGCTCCATATTAGCAAAGAGTTGCTACCAACTAGATAGAACCTATGGGGTCACACGCTATATAGAGTTGTACTAGATTTGGGAATTAATTAATTGGATTAATTAATTAGAAGGATCACTTTGCAAACCCTTGCAAACTTAGTAGGGACTAATTTGCAAGGAAGGGACTAAATTGAATTCTAGTAGGACTAGAATAAGTCCTTTAGGTAGTTAACAAGGAGTTGTTGGACTATATAAAGGACCCTCCTTCCTTCCTTCCTCATAACTTATGCTCTAGAGAGAACATAAAGAGAGTGGGAGAGAACAAAGGAGAGAGAGCAAGCAACAAAGGAGGCCGACGCCCCCCTTGCCGCCGCCCTCGTTCCCGTCGGCCAAAAGAGGGCCGAGCCCCTTCTTTTTGTCTCGTTTTGCGTGATTCCTTCACCCTCCTCTCATTCCGGGCTAGCACCAAGGAGATTGGAGATCTAGGATCAACTCTAGGCGTGGATCAACTATAGAGAACGTGACACTATTCGCGTTTGAAGTCATCAAGGAGAACCCAAAGGTGTGTTTATGATTTCTTACCTTCACTATCGTTATGCATCTAGACTTGTGATCCTTGGAGGGTTTTGCATGGTTATTTGTTTGATTATGCTTCCGTTTGCGCGATCCATGAATCAAAACCCTACAGTGGTATCAGAGCCACAGGTCATAGAGCATAAACGTAGTTTATGTGTTACATTCTTGTTGTTTTACACCTTAATTTGTTGTTTATCGCGTAAAACAAGACAAATCAAGCATGGGATGCAATTTGTCAACAATTAAACATAACAAGACTCAATTTTTGCATTGGATGCATGAATTGGTGTGTTTGAGAAATTTTAGGATCTTAGATCTAGGGTTTGGGCATCCTTGGGGAAGAAGGAGTTCTCCCAAAACAAGGAAACAACCAAACTTGGGCTCCAAGCAAGGAGGTTGTTTTGGAAACAACCTCCATAAGGAGGTTCGGCCCCCTAGGGGACCGCCCCCTTGCTTGCCGCCCAAGATTGGCGCCCTAAGGGGCCGGGCGGCCCTAACCCGCGGGCCTAGCTTGCGGGTTTTGGGCCGGGCCTGCCCTAGGGCCTTATGGTTCACTTTGTTTGGGCCCGGGAAATTGGATTGTTGGGCCCATGGACCGTTTTAACCCTAGAAATCCTAAAATCAATTAAAATTGACCAAGCGCGTTAAAATTGGATTTTAACTGTTTATGTGCAAATCGCATGGTGGTTGGATATGGCCTTAGGATGTGGTTTGATGTGGATGTTTAATTTTGTGGTTTGGTTTTACGGCCTGCGAGCTGATCAATTAATTGTAATAATTAATTAGGGTTTTATGGCTTGCGTGCCATTTTTTTTCTCAACTTGTGAGATTTATTTTATTTAGTATAGATATTAGCTAGTGCTAGATAAAGTAGATTGTTAGCCAAGATTGGAGAAAAGAAGCCCAAAGCCAAAGGAGCCACAAAAGATGGAGCATGGAGCATGGAGCATCCCACATGACTATGAAGGATGGACCAAAAGATCAAGACGCATGGAGATGTGTTTGCTTAGGGTTCATAGATAATTCCATTGGCTTGGAATTATCTTAGTCTAGAAAAGGCCATATCCACATCACGTTTAATTTCTGTTTTGTGGTTGTTTATTTATTGTCTTATTATTTGTGTGGTTGGTGTATGGATGATGCATGCAATTAGGATAATAAGATAATTAGACAACCCGGATCTATTATTTGGAGTTGTGCCCAAACTCAAATAGATAGATTAGTTGATATTGATCAACAAAATAATTAAAATTGAAAAATCCCTCAAATTTTAAATATTGTGTTCTTGCCTTCTCGTTATTTAAACACTCATTATCATCATTATTTATCAAGTTCGTGCGTGCCAAAGCATGGCGACTTGGTTCATAATGATGGAATGCGATGGCACGTAACAATGTGCAATTGTGTAGATAAGAGGTTGAACACAACTAGGCTATTAATTTGATTAAGAAACCTAGAGGCAATCAATTGGGATTATCCATATGGATGGATAAATAAGGAGTTATTTGCCCGGTTGAACCAAGAGTTGCATATGGGATGCAATTGGAATTGTTCCTACCTAGAAGTAGTCAAATTATGGGTGACTTGCCAAAGCAAGCTCATAAGGAGATGAAAAGATGGATCTTGGCCCACTAGAAAATATAATGATATTTTTCGCATTAATATCTTGAGGGTTATTAATCCGTAGAAAAATAGTGGGAGCTATATTTAATAAACTAGCCATTATTAAATATAGTCAAAAATTCACAAATACTAAAACTTGCGTATTTTCCTTTTGTAGAATTCCAAATGGCAAACAACTCATCGAGTTCACAACGTTCCCTACGATCTGTCCTTGAGAAGGACAAGCTCTCTGGAACCAACTTTCTTGATTGGTACAGAAACTTGAGAATTGTTCTCAAGCAAGAGAAGAAACTGTACGCAATAGAGGAGCATGTTCCACAAGGTCCAGAGAACCAGACACCTGTTGCCTTAAAGGCGTATCAAAAGCGTGTTGATGACGCTAATGATGCGGCCTGCCTAATGCTTTGCACCATGACCTCTGAGCTTCAGAAGCAACATGAGAACATGAATGCTGTCGATATGATCGAACATCTAAAGCAGCTCTTCCAAGAGCAGGCGAGGGTAGAGAGGTATGAGGTCTCAAAGGCACTGTTCAAATGTCATCTGGCAGAAGGGAACCCGATGGGACCCCATGTACTCCGAATGATCGGGTACTTGGAGAATCTCGCCCGGCTTGGGTTCCCAGTCGGCCAAGAGTTGGCAACCGATCTCGTGTTGCAATCGTTGCCCGAGAGTTATGGACAGTTCATTATGAACTATAACATGAACGAGATCGTTAAACCACTGCCAGATTTGCTCAACATGTTGAGGACGGCTGAACAGAGCATCAACAAGGGTAAGGGCAAGGCCATTATGATGGTGCATAAAGGAAAGGGCAAAAAGTTTGCCTCTTCCTCCAAGGGCAAAGGCAAGTCAGTTGCCAAGTCCAAGGAACAAGCCCTGAAGCCTGTTGGTGGGATTGCCAAGGTCGTGACTAAGGGTGAGTGTCACTACTGCAGTCAACCTGGACACTGGAGGAGGAACTGCCCAAAATATCTGGAGGACAAGAGGCTTGGAATAGTGATTCCACCACCACCAGGTATTTTTGTTGTAGATGTCAATTTAACTGTCTCTACATCATGGGTATTAGATACTGGATGTGGATCTCATATTTGTCGAAATATGCAGGATCTAAAGAGAAGTAAAAGATTGGCTAAAGGGGAGGTAGATCTGCGCGTTGGGAATGGAGCAAAGGTTGCTGCGTTGGCCATAGGCGTGTGCGAGCTATCTCTGCCTTCAGGATTAGTTTTAGAATTAAATAATTGCTATTTTGTGCCTGCTATGAGCAGAAACATTATTTCTATTTCTTGTTTGGACAAGGAAGGTTTTATTATTTCAATAAAGAACAATTGTTGTTCCTTTTATTTGAATAATATTCACTATTTTAGTGCGCAATTATTTAATGGACTTTATGTCCTTGATCTAAGCAATCCTGTCTACAACATTAATACAAAGCGGATTAAAATAAATGATTTAAATCCTGCTTATTTATGGCATTGTCGTTTAGGCCACATAAATGAGAAACGTGTATCTAGACTCCATAAGGATGGATTACTAGACTCATTTGATTTTGAATCATATGAGACATGTGAGGCTTGTTTATTGGGAAAAATGACAAAGTCCCCTTTCAATAAGAAAGGTGAGAGGACTAGTGAGCAATTGGCGCTCATACATACCGATGTGTGTGGGCCATTTGCCACGCCTGCCAGGGGTGGTTATGTCTACTTCATTACATTTACTGATGATTACAGTAGATATGGATGTGTGTACCTTATGAGGGCAAAATCTGAATCCTTTGAAGTGTTCAAAGAATTCAAGAATGAAGTAGAGAAGCAACTTGGCAAAAGTATCAAGGCTCTACGATCGGATCGTGGAGGAGAATACTTGAGCCAAGAGTTTGACGACTATCTTAGAGAGTGTGGGATCGTGTCCCAACTCACTCCACCCGGAACGCCACAATGGAATGGCGTGTCCGAGAGGAGGAATCGAACCCTATTGGATATGGTTCGATCTATGATGTGTCAAACCGATCTTCCATTATCATTTTGGGGCTACGCTCTATTAAGTGCAGCTTTCACCATTAACCGTGTTCCATCTAAATCAGTCATGAAGACACCATATGAGATGTGGAGTGGGAGGCGTCCCACACTGTCGTTCATGAGGATTTGGGGCTGCGATGTCTATGTAAAACGTTTACAATCAGACAAGCTAGGGCCTAAATCGGATAAGTGTAAATTTGTGGGTACCCTAAGGAAACTAAGGGATACTACTTCTACAATCCAACCGAGAACAAAGTGTTTGTCGCTCGGACCGGCGTGTTTCTAGAAAGAGAGTTTGTCTCTAAAGAAGCAAGTGGGAGGAATGTAGAACTTGAAGAAGTTCAAGAACCACAAATCACTGAACCGATCATGGAACATGAACAGGAATCACAAGCAGTTGTGGATCCACCTGTTCAGGTAACACAAGAGCTTCGTAGATCTAGTAGAGTACGCCAGGAACCCGAGAGGTACGGACTTCTCATAACTGATTCCGGTGACACGATGCTCATAGATGATGAGCCTACTACCTATGAGGAGGCCATGAGTGGCCCAGACTCGCAGAAGTGGCTTGAAGCCATGAGATCCGAGATGGAATCCATGTATACCAACAAAGTATGGACATTGGTGGAACCACCTGATGGGGCGCGGCCCATAGGGTGCAAGTGGGTCTTCAAGAAGAAGATCGACATGGATGGTAATGTGATTACCTATAAGGGCCGATTGGTGGCTAAAGGATTCAGACAGATTCATGGTATTGACTATGATGAAACCTTTTCACCAGTCGCTATGACCAAATCCATCCAAATCCTACTTGCAATTGCAGCATACTACGACTATGAGATTTGGCAGATGGATGTCAAAACAGCATTCCTTTATGGGAATCTCCTCGAGGACGTGTATATGATACAGCCGGAGGGTTTTGAGGATCCAAAGCAAGCCAACAAAGTCTGTAAACTGCAACGATCCATTTATGGATTGAAGCAAGCTTCTAGGAGTTGGAATCGACGTTTTGATGAAGTGGTCAAAGAGTTTGGCTTCATCAGAAACGAAGATGAGTCTTGTGTCTACAAGAAGGTTAGTGGGAGCTCTGTAGCTTTTCTGGTCTTGTATGTAGATGACATACTACTCATTGGAAACGACATTCCCATGCTGCAATCTGTGAAAGATTGGCTAGTAAAGTGTTTCTCAATGAAGGACTTAGGGGAAGCAGCATATATACTCGGTATAAAGATCTATAGAGATAGATCTAAGAGGTTGCTAGGCCTAAGTCAAAGTACATATATTGACAAGGTGTTGAAACGGTTCAACATGCAAGATTCCAAGAAGGGATTCTTGCCCATGTCACATGGAATCACTCTTTCGAAGAGTGGTTGTCCTTCCAATGAGATTGAGAAGGAACGCATGAGTAGGATTCCCTATGCCTCGGCCATAGGATCTATCATGTACGCCATGTTATGTACTAGACCAGATGTGTCATATGCCTTGAGTATGACAAGCAGATACCAATCCAATCCAGGTGAGAGTCACTGGATTGCACTCAAGAACATCCTAAAGTACTTGAGAAGAACTAAGGATGCTTTCTTGATGTTTGGCGGTGAGGAAGAGTTGCGTGTAAGGGGTTACACTGATGCAAGCTTCCAAACCGATAGAGAAGACTTTAGATCACAGTCGGGATATGTGTTTTGCCTGAATGGAGCAGCGGTGAGCTGGAAGAGTTCCAAGCAAGAGACGGTGGCTGATTCTACAACAGAGGCTGAGTACATTGCTGCAAATGGCGCAGCAAAGGAGGCTGTTTGGATCAGAAAGTTTGTTTCTGAACTTGGTGTGGTCCCTAGCATTGCGGATCCAGTGGAGTTGTTCTGTGACAACACTGGGGCGATCGCGCAATCGAAGGAACCCAAATCGCACCAGAAGTCCAAGCATGTGCTCAGGAAGTTTCATCTGATTTGAGATATTATCGATAGAGGAGACGTTCGGATATTCAAGATTCCTACAGATGATAATCTGTCAGACCCGCTTACAAAGCCTCTCACGCAGTGGAAGCATGAAGGGCACACTAGGAGTATGGGCATACGAGATGCGCCAGATTGGCTCTAGTGCAAGTGGGAGACTGTTGGAATAGATGCCCTAGAGGCAATCTAGTTTAGTATGAATTTGTATATGGCTAGAAAATTCATTTATTATTTATTGGATATTTAATATAATGAAGTCCTTAGATTCACAATCGTGTTGTTTATCTTAAATATCCCTAGTCAAGTATAATGATTAATGGGACAATCATCTATAGACTAGTATGGGGTTGGATTGATATGGAGATATCACGATCCAACACATAGGTGTGCATTACGGAATGTTGCACTGGATTGACCCATCACCGAGAAGGCTACATACATGTTATGTTGAGTCACAAGTGCTTCTCGGGTACAATGGTATTGTCATCCTTAGACTTGAAGTCACTAGATATTCTAGTTGTGGATCATTGTGATCTTGGTAGCGTTAAACGCTACACCGTGACTGGGTAGTTATAAAGGCGTGTACTAACTACAATGAGAAGCAAGCTTAGAGATCGTAGTGGACGTAGAGAGGATTTGCCCCTCCCACATAACGGGAGCAAGTATCCTAGGCCACTCGAAGGATAGTGCTTATAGAATGTCTGGCCAGACTCAAATAAATCAATATGGGATATTGATGTTATTTGCACGAATAAGGCTATTCCATGGATCGAGAAACTATGGATTGGATATACGAGTGTGACTTGTATGTCTCGTGTCCAATCCGGATATGGAGGCAAAGGGATGAGATAATTACTTGTACAAGGTTGTCTAGATGACTATTCTATTAGTTGGCTAGAATGGATGTTTTGCTAGAAACCGCTCCATATTAGCAAAGAGTTGCTACCAACTAGATAGAACCTATGGGGTCACACGCTATATAGAGTTGTACTAGATTTGGGAATTAATTAATTGGATTAATTAATTAGAAGGATCACTTTGCAAACCCTTGCAAACTTAGTAGGGACTAATTTGCAAGGAAGGGACTAAATTGAATTCCAGTAGGACTAGAATAAGTCCTTTAGGTAGTTAACAAGGAGTTGTTGGACTATATAAAGGACCCTCCTTCCTTCCTTCCTCATAACTTATGCTCTAGAGAGAACATAAAGAGAGTGGGAGAGAACAAAGGAGAGAGAGCAAGCAACAAAGGAGGCCGACGCCCCCCTTGCCGCCGCCCTCGTCCCCGTCGGCCAAAAGAGGGCCGAGCCCCTTCTTTTTGTCTCGTTTTGCGTGATTCCTTCACCCTCCTCTCATTCCGGGCTAGCACCAAGGAGATTGGAGATCTAGGATCAACTCTAGGCGTGGATCAACTATAGAGAACGTGACACTATTCGCGTTTGAAGTCATCAAGGAGAACCCAAAGGTGTGTTTATGATTTCTTACCTTCACTATCGTTATGCATCTAGACTTGTGATCCTTGGAGGGTTTTGCATGGTTATTTGTTTGATTATGCTTCCGTTTGCGCGATCCATGAATCAAAACCCTACACTTTCCAGTGGAAGAGCTGCTCGATGGTTTAGAACCAATCTTCCCAAGTGTACCTGGAGCCTGATATGGGATGACCGGAGCAAGTTTACGGCTAGGCCCTATGCGACGCGTATTGAGAATGTGCGATGGTTCCCGAAGCTGTATCCCGCCAAATCTCTTGTTTTTTCAGAAGAGCTCCTTTTCGAAGGTCATGAGCGCTATCTCGAATTCTTATGCTGGTGTTTAAAGGGTTCTCTCCCTGCTCTTGCTGAGTATGTCCCTGAACTTACTTCCAGGTATGAAAGGATCACAGTCGATGTTGATCCAACTCGCGTTTCTCCCCAGTTTGGCTATGATGTAGTGGCGCCTTCCGTTTGGCCTAGATCAATTGTAAGTGGGTGATATCTAGACGGATACATTGTAAGTCATTTTGACTCTTAATGAAACATTTTGTAGCATTTGCTGTTCTTGTTTGATACAACAAATTGTAATATCGCATGCGTTTTGGCTATAAAACAAGTTATGTTTCTTTCGCCTTTTGCACTCGGATACTTGCCTGAATAATTCTTTATTTCAAGCTTGATAAATTTTGTATTCACACAGGGTGTTGCTGCTATAGCTCGCTATCTAAACAGATAGACTCGCAGACCAGTTAAGATCATACATCATGGCTGCTATCTAGGCAGATAGGCTTTTAAATTACTTAAGATCATTTTTGAACATTGCTGCTATCTCGGCAGATAGGCTTCGGATCGCATTGGATCATACATTAGGGCTGCTATATGGGCAGATAGGCTTTTAGATCATTTAAGATCGTATTTGAACATCGCTGCTATCTCGGCATATAGGCTTTTAGATCACTTAAGATCGCATTCGAATATTGCTGCTATCTCGGCAGATAGGCTTTGGGATCACTTAAGATCGCAGTTGAATAGTGCTGCTATCTCGGCAGATAGGCTTTGGGATCACTTAAGATCGTGTTTGGATATTGCTGCTATCTCAGCAGATAAGCTTTTATTGTAAATAAGCAGAGAAGTAAATGAAGCAATAAAAGACAACCAAAGTAATGAAATTCTTCTCATTTGGGAGAATTCTTTTATTATAAACACCCTCATATGGGAGAGGTAAAATTACAAGTCCCTCATATGGGAGAGGCAAGATTACAAATCCCTCATATGGGAGGAGCGACGCATGAGTCTGTCAGAATACTAGACGTAAATAGACATTGTAATCCGATGTATGTAAAGAGAGAGGTTAGGGATAATGATTTTTAATCCAGCGCATATTGACTGAGCTTGGGGTTGTGGCAGTCCCATGAAGCCTTTTTATTTTGCAATAACCACTGTCAAAGACTTCTTTAACTTCGAATGGTCCTTCCCAGTTAGCTGCGAATTTTGGATGGGCTGCCTCCCTCATGCAATGATCAGAAGCGCGCAAGACCAGGTCCCCGACCGCGAAGTCTCAATGTTGGACTGTTTTGTTGTATGCGCGAGCGATCCTCTCCTTGTACCGTTTGTTAGCCCGCTTGGCTTGCTCTCGCTTTTACTCCAATAAGATCAAGTTATGGTCGCGTTGATTGTCATATAATGCATGAAAGGCCAATCTCGCAGAGTTGATTTTCACCTCCGCCGGTACAACAGCTTCAGCTCCATAGCATAAGAGGAACGGGGAGACTCCTGTGGGAGTCCTCGGCGAAGTTCGATATGTCCATAATGCTATGTTCAAAGAATCGGCCCATTTCTTGTGACCATCTGCGACCATCTTGCTCAGAATTCTTAACAATGTCTTGTTAGTCGCTTATGCTTGCCCATTCCCTTTCGGATAATAAGGAGTGGAACAGACCTGCCTTATGTTGTATTCCGCTAGTTTTGCGGCTACTTGACGATTTACAAAAGGTTTGCCATTATCCGAAAGAATTGTGTTGGGGATTCCGAACCTGTATATGATGTTCTCTTGAACGAAATGGACCACAGCGAGTGCATTAGCTGTCTTGAGCGGTATTGCCTCCACCCACTTAGTAAATAGCTCGGTCGCGGTGAGGATGAACTGGTTCCCATGTGAGGCTGGTCGAATGGGGCCAACAAAAATCTAGAGCCCAAGTCTGGAATGGCCATGGTGTCCCCAACGCGTGTAGATCCACGGCAGGGGCATGTACGAGGTTGCCCTTGAATTGACATTCCTGGCATCTCCTTACTTTAGTGCGGCAATCTGCTTCCATGGTGGGCCAGAAATAGCCAACTGTGAGGAGCTGTCTGCATAGTTTTACACCTCCCTGATGCTCTACTTGGTGAGTGAGATCCATCACCTCTTGAGCTTCTTTGCTATCTAGGCACCAAAGTAGATTACCCTCGTGACCCCTTTGCCAGAGTGTGTTTTCTTGTACTACGTACCGGGCTGCCTTTCTTTTCAGTTTCTCGGCTTCCTTTCTTGACTCAGGCTCGATTCGTTCTGTGAGAAAATCGAAGAGTGGCTTCCTCCAGTCCGTGTCATCATCGACCAGGGCGATTGTTAAAGAATCCTTGATCAATGCGCAAATTTCGCAGTTCCCTTGAATTATCGCGGCAGCCGTTGACATGTCCGGCCAGTGAATCCCATACCTTTGGGCTTTTCGATAGATTGACACCTCACTTTCTCCGCAAGTGTGTTTGTGAATCTTTTCCAATAGTGCTTGCCCCTCCTGTTGCGAGACGCATCGCATGAGTATTCCTCCTGGACCTTTGTAATAGAGAGCGTTATCATGTATGCAGTACCCCTTAGTGGATGCCCAATTTTCTTTGCTCGTTCCTTCGGCGATGGCGTGTAATATCGGTTTTCTCCAGTCTGCATCATCTACGGACTCATCTTCGCATGCGTCCTCTGTCAATGCCGATGACATTCGAACTTCAATCGAGATTCTCGCAGGGCACTTATCCGCACTAACTTTAGATCCCAGAGTGGCCAAAGCATCAGCATGCTGATTATCTGCTCTAGGCGTGTGCTCATACCTGACATCGCAGAATTGTTGTATCAGCTTCTGCACCAAAGTCCGATAGGGTAATAGGTTTACCTCTTTTAATCCGTACTCGCCTGAAGCTTGTTTGACGATTAACTTGGAATCCCCTATAACCGTCAAATTGCTTACTTCCAATGCCCTAGCTGCACGGAGGCCTGCTATGAGAGCCTCATACTCCGCTTCATTGTTGGTCACCGCGAAATCAAGTTTTGTGGACATTTGGATGACCTCCCCATCTGGTTTAGTCAAAAAGATTCCAATTCCTCCACCTTTCCTTGTTGACGATCCATCAAAATGAAGCGTCCAGTAAGGTAACTCGACTGCATAGATCTCGGGTCCCTCTAGCTCCTCCTCGATCATGGGCTCATGGCTGTTATCCGGGAACTGTGTCAGAAGATCCGCCACTGCTTGCGATTTGATTGCTCGCGGTCGAACGCACGTGATGTCGTATTGGGAAATGGTCATATACCATTTTGCCAATCTTCTGCCGGGAGAGGTATGAGTCAAGAGGTACCGTATGGGGTCGCTCTTTGTAACCACCACCACTTTATGCGAGGCGAAGTAGTGTTTTAACTTTTCTATTACGAAGAATAGGGCAAGGGAATGGCGTTCGATGTCTGTGTACCTTGATTCGGCTGGTTGCACTACGCGAGAAATATAGTAAATCGGCCTTTCTTGCCCTTCATATTCCTAAGCCAAAAGTGCCCCTATAGACTTCATTGTCGATGTCAGATATAGCAAAAGCGGCGATCTAAGCTGCGGTGCGATCATTACCCTTTGCGATGTCAGCAAGTCCTTTAGCCTCCCAAATGCGACCTCGTGTTTCGCGGTCCAATTGTACACAACATTCTTCTTGAGGAGATCGCTGAAGCAGAAGGTTATTTCTGCGATTGCTGGAATGAACCTCCGCAGGTAAGATAATTTCCCTAAGAATGTTTTCAGAGCGCTATGATTGTGTGGCGCTGTCATGCTTGTGATAGCTGATACCTTCGCGGGGTCAGGCTCGATGCCCTGGCGATGTATTACGCATCCCAAGAATTTCCCTGAAGTTACTCCGAATGCAGACTTCATGGGATTCATCTTTAGCTGGAAACTTCTGCATCTTTCAAATACTTTCCGCAGGTCCCCTAAATGGTCCGCTTCTTCTTTGGACTTGACAACCAAGTCATCAACGTAGAACTCCACTTCTTTGTGCATCATATCGTGAAATATAACCATCATTGCTCGCTGGTAAGTCGCGCCCGCGTTCTTGAGCCAAACGGCATAACCGTGTAATTAAAGACTCCCACTGGCGTAATGAATGCGGTTTTTCGTGCATCTTCAGGGTCCATTTTGATCTGATTGTACCCGGTGAAACCATCCATGAAGCTGAACATACGATGACCCGCAGTCGAATCAATGAGCAGATTGATGTTGGGCAGCGGAAAATCGTCCTTGGGGCAGAAGCGGTTGAGATCTTTGAAGTCTACACAAATGCGAAGCTGCGCATTCTTCTTCACCACAGGCACAATGTTAGCCAATCATGTGGGATGATGATTTGGCTCAATGAACCTGGCAGTCAGTAGCTTGACGATTTCTTGCTTGATTTTCACGTTTATCTCCGGCCTAAAGCTTCTTGTGCTTTGTTTTACCGGCTTAGATCCTGGGATTACATCTAACCTGTGCATGGTGATGCTCGTGTCCAGGCCCGACATTTCATCGTATTCCCAGGCAAACACATATTTGTACTCAGTCAGTAGCTGCAGCAATCTTGCTTCTTCCTCGCTTGTGAGGTCTGCACTCAGAAAGACGGGCGTCTTCTTTTCTTCGCTTGGGCTCAGGAATACTTCCTTCAGCTCCTGTTTCTGAGGTTTCGGCTTATACTCCATGCATTCAGGCGCCTCTTTTAGCTTATCCTCCAAAACTTCTGGTGTAGGCTTGTCTAATTCCATGACACACTCGATTTGATTGGTTTGCCCAGGGATATCCCCGTGCATATGTGGGGGTATCCCCGCGCACTGACGCGGATTACTAGCGCGTATTACGCAAGTGGACGGTCAAGTAGTAAGAGTGGAGTATTTTTAGAACTCTGGGTTGTCGAACCCTCGAGGACAATCTCGCAACAAGTTTATAATTAACAAAATAGTGCAGTTCACTGAGTAACCGGAGTAAAAAGTGTGTGAATTGTGGTGTTGCCACCCCCAAACAAGTGGCTGCGATCAATAACAAAAGTAATAGTAAACTGGAATTAAAAGGAATTATTAATCAATTAATGGAGAGGACTAGGCAATCTCGTTGATCACCTAGGGTTGTAAACGATTTCCGAGTTATCTGAGCAACACGTTAACTATATTCTAACTAAGCCGGGTAACAGCGCTGACTATCTCCTGTCGGTCTCAAGTCATTCTACTTCACGGTAGACTACAATCTCCTATCGGTCTCTTGTGTCTACCGGTCCGTTCTAGTAGGCTAACGACATGCACGACAACGGGTCATGTCAGTCCACCGTTGCACGAAACAGTCGAATCTCACCTACCGAATCTACCCACACTAGCCAATCCTAACACGTCTCTTCTCAGTCTCAGTGATTCGGGATTGATGTTCAAGTCTCATCCTAGTTAGTTAGAATCACTATCATGCATTCGCTAACTAAGCAGTGTTTCCGGTTAGCTACTCCATTGACACTGAGTATTAAGCACAGTACATGAACAATCGAATTAAAATATTGCTAACTTTAAGCATGAATCAACTATTGAACAAACCCTAGTTCTTGAACCTTAGTTTTATCTCCTAACCGTGTCACTCAATTAGGATTACTAAAATAAACAAGAATCTAGAATTGATTCAAAAGTTGAAATCAAAAAATCATGAAGAAAAGATCAAATCCGGAAAATATTCATCGTTTACATGAACCCTAGGCTCTCAAATCAAGATGCCTAGCAAAAGTGTTTAGCTACTCATGGTTGAATAAGCAAAAACAAAGAGTTTCTCCATTAAAATTGACTAAGAGAGAGTAGAAGAAATCAAACGAAGTTCTTCAATCTTGAGCTTTGTCTTCGTCTCCTCCTTCTCCTCATGTTGATCTTCTTCACGTTGATATCCTCCTAGAAATCAATCTCCTCCCCTTAATAAATAAACCCCCATGTATTAATTATTCCCAAATTAGGTTTTAAGAAATAATTAATATGAAACTACGTAGTTTTGAGCCAAAGCTAGCCTTTTTTCCTTCCTTCCCCGTCCGTGTGATTTTTCTTTAAGGAGATCACATGATTGAAATTCCTGATCATGCGATCTCGGGTGAATTGCGTCCAGGACTTGTTTTCATTCAATCAGATCACACGATCAGCCAAAACCAGATCGTGCGATCTCCTTAAGCTGAACGCACGATCAGCCACTCAAGTCGTGGAAACAGTGAGCTCCCTCAATTTTGCCGCACAAAAAGATTCTAAGTATCAGACCAGGTCGCACGATCTGAAATTCCTGATCATGCGACCTGCTGGCAATTTTCCTTCGCTTCTTTTTCTCTTTTTCTCTTTATTCCTCTTTGCCTGCTCTGTTTTCTTCTTTCACTTTCTTGAGCTTTAGTCGTGTTCCGAAGTTCGTTCTCCTCTCCGCTTAATCACGCACGTTCCCTTTCCTGTCAAAATAACATGAAAAACACCCGTGCAATCAAACGTGACAAAATAGCATAAATTAACACGAGAAACGCCCGAATTGGCAATTTAAAGCTCAAATCTAAACTTACTCAATTTCCTCAAGTTCATAGTGTAAAACTAACATATTCTACCCGAAATTCACACAAAACGGTACACAAACGTAGAAGAAATACAACTCAAATGCAGATTTATCACGCACCTTCATATGCGGTAGCATTTCTTCCCATTAGAGTAGAAGATTTCTATTTCTTTGCCCGCAAGATCATGTTTTAATAATCTTTTCAGAGTGTACACTTTCTTCCTTTGATAGGCGACATGCGGTGCCTCTTCTCGTGCGCACGACTTTTCCTTGGCATCCTCCCTTGTCACCATCACTCCCGCTGGTGATTGATCCTTGATGTCTTCCCATCGAGGCAAGGGAGTCGGATTAAACGACCCTGGTGTTTGCTCGTCCGCCATTTCAGTAAACCACACTGCTTCAGTGAGGTGCGCCTCGTCTAGATTGAAGGGGTTTACCGAAGCTGGTATATCCACTATTCTGTCGTTCCAGATGGCCTTCATCACTTGGTGAGCTATCGATGGAACCGCGTCGAAACGATGAATCCAAGCTCGGCCTATGATCATGTGATACGTAGTATTCGCATCAATGACATATAATTTGGGTGAACATTTTATCTTTCCTATCTGGACGCCCAGACGAATCCATCCTATCGTCATCCTGGAATCACTTCCAAATCCCATCAGCGGGGATGGACGTCTGAAAATCTTCTGCTCCGGGATTCTTGCCAACTTTAAAGTATTGAGCGAGACCACGTTGACTTTCGCTCCTCCGTCAACGAATGCCCTTTTGAATTCGACACCATTGATCACCGCCGTTACATACAAAGGCTTCTGGTGACTCGAGTCTGTCTTCTTGTCACTTGCGGAGAAGGTCATAACCTTTTCCGTAGAGAAAGACGCCCTAACAACTTTCCCATTGGAAACCACGATGTTTTCTTCGAAGTCCTCTGCTATCCTTAGAATCGCCTTCGTCATTTCTTTCCGGCACTTCTCCGAAAAGTTCATTTCATCGAAGAACTTGCTGAACCCGTGCGACCCCTTCATCCGGTCGGCACGTTCGTCCTCCGTGTCTATATTGTAGTCCTCATCATTGTAAACTTCGGAAATGATAGGCAAGCGTTATTCTGCAATCTCTTCGAGATCCATAATCGCGATCATGGCTACTTCTTTGCCTTTCGCCTCTTGCTCAGCATGAGCCGGCAGTGGATTGCTTCGCACATCCTGCCTCTGGTCGCTGACAATCAACTCACCGTCTTTCATTTTTCTGGCTTACCATGTTACTGAGTTTCTTGCAATCAGCTGTGGGATGCATAATTTTCCCGTGGCATTCACACCACTTTGGGTTCCTCATCATCTCCTTGGAGGGTATACTTTCAAGCGAAGGCAAGATCCCATCTTTACGCCACTGCTTACACAAGTCAGTTGCCTCCTCTATCGAGCATGGTAGAGGTCGCGCGTCTGGGTTTGTAACCCTGGGCTACTTTTGTGGCGAAACTGTATTAATATCGGCTTCACGCCCCCTCTTGTAACTAAACCTTCCAATCTTGAAAGTGGTTCCGCCTGAGGGTCGTTCAGGGGCGTGCTTCTTCTTCTGCCTCTCCACTATAGGTTCTATGTTTTTCGTGCATTCTATCAATTTTGAAAAAGTGGGAGTTTGTAGGTTGATCAGAATAAATTTGTACTCATCTCGCATGCCTTGTAGACATATCTCCACAAGCCTGCCCTCAAGCACCTCGTCTCTGCATTTCAAGGATTTGGCCCTGAATTTCTTGATGAAAGTGACTCCATCTTCCTCGCGCTTCTGATACATACGGGAGAGATGAATCATTGTAACTTTCTCTTCCACCTGGAAGAATTTTGTGTAGAACTTCTGGACCATATCGTCTCAAGTTTTAACAGATCCAGCCTCCAACGTTCTATACCATTTGTAGGCCACATTTCCCAAAGATTTCGGGAACTCGCGCATCAGCAGCTTGGGATCAGCCCAATATGGTCCCATCACATCGATGAAACGCATGACATGCTCGTGGGCATTCCCGTTGACGTCTTTGAACTTGTCCCACTTGGGAGCCTTATACCCGGCGTGGTTAGGCATGAGGTAGATCTCTCGTGGGATAGGCGGATCGTTATCAACCTTCGGGATAATGGTGTCCGCAAACGGTTGATTGGACAAGGACGTCTCTATGCGCCGCCGCAGCGACGTCATACATTCTGGTGCGCTTTCCCCAGCAGCAGGAGGAAGGGTTGTAGCCGGCGGGGACACATATGTTGCGGTCGAGCTAGGGGTGTAGGTCACGTTGCCCAGCAGCGTCGGCGGAGGAGGCAAGGGGTATTGCGAGGAGAGGTTGGGTGCCACGGTTGGTGGTTGAGGAATATGTGTGGTAAGGGGCGGTATTTGAGCCGTTTGCCCCTAAACAGAGGGTAGCTGCACCATTTCTGGTGGAGTTTGCGGATTAGGGTTAGGTGGTGTTGGTATCACTCCAGTCTCCTGAGTGGTGGAGGTTCCCCCTCCCTGAGAGACAGCAGTGCCCGATGTAGGATTCGGAGCAAGGGTTCCCAGGATGGCCATTTTCCGTTCCATCTGTGCGGATTGAGCCTGAAGGGCCTTTCCCTGATTCTGAATGGTGGCGTTTAGAGCCTCCAATGTCGGAGTCTCACTGGCGGCCGCAGAAGTGTGACGAGTCTCCTCTACCGAGGTGGTCTCCGTGGAGGGCGATCAGTTACTGACGTCATCTTCATGAGACATGTTTGCTTGCAACGGTAAGTTTCATGTCGGGTTCACCAAATGTGTACGAGAGAATCCTGCAGAGATAATTCAATATACACCAAGAGTAGGGGATAGAAAGAACACACGAAGAGTAGGGTTGTGTGTAGGGAGAGAGTAAGACAATAGTACTGTATGAGAGAGAGAGACAGGATTTTGGCAGAGCTTCCGCGTATCTCAGGTGATTCGCCCTTGTATGGAAGGGTTAACGATCCTATATATAACGGAGAATGTGGCCGTTGTAGTGGGTTAATTCGCCCATTAATGACGGCTTAATTAGCTTAACCACAACGGCACGTTCGTCCGCGTATATACGGACCGTTACGCACGTTGTCCGCATATACCTAAACTGTTATGGGGATTCCCGGGTTTATGGAGCTCGTGCCATAAATCTCTCAAAACAGTTACTAAGGTCGCGCGCGGGCTTGGTTGTCGCTCGCGCGCGACAGGACTTACTCTAGCCTCGAAACCACTAAGTCCCTACAAGTCCCGTGTGGTGGTATGTGAGGGCCCTGCCTCGCAGCCCCCACGTGGATCAGCGCGGATGGTGATCCAGTGTGTGTGGAGCACAGCTAGGTGTGCTGGATGATGGCCACGTGGCTAAGATCTGCTTGTCTAGAAAGCACTATCTACAATGTGTTGTCAATTTTTGGTCGATGAGGCCACTGAAACAAACAAAAACATTAGTTTTTTTATCCCCATTTGGTTCTTATAAATTCCATAGGTAGGTATAATTTATGTCCTGTAAAAAATGTTAAACATATTATTTCACAAATCATGTACCTGAATTAAAAAAAAGGGTAAAAGACATTTTCCACCCTTCAATTATGGGGAAAAGACATTTTGCCCCCTGATTTATGGAAAAAGACCTTTTGCACCCCTAATAGTTTTTTTTGTGACCATTTTACCCTTGTAAGGATGGAATGGCTTAAATACCCTCACCCCCCTAAAGACCACTTTGCCCTTTACTTTCATATTTAAATAAATACTAATTAAATACATTTATGACATCACCTATTAACAAGACTACATCACACATGGCATTCTAAAATGACCATTATACCCCTGGTACTGTTCACGTGGACAGTTACCACCCCTGGTACTGTTCACGTGGAAAATTACCACCCCTGGTACTGTTCACGTGGACACTTTGCACCCCTATTTTTTGGACCAGTTTGCACCCCTAATTTTGTGGACACTTTGCACCTCCAATTTTGTGGACACTTTGTACCCCTAATTTTGTGGACATTTTGCACCCCTCTGCTGTTTAAAACCAGCTGTTCTTTTAGCTGTGAGTAGGATCCTTACTCAATTACTATTTTCCCTCCTGTAGCTTCCCTCCAATAACTTTCCGCAAAAAAAATCCTTCCAAAAAGGTGCATCTTAGACGTAGTTAATCTCTACATCTTACTAGTTACTACTTCACTAGTGAAGGAGCTAGTGCCAACAACAAGGCAATTCAGAGAGTCAAAATTGTTAGTGCTTGGTTTGACTTCTGAGACTGCGTGACGACCTTTTCAATCCCTTTACACATTCATTCAAGGTCACGTGAATCAGAAGACGTAGCTCCCTGCCCAATAGGGTCGCACCACCTCCATAAGTTACAACAATCGTTCCGACAAACATAGTAGAGTCTACCACGATTGCCGTATATGTTAGACTCCGTCACTCGTATATCTGCCATACGGGGAACTTCACAGAAGCAATACTTCCTCTGGTACGTTAGAACTCTTCTCCCCGTCATGTTGTTCTGCTTGAGTTAGACATTCTACCTAAACAAACAAAAACATATTATTACAATAAAAAAAAAAAAAAAAAAAAAAAAACTAAAATTACACCATACTAGCTGAAATAAAGAGCTTCATTCTAAAAAAAACTACTAGTATTACCTTGCCTTAATTGTTAGGGAAGTATGATTGGAGCTACAAGTGAGTAAGAGTTTGAGTGGAGATCATTGTGAATATGGGATGTATATATGACTTATTTCGAGGGAGGTTTATTGGAGGGAAGTTATTGCGGGAAAAGTAGTAATTGCGTAAGGATCATACTCACAGCTAAAAAAAACAGTTGATTTTAAAACAACAGAGGGGTGCAAAATGTCCACAGAATTAGGGGTGCAAAGTGTCCACAAAATTAGGGGTGCAAACTGTCCAGAAAATAGGGGTGCAAACTGTCCACGTGAACAGTACCAGGGGTGGTAATTGTCCACGTGAACAGTACCAGGGGTGGTAACTGTCCATGTGAACAGTACCAGGGGTATAATGGTCATTTCACAATACAAGGTGTGATGTAATTTTGTTAATAGGTGATGTCATAAATGTATTTAATTAGTATTTATTTAATATTAAAGTAAAGGGCAAAGTGGTCTTTATGGGGGGTGAGGGTAGTTAAGTCATTCCATCCTTACAAGGGTAAAATGGTCACAAAAAAACTATTAGGGGTGCAAAAAGTCTTTTTCCATAAATCAGGGGGCAAAATGTCTTTTCCCCATAATAGAAGGGTGGAAAATGTCTGTTACCCTAAAAAAAATGTTTATTTTATTACCTTTTACAAGCACATCATCTGATTTTTTAATAAAATTGGATGTAAGTTTCTTTGTCTTAAAAAGCAAATACTGGTCTCATTGATTGCTCTCCCCAGAACCTCTCCCATTGCTCTCTGAGCCACACCTCTTACCTTCACCCAAATCTACCCCGTAACCAATACTACATTTCAACTGGCTTCAATCGAATTCAAACGAATTCAATCGTTTCGTCTTCCACAACTCTCGGTGATATTCTATATGTTCATTGGTTGGTGTTTCCAATCAAATTACTTGCTTCCTTTAACCCTCATCCCCCACTCCTCCCTCTGGAAAACCCCACGCCCTACGACCTATACTGCAATCATTTCCTGCAGTGTAACCCTTGGCTAGGCCAAATTTGCACTCTCCCGAGATTTGGCAAATTATTTTGTGTGCATGCATTGGTTCTTTTTGATTCTAGCGTGATTGCTCCCTTATCTTACTAATTAAAATCTTTTCATATCTTTGGATGCAGGTGTTTCTCATTGTTGTTTATATTAAGTTGTTATGATTTGTTCTTTGAATCATTCTCATATCTGCCTTTAACCCATCCCAGTTTCTTTGCTACTCTTTAATCTCCTATGTCTAATCCTTTCCACTTTGATGTTAGTAGCCCTTCTTCCAATGACTCCATGGAGGAACGACTAGATGAAAGGGGGTCTGTGATCTCACTGAATCCTAACAGGGCTTTCACCTTCCGAGAAATCATGAAGCATACACTGGTAGGGAAATTTGTTGGTAAAATCTCTCTTTCCCCTCTTGTTATTCAGCAAACAATCTGCAAGGCATGGAAAACTTTGGGGTCAGTTTGGATTGAAAAGAAACTTGAAGTTTATCTCTTCCATTTTCAAAACCCTAAGGACAAAGAGTTTTTTCTGAATGAGTCTCTAATATCAATTCATGGCCTATCCCTGATTTTCAAAGAAAGGCAAAATAATCAATCCCTCTCAGAAGTTGATTTTTCTAAAGCAGATTTATGGTTTCAAGTTCCAAATATTCCTCTAGAGGGCTTTGATAGGGACACGGCTGAAAATTGGGCAATTTAGCAGGGGACTTGATTGTGGTGGATTGGTCATTTGATAGGGTTAGAGCACTTCATGCTTTGCGTATCAAAGTCAGAGTTTCTCTGGATCAAGCCCTAACCCCAGGAGCCTACGTCAATGTCCCAGGAGAAGATGAAAAGAAGTGGGTATTTTTCAGGTATGAAAGGATCTTTAAAATCTGTTACAGGTGTGGTTGTGTTGGACATGATAACAAAAGGTGTAGTACTAACCTGGTAGAAGTCTTGGACAAGTTGGAAGCCAGATACCTGCAGTCACACCACCTCTCCTCCTACCCTTTTTTTATGAATCCTCAAAGGAAAATGTTCACACACCTTCTTAAACTCCACTCCAAGCATGGCCCCTATCGTACTATGAAGTTTGATACTAGCAAAACCCCCATCTATGAATTTCTTGACGTTCCTACACTCCAAGATCCTAACCAAGGCCCCCCTATCCCAATTAACCCTCAACTCTCTGATCACTCAACATCATCCACAGATTCTGCGAACTATTTTACCCCCCCCCCCTCTGAACCGTACCAGAATGAGAGCTCCAAAAAGCCAAGAGTTGAGAGTGACTCTCCTTTTATAGGAAATTCATCCATGATGGAAGATCATCAGTCAAAGACCCCTCAGATGCACCAGTCACAGATTGAAACGGTTCCACTGGCCTCGCAAATGCATGCATGCTTCCCAAGAGGCGCCTTGAATGGCTCTGTTTCCCAACAGACGCAACCGGTTCATTTTCAAACTGATTGGTTCAATGTCTTAGCATTAAACCAGCGCATGCATTTGGGATTCCAAAGAGGTGATTCACTGTTCCAAGAACTCTGTAACCTACCCCCTATCTGCACTATAAATCCATCACCTCTCTCTCAGAGTCAAGTTTCGCAGAACCCTACTACCTACCCTATTCCCTCCTCTATTCAGTCGCACTCTTTGTCCCAACCCACAATGGTGAGACAACTCCCAACTACCTTCAAAAAACTGGACCATTCAAGTTTTTCTATAAGAGCCCCTGATTTCTCTCCCACAGTGACCACTGAACCAGACTCAGAAAAGATTCAGAGAAGACAAGATTTGGCTGAAATAGATAAGATGTTGAAAGAGAGTGGTCCATCAGTACCAAAGAAATCTAGGGGAAAGAGGAATGTAGGGAAGAAGGTTCCAGGGGTGGAGAAGAAACTGATTGTCAAAAAGGTCACGGAGAAAGCCATGGAGAAAGCCAAAGGAAAGATGCCAGTCAAAGCAAAACCACTCCAAATCCAGGCTCTCAAGAAAACAATTAAGCCAAAAGAGGCGGCAGAGCAACAGACAGTTGACCCCAAGGGAAAGGGTAAAAAGCAGAGGACATCTTCCAAGCCAGTGGCAAACAAAGGTACTTTGAATTTTTATGATTCCATTATGCAACTCAATTTTAATCCCTTTTCTGGAAATTTTTTTAATTTTAAGTTCAAAAAACGTTGTAGAACTTTGAATGACCAATCTCTAATTCAATCCTTTTTGGTAAAAAAACCTAAAGTGGGCTTTGGGGTGGTTGTGCCAGAACAACCCCCAAGAGAGCCATGAGTCTTCTTTGTTGGAATTGCAGGGGTTTGGGTCAGGACTCTGCAATTCGTGAAGTCTTTTCTCTGACCCGTCGTTACAAACCTCAGATCATCTTCCTCTCTGAAACTAAACAGTCTTCTTCTTTTATCAATCGAAAGTTTAGAAAATTAGGCTTCCAAAACCAGTTCTCTGTTGATCCAGTTGGATCTAGTGGGGGATTATGGTGTGCATGGCACTCTCATGCTTTCACTATATCTCCCAAATGGTCATCCACTAATCTCATTCTTCTGGAGCTTAATCATAACTCTTCTTCTTCTCAATCTTGTTTTATTGGTCTTGTGTATGGTCACCCCAACTTTGATAAAAGAGAAGAAGTTTGGAAACAGTTCAATGAAATTTTACCTTTCAATAACCCCCTCCTTATTATTGGTGATTTTAACCAAGTTCTGTTTCCTCATGATAAAGCTGGACCCTGTGCTTCTGTTATCAGAGGTGCTAATCAACTTTTAAACCATCTTAACCATTGGGGACTGTTTGAAGTAAAGAATATAGGGCCCTGGTTCACTTGGTCAAATTGTAGGTTTAGTTCTATTCCCACTTTTGAACGATTAGATAGAGCTTGGTGTAATTTTGAGTTCCTTTCTCTTTTCCCGTGTGTTACCCTGCATAATCTAGGTATTGGAGTCTCGGATCATTCCCCTATAATCCTCAAACTCCATGACTCTGCGTTCCCGCGTATTAAACCGCCAAAAAGATTTGAGATATGGTGGCTTAAGAGCCCAGAAACTAAGGACCTCTTGTCCTATATTTGGAGACTTCCTATTAGGGGCTCTCCATGCTTCAGAGTGGTTAAGCTGCTTTCTATAACGTTAAGGGCTTTTAGATCCTGGGCTAGGGCCAAACCTTCTTTAGTTAACCAAATAGCTATGGCCAAAGCCAACATTGCCCACTACCAGGCCTTACTTCCTGACCCTATGGCTGCATCTAATTTTGTAGCCAATCACAAACATCTTCATGATCTTCTTAACTCTGAGGAGATCTACTGGGCTCATAGAGCTCGCTGCAAATGGCTCCAAGAAGGCAGCAAGAACACAAAATTCTTTCATGCCTATACTAAAATGAGAAAAAATTTTAATTCAATTCACAATCTCAAACTCCCTGATGGCACTTTGATCTCTGATCAGCCCTCTATTATGAAATTTTTCTTGGAGCACTACTCTAATATTTACTCTCAACCTTCCCCATCAATTTCAGACTTAGCACAACAAAATGATGGTCTATTTTCCTTCTCCCTCCTCTTTAATATCACTAAGACACTCACTATGGATCAACAAGACTTTCTTTCTAGTCCATTTTATGCCTCTGAGGTATCTAATGCAGTCTTTAGTATGTCTCCCCTCAAGGCACCTGGACCAGATGGTTTTCAACCGGCCTTCTTCCAGCAAAATTGGTCTCTTCTCTCTACTTCAATCACTTCAGCTGTTCTTTCCTTTCTAAACTCAGGGTTTATGCTAAGAGAGCTGAATAGAACTCACATTATCTTTATCCCTAAAATTAACAATCCCCAATCAGTAACAGACTTTAGACCAATAAGTTTATGCAATGTTTTATATCGTATTATTGCAAAAGTCTTAGCTAATAGGCTCAAACAAGTCCTTCCTTCGTTAATTTCTGTCAATCAAAATGGCTTCATACCTAATAGACTCATCCAAGATAATATCCTCATAGGCCAGGATCTTGTGTACACCATTCACAAAGCCAAATCAGCACATCAACCAAAATTAGGAGCTCTTAAGCTGGACATCTCCAAAGCCTTTGATAGAGTGAGATGGGATTTTCTAGAGCAAGTGATGTTCCAAATGCACTTCCCCCTTCACTTCTCCAGGCTCATTATGCAGTGTGTCTCCACTGTATCTTACTCTCTAATCATCAATGGTTCACAGTCCAACTCCTTCTCCCCTCACAGGGGATTAAGACAAGGAGATCCTTTATCCCCTTTCCTTTTTGCCCTTTGTGCTGAGGCTCTTTCCAGCTCCCTCCAAATGGCTGAATCTGACAATTTAATTCAAGGAATTCCACTTACTAGGGGTAAAACTATTTCTCACCTCCAATTTGCCGATGATACCCTATTGTTCTTCCAAATCCATCCTAATACAAGTATGAATATTAAGACTCTTCTTGACACTTATGCCTCTGAATCAGGTCAGGCAATCAATCTTGATAAATCCTCTCTAGTTTTTAGCCCTAACTGTTCTGATTCTGATAAAATGCAGTTCTCAAACAATTTAGGCTTACAACCGCAGGATTCTATAGGCAAATACCTAGGAATCACTCTAGACAAGCAAGGAACCAACAAGGAACTAATTAAATCTACTATCCTTAAAATCAATGAAAAGTGTGCTGGCTGGCAGAGCCTACTCCTTAATCCTTTTGGTAGAGCCACCCTGATTAAATCTATCCTCAACAGCTTCCTAGTCTACCCTATGTCTGTTTGTATCTTCCCTAAGAAAGACTGTGATCACATTCAAGCCATTTTCTCAAGATTTTTCTGGGCTGGCTCAACCTCTAAAAGATGTATTCATTGGCTCTCTTGGGACTTTCTCTGCAACAAAACACAGAAAGGGGGTTTGGGGTTCAAAAATTTACAGTGTTTCAATAATGCTCTAATAGCCAAAAACTGTTGGAAGCTTGTCAAGGATCCAAAAAGTTTTTTCAGTTCCTATTTCTTACCAAAATACTGTAAAAGGAAACATTTTTTGGCTACTAGTACTACCAACACAGCCTCCTGTGCTTGGAAAAACATCTGCAAGGGAAGAACTACCCTTTCCCTGGGATTGCAATGGAAGTTGGCCAAGGGTCAGTCTTTGATGATTAGAAGTAGTGGTTGGATTCCAGATGTTCCAGGAAACTCTATTGAGGAGTGTTTGAAGCAGACGGATCCAAATAACAGATATAAAAAGGTGGAGCAGTTAGTTGCACAAAATGGACAATCTTGGAACAAAACCCTTGTGGATAGTCTTTTCCCACCTTGGCTGAGTAATAGAATTCAAAGTATTCCATTAGGTTCTGCTGATGATCATGACACCCCCCACTGGAAGCTTACCTCCAATGGAGTCTATTCTGTCAAAACAGCATATCTTCATCAAAACTACAATAATTCCTCCCCAAACTTATCTGGCAATCGTATCCAATTCCGCTCTATCTCCTCTGAATTCCATTGGAAAATCCTCTGGAAATCTAACCTCCCTGCGAATATTATACATCTTCTTTGGCGAATTTGTACTAATTCTCTACCTTGTTTAGATAATCTACACTTTAGAGTTTCTTCTGTTAATTCCTCTTGTCCCAGATGTAACCTTCATCTAGCTGAAACACCCCATCACATTTTCCTTCATTGTTCTGTGGCTCAACAGCTTTGGGAGAGAGCCCCCATTAATAACACTCATAAACCTAATAATAACACTAGTAATTTTCATCAGTGGATTTTTAGCTGGTTAAAAAGAAAGAAAGCTAGGTACTCCATTCAAAATTGGCATTGGATCCCAGCTATTATTTGGATTCTTTGGATCTCTAGAAATAAGAAATTATTTGATCAGCACAACTCCTCTGTTGAACAAATGTATTATCAAGCTGAAGCTTTAGCTGCACTCCTTGTCACTTGCTAACCTTCTAGTTTCATTCAGCTGCTAACAATTGGGTAGAAGTTGAAGTTCAGAAAGGTAACATCTCATGGAAGGCAGGGCCAGTTCACATTGAGCCACAATTCACTCCATTGGCGCCCCAAGCTTTGATGGAAGTCTCAGATGCTTTTCCTCTAGCAATGCTGCCCCCAGTTTTTATGGCACATGCAAAGGATCCTGCTTGCAAAGAAGAGAGTTCAGCCCTTGTATCCTCCTCTGTTCATGGCTTCTCTGGAAATCAAGATAATGTTGGGAATGCTGTGGTTGCTGATGCTAGAGCTCGCAGTGAAGATGCTAGTGGTGATCTTCCTCCTCTTCCAGATAATGAGTTGATGTCTGCTGTAATCCCCTTCATCGACGCTTAGGAGGTTCCCTGGAATTGTCTTCTGCTGAGTCAGCATATTATGGTGGTGGTTTGGTCCTTTTATTGTCAGTTTAGAACTTGTTAATTTGTGTTAATATTTTGATAAGCTTTTGTTGGTATTCTGTTAAGCTTTTGAACAATGGTATGTATTTGGTGAGTCTGCGATGGTCAGCTTGTTTTGGCGCGGCCTGCTTTGAGGGTTAGAGGCCGTTCAAATTCTAGCCTTGGTGTTTAAGTAGTGACGTTAAGGTAGGTGTCTATTTAGCCATCGGTTTGGCAAGCTATGTATTTCGTTATATATTAATGAAGTTCTCTTTGATCTTCAAAAAAAATAAAATTGGACGTAGTAATTCTTTTTCTTGATCTTGAACAATGGTTTATTAATGTTTTTATAACATTTATGGATGCAGATGAGTGATCTTGCTGCTTATTGTTGCTGCTCACAATCAATGTTGTTGGATGTTAAGGCTTCTGCTTGTTGAGAAAGATGTTGCTGCTTCCCAGTTGCTCTTGATCTCCATTTTCCTTATCATATTTCGCATTACAGTTATTGTGTTGGACACGTTTTTACTTCAGAATGTTTTACTGGTGTTTTTGTCAAATAATATCCAGTTTTGAGACATTATTAGTTAATTTTAATAAAAAGATACCTTTTGTTTTCTGGAAAGTATACAATGCATATTATGTAATTCTCGGTAGCAAAATGCCAGAATCGTCAAGAGTATGATAAGCTATTCCAGCTTCGTCGAACCGCCGAACCAAACCGAACCAAACCGAGAAATTCCGGTTCGGTTTGGTTTGGAATCTCAAATGGTTTGGTTTGGATCAAAAAGTTATAAACCGAAATGTTCGGTTTGGTTTATGGTTTGCATACAAACCGTACCAAACCGAACCGGTTACACCACTAACCACCATCATCTCCATGTTCACGATCCACAAAACCATCACGGAACACCTCTTCTATCTCTTGGGCAATCACCGTGACCACCCTCCATCTCTTTGCTCTATGTATCACTCTCCTATCAGTCTCGTTGAAAGCAAGACCAGCAACATTAGCAACCGCCAACATCAGGCCGCAACCAGCCACTGCCCCCGCCGGGAGCCACCATGGAACACCACCACTGCTGTATTCTCTCCTTTCCCCAACTCTGCCACATTCTCTCTCTGTTTCAAACCCAGAAGAAGGAAAGAGAAACAACAACACAAGCTGTAGTAGCCGTTGATGTAATATCCCTGGTTTTGGAAAGCATGAAATACTTAAATTCACAGTAAATATGTGTATTTGACATAACCTGTTAGCATGCTTAATTGCTACTGTATGCATTGTAGTGGTTGTATTTCAAAAGCTCATATTACTTAAGTGAATTTTATGTTATTTAGTATCCTGATAGATGAACTCATAATTGTGAAACTATGATAGTTAAGCTCGTCCAGAAATACACCAGAAGTCTTAATATCTTATTTAATCGATAAATTAAGAATAAAATTATTTAGGGAATAATCAATACTAATCCATACGTTTAAGTGTTAATTAGCTTAGGTAATCATGATTAGTACATAATGACATGTAGTATGTTAGCTTGTATATGTGTTAACTATATGAGTGACACGTAGGGTGACATGTGTCACTGCCTTAGCACATGTCCTAGATGCTTGACACATGCCTCTGCTGTGTGTCGTCGTGTGGAAGCTTTTGTCACATGCGCGACACGTGTCCTACTGCAAGTTAGATGCTTCTCACACATAACCCTGTTGTGTGTCATCGTGTGGTACCTTCTCTCTGTGTGCGCGACATGTGTCTGACATGTGTCGTGTCCTAACCAATCCTTCCATGCATGCCTGACACGTGTCCCTATGACACATCGATACCTGATTGGTCGTAAACTTCTATAAATAAGGCCGAGTGCATTAGTTATCTCTCATTCCATATTCAAGTCGAATACCGATAAGTAAGAGAGAGAGATACTGGGATTATTCTATACTTGGAGCTTCTGTTATTCTTTTGAAGTCGTTATCAGATGCTATTATTGAGGTAGGGGGTTATGCACTTTACAATATTATTATCGCTTACGGTTTATGAGCATGCTTGGTGTTATATATATGTCGATTCGTATATTGTTGTTATTATCCATTCGCATGCTATTGGGTGTTGTGTGATTATTATGTGATACGTGATATTACGTGTAACCTGCTATAATCATATTGTTTATTGCATATCACCTTACTGTTGCGGTGAACGACCTACTGGGCGCGAGCTCACCCCGTAACAGTGTTTGCAGGTTACGGCGGACGGATCGGACGATAGAATCGAAGTGATAGCTTTATTACATTTGATTAAAGCTTGTTATATGAATATCGTAATCATTTATTTGTCATCGCTTGTATAAAAAGATCACTTTTCAAACAGAGTGTCACGTACCGCGCTATAAGCTTTTATTAAGTAAAAGAACCAGTGTTTGTATAAATACGATGATTCTTTTGGTACCTAAGTTGGTGGCTCAGACGGTACCGGTTCGGCAGACGGATCTTTGTTTTGTTACCCGTGGTGAAGCACAGGTGGTGCCAGTTGGATCGTCGTGCCGGTTTGTTTATTATTATCCTAAAATAAGCCCCTGGGTTTTGGGACGTTACAGTTGAACCCCTCCTTGCCGCCGAACTCCATAGTTTCTGGCAAGGAGCTTGGCCCAACGCCACTTGGGCTACCCACCCCCTAATTTCGATCCCAACTTCTTCCTAGAGGGCTGAGGAGTCCATACCAGACCATAACCGGAGCTAAGAAGTTTTTCTCGCCGGAGCCAAATGCCACCACCGTGACTCTTCGATGTGAGTTCCATCCGACCCGATTCTCCACCGTTTCTGGCGATTCTTGGCCTAGGTACGCTCTAAATCACTCCCTAGTTAGTTTTAGATAATCAAAAAACCAATTCTTGAAGCTTGAATCCATGTTTAAATAGGATAAATTTGAACATGTAGGGGGGATTTAAAGTGTCTTTTACATAAGGTGGGTGTAAGATAGGGGGCTGTTTGTATGTATAAGAACTTGTTAAGTAGTAAATGTCTTTTAATCATCATGCCTTGTGAGTAGTTGGGGGTACTAGCTTACTTTTATCATAACTTAGGTGTTTCTACATGTCTTTTACTTAAACACTACACTTTAAGTAAAAATAAAAATGTTATTTTTGGATTAAAATATGTTTTAAAAATGTTAATTTTCGTTCCTGTTACGGGAAAGTGATTATGGTATTGAAATAGTGTACGAGTCGTTAGGTAAAAATTAAACTATAAATTTTTTATTAAAACTAAATGCATGTTGTGTTTAATCACTTACTTTTAATTCGGTTTGTTGAAATACTTGTAAAAAAATAATCTTTGCTAGATTGTAAACATCGTTGTGTCGTGTTAAGTATTTAGAAGAAGTTTACTTAAAATTTGATATTCTAAAATATGGTCTAATCTTTATTTTCTTTTAATAGCGTTCGTTTTCACTACTGTTTCACGTCTCGTAACATGAAGAATTTTTTCAAATAAATAAGTATTTTTAGAAATGTAAAATTAAATAGTTTTAAAAGAACGCGTTGTTTTGTCTAATTTTGTTATTAAGAAAATGAGAGAAGCATTGGGAATTAATAAAGGGGTGTTGGGTTAAACTAAAAATTGAGTAGGATTCTTGTTAACACTTATAGCGTTATATTTGGATTTGTGTTGATTTAGAAGCTACAATTTGTAGGTGACGACTTCGTAGGTGAGGACTACGGCTATAGGATTTAGAACGTGCTATCGTTTTAGGTAAGTAAATATTCCAAGCGTTGCGTGCCTAACTCTTTTCGTGTCGCAATATGATTTTTGATACTTGTCTCAAATGTGTTTGTGATTCACATGTTCTATTTGAGTTTTTGTTGCATTTTAAAGAAGTTGCTTTGATACTGTCACATGAAGAATAATAATTCGTAAATAACGTAAACTGGAAAGACTTGTGCGGGGAACTTTATTATTGTCGTATTGACTTCGGTCACTCGACATGTAATTATTATTGTCAATGTTTACTTCGGTCACTCGGCCTGTGATTATTTTCGATGTTGACTCCGGACACCCGGCCTGTGATTATTATTGTCGATGTTGACTATGGTCACTCGGCATGTGTAGCTCCATGTACTCACATCTCTAGCCGCAAGAAGTCTTACGGGGTGCCGACACCTAAGGTCTTGGTATCTAAGAGCAAGGATAGATCTTCACTGTATCAACAAGTTGAAATTATGATTTTTATCTGAGACATGGACGTTTATGAAAGGAAAGAAGAAAGATATTGGAAATAACACTCCCCGTTTGAAAGTTGAGAAGGAAAATAAAAATGATGAGAGGTTTATATATGTGTTCATATTTTATTCTTCAAGTTTACTCTTTTATGGTTTATTCCTCTTCATATTTGTTGTGAAAAGAAAACATGCTTCATCATCTGCTTACGAGTTCAGGTGTTTACTTACTCAGTATATCGTTGCTCACTTTGAAAACTGCGGTTCTTATTTTCCTTCCCATTGCATGTTTAGGACCTGGAGACTATGGATTGGCTGGGCACGAGACTCACCTAGAACGACGTCACAAGTAGTGTCTAGTAAGGCTAGTACAAGTATAATGTAGTAGTAATGATCAACGTATGTAAGACGTAAGGACTCTGTGTAATGTTTAATAGCATGTAATATATATTTCGTGATGTTATGCTTTTGATTTCCGCCGTTACTTTTAGCATCGCCCTCACGGTCTTGTCCGAGCCGGATAAAGGGGTTGTTGCGAAAAGCTTGTCCCTAGCCTTTACCACTTTGTGTTCTACCTTAGCCGCTGCGGTGACTTAGCAAAAAAGGCTATCAACATATCTCCACCTTGCCTTGAGTACTCTCATTAACAATGGGTGCTCCTCTTATCATAAACAAAACTACGTTTTTTCAGCACTTGATTGTCTCTCGTCACAAAGGCTCGTTGAACCCTCACTGGGTCTGAAAACCCCCAAGGGCCTCACTGGCTCATGATGTTGAGCAATTTCAGGCAATGCTGAAACTTCCTCCGCTAGGCTGCCTTGGTGAACATATCCATGGGGTTGTCATATGTCCCCACCTTCTATACCATGATTCTACGCTCGTTTATGAGAAAAATGATACCTCACGTCTATATGCTTTGTCATCACATAATGTACTTGTTCCACTGTTAAGCAAATCGCACTCAGGATATCGCAGTGGACTATCGCTTGATCCTCAAGTAGGCCTAGATCATTGATCATTCATTTAAGCCATATTGCCTCATGTACTCCGCTTCTGTGGTCGACAAAGTCACTGTCGGCTGTAGCGTCGCCTTCCAGCTCCCAACAGAACCTCCCATAATGAACACATAGCCAATCATGGATCTCCTGCTATCAACATCACATGCATAGTCCGAATTTGAGAATCTAGCAACCAAGATATTCTCATTAGCCCTGTAACATGGGCCAATGTCTGACGGTATCCTTAAGGTACGTGAATATGCACTTCCCTTCCTGCAAATGCTTCCTACCTCGATGAGCCATAATACGAGTTACCACACTAACAACGAATGCTATGTCCGGTCGATTCCATACAATAACATATATGAGGCTTTCAACTGCGCTAGCATGTGGAACATTGAACATGTACTCCTCCTCCTCGGTTTGAATGGTTTACATTCCTAGATTGTTGTTAGTTGTCACAGGAGCATCCATAGCCTTAGCTGATGACATCCAAAATTTGCTTAAGATCTCCTGATGTATCCTTGTTGTCTTCTTCCCATCTCTATATATCTCAACTCCTTTCGAGCATCCTCCTAGATCCTTCATCTCAAAGCATGCCAAACCTCAAAGACTGGTAACCAATGTTCAATATGAAGTTGTCAAACCTCTAGTACAATTACCTCGGAGACTAATTAATTCCATAGAGAGATCTTTTCAACTTGCACACATGGTCTGTAACACCTCGAATTTACGGGTGCCATACGCCCGTAGTGATGAGATACAATTTAACAACATATTTGAAAAAAAAATTAAAAATTATATCATATTTGCATCACAAAGGCAACCGGAATATGAAATGGTTCGCGTAGTTGGATGTTTGAATCACCGAGTTCGCGGGATTTGGGTTCATCTCCTTCATCAAGCGATCCCATACGTAGTTCAAATAGTCAAAGTTGTTACGTAACTCTAAGTCTGTTATGACACCCCACATGTCTCGAGAAAGCCCGCGATGCTTGGCAGAGCGCACCTACTCGTTCAACAGAAGACCGATGGCAAAATTGAGCACAAACCCTCTTGTGGTGATCAACAATTTGGGTATTATCCTTCTTGCGATAGTGTGTTTTCTTGTAGTCTTCCAACTCGGAAGCAATTTGAGATAGCCTGATCGGATCCTTATCCTAAGTAAAAAACTTTATCCACGAAACTAGTGTTTTCTAGTCTCGCCTTTAACTCATCATCCCTATATAGCTTCTGTTGGAATAGATGCCCTAGAGGCAATCGTAGATTTAGTATGAACAATGTTTTGGCTAGAATATTCATTTATTATTTATGGCGATATTTAATATAATGAAGTCCTTAGATAAATTGTGTTATTTATCTTAAATGTCCCTAGTCCATTATATTGATTAATAGGACAATCAAATATAGACTAGTATGTGGGTAGATTGATATGGAGATATCAAGTCTAACATATGGGTATGCATTAGGGTAATGGCATACTGGACTGACCCACGACGAAAAGGATACATTATATTATGTAAAGTCACAATCGCTTTTCGTAGTGCTAATATTATTGCAATCCTTGGACTTGAAGTCACTAGATACTCTAGTTGTGAAATATTGCGCTTTGATGTTATCAAACGTTACACCGTAACTGGGTAATCATAAAGGTGGCTATCGGGCGTGATAGGAAGCAAGCTTAGAGATCGTAGTGATGTAGATAGGATTTGTCCCTCCCACATAATGGGGGTAAATATCCACGACCACTCGAGGGATGAGGCTTATTGAATGTCTGGCCAGACTCAGATAAATTAATATAGAGATATTAATGTTATCTGCAAGTATAAGCATATTCCCAGGATCGAGGAACTATGGATTGGATATACGAGTGTGACTATTTGTGTCTCGTGTCCAATCCGGATATGGAGACAAAGGGATAATGCAATATGACATATTGGGCACAAAGGTTTGTCGGGATCACCGACTATTTCTATTGGTTGGGTTGCATGGATGTGTTGCTGGACACCGCTCCATGTTAGTAATAGTTACTACCAACTATATAGAAACCTATGGGGTCACACGTCAAATAGAGTAGAGCTAGATTTGGGATTAATTAATATGGATTAATTAATAGAAGGATCATTGTGCAACACCTTGCAAACTTAGTAGGACTAATTTGCAAGGAAGGGAATAGTTCTAGTCCTACTAGAACAAGAAAACTCTTTTATGGAAACAACAAGGAGTTGTTGGAGTATATAAAGGAGGCTCTAGCTTCCTTCCCACTACATGAGTTATTAGTCATAACACACAAAGAGTGGGAGAGAACAAAAGAGAGAGCAAGACAAGGTGCTAGGGCCGAAACCCTAGCCACCCGTCCGCCCCCTTACCCGACGGAAAGAGAGGGCCGCCCCTCCCTTGTGCCTTGGTGATTAGTTGCTTTGATCTTCATCCCTCTTCCTCCAAGGTTCAAGCTAGCACTTGATAGAAGGAAGAATCTAGATCTCACCTCTAGACGTGGATCAACCGTAGAGACGAGGACATCATTCTTCGTGTGATCTCACAAATCAAAAGGTACACATCTTCTATGTCCTTAATCATGTTATGATGTCTCTTCCTGTGATCCTTGGTGGGCTTTGAGTAGGATTAATTTTGTTATTCCGCTGCGTTACCTACGTCAAAACCCAACAGTGGTATCAGAGCCACAGGTCGTAGAGCATAACATGATATTATGTGTTTACGATTTCAGTTCATACACCGTATTATTGTTTATTACGCGAAAACTGAAAAATTTGCATAGTAGATGCAATATTGAATTTGATTCAATCAAACAAGACCCAATTTAACATTGGATGTTAGAATTGGTGAGTTTAATCACATAGGATGTGAATAATTGGGTTCTTGAAAAATTAGGGTTCATGGGCACATGATTGAAAAGGGGTTTTCAATTATGGAAACAAAATTATGGAATTAAATTCATAAGGAAACAACCTTGCTTGGGCAACAAGGAAGGAGGAAGGGGACTAGGGCCGAAACCCTAGCCGCCCGCCCCTCCCTTGCGCGCCAAGCAAGGCCGCGGCCCCCTAGGCGTGCGGCGGTCCTAGGGTTCGGGCCACTTGTTGGCTTGGACCCTTTGGACCGTTGTGAAACCCTAGTTACCCAATTTCACTAAAAAATTAAACAAGCGCGTTAAAAATTGGTTTTAACTGTATTATGTGCTTTATTGCATGGTGGATGGATATGGCCTAGGATTGTGGATGTTTACTGTTTTGTGGTTTGGTTTACGGCCTGCGAGCTGATCAAATTAATGTAATAATTAATTAAGTTTTACGGCCTGCGAGTCGTTCTTTTTCTCCTCGACATGTGAGGCTTTTATTATTTATTTATTCTAGATGTTAGGCTAGAATTAGAAATATTTAGATGATAGCCAAGAACATGGAGAAGAAGATTGGAGAACCAAAGGAGCCAAAAGACATCTCTAGGCGAGCAGCTATGGTGGAGCACATGGAGATGAGCTCCGCACTTTAGGGCAATTAGATATTATCATTGGCTTGATAATATCATTAGTCTAGAGGCCATATCCATGCCACGTTTTTTATTTTTGTGGATGTTTATTATTCATGCCTTGTTATTTATTTTGTGTGTATGGCGCTACAAGCAAAACAATAACAAGATAATAATAAACAAAGTTGGTCTTTTATTGTGGATGGCCCAATCCAAATAAGTAGACCATGTTGATAAGATCAACCAAAAATATTAAAAGAAATCCCTCAATTAAATATTGCGTTTTGCCTTCTCTTGCCAAAACACCCTTCATGATCATGGCCTATTAAAATTCGGGCTTGCCAAAGCAAGGCGATTTTAATTTTTCATGATGTGTTGCGGACGACGCAAGCTAGTAATGCGTGTATGTTGAAAGCAAGAGGTTGGACGCAACTAGGCAAGAGTCAATTGGATTGATGAGCTTAGAGGCATGACAATTAGGAGTTATCCAATTGGATAAAGAATAAAAGGAATTTATTCAATTGGACCAAGAGTTGCATGGGATGCAATTGGAATGGTTCCTACCTAAATAACCAATTCTTGGGTGACTTGCCAAAGCAAGCTCAAGAAGAAGTGAAAAAGGGATCTTGGACCCACTAGAAAATATAAAGATATTTTCCGCTTTAATAGTGAGGGCTATTAATCCGAGAAAAATAGTGGGAGCTATATTTAATGATCTAGCCATTGTTAAATATAGTCAAATTGTTCAAAATACTAAATTGCATATTTCTCGTTTTGTAGAATTCCAAATGGCAAACAACAACGCATCGAGTTCATCCCTACGATCTGTCCTTGAGAAGGATAAATTGTCTGGAACAAATTTCCTTGACTGGTACAGAAACTTGAGGATTGTCCTCAAGCAAGAAAAGAAGCTGTACGTCTTGGACACTCCAATTCCAGACCCACCACAAGATGAGTCTCTACTAGCGGCAGTAAGGGCACGTCAGAAACATGTTGATGATTCTAATGACGTGACTTGCCTCATGCTTTGTACCATGACTAGTGAGCTTCAGAAGCAACACGAGAACATGGAAGCCTATGATATGATCAGACACTTGAAACAATTGTTTCAGGAACAGGCAAGGCATGAGTGCTATGAAGTGTCTAAAGCGTTGTTCAAAAGCAGTCTTGCAGAGGGGAATCCAGTAGGCCCTCATGTACTCCGAATGATCGGGTACATAGAGAACCTTGAGAGACTGGGGTTCCCACTCGGCCAGGACTTGGCAACTGATCTCGTCTTGCAATCGTTGCCTGACAGTTATAATCAGTTCATTATGAACTATAATATGAATGAGATCAACAAGTCTTTACCAGACCTATTGAACATGCTAAAGACAGCTGAGCAAAGCATCAATAAAGGCAAGGGCAAAGCCATAATGATGGTGCACAAGAAGAAGGGCAAGTCAGTTGCATCTAATTCAAAAGGAAAACGCAAGAAAGTTGCGAAATCCAAGGATGCCCTAAAGCCTAGTGGAGGCGTGGCTAAAGGTGAGTGTCACTACTGCAGCCAGTCGGGTCACTGGAGGAGGAATTGCCCTAAGTATCTGGAGGATAAGAAGCTTGGAATAGTGATTCCACCACCACCAGGTATTTATGTTATAGACGTCAATCTTTCTATTTCATCATCCTGGGTATTAGATACCGGATGTGGTTCTCACATTTGTCGTAATGTGCAGGATTTGAAAAGAAGTAGAAGATTGCGAAAAGGGGAGATAGACTTGCGCGTCGGGAATGGAGCAAGGGTTGCTGCATTAGCTGTAGGCGTTTATGAGCTATCTTTGCCTTCTGGACTTATTTTAGAATTAGACAATTGCTTTTATGTGCCTGCTATGAGCAGAAACATTATTTCCGTTTCTTGTTTGGACGAGAAAGGTTTTTCTATTTCAATAAAGGACAAGTGTTGCTCCATTTATTTTGATAGTATGCACTATTGTAGTGCGCATTTGTCTAATGGATTGTATATCCTTGATCTAAATAATCCAATCTATAACATAAGTACTAAAAGGATTAAAACTAATGATTTAAATCCTACATATCTATGGCACTGCCGTTTAGGCCATATAAATGAGAAACGCATATCTAGACTCCATAAGGATGGACTTCTAGACTCATTTGATTTGGAATCATATGAGACATGTGAATCTTGTTTATTAGGAAAAATGACAAAGTCCCCTTTCAATAAGAAAGGCGAGCGGACTAGTGAGTTATTGGCACTCATACATACTGATGTATGCGGGCCATTCCCCACGCCTGCCAGAGGTGGTTATACCTACTTCATCACATTTACTGATGATTTCAGTAGATATGGATTTGTATACCTTATGAAGGCCAAATCCGAATCCTTTGAATTGTTCAAAGAATTCAAGAGTGAAGTAGAAAAGCAACTTGGCAAGAGTATTAAAGCTCTACGATCGGATCGTGGAGGAGAATACTTAAGCCAAGAGTTTGATGAGTATCTTAGAGAGTGTGGGATAGTATCCCAGCTCACTCCACCCGGAACACCACAATGGAATGGTGTATCTGAGAGGAGGAATCGCACTCTATTAGATATGGTGCGATCTATGATGTCTCAAACAGATCTTCCGATATTCTTTTGGGGGCATGCTCTAATGACGGCAGCTTTTACCATTAACCGTGTTCCATCCAAATCAGTCATGAAGACGCCATATGAGATGTGGACTGGGAGGCGTCCCATAGTGTCGTTTATGAAGATTTGGGGCTGCGATGTCTATGTAAAGCGTTTACAAACAGACAAGCTCGGGCCTAAAGCGGATAAGTGTAAGTTTGTGGGATATCCTAAGGAAACTAAAGGATATTACTTCTATAACCCTACCGAAAACAAAGTGTTTGTTGCTCGGACCGGCGTGTTTCTAGAAAGAGAACTAGTCTCTAAAGAAGCAAGTGGGAGGGTTGTAGAACTTGAAGAAATTCATGAACCACAAACCACTGAACCGATAATGGAACATGAACAGGAACCACAAGAAGTTGTGGAAGAACCTGTTCAAGTAACACAGGAACTCCGTAGATCAGGAAGAGTGCGTCATGAGCCAGAGAGGTATGGACTTCTCGTGACTGAGCCCGATGACGTACCACTCATGGATGATGAGCCTGTAAACTATGGAGAAGCCATGAGTGGCCCAGACTCTAAGAAGTGGCTAGAAGCCATGAGATTCGAAATGGATTCCATGTATACCAACAAAGTATGGACTTTGGTGGAACCACCCGAAGGGGCTCGACCCATAGGGTGCAAGTGGGTCTTCAAGAAGAAGACCGACATGGACGGCAAGGTAGTTGCCTATAAAGGGCGATTGGTGGCCAAAGGTTATAGACAGATTCATGGTATTGACTATGATGAGACCTTTTCACCAGTCGCCATGACTAAATCCATTTGAATCTTGCTTGCTATCGCAGCATACTACGACTATGAGATTTGGCAAATGGATGTCAAAACAGCGTTCCTTTATGGGAACCTCCTTGAGGATGTGTACATGACACAACCAGAGGGTTTTGAGGATCCGGAGAATGCCAATAAAGTCTGTAAGCTGCAAAGATCCATTTATGGATTAAAGCAAGCTTCTAGGAGCTGGAATCGACGTTTTGATGACGCGGTCAAAGAGTTTGGCTTCATGAAGAACGAAGATGAGCCTTGTGTTTACAAGAAGGTTAGTGGGAGCTCTATAGTATTTCTGGTCTTGTATGTGGATGACATACTAATCATTGGCAATGATATTCCTACTCTGCAATCTGTTAAAGATTGGCTAGGAAAGTGCTTTGCGATGAAAGACTTAGGAGATGCAGCCTATATACTTGGTATAAAGATCTATAGAGATAGATCTAAAAGGTTGCTTGGCCTAAGTCAGAGTACATATATTGACAAGGTGTTGAAGAGGTTCAACATGCAAAATTCCAAGAAGGGATTCTTGCCCATGTCACATGGAGTCCCTCTTTCTAAGAATGACTGTCCCTCCAACGAGATGGAGAAGGACCGCATGAGCAGGATACCCTATGCTTCGGCCATAGGATCCATCATGTACGCCATGCTATGTACTAGACCAGACGTATCATACGCGTTGAGTATGGTGAGCAGATATCAGTCCAATCCGGGTGAGAGTCACTGGATTGCTGTCAAGAACATCCTAAAGTACTTAAGAAGAACTAAGGACGTGTTCTTGATATTTGGAGAAATGGAAGAGCTAAGTGTAAAGGGTTACACTGACGCAAGCTTCCAAACCGACAAGGATGATTACAGATCACAGTCTGGATACGTGTTTTGCCTGAATGGAGGAGCTGTGAGCTGGAAGAGTTCCAAGCAAGGCACAGTTGCTGATTCTACAACAGAAGCTGAGTACATTGCTGCTGCGGAAGCGGCGAAAGAGGCAGTATGGATAAAGAAGTTTATCACTGAGCTCGGTGTGGTCCCTAGCATAGTGGATCCCGTAGAGTTGTACTGTGACAACTCTGGGGCAATCGCACAGGCAAAGGAACCAAGATCGCACCAAAAGTCAAAGCATGTACTTAGGAGATTCCATCTTATTCGTGATATGATCGATCGAGGAGATGTGAAGATATGCAAGATTCCGACAGATGACAACGTGTCAGATCCGCTTACGAAACCTCTTGCGCAGCGAAAGCATGAAGGGCACGCCAGATCTATAGGCATACGAGATGTGGCGGATTGGCTCTAGTGCAAGTGGGAGACTGTTGGAATAGATGCCCTAGAGGCAATCGTAGATTTAGTATGAACAATGTTTTGGCTAGAATATTCATTTATTATTTATGGCGATATTTAATATAATGAAGTCCTTAGATAAATTGTGTTATTTATCTTAAATGTCCCTAGTCCATTATATTGATTAATATGACAATCAAATATAGACTAGTATGTGGGTAGATTGATATGGAGATATCAAGTCTAACATATGGGTATGCATTAGGGTAATGGCATACTGGACTGACCCACGACGAAAAGGATACATTATATTATGTAAAGTCACAATCGCTTTTCGTAGTGCTAATATTATTGCAATCCTTGGACTTGAAGTCACTAGATACTCTAGTTGTGAAATATTGCGCTTTGATGTTATCAAACGTTACACCGTAACTGGGTAATCATAAAGGTGGCTATCGGGCGTGATAGGAAGCAAGCTTAGAGATCGTAGTGATGTAGATAGGATTTGTCCCTCCCACATAATGGGGGTAAATATCCACGGCCACTCGAGGGATGAGGCTTATTGAATGTCTGGCCAGACTCAGATAAATTAATATAGAGATATTAATGTTATCTGCAAGTATAAGCATATTCCCAGGATCGAGGAACTATGGATTGGATATACGAGTGTGACTATTTGTGTCTCGTGTCCAATCCGGATATGGAGACAAAGGGATAATGCAATATGACATATTGGGCACAAAGGTTTGTCGGGATCACTGACTATTTCTATTGGTTGGGTTGCATGGATGTGTTGCTGGACACCGCTCCATGTTAGTAATAGTTACTACCAACTATATAGAAACCTATGGGGTCACACGTCAAATAGAGTAGAGCTAGATTTGGGATTAATTAATATGGATTAATTAATAGAAGGATCATTGTGCAACACCTTGCAAACTTAGTAGGACTAATTTGCAAGGAAGGGAATAGTTCTAGTCCTACTAGAACAAGAAAACTCTTTTATGGAAACAACAAGGAGTTGTTGGAGTATATAAAGGAGGCTCTAGCTTCCTTCCCACTACATGAGTTATTAGTCATAACACACAAAGAGTGGGAGAGAACAAAAGAGAGAGCAAGACAAGGTGCTAGGGCCGAAACCCTAGCCACCCGTCCGCCCCCTTACCCGACGGCAAGAGAGGGCCGCCCCTCCCTTGTGCCTTGGTGATTAGTTGCTTTGATCTTCATCCCTCTTCCTCCAAGGTTCAAGCTAGCACTTGATAGAAGGAAGAATCTAGATCTCACCTCTAGACGTGGATCAACCGTAGAGACGAGGACATCATTCTTCGTGTGATCTCACAAATCAAAAGGTACACATCTTCTATGTCCTTAATCATGTTATGATGTCTCTTCCTGTGATCCTTGGTGGGCTTTGAGTAGGATTAATTTTGTTATTCCGCTGCGTTACCTACGTCAAAACCCAACAGCTTCCTTATATCAAGCCCTGAGACCAACAACAACTCCAACTTAGAGAATTGAAATGGGCATCTGATTAATTTGGAACCACACCTGGAGCCTCTTTTCAGTCTTCAATCGCCCGTGAAATACCTCATTAGCGATGGCCCCCGAGAAGCCAGCGTCCATCAAAACTTTAAGCAACCAAGCGAGCTGGGGAACTTTTTCCCTTATGTACTCTCTCAACCACTTGTTTCACTTACTTTACGCGCCTTTCATGTCTTTCGGTTGAGGCTTCACGGTTAACTTGAAGGGTCCCGTGTAAGCAAGTGGAGACAGCAGAGGAACGGACGACAACGGTATCACCGTGTACCCCTAACAAAAAAAGTGTAACACAAACATGATTGATTACAAACATCAAAATCCATACCAAATTGCTTAACATCTAGTTTCAGTTCACAAAAGGCGTAAACCGGTCGAACCAATCAAAACATAAAATAGGAAAAACTGCACTGTAAGCTCGACCTATCAAAATCGAAAGTCGAGGTTCGAATTTGATAGGTCAAGGTTCGACTTTACCTTATCGAGGTTCAACTTTGCCAAATCGAGACTCGACCAAGCAAAGTCGATGCTCTCGACCAAGCAAAGTCGAGGCTTGACCTTCAACTTTGTCGAGCCTCGACTTGGCAAAGTCGAGCTTTACCCTAAGAAGTTCAAATTTAGACATACGGGGGTCATTTCATGCTTAAAATCTTGACCTTGCAAGGACGCTTGACTTATCTTGGTCGAGCTTCGACCTAGCACAATTGAGTTTAATTTCAATAAATTGGATTCAAATTCATCAAATTTATAGTGTCTACATGTACAAACTATGTTTAATTTAGTGGAATATCAGCAAGTCATCCAATAATTTCACATTATGCATACCAAAATTGAGGGAAAAAATGACTTGCGTCTTCTTGGTTTGAGTTGTTAGGACTTCAACTTGCACCACCCCTCGAACTTGTTCACTTCCTTCGATTGTGGCCAACAATCCGGCCTCCAAGCTCTTCTTCTTGATCATCGGGCTCGATGTCCAAATCGGCTTGATGAAGCCATTGAGAGAGTGAGTGAGAGAGTTTGGGGGAGTGAGAAAGTGGGTTTGGGGTCGCCGGAGACGAGTAAGATGACCGGAAGAGTGGTAGAAGGTGGTTGGAATATGGGCAAGAGAGGGTACATGTTGGCGGTTCCGTGCTTCAATGTGAGATTTGGAGGGAAGAGAGAGAGAGAGAGGAAATGTCTCTTTCTTTTTTTTGAGGAGAAATAATACTTCTATAAATGTAAATCACAGGGTGGAATACCCATTTACATCGTCTTCAAGAAGTTTGTGAGCCCAAGATGGGTTGCTATCTAGCCAAATATATTTGTTTGGTATTGACATACCAAACCTAGCAAACTCGTGAGCTGCTCTATTCGATGTTCTATGGCTAAATTTAAATCTGACAAAATTGAAACGACCAGCTATTGCTCTAATTTTTCTTATAACGTCGCCGGCCTCCGATCTGTCCACACTAGTAGTAGAGCTGGAGATTATTTCCTCAATGGCCACTTTTGCGTCGGACTCTATGGTAAGATGATTGACCCCACTGTCTATTGCCATGAGGAGGCCTTCCTTTATTGCAACCAACTCCGCTTCGTACGCCGATGAAACCGTGAACAGTGGGGTGGCCAAGGCTGACAAAACCTTGCCTTCTGAGTTTCGTAGAATACAACCAGTCGCCGCTTTTCTCGTAGATGGAATCCAGGCTGCGTCTGTATTGCATTTGAGATTCCCAGGTTCTGGTGGAGACCAGGAGGATGGTTGATGTTTGATATTTCCACCATGAGATTGTGCCACCTTCGTCAGCATTTGATCTTCCTCAACATGCATCTGTATCGTGCGAATCAGATCCTCAGACTTCTTTCCGCCATTCTCAAATATCACTGAGTTGCGATTGCGCCATAAGATGGTGATAATGATACAGAAAATTCTCCGCGACTTTGGAGACAATGACGCGAAAAATTCAGGGATCCATTGCTGGATTGATCCTACCCTCTTGTTGTGAAAATCATTGCCGAAGAAGTGGGTCCAAATCTGGACTGAAAGAGAGCATTCCATAAACAAATGTGTGGCAGTTTCCATCTTGTTGTGGCAGGAGGGGCAAGCTGTGGAAAAGTTCGTCATGAATCTTCCAAGCTTTGACCTTGTAGCTAGAGAATCTTGTGATGCTCGCCTAACGGTGTATATCATTCTAGGTTGAAATTTTGTTCTCCAGAGAAGCGTCAGCCATGAATTAGAATGTATCGTTGAGGGGCCTTCATGGGACACAAGTAAGCTTTGATTTCGCATCATAGAATACCCAGAGGCGACCGAGTAATTGCCGTTCAGTGAATAGTGCCATCTCATGGAGTCTACTGACCCCAATCTTGGGATTGGAATTTTCAGAATTTCATCAAGTTCCGACTGCAATCCACTAGCAATGATGATATCCCGATTCCAACATCCGTCCGGTGTCATCAACTCTGATACTGTCATATTGTCAGCAGCGCAAGGAGGGACTATCGTTTTGAAAGACGGCTCCCTTTTAATCCACGGATCGCGAGTAACTCTGATGCTCCGGCCATCTCCAACTTTCCATCGGAGCCCTTTAACAACTAGGTTCTTTGCACTTAAGATTGACCTCCGTGCATATGAGTCATTGTTGTGCAATTCTGCGCTCAAGAGATCAGAGTTAGCATAATATTTATGTTTAAAAACCCTGCTTACCAATGTCTCTTTCTGAGTTGGGAGTTGGAATATTTTAGTTTCGTTTGATTTTTTTTTTTAGGAATTGTTTGAATTTTCTTGTTAGGTTGTAGTTAAACTAATTAATTATTTGTGAATTAATTGAATTTTATGGGAAATAAACTCAATAAAACTTTTTTTTTTGTCCCTTACCCACGACTACCTTACTCCCGCACCATTGGATGACTCCTTATAGGTGGTGGAGCCGGTCGATAGTCATCATAACTCGAACCGCTTGGCGAAGTTGAAGAACCCTAACCTAAGGCCCTCTCTCCATCTCTTATCTGAAGCAGAACCAGGTACGATCTTCTATCTTTCGAGCTTTTCAAATCGAATCATTGCTTGTTGTTGGAGGTCAAAAGTTGCAGAATTTGGGGGTGAAAACGTTCTAAGTTTGCTCTATTGGAGCCAAAGCGCTGCATAATCGGTTATACCTGAGATCGTGCTACTAAACCTGCGATTTTTGGCTCTCTCCTTGTCATCAAAAGATTTATTTCCTCATGATTTGAACCGCATCATTGTTTTACCGATTTTCAGCTTCTTCCGAACCTAACGAGCGAACGTCCTTGATAATGGTTGTATTTTATTTTGTTTTCTCTTAGATACCATGATTGAGGGTAAAAAGTATGTTTTTTTATACCATGTTTTGAGTCACAAATACCAAAACTCAGCTGATAGAATTTTAGAACCTCCTCCTCAAGAGCACCAAGGTAAGTGATGGGAACTTAAGGGTCTGTTTGAAACCGGGATAGTTGGTGGGAGCCATTGTTTCCGAGTTTTCAGCTTCTGTGGACCGTAATCATGTTATTAACCTCTATCATAGCAGTAGTTTTATGTTTTTCACCCTTAATAGTATAGATTTGTAGAGAGATGTGATGGAGGAAAAAGGTAAGTTACATTGGTTGTGAGCCAAATATACCAAAATTCAGTAGAATAAAACCGAGATTCCAATCTCTCATATGTTCACCTCACCTTTAAATGTGACCCTCTACCGGAAAACCTCAATGCAGTTCTGTGCGCACATCACGCACAATGAGAGATTTCAAACTGCATTGCTTTCTCTTTAATTATTATAAATATATACACACATATATTTCTATACTTTTCCTGGAGTCTTGGCATTTTGGTATTCTTTGTCACCAACTATGATACTTTAGACCTTTCCTCGATATCTTACTCGTCGTGCTGAGCTGTATTTCTTCTTACCAAATGCCTATGTTTGTTAGAGACTGACAGTTGGTTGAGTTGTGTGAGAACCTGCACTTGTATTTGTGTAATTCTGTGTACACATTGTGTTTGTGTTTTCTCGTTTCATCTTGAATGATAACTAATTCTCATAAGGGCCTTGTTTTTTTGTCTTGACCTGTCAGCTGGAGTCACCATGATGGATTGCTACGACAACCAGCTAGCATTGGAGACAAAGGTATGAATTGATACATGAGATTCTCTGACCATTATTCCAACTGCGAAGAGATCACATAACGATTCACATCTTATGTTGCATATTAGCATTTCGTTGTTATTTTCCTTACATTATTATGATGGCTTGTGTGCTTTAGCTCTTAGAAACATATAGGAATATTCAGAAAAACAATTATAACCCACCAGGCAAGTGGAATTACGCAGTTGGCCCAGCGGTGATGGCGCTTGTAAGCCAGTTCATCATCTTGAGCCTCCCCCACCCACCTTGGGATAGATTAGTAAGAATTTATTGAGGTTAGAGGTGTCAAACGGGCGGGTTGGGTGGTTTTCAACCTGTTCAGATATGGGTCAGCTTATTAACGGGTGTAACCCGGCCTACCCGTTTAAAAACACGGGTTTTCGTGGGTGGGTCGTAGATGGGTCATTATAACCCGCTAAGGGCATCTCCAATAGCTCATGCAAAAGTCACTTTTATGCAAAATATAAAGAAAATGAGCTCCAACACACGATGCATATCCCCATGCATTTTGCAGAACATGCATCTTCCTCTCCATTAATAGCTAACAAAAATGTAGGGATGCAAAATTTTGTGTCTGTCTCTCTTCTCTCATGCATCCTCAATATGTATATTTTAACCTCTCATTACTAGAAAATGTATAAATTGCAATTTTACTGCTGGAGCAAAACTACAAATGCATGTCATGCAAAATTTAAAACATGCAAAAAATACATAATACTATTGGAGATGCCCTAACCCATTCTTCACCCATTTTCAACCCGTTCACCAAATGATACGACAAAATCCCCCAACCAAATCAATTAAATCCGGAAACGTCAATAGAACTATTGAGAAATTAAATCCGTATGACCGTGCAGTCCAGTACGAATCAGAAACAAGGCACAAACCTTGAGGCTTTCATGACCTCAGATTCAGAGGCACATGTATGGTCACCATCTTGCGCGGATGTGAAAAGCCACACAACAAATCTTTGAAGCCTTGTTCACCGTCTTCTTATTTAGCCGCCAAATAAGTATCCCCAAGTCGGAGGATTGGGTTTGAATCGAGAGAGAGGAAGGCGAAGAGCAACTAGAAGAAGAATAGTCGCCATCAAAGACTCCAGATCTGGGCGGTGGCGCATGGTGGCTATGGTGGCACTGTGATCGTCGACTCAACCTGTAAGTATCTCTAGTGGCTGGAATCTGGTTTTCTCTCAATAAGGGACTGGTCGGCAATGGGTGATTGGTTTTGCAAGGAATGGAATTGCTCCTGCAGTGTGAGTTAAGTTGCAATGATGTAATATTTATTTGGGTTGGTGGGGCTTGTTTACTAACCCGTACACACCCATTTATTATCAGTCACTAATGGGTTAACCCGTATAACCCTTTTATTTAATCGGGTGTGTTTAAACCTGTATAGTAAGAACCGGGTCCGGGTGGGTTGACGGGTGCGTATCAGGAATGACGGCTCTAATTGCGGTTCATAAAATTGGAAGAAAAAAGCATGTATGAGGCAAGTGAAAGAATCTGATTCTCATCATTATTTCGATTGTGAAGCCCACGTGATTAGTATTTAGATTGTACTACCCCTATTACATGAAGTAATTATAATGCCTTTTACCTGTGTAGTTAGGAACAAATGGGCATGTTTATAAAAGCAATTTTAACTTGCAGACTAGTGAAAAGTGAAAACATTTATCTTGTATCCTCACTTGCAACTTGATACTCCTAGAGGTACCGATGTTACATTTGAGAGAACAAGCAAGTCCTAGCAATTCTGTAGCGTGATATATTAAATTTTTAAATGGAATCATTATACAAGCTTTGTCGTTGTTGCCTGAATAGGTCCTGAATCTATTCCTTAAAAGTCAAGAAAGAAAATTTGTTGCAGGGACAGCCTTCAAACGGTTTTATTTGTATTTGCAAAATCCAAATTTTATCTCTTTCTTCTGGGACAGCCTTCAAACGGTTTTATTTGTATTTACAAAATCCTAATTTTTTCACTAATGACTAAAATCACAAATGTTAACTAATAACAATTATAAAAAAACTAGCAGCATGGAGAGCCCACTTATATATCTCTGTATTATAGTACTAGAATACTCCATGCTCAATCCTCCTACTGTAAAGCAGTTACAGTGTTGTAACGAAATCTGCATAATACGCTTCGATTATTTTGGTGTCTTTTAGCCATTATGCATTTTTGGCCTTTTCTGGCGAGCAAGGGTTAACTTTTTATTAAACCATCTTAAGACAAACCAAGTACCTTTAAGGTCACATGATGTGCAAATATAATGGTTATTCATCTGGCAAACAAGGGGTTAATTCTCTTACACCTTGCAGCTTCCAAATTTCTTTGAGTTGAGATTGTGATGAGTATCCTTCGGAAAGAAGTCTTTTATGGATTGAACCAGAAGTATATCTCGTTCTTCAAAATGTTCAACCCTCCCCCATTGATTCCCTGTCTTTGTGCGTCTCGTTGCTCGCTTCATTAGGAACTTCTAACTCCATGAACCCGCTGAATGTAGTTAGCAGAAGCATTGTCTTCATAACTGTAGTTCGAGATTTTAACACATTTGTTGTTTACTGAATTTGTTTGGTGGTCCTACACGGAATTGTTTTTTGCGAATTCGGCTTGCGGTGTTCTGGAACAGCGTTTCACAGTTTTCTTTAGATTACTGCAGCTCCCTTTTACAAACTCGTTAACATCTCGAAAATAGAAACCCACTGGGGTGTGATGTGAGCGGATCTTGCATTCAGAAATCAATAACTTTATTGCTTGTTGACCGAAATATACAAGGATTAATCGGTGGATAAATTAAGCTTTTGGAGTGTTCTAAGGTTTTCAATCAACGCGCGGAATTACTGGTCTTAGACTGAGTAATTGCGTTATTAGGTTCTCGCTGAGAGATGCTACCTGTTCTTCTCTTGGTTTTGACTTTTGACTCGTACCTATTCCCACTTGATATGATGGCATGCATAACATTTGTAGGTGATTTGGTGAAAGTTCATCAAAACCTGGCTAACAAAATTTAACGGTGTTAGTCAATTTGACGTAAGTGTCGCAATTTTACAAACTGCAGAGACGATAAGTGGTAAAACCAATACTGCATGTAGCTTAGTGTTCTTGTTCTAAAACTATAATCGTGTCTTTCAACTTCAAGGGTAACTTGTTGATTCGAACTCAGTACATAAGCGTATGAGGGTAGAAGTAATTTGCTAAATTTCATTTCCAGTTTCGTCTTAAAGTAATTGCATATTCTGGGGCTGACAGAGATTATTAGTTTGTCCGAGAAGTGAAAAAGATAGTCGTTTATGGTGGTATAAGATTTTTTTTTTTTTTTTTTTTACAAGTAAATTCTTAAATTATCCGTAGGTCATCTTTGTATTGCAGAAGGAAAGTGAGAGCCTTAGTTGAAATCTGCATTTGCTTGACATGTCATTATTATCTATATTTTTACAGATAATGTTGCTTTGATTTTTTTCTTCAAGTGAAGACTTCGCGTACAGATACGCATTTGCAATATTTTCCGTTTTATCGAAAAAAAGATACCTATTTGCAATTGAGAGACTTACACAACCTTCGTTCTCTTTTTCACAGGACAAATTAGTTGTGAAGGGGAATAGCGAGCTGCCAGTTCGTCGGAAACAAAAGAGTAGAGCGCTGCAAGGTACATCTTGAACTTTTTAGGCTCACATATTTATGATGGAACAAACTGTTTTTTAGCTGCAAGGTACATCTTGCATTGTTGTTTGTACTGAATTCCTAAGTGAGATGTCATCGGACTTGCGAAAATCTTGGTTATGCTGTTAATTGTTTATGGAGTTGTGGGGGAAATAAGATATGAAGAGGATATCAGCGCAAAATAACATATGTTTGATACTGAGATGACAAGTATTATTATGAATATGCATTTTTTTTTTGAAAGAAATGGACATGCATTAGCTTAAGCCAGTTTTTGTAATATTTTCATGTTGACTGCTTTTCTGCTTATTCATACTCTGAACCAACAATTCTTTGATGCAAAGTTCTAGTAGTTGGATCAGACGCCGAAACGGTGAAGCACTGGTTTGAGGTTCAACCGCTTGTACCATGGTTCAACCAATAGAACCACACGCCTTTTTAAGAAAAAATAATATATTTATGAAATAAATATTTAGTAAAATTAATTGAAGTTGAAAATAACCTGAAAACCTAAATATGACCCAACATATTTATTAAATTACACAGCACAACATCTCGCCTAAGTTATGAGCACATGATTTTAAAATAAAAATTTGGTAAAAAGTTGATAGCCATGAGTAATTTAACACAACGCATGTTTTCAATTAATTACTTTGTAAACGTTTGCTACATTGATTAATTGTGCAGATTTAATAAAGTTTGAGCACTGAGCTCATAAATTTACGAATACAAATTTGTTTTATTTTTTGAAATGACTACTTATAAATTTGATTTAATGATACATGGTGCTTAAGTTTTAGTATCAGTCGGTATGTTAAACCATTTCTAATATATTAAAAAGAATAAGGAAAAAAAAACATTCATTAAATATTTTAGTATTCTGAGCCGTTAAATTAGTATATGTACTAAAATGTGAACAGATACCAGCAAATGGGTGCTTGGCCCAGTGGGTAGATGCTACACATGAGATTGTGGGTTTGGGTCTTGGTATCATCAACATAGAATTTAGGCTTAATTACTTAATGCATACCCCCAGTTTACCGAAACTATCACATTGCAACCCCCAGTTCTAGAACTAGCAGATTGCATCCCCCATTTGTAAATAATACGTCAATGTGCAAATGGGAACGAAATTTCAGCGCAAAATTAACGTACTCGAAAGGCATCTGCAACAATGTGATGCGATTGTATCATAAACGATGTAAATTTTATGAAAATACCTTCTTTGTGTTTTAATTTGATGGTTGAATTTCGTTCCCATTTTGACATTGATGTATTTTTTACAAATGGGGGATGCAATCAGCTAGTTCTAGAACTGGGGGTTGCAATATGATAGTTTCGGCAAACTGGGGGTATGCATTAAGTAATTAAGCCTAGAATTTAATGCTAAGAAAATTAATGAAAACAGGCCGGTTTTCAATCTTCCCGTTTCGCCGGGCAGGTTTTGACTTTTTTTTATAGCGTGCCCGGTCCAAATACCTAACTGGACCGGTCAAGCACCGGTTCAGCGGTCTGACCGGTCAAAATGACTGCTGCGGTTTTTAAAACTATGCTTTGATGTGGTTACATTTGGTCCTTATCTTTATTATTTCATCCGTTCCCTCTCTTTCTCCCCAGTTTGACTTTTGTATCCGCACAGAGACCAGGTGATTTGGATAGCAAAATGATGCTACCATTTTACTCTACAACACCATGAAAAGATAACCAAATTCTCGCATCGTTTTGCTAATCAAATCACCGCGTCAAAGTGACCTAAAAGTCAAATTGGGGAGAAAGAGAGGGAATAGAGGTAGTATTCTGTAGGGTAAGAGAGACATAGTTCAGACCAGTTTCTTTCTTTTTTTTTGAAAAAAGTTCAAACTCGTTTTTGGTTTCTAGTTAATGGCCGGAATACTTGTTTTGCTTTGGTTCTAGTCAGAATTGAGTTGTATTAAATGCCAAAGACCATTTTTGCCTACTCCCATATTTTGAGTAATTATTTCCGGTCATCTGTTTACCTTTTCCACCATTTTTCGGTTTTGCAGAGCTTTTGGATGATATGGATTATGCCCACTCCAGACAAAGTACCTCAATTGTAGACCCAAACAGGGAGGTAAGGAGTGATGAATACTTATCGTAAATTGTGCTGCTGATTCCATAAATCTTATGATATATTTGCCATTCCTTGTCTCCGAGTAGTGCCTTCCTCCTGTCTAGGGGTGGCAATTGGCGGGCTGGGCTCAATTTCGACAAACCCAACCCGAGAAAAAAACCCAAGAACTGAGTACACCTAAAATATATACACCAAACCCGCCCCATACTAAAAAAAATGCATGCCTGACGACTTCTGGAATAAACCTGATTCCTCACAGCTTGCCTAATTCTATGAAAACATTATTAATCTGGAAGCTTAAAGCAACATCTCTCTTAGCAACATACCCCACTAATGAATTAATAGGATGGAACGAATTACTGGAGTTGCGTGAATTGAATCAGCAGAATGTATGTAGAATTGCGTGATTGGTGGAATTCATCGAATTGAAGACTTGAAAATATATTTATTCTTTGGGTTCATAGGATGAGAAGAAGGGTTCGAGAGAATCAGCAAAATGTATGTTAGTAGTCTTCTCTGGTTTCTTGAATTAAGAAGTAATATTTCTGGATTCCATGATGAGATTTTGTATTGTGCTAATCTATCTTGAACTGCAGCTTTATATTGTGACATTGAAGGCAAAGCCGATGGCTCCAGAGTTGGATGATTTCCGTTCAAAGGTGGATGCTGTTAGATCTTGTTCCGAAAAAATATTCAAAGAAGCTACTGGCAGGTGAAAGAAAACTTTGTTAATCATCGTCTGTTGTTTGTAATGTTTTGTGTAGTTTTTGCCAAGGGGTGGGTGAGCTGGAAGTGGCTTACTTTTTTGCTTTGTGAATTTAAATGATTTTCAGTGACGACGGAAGTGACTTGTTCTGCGGAATCTATGATGGTGAATACAAGGAATTCTCTTTTCTTCTTTTGGCGGAAGAGGTGAAGAAGATTGAAGGTTGGTCGATATCTACTACCCGTAGTCCTTGTGATTTTTTTCTTTCTTTGAGATGTTTCTTTTAATAAGCGAGAATTGCACTAATTTTTCTCAGGGGTGGATGAAGTGGCGTCTGTTAGACCAATGGATATACTTTATTGTTATGGGTCATCTAGCGATTGTTCACCATGTGTGAGCGATGAAAGTGATTCGGATCAGGCGAGTGATGAAAGTGGTAATTTGGAGCAGGCGAGCGATTCCTGAATCCAGTGGAGCTATTGCCCATGTTGCAGCTGTGAATGTTAATCTAAAGCACAGTGATGTAGTGTGGTACTTAATGCTGTGAATGTCGTAGATGCACACAACTGAAGTACATATATCTACACAACTGAAGAAGTAAATATCTCTACCTACTGATTTTTATTTTTTTGGAGAAAGGCCAGAGCTTCATTAAGCAAATGTTATAGCACCTCCAACTGTTTAGATATTTTATTATTTTAGGCAAATTACAGAGAAGTTTGAAAGTATTAAGGGTATATTTTGGTATATGTAGTAGATAGGGTACATTTTGGTGTATATTTTGGTGTATGAAGTAAATGGGGTACATTTTGGTAGACACATTGGTTCCGATGTCAACTTTTACACTATTTTGTTACGTTTTGGTAGATTAGTTAAGTATATAAAAAATGTTCTGATTTGTACACTGGAGATCATTGGTGGAGTAGTAGAGATTTACGGAGCTGAAGACGTGATCGTTTGACTATTCTTCTTTGCCTAATCTCTTGCTATCATGAAGCACTTATGTTTCATTGTCTTAATGAGTAGCTAAGTTGTTTGCTTAATTCCCCTGGTGAACCTAGGACACAATTCGACGTGCTCTATGATTATTACTTTAGAACTTCATGAGCTATGCTTAATCTAGTATGCGGTGTTTATCCAGTTTCTACTATCTGAGCTTATTTTATGCTTGTCGGTTTGATCACATGTTCAAGGTAGCTTTTTAGGTTGATGAGCGAGAACCACACCCTTGATACGAAGAGGACTTTAGATTTGATCCTGTATCCGGAACAGACCAGGAGGTAACTCATTAGGATTATCCAAGACATTGGATCGGTTATGAGTAAAGAGTCAATAGGCAATGTTGGATCGAGACTACAATGTTTCGATAGGTTATATGCTAACTTGAACGGATTCGTTAGGTACCGCTAGACCGAGAGGATGCGGTGTTTACCGGAACGTAACGATGTGGTGCACGACAGGTAGTCACAATTTCCCATTAGTGTGGCATAGATAAACATAGTGCTTAATATTGTTAGGAAGGATAACCAGAATTGTCTAAGCCCTAGGGAATTTCATTAGATGCCAATTCTTCATCGCATTTGTCATGTTCTACAGCTGCCAAAACCCAGACTCCGGCCATTTCTCCCAGATTCGGGAAGATCCAAAAAGAGACATCGGTTGAAAACAGAGCTTTTCAACCCGGAGTAACAAAATCACATCTGACTTCCTACATACAACAGTAACACAACATACATAACATCTATCTTACCGTCCTACAATATTATATGCTACGTTGTAACATAACATGTGGAGTGAAATAGGTTAGCTGACTGTCCCGAGTAAGGGATGCTTGTGATGCTTGTAATGGCTAAGGCCTGGTTTTTTCTTTATACATCTCCCTTTTGACCCAAAAGAAAAGATTAAAATGAAGTCGAAAACCCAGAGATCATAAGCAAGGACAGCAACATCCAACACAAAAGCTGTGAAACCACCATAATTAGATAACTTCAGTTTGTGCATCTACGACATTGATCACGCCATTCACATCATAAATACAACACAAACTACATCATAAATACCGGATAACTCAACAGTCCCATCACTGTGCTTTAGATTTGACATTCACAGCTACGACATGAGCAAGAGCACCACTGCAGGATTCAGGAACTGACTATCATCGCTCACCTGCTCCTCCAAAATCACCACTTTCATCACTCGCCTGATCAGAATCACTTTCATCGCTCACGCATGGTGAACAATCGCTAGATGACCCATAATTATAAAGTTTATCCATTAGTCTAACCGACACCACGTCATCCACCCCTGAAAAAATTTAGTGGATATCTAGCTTCTCAAAAGAAACATCTCAAAGAAAGAAAAATCATTAAGACTACGGGTAGTAGATATCGACCAACCTTCAATCTTCTTCACCTCTTCAACCAAAAGAAGACAAGAGAATTCCTCGAATTCACCACCATCGATTCCGCAGAACAAGTCACTTCCGTCACTGAAAACCATTTAAATTCACAAAGCAAAAAAGTAAGCCACTTCCAGCTCACCCCATTGGCAAAAACTACACGAAACATTACAACAACACACGATTAACAACATTTTCTTTCACCTGCCAAGAGCTTCTTTGAATATTTTTTGGGAACGAGATCTAACAGCATCCACCAGTGAACGGCAATCATCCAACTCTGGAGCCATGGGCTCTGCCTTCATTGTCACAATATAAAGCTGCAGTTCAAGATAGATAAGATTAGCACATACAAAATCTCATAATGGAATCTAGATAGATTACTTCTTACGAAGTACTTCAAGAAACCAGAGAAGACGGCTAAGAAATGTACATTTACAATTCATTGTACTGGGCAGTCTTTCAGATAACACAATCAAGACAAGTGCAGCCAAAAGAAGAATGCAGAGACAGACAAATAGCTCGGAAGGGATAGGAGTAGGTATGGACATCCGGGTAAAAAAATTAAGTCTTCGCCAAATCCATCCACGCTAAATTTGGCAATCAGAATTGTTTCACTATTTCAACCTCAAGTATATATACACAAGGGGAAACCAAAACCAAATTTAAATTTTGCCAGGTTACATCAATTTTTAGATTTTCTGACTTCAAAATGTTGAATATATTTAACACTTTTATACTTGTAATTTACGAAAAATGGTACAACTCCTATCAAAGTATCCAAAAATAAGCCTATCCCTAATCTAAGGAATTCCATGGAGAATTGCGTTCCCATTTCACGAACCGGAACGATCCGTATTACAGGCAACTTAGGGTTAAACCTTGAACCATCGCGAATAGAAAATATGGTGGGGAAGAAGATTAATACCCAGGTGTATCGAATTTCAAGCCAACCAAAGAATGTTCTACAATCAGATATGACATTTTGAAGGGTCGAACCCTCTTCTCATCCTATGAACCCAAAGAGTAAATATATTTTCAAGTCTTTAATTCGATGAATTCCATGCCAATCACACAATTCACATACATTTTGCTGATTCAATTTAAGCACGCCACTCAAGTATTGTGTTTCATCATCTCCCTACTGATTCATGTGTGGAACATGTTGCTAAAAGAGATGTTGCTTCAAGCTTCCAAATTTGACATGTTTTCATAGAATTAGGTAAGGCTGTGAGTAATCGGGTTTGTTCCAGAAGTCGTCAGGCATGTATTTGTTTGGGTATGGGGCCGGTTTGGTGTATATTTTAGGTGCACTCAGTTCTCGCTTTTTTTTTTTTTTTTTTCTTCTGGGGTCGGGTTTGTTGAAATTGGGACCCGGCCCGCCGATTGCCACCCCTAGAGAGGAGGAAGGCAGCACTACCCGGAGACAAGGAATGGCACATAGTATATCATAAGTTTTATGGAGTCAGCAGCACAAAGTAAGACAAGTATACATCATTCCTCACCTCCCTGTTTGGGTCTACAATTGAGCAACTTTGTCTGGAGTGGCCATAGCTCATATCATCCAAAAACTCTGCAAAACCACAAAAATGGTGGAAAAGGTAAACAAATGACTGAAAATAATTACTCAAAATATGTGTGAAACTGTGAATAGGCAAATGGTCTTTTGACATTTAATAGTCAACTCAATTCTGACTAAAACCAAGAGCAAAACAAGTATTCCTGCGAACTAGAAACCAAAAACAGGTTTTGATACGGGTCAAGTTGATACGAGTCAACCGTATCGTAGAAGTCATCATTTTATTATGATTATTAGTAGTGTTTATTTTTTTATTTAGAGTTAATTAGTTATGTAAGTTACTTATTTAGTTAAACAATGATCGGGCCTTGTCAAACCCGTAAAGTCTAGGGTTAGGGTTTAGTATTTTTATTCAAACAAGTTGTAATCCTCTATTATTTTTATCAGATGAATTGAAAAGAAAAGATTTCTTCGTTTGATCAAACCCTAGTTTGTTACGAAAAGTGTCGTAGGCTCAGCTACGTGGTCAGTTTTTGACGATTTTCACAAAATCGTTACAACCCGATACCCTTTCGGGTATCAGGTTTGAACTTCTTTCCCCCCAAAAAACAAGGTTTGAACTATGTGTCTCTTACCCTACAGAATAATAAAGAGTAGGGACCAAATGTAACCTCACATCAAAGCATAGTTTTTAAAACCACACCAGTCAGTTTGACTGGTCAGACCGCTGAGCCGGTTCTAGACTGTCCAGTTAGGTATTTGGATTGGGCACGCTATAAAACCAGTTAAACCTACCCGGCGAAACGGGAAGGTTAAAAACCGGCCTGTTTTCATTAATTTTATGTTGATGATACAGAGACCCGAACCACAATCTCATGTGTAGTTGTATAGAAACTATCCAATGAGTCAAGCACACATTTGCTAGTATCTGTTCACATTATAGTACATACTCTAATTTAAAAACTCAAAATGTTAAAATATTTAATGAATGAGGGCCGAGGCCAACTCATGATGGAAATGCTCATGTGCACTTGAGGAGGTGGAGTTTCTTGGCCACAATTCACTGTAACCCGACATGTATGCTCCTTTGCACTAGAGACAATCTATATTTAGTATGAACAATGTTTGGCTAAAATATTCATTTATTATTTATTGTGATATTTAATATAATGAAGTCCTTAGATACAATCGTTATTTATATTAAATATCCCTAGTCTATTATATTGATTAACAGGACGATCAACTATAGACTAGTATGTGGGTAGATTGATATGGAGATATCATCTCTAACACATGGGTATGCATTAGGTGTAATGACATACTGCATTGACCCACGACGAGAATGATACATTATATTATGTCAAAGTCATAATCACTTCTCGTAGTGCTAATGGTATTGTAATCCTTAGTCTTGAAGTCACTAGATACTCTAGTTGTGAAATATTGTGCTTTGATATTATCAAACGTTGTGCCTTAACCGGGTAACTATAAAGATAGTTATCGGGCACAATAGGAAGCAAGCTCAGAGATTGTAGTGACGTAGACAGGATTTGTCCCTCCCACATAATGGGAGCAAATATCCATGGGCCCCTCGAGGGATGGTGCTTATAGAATGTCTTGCGAGACTCAAATAAATCAATATGGAGATATTGATGTTATCTGCTCTCATAAGCATATTCCCAGGATCGAGAAACTATGGATTGGATATACTAGTGTGACTATTATGTCTCGTGTCCAATCCAGATATGGAGACAAAGGGATAACACAATACATGAACAATGGGCACAATGTTTGTAGGGATCATTGAATTATTTCTATTTGTTGGGTGGCATGGATGTGTAGCTAGACACCGCTCCATGTTAGTAAATCGTTACTACCAACTAGGGCTGAGCACGGGTCGGGTCGGCCGGATTTTTCAGCATTATGGCACCCGACCCGGACTCTCGGGTATAGAAAATTTTGACCCGACCCCAATCGGAACATAGAGAAGCCCGTGGTTTTCGGGTTCATCGGTTCCGGCCGGGTTTTGGCCGGGTCGGCCGGGTTTGGCAAATAGAAGAAAAAATTGAGCCCCAAATCCAATCTACAGACAGAGGGAGACGACGACTGTGGTTCAACACCAGATTTTGACTTCGAACAGTTTTCAGCATGGTTTGGTTTGATGAATGATTCGTAAGGATATGTGTATCTCTAAATCTATTTATGTACATTCTTCAAGCACCGCCGCCGCTCTGTCCTTGTCGCGGTCGGCTCTGTCGTCGTCGCCGTCGGTTCCAGCCGGGAAGAGAGGATTAAGGAATCGACAGAGATGGAGGGCGACCTCACCACGATCTTCTTTTTCCTTTCTCCTTCCATCTCTATCTCTCTTCGCTGACTCTCTGTTGAATCCCGTCGAAACAGGACACAAACACTCTCTCTCTCTATCTTATCTCCTCGTTCTCTACTTCTCTCTCATACCAGTACCTCTCTGTATAAGATGGGTCGTACTACTATTTTAGACTATTAGTGGTAGTTGTCTAGTTGATATGGTAGATTGGTTGGTATTAAATGTAATGTATTAAATTTGAAACAGCAGGTGGAGTCCACTTCGGCCGGGTCGGTTATTAACGGGTTAAGAAAAGCTCAACCCGCAAATCACCCGGTTGTTGGCCGGGTTGGAGATTTCAAACCCAAAATCAATCAAAGTTTGTCAAACCTTGTTTATTTTCGGGTGGGTCGGTTTGGGTCGGCCGGGTTTGCAACGGCCCGTGGTTTCCCAAAGCCTTCCGTTCCGGACCGGAAAGCCCGGGAGGGGCCGATGCTAAAGTAACGGCGGGAATCAAGCATAACATTCCAAAAGTAATTATTTATTATACATCATTAAACTTCATGAAAGTCACTAAACATTACAAAAGTGATTTCCAAAAGCTATACATGATCTTGCTTGCTACCTAACACTACACGTGAGTCCCGTACCCAGCTTCGCCATAGCCTCCTGCCTCTAAGCCTGCGGTGGGAAGGAAAACAGAACCGCAGTTTCTAAAGTCAGTACGAAAGACTGAGTAAGTAACACCCAAACATGTAAAACAGAAGATGAAGCTTTACTTTATTATTTGCAATAAAACAGGAGGAATAAAAACTTGTAAAGAAAGAACTTCATAAATAAAGCAGGGACCCTTTCTATAAACATTCTTCTTGTCTTATTATCTCTTCCAACCAGGTATTATCTTCCTCGATCTCATCTTCTTTTCCTTTCAAAAACTCATGCCAAAACTGTATTATTAGCTTTGTTGATACGGGGAAGGAACTACTAATCTATCACTAGCAACCATGACCTTAACTGCCGGCAGCCCCCTAAGACTTCTTGCGGCCAGAGAGGTGAGTACATGGAGCGACCCGGCAGGTTGCGACCGGGTTAAAATAAAATCTGATCTCTGGTCGAGTGATCGAAGTCACACGACAATAATAAATTGCTTCTCCCGCACAACTCTTTCCACTTTACGTTAATTACGCATTATTATTAATCATGTGACAAGTTCAAATAAATAACTTCTTTGAAATAAAAGGAGACTTTAAATGAGCAAGTAATAAATAACCAAATAAAAATGCATTTTGAGACAAGAAATAAAATTCATATCAAGACACGAAGGAAGCTAGGCTCTAGGCTTGGCATGTTACTTACCTTATTTCCGTAGCACTAGCACGTTCTAGAAATGTCTCGGCCTACAAACCGTCACCTACAACCCGTAACTTTTACGTCAACAAACAATCCAACAAAAGACTACACGTCCTAAAAATATTCTCTTTTAATTCTACCCAACCCCTCTAGTTAATCTTTTCCTAACATTTTATTTTGTTAAAATCTTCTATTATAAATTATAAAACCACAACTATTATTATTGCTATGATTATTATTATTAGTAACTATTATTATTATTATTATTAGCTAAAAGTGCCTAGCTAATTAGAGAAATTATTTATAAAAGACTTGATATAGTAGTGAAAACAAAACTAATTTATCTTTAATGAAAAAGACATTATTATTATTTCTATAATTATTTAAACGATATTCAAAACTATTTAATTTAAAGAGAAATCTTTTACTAAATACTAACCACAACAAAACAATATTTAAAGCCTAGCAAAATATCAAGTTTGCAAGTAGTAAACATCCAAGTTAGTAACAATATTTATTTAACAATATTTATTTAAAGTTTAACTAAAAATATTTCTTATTTAATTTTTAACGAATAAACCGCATGCTATTTCAATACCAAAATTACTTTTCTAAAACGAGGATGAAAAATAGTATTTTTAGAAATTATTTATATTCCGAAATTATTATTTTTATTTATAGCGAAAAGTGACAAGTTTAAGTTAAATACACAAAAACCCCCATTCGTATTAAAAGTCTACAAATTCCTCAACTAGCCACCAAAACAAGTTTAATATAGTACACTAACTGCCCCTAAAGTTTCTGAAATTACAAACAGCACCCCTAGGTCATGTTTTAACAGTTTGCAAAAACTACACTTTTACCCCCCTTCTACAACAACTTCATTTTCTTCAATTTAACTACGATTCAAGCTATCGAACTTCAATTCTAACAACATAAATCAACTAATCAGAAGGTATAGGACATACCTAGGCCAAGAATGGCCGGAAATCACTAAGAAATGGGTCGGGTCGAAGCTTGGCGTCGGGGTCGCCGGAGTTGGACCTTCGTCGCCGGCTTTAATGGCTTCCACGGCTGGGTTTGAACTCTCCAATGAGTTTGTCGGGGCCCTAAGAGCCTACTGGAAGCAGAGAGAGAGGCTGGGTGCTGCTGCGGTGCGCTCGCCGGAATTTGGTCGAAGGTTGGCCGGCAACAATGGAGGTCGCTGGAGGTTGCAGTGGTTTCTGCTGCTGCTGCTGCTTCCTACTGACCTCTGTTGCTGAGCAGAGGAGCTTCTGATGCGAGGCAGAGAGGTGGGAGAAGGCAGGGGATGAGAGAGAGAGAAGTGGGTTCTCTCGGTGGTGGTCCGACGGTGGCAGCGGTGGCTGCGGTAGCTGCTGCTACAGCCGCTACTCTGTTCTGCTGAGACCTGAGAACAGAGAGGGAGGGAGAGAAGGATAGAGAGTGAGAGAGGCTGCTGGGTTCTTCTTGGGTTTTGTCGCCGGTGGTGATGGCGACGATGGTGGTGGCTTGCTGCTGCCACCACTACTCCGCTGCTGGTGGTGGGTTTGTTGCGACAGAGAGCAACAGAGAGGTGGGGATGGAGAGTTGGGCAGCGAGAGAGAAAGAGTTGCTGGGTTTCTTTTCGGGTGGTGTTGGTGAAGATGGTGGCAATGGTGATGAGGGAGGTGGTGGTTGTTGTGAGTGGCTGCTGGTGGGAGGGGGTGGCTGATCAGCTGCTTATATAGCCGAGATTACTTGGGCTCCAAGCACAAATGATGTGACAAGGGCGGTGCTAGTAGCTTCAGGAAGGTGGTGGTGATGATGGTGAAGAATCTTATAGAGGAAGGAGAAGAGAAAGCTTGCTGGAAACAAAATATTTCCAATTAAATAATATTTTTGGCAATAATTGGGTGTGGGTGGAGTACTATGTGGTTGGGTGATTGGGTGTGGCAAGTCTAGCAATTATCGCGGTAGTTGGACACGCGCTATAATTAAAACTAACTAGAATTCGTAAAACAACTACGAATCACTTCCTGATTAATACTCTATTATTATTCTGAAACTTTTTATAAACCAAACTCAAAGTTTTACTAAAATATTATTTTACCAAATTAATTATTATTATGCTTATAAAATGACTGTTTTACCCCTGCTAGATAAACGGGGTATTACATCCTTCCCCCCTTAAGCACAGCTTCGTCCTCGAAGCTAGAATCAAACGACTAATCATAATATTCAAATTATCTAACAAGTAACTATCCAATAGAATTTATATCACATGGATGACAAGTAACTTCACATAACAAATAACAGCAAGTAATCATTTCACGACATGCACAATGCAACAAATGAAGTCAGATAAGGTTGTAGTCATGTCTATCTAATTAGGTGGTAGTCTCATTTGGGTTCTAAGTCTCAAGGTCAGTTAAATCTCAAAGGTACTAAAATAGCAGACTAGGGCATAATAGTATTAAACAAAGGGTTGCATCCTCTCCCCCTTAGAGAGTGACGTCCCCGGAACTCCACGTACCTCATTAAATAAGTGCGGGTACTTCTTTCTCATCTCTTCTTCAGCCTCCCAAGTTGCTTCTTCTGTTTGGTGGTTGGTCCAAAGAACTTTGACCAGTTTTACGCTCTTGGTTCTTGTATCCCTTGTCTTTGCATCCAATATCTTGACAGGTTGCTCCTCGTAGGTTAGTGATGGGTCAAAATCCACTGGTTCTGGATCCAAGATATGAGACGGGTCTATTATATACTTCTTCAGCTGGGATACGTGGAAGACATTGTGTACTCGCCCTAGATTCGATGGTAGGTCCAGTCGATACGCAACTTCTCCTATATTTTCAATAACATCGTATGGACCAATGAATTTAGGGCTTAATTTCCCTTTTAGGTTAAACCTGGTTACTCCCTTAGTAGGTGAGACTCGCAAGAAAGCTTTCTCTCCTACTTGAAACTCCAGTGGTCTTCTCTTCTGATCTGCGTATGACTTCTGCCTGTCTTGAGCTGCTTTCATCCTCTGCTGTATGAGTCGAACTTGGTTCGTCATGTCTTCAATCATTTGTGGGCCAATGATCACCGTTTCGCTGATGTCACTCCAACACAGCGGCGATCGACACTTCCTTCCATAGAGGGCTTCGTACGGTGCCATCCCGATGCTAGCGTGGTAGCTGTTGTTGTAGGAGAACTCTATTAACGGCAGCTTATCGACCCATGAGCCTTGGAAGTCCATAGCACAGGCTCTTAACATATCTTCCAGCGTCTGTATAGTTCTCTCCGTCTGACCGTCTGTGGCTGGGTGGAAAGCCGTACTGAATTTCAGCTGAGTTCCTAGTGCTTCTTGAAGCGCTTTCCAGAAATGAGAGAGAAAGTTAGGGTCTCTATCCGAGATTATCGAACTCGGAACCCCATGATATCTCACGATGTTTCTGACGTATGCATCTGCCCTTTGCTCCATGTTCCACGTGTCCTTCATTGGGATGAATCGCGCTGTCTTGGTTAGTCTGTCTACGACTACCCATATCTGGTTGAGTCCATTCTTCGATGTAGGTAGAGCTGTGACGAAGTCCATTGATATGGAGTCCCACTTCCAGACTGGAACATCCAACGGTTGGAGTAGACCTCCCATCCTCTTGTGCTCGAACTTCACTTTCTGGCATGTTAGGCATCTAGCCACGAACTCAGCTACTTCCTTCTTCATATTTGGCCACCAGAACGTCTTCTTCAGATCCTTGTAAAGCTTACCGCCTCCAGGGTGGACGGAGTATGGAGTGTTGTGTGCCTCCTGCATCAGCTTCTCCTTAACCTCTGAACACTTCTGGGGCACGCACCATCTTCCTTTGTAGCGAATGCTCCCATCTTCGTGGATCTGGAACTCCTTGGCCTCTCCTGCTGCAATCTTCTTCTTGATCCTTTCGAGCTTCACGTCTCCCGCTTGGTTTCTTCGTATTTCTTCGAATAAGTATGGTACTGCTGTCATGCTTCCGAGCAGCTTTTTCACCGTTCCTTGTTCCACCACTTCGATGTTGAGCTTCCGGAACTCGTGACATAACCAGTCTGATAAGACTACCATGGCGTTCACTGCATGGCTCGATTTACGACTTAGCGCGTCAGCGACTACATTAGCCTTCCCTTCGTGGTACTGGATGCGTAGATCGTAGTCCTTGATAATCTCCAGCCATCTTCGTTGTCTGTTGTTTAGCTCCTTCTGCGTGAAGATATACTTCAAGCTGCGGTGATCCGTGTAGAGCTTGCAAACAGCCCCGTAGAGATGATGCCTCCATATCTTCAGCGCGAAGACCACTGCTGCCAGCTCCAGGTCATGTGTAGCATAGTTCTCCTCGTGTGGTTTCAGCTGCCTTGAAGCGTAAGCAATCACCCTTCGGTCTTGCATCAGTACACATCCAAGTCCTTTCTTTGACGCATCACTGTATACTTCGAACTCTCCAGAGTCGTTTGGCAACGCCAACACTGGTGCTGTAGTGAGCTTCTCCTTTAGAGTTTGGAACGCCTCTTCACAGCTGTCGTCCCAGTGATACTTCACCGCCTTCTTCGTCAGCGTCGTCAATGGCCTGGCAATCTTCGAAAAATCCTTCACGAACCGCCTGTAGTAACCGGCTAAGCTGAGGAAACTTCGAATTTCGGATACGTTCTTCGGTGTAGGCCAGTCCTTAACCGCTGAGACCTTTGCTGGGTCAACGGATACCCCTTCCTTGGAGATGATGTGGCCTAGAAACGGCACACGATCCAACCAGAAGTCACACTTTGAGAGCTTGGCGTACAGCTGCTCTTGCCTCAAGGTCTGCAATACTTCTCGGAGATGCTCTTCGTGATCCTCTTCGTTCTTTGAGTACACCAGGATGTCATCGATGAAGACAACCACGAACCGGTCTAAAAACGGCTTCATTACTCGGTTCATTAAGTCCATGAATACGGCAGGAGCGTTGGTCAAACCGAATGGCATGACCGTGAACTCGTAGTGACCGTACCTTGTGCTGAAGGCCGTCTTTGGAATATCTTTCTCGGCTACGCGGAGTTGATGATAACCCGATCTTAGGTCGATCTTTGAGAAGACACTGGCTCCTTGCAGCTGATCGAATAGATCGTCAATCCGGGGTAGTGGATACTTGTTCTTGATAGTGACACTGTTTAGCTCCCGGTAATCGATGCATAATCGCAGGCTCCCGTCCTTCTTTCTGACGAACAGTACTGGTGCTCCCCAGGGTGACACACTAGGTCGTATGTACCCCTTCTGCAGAAGTTCTTGTATCTGCTCCTTCAGCTCCTTCAATTCCACAGGTGCCATCCGATACGGCGCCTTGGAGATGGGTGCAGTTCCAGGTGCCAAGTCTATAGTAAACTCCACTTCTCGTTGGGGTGGCATTCCGGGAATCTCGTCAGGGAATACATCAGGAAATTCCCTCACAACTGGTATCTCGTCCAGCACATTTTCCTTCTTGGTTACGTCTTGGACATAACACAAGTAGGCAAAGTTCCCCTTCTTCATCTGGTTGATTATAGTCAAAGCAGACGCTAGTCTGATTCGAGGTTCAGTGGTGATACCACGATAGGTGATCTTCTCCCCTTTAGGTCCCTTTAACCGAACCTTCTGATCATGGCAGTCAATAACTGCCCTATACTTCCCAAGCCAGTCCATTCCTAGGATCACATCTATGCCTCCTAGGTTAAATTTTATTAGGTTGGCAGGTAAGGTGCAGGTTAAGATTTTGACTTCTACCCCTTCGAATATGGTATCACAGACAGTTATCTGGCCATTAGGGGTTGCTACTGGGATAGTTATATTAGATGAGCTAAGCAAACCCAATTTCTTAGCAAACGAGGATGATATAAAGGAATAGGATGCACCAGAATCAAATAGCACGAAAGCAGGTTGCTCATGGATAGAGAAAGTACCCGTGACAACTCCATGTGCAGCTTCTGCCTCAGTCTTAGTCAGCACAGCAATTCTTCCCACGTTTGCATTTTGAGCTCCTGCTCCTCCTGCTCCAGCTCCATTGTGGTTATTCCCGTATCCAGCATTTTGGTTTCCGATCCTAGGTTGGCCTCCGTTCTGGCCTGCATTCCCTGGGTTGTAGTTCTGCTGCCTGACATATCCATTGCCTCCATTGTTCTGGTTGCGGTTTCCATTCTGCTGGTTCCCGAGCTGCTGGTTGCGGGCAAAGTTGTTCCCGTTCTGCTGACGGTTGCCCTGGTAGTTGTTCTGATGTGGCCTTCCAAAGTTGCCTCCTTGGATCATTAGCTGGTTCCCGGCTGGTTGAGATCGGCATTCATAAGCTCGATGTCCTCGCCTGCCACAGTTATTGCAAGTGACCGGATTTCCCTCACAGTCTGCTCCTGGGTGGTTTCGCGGGCACCATTTGCAGAAATAGCGACGATTCTTCTGAGTCCCAGCATTCTGCTGATTTCCCCGATACTGCCCCTGGTTACCTCCTCCATTGTTAGGCTTGAACCTCTGATTGCCCTTGGAAAAGTTGGTGTTGCTTCCCCCTACCTCCTCAAGCTTGCGTTTCTTGCGATTCTCCTCCTGGGTGACACGAACTCGATAGATGTCAGCAGCTCTGTCGTAGGCTTCATGGAGCGAAGAGTAGGTCCTGCTCAGCAGAGACTCTTGCAGCCTTTCATGCAATCCACCGATGAATCGGGAGACTTTGGAGTCTTCATCCGACACCATGTTGCCTACGAATCGTGTCAGCTCAGTAAACTTCCGGAAATACTCGGTCACTGAGTCATTTCCTTGTCGCAGGTTCTGGAATTCCTGTTCCTTGCTCCTCTTCACGTGATGAGGATAGAAACGAGCTCTGAGGGCAGTTTGAAGAGCCTCCCAGTTGAAGTTGGGTTCGGCCAGAAGAGTTTCTCGTACACTTCTCCACCAGAGGTTCGCTTCACTCTTCAAGTAGAAGACTGCGCAGTTGACCTTCCGGTCATCGGGGCATTCTATCACCTCAAGAATCTTATCCATTTCCATGATCCAGTCTTCTAACTCGACAGGATCCTCTTTCCCAGTAAACTCCATGGGTTTCATTTCAGCTACTTTCTTGGCCCAGTTATTTCCTGCCTGTCCTCCATTATTCATCATCTGAGCCATTTGCGCGAAAAATTGCTCCATAGGGATGTTATCAGCCATCTATCCTGGTCAAACTTTCCTATAGTGGTAATGGAACGGTCTATTAGTCACATCCTACGGTATCCTTGGTTAAGGTCGCGGGAACTTTAATAATCATATTTCGTAATTAATATATCCAACATTATCACATAAAACTAACATGCAGGAAATAACAATTTTGCAATAAAAGCACATAAAGCTCATATCTACATAACTCAGCTAATCAAGAAAGAACATCTTTTGCAAGTTAGATTCTATCTCCTTCTCATAAATATCAGCAAAGGTATGCATCTCAAATAACTCAGAACCCATAAAGCTGAAAATCAGGATGCGGGTGGGTGGGAGAAATCAAGACCTAAACTACCCGTAGCCCCCACGGCTTATCCAATTTTAATTATCTTGCCCTATGTCCAATTTTAGTTGCCCTACAGGTTTTAAATTCCCTTTTTATGGACTGCCTGCTCTGATACCACCTGCAACGGCCCGTGGTTTCCCAAAGCCTTCCGTTCCGGACCGGAAAGCCCGGGAGGGGCCGATGCTAAAGTAACGGCGGGAATCAAGCATAACATTCCAAAAGTAATTATTTATTATACATCATTAAACTTCATGAAAGTCACTAAACATTACAAAAGTGATTTCCAAAAGCTATACATGATCTTGCTTGCTACCTAACACTACACGTGAGTCCCGTACCCAGCTTCGCCATAGCCTCCTGCCTCTAAGCCTGCGGTGGGAAGGAAAACAGAACCGCAGTTTCTAAAGTCAGTACGAAAGACTGAGTAAGTAACACCCAAACATGTAAAACAGAAGATGAAGCTTTACTTTATTATTTGCAATAAAACAGGAGGAATAAAAACTTGTAAAGAAAGAACTTCATAAATAAAGCAGGGACCCTTTCTATAAACATTCTTCTTGTCTTATTATCTCTTCCAACCAGGTATTATCTTCCTCGATCTCATCTTCTTTTCCTTTCAAAAACTCATGCCAAAACTGTATTATTAGCTTTGTTGATACGGGGAAGGAACTACTAATCTATCACTAGCAACCATGACCTTAACTGCCGGCAGCCCCCTAAGACTTCTTGCGGCCAGAGAGGTGAGTACATGGAGCGACCCGGCAGGTTGCGACCGGGTTAAAATAAAATCTGATCTCTGGTCGAGTGATCGAAGTCACACGACAATAATAAATTGCTTCTCCCGCACAACTCTTTCCACTTTACGTTAATTACGCATTATTATTAATCATGTGACAAGTTCAAATAAATAACTTCTTTGAAATAAAAGGAGACTTCAAATGAACAAGTAATAAATAACCAAATAAAAATGCATTTTGAGACAAGAAATAAAATTCATATCAAGACACGAAGGAAGCTAGGCTCTAGGCTTGGCATGTTACTTACCTTACTTCCGTAGCACTAGCACGTTCTAGAAATGTCTCGGCCTACAAACCGTCACCTACAACCCGTAACTTTTACGTCAACAAACAATCCAACAAAAGACTACACGTCCTAAAAATATTCTCTTTTAATTCTACCCAACCCCTCTAGTTAATCTTTTCCTAACATTTTATTTTGTTAAAATCTTCTATTATAAATTATAAAACCACAACTATTATTATTGCTATGATTATTATTATTAGTAACTATTATTATTATTATTATTATTATTATTATTATTAGCTAAAAGTGCCTAGCTAACTAGAGAAATTATTTATAAAAGACTTGATATAGTAGTGAAAACAAAACTAATTTATCTTTAATGAAAAAGACATTATTATTATTTCTATAATTATTTAAACGATATTCAAAACTATTTAATTTAAAGAGAAATCTTTTACTAAATACTAACCACAACAAAACAATATTTTAAGCCTAGCAAAATATCAAGTTTGCAAGTATTAAACATCCAAGTTAGTAACAATATTTATTTAACAATATTTATTTAAAGTTTAACTAAAAATATTTCTTATTTAATTTTTAACGAATAAACCGCATGCTATTTCAATACCAAAATTACTTTTCTAAAACGAGGATGAAAAATAGTATTTTTAGAAATTATTTATATTCCGAAATTATTATTTTTATTTATAGCGAAAAGTGACAAGTTTAAGTTAAATACACAAAAACCCCCATTCGTATTAAAAGTCTACAAATTCCTCAACTAGCCACCAAAACAAGTTTAATATAGTACACTAACTGCCCCTAAAGTTTCTGAAATTACAAACAGCACCCCTAGGTCATGTTTTAACAGTTTGCAAAAACTACACTTTTACCCCCTTCTACAACAACTTCATTTTCTTCAATTTAACTACGATTCAAGCTATCGAACTTCAATTCTAACAACATAAATCAACTAATCAGAAGGTATAGGACATACCTAGGCCAAGAATGGCCGGAAATCACTAAGAAATGGGTCGGGTCGAAGCTTGGCGTCGGGGTCGCCGGAGTTGGACCTTCGTCGCCGGCTTTAATGGCTTCCACGGCTGGGTTTGAACTCTCCAATGAGTTTGTCGGGGCCCTAAGAGCCTACTGGAAGCAGAGAGAGAGGCTGGGTGCTGCTGCGGTGCGCTCGCCGGAATTTGGTCGAAGGTTGGCCGGCAACAATGGAGGTCGCCGGAGGTTGCAGTGGTTTCTGCTGCTGCTGCTGCTTCCTACTGACCTCTGTTGCTGAGCAGAGGAGCTTCTGACGCGAGGCAGAGAGGTGGGAGAAGGCAGGGGATGAGAGAGAGAGAAGTGGGTTCTCTCGGTGGTGGTCCGACGGTGGCAGCGGTGGCTGCGGTAGCTGCTGCTACAGCCGCTACTCTGTTCTGCTGAGACCTGAGAACAGAGAGGGAGGGAGAGAAGGATAGAGAGTGAGAGAGGCTGCTGGGTTCTTCTTGGGTTTTGTCGCCGGTGGTGATGGCGACGATGGTGGTGGCTTGCTGCTGCCACCACTACTCCGCTGCTGGTGGTGGGTTTGTTGCGACAGAGAGCAACAGAGAGGTGGGGATGGAGAGTTGGGCAGCGAGAGAGAAAGAGTTGCTGGGTTTCTTTTCGGGTGGTGTTGGTGAAGATGGTGGCAATGGTGATGAGGGAGGTGGTGGTTGTTGTGAGTGGCTGCTGGTGGGAGGGGGTGGCTGATCAGCTGCTTATATAGCTGAGATTACTTGGGCTCCAAGCACAAATGATGTGACAAGGGCGGTGCTAGTAGCTTCAGGAAGGTGGTGGTGATGATGGTGAAGAATCTTATAGAGGAAGGAGAAGAGAAAGCTTGCTGGAAACAAAAGATTTCCAATTAAATAATATTTTTGGCAATAATTGGGTGTGGGTGGAGTACTATGTGGTTGGGTGATTGGGTGTGGCAAGTCTAGCAATTATCGCGGTAGTTGGACACGCGCTATAATTAAAACTAACTAGAATTCGTAAAACAACTACGAATCACTTCCTGATTAATACTCTATTATTATTCTGAAACTTTTTATAAACCAAACTCAAAGTTTTACTAAAATATTATTTTACCAAATTAATTATTATTATGCTTATAAAATGACTGTTTTACCCCTGCTAGATAAACGGGGTATTACATCCTTCCCCCCTTAAGCACAGCTTCGTCCTCGAAGCTAGAATCAAACGACTAATCATAATATTCAAATTATCTAACAAGTAACTATCCAATAGAATTTATATCACATGGATGACAAGTAACTTCACATAACAAATAACAGCAAGTAATCATTTCACGACATGCACAATGCAACAAATGAAGTCAGATAAGGTTGTAGTCATGTCTATCTAATTAGGTGGTAGTCTCATTTGGGTTCTAAGTCTCAAGGTCAGTTAAATCTCAAAGGTACTAAAATAGCAGACTAGGGCATAATAGTATTAAACAAAGGGTTGCATCCTCTCCCCCTTAGAGAGTGACGTCCCCGGAACTCCACGTACCTCATTAAATAAGTGCGGGTACTTCTTTCTCATCTCTTCTTCAGCCTCCCAAGTTGCTTCTTCTGTTTGGTGGTTGGTCCAAAGAACTTTGACCAGTTTACGCTCTTGGTTCTTGTATCCCTTGTCTTTGCATCCAATATCTTGACAGGTTGCTCCTCGTAGGTTAGTGATGGGTCAAAATCCACTGGTTCTGGATCCAAGATATGAGACGGGTCTGGTATATACTTCTTCAGCTGGGATACGTGGAAGACATTGTGTACTCGCCCTAGATTCGATGGTAGGTCCAGTCGATACGCAACTTCTCCTATATTTTCAATAACATCGTATGGACCAATGAATTTAGGGCTTAATTTCCCTTTTAGGTTAAACCTGGTTACTCCCTTAGTAGGTGAGACTCGCAAGAAAGCTTTCTCTCCTACTTGAAACTCCAGTGGTCTTCTCTTCTGATCTGCGTATGACTTCTGCCTGTCTTGAGCTGCTTTCATCCTCTGCTGTATGAGTCGAACTTGGTTCGTCATGTCTTCAATCATTTGTGGGCCAATGATCACCGTTTCGCTGATGTCACTCCAACACAGCGGCGATCGACACTTCCTTCCATAGAGGGCTTCGTACGGTGCCATCCCGATGCTAGCGTGGTAGCTGTTGTTGTAGGAGAACTCTATTAACGGCAGCTTATCGACCCATGAGCCTTGGAAGTCCATAGCACAGGCTCTTAACATATCTTCCAGCGTCTGTATAGTTCTCTCCGTCTGACCGTCTGTGGCTGGGTGGAAAGCCGTACTGAATTTCAGCTGAGTTCCTAGTGCTTCTTGAAGCGCTTTCCAGAAATGAGAGAGAAAGTTAGGGTCTCTATCCGAGATTATCGAACTCGGAACCCCATGATATCTCACGATGTTTCTGACGTATGCATCTGCCCTTTGCTCCATGTTCCACGTGTCCTTCATTGGGATGAATCGCGCTGTCTTGGTTAGTCTGTCTACGACTACCCATATCTGGTTGAGTCCATTCTTCGATGTAGGTAGAGCTGTGACGAAGTCCATTGATATGGAGTCCCACTTCCAGACTGGAACATCCAACGGTTGGAGTAGACCTCCCATCCTCTTGTGCTCGAACTTCACTTTCTGGCATGTTAGGCATCTAGCCACGAACTCAGCTACTTCCTTCTTCATATTTGGCCACCAGAACGTCTTCTTCAGATCCTTGTAAAGCTTACCGCCTCCAGGGTGGACGGAGTATGGAGTGTTGTGTGCCTCCTGCATCAGCTTCTCCTTAACCTCTGAACACTTCTGGGGCACGCACCATCTTCCTTTGTAGCGAATGCTCCCATCTTCGTGGATCTGGAACTCCTTGGCCTCTCCTGCTGCAATCTTCTTCTTGATCCTTTCGAGCTTCACGTCTCCCGCTTGGTTTCTTCGTATTTCTTCGAATAAGTATGGTACTGCTGTCATGCTTCCGAGCAGCTTTTTCACCGTTCCTTGTTCCACCACTTCGATGTTGAGCTTCCGGAACTCGTGACATAACCAGTCTGATAAGACTACCATGGCGTTCACTGCATGGCTCGATTTACGACTTAGCGCGTCAGCGACTACATTAGCCTTCCCTTCGTGGTACTGGATGCGTAGATCGTAGTCCTTGATAATCTCCAGCCATCTTCGTTGTCTGTTGTTTAGCTCCTTCTGCGTGAAGATATACTTCAAGCTGCGGTGATCCGTGTAGAGCTTGCAAACAGCCCCGTAGAGATGATGCCTCCATATCTTCAGCGCGAAGACCACTGCTGCCAGCTCCAGGTCATGTGTAGCATAGTTCTCCTCGTGTGGTTTCAGCTGCCTTGAAGCGTAAGCAATCACCCTTCGGTCTTGCATCAGTACACATCCAAGTCCTTTCTTTGACGCATCACTGTATACTTCGAACTCTCCAGAGTCGTTTGGCAACGCCAACACTGGTGCTGTAGTGAGCTTCTCCTTTAGAGTTTGGAACGCCTCTTCACAGCTGTCGTCCTAGTGATACTTCACCGCCTTCTTCGTCAGCGTCGTCAATGGCCTGGCAATCTTCGAAAAATCCTTCACGAACCGCCTGTAGTAACCGGCTAAGCTGAGGAAACTTCGAATTTCGGATACGTTCTTCGGTGTAGGCCAGTCCTTAACCGCTGAGACCTTTGCTGGGTCAACGGATACCCCTTCCTTGGAGATGATGTGGCCTAGAAACGGCACACGATCCAACCAGAAGTCACACTTTGAGAGCTTGGCGTACAGCTGCTCTTGCCTCAAGGTCTGCAATACTTCTCGGAGATGCTCTTCGTGATCCTCTTCGTTCTTTGAGTACACCAGGATGTCATCGATGAAGACAACCACGAACCGGTCTAAAAACGGCTTCATTACTCGGTTCATTAAGTCCATGAATACGGCAGGAGCGTTGGTCAAACCGAATGGCATGACCGTGAACTCGTAGTGACCGTACCTTGTGCTGAAGGCCGTCTTTGGAATATCTTTCTCGGCTACGCGGAGTTGATGATAACCCGATCTTAGGTCGATCTTTGAGAAGACACTGGCTCCTTGCAGCTGATCGAATAGATCGTCAATCCGGGGTAGTGGATACTTGTTCTTGATAGTGACACTGTTTAGCTCCCGGTAATCGATGCATAATCGCAGGCTCCCGTCCTTCTTTCTGACGAACAGTAATGGTGCTCCCCAGGGTGACACACTAGGTCGTATGTACCCCTTCTGCAGAAGTTCTTGTATCTGCTCCTTCAGCTCCTTCAATTCCACAGGTGCCATCCGATACGGCGCCTTGGAGATGGGTGCAGTTCCAGGTGCCAAGTCTATAGTAAACTCCACTTCTCGTTGGGGTGGCATTCCGGGAATCTCGTCAGGGAATACATCAGGAAATTCCCTCACAACTGGTATCTCGTCCAGCACATTTTCCTTCTTGGTTACGTCTTGGACATAACACAAGTAGGCAAAGTTCCCCTTCTTCATCTGGTTGATTATAGTCAAAGCAGACGCTAGTCTGATTCGAGGTTCAGTGGTGATACCACGATAGGTGATCTTCTCCCCTTTAGGTCCCTTTAACCGAACCTTCTGATCATGGCAGTCAATAACTGCCCTATACTTCCCAAGCCAGTCCATTCCTAGGATCACATCTATGCCTCCTAGGTTAAATTTTATTAGGTTGGCAGGTAAGGTGCAGGTTAAGATTTTGACTTCTACCCCTTCGAATATGGTATCACAGACAGTTATCTGGCCATTAGGGGTTGCTACTGGGATAGTTATATTAGATGAGCTAAGCAAACCCAATTTCTTAGCAAACGAGGATGATATAAAGGAATAGGATGCACCAGAATCAAATAGCATGAAAGCAGGTTGCTCATGGATAGAGAAAGTACCCGTGACAACTCCATGTGCAGCTTCTGCCTCAGTCTTAGTCAGCACAGCAATTCTTCCCACGTTTGCATTTTGAGCTCCTGCTCCTCCTGCTCCAGCTCCATTGTGGTTATTCCCGTATCCAGCATTTTGGTTTCCGATCCTAGGTTGGCCTCCGTTCTGGCCTGCATTGCCTGGGTTATAGTTCTGCTGCCTGACATATCCATTGCCTCCATTGTTCTGGTTGCGGTTTCCATTCTGCTGGTTCCCGAGCTGCTGGTTGCGGGCAAAGTTGTTCCCGTTCTGCTGACGGTTGCCCTGGTAGTTGTTCTGATGTGGCCTTCCAAAGTTGCCTCCTTGGATCATTAGCTGGTTCCCGGCTGGTTGAGATCGGCATTCATAAGCTCGATGTCCTCGCCTGCCACAGTTATTGCAAGTGACCGGATTTCCCTCACAGTCTGCTCCTGGGTGGTTTCGCGGGCACCATTTGCAGAAATAGCGACGATTCTTCTGAGTCCCAGCATTCTGCTGATTTCCCCGATACTGCCCGTGGTTACCTCCTCCATTGTTAGGCTTGAACCTCTGATTGCCCTTGGAAAAGTTGGTGTTGCTTCCCCCTACCTCCTCAAGCTTGCGTTTCTTGCGATTCTCCTCCTGGGTGACACGAACTCGATAGATGTCAGCAGCTCTGTCGTAGGCTTCATGGAGCGAAGAGTAGGTCCTGCTCAGCAGAGACTCTTGCAGCCTTTCATGCAATCCACCGATGAATCGGGAGACTTTGGAGTCTTCATCCGGCACCATGTTGCCTACGAATCGTGTCAGCTCAGTAAACTTCCGGAAATACTCGGTCACTGAGTCATTTCCTTGTCGCAGGTTCTGGAATTCCTGTTCCTTGCTCCTCTTCACGTGATGAGGATAGAAACGAGCTCTGAGGGCAGTTTGAAGAGCCTCCCAGTTGAAGTTGGGTTCGGCCAGAAGAGTTTCTCGTACACTTCTCCACCAGAGGTTCGCTTCACTCTTCAAGTAGAAGACTGCGCAGTTGACCTTCCGGTCATCGGGGCATTCTATCACCTCAAGAATCTTATCCATTTCCATGATCCAGTCTTCTAACTCGACAGGATCCTCTTTCCCAGTAAACTCCATGGGTTTCATTTCAGCTACTTTCTTGGCCCAGTTATTTCCTGCCTGTCCTCCATTATTCATCATCTGAGCCATTTGCGCGAAAAATTGCTCCATAGGGATGTTATCAGCCATCTATCCTGGTCAAACTTTCCTATAGTGGTAATGGAACGGTCTATTAGTCACATCCTACGGTATCCTTGGTTAAGGTCGCGGGAACTTTAATAATCATATTTCGTAATTAATATATCCAACATTATCACATAAAACTAACATGCAGGAAATAACAATTTTGCAATAAAAGCACATAAAGCTCATATCTACATAACTCACCTAATCAAGAAAGAACATCTTTTGCAAGTTAGATTCTATCTCCTTCTCATAAATATCAGCAAAGGTATGCATCTCAAATAACTCAGAACCCATAAAGCTGAAAATCAGGATGCGGGTGGGTGGGAGAAATCAAGACCTAAACTACCCGTAACCCCCACGGCTTATCCAATTTTAATTATCTTGCCCTATGTCCAATTTTAGTTGCCCTACAGGTTTTAAATTCCCTTTTTATGGACTGCCTGCTCTGATACCACCTGCAACGGCCCGTGGTTTCCCAAAGCCTTCCGTTCCGGACCGGAAAGCCCGGGAGGGGCCGATGCTAAAGTAACGGCGGGAATCAAGCATAACATTCCAAAAGTAATTATTTATTATACATCATTAAACTTCATGAAAGTCACTAAACATTACAAAAGTGATTTCCAAAAGCTATACATGATCTTGCTTGCTACCTAACACTACACGTGAGTCCCGTACCCAGCTTCGCCATAGCCTCCTGCCTCTAAGCCTGCGGTGGGAAGGAAAACAGAACCGCAGTTTCTAAAGTCAGTACGAAAGACTGAGTAAGTAACACCCAAACATGTAAAACAGAAGATGAAGCTTTACTTTATTATTTGCAATAAAACAGGAGGAATAAAAACTTGTAAAGAAAGAACTTCATAAATAAAGCAGGGACCCTTTCTATAAACATTCTTCTTGTCTTATTATCTCTTCCAACCAGGTATTATCTTCCTCGATCTCATCTTCTTTTCCTTTCAAAAACTCATGCCAAAACTGTATTATTAGCTTTGTTGATACGGGGAAGGAACTACTAATCTATCACTAGCAACCATGACCTTAACTGCCGGCAGCCCCCTAAGACTTCTTGCGGCCAGAGAGGTGAGTACATGGAGCGACCCGGCAGGTTGCGACCGGGTTAAAATAAAATTTGATCTCTGGTCGAGTGATCGAAGTCACACGACAATAATAAATTGCTTCTCCCGCACAACTCTTTCCACTTTACGTTAATTACGCATTATTATTAATCATGTGACAAGTTCAAATAAATAACTTCTTTGAAATAAAAGGAGACTTCAAATGAACAAGTAATAAATAACCAAATAAAAATGCATTTTGAGACAAGAAATAAAATTCATATCAAGACACGAAGGAAGCTAGGCTCTAGGCTTGGCATGTTACTTACCTTACTTCCGTAGCACTAGCACGTTCTAGAAATGTCTCGGCCTACAAACCGTCACCTACAACCCGTAACTTTTACGTCAACAAACAATCCAACAAAAGACTACACGTCCTAAAAATATTCTCTTTTAATTCTACCCAACCCCTCTAGTTAATCTTTTCCTAACATTTTATTTTGTTAAAATCTTCTATTATAAATTATAAAACCACAACTATTATTATTGCTATGATTATTATTATTAGTAACTATTATTATTATTATTATTATTATTATTATTATTATTAGCTAAAAGTGCCTAGCTAACTAGAGAAATTATTTATAAAAGACTTGATATAGTAGTGAAAACAAAACTAATTTATCTTTAATGAAAAAGACATTATTATTATTTCTATAATTATTTAAACGATATTCAAAACTATTTAATTTAAAGAGAAATCTTTTACTAAATACTAACCACAACAAAACAATATTTTAAGCCTAGCAAAATATCAAGTTTGCAAGTATTAAACATCCAAGTTAGTAACAATATTTATTTAACAATATTTATTTAAAGTTTAACTAAAAATATTTCTTATTTAATTTTTAACGAATAAACCGCATGCTATTTCAATACCAAAATTACTTTTCTAAAACGAGGATGAAAAATAGTATTTTTAGAAATTATTTATATTCCGAAATTATTATTTTTATTTATAGCGAAAAGTGACAAGTTTAAGTTAAATACACAAAAACCCCCATTCGTATTAAAAGTCTACAAATTCCTCAACTAGCCACCAAAACAAGTTTAATATAGTACACTAACTGCCCCTAAAGTTTCTGAAATTACAAACAGCACCCCTAGGTCATGTTTTAACAGTTTGCAAAAACTACACTTTTACCCCCCTTCTACAACAACTTCATTTTCTTCAATTTAACTACGATTCAAGCTATCGAACTTCAATTCTAACAACATAAATCAACTAATCAGAAGGTATAGGACATACCTAGGCCAAGAATGGCCGGAAATCACTAAGAAATGGGTCGGGTCGAAGCTTGGCGTCGGGGTCGCCGGAGTTGGACCTTCGTCGCCGGCTTTAATGGCTTCCACGGCTGGGTTTGAACTCTCCAATGAGTTTGTCGGGGCCCTAAGAGCCTACTGGAAGCAGAGAGAGAGGCTGGGTGCTGCTGCGGTGCGCTCGCCGGAATTTGGTCGAAGGTTGGCCGGCAACAATGGAGGTCGCCGGAGGTTGCAGTGGTTTCTGCTGCTGCTGCTGCTTCCTACTGACCTCTGTTGCTGAGCAGAGGAGCTTCTGACGCGAGGCAGAGAGGTGGGAGAAGGCAGGGGATGAGAGAGAGAGAAGTGGGTTCTCTCGGTGGTGGTCCGACGGTGGCAGCGGTGGCTGCGGTAGCTGCTGCTACAGCCGCTACTCTGTTCTGCTGAGACCTGAGAACAGAGAGGGAGGGAGAGAAGGATAGAGAGTGAGAGAGGCTGCTGGGTTCTTCTTGGGTTTTGTCGCCGGTGGTGATGGCGACGATGGTGGTGGCTTGCTGCTGCCACCACTACTCCGCTGCTGGTGGTGGGTTTGTTGCGACAGAGAGCAACAGAGAGGTGGGGATGGAGAGTTGGGCAGCGAGAGAGAAAGAGTTGCTGGGTTTCTTTTCGGGTGGTGTTGGTGAAGATGGTGGCAATGGTGATGAGGGAGGTGGTGGTTGTTGTGAGTGGCTGCTGGTGGGAGGGGGTGGCTGATCAGCTGCTTATATAGCTGAGATTACTTGGGCTCCAAGCACAAATGATGTGACAAGGGCGGTGCTAGTAGCTTCAGGAAGGTGGTGGTGATGATGGTGAAGAATCTTATAGAGGAAGGAGAAGAGAAAGCTTGCTGGAAACAAAAGATTTCCAATTAAATAATATTTTTGGCAATAATTGGGTGTGGGTGGAGTACTATGTGGTTGGGTGATTGGGTGTGGCAAGTCTAGCAATTATCGCGGTAGTTGGACACGCGCTATAATTAAAACTAACTAGAATTCGTAAAACAACTACGAATCACTTCCTGATTAATACTCTATTATTATTCTGAAACTTTTTATAAACCAAACTCAAAGTTTTACTAAAATATTATTTTACCAAATTAATTATTATTATGCTTATAAAATGACTGTTTTACCCCTGCTAGATAAACGGGGTATTACAGGGTTGGCCGGGTCAGCCGGGTTCCTGCTCACCCCTACTACCAACTAAGTATAAACCTATGGGGTCACACACCGGATGGATTAAATTGGATAATGGTATTAATTAGTTGGACTAATTAATAAAAGGATCATAACGCAACCACGAACAAACTTAGTAGGACTAATTTGCAAGTGGACTAATCCATGTAATGACATGATTAGTATTAGGGCCTTTATGTAATTAATAAAGAGTTACTAATATATAAAGGAACTCTAGCTTGTTATTTTCTCATAACAAGTCATTATTGAGAGAACATAACAAAGAAAGAGAGAGAGACAAAGAAGGAGCCGAAGCTCCAATCCGTCCCCTACCGAAAGCTGTCGGCCCTTCCTCTTAGCCACGTCTTTGCCCCGTTTTGCGTGATCCGTTCCTCCTTCTGTTGCTAGTATAATATCCTGTAATTTTGGGGGTATTTTTAGGAGTTTAACAAATATTTGGGGCGTTAATAGGAGATTATAAAGGTAGCTTTATTAATTTTTATGATATATATTTTATTTATATATATTTATATATATTTATATATATATATATAAAATGATAATTATAATAAAAATTGAATCTTTGTTTTTATATATTAATATTTTTGTAAAAGTTATAAAAGTTAGATAAGTTTTTAGTTATTAAAAGAGTTGGGCCGTGTAACATTTTAACGTGTTCAAACGTCACGTTTTAATTAATATTATGTGTCAACCACCGCGTGACCGGTTCTCCACACCACACCGAATTACTATCACATCATCCCCTGCCTTCCCTCACGCTCGAAAAGACCCGTCGGACTCCTTCTCCGACACCACCACCACGGCTTCCCCCTCATCAATTTCTCGTCCCAATTCAGTCCCTAGTTGGCAAGGATCGATTCTTTCTCACCAAACTACCGATTTCACCCAAAATGGTGGCTCGATTCAAAACCCACTTCAACCCGGAAATTTGCCGCCAATCGGACTCCATCTCCCTCTCGGAAACCCACCAAGAAGCCTATATAAACCCGTGAAATCAGAGAATCACCCACACCACTCTCTCGCCCTCAATCTCTTCCGACGCTCCCTCCTCTCGCTGCCCTGTTTCGCCGGAGATGCACCTGGCCGAAAAAAGCCGAAGCCAGGTCCGACCAAAGCCGAAGCCCAGCTCCGGCATTCGCCGACCCCTCTGTCGCCTCTCTGTCCGACGAACCCAGACCAGGCGAAGACCAGCTCCGCCTCTATTTCGTCGCTGTCCCGTCGCCGCTCTTCCCGTCGCCGTCGTCTTCGCCACTCCACTTCACCCGTTCGGTAAGCAACCGAACCTCCTATCTTGAGTTTCAAAATTCAATTTTCTGCTCCTAATTTCTCCACCCTGTGCTTTGTTTTGTAAATCAATTGGAGTAGTAACATTTACAGTGGGTGTGGGTGTGGGTGTGGGTGAAGTGAGAATAGAGAAGATGAGTGAAAGTTGTTATGGGTTATGTGGGTTTGTATGTGTATATACATCTAAGGGGGTAACTGGGTGAAATTTTTGAAAGCTTTTGTGTGTAATGCTTTCGTGTGAAGATCTCTCTTCCAATCTAAGTAAGTATATGTGCACAACACTTTCAACTATCAAAATGTGCGTAATGCTTTGTGTGAGTTACTATATACTGTGAAACTGTTTTGAGAAGCATGTGGATTTCAAACTTATAGTACTAGTGTGAAGCATGTGGAAGAGTTAATGAATTATAATGGAATTGGGAATGATGTACAGAGGATGTGCGTGAAGGCTACGGCCGGGAACACAATTGTACGATTTCCCTAGGGTTCATACCCTTTTTATTTAGCGTGGAATCTATGAGTACTACCTATGCATGTTTAGGTCATGACTGTATAGGGGTGTCGACTCTTAAGGTCTCATTAGAATGGTTAGGGCGGGATAGTGAAGGGCTATCTACTAACGTCCGGGGAGAAATTGGTATACTCAAGAATGTACCCCACTATTGGATTTATTGCATCGTGACTTCTCTGTTTACATCGTACCTGTTGAGGCTCGTAGGCTACGCCTCAACCAAAGTTATGATTAAAATATGGTTATTCTTTTATTGTTAGCCTACTCTGTTTTACATGTTGTGATGTATGCTTACTCAATTTTTTACTGATAAACGTTTTCTGCGGTCGGCTGTTGCTATAAACCCGCAGGTTATGAATTAAGTGGGGGAACGCGCACACGTAAGTTGAAGCTAGGATCAGAAAATTAGGATATTTTTCATTTATTTAGGAAGCATTTTTAGAATTACAATTTAGACTTGAACAATGTTATTATTTCTTTCAAACTATTGTTGAAGGGTTTCTCCGGTTTTTGTCAATTGAATGTACTTTGGATTTCCGTTTGGTGCACTTCCAGGGAACCGTAGGTTCCAGGGTTGTTTCCAGCTAGCACTACGCGGTGAGAAGGAATCCAATCAAGAATCGTAGGTGTGGATATTCATAGAGACGAAGATAATATTCTTCGTGTGATCTCCCAAACTAAGGTAAGGTACACATCTTCTATTCCCTTATCATTTATGATGGCTTCCCTGTGATCCTTGGAGGGATTTGAGCAGGATAATTTTTTTATTATTCCGCTGCATAACCTGCATCAAAACCCTACAGCTCTAGATCCTTGTATAAAAAATATCTTAGGCTAGATGTTGGATGAAGGTTCTAGTCCTTCAATCCTAGTCGTTGGATCGTAGATCATCTAGATCCTTCCATGGAGTGGGGACTTGTATATAAAGGGTGGAGCTCATTTGCTCCAAAACATCAAAGCATTGTAAGCTTTGCACAAGTAATACAAATCTCTCTTTCTCCAAGCTCTCGTGTTCTTTCAGTTGTCCTAGGATTACTTAAGAGGTTCAAGTGCCGCACGGGATTGCAAAGAAGTCAGTCCGTGACAGAAGGCATGTCAGCATCTTTTACTACTTTACTACTCATCACTCTTCTCTATGGTCTTTATTTTTCACTAATCCTCTGTAAACCCATATATGCGAAATCACAATACAGAGGATACGCCATGGGTTGTTAAGCTTGCAGTGTTTGTTTCAAATGTGAGAAAAGAGAAAACAACAACAACGACAGCAACAACAACAATGGAAGCTAGGGTAAATACAACTGTAGAGACTCTGTTTCTGTCAATAAATCCGGGAGATGAGATAAAGCTCAATGAGAGATGGCCATGGCCACCACGGTCATCTTCTTTGCTCATTATCGTAGAACGCCCTTCACTTTTTCTTTCTTGACCCTCGAAAACTGCAAACTCCCAATTTGTTGCCGAAAAACTCAAACTGGAGCTCTGACGACGTTTCCCGGCATGATCTTGTTCTTGGAAAAAAGATGGGTTTCTTAATTCTTGGAAAAAGAGAGGGTTTTTGACTGCACAATGACAAGAATCGGCAAGTCACAAATGGGTTTTTGAAGAGATGTTCAGGAGAAAGGGTGAGATATTTGGGGATTTGAATTCAGAGGACACACCCTGCTCCTTATGTGTCAGGCGTATATCTCTCTTAATTGTCTTGTAGGAGGAGAGAGAGGAAAGAGCGAGCTTTTGCTCAAGGTGGCCACATATGACTATTATGCCCTTTGACTACTTCCTTAAACAGAATAAAAATCAACACTCCTAGGACCCTGCTATTGCCCCTTCAAATCACCCATAGACTGTTTACAGCCAGTTGGCCACACCCCGCAGACTTTCATCCGAGTGGTGGAGGTAGGAGTTTGTACCGTACAGTCTTTACTGAGTAGTATTCGTTAAAATAAAACAAACGGTCGACAATATATTTAAAATTAAAATCAGAATACTATATGGTATCACTTTGTCCTAGCTGGTTCTCTTCAATTTAACCGTTTGACTTGTATATCAAAATGGCAATCAGGGCCGGCCAGCGAGTTTTTTTTGACTCGGCCCGCACCCAAACACATAAACACAGCCCTTACCCGGCCCCCACCCCCTAACCCCGCCCCTTATAGGTTTGAACCAGCCCGATGCCCAGGTGGTTCTCATTTTGCCCTTGACAACCCGGCCCGTATCCGGCCCGCTCTCACCCTTACTCGTGCGGGTTTCACATGACCCCAGCCCGGCTGGCGTGCCTCTTTTCACCCTTTTTTTTAACTAACGGCTAGTAGAATGAAAAGACCATTTTGCCCCCATTAGTAGTATTACTTTTTTTTTATTACTTATTGGTTATTATCTAAATAGTAAGTTACAAATTTAATATATATACACACACACACACTTAAAAAAACAATAATAGGTGCCAAAACTGTTGTTTTCAACCTGGGTCGGGCATGGTTAAGTTTTTTTACCCCTTGAACCGGCCAGGCCTGGCCCGTTGGAAGCACGAGTCCAATACCCGACCCCCTCTCTGTCAGCCCGCTCTAAAACGGCCCGGCCCAGACCAACCTCGTCCCTTCTCACCTTAACTCGTATCTAAGTCACATTAAGTGGGTGATTTGGTTAGCAAAACGATGCAGTTTTTTGTAATTTTCTATCGTGTTATAGATCAACTTTTACTGTATAACACCATGAATAGATTATCGAAAAGTTGCATCATTTTGCTATCCAAATCAGCAGGTTAAAGTGATCCAGGGAATAGCGGTAAAAGTCAAATTGGGGAAAAGAGCTAAGACATAGTGGTATTTACCGACAAAATATTGCGTGGATTTGGTGTAAACGTTTTTTTTTGAATTTAATTCTAAGGGTCTGTTTGGTACCAACCGAAATTTAAGTAATTAATTGAAAAAATTGGAGAAAATAAGTTGGTTGAAAATATAAAATAGTTTAAAATTCTTAAAATGCCTGGTATGAGCTTAATATCTGCATAATGTGAGAGAACATATTTTAACTGGAATTATAAAATAACGCAACAAACGGAATTAAATGAAAATGACCAATTTTAATCAAAAATTAAAATTCAAGTTCCCAAACATTCACTAAATTCACTTTTTTGTTTTTCAGATTTTTCGTAAGGGTTTGGTATGTAATTTGAGGTGATTTTGAATTTTTAACTTGTAGTGTAAAATTGATGGAAGAAAAATTTGGGTTTGATGAATCTTTTGTGATTCTTTTCCTCTAATAATGAAAATGAAGAAAATGTCCTCAACACTCAACTATGATTACACTTTTTTGTAACCGACTACTACCTCTGTTTCATGCGTTTCTTTCTAGTTTGACTTTTCTCACCATAACCATGTTATTTTGATCCGGTGATTTGAATAGCTAAACAATACAAATTTTAGTTTTTAGAATATTTTTTCAGTGTTGTAGAGTAAAAAGTTTACTCTACCACACTATAAAAAGATTACCAAATTCTTGCGTCGTTTTAGTAATTAAATCACCGAGTTAAAACAAAGTCAAACCATAAAGAAACACATGAAAGGAGGTAGTACTCAAGATAGAAAAAATGGTATATTAGTAATTTTCACTAAATAACAAAACTGTCACACCACTAATTTTTTACAACACCAAGGAGAGGCACAGGGATCGTTTGCAACAAGTCCTGAGCATTTATGATACTGACTCCATAAAGACGTTAACCATTGCAGAGTCCACGGAGGTAGATCAATTATATTGGTTTGGTTCAGACTTCAGACGATGGAAGGCATACAGTCTCTTCTGGATATAAAAAACAGCTCAGTTTAACCTTTGATCATTCGTCTTCTTCTGCGGGACAAGTTAATGCTAGCTGGCTCATTAAAATGTGGAAACTCAAAGTGCCCAAAGAAGTTAATCTTACCTACATGGAAAATATGGCACCAATCCTTGTCAGTGACGTCTAGACTAAGAGCTTGTTTGGTATCCGTTTAAAACAAGAAAAACAATGGAAAAACACTACGCAGAAAAAATACATTTAAAAATAAAATAAAATAATTGTTTGGTCTCAATGATTAAAATCAAAAACACATTTGGCAACATAACTAATTTTCAATGTGAATTTGCTTGAATATCATTTTACGTACAATACCGACATATATTTGATATTTTATGCATCTAATCATAGTTAAAATGTCTTTAAACACTAATACTATGAAAAATTACCAAAAAATACCACATTTGTTGTTTTTTAAATAGTTATTTTTCAACTTGTTTTTGTTTTTAAACAGACAAAAAAACAAGCATACAAAATGAATTTAAAAAAAACACCCTATTTTTAATCAAAATTGATTAAAAACATAGATGCCGATCATGCACTTAGCATGAGTGGAATCGCAATCCCCAACAGATTGCATGAGATGCATGGGTGGGCAAGGAAGAAACCGAAGAACACGTATCCACGCAATGCCCTGCTTCTGTTCGGCCATGGTCAGCTGCTTTGGGAGATTAATTTTTGCTTTCCAAACAAGAGGATATCCGGAAATCGTGGTGGAATCAGACTCCCTCACCGGCGTACAGTAACTCCGGGAAGATCAAGCTGGAAGAATTAATGGGAAGGAAGCAAGGTTGGAGAGATGAAAGAGATCCTGAACAATTGCAAGCTTCTAGTTCTGAACTTCAGCTCTGTGGTATCCGGTTCCGCGTGTCAGTTCGTCAAATGGTCTTGCCCATGCTTTCGCGCAAAAAATGTTTACAAGAAGAGGATTGTTCTTATTATTCCATCCTACCCAATTGGGCTCATGATGTAAACATTGATATTTCCTTGGGTTGACTCCCCTGTTCTATAAATCTATTTTCTCTACAAAAATATTTTTTTTACCAAACGTCACACATCTTTTCTTTTTAACTTTTGCGTCACATTTTTTACGCCATTTTAAGACAACTTAGAATCCAAAAAGTTCATACCAAACTCACTCATTGTTTCAAATCAAAAACATATTTCCCCGCACCTTTAAATTTGAAGATTAATTTATTATAACATTAACTTTTAGCTTCAGCAACGACGTATAATTGTCATTTTATACATGCAATATGATTAAGAAACAATTTTGGTGTGTCAATACTGAAGTTCCTCTATTCCTTTAAATGGATGTTTTTCAACATGTTTTTTCAGAGCAACAAGCATTTCTAAACATGTTATTTGAAAACACATTGTTTTTTAAAACCTTTGTTTAGAAACAATAACACCAAACATGCACTGATTCAAACCGATGTTAGAACATAGGTATGTTCACACCTCAAAAACCAACCTTCTCCTTGTCGTTGCTGCTCCGTTGATCAGTGAAAGACGTGAAGATATAAGATTGATTTTGATTAGGTGACAAGAAAAAAATCAAGAACCTAATTCCGCCTCAAAGTCAATGATTTAAACTCAATCGAGGCATTTATGTATTTGTGAATTGATTTTTTATTATTATCAAAAGTCATGATAATTTGAGTAAAATACACCTTCACCACTTGGCCACCTTGACAAAGACAAAAGCCTGATCCTTGTCCCATGAACACATCTTCACAACCAGAGATGCACCACCTGAGGTTCAACCAACTGGTCCTGACAGGGCTCCTGAGGCGACTCAAGTGCAGCCTCCACCACTTGGCCTTCCTATGCAGGCTAGAAGCAAATCATGCGTCAGTAAAAACAAAATTGGGTTTTCCTCCTCTTGTAACCTTAATCTATCTCTCTTTTCTGACTATACTTGCTTCTCTGAGGTTCAGAAACATTTTCATCGGCTTACAAACATGATTGAAGAGTATCAAAGCCTCATAAAATAAAATACATTGTCACAAAAACATGCAAATGTTCAAGGAAATAAATGGTTTCATAGGACTAAATACAACTATGATAGAGATGTTTCTAGATATAAGACCAGACTAGTAGCTTAGGACTTTCATCAACTCCTAGCATTGACTATGGTTTTTTTTTAGTGCAGTGGTCAAACACTGTACATTTAGAACAATTCTATGTACTGCTCATATTTTTAACTGGCCTCTTCAACAACTGGATGTTAAAAATTCCTTTCATCACGGCAATTTAAAAGAACTTGTTTACATTAAACAACCTAAAGGCGTTGTCCACCCTCACTTTCCTACACATATTTACAGGCTTGACAAGACCATATATGGTCTCAAACAAGCTCATAGAGCTTAGTTTGAGGGATTACTGTGTATATTTTGTCTCTTGGATTTCACTCTTCTGGTGTATATACATCCCAATAAATTATCACACTCACCCAATGCTATAACTCTTCTCTTACTCTATGTGATGGCATAATTGTTACTAGTATTGATTCAGCTTACATTACTACTCTGGTAAGAAACTTAAACTCCGAATTTTCTATGACCAATTTTGGTCCTCTCACATATTTTTTGGGTCTGCAAATCAAAAGAACTCATGATGGTATTTTCTTGCATCAAACTAAGTACATTGATAAATTGCTGAAAATATTCAACATGCACACCTGCAAACCATGCTTTACACTTCTTGTTGTTGGCACTAAATTCCATCCAAATGATTTTATCTAATGCAACACCGTCTAGACAACTCTTAGGTTCATTACTGTATGCCACATTTAGTAGACCAAACATAACATTCTCTGTAAATCGTATGTGCTGATTCATGCATAATCCTACATCTTCACATTTAGTTGGCGCTAAAAGAATTATAAGGTATCTTCAAGGTTCAAAGAGCCATGGTATTTTTTACCAAAAAGGCCCCATTTCCAAGGAGTCACCAATGGCCCATCTTCCATGAATGCTCAAATCAACAATGGAAAGGTGCTTCTTAGCAGGATTGTAGGAAGAATCAAACATGTTGGCTAAGATGCAAAAGAAGTGGCTAATGCATTGGCCAACCTTGGAGCTGCACAGGTGGACTACCTGAAGATTCCGGATGCTGTAAATGGCCTCATCATCGCTGACCGTCTTGGGGTTGGGATGTTTATCTAGAGTTTTATGTTTTGTATGTTGGTGGAGTCTGTTGTTTGATGTTTAATTTCCGTCGTAGCTATACTCTGGTGCTGACTGGGCTGGCAAGCCAATTGATCGAATGGCACTATTGGTTTCTCTGTTTATTTATGTGTTAATCCCGCTCAATGGAGTGCTAATAAGCAACAAACTGTAACAAGAAGCTCTACTGAGGCAGAATATAGAGCACTTGCTTCCACTGCTGCAGAACTAGTATGGTTTAAAATTTTATTTAGAGACATCAACATCCATATGCATTCTGCATCAGTCGTATTTTGTGGCGACAAATATGCAATTTCTCTTTCTTCTTATCCCATTTAGCATTCTAAAAATAAAGTCATTAGACTTGGTTACCATTATGTTAGGGAGAAAGTTTCGAGAAAAGAACTTATCGTTTTCTTCGTGACTAGTGCAGATCAACTAGCTGACACATTCTCCGAACCTCTACTACCGACACAATTTCTATAATTGTAGCACAAACTTATAGTTGTTGCACCACCATAAGTTTGAGGTAGGCTATTAGAAGAAGATGATGGCTGCAACACATTTTCTGGAACTTCAAGGACGTCACTGCAAATATCTCAAGGAGGGTTCTAGCATCCGTAAGAACATGTATGAAAGTCCATTCACACTATAAGAATCAAAATGTAATTGATCTTATCATCCAAGGGATGTAAATCAGTCCGTTGGTATAGTAGGTATGTATAACTCTAAAATCCATGAGAAAGGAGCAGCTATTTGGCTCATTTGTGTCCTTTCCTTTTCCACACCTTCATCAAATTTTCTCTACTCTGCATACCCAATTCACCAGATTGTTCGACAATCAAGAAAAGTGGGATCTTTAGCTTATGAGCTACTTTTAAGCTTGTACAGTTCCATGACTCTCACACCTGTGAGTCTCCCTCATGAATAGTTTCACTAATTAACCCCCAGATTTGAACGTTTGATGAAATCAAAAATCAAAAAATCAAGCCAACAAAGTTTAAACCCAAAACCCATATCGTTCAAACGTTTTTAACTTTGAACTTTGAACCGTAAGAGTGATTAAGCCACCATATTGTTTGAACTCTGTCTAGTTCCATGAACTGAGAATCGAGGCCCTTTCTCACCAAATCAACCCTAAAGATGAAAACCCAGAATCTTAAAACCCACATACAAAAACCACGATCCAAAACCCAAATTGTGAAGAAAATGAAAACCCAGTTTAGATTACTTTGAGACCCTTCCTGCGTCTTCCTCTGCTCTCGTACTTCTCCAAGTTGAGAGTGGAGAGAAGTACCGAGAGCAGAGGAAGAGGAAGGAGGGCTTCTCTGTTTCCTGGCTCTCAGAGAGGTTTCAATGGGGGAGAGAGTTTTCAAGGCAGAGAGAGAGAGGTGATGCAAGGCCAGCCATGCCAAATTGTTTGCAAGCACAGATCATTTTCCCTATTACCCATTCAAGGCTCTGTTTGGTTTTTATGCTAAAAATATTGCTTTCACAAATACATGATTTTATTGGAATTGTAAATGGGTCAAAATCACAATAATAATAATAGTAGTAGTATTGGCATTTATTTATTTCCTACCAAGACACAGCATAGTGATGAGTATTTGTGTATAGTATTCTAATACTAATTAAGTTTGATTTGATCTCCATTGAACTGTATTGCAATCAAAATGATTTAGTAAGAAGTTAATCTCACCAACAAAAGTGGGGGTGTTTATGTACCTCCCGAGCGATGACGAGTCCGGATCCTCTGTATCTCTTGTGTGTATCATTCTATGCATTTTTACTATGATTGGTTCATTTCATATTATTTTAATTCCCAATTATTTAAGGAAATATCAAGCCTTGAATGCAGAGGGGCGCATGAGATAAAAGTGAAGAACAAGACTGAAGCAAAGTATTTATACAAGGTAATCCAACGGATGGAATTCCGTCCGTTGGATCGCGCGTCCGTTGGATTACTTTGATTCAATGGACACAATTCCATATGTTTGTTATAAATACTTCGCTTCAGCCTTGTTTTAGGTTTAACAATAAAACTTTTCTACTTAACCTCTCTCTCATGCGCCTCTCTGCGTTCAAGGCTTGATACCGGAAACCCTAATTATGGTTCCTTTCATGGAATCAGAGCTGCGATAAGATCCACAAGGTCTCATGCTTCGTCGTTGATTTTATTCCTTTCTGCTTCTTTTTTATGTTTTCTTCGCAATGTCTACTTCGGCGACTCTTCCACCGCCCTACCATTGTTGCCACGACAACTTAACAGTGGCGAAGCCAAGATTTCATCGAAGGAGGGGGGGGGGGGCATTCAACTCGATAATACCAACTATATCATCAAAAAAATATAAGTCATAGTTCTTTCGAAAACTCACTCCCTGTTTGGTTTTTGTTAATGGATGGGTCCACTTCGGCGCCGCCTATGCTGGTTCCAAAGCGACGTTGCCGGCACGACTCTCGACACTGCCTATGGTGAATGGTGGATCCAAGATCTGGCGATTCAATCTCCTCAACTCCACCTTTTCTCAAGACGCCATCATTCATGTCATAGGTCAGCCCTCTTCGTTTCACATTTGGATTGTGCTGGAGCGAAGGTATGTCTCTCTTAGAAGAGCAACCATTTATTTTGGGTGAATAAATTTATTTTGGGTTAATAAGAGCAACCATTTTGTATTTAACAATGTCCTGCAAACTATTAAGAAGTCTGATTCTATTGTTTACATGCTCAATTAAAAAAATAAAAGACACTATGCTAATGTTAATGTAGTTATGTGTTCTGTGGATGATGAGCATATGCTTCTTTTTTCCTTTGAATGTTTTAACGGGTCGAATGTAATGGCTTTAAGTCTTCCGTTCGTACTCTTTCTAATGGCTTTAATTTTGCCCCCATAATAATTGTCTTATAGCCCCACTCAGTTTTACAGAATTTAAAATTTACACTTTTTTGTTTAGTTTTTCTAACTTAGCTCCCACTGAAACAAAGTCCTAGATCCGCCCCTGTTCTAACCCCTTTTTCTCTGGAAGTGATCTGCTTAAGAGGATACAGAGTGCGCCTGGATATAACTCCCAAAAACTAGTTAGATTCCTCTAAAAATAGAACTAGTTTGAAAACCAAAAAATTGTAATACATCTTTTTGAGGATGACAATTTGGTCTGGTCCGATCCGAGATCCGAGGAACTGATCCAAATGGATCAAGTTCGAATCCAATCCAATTTAAAATGGATCGGGTATGAATAATGAAAGCAGGACTCAAACGGATCTGGATCCGAATTCGGATACTAGTTCAGATCCATTGGATACCCGATCCGACCCAATCAAATTGTTTTCTTTCGGCTGGTGTATGATATTAGCAAGCACAGAGGTTCTCATACTCCAGCATCTTCTTCAAGATTACGTTGTCGCTGAAATCTGCAAGGCGCTTCCACCTCTTTTCGATGTTTGTTGGAGCAAACACCGACTTAGATAGTCTGTCTTTCCCAACTTGTCTACAATACTTGTCAACCTCTGAGGTACCTGAAGTCATAAGTTGGTAATAGTAGACCACTCTATTTTGATCAAGCCCCAATTATGGAATGGTTTTCCACAGATGATTCCAAGCCAAATTCAAGCATTACCTCGGCTGCACTGTCAAGATCGTTCAATTTATCGATCATGTTTTTTTCAGCATATGGTTGATAATCCCCGTATTAGGAAACCTCAATGCTTCCATAACCATTTTCACTGACGTGGTCTCTGATCAAGTTCAATGGATCGGGGAATTGACTGAAGACGATACTTTATCCTTTTCAGGCTTACTTATTAGACGGATAAGCGCCATAGTGAAATTAGTTTTCGCCCCTTCATAATTGTCAAGCCTCAGTTTCTCTAGCTTGTCCTTTTCCATGAGGGAGCTATTTACTTGACATAGATATGGGTAAACAGAAACCATAACTTCCTTAACATCCACCTTATGAAGTTGTTAATGTTCCTCAATAAGTTTCTTCTGAAGTTCCGATGGGTTCATAAGAATGATACAATCTCTCAAGTCAGAAAGACTGTCTTGAGGAATACTACCTTTGTGAACATGAACAAACGGCTCAGTAGAAGCTTTGAGCCTGTCAATCGCTTTATTAGAAGCTTCTTTTATCTTTAAACCTCTTTCGGCTAGCACTTGGCTGCGACACATCAACAAGATTTAGCTCTTTATCAAGTGCTACAACTTAGGAAGGCCTGACAAAATTAATGGAATTAAAGAACTGATCAAAGTTGTTCTGGAATGGGTAGCCGTAAGGTTGATCCGCCTTTCAGTTTGGAGCTCCAAACAACTATTCCAGATGAGACTATTTTTGTTTTGCAACGTGTGACATTCATCCATAACCACCAATTCCGGTCGTTCACGTAGTACCGTCCTCATCTGTGTTTTCTGATAGCCAAGAACAGCCTTCCCCTTCTTTGTCTTCTTCCCGTCAGCTTTCAGCAACTCTATGGTACAAATGATAGCTTATCGTAAGCACACTTTTTCACTAACTCCACGAGGCCATTTCACCACGGGCACCATGTTCGTGTCTTGGAGTTTTCTTGGAGGTTATTCTCGTCAAGAAAACTCCAAGACACGAACATGGTGCCCTTGGTAAAATTGGCATGTTGAAGCCAAAACAAAAGTCTGCTTGGGATAAACTGCCATTTGTATGATAGAGTTGCGGGTGAAAGATATGAGAAAGATGACAGGAAGACGAAAAAGAAAGTGAAGGTTTTTCTTGGCTATCATGAAACACATATGAGAAAGAATAGCACTACTTAAGCGACCGAAATTAATGGTTATAGATGAAGGTCACGCACCGGGAAACAAAAATTGTCGAACTCCGAATAGTTGTTTGGAGCTCCAAATAGAAAGGCGGGTCTTCCTTTCATGTATCCCATTCCAGAACAACTGTCATCAGTTCTTTAATACCTTAGAGCTTGCGAGGCCTTCCTTGATTCTTAGAACTTGATAAAAAGATAATTTGCTGATGTGTAGCGACCAAATGTCAGCAGAAAGAGGTTGAGATATGAAGAAGCTTTTGGTAAAGAAATTGATAGGCTCAAAGCTTTCTATTGAGCCATTTTTTATGTTCACAAATGTAGTATTCTTCAAGAACGTATGGCTTGAGGGATTGTGTCATTCTTCTGAATCCACCCGACTTTAGAAGAAACTTGTTGAAGAACATCAACAACTTATGCATGAGGATGTCCAGGGGACTTTTGATTTTGACTATAAGGAAACCATGGTTTCTGTTCCCCCCATCTCTCTGTAAGTAAATATTTCGTCATGGAAAAGGCCAAGCTAGAGAGGATGCAGCTTGACTATGATGAAGGGGCGAAACTAAATTCACTGTGTTGCTTACCCATCTATGCCTCAGTAAACCTGGGAAGGAGAAAGTGTTCTTCTTTAATCAATTCCTCGAAATATTGAACTTGATTAGTGACCATCTCAGTGAAGATGGTTTTCGAAACAATGAGATTTTCCTAATACGAGGATTTATCAACCAGAAATTGAGAAACACATAGATATGTTCAAGAATCCTAATAGTGTAGCCAATGTAATGCTTGCATCGACAAAATGATGCTCTAAGGGGATAAGTCTGGTTGGGGCTTCAAGGGTTGTTCTGTTGTAAGTTTCTTAGAATCCATCTGCGGAAAGCCAATCCATAAGCCGGGCACTTAGGATTGGCCAGAATAGAGTGGTCTACACATTTCATCCTATAACTGCAGGTACCTCATATGTTGATAAGTATTTTAGACATGTTGGGAAAGACATGTTGTCTGAGTTGGTGTTTGCTCCAATAGACAGCGAGAAGCGGTGGAAGCGCCATATCAGCGACAACATGATCTTAGAGAAGATGCTCGAGTATGAGAATCTTAAAGGTATGCTTGCGAAGATCATACACCAGCTGAAAGAAAAAAAATTGCACATTTTTTGGCTTACTTTCCTATCATGGTCAGTTGTAGACCATTTGTAGAATTCAAGCCTGCTGAGACACTAGAATCTATTGTTTCCCATGTGAATTCTTAACTTTCCCCAGTACTCTTGACGCATGTATTATAAATTCTAAAGCTTTTGCTGATCAAAACTAGGTCTTGGTACTTAGGGTGAGTTTGGGAATGCTTCTGCTGCCAGCACAGCTGCTTTCCGACAGCAGAAGCAGTTTTAGTGTGTTTGGTAAAAATATTTTTTTTGTTTTTCCGGACAGTTTCTGCTGTCCCACAGCAGTTTTCAGGAAGCACGGGGGAGATGCTTTTCCAGAAAGTGCTTTTGATTAATTTATCTACAACCGATTTTAACCTTACAATTCTTTAAAATATCAATAGTTATCTTTACGGAAATGACATGTGTCATATATTTTTGTCATTTTACCCTCTCACAACAACTTTACAGTTGATTTTACCAAACACAAAATTACTATATCAATATTTCACAGAAGCTTTTACGTAATATTTGCCAAACAACAGTTTATCAAGAATTCACAACAGCTTTTCCATAGTGTCACAGCAGCTTTCCAGCACCGCCACAGCATTCCCAAACTAGCCCTTAATATCCAGGCGCGCTATAAATGCATTATAATTTATATATTGTGTTTTATGAGAAGCCGATATCCAGTTGACGTACTACACGACAACTTTTGAATTTAGCACAATCTTCTTTTCTATTTTATCTATCATGATGTGAGATCTTTTAATTTCAAAACATGTTATGAATAGCTAGACTATTTTACTGTGACCCGAGTTGGGTACCTAGGGTTTATGATTTCCGAGATTTTTTTGTGGAATTTTGATTCATACGTATGCTTTTAGCTTAATTGATGACTAGTTGTTCAAGTTTAGTTTATGATCTTCATATGTGTTCTTCAAATAATGACGCCTTGTTTAAAGAAACTAAATCGATCTTCATGGAAAGGTTGGGTTACATCTTATCTCCCCAAGTCTTGTGGGTTCGACATTTACCCGGAGTTTTTCGATATTATAGCGGTCTGCTGAAGAAACCTTCAAGCTTATGCAGAAATGGTGAAGAAGAGGAAGAAGAAGAAACGAGAGAGAAGGACAGAAATGAAGAGAGATAAAGAAATATTCTCATTAGCATTAACTGAAACCAATTACACTATTAATACTAAGTTAACTAAGCTAACAACTCTAACAACTTTTCCCTCTCTGTTACAAACTTATCACTAATTGCAGAATAACCCCTATAGTCTTACATCCCCCCTTAAACTGAAGTTCCTTGTTAGTGATTTTGAAAATTCTTGTCTGAGCTAAAAGAGCTCAAGCACAACTGAGATAAGACACTCTGAAAAGCAGCAATTGGCAGGGCTTTAGTAAAGACATCTGCAAGCTGGAGCTGTGAAGCAATGTGAGCTACCTGTAGCTGTTTTAGTGCTACCTGTTCTCTAATGAAATGAAAGTCAATTTCAATATGCTTACTCTTTTCATGGAAGACTGGATTAGTGCTTAGCATAAGGGCTGAGATATTATCACACCATAGCTGAGGTTTTTGTGAGGAGATAATACCCAGATCTCTCAATATGTAAGTTAGCCACTTGATTTCTGCTGCTGTAGCTGCCATGACTCTATATTCAGCTTCTGTGGAGCTTCTGGAGACAGTGTTTTGCTTCCTTGATCCCCAGGAGATAAGATTGGTGCCTAGAAACACACAGAAACCAGTGGTACTTCTCCTATCTTCAGGATCCCCAGCCCAGTCTGCATCTGAGTACTCCCTCTGTTTCATCAGATACTTCAAAAAAATTTTGGGCACAATTATTAAGAAAAGTGTCATATTGACATTATTGCCCCTATTCATTTCATTAATTCCACACTATTTTCATCCCTTTCTCTCTCTCTCTTCTCTGATTTTTGAGAACAACATCAGTAACACCAAATTAACAAATTAACAAGAACAACATCAGAACTTCAACAAGAACAGATTACACCAAATTAACAAGAACAACATCACAACTTCAAACAAGTCTTACAAGAACAGATCAAGAAGAAGAAGAAGAATGCTTCTGACCAGAGTTGGTGATGAACAGATCAAGAAGTCGCGACCATTTAATTTCTCAGATCTGTTAGAAACCACCGTCGCTTACACCGCCTCACCGCCATCGAACCCTTCACCGCCGTCGAACCCTTCACCGCCATCGAACCGCCATTCTCCTCTGCCTCCGTCTCTCTCACCCTCTCTTTCTCTTTCTCCTCTGCTTTCGTCTCTCTCTCTCTATCTCTTGCGGCTGTTGAGAGGTGAAGAACATAAGAGAAGTCGTCTTCTTCCTCCCAGGGTTCTGCTCCGGCGGCGACGGCGGCGGACTTAGGAGATCGAGAGACAGAGAGTGGGAGATGGAGATGAGAGCCTCCGATCTACTTCTTGCTCTCTCTCTCTCTGGTCTTCGTCTTCTTCCTCCCACGGTTCTGCTCCGGCGGCGGCAGCGGGGGACTTGAGGAGATCGAGAGACAGAGAGATGGAGATGGAGCAGATCGATGGAGATGGGGGAGATCGATCTGCTCTCTCCGTCTCCCTCTCTCTCTTTCTCTTCATATCTTGGAGGTTACTCAGATCGATGGAGATGGGTGGAGATGGAGGAGATCGAGAGATGGAGGAGATCGAGAGATGAAAGGGGATGAGTGAGGGAGATGGATAAGATGAGGATGGAGGTGGATGAGTGAGGGAGATGGATAAGATGGAGGATGGAGGCTTCTGGAGAAATGTTGGGTGGTGGTGGTGTTAGAATTAGGTTAAAATCATCACACATGGGTTGGGATATTTTGGGTTGGGCTGATTAGATTTAGGGAAAATGGGCTGATGGTGTTAAATAATTAACATTTAGCTTGATTAATTTGACAATTGAGATTAGTTAAGTCCAATTAAAAAGTGGGGTTGGGTTTTTTGATTAGGGGTATAGTTGTATTTAGCCAGTTTCAAAGTTTCCATATTTGGAAATTTTGAAGAATCTGGCGAAACGCCCAAAATGGAAATTTTGAAGAATCTGGCGAAACGGAGGGAGTAAGCTGTAATATGAAAATTTCCAGGAGCAAAGTGAAGTCCAGTATTCAAAGTACCTTTGATGTACCTCAGAATCCTCTTTACTCCAGTATAGTCACATTGTCTTGGGTTATGCAAGTGCTGACAAGCTTTGCTGACAGCAAATTGAATATTTGGTCTAGTCACTGTAAGATACTGCAAAGCTCCCACTATACTTCTGTACTGGTGAATGTTGGGGAATGGTTGAAGATCATCTGCAGTAAGTAGGACTTTTGGAGAAATAGGTGAAACACAAGGTTTACAGTCTGTCATGCCTGCCTTTTGTAGAAGATCAGAAGCATATTTTGTTTGCTGCAGATAAAAACCCTGAGAAGTAGTGCTGATTTGAATGCCCAAAAAATAAGATAAAGCACCAAGGTCCTTCATAGCAAAGGTGGTGGACATGTGATGAATCAAGGAGTCAATGTAGCCTTTGTGACTTCCAGTGATGAGAATATCATCCACATAGATAAGAACCACAATTGTAAGATTGAATTTCTTGAGCACAAACAGGGAAGCATCAGATAAGCTCAATTTGAATCCATTTCCGAGAAGAAAAGTAGATAGCATTGTGTACCATGCCCTGGGAGCTTGCTTGAGGCCATACAATGATTTGTGAAGTTTGCACACTAAACCAGAATGAGTCACAAAGCCAGGTGGCTGTTCCATGTATACCTCCTCATCAAGAACCCCATAAAGAAAGGCATTACTGACATCTAATTGTCTAACTTCCCAAGATTTAGATAGAGCTAAAGATAGAAAAATTCTCATAATTTGCTGTCTTGCCACAGGGCTAAATGTTTCTGCATAATCTAAGCCAAATTGTTGATGAAACCCCTTGGCTACCAGTCTTGCTTTGTATCTAGAAACAGTTCCATCAGCATTTCTTTTAACTTTGAACACCCATTTACACCCTATAGGTCTTCTTGAGGGAGGGAGAGGAACCATAGTCCATGTTTTATGAGACAAAAGTGCATGATATTCCTCAGTCATAGCCTTAAGCCAGTGTGATGACTTCATGGCTTCTTTGTAAGAGGTAGGTTCAGTAGCAGACATATCAGAGGAGTGAAGCTGATATCTGGGGTTAGGCTTGTGAATACCAGCCTTGGATCTAGTTTGCATAATGTGAGAGATAGGCAATGTTGGTGGAGAAGAAAGAGGTGGAGAGGTGTTAGAAGAGAGAGGAGAATGTGGTGTATTATTAGGAGATTGAGAAGAGGTAGGTGCAGGACTAGGTACATAGGAAGGAAGAGAAGTAGAAGTAGCAGGATGATGAGAAGAGAACAATGATTTGGTGGAGATATTAGTGGTAAAAACAGGTGGAAATTGGAGCCAAGAACTGACATAAGAGGTGTTTTGTAAATTTGATATGGTGGCAGAAGTAGAAGAGGAATGAGATTTAAAAGGAAAGATGTTTTCAAAGAATTTGACATGTCTAGAAATATAGATAGTAGAAGTGGTGGTATCCAGACACTTGTAGCCTTTAGTGTTTGGACAATAACCTAAAAAGACACAAGGTTTAGATCTTTGTTGTAATTTGTGTTTAGTGTAGGGTTTTAGCCATGGGAAGCATAGACACCCAAACACCTTGAGGGAAGTATATGGTGGACAGGTTTTATAGAGAAGAGAATAAGAGGATTGAAAGTTAAGAGATTTCTTGGGAAGAATATTAATAAGGTAGTTAGATGCAGCAACAACTTCTAGCTAGTATTTAAGAGGCATAGAGGCATGATGAAGAAAGGCTAGAGTGGTTTCAATTAGTTGTCTGTGTCTCCTCTCAACTCTACCATCTTGTTGAGGGGTATGAGGACAACTAGTTTGATGAATAGTGCCTTGAGTTTGCAGATAGACACCAAATTCAGTGTTAAGAAATTCAGAACCATTATCTGACCTGAACACTTGAATATTAGTGTGAAATTGTGTGTGAATAAGAGATGAGAAATTTTGATAAGCAGCAAATGCTTGATCTTTTGTAAGAAGGGGATAAATCCAACAAAATCTAGTGCAGTCGTCTATAAATAAGATGTAATATTGAAATTTTGAACAAGAAGCTACAGGAGAAGGGCCCCACACATCAGAGTGAACAAGTTGAAAAGGAACACTAGCATGTGATTTGGATACGGGAAATTCAAGTTTGTGAGATTTAGCAACTTCACAAGAGATACAAAGTGATGAACACTTAGTAGAAGATACAGGTAAAGTGGGATATAATTGGGAGAGAACAAGAACAGATGGATGGCCTAGTCTTTGATGCCATATGTCCTTGGAAAAAGCTATTGTAGCTGCAGTAGTTTGTGAAGAGGATGTGTTAGCAATATAAGCAGAATGAGAATGTGCATGTGAAGGAGAAGCAGGTGAACTAACCAAAGTGGTGGGAACAGTGTAGAGACCATTCTTACAGAGGCCTTGATACAGCAAGTTGTTGTTTAAGTCCCTGATTTGGAAAGTCTTAGCAGAAAAGATGACAATACAATTATTATCATGAGTTAATTTTCAAATAGAGAGAAGATTTGAATGCATAGCAGGCACATAGAGAGTGTGAGGAAGACTAAGATTACCAGTAGGTAATGGTAGAATGCCATCACCTTGATGAGTAATAGGCAATTTGGATCCATTTCCAACTGTCACATTATGCAAACCAGTATAAGGCAAGGTATGATGGAAAAGAGATGCATTATGAGTAACATGTGTATTAGCTCCAGAATCAAATATCCATGACTGCAAACCTGAGTTGGATGTGTAAGTTGTAAAAAATGCCATGGGAGAAGATATCATCTGTTGATCTTGATCAGGTGGATAAGAGCTAGGAGGACTGAAGTCTGGATAATATGAGTGATTTGACACATTGCTGTATTGAGCTTGATAGGTTGGCTGATGTTGTTTGTAGTGGAAGTGTTGATTCTGAGGTTTAGAGCTGTTGTATGTGGTTGTGTCAGTTCTAAACCAGCAGTTAAGAGCTGTATGTCTGCTCTTGCCACAAATTTGGCAGACAACCTCATTGTAGTTTGATTGATAGCCAATGCCTTTGCCTTGTGACAACTGTTTTTGACCCCTTCCATACTGATTAGATCCCCTAGAGAAACCACTGTGTCCTCCTCTAGAGAAGTGACCCCTCCCTCTGCCATTAGGAGGTCTGAATGCTGCATAGGCTGTGAGAAGCTCAGAGGATTGTGGAGATGAAGGGAGCTGATAGGAGGAAGTGGTGACAGGTTTGGAAAAGGAAGGTGGAGGTTTAATATGAAGATCTTCAGAGAGAAGAAGAGCAGACAGCTCATTGACAGTTAGAGCTTCAGCTCTAAGTCTAAGGTTGGATTTGACATGATCATAAGAAGATGTGAGACCTTGTAGAATAAAAAGAACTAGATCTTCTTCATTTATAGATTCTTGAACTTGAAGTAACTGATCAACTAGGTTCTTGGCATGGTCCAAATATTCTATCATTGACTGAGAGCCTTTGTGAAGACTGATCAACTGAGACTTGAGTTGATGTATATGAGACCGAGACAATGAAGTATATCTCTGAGCTAAATGAGTCCAAATAGCATAGGAAGTTGGCAAATGCAATATTAGAGGTAGAACAGTAGGTGAAATAGATGCAATAAGGCAAGTTTTTAGATGTTGATCAATGTGTTTCCAAGAGCTATAAGCAGAATTAGAAACAGATAAGCCAGAAGCAGAGAGACACATTTCTGAAGGTGGAGGTGTAGTAATGAATTCTTGAAGATCATTTGCTTGCAAGACTGCCTCTAATTGAGCTTTCCAAAGCATGTAATTAGTATTGTCGAGCTTGAGTTGAACTAGAGACCGTAAATTGGAAATCAGAAACAGTAATCCAGCTGGTAGTGATGAGTCCATGACAGCAGAAGACCAAAAAACAGCTGAAACAGGCAAAACTCGGTACGGATTGGTCTTAACTCGGCAAAACTCGGTAGAGTAACCGTGAACTCAGCTAAACTCGGCAAAACTCGGTACGAAAGAAATAAACTCGGCAAAACTCGGCAGATAGACTCGAGTCTGAACTCAGTGCAGTAAAGATGAAATCCACCATTAATGAGATACAGAGAACGGAGAGAGAGATTGAACCTTTGTCCGAAGAAGATGAATCGCAGAAATCATCGAGGAAAGCATTGTAAACAGCAACGCTGGAGACAAACCCTAGGTTGACGATCGAGGCAATTCGGTGACCTCCGTCGAGGATCGCAGATAGAGGAGATGACCGGAAACAACCTCCGGCAGTCGATAATCGGCGGCGATGAGCCTTGCAGGCTCTGATACCATGAAGAAACCTTCAAGCTTATGCAGAAATGGTGAAGAAGAGGAAGAAGAAGAAACGAGAGAGAAGGACAGAAATGAAGAGAGAGAAAGAAAGATTCTCATTAGCATTAACTGAAACCAATTACACTATTAATACTCAGTTAACTAAGCTAATAACTCTAACAACTTTTCCCTCTCTGTTACAAACTTATCACTAATTGCAGAATAACCCCTATAGTCTTACATCTGCCACTGTCAAATCATTCCAGGGCACAGAGAAGAGTCCCCGTAAAAACCCCTGAGGTGATCAGAATCAAGCCCGACTGCTCTTGCATTTCGGTGAAGACAATTTGCAAAAGCACCCCGACGAGATCTCCACTCGAGGGGACTGGGTAAAGCCTCCTTCCCTCAGCCTCCCGAGGCATGGAAAGGTTGGGAGGTCAAGAGTGACTATGTTACCGAAAAAAAAGTAACGTTGGCTCCAACATATTTTCTCACATAATACTCTTCCCAACAGTTGCCAATATGTGTGAGGAAGAAATCGATAGATCTGGGATTAGGTAAGATCGGGGAATAGTAAAGTAATGAACTAAAGACGAAGGAAGAACATATGAGAAAGGAATGAGAGAGAGTTGAATGCTCATAAAGACAGAGAGACAGCTCCGGGGTGGTATGCGTACTCCACAGTTACTCCCAGTGGTGAGATTCCAGCGAATCCCTATGTACTGCATGAGAAAGGGTTGCATGGCAGTGGGCTTCAAGAACCAAGCATCATAGGAAGCTGGTAGCTTCACTCCTCTAGGCAGTGACAATTACTCGCAATTCGCTTGGCTTCCGCGGTCCCAGTGTGTGCGGCACTGGCGGTATGTGGTACCACAACCTCGTGTGTCGCCCCAGACCTTGTCTCATGGTCCGGGATGGGCGCGAAGCACACTCGTTGGGCGATTTTTGGGGTCATGGTGCGGCTACCTGATCGTGGTTAGCCCTCTAAACACAGAAGATATGTGGTCCCCTACAAGTTGTACTCCACTGGTACGATATGGGTAGCGGTTCCAAGAATGCATTTACATTTTACACATATACTGTCACTAAAATTGACCCCTACTTGCATTGGCCTGTCGTGAAAAGCTATGCTTAAAATCACGTCAGTATCGTATACCCAAACCAATACAGAAAATATCCAACTCATCCATTCACCAATTCATCCTAAAATAACATAAGAAAAAATCTAGTTTCCACCACATTCATATGATCAGTTTCAAATAATGTCATTCATTGATAATCTATATGATGCTTAAGCTACTGCAATATGATTACTGCCATCCTAAGAAAAAAAGTGTGTGTGTGTGTGTATATATATATATATATATATATATATATATATATATATATATATATCACTGTCATTAATATATACCCAAACCAATACAAACATTATCCAACTCATCCATCCACCAATTCACCCTAAAATGACAAAAGAAAAAACAAAGTTGCCTTCACCTTCATATGATTAGTTCAAATAATGCCATTCATTGATAATCTATATGATGCTTAACAACTACTGAAAATCAATAGTACTCCAAGTTTCTCAAAAGAAAAGCCTGTGTGAGCATCAGACAGAGAGATCAAGAATGCAAAAAGCTTGGTTTTATGAAGAACACGGCCCCAAGGAAGTTCTCGAGCTTGGGGAGTTTCCAATTCCTGTCCCGAGAAAGAATCAACTTCTTGTCCAAGTTCGGGCTGCTGCCTTAAATCCTTTCGATTCTAAGTTGCGCCAACAAGCAATTGTCTCATTACAGTTCCCGGTAAATATCATATTTCTACATGTTCATTTGTATGCTTAAACACCATGTATCTTCATCTTTTACGCGCCCATCACATTAAACACAGTTAACTTTATAATTATTGACTTGTGTCCAGGTTGTTCCTGGATGCGACATGGCAGGCGTGGTACTAGGAAAAGGCAAGGATGTCTCGAGATTCGAAGTAGGCGATGAAGTTTATGGAAACATTCAAGATTTCAATGTTGAAGAGGGGCTAAAACGGCTAGGTTCACTAGCTGAATTCATCCTTGTTGAGGAGAACCTTGTAGCATTAAAACCAGGTAATATTTCATTTGAGGAGGCAGCGAGCTTGCCACTGGCGGCTCAGACTGCCCTAGAAGGCTTCAAGACAGCGGAGTTTAAGGCGGGGCAGACAATATTCGTAGTTGGCGGTGCGGGCGGAGTCGGCACACTGGTGGTTCAACTGGCGAAATGTTTGTTTGGAGCTTCTCGAGTTGTTGCAACCACTAGCACCGCCAAAGTGGGGTTTGTTGAGAGTTTGGGAGCGGACGATGTTGTGGATTACACGAAGACTAGATATCAAGACATCGATGAGAAATTTGATCTCGTTTATGATACTATTGGTAATGAACTTTCTTAATTGCTAGTTCTATTCTGTAGGTGGTGTTTAGATGAGGCTGGGAAGGTAGGTTACGGGGGTGATTGGATGAGCGAATTGCAGATTATGGCAGGGTAGATTGGAATTGCAAATTATGGGACCCATAATCTGCAATTCGCTCATCTAATCACACCCTATATTGTTTCATCCTAGACAGCAACTTCTTAAGAATTCATTCGACAAATTTTTTCCAGGTGATTCTGGAAACTCATTTGTGGTGGCTAAGGATGAAGCTCCCATCATTGACATAACATGGCCTCCGTCGAACCCTAGAGCAGTTCACTCCGGATTGACAGTTTCTGGGGAAATCTTAGAGCAGCTAAGGTCGTGTTTGGAGAGAGGGAAGCTCAAGGCTGTGATTGATCCTACAGGGCCATATCATTTCAATCATGTTGTTGAAGCTTTCGGATACTTGGAAACCGGAAGAGCTAAAGGAAAAGTCGTTATTTCTCCCTTCCCATCGACTCTGTACCCTAAAAAGACCGATGATGCTAAACGGTTAATAGTACCGAAATAATGGATGGTTCAAAAGATACAGCGGGCTAGTTTGGGAATATTGTGGTGTTCTAAAAAGCAGCTGCATTGAAAGTGTTATGTAGAAATCCACCTAAAATGTGTTAAATAAATTTCATAGACAACCTGTTGTGTAAAACCGTTTTTTGCATTTTGTGTTTGGTAATTATTGCTTAAGAATAGTTGTAAAAGTCAAAAAGACAATATCAGACATGGTAGAGTCCTATCGCAATTAGATGGTTTTATGACATTGATAAAAAAGTATAATAATAAAATTATCAAAAAAGCATGTTGGAAAGCACCCCTCCCTTGCTTCTCAAAAGCTGCAGTGAAAATACAGTTGCTTTCCGGAAAATAGACAAATAACAATTTACGAAACACATCAACAACTGAACAACTGCTTCTGGCATAAAGACGAAGAGTTTCAGAAAGCAAAAGCATTACCAAACGGGCTCTACATTTCAGCAATTCTTGGGAATGCACATAGAGGAAGACCTCCACTGATATGGAGTGTGAACATGGTTCGATAAGTCACCTTCTTGGCTTCATCGGCTAACCTGAACTGGAAAAATAGGACGAGAGCCATTGCTACAATCTTCATTTGGCGATAAGCAAAATCCTTCCCCAAACAGATCCTTGGACCTGCCTGCTATACCACAACAACTTAGTGATGGAATATTGTGAGAAGCTCTCGAATCAAACATACAAATATAATTGCTAAACTGCAGTTACATACATGAAATGCTACGAATTTGAACGGAGACTCCGGTTGAAAAATCCCATTTTTCAGCCATCTGTCTGGTCGAAAATCTTCAGCATCATCACCCCACACGTAAGGCATCCTTCCCATTGAGTAGGAAATGTAGTAAACCCCGTCGCCCTTTTTGAGCGAAGATCCATCAGGAAGAACATCATCTGTTTCTGCACATCTCCCATCCTACAAAGTAGAGGGATACGCCCAAAAACAGTTCCAAGAACGATTAACAGACTATAAACCAGGTTATTTTGTTTCAAACCAAGAATAATCGGAGGTTTTAGTATAAACACTTACAACAGGGACTGCAGGATACAGCCTTAAGGTCTCTGTTAGTGTGGCATGAAGGTAGTGCATCTTTTCAAGAACTTCGTCGGTTATCTTGCTAGTGAAATCGTCAATGGCGACTCCATTATCATCACTGTTTGTGACTTCCCTGACCTCAGAGGCAACTTTTTCCTGAATCAGTGGATTCTTGCAGAGCATGTAGAAGAACCAAGAAAGAGTGTTGGCAGATGTATCTTTTCCAGCAATCATAAAATTCAGAATTATATCCCTCAAATACTTGTCATTCATGCCTTCTGGGTCCTTGTTGCTCTCGACCAGAAACCTTGAAAGTATGTCATCCTTGTCATTCTTGTAATCATGAAATAATGAAGGAATTCAGTACTGGAAACAGTCAGATTTGGACAGAGTAGCCATAAGATGCTAATTTCAGGATTCGAAAGAAATGTACAGATTCTTCAAGACAAGGGCGGATTACCTATGGACCAGTGGGGGCTATAGCGCCTGCTCAACTTTTAGAAACTGTGTTTTTACCCTTATTTTGTTTACCTTTCTCAATTTAGTCCCCACTCAACTTCGCAAAATTAAAATTTTACCCTTTGTTTAATTTTTCTAAACAAAATATTAAGATGTTTTGGAAGATGTTTCAAAATTCCTGGATCCGCCCCTGCTTTAAGATGTTTCAAAATTACAGTATAAAATATAAATGCTCAAATTTAACAATGAGCAATCGGTATATGGAAGAGAATAAACAACTCTAACTGCTTTCTGCTTTACCATATGTAACTTAAACATTCAAATGGCTTTTCTAATACCACTATCTAAAGTCTAAACTATTTCTAATTATTTCCTAATACCACTATCTAAACTACTAACCAATTAAAATGGATATGAATGTTAGGTATAAAATCATCATACCGTGTTAAAAGTCGAAGACAGTGGCGTCTCAACTGTATTTTAGAGCATCTTAAGGTAATCCTTTAGACAATTGAAAATTGTGCTCGAAGTCATTAGGAAAACATGTTATTGGAGGAGACTCAATCCTGTTTTTGAAATATAGGAATCAGTTTCCTGGATTTGCTTGAAAATATGGTAATTTTCTTTTCCACCATATAAAAATACTGTTAAAATATGATACTCACAGAATTCCCTGGTTCTGCTAGGTGTCTCCTCTTGCTCCTGATCAGATCATGTACAAAGTCATCAATGATTTTGACATTCTTCTTGAGAGAAGCTTCGGAGCCAATATCAAGGAACCTTTTCAGCTTCCAAAAAGGATCCACATAGCGCCAATATACCAATTCATTCGAATCATCAAACGCCTTGATGAAAGCACTCCCTGTTTTGCTTGATCCTTCTAGACAATTCAATTCCACTCCAAAACCCACTTTGAACATAGAGTCCAACGTGCATCTCATTAGCAAATCCTGCAAGGAAGAGATAAATCGATGTTTCATCTAGATGGAGTAAGCAATTGTGAAAAGTCAAACTTACAGAGTAAAGTTCACTCACCTGTACATCAAAAGCCGTTTCAGATACTGAAAACTCAGAAACAGATCTAACCAACTTGGCCGCGTTTCTTCTGAAAACTGCACAGCTAAAATCTCTTAACACTCTAGTGGAAAACTCGAAGCTGGCAAGCTTTCTCTGCTGCCTCCACTTATCGCCATCAACAGCAAATATCCCTTGGCCAAACAAATCTGACACAATATCTTGATTATACTTTCCCTTCGAATACTTCTCAAAGTTGGTTTTGAGAATATGTTCAATATTTCTTGGACCAGTTGTGTACAACTCACTTTGATCCGGGGTGAGAAGCCGGAATGTAGGACAGGTTTTGGCAATTTCTGTTTGGTAGTCATAAAGTTTGTTGAGATAGAATACTTGATCAAACACGGTTCCTTTAACTGGCGGGTATTCAGGGTTTCTGATTGATTTTCCAGTGAAGATTCTCAGAATCAGAGCTGAGACTGCAATAAATAGAAGCAATAGAGAAGCTGATGTGAACAGGAAGGAGGCATAGAGGAAGCCCATCATCTATCTGAAAGACATAACACAAAAAATCGGTGATGTTATCGATATCATATACATAAATACATGTATTAAATACTAATACTTGCATATGGGAATTTCACAATAACAGACTAGTACAATTGGGGCTAGATGGTTATATCTTTATTGTTTTTACTGAAGTTATTACAACGACCCGAGCCTCAATTGAAACCACCCATAAACTAAATGTTTGATCAATCATCTTTAACCTTCCAACAACGCACGTTCAGCAACCAAATCACTATTCAGAGACAAGAAAACGGGAACAGAAATCTGTGGAGTCAAAAGTAGAGAAACCACATAATTACCTCCTAGTTTGAAAGTTACGGTGGTCGATAGGAAAAACTAATAGTATGTTGCGTCAATCAGAATTAGGCGACAACTCAAGGGGTCTGGTGGAATAAGAGTAACAAAACATTCAAACTAAATGTCCTTTAACTGCTTGACTGTATGGCTAAAGACAGGAAAAAGTCTTTGGTAATGTCCCTCTCTGGAAATAAACAATCTTAGGTTACATCATCACAAGAAAATGACATGGAGCGTTTTACCAAAAATACTGTTATAGCCCCTTAAAGGGGTTGCTATATAACAGGACCCTTAAGTTATACCACTGTTAATTTAACCCTTGTGAGTTTTCATACCATTGGCAATGAAAAATGTAGGTTTGACAAAGCTGGCCGTAAAAAGGTGGTGAGGAGATGCTCTTTCTAAGAGTCAGAGATTGGAGGGGATTCATCTCTGGTGTTCTCTCTTAGGACAAGCTCTTTATGTACAATTGGACAGACGAGCGAGGAAGAGAATTATTATGTGCCTTACAAAGAAAACCATGATGAATAAAATTCCTTATGTTTTGTTTCAATCTATATCAAGTATTGGTGGTTGGGGTAGTCAGGGACCTGAATTAATTTAATCATTAGACATATTAAGGATGTGTGTTAATCATAAAATAAGGTGAGAGCTTCACTCAGGGATACACGTTAGCAGAATGGTCGTGCCCTAACATTGTCATGTTTGTTCATGGAAAGCTCATACTCAAAACATTTCCCAAAATCTCAAATTTCAAAATAACAACTACCTGTGACATCAGTTTTGGTTCCTTTTAAAAACATGTAAATTAAATCTTTACTGCCAAAGAAATTACTTCTTCAAGAGAAACTCTGCCCATTGAATTCTCTCATGGAAAGTTTGTTTACAAAAGCTCAGAAACATCCATAAAGTACAAGAAACCCTAGTACATATAAATTGTAGATACCTTTGTAAGAAATTTTCAATTGGAGGACATGTCGTTTTCAGCAAAGGGTTTTCACCAACTACAGTTGAGTGTGGATTCAAATGACAGGGACCATTTGAATACTTCGGAAAAAAAAAAAAAAAAACAATTAGTATAAGCTGATGCAACATCACCGCTACCTGAAGGATACTCCTTAATGTTTCCATCTGAAAAATAATACACATAAATCTTATTAGCATCAGTCAGAAAACAAAAAATTGAATTAAGGCATAGCATCGTATAAGAAATGACTTTCATATCCTGCTTTTTTAATTATGAATGTGAGGAAGGGCATTTCATAGGATTTGTTCTTGTCTCATTTTCAAGGTTAAAAGACACTTTCACCCCTTCCAGTTAGGGACATCTACAGTCTACTCTCTTAATCGTGACGCCGTTAGTCTGGGGTTTGGGGTCAGTCACTGAGTGATCTTTTGGACAAATTTTCCCTCTTAAAGTATGGAATGACACATTCAGGGGGTGTACGTGCCCTTCAGTTTAGCACACTGAAGGGATTAAAGCAACCTTTCCCAAACTAGAAGGGATGAAAGTGTCTTTGTGTCAAACCTGAAGGGGTGAAACTGTCTTTTACCCTATTTTCAATTATCTTACTTGTGACGTTTGTACTGTTTGGACCCTTTCTTATGTCTCAGTCCATAAAAACTAACATGTGAAGGAAAATGCATACAGAAGTATGAAACCATTTTGCAACTAGGGTGGTAGCTCATGTGGTAGAGCGTTGGAAGCCCCTGCATGAGGTCCGGGTTCAAACCCGGTTGACGACAAAAAAAAAAAAAAAAAAAAAATCAACTTCTCAGAAAAAAAGGTATGAAACCATTTTATCTTTGCCATGCCTAAAATCAACTGTTAGGTCTTGGCCCTGAACAAAAAAACAGAAAACCTAACTTATACTTTCACAATTCTCTTAGCAAACACAACAAACACATAAATGTGTAAATGGGCATACACACAATCATATATATATACACACACACACACACACATGTTTGCATGTGTGGACGAATTTATCATTCTCCTCAAATAAATGTGATGGACTTCCTCTATGTCATTTTCAAGTCCATATCAGCTGCACTAGCTATCTTCATTCTTGCCTTCTTAATCCTAGTGATAAGAATCTTTTCAGGAAAATCAATGAAAACCTGAAATACCTACCAGTATATGGAACATTATTCAATCAGGTTCTCTATTTCAACAGACTTTATGACTACCAAACAGAAATTGCCAAAACTTGAAAAGCATTAGTATTTCAAGTATCTCAAAAGAAAAGCTTGTGTGAGCATCAGACAGAAAGTTCAAGAATGCAAAAGAAAAGCTTGAAAAGCATTAGTATTTCAAGTATCTCAAAAGAAAAGCTTGTGTGAGCATCAGACAGAAAGTTCAAGAATGCAAAAAGCTTGGTTGTATGAAGAACACGGCCCCAAGGAAGCTCTCGAGCTTGGGGAGTTTCCCATTCCAGTTCCGAGAAAGAATCAACTACTTGTCCAAGTTCGAGCTGCTGCCTTAAATCCTTTCGATTCAAAGTTGCGCCAACGACCAATTGTTTCATTACAGTTCGCGGTAAGTATCATATTTCAACATGTTCATTTCTATGCTTAAACACCATATAGCTTCATCTTTTACGCGCCCATCACGTTAAGCAGAGTTAACTTTATGATTATCGACTTGTCTCCAGGTTGTTCCTGGATGCGACATGGCAGGCGTGGTAATAGGAAAAGGCGAGGACGTTTCGAAATTCAAAATAGGCGACAAAGTTTATGGAAACATTCAAGATTTCAGTGTTGAAGGAGGACTAAAACGGCTAGGTTCCCTAGCTGAATTCATCCTTGTTGAGGAGAACCTTGTGGCAATAAAACCAGACAACATTTCATTTGATGAAGCAGCGAGCTTGCCTCTGGCGGCTCAGACTGCCCTGGAAGGCTTCAAGACGTCGGAGTTTAAGGCGGGGCAGACGATTTTCATAGTTGGCGGTGCAGGTGGAGTCGGCACGCTGGTGGTTCAACTGGCGAAATGCTTCTTTGGAGCTTCTCGAGTTGTTGCAACTACTAGCACAACCAAGGTGGAGTTTGTTAAGAGTTTGGGGGCCGACGAGGTTGTGGATTACACAAAGACAAAATATCAGGACATCAATGAGAAATTTGATGTTGTTTATGATACAATCGGTAATGAACTTTCTCAACTGCTAGTTCTACTATGTAGGTTTTTTTTGGATGAGCTAATGGCAGATTATGGGACGGCAGTGTATTGGGTGATGGGATGAGCGAATTGCAGATTTTGCAGATTATAGGAGGGTAGATTATTGGATCACGATTTGCCCTCCCATAATATGCAATTCGCTCATCCAATCACCTATATCATTTCATCCTAGGCAGCAACTTTCCAAGAACTCATTCGACAAAACTTTTTCAGGTGATTCTGGAAACTCATTTGTGGTGGCAAAGGATGAAGCTCCGATCATTGACATAACATGGCCTCCGTCGAATCCTAGAGCAGTTCACTCTGGATTGACAGTTTCTGGGGAAATCTTAGAGCAGCTAAGGCCGTGTTTGGAGAGTGGGAAGCTCAAGGCTGTGATTGATCCTACAGGGCCATACCATTTCAATCATGTTGTTGAAGCTTTCGGATACTTGGAAACCGGGAGAACTAGAGGAAAAGTCGTTATTTCTCCCTTCCCATCGACACCAATGATGGTAAACTGTAAATAGTAAATTCAAGTGTCTGTAAACGCTACAATGTAATTTAGTTTTTCATAAGTACGGGAATAATACACTGTTTGGATGAGCTAGATTAATAGATTATGAGATTGTAGATTATAGGAACGAGTAGTTCAGGTGAGGAGAGAGAGTGTACTGTTTTGACCTCAACCCCTAATTCGATAATCTACAATCTAATAATCTAATAATCTAGCTCAACCAAACATGGCCAATGGATAGTTCAAAAGACACTACATTTCAGCGCTTTTTCTGAAACAATTCTGGGAAATGCACATAGTGGAAGACCTCCATTGATATGGAGTGTGAACATGGTTCGATAAGTCACCTTCTTGGCTTCATCTGCTAACTTGAACTGGAAAAATCGGACGAGAGCCATTGCTACAATCTTCATTTGGCGATAAGCAAAATCCTTCCCCAAACAGATCCTTGGACCTGCCTGCAAAACCACAACAACATAGTGAGAAACTCTGGAATCAAACATGCGAAAGACACTTGCTAAACTCATGTACGTACATGAAATGCTACGAATTTGAACGGTGATTCCGGTTGGAAAATGCCGTTATTCAGCCATCTTTCTGGTCGGAAATCCTCAGCATCATCGCCCCACACGTAAGGCATCCTTCCCATTGAGTAGGAAATGTAGTAAACCCCGTCGCCCTTTTTGAGCGAAGATCCATCAGGAAGAACATCATCTGTTTCTGCACATCTGCCATCCTAGAGGGATACACCAAAAAAACAGTTCCAAGAACGATTAACAGACTATAAACCAGGTTTTGTTTCAAACCATGAATAATCAGAGGTTTCTTAGTCTAACTTACCACAGGGACTGCAGGATATAGCCTTAAGGTCTCTGTTAGTGCGGCATGAAGGTAGTGCATTTTTTCAAGAACTTCATCGGTTATCTTGCTAGTGAAATCGTCAATGGTGGTTCCATCATCATCACCACTGTTTGTGACTTCCCTGACCTCTTGGGCAACTTTTTCCTGAATCAGTGGATTCTTGCAGAGCATGCAGAAGAACCAAGAAAGAGTGTTGGCAGATGTATCTTTCCCAGCAATCATAAAATTCAGAATTATATCCCTCAAATACTTGTCGTTCATGCCCTCTGGATCTTTATTGCTCTCGACCAGAAACCTTGAAAGTATGTCATCCTTGTCATTCTTGTAATCATGAAATAATGACGAAGTTCAGTACTGGGAAACAATCAGATTTTGACAGAGTAACCATAAGATGATAATCTCAGGATTAGCAAGAAATTTAAAAAATCTTTAAGCCGGAACATAACATTGACTTTTTTGAAAATTACAAATCATCCACTTGAGAGATTCCAAAGTGACATTATAAAAGCTCAAATTTAACAATGAGTAATCGCTATAGGGAACATAATAAACAATGCATACTGATATCTGCTTTACCAAACATTCACACCGCTTTCCTAATAAAACCATCTAAGAGCATCTCCAACCCATGGCTTTTTCCCCTTCCCCTCCCCTCCCCCTCCCCCTCCCCTTCCCCTTCCGCCAAACTACTAATCGTCTCCAACCAATTTCTTTCCCCCCACCCAAAAAATTAATTTGTAATATATATTTAATGATTTAAAAATGAATTTTTAGTACCAACAAAAGTAAATGAAAAATTGTTTACCAATGTGTATATATATATACACACACAGACATACACACAAAAAAGATGTTAATAATAATAACAATGATAATAATACTAATAATAATTAAAATAATATTAACAAACAAAACTTTTATTCGAAAAAATAACGGTTACAAGTACGAAAAAGTCGTTATTACAAGAAATAAAATTAAACAGTAATACAAAATGCAACGAGTAGAGCGATAAAACACACAAATTGAAATAAACCAACCTAACAACGATTACATAAAATAGTTATTTTGTTAGTTGAAATGATTAAATTTCAAAAAAATAAGATAACGATGATTTTTCGTAAATATACTTTCCAACGATCGTGAATACATTATTAATTTTAAAAAATAATAAAAAATAAAATTTATTAATCATAATAATAATATACATAATATAATCACAAAATATTACTATGTGTAATTAAAATTATCAAATATTCAATTAATTAATCATTCCATGTAGGGGGAGGGGGAGGGATGTCCATGGGGAAATCCCCCCTAACCATCCCTCACCCAAGGAAAAATTTATCCCCATAGCACCCCCTCCCCCTCCCCCTCCCCCCATGGGGTTGGACATGAACCGTATTTTTATACGATTTTCCCCTTCCCCCTCCCCCTCCCCCCATGGGGTTGGAGATGCCCTAAAGTGTTTCTAACATGATTGTGTAATTAACCAATCTAATTGGACGTGAATGTTAGGTATAACATCATCATACCATGGAAAAAGTCGAAGACAGTGGCCTCTCAACTGTATTTTAGAGCACCTTAAGATAATCCTTTAAACAATTGAAAATTGCGATCAAAGTCATTAGGAAAACATAATATTGGAGGAAACTCAATATTGTTTTTGAAAGATAGGAATCAGTTTCTTGGATTTGCTTGAAAATATAGTACCTTTATTTTCTGAAACAAAGCAATACTGTTAGAATATGATACTCACATAATTCCCTGGTTCTGCTAGGTGTCTCCTCTTGCTCCTGATCAGATCATGTACAAAGTCATCAATGATTTTGACATTCTTCTTGAGAGAAGCTTCGGAGCCAATATCAAGGAACCTTTTCAGCTTCCAAAAAGGATCCACATAGCGCCAATATACCAATTCATTCGAATCATCAAACGCCTTGATGAAAGCACTCCCTGTTTTGCTTGATCCTTCTAGACAATTCAATTCCACTCCAAAACCCACTTTGAACATAGAGTCCAACGTGCATCTCATTAGCAAATCCTGCAAGGAAGAGATAAATCGATGTTTCATCTAGATGGAGTAAGCAATTGTGAAAAGTCAAACTTACAGAGTAAAGTTCACTCACCTGTACATCAAAAGCCGTTTCAGATACTGAAAACTCAGAAACAGATCTAACCAACTTGGCCGCGTTTCTTCTGAAAACTGCACAGCTAAAATCTCTCAACACTCTAGTGGAAAACTCGAAGCTGGCAAGCTTTCTCTGCTGCCTCCACTTATCGCCATCAACAGCAAATATCCCTTGGCCAAACAACTCTGACACAATATCTTGATTATATTTTCCCTTTGAATACTTCTCAAAGTTGGTTTTGAGAATATGTTCAGTATTTCTTGGATCAGTTGTGTACAACTCACTTTGATCCGGGGTGAGAAGCCGGAATGTAGGACAGGTTTTGGCAATTTCTGTTTGGTAGTCATAAAGTTTGTTGAGATAGAATACTTGATCAAACACGGTTCCTTTAACTGGCGGGTATTCAGGGTTTCTGATTGATTTTCCAGTGAAGATTCTCAGAATCAGAGCTGAGACTGCAATAAATAGAAGCAATAGAGAAGCTGATGTGAACAGGAAGGAGGCATAGAGGAAGCCCATCATCTATCTGAAAGACATAACACAAAAAATCGGTGATGTTATCGATATCATATACATAAATACATGTATTAAATACTAATACTTGCATATGGGAATTTCACAATAACAGACTAGTACAATTGGGGCTAGATGGTTATATCTTTATTGTTTTTACTGAAGTTATTACAACGACCCGAGCCAAACCACCCATAAACTAAATGTTTGATCAATCATCTTTAACCTTCCAACAACGCACGTTCAGCAACCAAATCACTATTCAGAGACAAGAAAACGGGAACAGAAATCTGTGGAGTCAAAAGTAGAGAAACCACATAATTACCTCCTAGTTTGAAAGTTACGGTGGTCGATAGGAAAAACTAATAGTATGTTGCGTCAATCAGAATTAGGCGACAACTCAAGGGGTCTGGTGGAATAAGAGTAACAAAACATTCAAACTAAATGTCCTTTAACTGCTTGACTGTATTGCTAAAGACAGGAAAAAGTCTTTGGTAATGTCCCTCTCTGGAAATAAACAATCTTAGGTTACATCATCACAAGAAAATGACATGGAGCGTTTTACCAAAAATACTGTTATAGCCCCTTAAAGGGGTTGCTATATAACAGGACCCTTAAGTTATACCACTGTTAATTTAACCCTTGTGAGTTTTCATACCATTGGCAATGAAAAATGTAGGTTTGACAAAGCTGGCCGTAAAAAGGTGGTGAGGAGATGCTCTTTCTAAGAGTCAGAGATTGGAGGGGATTCATCTCTGGTGTTCTCTCTTAGGACAAGCTCTCTATGTACAATTGGACAGACGAGCGAGGAAGAGAATTATTATGTGCCTTACAAAGAAAACCATGATGAATAAAATTCCTTATGTTTTGTTTCAATCTATATCAAGTATTGGTGGTTGGGGTAGTCAGGGACCTGAATTAATTTAATCATTAGACATATTAAGGATGTGTGTTAATCATAAAATAAGGTGAGAGCTTCACTTAGGGATACACGTTAGCAGAATGGTCGTGCCCTAACATTGTCATGTTTGTTCATGGAAAGCTCATACTCAAAACATTTCCCAAAATCTCAAATTTCAAAATAACAACTACCTGTGGCATCAGTTTTGGTTCCTTTTAAAAACATGTAAATTAAATCTTTACTGCCAAAGAAATTCCTTCTTCAAGAGAAACTCTGCCCATTGAATTCTCTCATGGAAAGTTTGTTTACAAAAGCTCAGAAACATCCATAAAGTACAAGAAACCCTAGTACATATAAATTGTAGATACCTTTGTAAGACATTTTCAACTGGAATACATGTCGTTTTCAGCAAAGGGTTTTCACCAACTACAGTTGAGTGTGGATTCAAATGACAAGGACCATTTGAATACTTCAGAAAAAAAACAATTAGTATAAGCTGATGCAACATCACCGCTACGTGAACGATACTCCTTAATGTTTCCATCTGAAGAATAATACACATAAATCTTATTAGCATCAGTCAGAAAACAAAAAATTGCAATAATGCATAGCATCGTATAAGAAATGACTTTCATATCCTGCTTTTTTAATTATGAATGCGAGGAAGGGCATTTCATAGGATTTGTTCTTATCTCATTTTCAAGGGTAAAGGACGCTTTCACCCCTTCCAGTTAGGGAAATGACACTTTCTCCCCTTCATGCCAAAGGTCAGGACATCTACAGTCTACTCTCTTAATAGTGACGCCGTTAGTCTGGGGTTTGGGGTCAGTCACTGAGTGATCTTTTGGACAAATTTTCCCTCTTAAAGTATGGAATGACACATTCAGGAGGTGTGTGTGCCCTTCAGTTTAGCACACTGAAGGGATTAAAGCAACCTTTCCCAAACTAGAAGGGATGAAAGTGTCTTTGTGTCAAACCTGAAGGGGTGAAAGTGTCTTTTACCCCATTTTTCAATTATCTTACTTGTGACGTTTGTACTGTTTGGACCCTTCCTTATGTCTCAGTCCATAAAAACTAACATGTGAAGGAAAATGCATACAGAAGTATGAAACCATTTTGCAACTAGGGTGGTAGCTCAAGTGGTAGAGCGTTGGAAGCCCCTGCATGAGGTCCGGGTTCAAACCCGGTTGACGACCAAAAAAAAAAAATCGATTGCTAAAAAAAAAGGTATGAAACCATTTTATCTTTGCCATGCCTAAAATCAACTGTTAGGTCTTGGCCCTGAACAAAAAAACAGAAAACCTAACTTATACTTTCACAATTCTCTAAGCAAACACAACAAACGCATAAATGTGTAAATGGGCATACACACAATCATATATATATATATATATATATATATATATATATATATATATATACACACACACACACACACACACACACACACACACATGTTTGCATGTGTGGACGAATTTATCATTCTCCTCAAATAAATGTGATGGACTTCCTCTATGTCATTTTCAAGTCCATATCAGCTGCACTAGCTATCTTCATTCTTGCCTTCTTAATCCTAGTGATAAGAATCTTTTCAGGAAAATCAATAGAAACCTGAAATACCTACCAGTATATGGAACATTATTCAATCAGGTTCTCTATTTCAACAGACTTTATGACTACCAATCAGAAATTTGCCAAAACTTGAAAAGCATTAGTATTTCAAGTATCTCAAAAGAAAAGCTTGTGTGAGCATCAGACAGAAAGTTCAAGAATGCAAAAAGCTTGGTTGTATGAAGAACACGGCCCCAAGGAAGCTCTCGAGCTTGGGGAGTTTCCCATTCCAGTTCCGAGAAAGAATCAACTACTTGTCCAAGTTCGAGCTGCTGCCTTAAATCCTTTCGATTCAAAGTTGCGCCAGCGACCAATTGTTTCATTACAGTTCGCGGTAAATATCATATTTCGACATGTTCATTTTTATGCTTAAACACCATATAGCTTCATCTTTTACGCGCCCATCACGTTAAGCAGAGTTAACTTTATGATTATCGACTTGTCTCCAGGTTGTTCCTGGATGCGACATGGCAGGCGTGGTAATAGGAAAAGGCGAGGATGTTTCGAAATTCAAAATAGGCGACAAAGTTTATGGAAACATTCAAGATTTCAGTGTTGAAGGACTAAAACGGCTAGGTTCCCTAGCTGAATTCATCCTTGTTGAGGAGAACCTTGTGGCAATAAAACCAGACAACATTTCATTTGATGAAGCAGCGAGCTTGCCTCTGGCGGCTCAGACTGCCCTGGAAGGCTTCAAGACGGCGGAGTTTAAGGCGGGGCAGACGATTTTCATAGTTGGCGGTGCAGGTGGAGTCGGCACGCTGGTGGTTCAACTGGCGAAATGCTTCTTTGGAGCTTCTCGAGTTGTTGCAACTACTAGCACAACCAAGGTGGAGTTCGTTAAGAGTTTGGGGGCCGACGAGGTTGTGGATTACACAGAGACAAAATATCAGGACATCAATGAGAAATTTGATGTTGTTTATGATACAATCGGTAATGAACTTTCTCAATTGCTAGTTCCACTTTGTAGCTGTTGTTTGGATGAGCTAATGGCAGATTATGGGACGGTAGTTTATTGGGTGATGGGATGAGCGAATTGCAGATTTTGCAGATTATGGGAGGGTAGCTTATCGGATCATGATTTGCCCTCCCATAATATGCAATTCGCTCATCCAATCACCTATATCATTTCATCCTAGGCAGCAACTTTCCAAGAACTCATTCGACAAAACTTTTTCAGGTGATTCTGGAAACTCATTTGTGGTGGCAAAGGATGAAGCTCCGATCATTGACATAACATGGCCTCCGTCGAATCCTAGAGCAGTTCACTCTGGATTGACAGTTTCTGGGGAAATCTTAGAGCAGCTAAGGCCGTGTTTGGAGAGTGGGAAGCTCAAGGCTGTGATTGATCCTACAGGGCCATACCATTTCAATCATGTTGTTGAAGCTTTCGGATACTTGGAAACCGGGAGAACTAGAGGAAAAGTCGTTATTTCTCCCTTCCCATCGACACCAATGATGGTAAACTGTAAATAGTAAATTCAAGTGTCTGTAAACGCTACAATGTAATTTAGTTTTTCATAAGTACGGGAATAATACACTGTTTGGATGAGCTAGATTAATAGATTATGAGATTGTAGATTATAGGAACGAGTAGTTCAGGTTAGGAGAGAGAGTGTACTGTTTTGACCTCAACCCCTAATTCGATAATCTACAATCTAATAATCTAATAATCTAGCTCAACCAAACATGGCCAATGGATAGTTCAAAAGACACTACATTTCAGCGCTTTTCTGAAACAATTCTGGGAAATGCACATAGTGGAGGACCTCCATTGATATGGAGTGTGAACATGGTTCGATAAGTCACCTTCTTGGCTTCATCTGCTAACTTGAACTGGAAAAATCGGATGAGAGCCATTGCTACAATCTTCATTTGGCGATAAGCAAAATCCTTCCCCAAACAGATCCTTGGGCCTGCCTGCAAAACCACAACAACATAGTGAGAAACTCTGGAATCAAACATACGAAAGACACTTGCCAAACTTATGTACGTACATGAAATGCTACGAATTTGAACGGTGATTCCGGTTGGAAAATGCCGTTATTCAGCCATCTTTCTGGTCGGAAATCCTCAGCATCATCGCCCCACACGTAAGGCATCCTTCCCATAGAGTAGGAAATGTAGTAAACCCCGTCGCCCTTTTTGAGCGAAGATCCATCAGGAAGAACATCATCCGTTTCTGCACATCTGCCATCCTACAAAGTAGAGGGATACACCAAAAAAACAGTTCCAAGAACGATTAACAGACTATAAACCAGGTTTTGTTTCAAACCATGAATAATCAGAGGTTTCTTAGTCTAACTTACCACAGGGACTGCAGGATATAGCCTTAAGGTCTCTGTTAGTGCGGCATGAAGGTAGTGCATTTTTTCAAGAACTTCATCGGTTATCTTGCTAGTGAAATCGTCAATGGTGGTTCCATCATCATCACCACAGTTTGTGACTTCCCTGACCTCTTGGGCAACTTTTTCCTGAATCAGTGGATTCTTGCAGAGCATGCAGAAGAACCAAGAAAGAGTGTTGGCAGATGTATCTTTCCCAGCAATCATAAAATTCAGAATTATATCCCTCAAATACTTGTCGTTCATGCCCTCTGGATCTTTATTGCTCTCGACCAGAAACCTTGAAAGTATGTCATCCTTGTCATTCTTGTAATCATGAAATAATGACGAAGTTCAGTACTGGGAAACAATCAGATTTTGACAGAGTAGCCATAAGATGCTAATCTCAGGATTAGCAAGAAATGTAAAAATCTTCAAGCCGGAAGGTAACATTGAGTTTTTTGAAAATTACCAATGATCCACTTGAGAGATTTCAAAGTGACATCATAAAAGCTCAAATTTAACAATGAGTAATTGCTATAGGGAACATAATAAACAATGCATACTGATATCTGCTTTACCAAACATTCACACCGCTATCCTAATAAATCCATCTAAAGTGTTTCTAACATGATTGTGTAATTGACCAATTTAATTGGACGCGAATGTTAGGTATAACATCATTGTACCATGGAAAAAGTAGAAGACAGTGGCCTCTCAACTGTATTTTAGAGCACCTTAAGATAATCCTTTAAACAATTGAAAATTGCGATCAAAGTCATTAGGAAAACATATTATTGGAGGAAACTCAACATTGTTTTTGAAAGATAGGAATCAGTTTCTTGGATTTGCTTGAAAATATAGTACCTTTATTTTCTAAAATAAAGCAATACTGTTAGAATATGATACTCACAGAATTCCCTGGTTCAGCTAGTTGTCTCCTCTTGCTCCTGATCAGATCGTGTACAAAGTCATCAATGATTTTGACATTCTTCTTCAGACAAGCTTCGGAGCCAATATCAAGGAACCTTTTCAGCTTCCAAAAGGGATCCACATAGCGCCAATATACCAATTCATTTGAATCATCAAACGCCTTGATGAAAGCACTCCCAGTTGCGCTTGACCCTTCTAGACAATTCAATTCCACTCCAAACCCCACTTTGAACATAGAGTCCAACGTGCATCTCATTAGCAAATCCTGCAAGGAAGAGATAAATCGATGTTTCATCTTGATGGAGTAAGAATCGTGAAAAGTCAAACATATATAGTAAAGTTTACACACCTGTACATCAAAAGCCCTTTCAGATACTGAAAATTCAGAAACAGATCTAACCAACTTGGCCGCGTTTCTTCTGAAAACTACACAGCTAAAATCTCTCAACACTCTGGTGGAAAACTCAAAGCTCGCAAGCTTTCTCTGCTGCCTCCACTTATCGCCATCAACAGCAAATATCCCTTGGCCAAACAAATCTGACACAATAACTTGATTATACTTTCCCTTTGAATACTTCTCAAAGTTGGTTTTGAGAATATGTTCAATGTTTCTTGGATCAGTTGTGTACAATTCACTTTGATCCGGGGCAAGAAGACGGAATGTAGGACAGGTTTTAGCGATTTCTGTTTGGTAGTCGTAAAGTTTGTTGAGATAGAATACTTGATCAAACACGGTTCCTTTAACTGGCGGGTACTCAGGGCTTCTGATTGATTTTCCAGTGAAGATTCTCAGAATCAGAGCTGAGACTGCAATAAATAGAAGCAATAGAGAAGCTGATATGAACAGGAAGGTGGCATAGAGGAAGCCCATCATCTATCTGAAAGGCAACAGAAAAGATCAGTGATATTATCAATATCATTTACGCACATGTGATTGTATTTATGCGTGCTTAAACATGTAAAAATATGTATTAAATTCTAATACTTGCTGATGGGAATTTCAAATTAACAGACTAGTCCAATTGGGGCAAAATGGTTTTATCTTTCATTGTTTTTACTGAAGTTATTTCAATCACCCAAAATGTTGACATGTCAGGAGACTAGGGAAACCACATAATTACACCCGAGTTTGAGAGTTACGGTGGTCGATAGATCAAACTAATAGTATTGGCGTCAATAAAAATTAGGCGACAACTCAGGGTGTCTGGTGCAATAAAACTAAAAAAGCATGCAATCTGAATGTCCTTTAATTGATTGACTTTATGGCTAAAGACAGGAAAAAGTCATGTTATAACAGTATTTTACATAATGGCTCCATGTCATTTTCTTGTGACGGGGTTGCTATCTAACAGGACCCTCAAGTTCCACCACTGTCAATTTAGCCCTTCAGAGTTTTCATTCCATTGGCAATGAAAAATGTAGATTTGACTGACCTTTGTTTCAATTTGGAGCTATTCTGCGACTGCTTCTCAAATGACACAGCTATATCTACAGCTAAGTTGGCCGCAAACAGTGGCATGGAGAAGCTCTTTCTAAGAGTTCAGAGAGAAGGTGATTAATCTCTGGTGTTTTGCTCTCCTAAGACAAGCTCTTTATGTACAGTCAGACAAGACGAACAATGAAGAGAATTATCATTCCTTGCAAAGAAAACCACAGTGAATACAATCCTTGTGTTTTGTTTCATTCTATACCAAGTATTTGGTGGTTAGGACTTAAGGTAATCAGGGACCTGAAGTAATTTAACCATTAAACACACATAAGCAGAGTGGTTGTCCTCTGTCATTGTCATGTTCGTTCATGGAAGACCCACACCCCATGCTAGAAAGTAGAAACAAAGCTCCAGATCCAAACTGATATGAATAACAACCTCAGGGCCAGTTTTAAGATTTCACAAAGTTTAACGGGCTACATTGCATTTTTCCTAGTTTTCTCAACCTTTGAGATAGGTTTTGTTTGCCCCCATACGTAATACTTCTATAGAAACAATAAGAGAGGGAATTTAGAAAGTAAAAAATAACGAAAAGCAGTTTGAGTAAAGAATCCACTTTGTTTACTCAACATTTTCCCAAAATCTCAAATTTCAAAATAACAACTACCTGTGACATCAGTTTTTGTTCCTTTTTAAGAACTTGTAAAACCTTTTTCGACAAGGAAATTACTTCTTCAATGGAAACTCTTCTCATTGAATTCTTTCACGGTAAGTTTGTTTACAAAAAGCTCAGAAACTTCCATAAAGTACAAGAGACCCTCATAAATATAAATTGTAGATACCTTTGTATGACATTTTTAACTGGAGTAGGTGTCGTTTTCAGCTAAGATTTTCACCAACTGCAGTTGAGTGTGGATTCAAATGACAAGGACCATTTGAACCTTTCAGAAAAAAACAAATAGTATAAGTTGATGCAATATCATCGCTGTCTGAACGATAGTCCTTGATGTTCCCATCTGAAAATTCATACACATTAATTATTAGCATCAGTCTGAAAACAAAAAGTGTGATAATGCATAGGATTGTATAATAAAATGACTGTCATATCCTGCTTTTTTAACTATGAATGTGACGAGTGGCGTTTCACTGGATTTATTCTTATCTAATTTTCAAGGGTAAAATTCACTTTCACCCCTCCCAGTTTCGGAAATGAGACTTTCACCCCTTCAGTGTGCCAAATTTCAGGACATGTACACTCTTAATCGTGACACCGTTAATCTGGGGGTGGGGGTGGGGGTTAGTCAGTGAAAGTAATTTTTTGGACAAATTTGCCCTCTTAAAGTATGGAATGACACATTCAGGAGTTGTAAATTCCCTAAAGTTTAGCACACTGAATGGGTAAGAGGACACAGTGTCCTTTACCAAACTAGAAGGGGTGAAAGTGTCTTTGTGTCAAACCTGAAGGGGTGAAACCGTGAAAGTGTCTTTTACCCCATTTTCAATGATCTTACAACGGACGTTTGGAGTTCGGACATGTCTCATTCCATAAAAACCAGCATGTGAAGGCAAATGCATAAAAAAGTATCAAACAATTTCATATTTTGCATGCCTAAAATCAAATGTTAGGTCTTGGCCCTGAACATAAAAACAGAAAACCTAACTTATACTTTCACAATTCTTTATGCAAACACAACAAACACATATGATATATGTAAATGGGCATGCACACAATCAGATATATATACATGTGTGCGTGTGTGGACGAAGTTATCATTCTCCTCACTCGAAGTCTTCCAAATAAATGTGATGGACTTCCTCTCTGCCATTTTCATGTCCATATCAGCTGCACTAGCTATCTTCATTCTTGCCTTCTTAATCCTGGTGATGCGAATCTATTCAGGAAAATCAATAAAAAATCTGAAATACCCACCAGTAAATGGAACAGTATTCGGTCGAATTCTCTATTTCAACAGACTATATGACTACCAAACAGAAGTTGCCAAAACCTGTCCTACATACCGGCTTCTCTCCCCCGATGGAAGTCAAGTATACACGACTGATGTAAGAAACATTGAGCACATACTTAAATCCAATTTCAAGAACTACTCGAAAGGAACGCAAAACCAAGAAATCATGACGGACTTGTTTGGCCAAGGGATATTTGCTGTTGATGGTGAGAAGTGGAGGCACCAGAGGAAGCTCGCAAGTTTTGAGTTGTCTACTAGAGTGTTAAGAGATTTTAGCTGCGCGGTTTTCAGAAGAAATGCAGGACAACTGGTTAGAGCTGTTTCCGAGTTTTCGATCAGTGAGAGGCCTTTTGATGTACAAGTAAGTTATCAGAACTGTTTGTTTGGCTGTCTAACTTTCCATAACTATTCACTCCAGAAAGTCTTGTGACCATGAGGAAACAATATTAAGGTCTCTGCTACGATGAATTATTCCTTTATTTCCTCCTTGCAGGATTTACTCATGCGATGCACCTTAGACGCCATGTTCAAAGTAGGGTTTGTAGTAGAACTGAATTGCCTTGAAGGATCAAGCAAACGAGGAAGTGCTTTCATCAAGGCTTTTGACGATTCAAACGAATTGGTCTATTGGCGGCATGCTGATCCACTATGGAAGTTGAAAAGGTTTCTTAACATGGGCTCTGAAGCTGCCCTTAAGAAGAGTATAAAAAACATTGATGCTTTTGTGCATGATCTAGTAAGGAACAAGAGGATACAACTAGCTAATCAAGAAGACTCTGTGAGTTTTACTATTGCTTCCATTATGCTTCAAATTTCTCCGGCGATATTTTACCGCCCACACCTCACATTTTTATCAAGTTCAATTTCATAAAAGAAATTCAACCCTAGGCACTTGTATTTAGCGAAGGAGTAGGAGAAGAGATGGCAAAGTGAGATGGGAATGCTAGTCATCATTTACGACACCCAACGTCAGTGAATATAAAATGGACTTTTAAACCTTAACATTTAAATTGCCATTATTTTCCTAATGAAACTCAAGACAGTTCTTCAAATGCATTTCATATATAACCTACATGCTGATGTTTAAATGTTGATTATATCATATATGTCTCAGAATTACAAGAATGACAAGGAGGACATACTCTCACGGTTTCTAGTAGAGAGCAAGAAGGATCCTGAACGAATGAATGATAACTACCTCAGGGACATAATTCTAAATTTTATGATTGCTGGGAAAGATACCTCAGCAAACACACTTTCATGGTTTTTCTACATGCTCTGCAAGAACCCGCTAGTACAGGAAAAGGTTGCGCAAGAAGTAAGAAAAGTCACTCATGGTCAGGGTCGTGGGACTACAATTGATGAATTCTGCTCTATTATAACTGACGAAATACTTGAGAAAATGCATTACCTTCAGGCAGCATTGACAGAGACATTGAGGCTATATCCTGCAGTTCCGATAGTAAGTTATCCTCGGAACTTTTCTATTTCTCTTTATACAGAAAACTTCTTAGGGAAATTATGCCATGAGTCTCATGAACTTGTTCGACCATGTATATTTTAGTCGGTTCATGAGCTCCAATCAGTGCAAGACCCTTCGTCTAATAAAATTATGCAACACACTAAACATAAGCATTATTCTTATAGAGTCTCTAGTTACCTATAAGAAACGAATTGAGATTACACGAAATAATTTGAAAGGAACTTTTGAGATCTTCTAGGTGGAGGGATCCGAGGAGAATAAGGCATGACTTAGAGTAACTGACTTAGCAATTCCTTTCAAAACTTTTACCCCCCTTTCAAAATAAAGCATTATTCTTATTACATTTCTTTATTAATCTATCTTCCCAGACAAGGAAACAATGTCTACAATTCTTTTGTTTATACTTCATCCCAACAAGGCACACTATCTTTACCATTTATTCAATTAAGTTTTTCCTTGCCCTTCTCTACAAAAACGCAATTACTTTTGGTGTATCAAACAATTCCCTAGAACGGGATGTGTGCAGAATCAGACGACACTCTTCCTGATGGTTTTGAAGTGAGAAAGGGGGATGGAGTTTATTATATTTCTTATGCAATGGGGAGAATGCCTTACATATGGGGTGATGATGCTGAGGAATTTCGACCAGAAAGATGGCTCAAAAGCGGTGTTTTCGAAGCAGAGTCGCCATACAAATTTATAGCTTTTCATGTACGTGACTAACACTCTAGCACTTGTCTACATAAATTTCAATCTTTAACCGAAAATTTTCACATTGCAGGCGGGTCCGAGAATATGTTTAGGGAAGGATTTCGCTTACCGACAAATGAAGATCTCGGTAATGGCTCTTATCCATTTCTTCAGGTTCAAGTTAGCTGATGAAACCAGGAAAGTGACCTACAGAACTATGTTCACGCTGCACATAAAGGGAGGACTACATATATGTGCCATTCCAAGGACAAGTTCGACAAGTTCTTGAGTAGTTGAATGTAAATTTAATGTTTGAAGGTTGACATTAAGGGAGGACTACCTATATCATATGTGCCTTCCAGTCATGTAAATTCAAGTCTACATATGTTCACATCTCCCCAGCATTTCATTAATCAGAATATAAGCAGAGTTATCGAAGGAGATACAAAGTTAAGTCCATTGTTGAATATTGCACCAAAACCAAACAGAAGTACAAAGATCTCATTATTATTATTTTTTTGGCATAATGCATAGAACTTCATTGATACAAAGATCTCCTCTAAGTAGTTCATAAAACAATCAATGGTGACAACAAAGTCAAAGCTGAGCTCCACCCCCAAAGCAACAACTGGGAACAGTATGCACATTTAGGCTCCGTTAGGTTGGTGGTAAAGCATTTTCCTGTAAAATGTTTTCCCTTCTTTTGGTGTTTTGGTGCTGTTTGGTTGGAAGTAAAATGTTTTCCTGTAAAATGTTTTCCCTCAAATGATTTACACATTTCAAATCCGTAAGCCATTTTTCGGAGAGTGAAGGAGCACAACAACTCATACCAACACCTCCACCACGACCAATCACCGCCACCCATCACTGCCATTTCAATCACGGCCCACTGTTTTGGCAAAAGTCAACCAAACACGAGAAAATAATTGCCGGGACAGCTTTTTTTCCCTTGTAAAACATTTTAATGCGAACCAAACAGAGCCTTAGGCGTAGCAGAATCTAATACGCTTCGGAATTTACCACTTGAAGCTCATAATCAAATGGAGAGCAGAGTTCGAATACAATGAATTTAGAAGGAAATAAAAAATGGTTCAATATCAGCAAAACTAGGGTTTGAAACTCGAGAATTGGAAATTTTACGCACCTCGGGGCTCTCTGCCGAGTAGCAGCCGGAGCCGGAAACGGCGCCGGAGCCGTTGAGTGCCGGCGTGAGGGGGCGATGGAACGGAGAAACAGTGAAACTGCGAGAAGAGGTTGCTCTGATTACAAATTCAAAAGGGTTTGGGCTTTTCCGTAATTTTTTGATCACTTGGGTGTTAGTACTATTGTATTGAGCATTTATGAATGGTTCAATTGCATCGGAGGTACCCATAGTTTGCAAAAACTAGGCAAGTGGGTACATAAATTTTAAAATCGTGCACCACGATCCTAAACTTTGGATTTCGTGCAAATGGGTACCCTTCCGTTAACTTTTCATTACTATTGGACGAAAAAATATAAAACCACCTCCAACATTTTTTAAAATACAAGTTTTACTAATAAATCTAAAAAAATTTAAAAATAATAAAATTTTTATTTAATAATTTACTATATTTCATCAAAATTACATATTTTTACATCATTTCAAGATATGAATACTCCTCCGCCCCAGTCATTTCTTGAAAACACTGGAACGGCTACTTTATTAGAAACATAGCGAAAAGACTTATTTGCCCTCTTTAAGTGAGGGAAATTGCTGAGTGGAAGACGACTCAGCCCAAAATTAGTGGGAGTGCTAATATTTCCCACCAAATTCAAACTTTCCTCCAATTTCAATTCTGTCTAATCCAACACATTTACAAACTCATCAACTTACATGAAAAGTGATAATTTATGGGTTATAAAACAAAATCCAATTACACAAACTGTTCAATACAGTCAAAGAAGAAGAAGAAGAAGAAGCCCAAATTTTCCGGTAACCTTCTTTTTTTTTTTTTTTTTTTTTTGCATAATAAGAGAACTTCATTGATAGTAGCCAAAATGCATAGGTTACATACTGGACATACTGGACATACTAAATGTCAGGGTGGGGGACTAAAACAGCTAGGACCCAAAATAACCCCATACATATACATTAACCTGACTAACATAGTCTAAAGAAGCCCCTGACATAGTGAGAACAAACTGGACAAAACATAACTAAACATATTACATAGGGACTTGACTCAAAACAACAGTAGGAGAGTACGATAATAAAAGCACTTCACAACTCCGTCAGCGTAGCAGGTGTCTTCTATAGCAGCTAAGAATCAGCTGCAAAAGCGAGCAAACATACTTAGAATTGAAGAAGCAATTTATGTCAAAGTAATAGGTGAAGTAATAAATGAATCATGAGAAGTGGAAGTGAAAGATCTGATGTTGCCATCTGAGTAACAAAGCCACAGAGTAATTGCCAATTCTTGTACCATAAACATAATATTACTATTCTTTCATGTAGAATGTTGAAATTACGTCTCGAAATTTCCCGTAAAAGATTCATAGAAAATCAAGCAAATGATTGTAGATTGATTGAGGCCCTGCTATCAAAAGTCCCGCGTACCATGGCACAACACCAGCACAACACGTGTACAACACATGCACGATAAGTTATTGATGAACAATTATTCGGTGGGTTTGTATTGAAGCTTTTGGATTTTAAGTTGTCTTAAAAGAAGTCGTGTAAAAAGTCTGTGACAAAAAAGTTAAAAAGAAAGATATATAAAAAAGTTAAAGCTGTTAAAATGTCAGTGATGTGACAGTTTGATTGTTTAGTGAAAATTACCAATTTATATTTTTTTGTCTATTGAGTACGTAGCTACAAAAAGGTCTAACTATAACTGAGTGTTAAAGACATAATCGTCAGCGATATGACAGTTTTATTGAGTATTCGCTTGTAATAACTCACCATGTTCAGAAACAGATCTGTGATATAATTTGAACATTTTGAACATGTTAATAATACATATCAGAATGGATTTGCCTTTGCAGATATGGAGAAAAACTGAATTTCGAAAGTTTCCCCAAGCAACTAACAAAATGAAACTTAAACTAGGAGGGGTGAAAGTAAAGATCATTCTGAACCAATGGCGTGTAAGTGAAATTTGCCTTTATTTGTTCCTTTATACTGTAAATCCAATAAATGAGCTGTGGAACAAACCTTCATGAAACAGTGGAAAATGATGTTACAAACAATTTCCATCATCTGCATTGAATTCCAAAAATTCCGAATCAGAATGAAGAGAGTTCACACGGCTACTACATCAAAGGACCTAAAGTGACGACAAATTTACAACTCAAGCCTGTAGTAAATAATAAATCTACCACTCCAAACTGGTATGCTATATCTCAAGTTCCACTATTTTGGGGATTACATATATTACACACAATGAAAGCCGCGTCCGATAGTCATGTCTCCTTCCAGCAAGGGCCCGCCAGCTTGCTCTCCTAGTATCGGTGTTGATGGGTATCTCAACATCTGTACAAAGTTATCCGTGGAGTTCGACAACTCAAAAAACAGTGGTCAGAACTACTCTTCATTTCATTAACCCTTCCCCTTGCCAACCCAGCTTCAGCATGTGATCCACTACCTTCAAACTCAACTGCAGCAATTCATAACAACTTGTTACAATCAGGGTCATTAAACTATTGATTATAAAGAGTTCTCAGAAATTCTCACGTTGAACCTATTCAAGTATTCCGAATGAAGTAAGTAGGACTGCAACTCGGGCGGGCTGGACGGGTTGGCAACCCTGTCCAAGCCCGAGCCCGAGTTCCGTCATGGCTGTCCAAGCCCAACCCGACCCGAGTTAAGAGCATTGTCAACCCGTCCGAGCCCAAATTCGTATAAATCAATTCGGGTTCGGGTTGAATTCGGGCTAGTACATCAAACTTAATATCTTCTTAAAAACACAAGAGAATAATTTAATTGTTGGCGAAAAAATAAATGAACTAGTTGAAGAACAAAACAATGATTGAAAACATCGCTAATACTTGAAAGAAATGTAGCATATTCATGTTAGATATGATATATAATTCTTTCAAAATATAGTATTTATACGTAGTGGTCATGAAAATCGGGCAATTCGGGTTAGCCCGTCATTCGATACTTGTGCCCAAGCCCGACCCTAATTGCAATTCGGGCCGAGAATTCTTGTCCAAGCCCGTCCAAATTACCAAAACTATGTGTCCGGGCCCTATTTAAGTTCGGGCTGGGCTCGGGTTGGTCGGGTTCGACCCGCCCAAGTTGCACCCCTAGAAGTAAGTAATGTTCCACCACCTGACCACTGCTTTACAAATTTGAAACAAAAGCAACAGATCTGATAATTGTAACGCGTATGCATATTTATACTATTAATCTGAATGAGCTATCACATCTGCCAACCCACTTCCTAGTCCTAGGTTGTGGGTCAATTACTAGATCTATTTCTTTTATTTTCTTTCGAGCTCATTTAATAATTAATACTTTCATGTTGAGAGAGAGGGAGAGGAGCTAGAGAGAGAAAGTGAGAAGAGAAAATAGTTGAATTGAGATATATATATATATACACAAGGGTATTTAGGTCTTTTCAATTATAGTTCACAGAAAATGCACATAAGGCAAACCACAGGGAGGTATTTCACATCATTTGAGACCACAAGGGGGACTTTTAAAACACACCATACAGAGAGCAAGTGAATGAAAGAGTGAACGAACAGGTATAGAACAAACAAACATCTCCACTAATTGACACGGTAAGTGCTCTCTCCACCTCTTCTCTGGTTGGGCTGCATTGGGGCAACACACATCAGCCGCTACGTTTCCATCTAGTCTCCCTTGAATTTCGGACCCATTTTTATTTGCACAAGTAATTTGTAGAAGATGTGTGACACCTTCAAGATATATCCCACCTTATGTCCCCGAAGCGTCTCTGTACGGCATTTCACCGGTGTTTCCGTGCTTCATAGGTTGACATTTTATATTATTTTCCCTAACCAGATTTTGGTACTTAAATATTGGGTAAAAGTGACTTTCACTCCTGCAAGTTTAATGCAAAGACACGTTCACTCCTCCTAGTTAGGAAAATGACACTTTCACCCCATGTCTGTCTAATTTCAGAATAAATTTACACTCCCCAATTCTGAGATCGGTAGTCTGGGGGCGGTTATCTGTCACTAGAGTAGTTTCGGGGAAAATTTGCTCTCATAGAGTGCAATATGACAGTCGGGTGTGAGTGTCCTGATGTTTGGAACACAAAAGGGGTGAATGTGTCAATTCCCAAACAACAAGGGCTGAAAGTGTCTCTGCATCAAACCTGAGGGGGTGAGAGTGTCTTTTACCCTTAATTTTATGTAATCTGCATCCAGTTTATTCGAGCTAATTTATGTGTGTATTGTTAAATCAACAAATTGGACAAGTGAGAATTCCAATCTAATTGAGTAATAATAACTCATGTTCAGAGGATAGAATTCATCGGAACAACTTTTGGTGGAAATCAAACCATATTTAGCTTTACTTAATAGTAACTTAGTTAGTACAAGAAGATTGGTTCTATTGTTTCAGCAGGTTTGTGTGGTTCAACCTCACACTAACAGGTGATTATTACTTGTGATAAACTACTACTGCCTCTGTCCTTGCTTATATGTCTTCCTTTCCTAATTAGGCAATCCCACAATACACTCGTATGTTTTAATGTCTTGCTACCAAAAAGTAACACACTTTTTCACTTTACTCCAATACCTACCATTACTTTTTCAGTTCCCAAAAAAAGTGATTAAATATAACCGGGATAATTTTGTGAAAGATTTACAAATTACAAAGAGATCTGGGCCGGGTTGGGGTCTTAAAACAAGTGAGTCCATCACTAAAGGGTTGGGTTCAGGTCCAGCATTGGAGGATCGGATTCGGGTCTTTAACGGGTCACAGTCAGGTTGAGTTGTACCACAGGCCTACGTGAAACACTCAAGTCAAATCTTTCTTCTAAATTCAGTGGAAAGTCCACCAAGACACGGAAATTTGGAAGAGGGAGTACACTTAAATTTGCATAATTCTAGAGTTGGCGAGATTTAATCAATTGAATCAATCTAGTGAATTAAGAGAGAAAAAAAGAAGTGTCATAACTACTGCATAAGCTGCTATGATGGAGTTCTTTCCTATTCAAACACTGGTAACATTGAAACAAACAAATGTAGTATTTGGATATAATTGGAATCATGAAACAAACAAATTTGACACACACACACACAGAGAATATCAAGCTTACCGCAGGATCTGTGAAGATTGTTAATTCTTTATCAGCAGTTGAGACCAAAAGATTAGTGTTGTCATTGTTGAGAGCAAGAGCAGTTATATCTTTTCCTTCACTCAGTTTTAATGTATGAAATACCTGCAAGAAAAAATAAATGCCTTAATTAGAAAAGCATGTTAAACGAGTGTGGTGCGTGAGTGGCTTCTTCCAACAGACAGACAAGTAGATGTTTGACCTCATCTATCAAAAATATTAGATACCTGACCTTGCTAAGCTATCTATCAATTGAACTATATTCGCTATCCATTTAACTTGACAGTTCAAGCTCTTAAAGTCAAAATCCCATCTTTTAAATGCCAAGAGAAAATGACTTCTCTGAAAAAGTGTGCATATATAAGTAGCATAGCAAACAATGCACTTCTCTTTTAATGTATCTCAAAATGGTTGATATTCAAATGCAACTCGTCTATGTCATAAAAGGGGACAGAGAAAAATAGTTTAAGCTGAGAGTTCAACAGAAACTGGCCTCGTAAATTGCCTTTAGCTTACCGTCAGATCGTGCAGATCAACCAAACAAATTGAAGGCGAAAAATTTGCAAATCCGCTGTAATCAATCTCCGTATGTGTTTCAACCTTCTCATCTCTGCTTCCTGCTTTACCTGACTTCAAATCCTCGATATTGCGACGGGCTTCATCACCATCCGAACATGAGTTTAAACCAATCAGAGCACTCTTTCCATCAATAGAAACCTCCATGCAACTAATGCTACACGAGAAAGGGAACTGTGCCTTGGTTATTAGAGTTCCATTGATGGTGAAGGTGCTGAGAGTATGAAGTGATTTGTTCCAAGCAACTATGACACCATCAGATGATATACAGACAGCATGGGCCTGCACACCAGCCAGCCTTCTGATTAATCGCCCCCTTCTTATTGTGTGTAGCAGAACATCCGATGAGCTGGAAGATGAGACAACAATTCCCAGATCTGAGCTGACACAGCAGCAGATAATTTCACCAAGGTGTCCACGAAGAACATGTATGGGACCCTCAATTCTATGTGTCCGGCTTTTATCTGCCAAGATGTTTGCTATAGTATTACTACTGGAGGAAGTTGGCGTTCCAGTGCCAGTGGAGGACTCTGGTAAGCTGCTTATATGAGAGCTTGATGCCCTGTGTATCCTCCAGATTAACGCCGTAGAATCCCTAGATCCAGTCACAAGGTAGTTGCTATCAGGCGACAAAGCCAGGCAAGTTACTGGAGCGCAATGCCCTCGGGCTACTTCCAACGTCCTTCCTCCCTCCGATGATATCAGTCTGATGCTGTTATCCACATGGCCACCTAGCAAATGCAAAAAAAGTGTACCCATATATAAGATATATTTTGACAGGGCTGTATAGCAATACAACTGGGGATGTTTAGCCCCGTGTTGTCAATAAAGGCAACAAAAAGAAATGGCACAGTTATTTGGAAGCAATGTCGTAATATAATGAACATCCTCAATGATGAGAGATTACTAAGTTTGAGCTTCTAGTGAATACAAGATTTATTCACAAATTGCAGAGTACATGCAACAGAACATCACAATGGCTAAAACATACGATAGCAAAGGTCTAGTATATATTTAATTAGTAAATAATAAAGCTAAACTTTTATGATTAAAAAAACTTCGTCGTGAAAAAAATGTTAATACTACTGGCTAAAAGTAGTTCAATTCTTCTATTCATGAAGCAATAGTTTCTAATTTCTTGAAATTAGAAAGCGCTTGAATAAGATACACCAATAAACTGGCTGGAAGAAAGCTAACCAGTAATGATTTCTTTGTCACTTGTTATAGCGACCACAGCTGAACTTCTGATTCCGGTAGCAGCATATGCAAGTGCTTGCGGAAAATGCTTCTCCTCTGAATTAGATCCAGCTGGTCCTTTGAACATGCGCATGAATGTTCCACTGGTAGAGCCCGCGTTGGCCTTTCCATGTTCGAAAAGAAATGGCATTCCTTGCCCATCTGGTGTGTTTGGCTGCCACTTGTGATGTGCAACGTGTGCCGCCGGAGCATTTGTATCAACAATTAGGACAGAATCTGCCGATGCCTGAATAGCGGCAGCAGGTAGATTACACAATTCTGGGCACGGAACGACATAGGGTTTAATCACTTGAGGGTTCCGGAAGATGGTCTGACAAACAACACTAACCGTCAGTCACTCCAGAATTTCAACAACTGATGGACTTCGAAAATCAAATGAAACTGAAAAAACAGGAACTTAATGCTGCAACCTTAATCTGCAGTAACATAAATATGACTGCTCGAGATCTAACCTAAATTACTAACAGATTACTCAAGTGCATTATGGACCTAATTTGAACATGAGATTGAGATCCTTCATTGAGGTCTCCAAGTTTTCAGTTGTAGGCATAGTTTAAGTTTTCAGTTGAAGGCATAGTTTTCAAACCAGACTAGGCAGTCCGACAAACTGAACCGCAAACCGGGCCCCAGTCTGGACGGGCTACATGTTGGACCAGGGGTGCAATTAAGTCAGTGGGAATAAATGAAACCGACGGTTGAACTGCGACATTGGTGACCTGGATCAACTAAAACCCGCGCGGGTTGTCAATACAAAAACAAATGCGTATGCTCCGGGACTTGAACCTGATAGTTCAATCTCATGCACATTCCTTAACCACCAGACCGATTACATCCTTGCCTACTATCTTGCAGTAATAATACACATATATAACATATTGTGAATATTTTTATTACCACCTTATCTCAGACTGCATTCACGAAGTTCTTCACTTGTAAATTGAACCTATTCACTTGCACATAATATAATTTGTAGTTGTTAAAGATTTAAAAGTACCATAATTTTCAAAATAATTACCATAGTTTTCAAGTGAAATCAAATAAAAAAAATATTTTTTGGTTTTGTTTGGACGTTTGTTTGATCATACTATAAGTTAATATTTTTTCTTTTAAGATGATTATTATACACAGATTTCAACAAAATTCAATTTTTTTTAACTAAATGTGTTTATTTATTTATTATATAGTATTCAGTTAAACCAGCAACTGGACCGGAGAACTGTACAGCTGGTGCGTTTCTGGTTTATTCTCCCATCTGTTTTTTTATAATTATGGTTGTCGGTGGAGTTTTATCGATCATCACAAAACCTTTTTATCAAACCACTTCAGTACACGATTTAATGGTGATACATAGTTACATACTAAATGTTCATCCCCATATTTTCCTCGTACAAAAAGATATCATTGACCCCGAATAATGAAGGATTTATATTTTTCAAGCAGTATGATACCATTTTGTTACTTTTATAGATTTTGAGTTTCCTGATTGCAATTAGAAGATTAGATCTAAGTCTCTAACTCATTGGTAATTTAGTAAAGTTGCATAATTTCTACGACATCCATTGTCAAGAGAACAAGAAAAGAAAGCCTGAGGAAGGACTAGAAATAAACAAACTGGCATCTGAACCACTTTATGCAATAAAAGACCAAAGACGACATGAAGTACAAATATTTAGTGGAAGTTGATCAAGGTCTACCTGCAAGTGAAGAACATCTGCGAGTGGCATCTTTCTTATGTGTGGAACTGTAAGAAGTTGTGACGGGGTTTGCCCAAAATATGCAATCTGATCTTGTGTAGCTCGTTGTTGATTCTGAGGGTAACATTTACGCAAATTAATACACACATTCAACATATGAAAAACTCGTACAAAACTCCAGTAACTTACTGGATCTGATATTTTATCAATGTCCACTGTCCCTTCATATGTGATGTAAAAGAAGACATTATTTGCTGCGATGGCTTCTTTGCCTCGTTGTTTGTACCTGAAAGATCCCAACTCTGTATATAAGCCCTTTCAAAGAAATAGTATACAGACTTTCAATAGTAAGAGATCAATGCAACCCCTAGTCTAGGTCAAAGAAATTTAAGCATTGCCTCAAAAAATGGAAGTTCAACAGGTCAACAGGAAAAAGAAACCAAGGTGAAGAGAGAAATAACTCTCCTACAGAAGTAACATTAAACTTACCCAAATATGAGATCAATCCATTCATGCAAATGTGCAGAAACATATTCACTCTCAAGGGCTGACCGGTGCTTTTGAACAAAATCAATAGGATTTTTAGCCCAAGAAGGCAGTTTGACAGAATCTGAAAAGTTGGAAGGGAGAAGGGGTTATAGTGAACACAGTTCAAAAAAGAAACAGTTTAAACTGTACTACTATTAAAGGATACCAAAATATTGATACAATGAAATCATACCAAGCTTTTGTCCAAGCTGTGTTGTACCAAAGTCGATGGAGTTCTCATTAGTCAGAATTTCTGGGAGGTAAAATAACTCGGGCACCTAAGAAGTAAGAAGACAGTTCAGTACAAAACGCAATGGTACGTGCAAAACTGTACATGAATGATGTGAGGGCCGTGAGTGGTACTACATATCCTCTGATATATTTCGGTCAATAAGTTAATGCAAATGAAAAGTAACGCCAATGTAGACAATTTGATGAAAATTGGCATGGCATGAAAACTGTCCCATTGTGAATTCCCTTCCAAACTCATAAGTTCTTACCAATTCCTTAACATCACTCATGTCTTCTAGAACTCCATCCCAAGTAGCACCAATGTCAGAAAACATTCTGTCGGCATGATCAAATTTCCCACCTTGTAGTTGAATTGAAAGGGTAGTAAATGGCTCCACTCTAACAAGATAGTACAACACCTGATGGACAAAACAAAATCGCAAAGGAACGTCATAAAAGCATTTGAAAATTGTAGCGGCATGACAGTAAAATAAGCACCCAATGTTCGCAGTGGAAACAGAGCAATTAACAGAAGAAATGAACTATGAAGAAATAAAGAACAGAAGGCGAAGTTGGTCCGAAGGAAGCAAGTCACATATTCCTTACGAATAAAGCCACCAATGTAAACAGTAATTTCTTATGGCTTTTAACACAGACTGTATAACAGCGTGTTTACTAGATGACCAACCTCTTGCACTCGGGCTCATTAGGAGAAAAAGAACGGACTATGCCTGAATGCAGCTGGCACTATCCACTTTCTGTCCCATTTACCTTTCCGAGAGATGGAAACATTACCATCTTTTACTGACTTTCACTAAACTTTCTCTAAAAATTATTTTTCGTTCGTTATTCGTTCTAGCTGGGAAAAAGCCTTGCTGTCATTGTCATGTCGCACGCCAAAAACGTGATTTCAGAATACGGGTTTTCCTCATTGTTGAGGACATCAACATAACTATTACCATAGTTGTGAAATCAGGATTCAGATAGTGAATCGAAATTCAGCTTCACTGAATCATAAATCGAATCGAATCGTGAATCGTAAAGATTCAGCTTGCAATATTTTTATGTAGATATAATAAAATATTTCATAAAGCTATAACATTATTGAACAAAATATTCATATTTTTACAAAAAGAAAGCTCAAATTATTGGAAACTCACATCCGTAACTAGTGATTAGGAGTTTCACACATCTAAAAGATAAATAATAATCTAGATATAGATAAGCATGTGGAGCAAGGAACTACAAGATGCCAATGAGAATTAGGCTTGGACTTGAGAAAAGTGCACTAGTAATTTAAAACAAATGCATGTTGCAAAACATACATAAATCTAGGAAGTAATATTTCTTAGACTGATGCTGCAACTCAATTATACTTTCAGATGAATCGAAGGTGAATCGTAGAATCGGTCTGAATCGCAACTGAATAGTAAGATTCGAACTCTTGAATCGGGATTCAAATAATTGTTTGTACAATAAAGATTCACCAAGGGATTGGCATTGTTTCATGGGTGAATCGAATTGAATCGTAGGATACGAATCGTGAACCGTAAGATTTTGACAACTATGACTATTACCTATAGATGAAATTGAATATCATAAATAACAGACATCCATCCCTAGCGCATAACATAACACAGCCATATGAGAATGACTAGTAGCATCAACGATAGCCCAGTTCAGTTAGAGTTTGAACATCAACACAGTATAATATCAAGAGCTATATAGCTTAACTATATGAACGCGATAAAAGAAAGTCAGATATACACTTCTAACTGTGCACGAATAATTATGAATATCTTAAAGTAACAAATAATTAATGGTAACATCATACCGCTCCAGCACTTGAATAATGGGAACCATAATGGAATTTGGGAATGACTGGATCATCAAAACTGGAGTATCTCTCTTGAAACTTTTTCAATCGATCAGTATTTAGGGCTCCAACGGGCTGAAAGTGTAAGCCAGCTAGTTGTTAGAATGAAAAAGTCCAGATCAGCGAAAGTCTGGGTGCTAAGTGAAAATGGAAATACCTTTGAAAGATCTCGATATGAAGATGAATTAGCAAGATCTAAACTTTCTGAACTATAGTCAGAAAGAATCCATGGGAAGACAGGATACTGACATGAAGAAAACAAACTTAGCACAAACACAACAAGTCAAACCCAGTATGTTAAATATGGGCCGTCCAGGGAAAAACCTGAGTTATGTCATTATAACTACGCCCAGCCAATGTGTTGAGTTGCATCAAGTATTCGAAATTGCTAATCTGTAGAGGATATGGTGGTTAGCTTTTTTACTCCAAGGCCCAGTAGAAAGAAAACCAGACTGCAATAAAATAGGTCAGATACTATGAAATGAAATCACAATTTTGATTAATACCTCCCACCTAGCCCAACGCTCCATCAATTGAGTTCTCTTCAAAAGTTGTTCGGGTCGCTGTAAAAGGGAATAAATGCTTAGATTCCAGATGTAGATAGAAATGAAAGGCCAATGATCTTGGTAATAGAAAGGCTAGAAATAAAACCTGGGTTGCAAGGTAAACATTGTTTAAATGAGGCGGGCGTGCAAGAACAATAGCTCGGTAAGCATTTCTTCTGCTCTCGGTATTCTGAAGCAAAAACAACAAAATGAAAAGTCACTACAACCGAAAAACAAGAATGACAAACACGTGAAAAAACGTTATATATCAGAAGTTAATACCCCAAAATCAAAGAAGTAGTTTGACCGGTCAACCATAAATAGTTCCAGTGCACTTCTTCTCAGGAGATATCTGTAACAACAATAAGAAACCAATATTACCCTTAATGCCTATATTCTTGTATGTGGCGCGGATATTTTACTGAAAAGTGAAAACAGTGTAGATGCCGTATGGCATGCGTAGGTCTTTTAGATGAGTGACAGAGTGAGTACTCCATGGACCACATACTTATCGCGGTTCCTGCAAAATATTTACTGGTGGTGGCGGATTGTGACCACTAACTCATCATGGTACCGAACCATACAAATTCTCTTGTTAAATAATTAAATGCAGCCTCAATTCATATGATGGTCTACAAGTTAGTTATCTGAGAAAGCTCAGAAATTGCTTCTTCTTCTAGAAGTTTAGAGAAAAAGTAGCCCTTTACTACTCATTGTTTTATTTGCAACCTCAATTGACAACAACATTATATACTATGATTTCTCCTGGGCACCTTCTCCCCGTATTTGCAAGGACTATCACAATAGAAGAGAATTCTATCATCAACTTGAATGTCAGATCACAGAATTAAAATAAGGTAGAGATAGTTGAGTCGCTTGGCGCAAGAGCATTGAAAATTTGAGCCAAGGCATCTTATGTGGAGTGTGCACAGATTGAAATGGTACTGTGGCAGTAACTTAATAGAAAAAATAAATTAGTGAATTGGTACTTTTCTAGTTTGATCATCCACCTTTGGCAAATATGTGTAATTTGATAAGAAACAATAGAGTAATAGCAGGTGACAGGAAAAATTATTGGCGCGTGAAGTATTACAACAGCTGGTAGAAAGAAAGAAAGGCAGAATTTGTGAACCATATCTTTGCCAGAGAAGAAAAGGTTTCTTACACTATAACCAAAGAGACAACAATGTAACTAATACTACCATTGCAGCAGAACTCCAATGATGTAACTAATCTCAGTTTCAGTGACAAGAAGAAATGACTATCCAAATTAAAAAAGCATAATAGGATCTTTCCCTTGCCATGTTAAAAAGCAGCTAAACCACTATGGAAAAATTGAGGTTACATGGTCAAATTAAAGGCTCGCTATGACAAAACGCAAGGAAAATGAAAAGTGAATTAACATGTAAGCAAAAATCTAAGTGAAACGTTTCATCTCACCTTCTGCTGTATATTTGGTGAAGGGAAGAGATCAACCAGCTATGATCCCTTTCCTGAACTCTGCTATCAGAGTCCAATCCATCTCCTATTGACGTACATCCGGTGTTATCCACAATAAAATTGATTCTTCTTGTCGTTATCTGCCAAAAGTAGTTTTTCATTTACTTGGATAACAAGATTAAACTGCTGCTATAATAACAGGAAGGAATATCCCCAGAGACAAATTCCCCCAAGAACGATATAATAGCTACAACTTCCAGTGTATGACACATAATTTCAACATGTTAGCATTCAATTTCATGAATTTGACTTTTCCCATTCATTAAACATGCATATTCTAACTGACGTCATGAGTTATACAATCTTCGATAGATTCTTGATGGAAGGATATGACATAACATGATGACAAGAATTTAAAACTGTCAGTGAACACCGAACACTCTAGATAACCACACTAGCATGTCATTTGAAACAGGTAACCAACCAATACAAATATTAATCGCAGAAAATATGACTTACTTGAATGGTTCCACGCAGAATCCTTAATGGACGAACCATAGATGATGGAAGCTCAAGAAGGATTCTCTCATCAAGTTCACTAGGAACATAACCAGGAGCTACAGGAGATGGATTCTCCACCAAATCCTGGCTGCTTGTAGCTTGGAGATCTGTAGTTTCTGCTGATGGTTGCAGGGGTTGCTCAGCCCTCTCATGTTCAATTTCATGTGTCCTATCCTCTAAACTATTGGCGGCATCTTGTTCTTCTTCCTCATTTACTCCATCCAATGAGATAGCTTCCACTGCCACAATAGATGCTTTAGACGGACTTATAACATTCTCTTTATCCTGTTTCAATTCCACATGGTCTTCATAATTTGCCGCAGCACCCACATGGCTAGACCCTCTATAGTTCCTCCGCAAGCATCGCCTCATCCTCGAAGAACTCTCCATAAAGTCTAGCTTCCAGAAAACCTGAATATTCATAACCATGATGTCTTGACAAATAAAAAATGGATTGAAATCATAAAGAATTGTTAGAATGTGACAACATGAACTTACACGTTCAGGATTGCTAATACGTTCTCCAAAGGGAGCAAAAAGACATTTCATCTCTATTAAGCAACGTATGAGTTTGCGCCATGAGCGTATTCCAGCACATAAACGATGCCAGGCTATCACTTCCACTTGTGTTCGCCTATCTACCTGGAAATCAAATGACCATTTTTGTTATGATATGCCATGTGCTAGTACAGCAAGTGTAAGAGATAAATCATACCTCTGATCGTTGCATGTTTCTGGCTAATGCTAAACTTCCCACAAGTACGGCGATGAACTTATATGAAAGAGCGTTGAAGTCTTTCCCGTATACTGATTTTGATTCGACTGATTGCAAGCACTCCATCCATGCAATCGCCATGGCTTCAGAAATATTCCATCTCTTTACACGCTCCATATCACTTCTACTCCTCCTCTGTGCAGATGTTGCCATTGCCACTGCACTGAGACCTCTTCCAGAACCAATCTTTGCATTGCGTTCAAGATCGCGGGCAGCAGCCAAAGCAGCTGCTTTTGCAGCAGCCTTGTCCTTTGGCATGGCCGGCGATTTGTTTGGTGCCTCCAAAGGTTTCTGAAAGCTTGCGAAGGTGTGAAGCCGAGTAGCTTTCCGCTCCAGTAAAGAAGAGTCCCGCTTAAGCTGTGTAGTTGTTACGGGTGTCGGGGCTTCCCCACCTGCAGCTCCAGCCGCAATCATTGCCAATGCCATTGCAGCAGGCGGTGAAGCAAAAGCAGCAGCCCAGCCAGGAGAGGTCATGGCAAGAGCAGCCTGAATATATCGACTAGATGACTCAGATTATAGCACGGACTAGACATTATTAGAAAACTGATCAAACTAGTAACTGTACTTATAGAGGGTGTATACATTCTATTCAATCCACGATGATTCTTAAGAGAGACTAAAATGCCCTTGCACGATATTTTCAGCAGTTATGAAAACCTAATTGCTCCCTAAATTTAAAACTTCTACAGTTAACTGACATACTATCTAACTTCTATATTCGATATTTATCAAATGTGGCCAGATAATGCTTTGACTACAGGAGGGTGAATAGACGCACAGCCCAGACCAACTTGTTTCGTAAGATAGTTCTTACTGAAATAACTGCTAGAAGTTAAATTGTCCATTTAAGGGTTCCAAAGGAGAGCAGCTAGAAAGTAAGAAACTTCGAACAATTATAAAGAATTACAGACGTATGAACATTTCTTTACGGCAAAGAGGAAAAAGACAATCAAGTTGGATTATAGCAGACAAAACAAGAAGAGAAAAAAAAAAAAAAAAAAAACACTTGATCATGATCATAATAGACATACAGATTGATTTCTCTATCTACTAGTAAGGCTATGTTTGGAACTTAAAAAATTGTAGGAAAATGAGAAGAAATGGAAAATGAAATCATGGAAATGTTTTTTGTGTTTGGAAATTGGAGGAAAGAAAAGGAAAATTAATAGAACGTTTCTAAGAAGGAAATGTATGATCAATTTTCCGTCCAAAGCGAGCGGAAATCTCAGGAATGTTTTACGGGTTCTCCAAATCTGAACTGCTTGTGTTCTTTTTCTGTCAATTTCTCTCCTTCCCCAGACCGAAACAGCGCCAGCGCCTTCTCCGACCTCATCTCTCTCTCAGCGACGCAGCCTTCCGGCGACAAACATGACGGTGATGAAGAACCCCGGAATTGGAACTGAAAAAGATCAAGCGGCAACAAGAAAGTTCATTCACGATCAGGTTGAATCGTGGACTGAGATCATCAGAGTCAACAAAGACTGGTGGAGGCAACTGAAGTATCGTGAATGACGATGTGGATTAGGAGGCAAGAGAACAGTTCCTATCTGGCTTGTTCTCTTCGTTGTGGAGAAATTGTTCTCGCGATCAGAACAACAAGGTTATCGGCGATCGCTACGGAAAAATCAGCGACCGAATTGACGGAAGGTTTCGAACTTGAAGATTGGGTCTGCTGACCGTCAACACAGGGTCATTCAGGAAAGCAATAATTTTGTAAAATTGAATGGGTCGGGACCTTATTTAGTGTGATTTTGCGAAAGTTCATGGCGGTAGTTGTGATGCTGTTGGAGGTAGTAGTGGTGGGTGGGTTTTCAGGCGATGGTGACTATTGTTGCGGGCGATGGTAGTCAGGATTCAGTGGTGTTGAATGGGTAATTGAGTCAGATTGAATAAAGAGGAGGATTACTCTGCAATTTCACATAATGTTATGGTATGAATTATAATAATCCAATTTACATGGCATCACTGTAATATATTGAAGTATTATTATTTTATTTTCTTCTAATTTTCTTTAACTTACCAAACAAAAGAAAATCGAAAGAAAACAGAATGAAAGTTTGCTAGTTTCCTTTCATTTTCTCTTCTTTTTCCTTGCCCTCTTATTTTCTAAGTTCCAAACATAGCATAAATGTTTTGGCTATTTCTCTCCACCCAAACCAGAGAAATCAATGTACTCTTAAGAATAAAAATTAGAGCACTGAGCAATCAATGTTGTAGACAAAGAACTATGGGAGTGAACTATTTTCCTCCGTCTCTTGCACTGCAATAAGCCAATAACTGAAGTGATGTTCTGTCTCCTTCTCCATTTCTATATGTGAAAGTAATGTCTCTCAACACGAAATCAAAAAATCCCACCTCTGACTTCCGGCCAGCTCCGAAGGGAACCATGTTATCTGTTATAATTCCTTTCAAGAATAACTGAAAATCTACAATTTTCATAAGGCAACAATCACATCCTCCTCCTCCTAGCACTAACAATGTGTACTGAAGTTCATGATTTAGGGTAACATTCTCATTTGCACAACCACAGACTAACAGAAGTTCACTTTGAACAAACCAAAGCACCACATAATCATTTAGGTGAAGCTTTAACCACAAAACTTTAATTGTGTCTTTAAGCATCTCATGCACCCAAAAAAGCCATCCCATCTTTCTGTCACCCCTTCCGAACCCCTACTGGAATCTCTTCCTAATATTCATATAAGATACTCCTCCAATGCCTTCTCATAAAGCTACTCCAGTATTAGGCAGACTTTCAAGGCCATATTTCCAATAATGTCACCAGAGGCTATCTTTATACATGTTTTAAGCCATTAACAGACTTTTATAACCAGCAAAAATATTAATCTCCATCATTGTCCCGCCCTCTACCAGGATATGCTTCCTAAGATTCCTATAAGATACTCTATTCCTTCCCTAGGCAGACTTTCAAGGCCTTTTATTCAAATAAAGATACTGGAGGCTATCTTTTCAACTGTTTTAGCCGTTAACAGACTTTTGTAAGAAATACTAATTTCCAACATCCCCCACCCCCTCTGTAGCCAGTTCCAAACAGCTAGCCTGTGTATTTAGCTTTAAGGGGTCTTTTGTCTTTCTTCCCTCACTTAACCAGAAGCTTGGCTGGTAGAGCAGCCTTTGTTGACTTTTCCAATGGCTATGCTGTCACTTAAGTAAATTTCAGGGGGTTATCTTGTAATATTTTGGCAGAAACTTCTCTTGGAAGTTTCAGCTCTTCCACTCGCTTTTTGAGATGGTAGAAGCTTCTCCAAGAAGATTCAAACCTTTTAAGAGGCAACCAAGTTGCAGAAGAAGGAGGGCATGCTTGGTTTAAGAAAATGTGAGGAGCTAAAGCTCTTTTCCAGCTAGGGTTTCAAGTATTGGAGGCTTGGGTTTTGAGGATTCAACCCGTGGCGCCTATCCATCTCTCTTCGCTGCAGGAGTGCGCGAGAGACTAGCAGAAAGCCACTATCCAATCTTGCTGTTTCTATTCGCTGCAGGAGTGCGCGAGAAACTAGCATGAAGCTATCTTCCTATTCCTGTTTTTTATGTTTCTGTTTAGTTATCTTCTCAAATCTGGATAAATATTGTGTACTTCAGATTCTGAGCTTTAGTTTTATTAATATATAGTTAACTCCTAGCTGTTTGCATCACTAGTCTATAACCAGAAGTATTGAATTTACATATTTTAGAAGCGAAGTTTTTAACTATAAATATGCGGCCAAGCAAGATGCATTGCAAAATGGTACAAGTTCTTAAATAGACACTTCGGAACCTAACAAACACGCTGCACCCTGAATGTTCTCATAAATTTGTTGCAGCTAATTTTCCTATTAGAAATAACCATTTCTTATAAATCGAAAACTTGAATCTGAGCATACCTTCTGTCCTTACTGACCTACTCTTTTTTTTAAAAGCATAAGCTAGAATCAAATTTTCAGGACATAGCCTGCACTACTATGAGCTTTACATAAATAGAAAGCTGGAGTCGACTAACCTCTACCGGCAGTGCATCTGCAGCAAGTGCACGATCATCAACTTTAAGAGGATTTGAACCATCTGCCATAGCAAGATCATGAATCCCTGCCAAAAGAGGCCGCCATCTTCTCAAGACAGCAACAAAAGGTGGTATGATACCCTCCAGGTATTGTTTCCGAAGAGGATTTCGATCCCTGCTGACAGCATGCCACACCTGTGAAACACAAGTACAATCATAGTAACACAGCGGGAAATGAACATCAAGTCAAGAAAGCTAGATGATAACACATATCAGAAGAGTCAACAAGTTACTGGCCTGCCAATCAATTAGAAAGGGCAATATTTCATGGGAACTTACTTCTGAATAGAGAACACATGATGCGACCAGAACTCGCTGCCTCTTAGCCTCTGAAATTGGCATGTTTAGAACGGGTGACAGTACACTGTAAAACATATATCAAACATCAGTTCAGCGTAAATAATAGTATAAGCTAGATTAGAGGTATAAAATCAACAAAACAATGCAGCCAATGCTGGCAAAATAATAAGTAACTCCAAAGTCTGTGTGTAGACAAATGGATTGGTAATATACCAACATGTCCAACACTGAACTAACTGGACCAGATCATAGAGGGAAACTTACCGAACAAAACTTTTACACCTAATCTCAAAATAAGTTATTGAAATAACCGCGAACATAAGACCATTAGACCAATGTAACAAACTTCGATTGATGTCCCAATCACAATTTACGTCTCCCCAGATAGAAATTCAGAGAGTAAATAGAGTCACCAAATAAAAACATTAGGCTAATTTGCTTTTCCAGTCTATTAGCAAACAATCATTCTTATTTATGTATTAACAACAGAACAGCTGAAGTGAAAATGCGAGCACTAGACGGATAACAGTGAGATGATAGAGGATTAGATCTGAGAAGCCATCTGCTTTTCATTTAGACCAACAAGAGACTAACTCTAGGAAGCAGAGTGTTCAACAGTGGCTTTCAGTAGTACGCATATACATTGTACTTTCTTCAAGTGCATGGTGATGTTAAACTGAACTTTGAACAGAACACGAGGCGATGGGATGAAAAAGTTACAGATTTGTGTGGAAATCTGAGTCCTAAGTAGTAGTATACAACAGAACAAGCGCTTACAATTCCATTCATGAGTTCTATTACTTATTGCAACTAATTTCATGCAGCACAGCATTACTGCTATGAAAATTCCCAACAGCAATAAACATACCCACTGTCTTCTTTGTCAGAAAAATAAAAGAACCAATCAGGTAACAGTACGAGATATCAGAACTAGAACAACTAAGCAGAATGCCTGTTCATCAACACAACATACCTCCATATCAATGCCGACCGTGGTTTTCTTGGTGACATTCGAGCACTACTATTATTTGGTGATGACATGCGCATGATTTTTTGAGGTGATTTATCTGATGATCCGTCCTCAGTGTTTATATTCTTCATAAGCATCCCATCTGTGCCATCATCTTCTTCCCTCATTGAAACAAGCACCATTCGCAGCATGCATAAGAATGGTTGGTCACTATCCAGCAACTGATAGAGAGCCGCCATGCCTCCCATCCCAGTTCCAGATCCTCCTCCAATACCAAGACCACCACCAAGTCCAGACTCATCTAAGAGCAACGCTTGGAGCATTAAAACTGACTTCCTAATTAGAGGGAGTTCAATCCAGTTCCCATCTGCATCTTTTTCCAAAGTAGATCTCCAAGATTCCCACCCACTGCCGCCTCCACCAAACCCTGTTGTTTTAGGAGGGAGTCCAACTCCATACCATAACCTACTCCTGTATTTCCAACCCTCAGCTAAATCAATAGCACAACTTCCATATGAAACAAAAGCACAATTAACAGACTCATAAGGTTCGGCAGCTGCAGCAGCAGTAAGCCGTTCCATCACTGCTGCAGATATTTGTCCATTAGAATCAGCCATTGTAGCTAGAACCTGTAAAAATTATGCTCCCATTAATGTCAAAGAAGATAAGTACCAACATGAAGGTGATGGAACAATAGAATCAATGTCATCATGAAAAACTTGGTTCCTTCTGATTATGGCAATGTTCTCCAAAAGAACCCAGGTTTGAACGGGCATCTGATCTAGAAACGCAATAATAACATATTGTCACACCATCATGGATTCACATAGTAAGAATCTAGATTGTGTAAGTAAGACCAAAAATATCAAAAGTTCCCATTTTGAGCATTTTCTTAGCTTTCACCTGTACTATATACAGATTCGAAACCACTTTCTTTATCAAGACATAGTCAAGTACTAGGCGAAGGGGTCCATTGAATCCATAATAAGGGCTATAACTGCCATCAAACACTCTTAGCCTTCTTTGTGACATGTTGATATTATTAAGAAACTTTAAACAGTACTACAAACTGAACAATATTTAGACTAGAATCAGCTTTATAAGAATGTCCACTGCAAGAGCAAAGACAAATCTAGTAGTCGTTTTAACCAAAAAATAAGCATGTCAGTCTCCAGTTGCACCTCTACACCTGAAAAATGCGGTGAGGTCTTTCATTCGATAGAAGCTAACTTATAAAAGATGGCTTCCAACATCTTCCATCAACACTGCCTTTATATGCTGGTCTCAGACAGTTCATTGCATGGACTTCAATGTAAGAGATGACAAGGCTGCCTACAGAAGGTTGGTCCACTATTTTTTCCTGAACTGTGCACTAAAAAACAATATACTCCAAACAATTATAGTGATGACATGCTAAACAACATTACAGAAAGGCAAGGCAACCGCCGATTAATAAAGGGAGCATTCAAGAAACAAGTTAGGCAACAGGCAACGCCTTAAACAAAAGATGCTCATAGCCCTGTGCATAGTATAAGCAGGGCAGATCAGTCAATGAAGATAACGTAAAGACTTAAATCAATGAAGCAGTACAATAGTCCAACCAGCTATATGAAGTTTGTTCATGCAAATTGCATACATACATCAAGAGGGAGTCCTTGGGAGTCACCAGATGATGATTTTCTACCACTTGCTGGTTCCACAGATTGTCCACCAATTGAAACAAATGAAAGAGGGGAAACATAACCAGCCGGTAGACGTGAGCTGCTGTTAAGTTTACTTTGCAATCGCAAGTGATCTTCAACAAGCATCAATATCACAATTGCATTCTCCACCAAAGCCACAGAGAGTTGGGCAGCACTTTCTGCTCCTGCCTTAGCCTCTTTTGGTGCCAGCCCCTCAGCTGCAACACCAGCAGCTGCTGCAGCAATTATTTGAGTCTGCCAACAAATATATGATGTGAGTCAAATACCGGGACACTGTATATGATCACATTTCTATCCAGAAACCAAATCAAAGTTTCCAGTAGAAACAACCAAGGTTATCAAAATATAGATCCTACATAGGATCGTGGCATACCCTGCAGGATCGGAATAGTAGAATCGCGTTGTGAATCCTAAGATTTTACTGCTCTTTAGGAATTACTAAATTTAATTGCCACAACGACTCAAATGTTGTTCCTTATCAATTTTCTAGCCAAGAAACATGTGAATTCATTCACATGAAACCTCGCATTTCATTTTAACTGAAATTTGAGAGGGTGAAAGTAGAAATCACAGAGCAAAAGGACGTGTGTGATCAAACATGAGTTGACCTTAATCTTGATAGTAATAAGAGAAAAGGTTTCAGATTGTGGGCATGATCACATGGGGAAAAACTAACTAAAGCAATTTTCACTCCTTGTCTCTCGTCCAAACGACAAAGTTATATAATATTTGGTGTAAACCCTTTAGAGGGGTACATTGCATAAAAGCAGCTCGAGTTAGGTTTAGAGCACCTAAATAAGAAAGAACCCAATAAATTCCGAGCCCATTCTCTGCTTTGAAAAGATCCAAAGGGTCATTCTGAAGAGTAGCTTGGATCCTAAGATCGTATGTGATTCTAGGATTCCACTAGTTGAATCGGGAGTCTACATGCAATTCTATGAGTTAAGGAGTTTACATGGGATCAAGATCGGATATGCCTTGAAGGATCGTAGATTTTTTTTTAGAGAAGGATCGTAGAATTGTAGGATCTAAAGATCCGGATTGAGATTTTGACAACCATGGAAACATCTAAGAATGAACATCATTTTGTTCAATTCTATGGCTGCTTCCTTTAATCAACCTCTCCCTGAGTACTTTCTTCTTTTTTTTGACACTCCGTTCACATCCATTAATGCAACTTAAGAAGCCCTTGTTTCTTTAGTTACATGCATGAATTCTCCAGTTGTTTCTTCCCCACGACACAACTTCGTTCAGTTCAAATGGAGCCATTTCAAGCACGACTACCGGTGTTGCCTCAGCTCGTCATCTATTTCCCTTGCCACTTAAAAGTTAATATCAGGATGAAATAAAACTTAACTTTCCTCTTTTTCATTTTTCTTTCTATATATGCTTAACGAATCTTCGTTTCATTGGTTAGACATAAATTATAATTGTACTATATATTTCCAAGTTTTCTCAAATTCCATCCATACTAGCTTCTCAACATAAGATCCTCATCTTTCTTTAATACAAGTACTTCAACATGACCACCAAATAACTGCATCCATAATACAAAACTTTTTCATAATATATCTGAGAAGCTTGAGTAGTTCCTTAACGTAACAATTCTCATTTGCCACCAGGTCCTGAAATACAAAGATATACATATTTTTCCCCCTCACGTTGTTTTTATAAAGGTCAGCAAGAGCCTTGACTTTATATCACTCGCGTATCCTCAGTTTGAATTGACCTATTTTACCTCTTTCAGAGAACTTATTTTTATAAGCTTCAGGGATTCTTTCTCCACCCCATAATAAACATGTAATATTAGTGGTGTCTGTTCTGTAACTCTTCGACATAACTTTATAGATGTTACACATTTTATCCCCCTTGGTGAGATAACATTTATTTAGTTAAAAATTCAGTTAATACTATATGATAGGTCATGGTTTATTCTATTATTCAGAGTGCATTGCAACTACAAAGTTATGAGTCATTGCAGGGCAAAGAAGGGTACTAGCATCATTGTTCCTGATGCAAACAGCCAACAAGCTAAGAGTATATTATGCTCGATATAAAGAAGCTGGTATGGAGAATATTACAACTGAGATTTGACCCTCTTTTAACAGTAGGTAAACTGCTTCTAATATATATAGAACATCCTGAGAAATCAGGAAAGATTTGGCCAATGAAAGTCTCTTGCGCAGTCCTGCAGCGAAGAGAAACAGCAAGATAAAACAGGGGCTTTCTACTAGTCTCTCACGCACTCCTGTGACAAAGAGAGCAGTAGACGCCACATAGTGAATCTTCCGAGCCCAAGCCTCCAATAGTTCAAACTTCAAACCCTAGTTGGAAAGAGCTTTTGTTCTGCACATTTTCAGAAGAGGGCAGCCTCCTATTCCTCTGCCTGCTGTTTACCTTTAAAAGGACTGAATCTTCCAATAGAAGCTTCTGCCTTCTTCTCAAAAATCTAAATTTTCCAAGAGAACATTCTGTCTAAATTTACACCATAGCCCCCACAAAAAGAGTAACCATTGAACGTCCCCAGAAACATGATTCTGTAACAGACCCCCCAGCATAACACGTAGATGCTTTTGAATCAGTTCCTCTCACATCCATCAGCCTAGTTAGTAAATACTCCGAATTTTTCCGTTTAATACCCGTCCGTACGTATAAATGAAAAATACTTCCGTATTTCGTACTATTGATGGACCTAATGAAAAATACTCGAACTTTTGACCAAATAAGTTTAATACTCGTATTTAACGTTCTAACGTATAATACTTCCGAATAAAACTTCTTCCATACAAAATTGCACGGAATAAACTGTCATCCAAAATATTATCAGTTATAGTAATTAGTTATTATTAAATATTTTCTTACTATTTCCTTATTATTAATATTTTTTGAAAGAATAATAATGTAAAGAATAATATTTTCTTTATTATAAATATTTATTAGTATAAAGATTTACAAGTTTTTATTATAAATCTGTAAAAGTATTTTGAAATAGCTATATATATATATATATATATGCATCTTTAGTCTTATGTGTTATACTTTTAATTTACAAAATAATTAAGGCTTAAGATTAAGGAATGCTCAATAGTTTTTTTTATTACATAAGTAAAGTGTTAGTCATAACTAAATATTGTATTTACCAAAAATGATAAACAAATGAGTACAAGCTTTACAAATTGTTTTTAAATATTTGATAAAAATATGACAATTAGGGACACAAATAACTCATTATATATGCTAAAATACTAAGAAATGCACTCGTATTTTTAATCCCGAATGAATAACTAGTATACGAATTATACACGTACGTATAGAATACTCGAATTAATCAAATTCCGTATTTTTAGCCGAACTTTTACTAACGTATTTTTAACATAAAATCGTATAATACACGTACGTACCGTTCCACGATTTATTTCCGTCCCGTATTTTACTAACTATGTCCATCAGTACAACATTGATGATCAAACAAAACAAATTTTTAATCCAAGTCTAAGAGATGCAAAGACCTCACAATTCTATGACATCCACCAGAAACTGCACAGTAGAATTTCTCTAATTATCACACGGATGTCCATAGCATACTGACAAAATGAGAGATTTGTCTCTAGTTTATATAGTGCGTGTAACTAATACCTCAGAACAATGTTACCTGGCATGCGGGCCACTCCAGTTCGTGGATCAGGAATGTGGAACGCTATACCTTATGGAATTCGGTGCGCAAGGGGTAGGCTTCTTCAGATCGTTAGGAGCTTAATCAATTTTCCGAGACCATGAGCGATCAAACTACTCAATTCTGCAGTATTTTGGAGTCAAAATCCTACTAATGTATACAACTTAGCAGATTAAAGCTTTGGCATTTCCCCCTCTATAAACACTCGAGGTGAAAACAGTGAAAAAATCTGTATTACCAAATTCACCGTTTCGGATCGCTAGTGTACCCAAGTTTCGGTTGGCGTGAATCCTTCGCCTTTGCTACGGTACGAGTGAGTTGTTGTAACCATAGTTTTCAGAACCGGACCGGCCATCGAACCGGTGAGACACTGGTTCACGGTCGGACCGGTCGGACCAGTGGTCGGACCGGTTCAAACGCACGTTTTATAAAATTATATATAAATATTATTTTCATTTATATGTGTAACAAAAATATAATATAGAAGGTGAAATTTATCTAGAATAGTTTAAAAATATATACATGGTATATAATTTTTAAGAAGCAACACATAATTGATTCTTTTACAGATAAGTTACACAGCAGTTAAGCTTTCAAAAATAAAAATTCACAACAATTACATCATTTAAGTTTATCAACAAGACATTAACATGATAACTTCTCAAAAAAAAAGACATTAACATGGTCAGAATTAACCAACTAGCATCTTTTTTTTGCAAACTACCAACTAGCATTGATAAATGATAATAAACAAAAATAATAAATAAATAAATAAATAAATATACTAATAGAAGCAATCATGGCAACGTGGCCTAATATGGTTCCTATTTTTTTTCCTTGAACAAGTCAATTCCCACCTAAATTGCGGACGTCAATTCCATTTTCTGATAAAGTATCTCTATTTGATCTTATCTCTTCACTCTCTCTCTCTCTATCTTCATATTTTCTGTTTCACCGCAGTACAAACTCAAACGAAGAAAGAAGAGGAAGAAGATTGACGAAGAAGCACGCTCTCTCTACAGACACTCTCTCTTGACGCATGGCGACGAAATCAACATCATTCTCGTCGGTTCTAGAAGATCGTCGTTGGTTCGTGATAATATCCAACAGTCAACCTCTAAGTGTCGTCATTAGAGAAGAAGGCCGCCATGGCCGGCGATGGCATCAAGTATCCCGATCATAAACTAGGAACCATACAAAAACCGGTGAAACCGTAAGAAACCGGCCGGTTCACCGGTTTGATGGTTAACCGGCGGATTTTACCGGATTCGACCGGTTCAATTCCATTAACGGTCCAATAACCTGACCGGACCGGCGAGGCACCGGTTCACCGGTCGAACCGGCCGGTCCGGTTTTAAAAACTATGGTTGTAACACAGATGCATACCGATGGACCGAAGATTACGTCCTCATTTGTGTGTGTGTGTGTGCGTGTGTGTGTGTGTGGGGGGGGGGGGGGGGGGGGGCACACACTCTTCATCCTGTGCATTAATATCTTTAGTGCATGTTTGGGAACACCGATTTTAATCAGTTTTGATTAAAATCGGGACTTTTAATTTAATTTTGTTAGTTATGACACAAAGTTTTAAGTCGAAAATCTGCAGATTAAAATAATCTCAGTGCAGTTGTAGAATCTCCAAAATCGGGGATTATGCGGGTGAAAATCTCATAAGAAAAAATTTAATGTGTTTTTACACTAGTATGATCTTAATTCATTTAGAAGTGGATGTATTCAAGCAATTGACTAATTATCTCTATAAACTTTGTTAAATTGATCAAATTAGTAATCTACATTTTCAGCTCATCTCATACCAAACGGATTTTGATATTCAGTTCAGCTAGATTTTTAACCCAAAATTCTTTCAGCCAATTTTCCGCTGATACCAAACAGGCTCTTAATTGAAATGGTAAGTTACCTGGGGACAAATAATTAGAGATTCTCTCTCTCCCCAACATACCTAGAACAGCCATCACCCTCAAAGCCAAGATAGAATGTCCTCAGTGAGGCCCGGCATGGTCCCTTCTAAGTACAGGTCTCAACGTCTCACAATTTTCACCCATCCTTTGGTATTGCGAATTGTGAACCATTAAATTGTCTCTTAGCTGTAGTTACGAGATTTACCTGTAGATATGAAGAAATATGATAAACACAATTCTTTGAAAGAAATTGAGATGCTACGGCTTGTTGGTGCTTGAACGAATTCGCATCTCACAAGTAGGGGCCCATGATCATTGTCATCCAGTGTCCTTGACCCAGAACAGCAAAGCAGATATGTCTAAGTATGTGGCTCCTATAGGCTATAGACATAGACCAAATGTCTTCTGCAGATAAATCAATGATTCACAGAGCTGTTATACAACAATAGTCTTCAGAGCAAATCCCTTGGAGGGTTGGGTCATCTCTTTGTGAAGAGAAGAAACGTCACATTCCCTTGATTTGCAAACTTCAATTTCCATTGCATTCCTCCAGTTCTTAGTGTTCACTATTGCTATCCCTTCTTAACAAACATGGATATCAGGCAGCGTCTAAATATCCTGATTACCCTAGCCCTACCCTCCTGTTCATTGTAAAATTGCCTGCCATGATCACTCTCCTTTCCTTGGTAATTTTTGCACAAATCCACTGAATCTTCAAGAAAAGTATCATCCATCGGATTCACAAAGTCATTGAGCTGCAGAAGCACTATTTACATGACTATATATTTGGCTTCTTGTCCAAATCATCTTGCGCACCCATTTAAATGTTTACAGGACTCAGGGGGTCGATCCGCAAAATGTCACTGTATGCAAGGTATAAAGCAAGGTTGGAATGAGAAGGTACCTGAACTTGAAGTTCTCTGGCAGCGAAGTCCATCAAGTCACCGAGCAATCTTCTTTTAAAAATTGGCAATGATTCCTCGCGTCTTCAAACAACGAAGACAATGGTCAGTGATAAGATCATGTATTTGCCTGTGACAGTAATTCTACAGTTGAAATTACCAACATAGTACTTCTCATAAAGAAAGAAAAGACACTTAAAAGGGTTTATTGAAGTCAATACTTAACTTACTCCCTGCGTCCCATTCTATTAGTCTGTGTTTCCTAAAATGGGTATCCCAAATTATATCCCACTTTCCATGAAAATAAGGTCAATTACATATTAACCACTTCCAGTATGGGGTAATAATCCACTTGCCACCCTGAATTCCAAAACCCTCTTATTGCCACCTCCATTTTATGATTGCTAGCAATCAACAACTGGGGTAAATTTTCCGTTAAATTAATAACTGTCACAGGGGTAGAGTCTCCACGCAAAGAAGCAAATTTCATAAAAAATAAAAAATAAAAGAGAAAAGAAAAGAAAAGAAAAGAAAATTAGAATAAGAAGGAACGAAAGAATGAAGAGTATATCTGGAAGAGATAGGGGCAGGGAGATGAACAATCGGGTAACCACCATTTCACCCTTCATTATCGTTAACTTACGCAAGTATTTGGATGGAAAATGGCACCAATTGTTGATTGCTTGTAATAAACGATTAAAGGTGGCAATAAGTACATTTCAGATCTGGGAGTGGTAATTGGATCATTACCCTAAACTGAGATTGGGCAATAAGTAATTGACCCTAAAAATAACATACTTTTCACTTTACTTCCCTCCATGCCCTCATTTAAATTCTTACTCCGTCACTTCTCAATAAAAGTACCACACATGACAAAGGACAACATAGTAAATCTAACAAGTCAAAAGCATCATCTTAATACATGTGCAAAAGCAATGTGGACTAATGTTTTGGGATGGAGGGAGTATGACAATAAGTCGATTGCATTAATCTAGCATTCTACCTGGCTCGTTGGTCTCCTGTGCTAGATCCACCAACCATAGAAAGCCATTCTGCACAATGAATTGTAGCTTCAATATCCTGTCAAAGAGAAGTAATAACCAAAAAAAGTTTAAAAGGACTGATTCAAACTGGGGTAATAAAAAGACACTATCAAGTCAGCACCAAGTGAACCCCAATTTAAGAAGGTGCCTTCAAGTGAACAAAAAATTCTAGGTAAAAGAGAGACGGTGGTTGCAATAGTTTTAACATGTATAACTTTAAGTTTTCATTACAATTTCGTAGTAATAATGCATCCGGAATGGAGACGAGATCTAATGTGGTGTACTAAGCAGCAAACCACTTACAACTTTGAGGTGTGTATATAAGCTAGTAATAGATTGCATTGGTGAGAAGACATATTGAAACTACTCGGTAAAGCATACTACGATGATGCTTAATGTTCAAGAGTTGTCCAATTTCCATTTGGGAAGTGGCATGAGGACTATACCTATGAACATTTGTGGCATTCCACTGACCCGTTACATGGTGAAAGAAAAAAAAAAATCAGCATGTCCTTGTTAAATTCACATAAATCTGGGAATTTAAAGTTAATGAGTGAATAAAAGCTGAGCTTTTTTTTTTGAACCACATTATCTTTGAATAATAGAAAGCGGGACAAAAGTAGTAACCCATCAAGCCACCAACTAACCTCTCAATGCTGAAATTCCAGCCAAGCTGACAATAACTGGAGAAAAAGGTACTGGTGCTTTTCACATAGGGTGTTATCAAGGACATAACGAAATCGGGAACAAAATCCGCTTCATCTGTTTAAATAACTCCACTACTCTTAAACCACAAAATGCAATCAATTGCGTCTCCAAAAGGTGGGAAGCAGTCTAGGGTTTTGCAAATATAAACCCTTCGCAATAGACACAAGGCATCCTAAACAATCAATGTAACCGTGCCAAGTTCTAGAATTTTGGGTTAAAGGATGAGGATCAGATAAGGGCATACTCAATCTGAGAACGTGAGCATAAACAGACTCGATGTTTTACCTATTGCCAAAAATTAGTGTAGAACAAAAAGCTACTGCAAGGTTGCTGACGTATGGATATGAAACAAACAGCCAAAATATATGCAGGGCAGCAGAATGCATAAGAGAGAAGAAACCCAACCTTCCACCCATCCTTCAGACGCATCGAGTACTCAAGCATGATTATCAAAAAATTGTGTATCAAGTCTTCAATATCAGCAAGACTTGAAGAATTTGAAGTGCTTGCACCTTTCTGTAAACAGTGATCCAATTAAGAAACATCAGGGGACATGCCAACACAGTAAGGCTAGGTTTCGAATAATGGTTTTACCAGGAAAAGAAAATGCAAAATAAAAATCTACATTTTATTAATTGTGCACTTCTTCACATTTTAGATGTTCAAAAAAGCATGTGTATACACAATGTATATTTACATCATATATATGTGTGTGTGTGTGTGTGACCTTTTTTTGGTAGTTAGCAGAATACATAATTTCAAAGATTCTTGAATTTTCTTTTTTTTTTTCTTTATCCTTTTACTAGCAAAATCCATGCTTTTATATACCTTTAAATACACAAAAGAAGGTACTGAAAAAAACATGTGTCAAGTAAGGTTAAACCACCTCATAGTTTGATATAAGAATCTCCAATATCCACTCTGGCCATTCATCCATTGCGGTAAGACTATTTCTGTTCTCAGGATGACTGCAAGCCAAAATTAGAAGATCCTGAAATGGAATTGGAATGAGAAACTGTTATAGAATACATAAATATATCAGTATACAACCGGTCAGGTAAAAAGCATTAAGAAGTATAAAAGTTAAATATGACACTATCTACCAATACCAGCAATCCAACAAAGACTACATGACCCATTGAAAGCGTTTGGCCTTTTATCAACATTCGGTAACACACTAATAAACAAAAGTTCAGACAGCAACAAACTTCTGAATAACAAATACAGCGAGGAAATTTATTAAAAAACAAACACCAAAAGTTGAAAATAAATCTTAACAAGCTGATCAACGAGTAGTTCTAAAGAATCCATTGACAAATGTGGTGTCTATGAATTTCGTTCCGCGCTGAAAATGTAGTATCTTAATAAAACTCTGGAAGTGTTTCTTGGAATCTCATCCTAGAAGATATGGTGATTGGGCTTAATCCAAATAAGACAAAAAAGACAGGCAGAGTCATCCAGGATTTCTTGCAACGTACACCCAAACATACTACAACCAAACCACTAAAGCAATAGATAAAATCAATAGTAATATTGTGCAAGTTAAAACCATTCCTGCATATATTTCTTTGACAGGTAACAAAAGTATAACCTTGGCTCCCTCCGTCCCAAAAAAAGGTCCAATTTTGAAACTTCAACTTTTTGAGGGGATAATAAATGCACCCAGATTCACGGATGGTGGTGATATTTACACAAATTCATTTCATCTCTGTATTTCCAAGGCAATTAAGATAACTGTTTTTTATCAGAAAAATAACTTTTGTTGGATAATATTGTCAACGTACAGACTTTAAGATCTTAAAGTAAGTGGATGACCAATTTGGAACATCCTCAAAAAGAAATGTTGAGCATTTTTGCAGGATGGGAGAGTACAATATAACACCAATATGTTACTATGTAAGTTCCAGGTCTAACAAAGCATACCCACCGATCTCATCAATTCCATATAAAGGCTTTGATTGTTTTCAAAGATCCTATTCTCATGCCAATAAACTTTCCGGGAAGTACCTTCTCGATATTTCAAACAGACTACAAAATAATAGGGCTTGAAGAGGGGTGTAAGCGAGTTGCAGTTCATACAAAGATTGGTACCTCCCAGGGGAAATGTTAATTGGAGCTTGGTTTGTTCAGTTTTGAGGATTATGTGAAGCATGTAGCGAAGAGTCATGAATGTACTAGCTCAATTCATAGACACAAGAACTCAACTTTTTAGTAGCCACTAGCCAGTGAAGTCGTTCTAGACTACGAAATACCACTCCGTTTCTTCTCTTTCTCCCCCTATTGACTTTTTTACTCGTAGTTGGGTCACTTTGACCCGGCACTTTGGATGGCAAAACGATATAATTTTTTGATAAATTTTCCATGGCATTACAGAGTAACACTTATTCTGCAACACCATGAAAGAATTGTCAAAAAATTACTTCGTTTTGCTATCCAAATCAACGGGTAAAAGTGACCCAGTGAATAGTGATAAAAGTCAAAAGGGGGAGAAAGAGAAGAAACAGAGTGGTATATGTTATATATACCAGTCAAGGGTTCAAGTCACGTCTAGTAATACTTCTATATACAGAAGTAGCGTGAACAATGCCTTCTCAAAATACCACAAGGGTCCATAATGCATGAACAAAATAGATCAAGACATAAGATGCTAAAAGGAAAGACTTCGAAAATGGAACATCAAACTTTAATAACTAGAGTTACTGAAATGGTTTATACTCAGTAACTCGATCAAAGAATCATTGTTGGATCCCAAATATCCAACTTGCATTCATGATTAAGATTGTGAATTGTAGCTGCGAACTACCAAAGGCCCTTCTAACTATGCTCTCCCAGAAGTCACATTCTAACTTTTTTTTTTTGGATAAGTAAAAGTCACATTATAACAAGACGTATGAGTCCTGGTGTTTCTTCCACAACCTAATTTCTAGTTCATCACATGGCTATAGTTTATTTTGAACACAAATGAATGATACTCCCTCTGTCCCAGTTATATTGTCCTGAAAGGTAAGTCCAAAATTATTGTCCTACTTTTAACAAGTTATCAACTTTTTCACTTTACTTCCTTACATGCCATTTTCTCTTTCCCACTAATTCACTTTTCAAGAAAACTTAAACATATATAACAAAAGACAATTTAGTACATTTATTAAGTCTTAAACTTTGTGAAAACTCCACCATGACTATTATTCTAGGACAGAGGGAGTAGACGGGCTAAGTATCCCTCTCCAAGGAGAGCAAACATTTCAGGTTCATTCCAACCAGGGTGTGTATCGGAAACCGTCATTCCCCGACACTTTCTGGTGCAGGTCACGCACAGCTTGACTTGTCCTGCTATTAAAAAACAACAAGTAATTATTGCTAGCTCCAAGAACGGATTTGATAAGTGTAGGGAGATTAAGCACCGCGAGAGAGAAGCATCATAGTATGATCTGGGACACCCCCTTACCCAAAAGGTCAACCTTATGAGCTAGGGCCCAAATCATACTATTAACCATGAACCTCATATCCACCATTCCGATGTGGGACAAACTGCTCACACATGATACCCAACAATCTCCCCCTTCATGTGTGAGCCCTTCAACATGCTCCCTCTCGCCCGGAAGCATTTGCCGAATTTCTTGGAATCGCCTTTGTGAGAGTGCACCGGTACACCATCTGCCAGACCACCTGCTGGAGCAACACAGGAATTTAACCGTCTGCAGGAACACCTGGTCCACCATTCATGGAAGACACATCCATGAGAAAACCGCACATTTCACCCTTGATTCACCACGCCAGTGCGCACGAACCATTGGCACTGATACCACTTGTAGGGAGATTAAGCACCGCGAGAGAGGAGCACCATAGTAAGATCTGGGACACCCACTTACCCAAAAGGTCAACCTTATGAGTTAGGGCCCAAATCATACTATATTAACCATGAACCTCATGTCCACCATTCCGATTTGGGACAAACTGCTCACACATGATACCCAACAATAAGGTGCTCTAATCCATACAGCACAAGGAAAGTTATATATCCATTACTTTTTTTCTGTCACCCATTCTGTTTCTTAACTGTGTCCTGTGCTGTATGGATTGGAGAACGCCACATCATCTGCTCTTAGAGCAAACAAAAACTTCTCGTTGGTTAGACACAATGAAAGTAACATGTTAAGATACTTTTTTGTAGCAAACTCAAGCAGAAACGCCAAGGTTTACGCTTATCAATCACTTTATTTTTTGTGACAATAATAATCTTGGTTTTCTATTTCCTAAGAACAAACAAAAGAAGAGAGAAGAAATCTAATATTCTCCCTTCATGATCTGGAAGTTCACATTCATGTTTATAAAGGAAAATTAATTTCTCCTAACTGCTAACTTCCATTAGTTGTCAAAGTCCATAACTTCCACTAAATGCTAAACTTAGTAATCCACAAACTGCGATGCTGACACAACATAATCTGGAATACTGAGAAAACATTTCTCAACACCTCTCATCAAGCTGGGTCGATGAAAGACTTGAATACCCAGCTTGCATATAAGGTAATCAAATGGCCAATTCACCAATCTTGTAGTGAAAATATGTGGATTTCCTTCCAATCACCACAATCTCCGGCAGGATGATACGGATGAAAATCGGTCTGGCTATATCCAGTTCTTTGGACATAAACAAATTTTATGCATCACGGACATCATAGGCTGGATCATCTTCTTAATGAGGCCTGCATCAGACCTACTCATTTGATATAACGGATTCTCCAATGTTCTGATTAAAGAATCTAAAAGGGCTTCCTACTAGAAGTTCCAGCCATGGTGATTCAAACTAATGAAGAGTAAGTCTTCAATAATTGCTCTTGGTAAATCTGCAAAGCCATGGGCGATAATGCACAACTTGCATCATTGGGCATTTACTCTATGTGGCTATCAAGCACTCTCCTAGGCGATACCTGGCCTATCCTAGTTGTTTGGATCCCATATGGCTCTGATATCATATGAACAGGCAAGAGGAGAGAAGAAAATCTGATATTCTCCCTCAACGAAATCTGGAACATCTATGTTTATAAAGGAAAGTAACCTATCCTAACTGCTAACTTCCACTAACTGCCAGTTGCCAAGAAAAAACTTCCACAAATGTCAATTACCTAACTTCCACTAATTGCAAAAACTTTGTAACTTCCACTATCTGTCAGGCTGACTGAACATAATATGAAATACTGAGAAAACATTTCTCAACACTTAGCACTAAGTTGTGTATGTGACAAAATACAACAGTAAATACCATGAAATGTGTATAATTTTGGTTTTATCAAAATCATCGTGGCGAAGACGCCAACTTGTCCTAAAAGGCAGTGTTTATATGCATGCTTCTTAGATCCCAGCCCTACACAATAATTATCTAATACAAATTATAATATCTGTCAACCAGAAAAGGCATTTACACAACTGTTTGTGTCGCAATCTTTTCATCTTGCAACCAATACTAGAAAGATAAATATAAGAGAAAACCAAACAGGAAAACCACAGTTTGCGTATTTAGAAGGCCAAACAAAAATAGTTACCTGCAGCGCCCTACTCTGAAATGGCCTTGGCGCGTATGGGAGTGAGCGCAAAAGAACCAACAACAGTTGCAAGTGTTCAAAGCGATGGCCAGAATCATAAAAGTTCAGCCCATCTTCCGTTGAAGAAGCATTAATCTGAAATGAAAATAGAAGTTACACACATCACACATACAAATCAAATAAATGTAACTCTGTGCCATCATGTATTGTAAAAGTAGCTCCAGGACTGCACCAGAAGATAGATGAAGTAATTCTAGAAATTGGTTCATGAAGATATTTTCTCTTGAAAGTCAACAATAGCTGAATGTAAATGCAACTTAAGGTTCGCAGACTTCTAAGCCCACAAATGAAGCTTTGATTATATCTAACCAAAACATGAGAGGAACATGAAAAGGTCATATCAAGAAATGAAATATATTCCCCTGCGCTATGATAATTTTCATGTTGACCATATGTATCTAGGTTATCCTGGATTGGTCTTCTTCCAATGTATTGCAATGCATTTACGGGTTAGGAGGCTGTCTGCCTGGGTACAAAGACGCGGACGGTTTCGAGGACCATTCCTTGTGTTGTTATGTGAATCACGAGGATTAAGCGTCAGTTTTTGAATTATAGCACTATTTTGTAGTTCATATACGGGGGCTCACTGTATTCTTAGGTTCTTGAGATAGGAGAAGGCATTTTCACTCAAAGCAATCTTCTGGATTTCTAGAAGATTATACGTCCTCTGGCCTGTTATTGGTTCTAGGGTTACAGTGGATTTCTCTTTTTGTACATTTTACCCTAATTATAAGATATTGCAACCAACAAAGAAAGATGATGAACATCTTGTGTGGTAAACACTAACAATCAAAAAGAACTGTTGTTAAACAATGTGAAAGGAAGATGTCTCTTACCATCTGCTTGAGGGAACTGATATGACATAACATGACAAATTATACGGGAACTAAAACAGGATCAATTGATGCAGAATTTAGCTTCATCGCTACTAAAGAGCACACATTTCCCCATGTTTGGTAGGTCAAACATAAACAAGTTGACTACATGCAACTCAAGACAAAAAAGGCACCAGTGGTATCTTAAGCTATGGTCAATGGTGGAGCCAGGAAATCGAACCAGCCGGGGCAAAATTAGGATGTAACGGAAATTTTTAGTTCCAGCCGGGGCATTTATGTATTTTCTAAAAGGTCTTAATGTAAAATAGCTATAATTAGAGGGGTGCTAATGGAGTTTTCAAAAAGTCAGGGTGGCAATTGCCACCCTTTTGTCCTTAAATACCTCCGCCCCTGGCTATGGTCCATGGTTCACACTTCATGTACATTGCAGTTTGTTTATATCAATCTTCTAACTCTAACTTAGTTGCAATGTAAAGGAAAAAAATTATGTTTACCCAATGTTGTTGAATGTTTGATGATTATACTGTCTATAAGATCCATAGAAATTCTATGATTTATGGAGCAAGAGTGTTTGATTATATATTATCTGCAAAACTTGTAACCTTCTCTGAATGTATCCTGAGATAACCTGACCAACAAATGTTTTTTCTTTTAATAGTAGTCAAATCGAGATTTGGACAGTGAAACGAAATTCAACTTCACTGAATCGTGAAAGGACTTGTGAATCGATAAGATTCACTAACATCCTTTTAAGTCGATAGATTAATATATTCCATAAAGCTATAACACGTGTGAATACCATATTCGTATTTCAACGATACGCAAACTAAAAGTTTTAGAAAATTGCAGTCATGAAGAATGATTAGGAGTTGTATACATCTGAAACATTTCGATGACAAAGATGTATGTAAGCAAGGAACCACAAGAAACCAACAATTGAAATAATAGGAAATTATTAGTCCTGGCCTTAAGAAACATGTACTAGTCATCTCGAAACTAGCATGTGTTGCAGAACAGATAGAAATGGGAACATTGTTATTTCCTAGACTGGTTCGAACTCAATTAGACCCTCTGGCCGAATCGATGGTGAATCGTATGAGTTGGTCAATATAGGAACTGAATAGTCTCTTGAATGAGGATTCCAATCAATTATCGTCCAATTAAGATTCGCAGAGGGATTCACATCATTTCATGGGTGGACTGAATTGAACTGTAAGATAGGAATCCGGATACTTCACATAGAGCATATACCACCAAGACAACCATCATTATGATATACAACAATATAGATGGAGAAATATATGCAGCTTTGAGTATTACATGCATTAAATTCAGTTAAAAATAACGAATAGCATCATACCGAGGCACCTAATAAAGCTGTATACACGTTGCTGGTCATAAGCCTGTTTGGTGCAGCTTGGAATGCCTTTTGAAGAGCAAAAAGTAGAAGAGAAACTTTATCATCGAACATGGTACCACCAGCCTCATGTAAAACAATAAGGTTGCTAGTCGCATCAGGAGGAATATGTGAATCGATTTTCAGATGTCCTGCGGCAACCAAAGCACCTAATAGGCGGATAATCCCAGCAACAACACCATCATTTTTGTCAACATTATATACATTATTCCTTGCATTGTCGGCACTTATAGAAAAGCTTATGCCACCTAAATTCTTCAATAAAGGGTTCTCAGAAGCAGAGGTTGTCCTCTCAATACTGCTGCGTGTTGAGACGCCAATGGAGTTCCCTTCACCAATATCAGGGGTGTACTCCTTATTATCATGCAAACTCGGTTCTTTTTCCTCCAGTACATCGTAGACAGTACTACTGTCTAGTTCAGACCCCAGGGAAGGTCCATCAGTCTCAATGGAAGTGTCTGGTTGGTCAGTGTCTCTTAATTTTGCTTCCCGCTGAAGCAGGACAAGAAGTGTTTCTATCCCTCCACATGACAGAAATGCTTCTGCGAATGTCTTTGCTCTAGATGTATTTGGTTGTACCACCAACCTATAGATGAGGTGCAACACCCTAGCCACCTGGACACAAAAAAATTGTGAAAACAGAATCATCATAATAAGATCAACCGAGAAGGCACTTTGAGAAAGTCAAATCTGCATTTAGTCCTGTGAAGTGTGAACAGTATGCAGTTTATAGTTATTTAGCATGGATATGATCGTTGGCTCCGTTAGTGAAATCATTTAACTCTTGATTCTCATGTACGGTGCTACCCACGTATGAAAGAAAACAGACACTACATGATTCAACCTGTGAATCCCAATCCATACACCCTTTCAGATCAACCTCAGTGCATCCAACTCCAAACAATACATTTAGCTAAGTCAATCAGGCCAGATATCACAATAAATAGAAAAAGTGTCTAAAACCTTAACTAAAACAGCCTTTTTTATTGTCTTGTTACGACCATATAGTTGACAATCATATCCCCACTCTGGTTACAACATTTAAGTTCCTGGCCCTAGTCATTGCCATTTAAGTTAACATTTTTTTACCAACTAACTTAAGAACCCATGCCTAAAGGCATTAAATAAAATTTTGATTAGAAAATTTATTGCCTTCTTCACTTTTTGAAGAAAATTAGTATCTCCAAAATATAAAAATATTCAAAAGGGTATGGATTATGGAGGAAATGGAAATGAGAGATGAGAGGAAATGAATCTTCCTGCTTCAGCATGTAGATTTCCCTTTCAAAGTAAGGCGGTTAACTTGGTACCTAACTTTCCAGAATTTATGATAAGAGCTGTATTGATGACAATAGTTTTATGACTCGGACAGCTTTTTACTATAAACGTGATTTCACTCCCAAAAAAATGGGAAAAAGAAAAATGAGGGGTTGATGTATCCTCATTCCTCAGATACTCGTATGAATATAGCATGAGAAGAGAGTCTTACTCTCATGTGAGAAGGACAATAAGGATCCCGAAAATTCCTATAAAATTGACCTTGCTCTAGTCACTCAAATAGAGTTCACTTTATGATCCTCGTTTAGTAAATACTCTATATTAATTTCACACAGGAGAAGAAAGCTCTGGTCTCTAGATAGGTCATTAAAATCTAAAGCACTGCAGGGCATTCATCGTCTGCGAAGCTATTCATGGAATGGGAACACCTATATGCTATTGGAAGCAATTCTTTTGGTTCATGGAAAGGGAATACCTATTTCCTATGGAGCATCAGATTGGAAGGACTTCTACGGATCACTTCATTGTCAAGAAATAGGCTTGTTCAGATTAAGAAGATCAAGAAATCCTTTTGAACGGTCACCGAGACCTTGTTTGTTAGGTGAACTTTACCTGATTAGGTTGCGGACAATCGACCATGAAACCCAGTAAACAGTTGAAATCATCCATAGCCAATGAAGGTGGAGCTGCAACTACTAATAGTTCAATCACCACTAACAGTTCATCAATCAAAGCGTTCACTTCACCCACTGGTCGAGTTTCATCAGTCATAGAAAATGTATCCACCGAATCATTTTCTCGATTAATCCAATAGCATCTCCTGCAGCCATCAAGAAGCATCTGAATAGCATTAGCATCTCGCATCACAGATGATTCTGTGAAAACCATATCTGCCAGTGATGATAAAAGCTTTTTTTGCAGTCCATAGTTGCATAAACTCCAGATTTTCAAATCTAGTAGGAGCATGCTGAATAGCTGCACTTTCAAGGTGTGGTTGTATTTCTGAGATTGACATAAAGAGACTATTGCAAGAACAAGTCCTTCGTCACCCGCTCCATCACGCTTTCCGTTATCAAGGGAAGACAAAGTTTGCAGAAGATAATATAGGATTCTTGATAACACTTCAGGACCTCGTCTACGGGACAACTCTTCATTGTTGCCAGGGTGTTGAATCGCCTTCGCAATAATTCTGAATATAGGAGCAGCAAGGGTAGTTGTGGCCAGTGACAAAGATGGACTCCCTGGTTGTGGTTCCCACTTGCTCTCATGCACATTGCTAACTGCCATTGGAAGTAAAGACATGGGACCACCATAAGCCAATGCCCATAGGGCCTCTGTCGGGCGCGTTCTTGTAGCAACATGTACGTGCCCAAGAACTTCAGCAGGTCTTCTGAGTGTGCCTGAAGATGCAAAATTGTAAGATAAGTCCACAAAATATTCATAGAATGCCGAGTGCAAATTAATAAATAATTCAATGAAGGAGTTTAAAGGTTCAAACTAGAAATGGCCAATGAATCTTGCGAAACCAACTAATCCAACCCACTAAGGTCCCAATTGTAACTTTCAATCATTGGAATTTGAAGCAAGTAATTGGAAAATCACAACCCCTCTCAGCATTGAGAGATGAAATCGGGAGACTGAGTATATCATGCTGTCAAACGTCTAGATTACTGATAATAATCAAAAAATTCAAGTTATGTAGTATCAGAAAGTATATAAGAAAGTTAACCGACCTGCAGCACCACTAGGAGAAGCATCTGGACAGTAACGGCCAGTAAGTAAATTGGGGTGATAAAGAAGGTGAATGCATCCTCCGATTTCAGCATCCAAAAGTGCACTCTCTTCAGCAATACTCTGCAAATGATCATTAGTTGCTAACCATGGTAATCCTGCCCCAATCCCAAACGAAGGCAGTACATCCCCTCCTCTAGAAGCCAATCGAGTCATTCTCTCTGGACCAATAGGTTCCTTAAAGATGTATATAGGCCCCATCTCAGCAAACAGAGGGCACTGACGCCGCCGACGTTGTAAACCAGCTATTGTAGGGGGAGGGTTAGTCCCAATACAGCAAAAGGCAAGAGGTTTTGAGATTCGAGGGAACTCAAACGGACGGGTCTCATACAAGGATCCATCAATGTACAACCTCAGCTCACTCTCTGCTTTCCCAAGTAACCCCTGCTTGCAAGTATGTTCAAGACCAATGAAATACCAACACTGTGGCTTGAATGCATGAGTGAAATGCAAGGAAGCCTTCCTCCCCCTCCCACTACCGACTTCAACCACCAAAAATTGAGCATGGAAGTATGCTTCCATCCCTTGGTTATCAGCAGATAAGAAGCTGAATAGCCGTGGCATATGTGCTGTGCCTTCACCAGCAAGAGCACTGGCAGCAGCCGCAGCTGACATCGCTGATGATTTCCCCGATTTAGCTGCAGCAGCAGCAGCAATTGCTGCAGCTGCAGTTGCTGTGTTCAAAGTGTCTGCAAAAGATTCAATATATATCCATGTAGCAAATGCAAATCCATTTGCAAATGGCCAACGGCTCTCCCCTGGTCCGAGCAAACCAGAGCTCTCACCATCAAACTCAAACGTAGATGCTGGACCTCTTGATTCCTTTCCACCAATGGCTTTTTCCAAAGCTATCATTAAACGAGATGCCCATACAGAATTGATAATTTTTGTAATGACTTGAAACCAGCAATGCAGATCAGTTACACTGACAGAATGCCCAGCTAAGTACTGGATGCATTGGCATAGAGGACTTCCATCCCATCTCAATTGATCATTTGACCCAACCTCTTCGACAAATATCTTCTCAGCTGATCGCAGAAGAACTTTCAACAAACCAGCTGTGGAACACATTGCTCTATTTCTTGTGCAGGCACGCAATATGGCAAGCAATCCTCTGACCATGCGAGTCCTTGGGGTCATAAGATCCGCCAAATCTCCTTGCCACGGAAGCCAAGGAATAAGCTCACCGGCTACAATGGCAGCTCTGGAATTCAGCATGACACTGGGAGGATTGTTATCCTCATCCTCTTCAAAAGATTCAACGCCTCCCATAGTGGCAAGAAGTGAATCAACTACCAGGAAAGCAATTCCCTCAGCCACCTCTCCGTCTCCAAAACTCTCAAAACCATTCACAACATGCTTCAATTTATCTAAACTCTCGGGTTTCCCCATGATAGCAGAATCAACTAGATGCAGAAGCTCTGGAGAAACATTCGGCACCACAGCTTTAGGCTTAGGTTTTTGTGGTGAACCAACAGGAGAGTAAGCGCCATCACCTAGTAAATATGGGGCAGAATCAAGACTTGCCGCAGATGGAGATTGTCCAGTGGGAGATAGAGTCTGCCTCTCAGGCCCAGGGCTTGAGCTGTGGCGTTCATGGTGCAACCCTGCAGCTGGGGGAGAATCAAACTCCATATTATATCTTCCATCTGAAAGCTCTTGTGGCTCTTCACTGCCACCCAATGAGTGTCTCAGAACATCTGAATTTGAGTGTTGCGTCAAATCCCGATCACCGCCTTGGTCTTTCAAACTAACCTGCTCAAACTGGCCATCATCTGGAACTGCATCTAAAGAATCAATCCCCTGGGGGGCGATATTAGTTTCTCTACCCTCTTTGTCACTAGTTATAGTAATATTAGTATCCTCCGCATGAGACGTCCCTACTTTTTCGTCTACTCGACTAATTCCTACATGAGTATCTACATTCTCCCCGCGTCCTTGTGCTTCTTCATTTTCCATAGTGAATTTTCTATTAGCTTTGATGGTAGACCCTCATCCGAACTATAATCAAGTTACAAAAACCTGGAACAAGATAAAGCTTAAAAGATCAAAAACTTGCACAATCACTTCAAGTTTTCCTACAGTCATGTACAATATTCAACTTCAGAACAGGCAACTTTCAAATTCGAAGTACAAAGAAAATTTGATCTTCTTGGAAGATCTTCTTTAAATAAAAGCACAAGCACGGGCAGCAACTGCATATCCAACCCAAGCTCGACTTCCTAATTATTATGAAACCATGATTCCCGTTTAAATGCTTTAATTTTCTTAATTGGGAAAACATAATAAGGTTTAGTTAAGTTTTACTAAACTAAGCAGCTCGACATAATGACATTTTCACGAGTATCATCACCACCATATTGCTGGCACAATGTTGCTCCGTCGACGTACAGAGCAAATTTGATCTTCTTGGAAGAACTTCTTTAATTAAAAGAATAAGCGCCGGCAGCGACTGCATATCCAACCCAAGCTCGACTTCCTAATTATTACGCAACCATGAATTTCCAGTTAAATGCTTTAAGTTTCTTATTTGGAAAAACATAATAAGGTTTAGTATCTAACTACTTCTTACTAAACTAAGCAGCTCGACATAATGACATTTCCACGAGTATCATCAACCACCATATCGCTGGCGCAATCTACAAACTTCAATTACGCAAACACACAATGTTGCTCCGTCGAGTCACAATATTGCTTACCTAAGCTAAGAACTCAAATTAAGCAGACAATTTTCACAGATTATCCAGTTTCTAGCTTACATAATAACCATTTTTAACTGCAGATCTCGAAAAGCAATGAGAATTTCAACAGGTTTCTAGATCAATGTTATCGCACAACAACATAACGAAATTCGCATCAGATCAAAGTAATGGAACCACATGGCGAGGAAAAAATTGCAGATCACGTTGAAACACGGAAATAGAGTACGAATAAGGATCGAACAGACGGAAGGAGATGAACGCACCTTATGAATCTGGTGAGGGATTGTGCGAGGACCGAGTGTGATGTATCTGGCTTCAATGGCGGTGGAGAGAGAAAAATGGCGAATCGGAAGAGAGAAGAAACCAGAGGGAACAATGGGAGGTGAGAGAATCGGAGAAAGGTGAGAGACGTGACACGAAATAGGAGGCGACTTGAGCGCCAGGCCTGAGCAAACGAATAGGCCTCTCTACCGAGAGAGAGCGAGACTGGTCAAATTTTTCAGATAAAAAATAATAATAAAATAATAATAATAATAATAATAATAATAATAATAATAATAATAATAATAATAATAATAATAATAATAATAATAATAATAATAATAATAATAATAATAATAATAATAATAATAATACACACCAAACAAAGAAAAGAAAAAAGAAAATCGTATAAGGGCACACTTCACTTTCCTGTCTTTGACAATATTACCCTCACTTTTACCTTCCATGCCAATCATGTACCTCACCAGACCTCCCCATGCTTGAGTGAAATTGAAGTTGTCTATTTTTATCAAAAAAAAAAAAGAAAGTGAAGTTGTCTAAGCTTTTGTGGGCCCAATTTTCTAGAAAAGTACCCAAGTCAGCTAGAGTGGGAGCGGGAGCGGGAGCGCGAAAGCGACAAATTCTAAAAATTTGAGAGCACGCATATGAACAGTATATTTAATATAATTTTAGATATAATCATATTACATATTGAACTTTTGTATAATCTAGATTTGGTGGCAATAGATAGAAATCTCATATATAGAGTTATAACCGCATATACTGACAAATGTAATGGATGCTTGAGTGAGTATTAGGTCTGAGAATTTGACATACGGTGAGGCAGGAGGCTACCTCAATAGGGGATTGACTATGTCATTTTCGTTGAAATTCTAGTTTGACTTAATTTCAAACTCGATTAACAACTTAGTAGTGAGACCCATTGCTGAGAAATTACATAGCGTTGGTGAAACCGCACTCTAGAATTTTGGGAGCGAGGATTATAGGTGAATTCGAGCTGAAAGCGCAAGAGCGAGGATTGGGAGGGGGGAGCGAATCCCCCCCCCCTACCCAAAGAGGTTTTAGGTGATCTAGAAACATACTACTACGTCCATTATCTTTCTTCTCGGTTTGACTTGATTAACAAAAAATGCAAGAATTTGATAATCTTTTCATGATGTTGTAGAGAGGGAACACCGTGTCAAAGTGATCCGTGTCAAAGTGACCATGAAAAATTACTAAAACACTGAATTATCTCACCATCCAAATCACTGACCCACTAGGGATAAAAAAATTCAAAGCGGGAAGAAAGAGAGGGAACAGATGAAGTAAGGTTTTGAAACCAATTTAATTAATGAGAAGTATGTAACTGTGTATGCATTTGCGAGAAAATTGTTTTATATTTGGGTGATTTTTGTTGGTTCACAATATTATGTGGTAGGTGATTCTTATAATGTTGATATTGATGTTTAAAGAGCCGCCTAATATAATCTCATAGATGAATAACAGGTTTAAATTGACATTCACCAAATTCATAACTCTTAATAATTTCAAATTTTATGAGAGTTTAGAAGAAATTATTGAACAAACATTTACTCTCTCAAATCTAGTTTTGCGTAACAACCCCAACAAAGAGATGATGCATAAAAATGTGCAAAGCCAAGAATGTTAAACGTTTCAATTTTACTAAAGTTAGTGACTTTGTAACAATCAATTTCTTTAGAGAGCGGTAACAATCAATTTAGTTATGTAAGAACCAGCTCCCTCATATATGTATGTGTGTATAATCAAACAATATGTATACATGTAAAATTCCTAAGAAAAGATTATATATACATGTAGTGATTGGAAGTCGCTTACGGATGAACAGATTTGGATAAAATAGTCAATTGAGTTCTTTACCACCAGCACACTGGCACATGCACACGCACATGCACACACGCAATGTGTGCTTCATTTCAAAATTTGGGAAAGAAAAAGGAAAAATCAAGTTAATGTCATTTAGATACAAACTCTGCTAAGAGCTTTTTCAGCTACCGAACAAGGGCGACATATCCTATTTTGTCCAAATTCTATTGCACATTTGGCTTCACAGAAATTCAGCGACTATGAACAACAAAATTCAATGTCTCGTTGACTCACAAGCCTTCAAGGATGTCACTATAAGTACAAGTCACCGAAAAAGTCAAAACACAAGAGATCGATCAATCTCAACAATAATCTACTCAAATCATCAACAACTGCACCACACAAGGATCTTCTCATGAAGCGTACTGCAGAATCGACGCGGCAAAGAGACACTCAAGGGTCCGGGAGCTTGGATTTTCTACTAGGCAGATGGTGTCAGGCAACATGAGGAGGCCTTTTTCCCTTATGTGCAAATCGGCACTTGCAGCTGAAGCTGAAACATTGTTTTGAGCTATCCAATCGTTGATCAGCAAATGCCACTCCCTTGAGTAGGTAGCCTAAAGCTTCATAACCAGAACTATGAACTGGTTGGCGTCTTCCATGACATCTCCCAAGAAGCAAAACTCTTTTTCTCATATTAAAATTCTTAAGCTCACAGAAGTGTGAAATCGGACACAGATAAGCTGGCAAATAAGACTCTTGGGATTTACAACCAAAACACAAGGCAGTGAGTGGGATAATCCCATCCCAGCATTTTTTTACATTGATGCATGCTTTCATAATGTTAAAGGGAAAAGTAAAGCTCCTGTAATACCCCGTTTAATTAGTAGGGGTAAAATGGTCATTATAGTAGCATAATAATAACTTTATTGACAAAATAATGTTTGAATATATTTTTGAGTGTTATTTGCAGAAAATTTTAGAATAGTTATTAGATTAACAATCGTGATGTAATACGATAACGTTTCGTAGATTTAGTTAAAGTTATAATTTTAAACGCGTTTCCGACCACCGCGAGACTGGGTGAACTTGTCACACCCAATCACTAGTAGCACGAGTACCTCACATACACACTATAACTCCTCCCTCTCTCACATCTTCACCAACTTTGCCTTCCAGGCAAAACAAAATTTCACCGCCTCCAAACCTTCACAACCGCCCCAACACCCTTCGTGAGGCTTCTCACCGCCCTCAACTCCTTGGCCACCAAGCAACCAGCCTATATAAGGCCCTCATGACAGCTTGAAAATGGACTAGTCTGGGACATCTTTCTACCATTGATTTTAACCCTGTGAGAGTTGAGTTTGCCCATTTTCAGCTTATTTTCCACCTGATACGAGGCAGAGATTTATAGGACATGATTGCAAGATTTGAGTAATTTCATGCATACTTTTGTTTGTTGGATATGATCGCGGGTACATGTTATAATGTGCAGGTAACAGGTGCCGAGAAATGCATGAGATTGACTTGGATGGGGAGGCAGCGTATCAGGAGAGCTGAGCAGAAAAAAGAGCAGAAAAAGTCTAAGTTGTGCGTTCAAACGCAGGGCACCTGCGTTCAAACGCACCAGATGGCAGCAGCGGGAAAATGGCGGAAAAGAGGCTAAGGCGTGCGTTCAGACGCACGGCCTGCGTTCAAACGCAGGGTTCAAATTCAGAAGTGCAGAAAAGCTAAGGTGTGCGTTCAGACGCACAACTTGCGTTCAAACGCAGGACTCGACATCAGGAGCAGAAAGACCAAGTTGTGCGTTCAAACGCAGGGGAGCTGCGTTCAAACGCACGTGTCCGAGAAGCCAGAAGGGAAAAGAGGTTAAGGCCTGCGTTCAAACGCAGGATGAGTGCGTTCAGACGCACTGCGTTTGAACGCAGGTGAGTTGCGTTTGAACGCACGGAGGGTTTCCAGAAGCTAACAGGACGGGTCTTTTTTAGGGTAAAACAGGAATTTCGTGCATCAGTTTTGGAGACTGTGGCAGTATAAAAGGAGGTGTCCCAGCACTGAATTAGGGTTACACATACACACTCATACATCTACCATCATCATCACAGCAGCCAGTTTCAGAGCCGTCAGGATTGGAGCAGAGCAGGATTGGAGCAGTTTTTCAGTATTTAGCCAATAACTTGTTTAATCTTTTCCCTCTTTTATGAAACATTGTTTTTCAATAATGCAAGCTAGCTAGACCTTTTTCCTAGGTTCTCGGTGAACCTAGGGTTTATGAATTCAGCAGACTTGGTTGTTTGATTTTCAGATGCATGGCTAGTTGAAGCCTTAATATAGGATGGATTGTTTATTATCTTGTCTTTGATTTTATTTACATACATGAATGGCTTGATCACCCAGGAGTGTTATAGACAGGATCTGGTGCGCGAGAGTGGCCAGTGAGAGTTAGGAAGAAAAGACAGGATTTAGTACTCTGCCTTGATGGACCGAGAGGTGAAAAGAATCAGGGGACTAGCCCAGAAGCATTAGACCAACTGCTAGACGTTTAGGGGGAGATCGAGAGGAGAACCTGTAACCCTAGCAGACTTAGAACGAACCTGCAGATTTAGGTGGACCGAGAGGACCCGAAAATCTGCAGGGGAGTGATAGGTGCATGAGACCGAGAGGAGATTGTACTGTTGGTATGCCGGCATAAACAAAACCAATGTGTGCTTCTGAAATCAAATATATCAGGCAAGCTGGAGATTAACCCTAGGGGATCCTGGGACCTAGATTCTTAGAATTATCGATTTTTACAACTACCACAATTTCTGCAAATTACTTACAAGAAAAATAAAATAAGCTTTTTTAAATATTGTTTTATTTACTGCAATTTAGTGAGTAGAATCACATCCCAATCTTCCTCCTGTTTACAGACTTTGTGTCTAATTCTATTTCTAATAAGCAAAACTTAAACTGTTCTCGAGGGTTCGACAACCAGAGTCATAATTACATACTCTATATTACTTGATCGTACACTTGCTTAAAAGCAGATAGATTTACGCTGTCAAGTTTTTGGCGCCGTTGCCGGGGAACGGTTACAGTTTTGTTAAAAAGACATTAGAATAAGTCTCAAAGTTTTTTCTTTTCTTTTTACGTTTATTTTCTTTTGACTCACTGCTCTTGAATTCTGATTTTTAGGTTATTCTAGTTTATGTCCAGATTGCCTAGCAAACTGGTATCACCACTTGAAGATCCCGAAAAACTGTTCAGAGAGCAAAGTCGCAGACACCGAGCCGCGATGTCTGAGCACGGAGAAGACACAACAACCGAAACATGAACACCCACAGGACAGCAACAACGCACTCCAGCACAGATGGCTCTTTACATTGAAGAGCTTATAGCAGCAGGCAATGCTGCCAGGAACAATCAGAGGACTTACAACAGGTCTGGGAGGGCAATAGTCGAAAATTTTGAAGTCCCAACCGGAGGACATCAACCAGCTATCGTAGTGCCACCCATTACAGCAGAGCACTTCGATCTGAAATCATCCACCATTCAGACCGCCCAGACTCATTGTCCTTTCAATGGGAAAGCAGATGAAGATCCAAATGACTTCCTCAGAAAGTTCGAAGACTATTGCAACAAGATTAAATATAAAGGAGTCGAAGCGGATACGCTAAAGCTGATTTTATTCCCATACTGCTTGTTCGGAACAGCAAAAGACTGGCTGGAGGCAAGACCACCGAGGTCCATCACTACCTGGGAGGGGTGTGTTACTGATTTTTTGGCAAAATTCTACCCTGCATCCCGTGTTATCAAGCTGCAGAGTGAGATCTTATCGTTGAAACAGAAGATGGGGGAAATGGTGGTAGACGCATGGGACAGGCTGATGATACTCGTTAAAAAATGCCCCAATCATGGCTTCGGGGACGCAAAAATTCTGCAGGTATTCTACCATGCTCTTGACAGGGAGAATGCTGACAGGATTGATAGGGAAGCTGGGGGTAACTTTTTATACCATGTGGATAAGGATGGAGCATACGAACTGATGAAACAATTAGCCAAACAGGATACTCGCCTGTTTGATGACCGCAGGCTCACGGCGGTAGTGGAACCAGTGGCTGATGACAGGATTGACAACCTCACGAAAGTGGTACAGGACTTAGTTAAAAAGGTGTATACAGAGAAGAAGCCAGTGGCATCAGTGGATGAACCTGACCTTGACGCAGCAATTCTGGAGCTTCAGACCGAAGATGCCAACTATGTTCAGCAGAAGTGGGATCCTAGTCGCTACAGACCAGGCACACGTGACCATCCAGGGTTTCGCTACGGAAATCCCAATGCAGCAGTCTATGCACCAGGATTCCAGCACAGACCACAGGCACAACAGACAGCCCCAGCACAGCACGCACCAGCAGCACCACCACAGCTAAATTTGTCACAGCAACATTTTGAGTCCTATATGGAGAAATTCAATAAGCAGTGGGAAATTAGATTTGCGCAGATGGAATCATTGACTGCCGATGTAAGCCAAATGAAAATTGCTATCCGCAACTTGGAGGTACAGAATGGTCAGCTTGCACAGAACCAGGCAGAACGAGCCCCAGGAAATTTACCATCAAATACAGTGAACAATCCACGCGCTCAAATCAATGCTATCACAACTCGGAGTGGAATTACACTGCAGGATCCACCGTATCCCAGTCATGCACGTGCAGAAAAGTCAAAGATTATTGAACAGGAAGTGATTGACAAGGAAGACAGTTCAACCGCTAACCCTCAAAAAAGGGGTTCGGTCGAGCAGGAAGCAGAGCAGACTAATGAGGGTAATCAAGAAACAGTGCCAATTTCTAAGGAGGTTCCTTACCCTCTGAAGACACGTAAGAGAGATGTTAGCAAAGACTACGCCAGATTTCTGGAGGTATTCAAGCAATTACAGATAAACATACCTTTTGCCGAAGCACTTGCCAAAATGCCTACTTATGCGAAATTTCTCAAAGACATATTGTATGGGAGAAGGCGAATGAGTGACTTCGAAACAGTGAATCTGACGGCAGAAGCGAGCAGTTGTGTGAAAAATGGTCTACCACTGAAAAAGAAAGACCCTGGCAGCTTTGTTATTTCAGTAACTCTGGGCAGTGCATACACAGGAAAAGCCTTATGCGACTTGGGCGCCAGCATCAACATGATGCCACTGACCATCTTCAAAAGCCTGGGAGTCGGAGAACCACGTCCAACAAGAATTATGCTTCAAATGGCTGACAGATCTGTGAAACCTGCCTATGGAGTAATTGAAGATATCCTGGTAAAAGTTGGAGAGCTTATTTTTCCAGCAGATTTTGTGATCCTGGACATGGAGGCCGGAGAGGTCCCGCTAATCCTGGGCAGACCTTTCCTAGCAACTGGTGAAGCCATTATTAACTGCAAAAGTGGAGAGTTGTCCATGCAAATCAACGAGGAAAAAGTGAAATTTAATGTCTTCAAATCTCTCCAGCTTCCTGACCATTATGGGCATGAAAACTGTTTTGCAGTAGAGGTAATTGATGATCTGGAGAATGAGGAGATGGAAAATTTATGGGAAGAATTTGAGGACATGTATCCAGAGGAAACAGAGGAGCAGCAGGATGAGCAGATCATGGGAACAGAAAGATGGGTCACGCTATATAGGGATAAAGGAGGCGAGCAGAAAATGACACTGGTCCCATCACTCCAGGAACCACCAGTCCTGGAATTAAAACAGTTGCCAGACCACCTCAGGTATGCTTATATTGGTGAAAATAATACTCTGCCGGTAATTGTTTCTTCTCTTTTATCTCAGGAACAGGAACAAAAGCTGCTGGAGGTACTTCGAGAGCATAAAGAAGCCATCGGATGGACAATTGCGGACCTAAAGGGAATCAGTCCTGATTACTGCATGCACAAAATAAGAATCGAAGAAGGAAAGAAGCCAGTCATCCAGCCTCAACGGAGATTAAACCCTATTATGAAAGATGTGGTACGTAAGGAGGTCATGAAGTGGCTAGAAGCAGGAATTATATACCCCATATCAGACAGCACCTGGGTCAGTCCTGTCCAGTGTGTACCAAAGAAAGGGAGTATTACAGTAGTACAGAATGCTGATCAGGAGCAGATCGCCCAGCGCACTGTCACTGGCTGGCGAATCTGTATGGACTATCGGGAGCTGAACGATGCCACACTGAAAGACCACTTTCCGCTGCCATTCATGGACCAGATGTTGGACAGACTATCTCACCATGCTTATTACTGCTTTCTTGACGGGTATTGTGGCTACAACCAGATCTATATAAATCCAGAAGATCAAGAAAAGACGACGTTCACCTGCCCATATGGAACATTCGCCTTTAGACGAATGCCATTTGGATTGTGCAATGCTCCAGCAACATTCCAAAGATGTATGATGGCTATTTTCTCTGATATGATAGAGAAAAATTTGGAAGTTTTCATGGACGATTTTTCGTTATTCGGAGACAGCTTCGAAGACTGCTTATACCATCTGGCCAGAGTTCTGATTCGCTGCAGAAAAACAAACCTGGTACTCAACTGGGAAAAATGCCACTTCATGGTTACTGAAGGAATAGTGCTGGGACACAGGATTTCCAGCAAAGGACTGGAAGTAGACAGGGCAAAAATAGAGGTGATCAAGCAGCTGCCATATCCAACCACAGTGAAGGCAATTAAGAGTTTTTTGGGCCACGCAGGATTTTACAGAAGGTTTATTAAAGATTTCTCAAAAATTACAAAGCCACTATGTAATTTGTTGGGAAAAGATGTGCCCTTCGTATTTGATGAAGCTTGCAAAGAAGCCTTTGACGTGCTTAAAGAGAGGCTGACAACTGCACCCATTATTACAACGCCAGACTGGACCCTCCCATTCGAACTGATGTGTGACGCCAGTGATTACGCAGTGGGCGCGGTACTGGGACAGCGAAAAGACAAAGTGTGCAGTGTCATCTACTATGCCAGCAGGGTCCTGAATGAGGCACAGATTAATTATGGGACTACAGAGAAGGAGCTGCTGCCAGTCGTTTTTGCCCTGGATAAGTTCAGATCCTACCTGGTAGGTTCAAAAGTCATCATATTCACAGATCACAGTGCGCTGAAATACTTACTAGAAAAGAAGGATGCAAAGCCAAGGCTGCTGCGTTGGATTCTGCTAATGCAGGAATTTGATGTCGAAATCAGGGATAAAAGGGGAGTTGAAAATGTGGTAGCTGATCATCTATCTCGTCTGGAAAACCCTACAGAAGAACTGGTGCCCATTCAAGAAAATTTTCGGATGAACATATTATGAAGATTAAGACCAACAGGCGGCCCTGGTATTACGCTATAGTCAATTATTTGGTCAATGGAGCACTCCCTGAAGACATCACCCCTTGGCAGAAAAATAAGTTTATTTCAGACTGCAAGCAATATTTCTGGGACGATCCTTATCTGTTCAAGCAAGGAGCACCACAACTACTCTTTGGTATGGTTGCAGGTGTCGGCTCCATAGCAGAACCTCAGGAAAATATGCAAAGAACACTTTTTCTCAGTTCGAAATCTTGATTCTACCCTGAGCCTGAGGCAAAAAAAGGTGGTGTAATCATGTTCTAGATTTACTTCCTCCGTCCCAGAATAAATTATAGTCATGTTTTACTGTTGCACCCAAGGAGACGATTTTGTTAAGAATCATGAGGTTCCACCTCAAAACGAACTGGCGATGGTGGGAGCAGCCTAAGTATCTTATTAGGAACAGGCGAAACAACCATACAAGAACAAACACGCCCCCTAAAGCACAGGGTGCAAAACAAACAGACACGAACAGATGCAGATGGATGGAACACGAATCTGATACTATGTGAAGAATCCTGGGTTCCACCTCAAAACCAGTTGGCAATGACAGGAGTAGCCCATGTAATGTATCTTATTAGGCACAGGCGAAACAGTCAGAGTCCCAATGTGGGACAAACAACGATTATCAACATATTTCACCTGTCAAACTGCTCAACTTTTTCCTAATCTTTTCATAAGTTTGTAGAGTTAACGGACTACAATTTTTTGGAAGGGGTGAGTATTAATATCGATAACTGTTCTATGAAATTTTCATACAGGTCAAGCAATTGATCAACTACGTGCAAGAAAGTTGTGAAAATGGTCAAGCTGTGGATATTGGAAAAGCAGCTTTTACCACCGCCCTTAGTTCGCTATCAAACACTCTTTTCTCGATGGATTTGACTCAGTATCGTGATGACTCCTCTCAAGAGATGAAGGATCTCGTTTGGTATGTGGTGGAGCTGGTAGGGAAGCCTGATCCTGTAAACTTATTCCCAGCACTTAAATTGATCGACCCACTAGGTAGAAGGCGGAAGGGGAAAACCATTGTGGAAAAGTTGTTCCTTATATTTGATAGAAATATCGATGAGAATGAGTCACAGAGAAAACCAACTTCACTGGGGAAAACGTCGACAAGCATTGATTTTATAGAGTTGGCTCTCAATCTCAATAACCAGAATCATACCCAGTTGATCAGCAGAAAGGAAGTCAAGCATTTACTCTTTGTGAGTACTACTATTAAGTTACCGCATAGAAATAAATGACATATCTACGCCATAAATTGTTTCACATATGCTAGTTCAGTAAAATAATTCAGCAGTACTCGCAATATCATATTATATTCAAATAATTCTCTGCATACTGATGATCTTTAAGAATATGATGCCCTTAATTATTAAACTAGTGATCACTGGAAATGTATTTCAGAACCTGGTCCTTCACGTAACCATTGTGGTTTATAAAACCAATTGGTTTAGTTCTCTTTGAGCCAGGAAGACATTTTACTCCAAGACCATTCAATATTTTCATGAGAAATCCCAATGGAACCCTATCTTCTGTTTTTCTTGAACACCTCGTTTCGGCTGCTCATGATTTATGTATGACTTTACACGATGGTTGGGTTTCAATTGTTTAAGTGTCTTAGTTAAATCCGCCAAATGTTGAAGTACATGCAAACCTAGGACTTATGATTCTACGTTTGTGTCAGGACTTAATTGTTGGAGGAACAGACACAACATCAAACACAGTTGAGTGGTATTAACACTATGGGCCTAACAGGTGCTGAAGCCCAGTCCAAGAAGTCAAGCTGTGAAGCCCAAATGCTGTGAAGCCCAATGCTGTGAAGCCCAAAGCTGTGAAGCCCAAAGACCTAAAGTCACAGAAGGATCCAGATGAAGTCCCTGCCAAAGTTCATTCCCCCGTTTGTAATAAATGGTTCTCGGTAAATCAACAGCTGTTCTAGATGATCGAACAGTCACAAATAAGACCGTTCGACATCTCTGTATTTAGTCTGCTTCTTCAATGGAAAACCCTAAGCTTTTCGTTTCATTTTCTTCTGTGTTTCGTTTTCATTTACAGAGAGCTTAATCTCTCTCTAATTCAACCTTAACAGGTTTTCATGGTATCAGAGCTTTCATGCTCACTACCACCACACTATCCATGGCCACTCAATCATCTAAACCTCTTTTCTCCTCCCTAATATCAACAATTTTATGCCCTCCAAACTAGATGGATCCAACTATGTTCTTTGGAAACACCAGATCTCGGCAATTTTTCGAACTCAGAGCCTCTTTGGCTATGTTGACGGCACCGTCGCAGCGCCGCCTCGCTTCCTTACTCCCGACTGCGTTCCCACCGATGACTTCACCACCACTCCCAATCCGGCGTTTCAGGTATGGCTGAGTCAAGATCAGGCGATTCTAACCCTAATCAACGCCACCTTGACTCAGGAGGCTCTTACTCACGTTATAGGTCATGACACTTCTAGATCTGCCTGGTTAGCTCTGGAACGCAGGTATGCCTCCTTGACTCGTTCCAATATTCTTTAGCTCAAATCTGAACTACAGACCACCACGTAGGGGTCTGATAGTATTGATGTCTACATGCAAAAGATGAAATCAATTCGTGACAAATTATCTGTTTCTATGGCTCCTGTTCATGATGAAGACATGCTTCTCTATATTTTAAATGGCTTACCTCCTGAATATAATCCTTTTTCGGTCATCTCTAAGAACTAGATCTGAACCTATTACTGTTGAAGATTTACATGTGTTGTTGAAAGGTGATGAACACATGTTAGAATCTCAATCGTTTAAATCTGCTGATCTGGGTCACTCTGCTTTTGTTGTTCATACTATGGGGTCTCGTGGTCGTGGTTATCGTGGTGGTAGGGCAAACCCTAGTAATGGTTCTAGAAACTCCTTCTCTGGATATCAGAGAGGTGGAGGAAGTTTCTATGGTGGTAGAAACCCTAATTTTAACTCTCAAAGAGGAAGAGGAACCTCTAGGGGTCGTTTTGAACATGGAAGAGGAAGAACCAATACTTACTCTGGTAGAAATTCTGGTCAAAACCCTAACAACCCTATTAATTGTCAAATTTGTGGTTATGACTACCAATCTGCCATAGATTGCTGGTATAGGATGGATCACTCTTATCAGGGTAAACATCCACCTGAACAACTCTCTGCCATGGTTGCTGCTAGCACTCAAAACCCTTATTCTGTCAATCAATACCCTTCTGATTACTGGCTTTCTGATACTGGTTCCTCAAGCCACATGACCTCTGATATGAAGAACCTCTCTCTATCTGAACCTTATCAAGGCTCAGATCAAGTTATTGTGGGTAATGGTCACACTCTTCCTATTACTGGAATTGGTACTGCCTATATCCCTACCTCTTCACATTACTTTACTCTACCAAATACTTTACATGTTCCTAATCTATCAACCAATCTTTTATCTGTACATCAAATGTGTAAACATAACAATTGCAAATTTGTTTTTGAATCTGATTCCTTTTCCATTCAGGACAAGGATTCGGGGAAAATTCTATACCAAGGGGTTAGCCAAAATGGACTTTATCCTATTTACACTTCTGCCACACACACTGGTCCTAATCCAGTTCATACTTCTACTGCATATTTGGGAAAGAGGATTACTTCTACACTTTGGCACTCAAGACTTGGCCACCCTACTGATGATATTTTACATAGAACAGTTTCTGTTTCTGCTGTTAACAAACATTTACCTTCTACTTGTCAATCTTGTTTAGCTGGGAAAATGTCTAGACTCCCTTTCTCTTTATCTTAAACAAAAACTCATGATCCCTTGCATTTGATTCACAGTGATGTTTGGGGTCCTGCTAGTGTTAAAATTTATCATGGTTACAAATACTATGTGCTCTTTATTGATGACTTCTCTAGGTTTACATGGATTTTTCCTTTATGCTATAAGTCTGATTTAATTAAATTCTTTCCAATTTTCAAACTACAAGTTGAAAAACTCATTGGCAAACCCATCAAAATTATCAGAAGTGATGGAGGGGGTGAGTATATATCTTATGTATTTCAATCATTTCTTGCTGAAGATGGCATCACTCATGAAAAGTCTTGTCCACACACACCTCAACAAAATGGCATATCTGAAAGAAAGCATAGACACTTAGTTGATACTGTTGTTACTTTAATGCAACATGCATCTTTACCTAAATATTTCTAGTTTCATGCTTTCTCTGCAGCAGTTTATCTTATTAATCTCATGCCTTCTAAAATAACACATTTCAAATCTCCTTGGGAACTTCTGTTTAACAAGAAACCAACTTATGATCACTTAAAAGTCTTTGGATGTGCTTGCTACCCTTATTTGAGACCTTACATGCAATCTAAACTGGATGCTAAAACCAAACAGTGTGTTTTTCTGGGCTATGCATCAAACTACAAAGGTTACTTATGCTTTGAGAAATCAACACAAAATTTTTATGTGACTAGAGATGTTTTATTTGATGAAGATGTCTTTCCCTATTCTGGCACTAACAATTTTTCTTCTGAGACATAACTCACCTCTCTCTGCTGAATTCTCATCGTATGTTCCTGTCCCTTTTCCCTCTGCTGGATATGATGAAACTGCAAATCTTGAACCTCCAGTCTCAGCTGCTCATTCTGAATTTGAATTGCACTCCACTGATGAGAATCAAGGAGACATACACCAAGAACAGATACCTCAAGAACAGATACTCACATCTCCCCATTCCATCAGTTCTGGATTGGCACCAGATTCAGCAACTGAGTCAGCTGCAGCACCTGGAGGACACAGTATGCAAACTAGAAGCAAATCCGGCATTTTCAAAAAGAAAACTTTTGGCTATGCTGCTGTTAAGGCTTCTGGTATTTCTGATCCCTCTCTCTCATACACATACTGCTGTTCCTGGTAACATCTCTTCCTTCTCTGTCAATTCTGCTGATCCTACTTGTTTTTCTGAGGCTAAGAAATACTCACAGTTGCAGCAAGCTATGACTGATGAGTTTCTTAGCCTCACACATCAAAACACCTGGACTCTAGTTCCACAACCCCCGAATGCTAACATTGTTGGCACAAAATGGGTCTACAGAACTAAATATAACCCTGATGGTAGTGTAGCTAGATATAAAGCCAGACTTGTTGCCAAAGGGTTTCGCCAAACCCCTGGCATTGAGTATGATGAGACCTTCAGTCCAGTTGTGAAGCATGCCACTGTTAGAACTATACTTGCTCTTGCTGCTTCTTTTAAATGGCCTTTGCAACAATTAGATGTGAAAAATGCTTTTTTACATGGATATCTAAATGAAACTGTTTATATCACACAACCACAGGGTTACATTGATCCAAGAGTCCCACATTTTGTTTGCAAACTTAACAAATCTTTATATGGACTCAAACAGGCTCCAAGAGCCTGGTTTGAAAGATTTACCAGCTTTCTTTTCTCTCTTGGTTTCTCTGCATCTGCTGCTGACTCTAGCTTATTTATTAGACATTCACATTCTCAAATCACCATCCTTTTACTTTATGTAGATGATATAATACTTACTGGTAGTGACAGCAACTTTATTTCTAAACTTTTGCTTTCTCTTCACTCTGAATTTCAAATGACAAATCGGGAAAGCTTACTTACTTTCTGGGTTTGGAAATCAAATATGCCTCTTCTGGCTTGTTTATTCATCAAACTAAGTATGTGACCGATCTACTTCAAAGATTTAACATGAGTAATTGCAAACCTTGCCCTACTCCTCTTGCTGTTGGTGGTAAATACCACTTATTGGATGGTACTCCTCTTGCTAATCCTACTGTTTTTAGATCACTTGTTGGAGCCTTGCAGTATTTAACTTTCTCTAAACCTGACATAGCTTTTGCAGTCAATCACTTATGCCAATTTATGCATAGTCCTACAAACTTGCATTTGATTGGTGCCAAAAGAGTATTAAGGTATTTACAAGGTACCAAATCACATGGTCTTTTTTACCAAACTGGGCACTTACCTCTTGATGCTTACTGTGACTCTGATTGGGCTGGCAACCCAACAGATCGCAGAAGCACTACTGGGTTTGTCATATTTATTGGCCCAAATGCTGTTCACTGGGCTGCTAAGAAACAGCCTACTGTTTCTAGGTCCTCTGCTGAGGCAGAATACAGAGCTCTTGCTGTGACTGCTGCTGTTCTTACTTGGTTTAAATTCTTGTTTCGTGATCTTAAACTCTCTTTACCTCAAGCACCAACCTTGTGGTGAGACAGTAAATTTGCCATGGCTATGGCTCACAACCCCATTTTACAAGCTAGAACCAAACATGTTGAAATTGATTACCACTTTGTTCGTGAACAAGTTCTAAGAAAACAACTTATTGTGTCTTATGTTTCAAGTGCAGAACAAATAGCTGATATTTTTATAAAAGGCCTAAGCACACAACAATTTCTGGAAATCAAATCCAAGTTAATGGTTCAATCACCACCATTAACTTGAGGGACGGTATTAACACTATGGGCCTAACAGGTGCTGAAGCCCAGTCCAAGAAGTCAATCTGTGAAGCCCAAATGCTATGAAGCCCAATGCTGTGAAGCCCAATGCTGTGAAGCCCAAAGCTGTGAAGCCCAAAGACCTAAAGTCACAGAAGGATCCAGATGAAGTACCTGCCAAAGTTCATTCCCCCGTTTGTAATAAATGGTTCTCGGTAAATCAACAGCTGTTCTAGATGATCAAACGGTCACAAATAAGACCGTTCGACATCTATGTATTTAGTCTGCTTCTTAAATGGAAAACCCTAAGCTTTTCGTTTCATTTTCTTCTGTGTTTCGTTTTCATTTACAGAGAGCTTAGTCTCTCTCTAATTCAACCTTAACAGGTTTTCAAGTGGGCAATGTCAGAGCTGCTGAAGAACCCTGAAAAAATGGCAAAAGCTCGAGCGGAGATCCAAGAAACCATTGGCAAGGAATCGGGTTGGACGGTACAAGAATCACACATTTCTAGGCTCCCTTACTTACAAGCAGTGGTGAAGGAGACTTTAAGGTTGCATCCACCAGTACCATTTCTGATTCCCCATAGAGCACAAGCTGATACAGAGATAAGTGGCTATTTGGTGCCTAAGAATGCACACATACTAGTTAATGTGTGGGCCATGGGCCGAAATCCGGATGTATGGCCCGACCCGCTTTTGTTTTTGCCAGAAAGGTTTCTTGATCGAGAAATCGAATTAAAAGGCACACACTTTGAGCTAAAAGAAGGATTTGTCCAGGATTGCCTCTGGCTTACAGGATGCTGCATTTGATGCTTGGCCCTCTGCTATTGTCATTTGATTGGAAGCTTGAAGAAGGTAAAGAGTAATTGGATATGAATGAGAGGTTTGGGATAACATTACAAAAAGCCGTGCCTCTCAAGGCTATTCCATTATATATATATATATATAATGATCTTGTTGTGGACAAGATGCAAATAAAATGTACAATTTGTAATATGCAATAATATTGTACCTTGTTAAGCAATGATCTATGTGTTTTGTTTGTTACGCCTTGTGCCGTTGTCTGGAAAACCTAGTATGTGACACTCGTTGTATGCAATAATTGAGGTTTACCAAAGTTAATGACAACATTGATGCTACAATCTTGATACGCCGAAGGTTGAAGGAAAGTGAAATTTTGTTGAAACTCAGCTTTGAAGATGTTGATTTGCACGTGAATGTAGCTGATTATAGCGGTTACTGAGATCAGAGACTAAGTTAATTAGCCTCTGGTGTAGTTCACTAGAAACCTAATTTTGTACAATGCATAGCTTTCTACTCTGCATACATTTCTTCATCAAAAGTTTCAAGAAATCCAACTTGGAAGGCTGAAACTTGGACTAATTCCTTCCTAGACAGGGAGAAGGATATGTCAGGGATGGCCTCTGGCTTATAGGATGCTGAAGAAGGCAAATATGATTTGGATATGAGTGACATTTGGATTGATATTACGAAAGGCCAAACCTCTCAAGGCTATTCAAATTGAAGGATAACTTCTTCTTCTTTTTTTGACCAAACCAAAAAACATTTCATTAACAGGACCTATCAAAACAGCTATTACAATCTTTTTCTAACAACTTAACTAGTTCTGGAGGGTGGAGAGCTACCCAGTTTCAGTTTAAACCAGCTAGAGCACCTTTAGAAACTAACCAATTGACAACTTCGTTAGTTTTTCTATTGATCCAAATTACTCTAATTCCTTGGGCCAAAGTATAGGATTTGATACCTTCAATAACTTGAGAAATCTCCCAATGAGTAGCACAGCTACTATTCACCATTTTAGCCATCAGCTGGTTGTCAGTTTCTATGCAGACAATGCTATTGTGTGAAGTGGACCCTGCACAGGCAGCTCTGACTGCCATAGCTTCAGCTCTGACCGCCATAGCTAGTAGCTAATGGCTCTTGTTATCCTATGATTATGCTTTTACATTTTACCATGTTATGCGAATTATATAGATAATCCTTCTAGGTTACAGTCTCGTAAATTTTGATTATGTGCGAAGCTATTGTTGGTGGTAGGGCTGAGCAAAAACCCTCCAACCCGGCCGACCCGGCCGACCCAACCCGAACCAACCCGATAAAACACAAAACCGAACATGTTTTGATTGGGTTTGGGTATAAACTCTCCAACCCGGCTAGCAATGGGTGATTGGCGGGTTGAGATTTTTAAACCCGAACAATCCCCGACCCGGCCGTTTATCTACCACACGCTATAAAATACAATAAACACTTAACTATTTCCCACCACCTCATTACTTCCCAAGCCCCACCTCCTAATTTATAGCATTAAATTGTGATAGAGAGGAAGGAGAGAGAGACGAGAGAAACTAAAAAAGAGATAAGCTTCAACAGAGAGATAGAAGAGAGAGAAAGACGGGTGGATAAGGTTGTTTCAACCTTCAACAGAGAGAGAAGAGAGAGAAAGAGGGGTGGTTTCACTTTGAATCTCAACGCATAGAGAGGGCCGAGAGAAGATATCGAGCGGATGAGGTCGAAGTTTCTTCGATTGTCCAACATGACGTCTCTTCTCCGATGTTTATCGTCTTTCTTCTTCGTCTCCGACCGCCATATTTTCCGGCAAGGCTATAGGCGAGCTTTTCCGGCCGAACCCGGCGAACCCGGGAAACTCGGCCGAACCCGGCGAACCCGAAAGCAACCGGTTTCAATGGTGTTTCGGTCGGGGTCGGACTGGGAATCGCCATACCCGAGAGGGTCGGGTCGGATGCTAAATTGGGCAAAAGTCCGGCCGACCCGAACCGTGCTCAGCCCTAGTTGGTGGTAGTGGTAGTGGCCGTAGTAGTAGTAGCTGCAACAGTAGTAGTAGTAGTAGTAGTAGTAGTAGCAGCAGCAGCAGCAGTAGTGGTGGTGGTCGTGGTAGTAGTAGTAGTAGTTGTTGTTAGGATTCCGATACGTGAGAAGACAAGAAAAAACAAGAATCAACAATAACAAGATCAAGAACACAAGAACGTGGTTCACTAGTTTTGAGACTAGCTAATCCACGGCAAGACCAACCAATTTATTGATGAGAAGCTAATACCAATTACAAGCACCCACCTAAAAGTCTTGACCCTAGCATCTATTTATATACTAATACAAAACTTAGACTCAAAGCAAAGTGAACAATCGTCTCAATATTTGTTTCCTAAACAAATAATGAGACTACCCAAAAATAAGCCGTCCAAAATAATTTGAGACCAAGTAGGAAAACAATTCGTCCAACTTGTTTTCCTAACCAAAACTGAAGACTACCATGTTAAAACACAAACGTCCAAGAATTGTTTCCTAGTTGAAACAATCTTTTTACCCAAGCATGACTCTTAACCTTTGACCCAATAAAACAAATGACTCCTACTTCACCAAAGCCACTGCCGACCTAAGTGTTTGAACACAAAGTAAACTCCTTGTGGGCTAGCTACTTTGTGCCTCGTTTGGCTAATTAATATTTGAATCAAAAATAAACCCAACAGTAGTAGTGGTGGTGGTGGTAGTAGTAGTCATTGTAGTGGTAGTAGTCGTGGTAGTATTAGTAGTCGTGATAGTACTCGTAGTAGAGGTAGTACTAGTGGTAGTAGTCGTGGTAGTAGTAGTCGTGGTAGTGGTAGCAGTCGTAGCAGTGGTGGTAGTAGCAGTGGTAGTGGTTGTACGTAGTCGTTGACTGTAGTAGTAGTGGTAGTAGTGGTAGCAGTAGTAGTAGTCGTGGTAATGGTGGTAGTCGTAGGAGTAGCAGTGGTCGTAGTCGTTACTGTAATTAAGGTGCCGAGCGTGGTAGAATTCTTCGAGATGTATAAAGCGCTAAATGAAAAAGTTGATTATCATATAATGAGAAAGAACTGGAAGAGTTTACAAAAAATAATTAAGTACGAGCAAAGGAAGAAAAGCCTTGACTGGAGATTAGCAACCCGGAATGTAAATCACTACTACCGTTTGCCAAGCTGTTGAACTCGGCTGCAGCTTTAGATGGCAGCGCTGGATATTTCCGCTGGCAGAATGTCATCAGTCTCTTGACAGCTTGCAGGTACTTGCGAGTTGTTTCATCATTCATGATGTGTGCAACACTATTGGTGTGGATTTTCTCCCTGGCCGAGCGCTCATGAATGCCAACCATAGTTACGCCAATAGGCCACGGTGCATTGCCTATACTCAGCTTGATATATTCGTTTTCTGCAGCCACATAGTCTCTCTTCCTGCAACATCTGACCATCACGAGCAATGCTTGCCAAATCTCACCAGGAAGAACCTGTAAAAATGATTCAGGATAGATGTCATTGTTTTGCTCAATAAGAGGAAACAGGTAACATCATCTTCATCAATCAAGCAAGCAGAGGTTTCTCAAACATAATCAACTTCAACTAGAGCCTGTTTGGTATCCATTAAAAAAAGCATGCTGAAAAACGTGTCTAAAAACAGAAGTAAAAAAATTGTTTGGCATGTACAGAAAAACAGTTTTTACCATGTTTGAAAAATTACTAAATTTCCTTGCTAATTTACTTTAATATCATTTTTAAGTACAATACCAACATACATTTATTACTTTATGCATCCAATCAGGGTTGAAATATCTTTAACCACCGGAAGTATGAAAAAAAACACAAAAAAGCAGACATGGTTGTTTTTTTGAAACATCTGTTTTTCTACCTGTTTTTGTTTATAAACAGACAAAAAAAAGCGCTCCCTGTTCAGTTTCTAAACAAAAAAGCAAGGTTTTAATAAAATAAATTAAAAACAGCGATACCAAACATGCACTTAAATTGAAATCACTGTAATTGAACTAGTAGAAGTTAGTTACCTTGTTCTTGCAGAATTTGAACAGTGAATGCAAGTGCACATCACACTCCTTGCAGAAGCGCACAAATTGCTGCCCTTCTGGTGTCCTCTTCCATGCCTGATCTATCTCATCAACCTCCTGATACCAATCCTCCAATAATCTCTTGAAGAATACCACAATCTCATCATCATCATCATCAGAATTATTTGCCTTCAAACGCTTGACATCCGCATTCTCTGATTTCATCATTCGCTTGCTGCCACTCCTGAACCCTAGCTTCTTCAATTCCACTGCCGAGAAACCTCCCTCTGGAACGCCGCAGTCGTCAATCTCGAACAAACCTTCGGTTAACACTCGCTTCAGTCGATCGAGCCTGGAAGCGTCGTCTTCGCCGAAGAGGGTTATGGGGTGTTTCAGAGACCGGAGGCGGCGGATTACTTCTCGGTTCGGGAGGTTGAGGCCGGAGCTGGTTTGGGGTTCGGGCTCAGATTTCCCCGTCGTCGCCCGTTGTTTGATTTCTGCTTCGAGCTTCTCTTGGTCTGTGATGATTTGGATGCGTTTTCGCTCGATTTCTGATCGATTGAAAAACTTCTTGCCTCCAATGTCTCGTGCAAGAGAGTGTCGCTGTTTTCTTATCTCATCTTTCACAATGTCCATCTCTCTTTCTTCTCTGTAGCTCCCTTTCAATTGGCGGTACGCAATTTTGCATGAACTGCATGTGTATAAATACTACAGATACCTAAACCGCATTTGCACTTAGAAGTTGGGTAAATTGGAGAATTGGACAACTTTCAGAAATAGGAGTGTATTTATTCTAGGGTAAAAGATAATTCCCGTCCCTCTATTATGAGTTAAATACAATTACTCCCATGCACTATGGTCAAATACAAATACCCCATATCAGATAGAGAGATAGTTACCCCGTTTGGAGGGTGGACATGTACCACCTTTTTGTTACAATCGGTTAGTAGGGGTTACAGTTTGACTTTTTCTGTGACCATTCTACCATTCGAAAGGTCGAATTATAAACAATGCTCATACCACCCATTTTGCCTCATGTTCTTGGTGTTCTTGTTTCGTGTTCTTGGTTCTCTTCTTCACCACATACACCACCACATCTCCACCAGCAACACCATATCACCACCACCGCTAAATCCCCACCACCACCACCACCAACAACAACAACAATAACAAAAAAAATTCACAAGAGAGTTGAGATAGACAATTGAATGTAGGCAAAATTTGCACCTTCGTGGCTGCAAAACTAACCGCCCTGCCAGGAAGGTTGCAATTTCTCAACAGCTATTAAACCGATCAAATTCATTATCGCCTAAAAAGGGTGAAAATCAAGAGAACATCAACTCAGTAACATCAGGGTTTTCAAGCAGCAACACCTTCCACCTGAATTGGAAACCCAAACGATTTAATTAGTTTGGGTTTTCAAGCGAACAAAAAGAACAACCATGATGTTTTTGCGATTCCGAAACCCAAACCAAATCTTTTGTGATGACTTTTGGTTGATCCTGTAACTTAAACTGGTGGGTTATCACTGAATTATCAGATACATCGTGAGAGTTTCTTGCTTCTCCACCCAAGAACAACCCAGAAGTTTTGAAGCTCCCATTCTTAATCAGGTGGAGCTCAGTACTCACATTTATTGCAGAGAAACCCACAAACATGAACTGTGAAATATCAAATATCAAGCTCAAAGTAGCTATCTTGAAACTGTGAAATCTCTTTAAAATATCATAAGTGTTGGACAAAGGTTTTTCTACCCAACATTGACCAAGTTTATCTCCATGTATATTTTGAATCTTTAGAGATCAAAATGTTCTAAGAACCTAGTGCTTCAATATACAAAGCCCTATTTTCATATTCTCCAATCTCTTCTCCAACTGATCAGAATCTGAGTGTGAAGTTGACCAGTTGAGAAGATTTTGTCAAAACTTTGACTTTCTGATTTGACTTATCTAATGACCTAATTGACCAAAATACCCTTCTAGCAAGTTGTTCAGATTAACATTTTAAGTCCAATGACTAAGTTTGATCAAGTTTGGCTTTCTAAAAACCCTGTTCTGCCTAAGCTGTATATGAGAGGCAAACCATTAATTTTGTAATAACTTGAATCAAACAGTCAAATCATAACTCTGGGCATGACCTCATGCCTCTGTATTAGTTTCATGACATCAGGAGTCAGTCTGTACCTATCTGGGTTGAAATTAATTAAAATTAATTGGGGGGGGGGTTGCAGTTTTGCTAAATTGTAAGGACCTGAATGTAATTCAATGAAAGTTGTAGACTTCAATACTGAGAATATCTGGGAAGGATATGGATCATGCGTTCATGTTAATGGACCTGTATAGCACATTTATAGGTCTAGGCTCAACCATGGGCTGTACTGAAGAGACTTGGTTGTCAGGGGAATTATAGTAAATATTGCTAGGAAGTCATCATGACATCAGCATAATGCATTCTTCCTTACTTAGTAAACAAGTGTAAATAGTAAACATAATTGAATGGTGTAATGGTTGCTAGAATATGGAATCAGCTCCGCTAATCAGGATACTAGGCAAGATATCAGGTAAGCATATGTAAGCTTATGTTGTTACTGCACTTTCTAAAGTTAATAGGCATATTAGCTCTCATGCATGAGTAATAGGATTATGAATCTCTATTTGAATATCCTCGGATACCTGGATGGTTACTATCATCTTCGGACGTTAGATTGTCTTTTTCTACACCTTCGGCCTGGTCTACGGGCATTAGTTCAGCCTTGAGTATTCTTTACACTCAGCTGAGGGAAGCTAGTATTATCCTATGGACTGATGATCTAGTAGGGGTGTGCACACTTAGGGTCTAGTCTGTCTGGGAGGATTGGTTTTCTTTCCTTGTCAGTAGTCAATCTAGTCTACATCACCCTCTGGATAGTAGGACTTGGAATCCTATGTATAAGGAATTGTGTGGTGGTGGTTATGAACCACATGAGATATGAATAACTGGTGAATTTATCTTGGTGATCCATGGTTGTGAGTCAAGATAATGGATGGTTATGTACTCTCTGCGTTATAAGTAACAATTAACTCTATATATCTAATCTTTGGTGTCACATTGGAATAATGAGTTGGACGTGTGAAAGTGATAAGTAAATCATTTCAAACTCTTTGAATAATATTTTTAAAGATTTATATAGTACTTAACTGATTATCGTACATTCCCTATCGTCTACATGTTTCTATAACTCTTCAGCTGAGCGTACAGGAAACTGGGATGTAGGATCAAATGCCTAGGTGTTAGTATCACAAATCTACCGTAAATACTTACAAGATAATTGTAAGTTTTGTTTCCAGAGTTTTCATCTTCTTTAATTCTGTCTCGTGACGGAATCGTTAATATTTAACTCCTTACTGAGGCTTTTATGTGGGTTAGCGGAGGACAATTCCGTGAGTTTGGGGATCTTCTGGTAGATTTCCCAGCTCTGAGGGGTAAGGGTGTTACATCCTCCGTCACTCGCAGCATTCCTTTTGTCATCTCCATGCGGAAGGGCTGCCAGAAGCCCATCAGATCATAAAACATATGGAATTTTGGCATGCACATCATTCTTGTCGCAAAGACCTCCTCGCTATTTTAGTCACCTGCTTCCTCTACTTGGATTGTTACTGCACCTTCATCTTCTAATTCCTCCACCTATGATATGAATGCGACCTCCTGTCCCTTGGAGTCTTCTTAGTGTAACAGGAGGGGATTGTCTCGCATATCCTTAGCCGACCCTTCGATCAACAGCTCTCCTTCCATGACTTTGTCCTTGATGGTCTGTCTCAACTTCCTGCATTCATTCGTGGGGTGATAGATCATATCAAAAATTTGCACCATTTTGGATCTCGTCTGGTCCCTATTCGGTGTTTTCTCCTAATCTGGTAACACTCCATCATTTCTCCACTATTTGGCTAGGGTAAAGTTGGTTGTGGCCTGGAAGTCCTCTTAAATTGCTGCGGGGAGTAGATTGCATGGACCTCAGAATCCCTTCCTCGCTTGTATTTTTAGCTCCTCACTTTGAAGGGGGTCTGGCTGTGTGTTTGTGTGGTTTTCTTCCTTTTAATATCCACAATCGGCTCGATGTTTCTGGTAATTTTGATCAATTTGGAGAAAGTGGGGATGTTGTGGTTGATTACCATCTCCTTTTATTCTAGTCGCATTTCCTGGAGGTAATGTTCCACGAAAATTCGCTATGTTATCTCTTCCGCACATTCTAAGGATTTCAGGTGAAACCTTCTTATGAAGGTTACTTCATATTCATCGTCCTTCTGTGCTATAAGTGAGAGGTGGATAGTTCTAACCTTTTTCTTATACGTTGACGAACTTGGTGTAAAACTTCTTCACCATGTCGCCCCAATGACGGATAGAATTCGGCTCCTGATACATGTACCATTTGTAAGCGACAATCGCAAACGATTTGGGGAACTCTTGCATGGAGAGGTTCTTGTCTGCATCGTCGAGTCCTAGCAGATTGATGAACCGCATTGTGTGCTCATGCGCGTTTCCACTGAGCTCGTCAATTTTCTCCCATTGTGGGGCCTTACACCCAACGTGGTTAGGCATCTGGTACACATCGATGGGACTAGGAGGCGAACATTCAGTGGTTGGAAATACACTGGGACCAGATTTGTGGCTTTCCATGAAACTTTCACCTTCTATTCTAGTGTAGACATGAAAGGAGTTGGCGTGGTCCTCACATATTCCTCGTTGGACGATCGAGTGTTGATATTGTGCATCTACGGTTGGAGCGAATCATACGGTATGTTTTCCTGGTTCTCTGGGGTCGCGCCGGGGAGCGTCCCCGATGCGGTAGCGGTGGAGAAATTGGACAGGCTCCTTCTGGTTGAAGGTTGGAAACCGTGTGAATTTCCTGGGATAGCTTTCGTATCGACCCCGGGGGAGGATAGGGCACCCCATAAGGGGGTACTGCTGAAGGAGGGTGAAGAAAATTATACGCCAATAAGGAGGTATCCCTGAAGGATGAGGATGATGAGGCACCCCTTAAGGAAGTAGTCCCGTAGGAGGGGATGGTGTTGGTAGACTCGAGCTCATAGTTGGAATATTTAGAGAGGTCTATACCGCGAGGATCTCTTTAGGCAGCAGATCACTACTCTGATCGTTTGTAGTTTCTATGTCATTCATCGCCTGTTTCATCTAGTTCAGTTGGACGTGCATAGTGACCCGCAGTGCTTGTATTGCCATTATCCCAGGATCAGTGGAAGCTGATATGATTGGACTCTCTGGTAGGCTTGTACGGGGTGATGTCATTGGGATCTATCCACAATTTGTTATCCTATTCGGCCATGTCAGTTTTGTTAGGGCTACTTGCCTCATTGTTGAGAACTGGTTCACGTCAGGTTCACCAATGTGGATAGGTTTTGCTGATAGGGTTAGGTGACTGTGTTCAGGTTTCGGGTACCACAACCACAATCTTACAAGTAGACATAGATAGTAACCCAGGGATGATAATGGAAATGCAATTAAAACAAGCATAGTGTATCAAAAAGGAGAGAGACAGCTTCCAAAGTGTGATTGACAATCAATATGATATTAACTATTGATACTAACTATGCCCTTAAGAAGAGGATACCTTCCTTGTGTATATTGGCCAGCCCCAGCGGTCATAATGGAGGTTACATGGTCGTAATGAGCTAATTGAGCCCCATTAAAGCGATTAAGCATGTCATGGCGAGGATCTCGGAAGAGCGTGAACAAGACCACAATGTATGACCGTTATACTGAGTTTGTATATACGGAGGATGTTATGAGAGTCTCTATTATGATATACAAGGGCCACAGATGGAACGAAAACCATCTGCGACTAGCCTTGTTCCAGCCTGCAAATCACTAAGTTCCCTGGCACCTGTGAGTTGCTGAGGTGCAAGGGATTTTGTCTCATGGTCTTGTGTGCTGACATGGCATGGTTTGGTGTGCACGAAGCACTGTTGGGTAAACAAATATGGATTGTTGGTTGGTCAACGTTGCTGCAGACTTGGACTATGTTTTGAACTATCTACACTTTCCGAATTTTGAAAAGATGTAGTGTGTTCTTTGAAAATTAAGAAGTTCTTTCTATTTATAGGCTACTAAAATGAAAATTCTAAACAAAATATGTACAAATTTAAATTTGTAGTTAAATTGGAGATGTACGTGTAATTTTTATACGGTTAAACTGAATAAAATAATTCAAATAATGGTGAAATTTAAATTTTGAAAAGCCGAGTATCGATGTGAAATTATTTACGCAAATATTAAGGGTGTTTCTACAATTACAAAACACTAAGGGTAGCTAATGAAGATTCATTAAAGATACACGGGTGCTAAGTGTAAATTACAAAACACAAAAGGCAAATGTTTCCCGGTTGGAAGCATGAGCAGAGTCTCTGTATAAATATTGTTGCTGCTTTGTTTCTTTATCCATTACGCTGCTACTGCCTACTGCCGCAAGAATCATAATACTCTCTCCACTTCTCTTCACTACGCATTCATCTTCTTCCTCCATCCATGACCTATTTCTTGATTTCTATTCTCTTACAATGTTAAAGTTCAAGATTCTCCAATCAAGAAAGCTCAAAGTGGTGATGACGCCGATGTCGATGGTGTCGGCAATTGCAACCATAATATGTAGCAATGGATTGTGACCAATCGTCTTCATATTCATCTTGATACATACATCATCTTTAACTTCGGCTGGCTTGAATCCTTTGACAAGAATTGGGTCCATCAAATCCTTGCAATAAAACAAGTCTTACATCATAGGCTTCCATATCAAGTAATTGGTAGCTGTCAGGTTGATCATGGGTCTCGTTGACTCTCTCATTGAACCTCGATCTAATACCACTTTGGTTGGTTCACGAGGCTGAATCAGACGACTAGAACACACAAACTACGCCAACACGAACAAGTGCGGAAAAGTAGAAGATGTAGGACACAAGATCTTAACGTGGGAAAAACCATCTAATCGAGAGGGACAAGACTACCCACAAAACTTACACTATAACAATTACAATGGGTAGACCAATCATCCACTAAAATGTGGGTAAACAAACCAGAAACTAATTAACGGGTAAAACAAAACCTCGCCGCTAGGCAAAAACCAAGCAAACTAGTTGCTAACGAATCACCTGGAATTAGCTCCTGAAAACTTCGTCGTCTTCATGAACTATCACGTCGTGGTATTCTTCTCTTGCTCGCCACACGCACGAACCAAAAACTTATCACTGACTGAGTGATTTTTTACTCATATTCTTTTGAGGGTCTACTGAAAAAAGGAACCCACATGTCTCAGAGCTCAATACGAGCACCAGAATACTCCTATCAACTATAGGTAATCTCTTTAGTGATACTGAAACAAGAGAAACCACATGTCATTAAATAGGCTATTATGGTTGCCATGGTATCAACCACAAAAAGAAAACAATTCAATTTTTTTTGCTTGCTGCCACGACTTACTTTGTCAGCTAAACATCACCGCCCAAACACACGGAAATTGGGCTTGGACCCAACACCACATAGTTCTAGAACTTTTTAGAACCATCTACCCACTTCTCTAATATCCGAGAACACTTTAGAGTATTCCCCAAATCTTCTTTAACATTCTAGATTCTAGAATAAAATGTTCCACCATTTTATAGATTGTTTCATCGTCCTCTAGCATACTCTAAATTGTTGATTTGTCAATGCAGTTTACGTTGCCGTAACTTCAGGGAAGTGGACTTCAAATTTTTACAGGGTAATAAGGAGGTAACAACAATTTCTGTATTTCTTGGTTTCTGTATATTTCAATTTGAAATAGTAATTTGTATTTGTTTTTATTTTTTTATTTTTGAAGCGCTTCTAAATTCAACTTATCTTTCTCGCAGAGCCTTGAGTGCACCATAGCTGATTTTGACCGATGGTTGGGCTTTTCTGGAATTGGATTTATCCAGTATTCTCTCTCTCTCTCGCCTGCCGTCTCTCAGTGTTGTTCTGTGCCAATCCTACATCTACTCGATCAACCTGATGTGATTCATTTTCGCCTCACATCATTGGGCAACTTCAGATTTTCCCTCGATCATATCTTTGAGGATTCGATGATGGACTAAGAGATGTAGTGAAGTATGCAATTAAGTAAGTCTGTTGTTAGTGACTCTGAGTATCATCACAATCTGTAAAGCTAAAGCAAGTGTAACATGGTTTGGAACAATTGGTTTGCTCACATACATTGTGTAGAGCTAGAGCAAAGGGTAGTAGTATCCCAGATTTGTGTTTCTTATGTGGTAATTACATATCGTAACAACTGTTCGGTCTTTTACATTGTAGACTGAGACTCTGATTGTTTTGTTTCGCATAGAGTGTGGTTGAGCATAAGTCTGACTTACAAGCATTATAAGAAACTTGATTACCAAATAAAACCAGATGCTTTAAACAGCTCTGTATAATTGTAGCATAACTTCCTTGAAAAAAAAACATTAAGGACAAGCAATCAACTAAACTAGCTATCCTTTGAGGCAGGTTATTAGCAAAAATCCAGATTTGGCTTCAACTCAACTGCTGCTTTAGAAGGCACTTTTGGATACTTCCGCTGGCAGAATGTCATCAGTTTCTTAACAGCTTGCAGGTATTTGTGCGTTGTTTCATTGTGGGCAAAACTGTTGGTGTTGGGTTATGACTTAAATTCAACCAAGGCAAAGTCAAAAGTTAGTTATGGAAAGTCAGTTATGGAAACAAAGTTGTTTCCTTCTTATTTTGAGGCGGTGCAATTGTTTTGTGCCAATTGCACCAAGTAAGTCCAGCACGTGGCTATATATAAGTGCCGTGTCCTTTTGGTTCACATACACACACGGGTTTAGTTGAAGATTTAGAGAGCTTTTGTGCGGGTGTGTTCGGGTGGGTGTTTCGGGTCGCCGCCGTGGCCGTTGCGGCCACTGCGTGCATTGTAATCGGGTTGTCTTCTCAACAAAATATCTGGTTCTGGCCGTGGATTAGCTAGCGGGTTCGTTACGAATTCGTTAGTGAACCACGTTAAATATCTGTCTCGTTCTTGTTTTGCTTTTTGTTGTTTTTGCTCGAATACCCAGGTTATAACAAACTGGTAACAGAGCTCTGAAACAGGAGTTTGTTAAAACAAACTGGTATCAGAGCCGGGGTTCCAAGATCTAGGTGGAGCCAAGATCTAGGGTTTCACGTTTTGGTGAAACTCAAAGCTAGGATTTCAGGATTCAGGTGGAGCAGGCTATCGGGAGGTTGGGTTTCGAGATTCCGCCAAGAACGATGTCTGGTTTGGCGATCAAGATCGATATGTTCGTGCGAGAGAAGCGGGTACACCCACCATCTGAAGCCCCGTGGAGGGGGCTATCCGGGCTCTTGTCGGAGTAATCTGGCGTGCATCTGATTAGGCATGCAAGGGATCTGGAAAATCCAGCACTCATTCAGTACTGGCGCGAATCTGGCGGTTCACGCGCATCTGGCGTTCTGGCGATTGACGTTCAGACGTAATCCGACTCGCGACGTGGAGCATCTGGCGTGTGAATTGAATCTGGTTCTGGCTCATGCGTTGCAGGAACTCGTCAGAGTTGGAGCAACGACATGGAGCATCTAGGCGCGTGAGATTTCGGGCACGCGAATCTGGTTCTGGTTCTGGCACGCATTATGCACGAGTTTGTTCTGGCGTGCATCTGGTTTTGGGGGCGTGTACCATGACACACATTGAGCTCGCATCTGGCGCGATCTGTTTCTGGCGAGCATCTGGCGCATCTGAGGCATACGGGGCGCATCGGGCATGACAATTTGTGGCACTCGTCATTGGTGCATCTGGTCTGAATGACATATGGGCACTTGTCATGGTGCATCTGTCTGGCGCAATTGGGCGCATCTGGAACGTATTCGGTCATGTCTCAGTGAATACATTCGAGTCTGGTTCTGGGTGAAGCACTTGTTTTTTTTTTCCGGAAGTGCAACCACATCGGGCGCATTTGTTGCAGGAACGCATGGTAGTTGGAGCAACGATTTGGCGATTCGGGTTTCGCATCAGCTGCGAAATATCTATCTGGGGAGGCGTGCTCGTTTCTGGTTCAGGGAGGCACATCCGGTTCAGGTTTGAGGAGAGAAACATCAGGTTCTGATTTCAGGTTGCTGAGTTAATTCAAGTCAAGGTGGAGATTTGTTGGGTTATGACTTGAGTTCAACCAAGGCAAAATCAAAAGTTAGTTATGGAAAGTTAGTTATGGAAACAAAGTTGTTTCCTTCTTGATTTGAGACGGTGCAATTGTATTGTGCCCAAGTAAGGCCATCACATGGCTATATATAAGTACTGTGTCCTTTTGGTTCACATACACACACGGGTTTAGTTGAAGATTTAGAGAGCTTTTGTGCAGGTGTGTTCGGGTGGGTGTTTCGGGTCGCCGCGTGCATTGCAATCGGGTTCTCTTCTCAATAAAATATCAGATTCTGGCCGTGGATTAGCTAGCGTGTTCGTTACGAATTCGTTAGTGAACCACATTAAATATCTGTCTCGTTCTTGTTTTGCTTTTCGTCGTTCTTGCTGGAATACCCAGGTTATAAGAAACTGGTAACAGAGCTGTGAAACAGGAGTTCTGTTATAACAGTTGGAACATTCATGAATACCAACGCTAATTACTAGAACAGGCCACGGTGCATTGCCTATGCTAAGTTTGATATATTCGTTTCCTGCAGCCTCGTTATCTCTCTCGATGCAGCATTCGATAATCATGAGCAGTCCTTGCTTCATATCACCAGGAAGAGCCTGCAAAATGGTTCCATGATACGGTTCATTGTATGTTGATAAAATAAAGAAAACAGATCTCTATCTATCTCTGAAAGAGTATCACTCTGTCTCTGCTCTTAGTTTCCATCTTGACTTTTATCACTATCACTGTGTCACTTTGACCCGGTAATTTGGATAGCAAAGTAATGCAATTTTTGATAATCTTTTCATGGTGTTGTAGAATAAAAGGTTTTCCATAATACGGTGAAAAAGTATCAAAAAATTGCATCGTTTTGCTATCTAAATCACCCGGTCAAGTGACCCAGATACGAGTCAAAAAGTCAGGATGGGAACAAAGAGGAGAGAGGGGGTGGTATGGCTCTGTGTGAGCACATGAAAAATGTAAAACTGGAAACAAATGCATATGGCGAAACTGAATTCACGGATGAGAACAGAAATCCATATCATGATCTGAAAAACTCTACAGAACACTTGAGAGAGGGGTTTTACAATATGTATGCAGAATGCTGATTCGATAACTGCATTAAAATTAGTCTATTTTTTTCATATTTACAGCTTTATTCAGAAGAAAGTCGTTTAAAGTGGTTATGAACTGAACACTACATGTACTTAATATTGTCTAACTTCATGAACCATCCAATGTATCACTTGGAACAGCTTCAAATCAAGAGTTAACACCAACTCCATTAACTTCAGAAGCGCAACAGGTGTACCATTTATTATCCTCTTGTCGAAAGAATGGCAGTAACATGGTTCTTAAGATTAGGTATCCCAGCTCGATAAATATCAGTGTTTCTTATATACAGTATAAATCAAATTTTCACCTTCTTCCTACTTCTCCGATTCAGAATTTGCAGAAAACAGATGCATTCAGTGAGAAAAAATTGAAATTCATGGCTGAACAAGAAAGTACTTAACGTAACTCTAAGGTTCCAATAAAGGGAAACTTGAGAAATCCAATAATCTTGCAATCATATATTTTGCTAACGAACAAAAACATGGGGCAAACAATATTCTTTTTACTAGTTTGAGCTTAATGAAAGTCCAGAATTTTGGGTACGTACTTCATAGAACACTTGAATTTTCGAGTGTTTTCATAATAGCGAAATCCATGGTTACAACTCCCAAAAGAAGGGATGTATAAGAACATGTATACGAGATGTTGATTCTATGAGTCTGATTTTATTGTTCATCCAACAAAACATGTTGAAGATACCTTAATCCACACTTACTGCTTCAGGTATGAACACTACATCAATTAGCACGGACACTTCCAGTCTTATCTAACTTAGTGAAGTATCCAAAATACCACACAATGCTGAAAACCCAAAATCCACATATCCACACACCGTCAACATCAGACTAAAATTAACAACAACTTCAAGTGAGGACTTTGGACCAAACTCGATTAACTTCAGAAGTAAAGTGTACGAATTTCGGACATCAGGTTTAGCATTTACTATCCTTGTTGGAGCATTGGTCTAACCTGAACACCTTTCCAATCATGAATTCGAAAGTGGTATGCACAGAGAAACTATGTATCATGTACTAGTATCTGTTTAGACTATAACAGTCTTCTACGTATAAAAAAACGGACTAAAATCAAATTGGCAACTATCTGCTATTAGGCTAATTGATTTTGAGTCCTTTTATTTTATTGTTCATAGTGAGATTCATAGTTCCAAGCATAGCCTAAAGGACAACCATTAAGAGAGGTACGAGATGTTGATTCAATGAGTCTGATTTTATTGATGATACAATGAAACAGACCCCTGCTTCAGCTATGAGCACAACATGAATTGGTTTGGATGCTAAAGATTGCTACCGGTCTTATGTAACCAAAAACAAAAACCACATATCCAAAAACCCTCAGCATCCAAACACCTTTACTAGAAGTGAAACATACAAATTATGGATCTTTAACCCTTCCCCCAATCATGAAAGTGAAACTACTATGCTGTTTACATGTATGTATCAAATAAACAGATTGATGAAACTAGCTAAGCTAAGCAGGTTTGGTCAACAATATTATTATTATTTATTATCTTTAATTAGATAATAAGTAACTACTATTTATGTAATTACTTAATTAATTATAAGTTAATTAATTAATTTATTTATTTGACTAGTTTAATTATATGTTTATTTAATTACTTAGTAGAACGGCCGGACCCCTTAGGTCAAAATAGTCTAGGTTAGGGTTATGAGTCTATTTATACGTTAAGTCTTATTTTGCGTATCATGTAATAAGAACTGTTTTTTATTGAGTTATTTCAGTTTATTTTTCGTAAACCCTAGTTTTAGTTCTATTCAGAGACCGTAGCTTCTGAAATCGCCTACGTGGGAGATCGAACCTTCTCCAAACAGCTTCACTATATCAGATTCTCAAACATAATCAACAGTATTGAATATCAGATTCTCAAACATAATCAACAGTATTGAATATCAGATTCTCAAACAAAATCAACAGTATTGAAACTTAAGTAGAGTTACCTTATCCTTGCAGATTCTGATCAGTGGCTGTAAGTGCTGATCACACCATCCCACATATTGCTTCCCTAAAGGCTTCTTCTTACATGTCTCATCAAACTCGTGGTACCACTCATCCAACATCATCTGAAAGAAGATGACAATCTTATCCTCATCACACAAATTCTCAAATTTCGCCTGCAACAGCTTCAAATCCGCATTGTCTCCCTTTTCTGATTTCATCTCTGCGCCCACTGGCTTAGTCCCTCTCCAAAAAACCCAATCGCAGGATTGTAAATAAATACTGATGCAGATTTACACTTCATCCACCCGTTTTTTTTTTTTTTTTTTTTGAGAAATAGTTTTTGTCGTCTAGCGGGATTGAACCCAGGACCTCATGCAGGGGCTTCCAACGCTCTACCACTTGAGCTACCACCCTAGCTCATCCACCCGATATTATGTATTCATATTTGGGTAATATTTAATCTAATTTATTAACCTTATGGCATAAAAGTCAACGCTATATTTTTCTTCCTCTTTTAGTTAATTTTTCACTTTACAGAAAAGGTACCACATATAAAAAACAATGCGAATCTAAAGTGTCAAAAACATTACCTCTCCTCCTCCCTCTCACTTTCATATTTATCGGTCTCGAAGATCTAGTTAGTTTAGCTCCCTACAACAGCGGTGGGTCTCATGCGCAAAATAATCTTTTAGGCAATTTCGGCCAATGCTCGAATAATATCATTTGAGATTTTGATTTGTTTTGAGATGTTCATGTTACAGTACTACCTGTACCGGAGAGACCTCAAATTACATGTTTGAGAGTGCAATAGAGGAATTTGGAGCTAGTTTCAGACCTTTTACATGTGAGCTTCTTCCATCATCTATTCGCAGATTTTTTCTTTTTTGTTGGATCACTACCGGCCATCTACTTAGAAACATTTTTTCCCGCCTTAGCCCCCTTTATCATTTGTTGGGGATTATCGAATTACGCTGAACTTTGCCTTAGTCCTCTTTACCTAGTGGGCCAGCTCTTGTCCCCCGACGATCTTCATTTTACGGGTTAGGAGCCAGATGTCTTACTTAAATAATACACGAAGTTATGTCGCCTCACCACAACTGTAGATTCTTCAAAAAAAAAAAAAAAAAATGACCGCTGATGCATGTGAAAATTCTATGAGCTATATGAGACAAAGAGAGTGATATATACGGTGTTTGGGAATGAGTCTGGTGTAAGCACAACTGGTAGGAATAACATATTTTGTGTGTTTGTCAATTTAATATTTTTGGACAGTTTCTGGTGTCTTGAAGTAGCTTTCAGGAAGCATTCGGGGAAATGCTTTTACGGAACCTAACTTTTTGTTATACGAAGCAGTTTTTATACGAAGCATCTTTTCAAAAATATGAAGCAGTTATTTTGTTGGAAATAAAAACGAATTTTTGAATTAAATCTGAGGAGAAAACACAAAATACGCCATATTTGAATTGTTATACCTTCGTTTCTCACAATCACCGAACTTCAACATCGTTCACGCATGGAAAGAGATTAATAGCCTCATGGATGCATCCCGTGGGGTGAATAAAGGAGATAAAGTACAATTTCTCAACATGAGGACCGGTAAGGTGATCCAGTTAATTGTTTGTGGTATTCAAAGATATGTAATCACAACAAACTATTGAATGGTGATAGAAGTTGCCCGGGTCATATTGATTATACCTCTTTCAGCCGTGGGTTACATGCTTCTTCGGATTATCCATAAAAGAGAGCACATGCTGGTGACGAAAGAATGTTTGATGCATCTGCTAGTTCGGACCTCGCACCAGCAAAATCTTGCTATATGCACCAGATTACCTCAACTACTAAGATTATATTCGATTGTGAAATGGTGGATGCTAACCCCGTGGATCATATGGGGTTCGAACTAGTCATGAAAAAATTAGTTCTCATGATCTATTGGGTGAATTTCTTATGGGCGGTGGAGATGAGTTGGGTGTTGTGGCTGTAAAGGGGTATGTTTCGATTACAAAGAGGTGTTATGAAGAATCGTGGGATATCTCCTGTGGCGATTACCCTCCAGACAAAAAGCTAAGATCGATGTTCAAATCTCGTTCGCCTGACATGTTTGCATCCGACTTTTGGCTTGGACTAGAGACGTTCCAGCCTCGTCCGAATTGGGGTTAGTTTTCTTATGTTTTTTGTTATGTCATTGTAAGTGTTTGTTTATTCCATATTTCATGTTCTTGAGGTAGGTTTCAAGAATCAAGATGGACCTTGGACCTTGGTGTCTTCTTGTGTGCTGGTTCACGAAACTGTGTTTATTTTGTCATCCTTTCCAGTTAGATCATTTCCTTGTAAGGCTGTTTCAACTATGTTCCTGATTAGTTTGGTTAGGTTTCTTATCTTGATGTAATCCTCTAATAAAATCATGTACTTATCTTTTTATCAAATGAAGTTCTTATATCCAGCCAAAAAAGTGCATTTCAATGGACTTCAATGATCTTGTGAAGAAGTTCATTTTACAGAAATGACATTTCAGAATGCAAGACTTAAAGGTGTCAATCAAGCAGGTTAGGCAGATTCAAAACGTTAACAAATGGGTTTGCCTTTAATTAAATGTCTCTAAGCTGCTCAACCTATTTAAACATTTGAGTTTTCTTGTGTAGATGATAAAGAAGTTGGTATAACTGTTAATGCATTTATGACCCATTTACAACGCCGTTTACCATTAAATGATCTTTTTAGTCTAAGTACCGCACGCTTTAAATTTCTACGGCTAAAACATGAGAACTTCATCAAACCAATTCAGAGCTATGTTACTCGAAACGTGCTAGATGTGGTACTGGGATGGAAACAAGAAACACAATAGGTGGCGGTACGGGTGCGTTAGAGGTAGGTCTCTCCAGAACATTGTTAGAACGAAATACGATTACTAAGAACAAGAAATACTAATTGGGAACAATTTCTCTACATTTACTTAAAAGGTTCCTCAGTTTTAATTAAAGTAATTTCATACTTGCAGTCTCGGATCCCGTCATAATAACAACATAGTTTTTTTTTTAAATAAATACCACTGAAAACTAGTCAATTATACATGTAAGTTATGTACTCACTCAATGAAATGTTCATGCCGATGCTTTTACTGATCTTTTCTTTATTATTATTATTATTATTATTAAGTTCCGGGTTAAGGCCAAACTATCTTCTTACTTTTTGCCTCCATAAAAGGAAGTTCCAAAGTTTATGGTCAGAGATCATTCATGTGTCATGTACACACCTAATGTTTGAAAGGAAAAAGTCAATAAAATCTCATTTTCTTCTTATAGAAAACTTATGCAAATGTCATTTTCAGTACTATGAAAACACACCCAATTTACTCATTAATACTCTGGCTGTGGGTAAATTCAATTTGGCTCGTGGGTAAACCCACCCGCCCCGCCCCGCTTGACCTCGCCTTGCCCCACCCCCACAAAGACCCAACCCACCCCGTTCAACCCACCCAGTCTCTACCCTGACCCGGGTTGAAGGAGGCTGCTTGCCCCGCGATAAAACTAAACCTTCGCGTCCCAGGTCACTCCGTTTCACCCCTGACGAAGCCAAAACCAAAGTTTGGTGTTTAATTGTAAAACAAGTCCTCTTAGATACAACTTTACACCTTAAAACACAATATGATAGAATGGTGTTCTTGATGATTCTAACAGAATATGATAGAAGGGTGCTAAGTATCCTCATTTATTTTCATCGTAGAGGTGGTGTGATGAAGTTTTCAAAACACAGGGCCAGTGAGTGTCTTTTTGCCTAAACACAGGGGTGTATTTTAACTATTTCTTTTCCAATTAAATATTACTAAATACTGGCTAACTTCCAACTCAAATTTTTTTATGTCAACAATTTTTTTTTTATTGTACAACTAATATTTATAATTACGTAAATTTAATAAAATAGTTATTAAGTTGAAATAATTAAAAAAAAATGTATATAACGTGACCCGGGTTAGGCGCCCCGATTCACCCCCAACTAGTGGGTTTTAAACCCCTCAGGTCGCGATTTCCCTTCCGGAAAACCCGCCCTGTCCCCCGAACAAACCCCTAACACGTCCCCGCCTCAGGTTACCGGTTTTGACACCTTGACTGGGACTGGGCTATGAGGGGAGCTCAGCCTGCTCTATGTCAACTATTTTAAACATTACACATTGTGATAGAGCAGTCTCAACAAAGAGTTTCCTAAAGAAATGTCTCAACCAAGAGTGTTAAAATATTTGTGAGCTAAACCCTAGAGGTGAAAGTTATGCACAAGCAATACATAGTTACATACGTACATATTGATATGACCCATAGAGTTTTAACAAAATTATAATATATATCAAAAGTTTTTATAAAAACATGATCATTCGGCTACTCACTCCAATAATCTCATAAACTCTCATCTTATTTATGCTTATCCAAACACACCCATTACAAACTTTATGGAGATACCCATGAATTTTGTACAATTGACGAAATGTCTACCCACAAACATTTTAGACTTATAGGTAAGAATCAACTAAGTGCTGTCTTATATAGACTTTTTTACATGCCATTAACAACATACAAAGAGAGGTGATATCCGCTGGAATTACTCCTATAAAAAAGAAAGAAAGAGTGATAAGAGATATTTAGTTCCTTCTTTATTTTTAGCAAAAACCAAGTAATGGGTGATATTCTATACATTTTCCTCCTACTTCCCTTGGTATGGTGGCTATTTCTTCATGTCTTTACTTTTATCTCAGAAAATACCGGAAACAAGGACACCCCACGACTGCCGCCAGGCCCGAGAGGCCTCCCAATAATCGGTAACATCTTGGCCCTTGGCAAAAGACCCCATGAATCGGTATCCCGTCTCTCCAAAGTTTATGGACCTTTGATGTCCCTTAAGCTAGGGACCATAACAACAATTGTCGTATCATCTCCACAAATGGCCAAAGAGGTCCTGCAAATACAGGATACAATCTTCTCAGGCCGAACAGTTCCGACCGCTCTACAGGTCGCCAACCACCACGATTTCTCCATGGCAGTACTTCCACCAACCGCTCAGTGGAGGCACCTCCGAAAGACGGTCAAAGAAAACCTTTTCTCCCCACGAAGCCTCAACGCCACCAGGGTCATCAGGCAGAAAATGATGCAACAACTACTTGCCTACGTACAAAAAAGTTGCGTAGAAGGTGAAGTTGTGGACATTGGACGCGCTGCATTTACAACAGCGCTTAATTTGATTTCGACCACTTTCTTCTCTAGGGAATTGTGCGAGTACCGGTCTAGATCAGCTGATGAGTTCAGCGAAATCGTATCTTCTTTAGTGGAAACTGCTGGACAAGCTAATATTGCAGATTTCTTCCCTCTCCTGAAATGGATGGATCCCCAAGGTATTATTGTTGTGTAAAAAATTTCAAATTCATAGCTATTCCAAAAAGACGTGTTATTTCAATAGTTACTTTTTGTCATTAATTGTGTCCCTTCATGAACAAATCACAAAAAAACCTTGATAAACCGAGTCTTCCCTTTCTAGTTATTTGGCTCAAGCTCTCTTCGCCGTGTCACTCTTCTTCAATCAGTTTCTTCCTTGTCCGAGTTGGGTTTGTATTTGGAGAAGACAAGAAGTGCAATCTTGCTTCTTCACCGTTGAGGGAGGAATTGTATCGGTAGATAGAATTATCAGGCAGTCCGTTGTGCACCATTTAGTGAGGAAAATTGCTATCTTAAAGATAGGCCTTAGAATGCCTTTTCATACAAATAATCTTTGCATAGCCTACATACTCATAATTTCTTCTATCTCCATTTTTCATGCATGGTCCTGTAACGCCTTAGCATACACCATTGATCTCCGCATAGCCTACATACTCATGATTTGTTATTGCTTGTGACTTTTGAAAACAGGTATAATACGCAAATCGGGACATTACCATAAAAGGTTGTTGGGGATAATCGGTGGGATTGTCGATGGAAGAAATTCACAGTTGGGACCAGATGATCCGAATGATGGGGACTTCCTAGACGTGCTACTCAAGCTCAGTAAAGAGGGTGATGGGAGGCAGCTGAAAGATGTCCAAATAAAGCACCTTCTTATGGTGAGTTAGCAAAAATAAATACAGTAATGTAGTTCCATTCTTATGATCATTTAAAGTTTCAGTTTTTCTCCTGTTTTCCATGCTGGCTGCAAGTGCTTACCTTCACACAAATGGAACTTTTGTTTTTGACAAACTTAGGGCACCTCCAACCGAGTGAGGGCAAGGGGAGAGGAGGAAAGGGGGTCTCCAACCGAGTTAGGGGAAGGGAAAGGAAAGGGCAGTGGCAAGGGAGCGTGGGTGAGGGGAGAAAGGATAGCATTTGTTGATTACCGTTTTGATAATTTTAATTATCGTTTGGATTTTACCTTTATAGAGAATTGCATGTTTATTAAAATTATATTAACAAAATAATTGAAACGCAATTATTTAATATTTTTATACAAAATTAAATTTCTAATTATATTTTTGGTGGTCTAATTCATTTTTTTTTTTTGTAATTTGTCATTTTCTGTTTTGTAGCAATAGTTGTTTTCCATTTTTGGATAACAACTTTCTATTATTATTATTATTATTATTATTATTATTATTATTATTATTATTATTATTATTATTATTATTATTATTATTATTATTATTATTATTATTATTATTATTGTTATTATATTTTTCAGATTTTATGTATCAATTTATTTGTTAAACTTACTACTATTATTTGTTCAGAACACAAAAGTTGATACAAGACTCATACTCTTAAACATCCAATTATATTGATTTAAGAATTAATAGCACGATTTTGGTCAAACAAAAAGCATTGGTGCAGTTGTACAAAATTTATAGAACAACAATTTACTTGAATCATGTAGAAAGAAAGACTTCTATTTTTAATATCATATGTTTGGAGAGAATTATATAGCATATTTAGCATCAATATGCTACTTTTCTTTTGATATTAGCAATTATTTTTTAATAATATTTATGACATTGAAATAGTTGATTTGTTTGTTTTTTCACCCATAATTTACTGTTCTCTTGTATTTTAAAGTCATTTTGATACTCCTAAATGAATATTTATGGAATTCGATGTATCAGTATATAATCATCATTTTTTGGCTTTTAAATAACAAACATTGAAATGGATACATACCTGATCTTCTTTTATATTCTAAGTTATTAATTTAATTTTAAGGGGACATTTTCAATTGAGCTAAAAATAATAACTAAGTTAACTTATTAAGTTCAATGGGCTGATATGAATTCAACCCGCACCCGAATTAGTTGGTGTGCATTTGGGCTTGGACGGGCTGACAAAGCTCCTAACTCTTTCTGGGCTGGGCTTGGCCTCGACAGAACTCGAGCTTCGGCAATGACAGGGGTGTCAACTCGTCCCTGCTATTAAATATGGAATTTTCGCAAACGCTCGTTCTGCTATTATATATAGATAGATAGATATATAGATTGATATTGTTAATAAAAGTTGGATTCAATTTCATAAATAAAGTTATTCGGTTTGAGACAGTAATATAACTGAGAGGACGACTTAAAAATAAGTGAGCCCTTGAAGTGAATGGGAAATACTTCAGTTGGAGATGATCTTGGGGAGAGCTCTTCTCTTCTGGGGCTATATAAATGCAATATCTTCTTCCAGTAGAATCAGAAACTATCTTCTTCCCTAAAAAAAAGGAAAATAAAAAACTATCCTCTTAAAGTCTCAAGATCACCGGATCGTGCCTTTTCTCACTGTGCCTTTTGTATGCAGGATTTGTTCATTGCCGGCACGGACACGGTTTCAAGCACAGTTGAATGGGCCATGGCAGAGTTACTCAAGAACCCCGACAAGATGGAAAAAGCTAAAGCCGAGCTCAAGAACGTTATTAGAAATGATGATGATGATGGGATTGTGGAAGAATCAGATATAACTAAGCTTCCTTACCTACAAGCTGTTGTGAAAGAAACCTTAAGGCTTCACCCACCAATACCATTCCTAATTCCTCACAAAGCGCAAGGCGACGCAGAGATAAACGGCTTCTTCATTCCCAAGAATGCACAAGTATTTATCAATGTGTGGGGTATGGGCCGAGACCCTGACATATGGTCGGACCCACTTTTGTTTACCCCCGAAAGGTTCCTTGACGTTGTTGATGATGATGTTATCATATGGGGGACAAAAAAATTCGAGTTGATTCCTTTTGGGGCAGGAAGAAGGATGTGTCCTGGACAACCTCTGGGTTCCCGGATGGTGCATTCTATACTCGGCTCCCTCCTTTTATCCTTTGACTGGAAGCTTGACAAGGGAATGATGAAGCCCGAGGACATGGATATGAGCGCATCATTTGGATTCACGCTACAAAAGACTGTACCTCTCAAGGCTATTCCAATTAAAAGTTGAATAATAATAACCACTAGCTAGCAAATAATCCTGTAGCAAACAATGACCTACTGTGTCCAGTGCTTGAGAATAAGAGTTTGAAGAACATCTGATCCAACACATTCTATAAATTAAGCAAAAGGTCGACGTTTGTCCCAACCACTTTTAACATTCGTTTCTCATGTTTGTTCTCTCTCCCGGTTTCTTGTTTTCTCTCACATTTCTTGTTGCACGCACAAGAACAGATGTCTTTATCTCTTCATTTTTCTTCCCCTGTTGTCCACTTTTATCATTCATTCTCCTCCGTAAATTTGTCTTGTAAATTAAGAGTTAACAACTTGCCTCTTTGGTGGATGAAATGAGTTTGTCACCAGAACGGAAACCTTGCCTTTTTAGGTATTCCTTTGTTATTGTTTGGGGGAATTGAAAATCTCGTAAAAATATATTTTGAACTCACATGGGAGCATTTGTTGATGAAATACAGGACTTTGAAGGGCAATCAGAAGTGTGTACTCTTTTACCCAGCTTGGTAATGAATTCATAGAAATTGAAGAATTCGGCGTATTCAGAAATTGAGGAAATTCAGAATTGGGAGTTGAAGTTGAAATTTATTTGTAGAGATCAACAATTTTGAGAAATTAAAGGGGCTTGTGTGTGAAAGGATAGACCATACCAAAGTGAAGTTCTTCTCAGTTGTGAGGCGGTGAGGAACTTTGGCTGTGACTGTAAACGAGATCAACCAGTTTGTCATTTTAGGCGCGACACATTGGCAACATTGGCATTTTATGTTCTTCTACAGGTAGATTCATGCCATGTCTTATCTATGCTTCTTAGTGTCCTTGTGTCAAAATTGCCTGAAAATCTATTACCCTATCTGGATATGTTAGTATTTTTCTTTTTTTCAAAATACCACAACACCATTACCATCCAAAAGCTATTTGATGGGGGGAAAACTATTTATGTAGAATAAACCAGTGACTTAGTTTTCCATAACCAGTATGTTCTATACAAAAATTGCGATATTAAGATCTGAGGGAAACATATTTTTCACAATTAGTTCCCGCAGTTCATTCATCCATATGCAGACTTAATGTGTGCAAAGTGTTTTATAAAATTCATCAGCTACTCCTATGAACCATAAAGAGTGATAAGAGGTGGTTCCATCTTCATGAAACTGAACCTACTAATGGACTTCCTATACTAGTTATTCACACTTACCTTGGTCTTGTCATGCTTTCACATCCTTCTAGTTCGTTTCAACTCAACCGTTACAATGTGTTAATTGTTCTTTCACATCCTTCCTCATAGTAAGTGCATCTTCTCAGAATGTTGTAAAACTGCTCTCAAGCTATGGACATCACCACTTCTGCTTTTAAATCAACCATTACAAATGTGTTAATTGTGTATTCATTAAAAACTAGTCCTCCTCAATTAATCTTTTAACCAAGCTTTGTACCAGGATCTGTTCATTGCAGGGATCAACACGACTTCAAGCAAAGCCGAATGGGCCGTGGCAGAGTTACTAAAGAACCCTAACAATAAGATGAAAAAGCTAAAGCCGAGCTCAAGCGTGTTATTGGAAATGATGGCATAGTGGAAGAATCAGACATCGCTAAGCTTCCTCACTTACAAGCTATATTGTGAAAGAAATCGTAAGGCTTCATTGATCATCTACCCTGAACAGGCATGGTTTGTCCTGGGACTCTCTATCCATGAGAACGTAGCCCTTGCCGGATGGTGCATTCTGTGGGCCGGAACAGTCAATTTGAAAGTTTTAGTTGAGAGGTCTTCTGAAATACAACTACAGTTAGACCAAAAGGATGTGCATCTTGTATGGCTTGTGAACAATGTAGGTGTACTATCTACCTTATATAATGGTTGATGTGTTTGGTTTATAAATGATTTGGACCATTATTGTTTTAATTTTTATTTTCTCATGTAATTGAATACCTCACAAATAATGTAAAATGTATATACATGTACACACACGCGCGTAAATTCGCCGCACCCACCCCGCACCACAACCCCTAATTTCTAGAAAATTGCCGCAGCCGCACCCTTGCGTCTTAGATTCCCACTAGCTGAAAATCCTGCAACTCATGATATGCCAGGATTTGGGAGATGAATGGATGTGTTTCTCACTGTATGGTGCTTGAGACTAAAAGGAAAATCAGACATGGGCTCAAATTTCTTTCTTGTTTTGATGTACGATATTATTCAAAATGTGTTCCAAATATGCAAGTTGTAATCCTCTTGAATCACAATGCCTTGGTATCAATGAATATTCACCTAATACTTTAGCGCAAACAGAGGTATTGAATATCTATTTATTCTGTCACATCCGGGTTGTGTCTTGAGTTTTTTTTTCTATAATTCATTGTAAAGATTTCAATAACACCGATCAATCTATTGTTGGACTTTAACTGATCAAATTAGTCTCACATTCTTTAAAAGATGTGCTGAGGATGGTTTTAGAATCCATGAGATACTATTTATGAAATATTTACTACTTAGCTCCCATCTATTCAGTACATGCCTATATGGTTTTATATGATCATTCCTCGCACTTTAGAAGATCCATAAATCAAGCAGCAATAACTAAATTTCATATAGAAAATGAAGGAAAAGCGTGGGTGAAGTGTAGCACCTTTCAACTACTCCCATTCAGTAAATCATCGGCTATACAGTATATCGTGCATTGAGTTGACTGAAAATTCTTCTAGAGGCACCAGAGCTGAAGTCTGAGGTTCAAAGTTGCGAAGTCTCCCAAGTCCCAACAAGTAAATGGAACACTCCATTTAGAAGACTAAGTATCACCACCTGCTAGCAGAATGAAAGTGAGCAGTCAGAAGATAAGAAAGGCATTTTCATGTAGAAATTACGGTTTATCTAAGAGAATAACGCCTTCTTTTTATCTTCAACTTTTTCGTAGTGACGTGCCATATTAGGACTTTGATAATTCATTAAATAAGAACCTTATAAAGCTAGCAATCGTCGAATGTCATCCATTTGAATTGGACATATCATGTTGGTAACATGCGTGTCACCTCAAGTGTCCACCCAGTATGTTGCATACATAACTGAATTCAGGTCAAGAATCCTAATTCTTGTCTGTTCATATCTTTCTAATAAAATGTTAAGACTGTAACAGTTTTGGATGTCTTTGTTTCGTCACCACAAAATGTGTGAGGCACGATGATCCTATAAATATTAATATATGATCGCAGATTCAGAGAAACTATACCACTGAAGAGGAGAAAAAATGGATTTAATTTCATTATTTCTTGTGTTGTCCTTTACTTTGGCAGCTATCCATGTCTTCATGTCCTGTTCAGGTGGCCGAAATGGCGGCGGCACCATCCAACTGCCTCCAGGGCCGAACCCTCTTCCAGTGATAGGAAACATTTTAGCACTTGGCAAAAGCCCCCATCAGTCACTATCCTGTCTCTCAAAAATTTATGGCCCTTTGATGTCCCTCAAGTTGGGAATGAAGACCACCATTATAGTTTCTTTGCCGAAATTAGCTAAAGAAGCACGATCATGTCTTATCTGGCCGGCCAATTCCAACCTCTGCCCACGCCCTAGGGCACCACCACTTCTCCATAGAGTGGTTGCCGGTGTCGGATTGATGGCGGAACCTTCGGAGACTATGCAAAGAGCGCATTTTCTCGATCCAGAGTCTTGATTCTACCAAGAGCCTGAGACAACGAAAGGTGGTGCAGTCAATGAAACTAAGCACTTAATTCTTGTAAGTACTTTAAATGTGTCCTCATTTCCGTAAATCCTAGTAGTTTTAAAATTTGCATTCAATGTTTCCTCCGTCGACTGCTAAAGATTTTAGTAAACCTAAGTGCTAAGTGGCTTTGGACAGACGTAACTGGAGGAGTTTGATCTGGGAATTCTTGGACTCTTGGGTTAAAGATGATCTTATATCTTCCCCTCATATGTTTATTAGGAGTTCCACTCCACAAAAAAAGACCGCGAATGCCTGAAAAAGGTTTCTGATTATGCTTTTTTCAGTTAGGACTTATTCATTGGAGGTGCAGACTCGAGCTCAAGCACAGTTGAATGGGCTATGTCCGAGCTACTAAAGAACCCAGACAAGTTGACAAAGGCTAGAGATGAGCTGAAAGAAATCATTGGCAAGGACGGGACAATGCAAGAATCATACATCTGGAGGTTGCCTTACTTATAAGCTGTGGTGAAAGAGACTTTAAGACTGCATCCAACAGGCCCATTATGGTTCCCCACAGAGCAGAAGCTGAAACAGAGATAAGTGGCTACTTGGTTCCTAAGAACGCAGAAATACTTGTTAATATATGGGGTATGGGCCGAGACCCGGACATATGGCCCGACGCAGATTCATTTATGCCAGAGAGGTTCATTGATCAAGAGATTGACTTCAAGGGCAAACACTTGGAACTTATTTCTTTCGGGAGTGGAAGAAGACTTTGTCCAGGAATGAATCTGGCTTACAGGATGCTGCATCTGATTCTTGGCTCTCTTCTTTTATCGTTTGACTGGAAGCTTGAAGAAGGTGAAGAAGGTTTGGATATGAGTGAGAAGTTTGGGTTAACATTGAAGAAAGCTATACCTCTCAAGGCTATCCCGATTCAAGGGTGACTTCAAATTTAAATAATAATAGTTACTATCCTGGGTTATGCCATTTCGTACGTGATCTATGTATACTCCCTTACGTTACAGAGTCAGTACTCGTGTATTTGTTGCTTGTGGAATGTGTGGAAAATTTTATAAAAATAAATAAATGAATAATCTTGTATTAATATGGAAAATTGCATCCCATCTCATTCCATTTATAGCCCATATTTGTCGCTTTTTCGTTTTTTCTCAAGAAAAGCCTGTTATTCCCCTATTATTCCATAGGAGAGATATTATCATTGACAATATGAATGGACTCCATTCCGAACGATAAAACCACTCAACGATCCATTTTCTTTAGAGCTAAATTATGAACACTGCATGTGAGGAATATCGAACATGATATATCAGCTTCCTTCAGTTTTGATGTACAATACTATTATTTTCTAAGTACCTGAATTTTCCTCTCACTGCCTCGTTAGAAAGAAAAAAATGTGAATATTTTAGTCTTACAAATGCATAACGTATCAATAGTTTTGTCTTATCAGTGTTGTTTCTGAAGATTTATCTAAAATTTATAGCGTCAGCATTTGACGGGTATCGGTACTTAGTGTCCTTATTAACCATTTGCCTGAAGACTCTTAGTGTCAACTTTTATTTGACAGAAAAAAAAGCTAATACCAGAACTGGTGCTGACTGATTTATGTTATGACTTACTCAGCTAGCATTGTGAAAAGCTCGTCCAGTTTCATGTGTAAATAGTTTCACTTGTCAGCAGATACTTCCTTTGAAATATGAGTAGTTTCAGACTTGGTAGGTCTAGCTGAATGGAAGGTGGAAAATTGCTGAATAATTGAATAGTGGGTGTTGAATTACAAAGCGAACAGCTAGCCAGTCCAATTGGTGGTTCTAATTCTTTTTTTTTTTTTTGGTACAAAAGAGGAGCTAGAGCTCAAACCAACAGTCTAACACTACCTATCCCTCTCTTGTCCAGTTCTAAAACATGAATACAAGAAGAAGGAATTTCAAACAAAATACAATGCAAATCACATTCAGCTTTGGCCATGGCATCAGCTAGAGCATTAGCTTCTCTCCACACATGTCTAATGTGACTAGAAGTAGCAAGCAGCAATTCTTGAATAATCTTCACCAGAGGCCAGTAGGGTTTATCCACACCACCCTGAATAATCACTTGACAGGCTTGCAAAGAATCAGTTTCTAACAAGACATTGAAATACTGCTGCTGCTTGATCAGCTTCAAAGCTCTACAAATGCCCACAACTCTCCAGTAAGCACAGAAACTGAACCCAGCAACTCCTTAAAACCCCAAATCCAATTACCTTCATTATTTCTGGCAACCACCCCAATAGAAGCTACAGAACTAATAGCAGAAACTGCACAGTCCACATTTACCTTGAAAATACCAACAGGAGGTCTCTCCCAAGCAATCAAAACAGGCTTAGAAGGCAAGTTAGCTGGATTAAGAGTACTAGCTTTCTCCACAAACTCAGCTTGATGAAGAATTGAATTCAAAGGAGATGGAGGAAGAGTAAAATCAACTTCATGCAGGAGCTTATTGTGCCACATCCAGATAGATGTGGCAGCTGCTAAGAACACCACAGTCCACTCTTTAGAAGAATGCACTCCAATATCAGTCTTCTTAACATTCAGCTCAATCCAATCAACAAGAGAGCTTTGAAAGAACAGTTCCCAGTACTCAGGAGCTACCAATTCTCTCCAAATTGTAGAAGCCCAACGACAGTCTCTAATGGCATGCAAAGAGGTTTCTTGATCATGATTACATATAAGACAAGAAGAATGAGAAATAATACCTCTACCAGCTTTAAGTTTTTGAGTACATAATCTGTCATGAAGCAGCAGCCACAAAAAACTCCTCCACCTTTGATGACCCTTAACTTTCCATATGGATTTCCATAAATGCCCCTGACCTTCCACAGCATCATTCTTAACCAATTCTCTGTAAGCTGAAGAGACAGAGTAATTCCCAGAAGCCTCACCCAGCCAGGTAGGAGCATCAACATCATTATCATCCTCAGACAGAACAATCAAAAGCAACAATTCAATCACATAATTTGGAAGAATTTGATCCAGAAGATGGAAATTCCATCCTACCCCTGTGATCCAGTAATCATTAACAGAAAGCAACAAGTCTTCATCAGAGACAGTGTGAATTGCTAAGTCAATTAATTTAAACTTACCCAGCCACTGATCCACCCAGAAGAGAGTCTTCTTGCCATTTTAACCAAACTCCCAGCACCACTCTTCACAGTCTGCATAGCTGCAAAGATTTTTTTCCAACTCCTAGAGTGATACACTTTAGGGGTATTATCACTATATTTATCATTTAAAACTGTAGCTAAAAGAGTAGAAGGATCATTTTTAATTCTCCACCCCACTTTAGCAAGCATTGCAGCATTAAAAAGTTTGAGCTTTTTAAAACCCAAACCCCCACAACTCTTATCCATCTGAACCTTATCCCAACTAAGAAGGTGAATTCTAGATTTAGTAGCAGTACCTCCCCACAAGAAACTCCTACAAGTTTTGTCAATATCATCCACAATAGAAGCTGGAAGCATAGTTGACTGCATAATATAGCAAGGAATTGCTTGTAAAACAGTACTAACCACTGTAGATCTTCCAGCTAAAGAAAGCTGAGAAGCTTCCCACCCAGAGAGTCTTTGCCTCACTCTATCCACCACAAACTGGAAATCAGAAGCTTGGCAAGACTTATGCAAAAGAGGCACACCCAGATGTTTCCCCAAATCTTCTGTAAGACTGATGCCAATGATATCACTGAGCCCTTTAGCCACATTTCTAGGTACACATTCAGCCACAAACAATTTGGATTTTTCAAAATTTATAGATTGCCCTGTATCACTACAGAAATCATCAAGCACCTGCTCCATCACCTTAACCTGAGCTGAAGTAGCTTTCCCAAACAAGATCAAATCATCAGCAAAAAACAAATGAGTCACAGCTAACCCCCCCCCTGGAGCATTTAACACCTTTCCATAATTTCTTATCAACAGCTTCTTGTATTTTTTGAGCTAGAAGTTCCATAGTCAAAAGAAACAGATAGGGAGATATAGGATCTCCCTGTCTCAACCCCCTTTCAGGTTTAAACTCCTCAAGCTTCTCACCATTCCATAAAACATGCATGTGAGAAGTAGTCACAGAATCCATGACAAGAGAGACCAAATTAGAAGGCAGCTTCAGCTGAAGAAGCACAGAATTTAAAACTGACCATTTAACCTTGTCATAAGCCTTGGCAAGGTCAATTTTTATAGCTAGACCCCCCTTCCTACTCTTCATATTCTTCAAACTATGAAGCACTTCTTGAACTAGAACAATATTATCACTAGCAAGCCTTCCTTGAAGAAAGCTGAACTGATTAGGATGAATAATTATTTTCATAATTGGCCTCAATCTCATGGTTATCAGCTTAGTGATTATCTTTAGAGACACATTACACAAGCTGATAGGCCTGAGCTGATGAAAAGAGGAAGGACAATCCACTTTTGGAATAAGAGCAAGGAGAGTGGCATTGATACCTTGAGGCAGCTTTCCAGCAGATACAGCAGTTCTAACCATATTGGTGAGAGAAGAACCAACAATGTGCCAGTATTGCTGATAAAAAGCAGCAGGAAACCCATCCTCTCCTGGGCTCTTGAAAGCTCCCATAGAGAACATGACACTTCTGACCTCTTGATGAGAGACCTCAGCAGTTAACAAACTCAGCTCCTCATTAGTTAAAACAGCACCATTCCAAAGAACCTCCCTACTAACTTGATTGTCCTCAGCATAAAGAGTCTTGAAATGTTGAGTAACAGCACCCTTCAAAATAGCAGGATCCTCACACCAACTCCCATCAGCCAATTTCATTTGAGTGATCTTGTTCCTTCTCCTCCTGACAATAGTAGAAACATGGAAGTACTTAGTGTTTCTATCACCCAAAAGCAGTTTACTAACTCTTGCTTTTTGAAACCAGAACATCTCTTCATGAGCCAACACTAAACATAACATTTCTTGAAGCTCAACCTCAAGTTTCAAAAGAAATGGATGGATTTTTATAGCCATAGCTCTTTGAACACCATTCAACCTAGCTAGCAGCTTCCTCTTTCTCCAGAAAATATTGCCAAATACATCCCTGTTCCAAATTTTTATATCAGCAGTAATATCTTCAACTGCCTTAGCAAGCAGCACCTCCTTATTCCATTTCTCAGCCACCAAATCACCAAACCTCTCATCAGAGAACCAAGCAACTTCCATTCTAAAAGGTCTAAGTTCCTTATTTGAAGCACCATTCTGCTCTAGCTCAATAACAAGTGGGTGGTGATCAGAACTAATCTTAGAACCATGTCTAACCACTGCTTCAGGGAATAAAAGCCTCCACTGTTCATTACAGAGAGCTCTATCAATCCTCTGACAAATTCTAGAACTCACACCATGGGAATTAGACCAAGTAAATTTTGGCCCCTCAAACCCCATATCCATAAGACAACAAGTATCAAAACAACTAAGCATCTTCTCACAGCTTTTGGAAACCACAGGCCTTCCACCTCTCTTCTCAGCAGCAGAAGCCACTTGGTTGAAATCCCCAGCCACAAGCCATGGCAAAGACACTCTGGAGGCAAGATCAGACAGATAACTCCAGAGAGCATCCCTAGAATAAGGAATGGGGCTAGCATATACAGCAGAGAATAACCAATCAGGTTGATTGCATCTCCTAATAAGGCCAGTAAGAACCTGTGCATTTGAAGACAAAACCTCCACCTCCACCTCAGCACTTTTCCAGAAAAGCCAGATACCTCCTGAGAAACCCTGGGCCTCAACCACTTCAACTTTATCAAACAGAGTTCTTCTGCAAATAAGTGAAGTATGGCTACTAGAAACCCTAGGCTCAACTAGAACCATAACAGAAGGAGTATGAATTCTACATAATTCAACCAGTGAATTTATCGTATCACTATTTCCAATTCCACGACAATTCCAAGTAAGGATCTTCATTGGAAAGGATATATGATTTGGGTCAGTGAGAGACCTCACCTGTTCCGGCGACAGAGCACCCTGCTGGGACATCTCCCCGATTGCTTGAATTAAAATCCGGCTGCGCAACGGGAGCGCCAGTCTCATCTCCGCCACACCCACCAAATCGGAAGGGATTGAGAAGAATTTTTGGAGCGAAAACTCCACTAGATCGATGTGCGGCCCCACTAGGGTTTTTACCGGCCTCATCCCGTCGTCTATCAATGGAAACACCACTTCCCCTAGCTCCAGGCGCTTGACCAGAACGCGCTGATCCGCCATTAGAACCTGCCTGATTACCAGTCTTTGAATTTGAGTTCAATTGAATCTCTGCAAGAGGCTTGCGAATCGAGTTCAGATTAGGGTTCTTTCCCCCCAAATCAGAAGACAAAACACCACGCCCCTTTTGCTTGGTACTCCGCTGACCCGACCCGCCAGCTGGCAGCCTCCTATTGGTTCCTGGCGTAACAACCTCCCCTCCAGGGTGAAATCCCCTGCGATGCGGAGCATTCTCCAAATCAACATCCAACGCAGAAAATCTAGATCCAAAGGCTCCTATCGCGCCAGCTGTACCACCAGGAGAAACCACATTCCCCGTCTCTACAGGTTCCATCATCTTCTATGTCACCGAGACATCCCCAACCGCCGCCGTCGGTTGCGACGACTGTTTACCGGCCGGCTTCTTCTTCTTCCGCCGTTGAGCTATCATCCATTTACCAAATTTCGGCTCCGGCGATTCAGACAGCACTGTCTCCTCCTTGTTCATCCCTTCATCCTCTACCTCCCTGTTAGCCAAAACAGAGTTCTCCTCCGTCGAGCCCATCGCCGGACAATACTCCTTCCTGTGCCCATAAGTACCACACTGAAAGCATATAAGACCTAAACCTTCATACTCAACATGTATTTTCCGTCCGTTAACCCAGATCGCCGGGACGAGACTTCGACTTAGATCCAACTCAACACAGACACAAGCGTATTTCCCACGCGCCGCCGCAAGAGTGATCTTATCAACACGAATCGCCTTCCCCAGCAAACCTCCCAGATCTAACAGAGTATCCTCATCAAAGTATTCGACTGAAATTCCACGAAACCTGATCCACACCGGAGTGATTACCTTGTTACAGGCAAACGGATCAAAATCCGGCAACCATTGCTGCACAGTAAGGTAATTACCCCTAATCATCCATGGTCCATTAAGCAGGACATGCTCATAATCCTCCTTGCAATAGAATCTCACACAATAGTAGCCATTATCAATATCGGTGAGTTCAAAACCTCTAAACAATTTCCATTGAGCTCTCAACCGCTCATATACAAACTTAAATTCAGGTTCCTTACCTAGAACACGAAAAATTAGAGCCTTACTCCATGGTTGATGAAGCTTACGTAGCGCAGAACCTGCAATCCGAACTTGAATTCGTCCGTCAGCGTCAAGTTCCGACGAAAACCCCGACGAATCACCACCAATTTCAAATAGATTCCGAGTTGAATCGTCAACGTAGATCCCTACCGGAGGTTTCACAAGCGCCGACGAGAAACTCCTCACTTCTAGCCCCGCATCTACATCCGAGAGATGGCTAGAAGGCATGAATCTACGCTTGGAGCTTGAAGAACCAGAAGAATCCATCACCGCCGTTGCCGGCGGCGAAGGAAAACGAGAAACAGTTGGAGATTTCGAAGAAAATTCAAAATCCATGATTATCGGAGGGAGAGAGCATTTCTTAGAGAGAGAAAACTTTTTTGTTTTACACAGTTTCTGGTAAACTAGATCCTTCGATGATCGTGGTTCTAATTCTTTTCACTTGTAGCTTAAGTTGGGAAAAAGGACAAACAAACGGTCACATTAATCAAATCTATTGTTGGACCGCAAGTAGTTCAATAATTAGTCCTTAAGTTGCAGAAAAGATGAAGCATCTAACCGGTATTACTTAATTAGAGCAACTACAACAGCTGGACTAAAGCAATCGTGGGACTAAATTAGGCCTAAAATCATGAAAAATCAACTCCAACAACTGCACTAAAAGGAGGACCAAATTTGATCCAACATCCGAATTTGCTGTTCATAACAATTTTGAGCAAATTATGTTTAGACCTATCCAAAAACTTAATTACAAAAAGATTATGATATTTAAAAATTGTTATTATCAACTCAACGATTTAATTACGAAAACTAGTAGTAGGAGTAGTAGTGGTAGAAAGTAATAAAGCAGTCAGAGTAACTTATATTACGACATCATGTTAAAGTAACGTCACAAAATTTTAAGGCAGCAACAAATTTAACCATGGGACGAGCCTACTATATTAAAGTGGCTCTTATGATTGACGACACCTCTTTTTATGCAATCGGTATGACTCTTTAACGACAAGTGACCATGAACAAAAATATTACTTGGTTTGTTTCTTATCTTTCTTTCAGTTTTGACTTTTTTCATCCGTATGCACGTCACTGTGATCCGATAATTTGGATAGCAAAACTATGCAATTTTTCGGTAATTTTTCATGGTGTTGTAGAATAAAGTTTACTGCACAAAATCATGAAATTTACCAAAAGATTATATCGTATTGTCAATCAAATCATCGGATCAAAGTGATTTGATGAATAGTGATAAAACTCAAAAATGGAAGAAACAGAGGAACATGCATTAAATATCAAAAAATGCAAATTCTCCTGTGAATTAAATGGAATAGTGTTAATCAACATACCTCTCATTCTCAGTGAGATTTCTATTTGTCAATATGTGAATCATCTGAAGAAGCCTGCCAACCAACATGTGAGGCTCCAAAGGGAAAGCAAACAAAGAAACAGCCAGATAGATACCAATGGTAGTATTTTTTTTTAATCCACGACCAGGCCATTAAAACATTCTCAGCTTCAACTACCTTTTTCTCTACTTCATTCACAACACACACACAGAGACACAACCCCACCACAGATCTCAGATCAGGAGTTCAAAAACTACTACTACTCAGCCAGATAGATACCAATGGACAGCAAGACTACCGCGGCCGCTGTCTACCTAGCTGCTATTCTGCTTGTCACTGCCGTTGAATCTGCCACTCCTGCTCCGGCCGCTGCCACGAAGTATGTAAATCACACAGTTGGTGGCGTTTCTGGCTGGTTCTTCAACACCACCACCAACACTAGCTCCGCCGATTACTCTAAATGGGCCGCCGCAGAGACGTTCAGCCTCGGCGACTTCTTGAGTAAGTCACACTTCATTTGATTGAATCTGGAGAATTGGGAGCGATTAAATTGATTTCCCCCAAATCATCTCCTCCAGATCTAAACGGATTTAGGCTCCGTTTGGTTGGTGGTAAAACATTTTCCCTTGTTTTGGTGCTGTTTGGTTGGAAGTAAAATATTTTCCCTAAAATGATGTAAAATGATTTAGACATTCAAATCTGTGAGCCATTTTCTGAGAGTGAAGGAGCACAACACTCATACTAACACATCCACCACTACCACGGTACCACCTACCTCCACCGCGATCAATCACCGCCACCCATCACTACTATTTCCGTCACAGCCCATTGTTTTGGCATAAGTCAACCAAGAAAATAATTGCACGGAAAATTTTTTTCACACAAAACAAATTACGCGTAAAATATTTGCCCTTGTAAAATATTTTTTCTGGAACCAAATAGTCTTGATAAAACATTTTTCTGTAAAATATTTTCCCTTGTTTTAGTGTTTTGGTCCTGTTTGGTTGGAAGTAAAATGTTTTCCCGAATGTAAAATGAATTACACATTTCAAATCTGTAAGCCATTTTCCTCTCATTTTCCTGAGAGTGAAGGAGCACAACAACTCATACTAACAGTCTAACACCCCCGCCACCACAACCCATCACCGCCACCCACTTTCACTCTCCGGAAAATGCCTTATTGAAATGTGTAAATCATTTTACATCATTTGAGGGAAAACATTTTACTGCGAACCATCACTGTCATTTCTGTCGCACTGTTTTGGTAAGAGTCAACCAAACACGAGAAAATAATTCCATAAAAAGCTATATTTTCTCTTGTAAGACCCAAACAGAGCCTTAGTGTTTTCGCATTAAATTGATCCGACTGTGAATTGATTTTTCAAAATCAGTTTCTGATCTGCTTATTCTTCTTCCTAATTGTGCAGTATTCAACACGAACACGAATCACTCGGTGGTCCAGACCTACAACGAGTCGACATACCGGAGCTGCACCTCCGACGACGCCCTCGACAGCGACACATTCCTCTTCGGCGGCGGAAACAACGATTTCGGCCAGCTGGAGACGATCTCTGTGCCGCTGACCATCGAAGGGAACAACTACTACTTCTCCGACTCCGACGACGGTGTTCAGTGTCTCAAAGGAATGGCATTTGAGATCAAGGTGAGTCACGGACTCGGTCTCCCACCGAGTCTCAACCATCCTCCGCCGCCGGCTTACGTCGCTCCGCCTCCGTCGGAAACCGACGCTCAGGCGCCGCCCGTGACGGTGATCGGGCAGCCGAGCGGCGGTGGGAGTGCTAACGTGCGCTGGGTTGTGAGCGTTTTATTGTTCGTTGTTTGTTTACTTGCGTGATTGGGGATTAATATTGGGCCTTATGGAATTGGGCTTGTAGATCGGCCCAGCTAGGCCGGTACGGAATAGTCTCATTGGATTTTGACGAACCTTTTCGCAAGCCCAACTCTTGTTTGTATTTTTACACACAAAAAATACTGTAATTTATTTCCTCTTCCGGCATTTTCATGCATTGTCTACTCTTTTTTTTTTTTTTGAAATAATGCATTGTCTAATCTGGTACTTTAGTTTGCCAACTTTTAGATTTATTTTCGTAGTTGAAGCCCTGCCTCTTGGTATGTTTTCCGACCTGGTGTTACAGTGCACTAGTATCATATTCTCCAGCATCATGACATGTTTCCACAGATAGTGAAGTTGATAATACACACTTCTCAACTAAAAATCTTGACAACGACAAATGCTACATTTGTTTCTTTAGGAACAGCTTACTTCACTATTTGTCAAAACTCATTGGGGCAATTTGACAGTGGTTCAATTAGCAAAACGATACAAAAATTTGGTAATTTTTACCGTCCAACACTATAAAAAAATCAAAATATTATGTAATTTTCCAAATAAATCACCGAGTCAAAGTGACTCAATTACGAGTTGAAAAGTCAAAACAGAACATTCCAAAAGAAACGGAGAAAGTAGTTCAGAGGGGATCTATTCGGCTTGATGTGAAACAAGCCTGCAATATGCGATAAAACATCACATTGAAGTGAACTCCGCACATAGGCAGAGTGAATGCACGCAAAGACGTATAGAGCCTAGGGGTAAGGGCGTACCGCTTTGGGCGTATTTTGCCGAAAATTTTCCCTCACCCAATAAGTACAGATTCGAGAAGTTCAACCTTTTTTGACAATAGAGATTTAAAAAATAATTTAACCAGAATTACAAGCTTCCTTGGACAAAGGAAGGGAAATAGCAGAACTAACTAAAACATCACTGCCATAAGAACTACTGGCCAATTGTTGAAGAAACTAAAACCAACCTAACTCATTGAGCGCCTGATTCGGACTGTGTTAAATTTATAAAATTTATCTGACAAATATATGAATTTTGTTAAAAAGAAAGTTTAAAATATGTAAGAGTAAGTTTTGAAGTTGAAACTTTAAAATAGTTTTATGAGATGCAATTTCGCTAGCAGACATGAAAGAACTGAAACAAATTGTGAACTCTGATATGTAGGTTTAAGTTAGAACTGAAACATATATTGAGTCCAATAATGGCATTTTTCGCTTGCCATTTGTCAGTTGTGTACGAGAGAATCCTTTAAGGAGGATTCAATATACACCAAGAGCAGAGGATAAGAACACAAGAAGAGTAGGGTTGTGTGTAGGGAGAGAGTAAGGCAATAGCGCTATGAGAGATAGAGACAAAATTTTGGCAGAGCTTCCGAGTATCTCAGGTGATTCGCCCTTACATGAAAGGGTTAACGATCCTATATATAATGGAGAATGTGACCGTTGTAGTGGGTTAATGCATCCATTCATGGCGGCTTAATTAGCTTAACCACAACGGCACGTTCGTCCGCGTATATAGGAACAGTTAAGTACTTCGTCCGCGTATACCGGAACCGTTATGAGGTTGACCGGGTTTATGGAGCTCGTGCCATAAATCTCTCAAGGCAGTTACTAAAGATCGCGCGCGGGCTTGATTGTCGCTCGCGCGCGACAGGACTCACTCTAGCCTCCAAACCACTAAGTCCTACAAGTCCCGTGTGGTGGTATGCGAGGGCCCTGTCTTGCAGCCCCCACGTGGATCAGCGCGGGTGGTGATCCAGTGTGTGTGGAGCACAGCTAGGTGTGCTGGATGATCACCACGTGGCTAAGATCTGCCTGTTCTAGAAAGCATTATCTACTCCAGTAATGGACTATGATATGTAGGCTAATAAAATATATCTGACAAATATATGAAGTTTGTTACAAAGGAAGTTTAAAAATATGTAAGTAAATTTTGAAGTTGAAACTTTAAAACAGTTTTATGAGATGCAGATTCGCTAGCAGATATGAAAAAGCTACAAAAATTTTGTGGACTCAGATATGTAGGCTTAGAAGTTAGAACTGAAACATATATTGAGTCCAATAATGGCATTTTCGCTTGCCATTTGCCAGTAATGGACTATGATATGTAGGCTAATAAAATATATCTGACAAATATATGAAGTTTGTTAAAAAAGAAGTTTAAAAATATTTAAGTAAATTTTGACGTTGAAACTTTAAAACAGTTTTATGAGATGCATATTCGCTAGCAGATATGAAAAAGCTACACAAATGTTGTGGACTCAGATATGTAGGCTTAGAAGTTAGAACTGAAACATATATTGAGTCCAATAATGGCATTTTCGCTTGCCATTTGCCAGTAATGGACTATGATATGTAGGCTAATAAAATATATCTGACAAATATATGAAGTTTGTTAAAAAGGAATTTTAAAAATATTTAAGTAAATTTTGAAGTTGAAACTTTAAAACAGTTTTATGAGATGCAGATTCGCTAGCAGATATGAAAAAGCTACACAAATGTTGTGGACTCAGATATGTAGGTTTAGAAGTTAGAACTGAAACATATATTGAGTCCAATAATGGCATTTTCGCTTGCCATTTGCCAATAATGGACTCGGATATGTAGGCTTATAAAATTTATCTGACAAATATATGAAGTTTGTTAAAAATGAAGTTTAAAAATATTTAATTAAATTTTGAAGTTTTTTTTTTTCGGTAAAAGAAGAACTTCAATAAATACCGATTATGAAAGTACATAATAAGTAGTAGGAGTACTAGTACGACTACTAAACTACTAGCCACAACCGCAGTAAAATTACTAGTCTTAACCCCTAACATCAAGATCTTAGCTAGCTGAGGGAGCCTAGCCAAGAACAAAACAAAACAACTTACACCAAACTGAAAATGTTCAAAAGACCAACACCAACAAACTGAAGATAGAACTGGTAGAGACGCTGAGAAATATCCACATGAAAAGAGAGCATTTAAACATCAATGAAGGGGATGACTGCAGACATGAGCTCACTGTCCGGAATGGGGGGGAACTCCTCGCCTGAGACAGCACCTGAGGCACTAACACTTGAAGCTTCAATGGAATGGATCGCATCTGCAGCACCAGAAGTTCCCTCACCTCCTCCTCCTTTACCCTTAGCAGATACATCAGCAGAAACTGCACTCTTGAGGTTGAAAACTTCATGCACAGGGGGCAACACAGCTAGAGGGACTGCTTGAGACACTTCCACCAAGGCCTGGGGATAGAACTGCACTTGTCCTGGCAGCCATTCTGGCTTTCCCTTTTTGACCTCTACCTCCACCCAACCTTCAGTAGCTAATAAGAACTTACAAAGTAAATCACCAGGAAGATTAACATAACAAAAGAGAGTTTGCAAGAGCCTCTGTCTGTAGAAATAAAGAACAAGAAGTTGACACTTGCTGATCAAATAAAAGCTTATTTCTGGTAATCCAAAGGATCCAGAAAATAGCTGGGATCCAATGCCAGTTATTCTGATTTTGGAGTTTCTTCTTCTTGTTTATCCATTTCAATATCCATTTACTAATATCTGAATTAGAGTGAGTTGGTTTTTGATGAGGTTGAAGGGGGGCTCTACCCCAAAGCTCCTGAGCCTTAGGACAATGGATGAAAATATGATCAACAGATTCCCTATGATTAGGACAGTGAGGACAGTAGGGGTTTGGAATAGAGATTCTAGAGTTAAGATTTGATAGACAATGGAGAGAATTAGTGCAAATTCTCCAGAAGAGGTGAGTGATATTAGCAGGAAGACCTGAAGACCAAAGTCTACTCCAATTGTATCTAAAATTTATGGGATTAAAATGGATGATAGTAGCAGTTGATAGAGGAGAAGAGTTATTGTAATTAAGTAGGGAATAGGCAGATTTAACAGAAAATTTTCCATTGGAGGAGGCTCCCCAGTAGGGAATATCTGTGCTTTCATGCAATTCAATGGAGGTACTAAGAATTCTATCCTTCAACCATGTTGGAAAAAGCTCAGTAATTAGCTCAACCTTCCACACTTTTTGCTGCTGGTCTATCAGATGGCTGACCTTATGGTGGGTGCTATGGTGAGGTGTGTAAAGTAAGGAATCCTTAATAGAAGCACCAGGAACTTCTTTAATCCATCCATCATCACCCAGATCAATGGCCTGGCCTGAAGCAATTTTCCATTGCAGTCCCAATTTCAAAGTATCTCTGCCTTTACAGATGTTTTTCCAAGCAATAGAGGAAGAAGAAGCAGGTTTGAGGCTCAAGAAAGTTTTTCTTTTGCAATATTTTGTAGAAAAGTATTTTGTGAAAAGGGAGTTTTGGTCCTTAAGAATTCTCCAGCTGCTTTTAGCTAAAAGAGCAGAATTAAAACACTGCAAGTTTTTGAAACCCATACCACCATTCTTGGGTTTATTGCAGAGAAAATCCCAAGAGAGCCAATGGATACTCTTTTTATTGCAATCCCCAGACCAATAAAATTGGGAGAAGATAGACTTAATAGTATTACAGTCTTTCTTTGGGAAGAGGCAAATAGACATGGGGTAGACAAGATAACTACTAAGCACAGATTTAATTAGTGTGGCTCGTCCTAAGGGGTTGAGAAGAAGACCCTGCCAAGAAGCACATTTAGTTCTGACTTTTTCAATGGTGTTCTTGATAATAGTTTTATTTGAGCCTTTAGAGTCTAGTGAAATTCCAAGATACTTTCCTATGCAGTCAGCTGGAGCCAAGCCTAGGCAGGTGAGGAAGAGATTTTTATCTTCATTGGAGCAATTGGGGCTGAAGACTAGGGAAGATTTGTCAAGATTGATAGATTGACCAGATTGAGTGGCATAGAGATCAAGGATGAGCTTAATATTGGTACTGGTTTGGGGAAAAATTTTGAAGAAGAGAAGTGTGTCATCTGCAAACTGCAGGTGTGAGATAGACAGCTGATTTGAGTATGGAATGCCATGAAGGAGTCCATCTTCTTCAGCAGCAGTAAGAGAGCTTGAGAGGACTTCTGCACAGAGTGCAAAAAGAAAGGGGGAAAGTGGATCCCCTTGTCTCAACCCTCTATTTGGCTTGAAGAACTTGGACTGAGATCTATTGAGTATAATGGAATAGGAGACAGTGGTGATGCATTGCATAATAAGATGAATGAAATGGGATGGGAAATGCATCTGGACCATTACATGTTCTAGGAAATCCCATCTAATGCGATCAAAAGCTTTTGAGATGTCCAGTTTTAAAGCACCTAACTTAGGGTGAGAATTGTTTTTAGCTTTATGTATGGAATGGACCAGATCCTGACCTATGAAGATGTTATCCTGAATTAACCTCTGGGGGATGAAACCATTCTGATTGACAGAAATGATGGAGGGAAGGACATGTTTGAGTCTATTAGCCAAAACTTTGGCTATAATTCTGTAAAAGACATTGCATAAACTAATAGGCCTATAATCACCAACTTTTAGGGGGTTGTGACACTTAGGTATGAGAACAATATGGGTTTTATTTATTTCCTTGAGTAGGTGACCTGAGTTGAGAAAAGAGAGCACAGCTGATATGATAGTGGTGGAGCAAAGGCTCCAATTCTTTTGAAAGAAGGCTGGCTGAAAACCATCAGGGCCAGGGGCCTTTAGGGGAGCCATCTCAAAGACTGCTTGAGTGACTTCAGATGCAGTGAAAGATTTTGAGAGAAACGATTGCTGATCAGGGGTTAAAAATTTTGTAACATTAAAAAGAAGAGAGAAAGAGAACAGATTGTCATTTTGGTTTGAGAGATCAACTAGGCTAGGAGAGGGCTCAGCATAAATTGATTGGTAGTGATCAAGGAACAAATTCATAATGTCATTTTGATCAGTAACAAAAGAGCCATCAGGGAGTTGCAAATTCCATATTCCATTGAAAGATTTATTAATTTTGGTGCATGCATGGAAAAATTTTGTATTTTTATTTCCCTCCTTTAGCCATTTGCATCTAGCTCTATGGGCCCAATAAATTTCTTCTTGATTAAGCAGATCTTGAAGGTGATGATGAAGTTGAGTAAAAGAGGAAATTGCTTGAGGTTCAGGAAGAAGAGATTGTTGGAAAGCAATTTGAGCTTTAACATTTTTTATCTGGTTCTGCAGGGAGGGTCTGGCAGAGGCCCATGATCTAAAAGCTTTTAGAGTGATAGCTAGGAGCTTGGCCACTCTAAAACAAGGTGAGCCTGGAATGGGGAGGTTCCAAATGTACTTTAGGAGGTCCTTAGAATCAGGTGCGTTTAACCACCAAATCTCAAAACGCCTAGGCGGGAAAGCAACGGTGGAGGGTTGTGAAAGTCTCAGAACCATGGGAGAATGATCAGAAGATCCTATCCCAAGGTTCTGAATAGTAATGTCGGGGAAAGAATTGATAAGATGCACATTGCACCAAGCTCTATCAAGCCTTTCAAACGTAGGAGAACTGCTAGACCTATTGTTTGTCCAGGTGAACCAAGGGCCAATATTCTTAACCTCAAAAAGAGCCCATTTGTTTAAGAAATTTAGGAGATTATCAGAGCCTCTAATATTTGAGGCACAAGGTCCCATTTTATCATGAGAGAAGAGAACCTGATTGAAGTCTCCTATTAACACCAAGGGAGCATTAACAGGTAAAATAGAATCAAAAAGGGTCCAAACATGCAGTCTTTGTTCAAAAGACGGATGTCCATAAACTAAACCTAAGAACCAAGAGGGGAAGGCTGGGTTGGGATTTGATATTTCAAGGAGAATGAGATTCTCCGAAGACCATTTAAGAGAGGCACAGAGAAGAGAAGAATGCCACGCACACCAGAGACCCCCACTAGATCCTAAGGGGTCAACGAAACAATGCTTGTCAAAACCAAGTTTTCGGAATTTTCTTTGAATGAAACAGCGATTTTGTTTGGTTTCAGAGAGAAAGAGGAGGGCAGGTTTAAACATACGGGACAGGGAAAAAACTTCTCGAATTGCAGAGTCCTGTCCCAAACCTCTGCAATTCCAACTGATGAGATTCATGGCTCTCTTGGGGGTTGTTTTGGGACAACCACCCTAAACCCAGAACAGAGTTTTTTGTTTGGATGCAGAAGAGAAGGACCACTATCTCCCAGAAATCTAGATCGTTTCTTAAATTTGAAGTTGAAAAACTGTTTGGAGAACGGATTAAAATTAAAAGACTGAATTAAATCATAAAAATTTCTTTTGATACCTTTTTGAGCCTCCAAACTGGTAGTGATTTTCTGCTTCTTGCCTTTCCCTTTGCTATCCACCATCGAGGCCACTGGCACTTCCCTCTTCTTCGCCACCTTTTTCAACGCTGGGATTTGCAAGGCCCCTCTTGGCTTGTTAACAAGCTTGTCCTTTCCTTTGGCCATAGTTTTCCCCAATCCTTTCTTACTCTCCTTCTTTGGCATGATCTCTTTCTCCTTTTTAGTGTCTCCTCTTCTCCCTCTGGTCTTCTTGGGGATCGAAGGGCTAACTTCTTTGAGCATTTTGTCAATATCCACCACTTCTCTCTGCCTTTGTTCCAAATCAGTATCTGCTTCCGAAGTGTTTGTGGGGGTGAAATCAGGCGCTCTAATGGAGAAACCAGAGCGGGAAGAAAGCATTTTATAGGTGGTGGGTAATTGCCTCATTTGAGAGTTGTGTGTTTGGAGAAGATGAGGGTTGGGACAAGAGAGAGATAAAGTTTTGGGTGGCAGTTGCTGAAAAGGGGTCCTTGTTGATTGGTCGGAGGGTTTTATAGTGGAAATAGGGGGGAGGCTTTTCAACTCATGAATTAAAGAATCCCCCGTTTCAAAAAGTGGGTGCATGGCTCTATTGAATGAGTTAGAAACCATATCTGAACTTGTACCCTCATTCATTTGAGACGGTTGGGATGTCTTGGACTGGGGACATGAACCACCATTGATGATGGACGGTTGGGATGGGTGAGAGAGAGTATCTGCCATAACTGTTTCCGGAACCTGTGCATGAATTGGCATGGAAGAGGAAGGGATATGTTGTGGAAGAAGGAACGCCTGCGACTGTTGGATTAGCTGGTGAATGTTAGGGAAATAGCTTTGTATAAAAGCAGAAGTGGCGTTCATTAGAGAGGGTTGATTGGGGGGTGCAGTTTCAGGGTTGGAGGGTGGGGTAAAGAAAGCATCAGAGTCATTTGAAGCGGGTGAGTGTTCCATAGAAGGTTGTTGTGATGGCAGGGGGGGCCTTGGTTCGGATCATGTGAGATGGAGAGTTCCTGAAAGGTGTAAACAGGGGTGACACTTGTATCAAATCTCATGGTGCGGTGAGGGCCATGCTTGGAGTGAAACTTCAGGAGGTGAGTGAACATTTTTCTGTGAGGGTTAACGTGGAAGGGGTAGGCAGAGAGATGGTGGGATTGTAAGTATCTGGCTTCCAGGCTCTCCAACACAGCCACCAGGTTAGTAGTACAATGCCTATTATCATGCCCAACACATCCACAACGATAGCAAATTTTGAAAATTCTTTCATAGCTAAAAAAGACCCATTTGAACTCAATCTCCCCAGGAACATTAAGATAAACACCAGGTGTAAGAGCCTGATCCAGAGCCACTCTGGATTTAATTCTTAAACCTTGCATGCTTCTAACTCTGTGGAAAGACCAATCAACAACCACTAAATCCCCAACTAGATTTCCCATTTTTTCTGCAGTTTCAAAATCAAAACCTTCCAACGAAATATTAGGCACTTGAAACCAGACATCAGCTTTGGTGAAATCAATTTCAGAGAGAGCTTGATTGTTGAGTCTCTCCTTGAAAACTAATGAAAGACCATGAATTGAGACTAAAGATTCATTTAAAAAGAACACTTTATCTTTTGGATTTTGAAAGTGAAAAAGATAAAAGTCACCCTTCTTTTCAATCCAGACCGAACCATAAGTTTTCCATGCTTTACTGATGGCCTTTTACATGACTGCAGGTGATAGAGTGTTCTTGCCCACAAATTTGGCGATCAACGTATTTTCAAGACTTCTCTGAATGTGAATGCTCTTGAGGGATCCAATGAAAGCACATAACCCCTTTCATCAAGCCTTTCCTCCATGGAATTGTTTGATGGAGGGCTACTGGTATCGTATTGGTAGGGTTTGGACATAATGAGGGTGAGAGGGATTACAGTGGGAAGAGCAAAGAGAGAGAGACTGGTTATAAGGCCACTACAAGAGGAAACTTAGACGTGAACTAGAAACAACTATTCCTGCAGAAGATATAAACAAATCAGCAATTGCATAAACAAATAGAGATGAGAGCAAAAGGAATATTAGGCCAATGCATGTTAAGAGAGCTGAATGATGACTGCAAATGCTGCAGACAGGAGAGGTGTAGCGTGAGCAAGGCTCCTCCTAGAGATCTTGGAGATCTTGATCACCTGCAGAGAGATGGTGTTAGTAGGTTATAGACTATGATGAAAAGAGATTAGAGTGTGTGAGAGGAAATTAGAGATAAGCTAGATAGGGTGCTAGAGTAAGGTAAACAAAATAAACAAAGTAGTGATGGTGGATGACTGCAGCCTCTATTGGTTGCAGCGCTGCCAAGGGAGATTGAGAACTTCAAAGGCCGGAGAGAGGGCGGCGGAGGGGTGGTGATAGGAGCTTGAAATCAAGTGGAAACAATGGCTCATGGAGCAGAGGGGAGAGGCCCTAGAGAGAGCAGTAGTTAAAAGCTACACAAATGTTGTGGACTCAGATATGTAGGCTTAGAAGTTAGAACTGAAACAAATATTGAGTCCAATAATGGCATTTCCGCTTGCCATTTGCCAATAATGGACTCGGATATGTAGGCTTATAAAATTTATCTGAAAAATATATGAATTTTGTTAAAAAGAAAGTTTAAAAATATATAAGAGTAAATTTTGAAGTTGAAACTTTAAAATAGTTTTATGAGATGCGGGTTCGCTAGCAGAAATGAAGAAAACTGAAATAAATGTCGTGGACTCTGATATGTAGGCTTAGAAGTTAGAACTGAAATGAGTCCAATACGTAATGGCATTTCCGCTTGCCATTTGTCAGTAATGAACTCTGATACGTAAACTTAGGGTATCAATGTTTGAGCAACCCCTCTAATGTTTGAACAACCCCCTCTGATATGTAGGCTTAAGGGTACCAATGTGGTACCAATGTTTCAGCAACCACCCCCACCCACCCCCCCCCCCCCCCCAAAAAAAAAAAAAAAAAAAAAAAAAAAAAGAAAAGAAAACACACACACACACACACACATGCACGCATGGCTGTGGACGACTTCTGAGAATGAAAGTTTTCATGTGCAGAGTAAGCACAGTACAACACCAGCACTGGACGAACAAAGACCGTGTTGTAACAGAACTCCTGTTTCAGAGCTCCGTTACCAGTTTGTTATAACGTGTGGGTATTCGAGCAAGAACGACGAGACGAAACAAGAACGAGACATATATTTAACGTGGTTCACTAACGAATTCGTAACGAACCCGCTAGCTAATCCACGGCCAGAACAAGATATTTTATTGAGAAGAGAACCCAATTACAATACACGCCGTGGCCGTTACGGCGGCGATCCGAAACACCCACCCGAACACACACACTACCAAAGCTCTAGAGCACTCAAATTATGCCCGTGTGTGTGTTACTGAGTACCAAAACACCTCTTTAAATAATGCCTTAGAGTCACCAAGCAAACTTGGTCTCCAAGCAGCCAAGTAAACAATTTCCTAACGCCACAAAGTAGTGCATGGAATGTTTCCATGCATGTGACCCGCCCCATTAATTGCTTGCTGACTATGATTCAAAGTCAAACAACCCAACAAATCTCCACCTTGACTTGAATCTTCTCAGCAACTAGAAATCGGAACCTGATGCTTCTCTTCTCAAATCTGAACCAGATGCGTCTCCCTGAACCAGAAACGAGCACGCCTTCTCAAACAGATTTTTCGCAGCTGTATGCTAAACCCGAATCGCCAAATCGTTGCTCCAACTACCATGCGTTCCTGCAACGAATGCGCCCGATGTGGTTGCACTTCCGGAAACAGAAACAAGTGCTCCACCCAGAACCAGACTCGAATACATTCACTGAGAAAACAGGACCGAATGTATTCCAGATGCGCTCAATTGCGCCAGACAGATGCACCATGACAGAATGCCCAGATGCATCCAGAACATATGCACCGATGACGAGTGCCCAAATTGTCATGCCGATGCGCCCAGTATGCCTCAGATGCGCCAGATGCTCGCCAGAAACAGATCGCGCCAGATGCAAGCTCAGTGCGTGTCATGGTACACGCTGCAAAACAAGATGCACGCCAGAACAAACTCGTGCATAATGCGCGCCAGAAACAGAATCAGATGCGCGTGCTAGAAATCTCACGCGCCAGATGCTCCATGCTATTGCTCCAACTCCAATGAATTTCTGCAACGCATGAGCCAGAACCAGATTCAATTCACACGCCAGATGCTCCACGCCGGGAGCCGGATTGCGCCTGGACGTCAATCGACATAACGCCAGATGCGCGTGAACCGCCAGATTCGCGCCAGTACTGAATGCGTGCTGGATTTGCCAGATCCTTTGCACGCCTAATCAGATGCGCGCCAGATTGCCCCGACAGAAGCCTGGATAGTCCCATCCACGGGGGCTCCAGATGGTGGGTGTACCTGCTTCTCTCTCACGAACATATCGAACTTGATTGCCAAACCAGACATCGTTCTTGGCGGAATCTCGAAACCCTACTCCTGATAGCCTGCTCCACCTGAATCGCGAAACCCTAGCTTTGAGTTTCACCAAAAACGTGAAACCCTAGCTCTTGGCTCCAACCTGATCTTGGAACCCCAGCTCTGATACCAGTTTGTTAAAACTGGTGTTCCTCCTGACCTGGCTCTGATACCAGTTTGTTGTAACAGAACTCCTTTTTCAGAGCTCCGTTACCGGTTTGTTATAACGTGTGGGTATTCGAGCAAGAACGGCGAGACGAAATAAGAACGAGACAGATATTTAACGTGGTTCACTAACAAATTCGTAACGAACCCGCTAGCTAATCCACGGCCAGAACCAGATATTTTATTGAGAAGAGAACCCAATTACAATACACGCCGTGGCCGCAACGGCCACGGCGGCGATCCGAAACACCCACCCGAACACACACACTACCAAAGCTCTAGAGCACTCAAATAATGCCCGTGTGTGTTACTGAGTACCAAAACACCTCTTTAAATAATGCCTTACAGTCACCAAGCAAACTTGGTCTAGAAGCAGCCAAGTAAACAATTTCCTAACGCCACAAAGCAGTACATGGAATGTTTCCATGCATGTGACCCGCCCCATTAATTGCTTGCTGACTATAATTCAAAGTCAAACAACCTAACAGACCGCGAAAATAGTTTTTCGATTTGGAAGGCAATGAAAGAGATAATTTTTAGATATGTCGAATGAGACTGAAGACTGTCTTTTTCATAATTGTTTTTGACGAGTGAGGTATCGAAACAATCACATAGCTACGCAGTTTTCGAAAGAAGGTTTAGTGCATGTTTGGTATCGGATTAAAATCAGCGATTGGATTAAAATCGGCCTCTTTTCAACAATCCTGTTTGTTATGTCTGCAGATTTTAATCTGAAAATCTGCAGATTAAAATAATCTATGTGCAATTGTAGAATCTCCAAAATTGGGGATTATGCAGCTTAAAATCTCTAAAAAAATAATTTTGATATTTTTTAAAAATTAGCATAATCACAGTTCAATTATAAACATGTGTATTCAATTATTTGACTTTAGAGCTCTTTAAATTTGGTCAAATGGATCAAGTTAGTGATCTTTAATTTTAGCTCATACCAAACAAATTTTGATTATCACTTAAGTTTGATTTTCTTTTCAGATTATATTCGACTGATTATTGAGATTTTCAGCTGGTACCAAACAGGCTCTAAAGTCTTCTGATTTCTGAACAATTAACGAGAACGGACCTAAAGTCGGGTCAATATCGTCCTCTAAAAACTATTTCTTCCAACATTCATTTCGTGGTTTGGTGGATCATCTTTTATCAATCCAGCTAGCACTGATTTGCAGTTAAACTAATTAATAAAGTAAATGTTGTCTTAAAGGAACAAAGTCGATTACCGCCCATTTAATAATGATTTGAATTGATACAATTACAAGCTGGTAGCAAAATTCAAACTTGACTCTGCCATTATCAATCGACGTCTGAAAACTAATTGTGACACCAGTGCTCTTTTGTTAATTCTAGTTGTTGGGATTTGACTAGAATTGAGAGGCGGCAACACATGGACATGTAAACTTTCCATGTTGTTGTGAGGAGGTGGTTTTTGGCTGTGACCCATGGCTTTGTATTGACAACAAACACACACGGGTTTGTTTTGTGAGTTTGAGAGCTCCTTTTTTCTGAGTGTGTCTGGTGGGTTGTTTCGGGTTGCCGCCGTGGCCGTTGTGGCCACGGCGGCGTATATTGTAATCGGGTTCTCTTCTCAATAAAATATCTGGTTCCGGTCGTGGATTAGCTAGCGGGTTCGTTACGAATTCGTTAGTAAACCACGTTAAATATCTGTCTCGTTCTTGTTTTGCTTTCGTCGTTCTTGCTCGAATACCCACACGTTACAACAAACTGGTAACGGAGCTCTGAAGCAGGAGTTCTGTTTCAACAAACTGGTATCAGAGCCAGGTCAGGAGGAACATCAGTTTTAACAAACTTGTATCAGAGCCAAGGTTCCAAGATCAGGGTGGAGCCAAGAGCTAGGGTTTCACGTTTTGGTGGAACTCAAAGCTAGGGTTTCGCGATTCAGGTGGAGCTGGCTATCGGGAAGTAGGGTTTCGAGATTCCCCCAAGAACGATGTCTGGTTTGGCGATCAAGATCGATCTGTTCGTGAGAGAGAGAGAAGCAGGTACACCCACCATCTGAAGTCCAGTGCAGGGGGCTATCCGGGATCCTGTTGGAGCAATCTGACGCACATGTGATTAGGCGTGCAAGGGATCTGGAAAATCCAGCACGCATTCAGTACTGCGCGAATCTGGCGGTTCACGCGCATCTGGAGTTATGCCGATTGACGTTCAGGCGTAATCCGGCTCCCGGCGTGGAGCATCTGGCGTGTGAATTGAATCTGGTTTTAGCTCATGCGTTGCAGGAACTCGTTAGAGTTGGAGCAACGGCATGGAGCATCTGGCGCGTGAGATTTCTGGCACGCGCATCTGATTCTCGTTCTGGCGCGCAATATGCACGAGTTTGTTCTGGCGTGCATCTGGTTTTGTAGCGTGTACCATGACACGCACTGAGCTCGCATCTGGCGCGATCTGTTTCTGGCGAGCATCTGAGGCATACGGGGCGCATCGGGCATGACAATTTATGGCACTCGTCATCGGTGCATCTGGTCTGGATGACATCTGGGCATTCTGTCATGGTGCATCTGTCTGGCGCAATTGAGCGCATCTGGAATACATTCGGTCCTGTTTTCTCAGTGAATGTATTCGAGTCCGGTTCTGGGTGGAGCACTTGTTTCTGTTTCTGGAAGTGCAACCACATCGGGCGCATTCGTTGCAGGAACGCATGGTAGTTGGAGCAACGATTTGGCGATTCGGGTTTCGCATACATCTGCGGAAACATCAGTCTGGGGAGGCGTGCTCGATCTGGTTCTGGGAGACGCATCCGGTTCAGGTTTGAGAAGAGGAGCATCAGGTTCTGGTTTCGGGTTGCTGAGACGATTCAAGTCAAGGTGGAGATTTGTTGGGATTTGACTAGAATTGAGAGGCGGCAACACATGGACATGGAAACTTTCCATGTTGTTGTGAGGAGGTGGATTTTGGCTGTGCCCAAGCCACACACACACACTCACATAGAAAATATAAAAAGGACCCATGGCTTTGTATTGACAACAAACACACACGGGTTTGTTTTGTGAGTTTGAGAGCTCCTTTTTTCTGAGTGTGTTTGGTGGGTTGTTTCGGGTTGCCGCCGTGGCCGTTGTGGCCACGGCGGCGTATATTGTAATCGGGTTCTCTTCTCAATAAAATATCTGGTTCTGGTCGTGGATTAGCTAGCGGGTTCGTTACGAATTCGTTAGTGAACCACGTTAAATATCTGTCTCGTTCTTGTTTTGCTTTCGTCGTTCTTGCTCTAATACCCACACGTTACAACAAACTGGTAACGGAGCTCTGAAGCAGGAGTTCTGTTTCAACAAACTGGTATCAGAGCCAGGTCAGGAGGAACACCAGTTTTAACACTAGTCTACACTACGGTTCCTTTGTTTCTGTTCCATATATTTTTCTTCCCTGTTTTCATTAATGCTATTGTATTGAGAGGTTAATTAACATTCGTTTCTAAGAGCATGACCACATGTTTTGATGGAGACCTCCTTTGCGGGACCACAATGACCACTATTGTATGGTATCAGACACTTTCACCCTTTCAAGTTTGGAAAATGATTTTTTCATTCATACAGTGTACCAAACTTTAAATAACTTGCAATTCCTAATTTTGAAGAGATTTAGTCTAAAGGCGAGATATCTCACTACAAATAGTTTCGGAGACAAATTCTACTCTTGTATCATGCACAAAATCTATTATACCCTTAAATAATGCTTACATTTTGCATAATATGGGAACGAGATTCTCCCAAAAATTAATTTTTGGTGACAAATCTCGACTCTAGACTAACTTGTATCATGCAAAAAATCTATTATACCCTTAAATAATGCTTATATTTTGCATAATATGGGAACGAGATTCTCCCAAAAATTAATTTTTGGTGACAAATCTCGACTCTAGACTAACTTGTATCATGCAAAAAATCTATTATACCCTTAAATAATGCTTACATTTTGCATAATATGGGAACGAGATTCTCCCAAAAATTAATTTTTGGTGACAAATCTCGACTCTAGACTAACTGTGTCACAATATGGAGGGATGAAAGTGTGTTTTTCTAAACTAGAAGGTGTGGAAGTGTCCTTGAGCCTTCCAAATACACACATACGGTACTGAAATTGACTCATTATACTGCTAGAGTGCTAGTAATTGCCTTGTTGGGTGGATTTGTTAGGTAAAGCCACAATTTGATTTATTGTTATCATAATGGCACACACTTCTTTCACTTTTTCCCCATTACCCGTCTCGGTAAAAACAAATTCACGGGTCAGCCCCCGACAAGCATCATAGTTCCCGACTTTCTAGGACGAGCTCGAGAATCTCAATCCACCGAGGGTAATATGGTCACTATGATGTCAACCGGTTCGGTCATCGAGCTGTCCGGTTCAGTTTAATACCGAATATAGAGCACAGGGCAATATGGTCATTAATGAGTGAAAGAGTCCACTCAGAGCTGGAAAAGCTAAAAAGTCAAAACCACCCATCATACTCTAAAAAGCTGTCAGTTTCGGCTGTGCATATCCGGACGAAAACACACAATCAAACAAAAAAGGTCTCTAACGAGTCACGTGACTCCACGTTCTCTAACAGAGCGCGTGGATCTACGACTAACTCAGCCTCTGGTAGTCTTGCACCAAAAATAGCGATTGGGGACAAGTCTGTGCACGTGACCATGCCTCAACATATTCGGAGATGGAGTGCAAACTACACCTACAACGCAGTTAAAATTTAACGAAGGGTAAAAGGCACTTGAACCCCCTCAGGTTTGTCACAACGCATTTTCGCCCTAAAACAGTGAACAACTGAAACTATTTATAATTTTGGGGTTGGAGAACATTTTCAAAACATGTAGATATTTTGAAATTTGGCACCCTAAAACAGTGAACAACTGAAACTATTTATAATTTTGTACAATTAATTCTCTGTGATTATAATGAAACTCAAAGTAGAATGCTTCACCCGCAGCACTCGTTCCATTAAGGTTTTGTAGGCATTACATATTCACTAGTTAACTTAATATACATCTTTTTTCGGAGAACGATTAACACTAAAAAAATATTTTATTTTGGCCTGGTTCACACTTCCAATACAATAAGTGTAGAAACTAACATTAAATTTCACACGTTTTTGAAATGTTAGCATCTCATTTCACACCTTTTATATATGTAGTTTGATGTCAACACTACTGTTAATAGTGCGAAGAAATATGTCAATTTTCATATAGTGTGTAATATTCAACGTGTGGTTTAATGGGTTGATATCTTTTGTTTGAGAATAAAATTGAATTAACTAAAACACAGCTAACGTGCTAACCTCTGAACTAGACAGTTGGCCTTCATCGAGTTGCTTCTCTGTTCATGTCCTACCTCGAGATCTAAACCCTTTTGCGCTAGCGGACGGGCACATTAATTTTCTTCTCTTAGAACCCATTGTCATTAAACTCTCTTGAATCTTCTCAGCTACTCTCAAAATCTGTTGATTATCTCATTGACTACCGAGCGGTCTTCGGTTTGTCGATGACAATCTAATACAACTTGTTGATTTACGTATCTGCATCATTGCTGATATCTGATAACATTGTAATACCATCAAATTTTCTTATGGTTAGACGACACTTTCGCCTCTCGAGTTTAATGCAATGACACTTTGTTTTGGGAAATAGTCCGTTGACCTTTTTGTGTTCTATAGGACAGCTACACCCCTGATTGTGTCACGTCATACTCTGAATATAACAAATTTATCCCCAAAATGACTATAATAATGGACATTCACCCACATATTAACAATGATACAGTTAAAATGTATAAATATCCTAAAATTTGACCGACAAAAGAGGTGAAATTTTGATTTCCCAAACTAGAAGGGGTTGACGTGTTTTTGCATCAAACTTGAGGGGGTGAAAGTGTTCTTTACCCCGCATTTATTGCTACAAGGATATTTTCATATCTACCGTGGATTCGTTACGGTAAAAAAAGGATTAGTAATAATTAGTCAACTCATGGCCTCTAATGACGGTCATGTGAGTGTATCATTTCCTCCCAAAATATAAAACGGCTTCAATGTGCAATTCCAGAGGAAGACTGAGAGAGAGAGTGACAGGTAAATTGAGCTAATCACACAACAGAGAGCAACAACAAACCAAGCCACAAGAAGAAGACGACGATAGGATAAAGCAGAAACAAAACACAGCCAATAAAAAAAAAAAACAGAGTCGTCTCTTCCCTTCTCTTCTCTCTCTCTCAAATGTAACTGAGATTCTATAACTCAAGGTCAATCTCCCAAAAACCTCACCACCGACAATGGCCTCACCACCACCTCCACCGCCGGAGTTTCCGGATTTCTCGGTACCATCACCGCCGCCGGAGACTCCACTCTCCGGCCACCACCACCATCACCGCCAAACAAACATCATCCCACCAATCGTCGCCGCCGTTCTCGCCGTGGCCTGCCTCGTATTCCTCGCCGTCCTCTACCGAAAACTCTCCCGAAAACGCACCGCACCCTCAGATCTAAAACCCCCGATCCGCTTCTCCTACTCCGCCCTCCGCCGCGCCACGTCACGCTTCTCCGCCGCAAACCGGGTCGGCCAAGGCGGGTTCGGGTCGGTCTTCAAGGGCACTCTCCCCTCCGGCCAGGAAATCGCCGTCAAGCTCATGGACGCTTCTGGGTCTCTCCAAGGCGAGAGAGAGTTCCAGAACGAGCTCTCCATCGCTTCGAAAATCGACACCGCCTGCTGCGATCAGCTGGTGGCGATACTCGGCTTCTCCGCCGACCAGCGCCGCCGCACACGGCGGCGACTCTTGCTTGTGTACGAATACATGCCGAACGGCAGCTTACAAGATGCTTTGCTAGAGCGGAAGTGCCCCGAGGTGATGGATTGGAAGAATAGATTCAGAATCGTCGTCAACATTGCAAAAGGGATCCAGTACCTTCACTCTGCCTGTAATCCGCCAATTATTCACGGGGATATTAAGCCGTCGAATATACTCTTAGATGTGAACTTCAACCCCAAGATTGCTGACTTTGGTTTAGCGCAAGTGCTGACCGAGGACATATTCGCTGAATCGGTTGAATTGGGCGAAAACGAAAACGAAAGCTCTCCCAAATTGACGAATAAGATGGAGATGGGCAACAATGCTGAGGACAACGGATCGATTCTCGAGGAGGCAGATAGCGTGGTGAATGTGGACCAGTCGCCCGAGAGCTTCTGCATCGCGATAACGGACTCCGATGCGGCGCTCTCACCGGAGATTCTCCCACCGGAGGCCTCGCCTTCGGAGGGTATCGATAAGACGAGTGTATCCGAGTATTGCTTCGAGAGGGCGAGTGTTGACAGTAGCTACAAGAAAGGAAATGGCCGGAAGAAGGGTGATTCCGGGAGGGACTGGTGGTGGAAACAGGATAACGGCGGGGGCTGCGGCGGATCTGAATCCACCGGGGTGAAAGATTACGTGATGGAATGGATCGGGAGCGAGATCAAGAAGGGGAGAGATAGGAACACGGAGAGACGACACGGCGATGAACTAGTCCCCAATCCGAATTCGGAGAAGAAGGAGAGGAGGAAACTAGAATGGTGGGTGTCATTAGACGATGATAAGAATCAGAAGCCGAAGAAGACGAGGAAGCCGCGGGAATGGTGGAAGGAGGAGTTCTGTGAAGAATTGAGCAAGAAGAATAAGAAGAAAAGATGCTCCAAAACTAGCTCCAATGGCGAAATGTGGTGGCAGAGGGAGGAGTATTTAGCGCCGGAGAGGAAGAAGAGGAAGAGCAAAGGTAGTAGAGGGAGCATGGACTGGTGGTTAGACGGTTTCAGCGGCGAATTCAGGAGTGGCAGGAGAAATAGCCAAGATTGGGCAAGCGGCGAAATCCCTAAAAGCGGCGGCATTAGTTCCACGCCGAGTATGAGAGGAACCGTTTGTTATATTGCGCCCGAGTACGGCGGGGGCGGCACGTTGTCCGATAAATGCGACGTCTACAGCTTTGGGGTCCTATTACTAGTTCTAGTATCAGGGAGGCGGCCACTGCAGGTGACCGCCTCCCCGATGTCAGAGTTTGAAAGAGCTAATCTAATTTCCTGGGCTAGACAGCTAGCCAGGAATGGGAAGCTTTTAGACCTGGTCGATGCGAATATCCAGTTTCTGGATCGCGAACAGGCATTGTTATGTATTACGATCGCGATCCTGTGTTTACAGCGGTCTCCGGCTAAACGGCCCGCCATGAGGGATATTGTGGGGATGTTAACCGGTGAGGCCGATCCGCCGCATTTGCCGTTCGAGTTCTCGCCGTCGCCGCCGTCTAATTTCCCATTCAAGTCGCAGAAAAAGGCCCGGTGAGTTTGCCCCTAAATTGTATTCTTTTGTCTTCCATATTTGACAATTGACTGAATAGTGTAGTAATAACTCTTTGTAGCTTTTTCTCAATTTGTAGTTGTCCTTTGTATCTAATAAATCTTTGTAGAAGTTGTTGAAATAGAAAATGTACATGCTTTGGCTATTGCTACCAAATTAGACCTAAATCTCAATGTCCAATTCATATGCTTAGGTTGCGTAAATAGAATGACAACAAGTTTATGTGAATAATGTTACTTTCCCAAATATTATGGTTTCGAGTGCTATGATTGAGGCATAAACTTCTTTGAGCCAGTGCAATGTTGTTAGATTTCAGGAATCCGAGGCACAATGTTGATGATGATATTTGTATGTGCATATAGACGTTGCTTAGTTATGAAGTTGCACGACGCTTTTTTTATCGCTTTAGGGGGTCTCCATAATGGTTTCCCTTTTCAACTTGTCTACTAACCTTTAAAGCAGATTGAGAGCTTTATGCTAAAGTATGCATTGATTTCAGTACAATTGGGAATCAATTAGGTCAAAATCTCAACTTTTTTCTGAATTATGCAAAAGCTCATAGGAGTGTTTCATCTATCAAGAGAAAACCTAAGCACTTGGAATTATAGAACCTCTGGAAAGCAGACGTTCTTGTCTCTAATGCTCAGCTTGAGTGTGACTAGATAGCAATCGACTCTGTTGCCCACGTCTCGAGGAAAGCCAAGTAGCACAGGCTTACTCTTCATCATATGATCATCCCCATTGAAGTTGGAATTAAGTTTAATGGAGCAAAAATGCTATATTTCTTAACATAGATGTCCAACAATGTCCTAAAGTGCTACATCCACTGTGTTGACTAATATTTTGAAGATTGTTTCAAAATAGTGGTGGGTCTGGTAGATTCTGTGTATAAGTTGAGCTGTTCTTGGGATAGTTATGTGCTACGTGTAGCATTGCTCTGAATGGAGAAGGCATCGGTGAACTGCATTCTGATTCAAAAAAGTTTATGATGCTGCTTTTAAAGACACGTTTTTAGTGCTTTTAACAGTAATCGGTAGCTTTAGAATATGTACTTGGGCATTATGCAGCACTGCCTGTGCATGGGTAAAACGCCTGTTGCCCTTCATAGGAGGAACAATCTGTAACTTCATGTGTTGTGGTGAGTCTCGGGTGGGTATGATTAGTTATTACGTAGTAGTACTTGGTAGTGATAGAGTATCTATCTGAAATTCTCGGAACTCTTTATGTATATTAGCTGAGTAATCTATCATACTCATAGATATGGGACTCGCACCGAGTCATATGTGGGTGCTATACATTTCCTACATGTCTACCGCTTGAGCAAGCAACCACCTGCAGAATCGTATGTTACCGTATGAAGTTTTCCAAACACAAAGTGTAAAAAATGGTTTGCTACAGCATGTTGTATATAAAGTTTACAAAACACTTTTCGCGGATGTCTACAATAGCTTCATCACAACACTTCCTACTTCTATCAAAAAACTAAAAATAAAATCACAACACTTCCTACACTAAAACGCCTCAACATTTTCAAGCCGGCCCTAATAGTATTATGTTACTATCATAGGATGAGTGGCAATTTGGTACAGAATTTAGTAACTAACTGATTGGAAACAAGCTGTAGCTTAGTTCAGCCTATTGCAGTTGACATTGTTCTGCCATTATGAAGTCGCAATGTCGTGAAACTTGCTTTGCACATCTTGAATTATTTTTTATACTTTTAACAATTATTCAAATTCAATCATTGGATAAGATAACTAATTCTGAATTGGTAAAGCAACAGTGTCATTTGTCATCGTCATTAGGATGGATCTGTGCGGCCAACTTCATTCTTTTGAAGAACAAAACGTGTTAGACTAATTTCTTAGAACGTTTATTTTCTTCTAACCAAAATCAGTTAGGTGGTACAGGAACTAACCTTATGAAGAGCTCAGGGGGCAAGTATACAAAGAGCCTCAATGGTACCATATAAGTTGGGACATATGTCCCTAGTTGGCTTCGCAATTGTAGCATATTTCAACAAATATGCAGTAATTTCAGTTATCTTAATGAAAAGTTTATTCTCAAAAAAATAATCGCGTCGGTTCTTCCCAGCCTCTGCTTATACGATGTATTTGACTCCGCCCTACTTGCCTTTAGTTAGCTCCCCTTGTAACAAGCTACAACCAAGCAAGTGTAAAACAATTAGATCACAAGGATGATGTTTTTTCTTTGGAAGACCACGATGATGTTTGGCAAAAATCTATTTATGAACCTGTCGTAAGCAAGTACAAATTTACTAAAATATATGACATTCGTTAAATACGTAAAGTAACAATGGAAGACTAAATGATGCTGCACAGGAATTATTTGAAAAAATATATTTCAAAACGTAACTTCTTATCAGTTTTTTCAAAAACTACACGAGTCTTTTTTTTTCTCAAAAGTTCTCAAAAGAAAACCATGTCCTATGAACACATTAAAATTGACGCTTGCCAATCACCTGAAGTTACTTCTTCATTTTGAGAAAACCTGAACTTACTTTTTTGATATCTCAAAGTGCTTTTCAACAAATGGATGCTAATCCAGTGCTAGAACACTTGTAACTCTTACATGTGATCACGGATTAATGGTAGAGCATTTGTAGTTCATGCATGTGATCGCGGTTAGATTGTAATGATATTTTATGTATATATGACAAAAGAAATAATATTGCTTTTCACCAGTGCAGAATCAACTCGGCATCCTACAATTGCTCAAAAAAAATGCTTAAATTTGTTCTCAAAAGAGTGGTTCATGGGGTAGCAACCTGATCAGGGTTCGAACCATTACCCACTAATTCAACAGAAACAGCTAAAAAATAGGTGAAGCTCATTGATTGATGATCCTTTTCACCCTTTAGTACTTAGTTTTTCAAAGAAAACAGCTACTGTCTCCGTTTCTTCTCTTTCACCTTACTTCACTTTTTGACACTATTTACTATGCCACTTTGACACGGTGATTTGGTAAGCAAAACGATACACGGATTTGGTAATCTTTGCATGATTTTGTAGAGTAAACTATATTCTACAATACTATGACAAATTATAAAAAAATTATATCGTTTTGCTATCCAAATCGTCGAGTCAAAATGACCCAATTACGGGTAAAAAGGTCAAGCGCACTTGAAAGAGAAGAAACGGAGCTAGTAGTAGTGTAGTGGTGCTCATCCACCTTTGTTTTTCTTGGTGAAAGCTCTAACCGTTAAGTGTGGCATTAAAAAGGGAGGTAGGTATTCTAATCAATGATGTCACACGTTGTGGCGTCGGGTATAACGTGTGAGCACTGCGATCAATACATGAGTTTCATCATTCATGGTATATCTGTAGTAAAATTATTGTTTGGGTTTTCTTTTTTGACTGTGGTTGGATCTCCCATCGGAACGAGGAGTTCTCACCAGTTAACCGAGAGAGCGTACCTGTAAGCAGTGGCGGACCTATATGGAGACAAGTGGGGGCTATAGCCCCCACTCAAATTTTGAAATTTGCAAATTTTACCTTATATTTTGTTTATTTTATTATATTAGGCCCCACTCAAGTTTTGATATTTACAGTATTTATCCTACATTCCTTTAAATATAGTTACATTAGCCCCCACTCGTGTTACATATTCACCTCAGCAATCTATTAAAGTCGTTATTTTAACCATTACAGACTTCAAAATTTATCGAAATAACCGTCAATAAGCTTGAAATTTTTTCTAGCCCCCACTGGGCCAAATTTCTGGATCCGCCCCTGCCTGTAAGCAGATGGAGGTGTGACAGATGTATATGCCTGAGAGAATTCAAGAACACTGCTCATCTGAATGCTTCTAGGTGTACAAGGCAAACATGGAATTCCAGTTTATACTGTATAGATGATCCCCATCTTTTCTTATTCCTAGTATTGCCCAAGACTCTGTGTAATTCCATTCTGTACCCGAGTCGACGAAGTAGCTTTCTGTCCAACCGTCTAGTGCCAACTAACTCATTTAATGTGATTGATTACCAAACACGAAATGTTCACATGCTTTTCGACCTCAACCGTCTAGTGCCAACTAACTCATTTATTGTTTCTTTTCTTTCTTTCAGTTTTAACTTTTATCACTATTTATCAGGTCGTTTTGACTTGATGATTTGATTAGGAATACGATGCAATTTTTTTGTAAATTTCCATAGTGTTATACAGTAAACTTTACCCCATGAAAAATTACTGAAAAATTGTATCGTTTTGCTATCCAAATCACCGGGTCAAAGTGACATGACGGACGAAAAAGTGAAGAATGAAAAAAATAGAAGAAACAGACCCAGTAAACAACTAAAATATGGACTAAAAAGGAAGATCCTTAGAAACTCGGATCGAATTATTTGCATCTAAAAAGGAAGATCATGCGAAACTGGGATTTGGTTTGGACATTTCGTATGTAGCTCAGGTGTTTTCTTTTTTCTTGAAAAGTTGTTCTGTTATCAACCGGATTTGATCTCGGAACCTCATGCAGGAACTTGCAACGCTCTTTACTTCAACTACCATCTTAGTTGCTGTAGCTCATGAGTTCCCAAAGCATGATTTGATATCCTTACGGTCAAATATTTTATAAAGAATTGGAGTCTTATAATCTTATTGCAAGTTGCTGTTACTATCTCTATTTCTTCTGTATTGCACCGGTTTAACTTTTTGACATCTGGGTCTCTTTGACCGGGTGATTTGGATAGCAAAACGATGCGATTTTGTGCACCATGTTATAGAGCAACTTTTACTCTACAACACCATAAAAAATTTATCAAAAAATTGCATCATTTTGCTATCTAAATTACCGGGTCAAAATAACCCAGCGAATAGTGGTAAAAGTCAAACCGGTGTGATAGAGAAAAAACGGAGGCAGTATTAATTAGTTGAAAATTGATATAAGCGTGGTGTTCCCAAAGCATTGGAAATCTTTTGGAATGCCCTTAAATAATGTTTCTAGATATCTTTCTTCCTCCCATTCTAAAAAATAAACATGGCTAATTCCAGTTTCGATCCCTACAAGTTCCTCAAAATCGCCCCCAACTCGGACGGCTCACTCACCCGACTCAACCCGCTACCAACTCAACCCCCAAACCCCACCGACACCGACACCGATTCAACCACCCTCTCCAAAGACATCACCATCAACGCCACCACCAACACCTTCCTCCGCCTCTTCCGCCCCAAAACCCTCCCACCGACCACCAAGCTCCCCCTCATCATCTACTTCCACGGCGGCGGATTCATCCTCTTCAGCGCCACCTCCGCCGTCTTCCACCACTCCTGCTCCGCCGTCGCCGCCACTACCCCCGCCTTCGTCCTCTCCGTCGAGTACCGCCTCGCGCCGGAGCACCGCCTTCCGGCAGCCTACCACGACGCCGTCGATGCCCTCCATTGGGTTCGTAACCAAGCGGTTGGAATCAACGGTCCAGATGGACTAGATCCCTGGCTTAAAGACAATGCCGATTACTCCACGTGTCTATTAATGGGAAGTAGCTCAGGAGGAAATATCGCCTACTTCGCGGGTTTACGTTCTTTAGAGCTAGATCTCTCCCCGGTGAAGATCCGAGGGCTGATATTAAACCAGCCGTTCTTCGGTGGAATTAAGAGAACCGAATCGGATTTGAGGTTTGGTGATGACCGGATCTTGCCTTTGGCAGCCGGTGATCTGATGTGGGCCCTGGCGTTGCCGGAGGGAGCTGATCGTGATCACGAGTATTGTAATCCGATGGGTGGTGGTGGGGCCAGGGAGGAGATGATCGGACGGCTGCCGAAGTGTTTTATAAGAGGGTACGGTGGGGACCCACTGGTGGATCGGCAGAGAGAGTTTGGGGAAATGTTGAAGTCACGTGGGGTGCACGTGGTTGAGAAGTTTGATGAGGATGGGTTTCATGGTGTGGAATTGTTTGTTCCGGAGAAGGCTAAAGTGTTATATGATGATGTTCGTGGATTTGTTCATAGTGTTGTTGTGAACTCTCCTAAGTCAACTATGTGAGTGTTGGTTCAGTATGGGGTCAACTTGTTATGTGCTTTTCTCAAAGCAAGTCAACTTGTGTTTCATTTGTTAGGGCTAGTTTGGTAATGATGTGGCGGTTCAAAAAGTTACTATGTAGAAAGCACTGCTGTGAGAATTTACATAAAAAGTGTTTGTTAAATTTCGTATAAAATTTGCTATAGCAAAGAGTATTTGATATTTTGTGTTTGGTAATCTGTGACTTACACTTTTTGTTAATGTCAAAACGACCATTTGATACATGATATAATAAATAGTACTATTACAATAAACTATTAGTAATATTTAGTAATGGATAATAATGTTAAACGATAAATTAATCAAAAAGCAAGTCGTAGAAAGTAACCCTCCCCTTCTTTTTAAAAGCTGCTGTGGGGAAGCAGTTGCTTTCTAGAAAGCAGAAAAACAAAACTTTACCAAATACAAAAATATTGCTTTTGAATTCGAAAAACAGCATTCTAGAAAGCAAAATCATTATTAAACAGGCTCTCAGATTTTGATAGAAAATAAGAGTTTTTCGTTTCTCTCCTTTTTCAATAGTGACAGCGACGCATCGCTTATCATTTTTAGAAAGGGAAGTGAAACGATTAGCAAAAATGAAGTAATTTTTTGATAATCTTTTTATGGTGTTGTAGAATAAAAGTTGTTCTATCACACGGTGAAAAAAATTATCAAAAAATCGCATCGTTTTGTAATCCAAATCACTCGGTCAAAGTGACCAAATACGAGTCATAAAAGTCAAATGAATAAAAAAAGAGAATTAACATATTGGTGGCTCCGAAATCAATAGCCTTCTCTGAGAAGTCTCGAGGAGGCTTTGACCGTGTCGTTGGTTAGACACGTGTAGATAAGGAATATGAATAAAGAGGATAGAAGAACAACAACAACAATACAAATGTGCTACTCAGTAGGGGTGTTCAAAAACCCGAGCGACCCGCCCAAACCGGCCGGTCCAAGCCGAACCTACCCGATATATAAAAAGAATTGGGTTAAACGATTGATTTTGGGTTCATAAAATTTCTACCCGCCCATTACCGATTGATTATGGGTATCAAAATAATTTGGCCGTTTAGCCCCAAACCGCCCCGCCTAACATAATATGTTTTTTTTTATATATATAATTGTAAGTATAAAGTTCTAATCCAACATATTTATCATGATAACCAATTACATAATAATTTAATATAACTTAAATAATATGTGATCGCAGTGGTGATACCTTTGTGTACAAAAAAATCATTTATAAGCCTTTCATCTATTGACATATAATATGCAAATCAACCTTAAACATGTAGCTATTTCATTTTCTGGAGTTGTCTGATACCCTAAAATGTCCCATGAACATTAACATTAGACCGCTTGAAAGAAATTTATTATTCTAGTAGACATTATTTTGAATTTTATCTAAGCGAGTAAGACTTTTTAACCAATGAACATTTATCGCGTGCTGAATGTTCTATATTTTCTTGATAAATACCCGCCAAAACCGAGCCGAATCGAGCCGACCCGAAATAGTCGGTTAGGTTTGGGTTTAGCGATTACTTGGGTAGGTTTGGGTAGCAATTTTTTCAACCCGAGGTGAAACAACCCTGGAACCTACGGTTCCCTGCTAGTACAACTAAACGATAATCCAAAAGTGCATTTATTAATGAAAACTGGAGAAATCCTCCAACAATAGTTTGAAATAAAACAAATGACATTGTTCAAATCTAAATTCTGAAAATATGCTTCCTAAATGAAATGAAATGCTCCTAGCTGTCTGATCCTAGTCTTCAGTTCACGTGTGCGCGTTCCCCCACTTTATTCATAACCTGCGGGTTTTAAAATAGCAACAGCCGACCGCAGAAAACGTTTATCAGTAAAAACTGAGTAAGCATATACCACAACATGTAAAACAGAGTTTTGGCTTAAAGACTGAATCACAATATAACTGAAGTAACTTCACATTAATTTATCAGTTGAGCTGAGGCATATTAGAGCCCAGCGGGTAACGAATGCCCACAGAGAGGTCACGATGCAATAAATAATAATTAGAGTACCTCTCGGGATATCACAGTCCATCCCAATTCACCCATGAACTAACTATGAGACCTTAAGTGTCGACACCCCTATACAGTTGTGACCCACACATGCATAGGTAGTACTCTATAGCTTTCACAATAAACAACGGGAATCGCCGACATGCTTCCCTGGCCGTAGCCATAATACAAAGGAGACTCGCCGACATGCGTCTCCGACCGTAGCCATATATAAATACAAAGGAGACTCGCCGACATGCGTCTCCGGCCGTAGCCTTCACACACATCCTCTGTACATCGCCCCATATCATTTATCGTTCATTAATTTGTCACATGATCACAAGTAACCGCATACTTTCGAAATAGATATTTGCAAGAGATTTTCGAAATTCAATGTTTAAAACAGTTGCACGATACACAAGTTACACACGCCAAACATATTTTGATAGTTGAAGGTGTTGTGCATATAAACTTACCTGAAATGAAGAGAGCTCGTTACACGAAAGCAAACGAAGTCCTAGTAATACGGATCCTCCACAAATTCGTCGTCTACGATCTCGACGTCTACAACAATAGTTATTCCTAATCAATATAGTGCTACCACGGCAGTAATACTTAGAATGCCCTATATGCAATGCAAGCGTAACCCCACTAGTCCCGGAAAAGTAAAATATAATTTATTAGCTATAACCGTAAGTTAGAAAGTTAGATTTAATAAAAATAGTTGTTTATAAAAATAAAGTTGAGCCAAAGAAACTTTTATTTAATATTGTAGAAATAATGCCTAATTTAAGAAACTATATATATTTTTTACATAAGTAAAAGTTTGAATTAAACAAAACGTTAATATTAAAATTTATAAAAGCTTGTGTACTCTCCTCTAAATTGGGTTGACCTGAGAAGTTATTATTTTTGAAAAACGTTATTTTATTTCTAAAATCTCAAACTTCAAATATGATATATACAAAATAAAATAATAATCGAATATGAAAAATAAAATAAATAGAAGTTACACTATAAGACACTAGATTAATAAGTATAACACTACTATTATTTTAATACTACTACTATGACTATTATTGTAGTATATACTACCTCTGTTTCTTCTCTTTCACATGCGATTGACTTTTTTACCCGTATATAGGTCACTTTGACTCGGTGATTTGGATAACAAAACGATGTAATTTTTTTAATTTTTTTTCATAGTATTGTAGAGTAAAATTTACTCTACAAGATCATGCAAAAATTACCAAATTCGTGTATCGTTTTGCTAACCAACTCACCGGGTCAAAGTGACCCAGTGAATAGTGTCAAAAAGTGAAGTAAGGTGAAAGAGAAGAATCAGAGGTAGTACTATATTACTATGCTGCTGCTACTACTACTACTACTACTTTCCCCACCATCATCAGACCATATACATCATACCCAAAACTTGTCCTACTTCTTCACTCCCTCCTGACCACTCGCACAACACACACACAGACCCACGCATATGCAGATAAGAAAACGAAGAAAGTAATTACCAAAGCAAGGTCGAAAAGACGACGACGGCGAGATTGGCGGTGGTGGCGTCGGGAAGGGACGGAGCAGCGGCCAACAAGCCGGAGCTCGGCTTTGGTGCTTCCAGCTGCTGGGTGCAGCTCGTCGGAGACAAGGACGGCGCCGGAGAGGTTGACGGAGGGTAGCAGCACCGGCGTCGCACGAAACAGGGGAGGCCGGAGCTGGACTTTGGCTTCGTTCGGACCTGGCTCCGGCCGGGTTTTCGTCTCCGGCGATTCCAAACGAGAGAGCAAGAGGGAGAGGGCGATCGAGGGTGAGAGAGAGATTGAATCGCTCGTGTGATTTTGGGGTTTCTCAGAGGGGTATTTATAGCCTTCAATTGAAGACTCCGGCGAAGACTAGGAGAGTTTCCGGGTTGTCTTTCGATTCCGAATCGAACCGTGATTTTGGGCGAAATCGATTTCTTGGTGAGAAATATTCGGACTTCGCTGAGTTGGGATTGTATTGGGACAAAATTTAGGTGATTTGGTGGTCGAAATGGTGGTTTTTGTGTTCTAGCAGGAGGAGGAATCGGAGAACAAAAGTCTCCTGGTTGCAGATGGTGAAGAGGAAGATGATGGTGGAGTTTTATGGTGTGGCGGATGCACCACGTGACGCGGTGGTCGATCCGTAGAAATTAATTAAATGTGACGTTTTGGTCACATTAAAAACGTCACACGACCCACAACTTTTAATAACTAAAAACGTATCTAACTTTTGTAACTTTCACAAAAATAATATATATAAAAAAATAAAAGTTCAAAAATATTATTTTTTTTCTTAACATATAATTATATATAAATAAAATATATATCTCATAAAAAAAACAAAACTACTTTTATAATTCCTACTAACGCCTCCAAAAAGTCCAGTAAACTCCTAAAAATACCCCTAAAATTACGGGGTATTACACGAGGTGGTTGGGTCGGGGGAGAAATTTAAGTTTTACCCGCCCAAACCGCCCCACGAACACCCCTACTACTCAGTTCCCTTTCTCTCTCCCTAATGGTAAAGGGCACTGGGATTAAGTAATGAGTTTTTTTTTACCGTTTTGTCCATCACCTTCCACAGTTAAATTGGTGGTGATATGAAAAGTGGAGTATTATTTGTAAATACAAATTGGTCATTATATGTTATTAAATATGCCAAAATAGGAGATGTGAAGTAAGACCAGGAACGTTCATAATGACAAATGGGGAGAGATCGAGAACGGAGTGGTATTCAAGTAAAAGTCATGAGGATCATAAGCAGTAAGGGATAAGAAAAAACTAAGTACGTTATATAAAATAGGAACATTTTGCAATGGGTCTAGAACCACACTATGTATCCGAATCTCTGTTAAGATGGTGACCTCTCTCTATATATATGTATAGAAGAACAATTCTGAGCAATTCCGGTTATATAACTTCATGTAGATTAACTGTCCACTGCATAAACATAGTGGTCTTCGCAAGTCTCCTATATAACATACAAGGGTCGTATGCGACGATATTTTCTCCCACCTCCATATAACTTAGGACTAGTTTGGGAATGTTGTGGCAATGCTAGAAGCTGATGTGTGAGAATCACTGTGAAAAATGTGCTGTGAATTTTAGTTAAAATATTATTTGGTAAAAACAATTCTGAACCTGTTGTGAGAAGGTAAAATGACGAAATATATTACATGTGTCAGTTACATAAAGATAAATATTAAGATTTTTAAATTTTTAAGGTTAAATTCAGTTGTAGATAAATTAAAAAAAAAAATCAGGAAAGCATATTCTCTCTTACTTCCTGAAAATTGTGGTGAGACAGAAGAAGCTATCCAAAAAGTCGAAAAAAATATTTTTAGCAAATACACTAAAACTGATTCTGCTGTCGAAAACCAATTGTGCTGGTAACAGAAGCATTCTCAAATTGACTCTAAGTCTCTTGACTCCCGTTACTATGCAACCTGCGCGAGGGGTCCTGCCTCAAAGCCGAAGTATTGAAAAATGAAATGCTGAAGAGAAGAAGGAAAAACTTGAATTCATTGAAATCAAAGATTACAGATAAAACCTGGAATTGTTATTTTGAGAAAGAATTTATGCAAATAATGCTATATGAATGTTTATTAAAAACGGATGCGCGTTTTATTTTGATTTTGAGATGTACATTTTCTGTCATTAGTCAAAGACACTATGATGTAGATCATGCTAGATATAGTGAATCTAGGTAATGCCACAATCACTTTCCAATTGGGTATAGTTAATATCCACAGCAACAATTTATCACTTGATTTATGAGAAATGTGTGCTTTATCTATTAACAAGCCTCCTATCTATTAACTAGCCTCCTACCATCTATCATGACCACTATAATCAAATGTTCACACTTAAAACTTCTCGAATTTCTTTCCTCACCCCACTATAAATAATTTGTCTGGCAAATGTTTGTTCATCATTCAGTTAAACCTCTCCCATGGATCCGTACAAGTCCCTGAGAATTGCTCCCAACTCAGACGGTTCACTCACTAGGCTCTGGCAATACCCAACTCAACCCGCAAATCCCGACGAGAAAGTACAATTTGATTCCGGCGCCGAATCAATCACTTTTTCCAAAGACATACCCCTCAATGCCACCACCAATACTTTCCTTCGCCTATTCCGCCCCCGCCATCTACCTTCAGCGACCAATCTTCCAATCATTATCGACGCCCACGGCGGTGGATTCATACGTTTCAGCGCCACCTCTAAACCCTTTCATGAACTTTGCGCTGCCATATCCGCCGCTACTCCGGCTTTCGTCGTTGCCGTTGAATATCGTCTCGCTCCCGAGCACCGTCTCCCGGCTGCGTATGATGACGTTTTGGACGCTGTCAAATGGGTGCGTGACCAGGCCCGTGGTATCAATGGCACTGATGAGTGGTTTAAAGATGTGGCAGATTTCTCCACGTGTCTTCTGATGGGGTCCAGTTCTGGTGGAAATATCACTTACACCGTGGCTCAACGTGCTCTGGAACTTGATATCTCTCCTGTGAAGATCCAAGGGCTAATATTGAACCAGCCCTTCTTTGGTGGGTCCAAAAGGACGGAATCGGAATTGAGGTTGGTTAATGATCGGGTCGCCCCTCTGGCTGCGTGTGATCTGGTGTGGACCCTGGCTTTACCAGAGGGAGCTAATCGTGACCATCCGTATTGTTGTCCGATGATTAGTGGGTCCCATAACGAGATTATCGGACGGCTCCCTAAGTGTTTGGTTCGTATGCACGGCGGGGACCCTCTGGTTGATCGGCAAAAAGAGTTTGCAAAGATGTTGGAGTCTCGTGACGTGGACGTGGTTGTCATGTTTTATGAAGATGGAGAACATAGCGCGGAGTTGTATGATCTCACAAAGGCTAAATCTCTTGTTGATGATGTGCGTGGTTTTGTACAGAACCTCAAGAACCCTAAATCAGCCTTGTGAACATGGCAATTAACTTTGTAGTGACAATGTACTTATAGGTATCGTTTGGCTACGAGTATGATATGCAGGGATATGGGGAAGGGTATGAATGTTGAGGGATAAGCTGGAAATGATACCTCTAACATATTCAAATAAATTGGGAAACTCACTGCTGTAGCAGAGTCCAGAATCTGAAATTAGCCACTATTTTTATTTAATTTGATACACTTCTACTCTTTTGATGAGAATGAAAATTTTACAGTAGTTACTTAACTTCCTTCTCCTCCCTGTGTAAAATTTTGAGCAATACAGGATACATCTAACATTTTCAAATAAATTTTGGAACCCACTGCTGTAGCAGAGTCCTAAACCTGAAGTTATCTATTTTTTTTATTTAATTTGAGACACTTCCACTCTTCTGATGAGTATGAAAATTTTACAGTAGTTACTTGACTTCCTTAACTTTATTTTGTAAAATTTTGGGAACCACAGGACATCTCTAACATATTTAAATAGATTGAAGACACACTGTTGTGAATAGGTTCATTTTTTTTTAAGTCAAACAAGGTGTTTGTTTGAATTGGTACACTTATGCTCCTCCATAGGTTATGAAATTTCCATTACTGAATCGTTAACTTGTTGTGTTTCGTGTAAAAAGATTTCAAAGTCTTGAGACAATTCCGGTTGTTGGAGCGAGCGTTATGGAGGAGTAAGTTTGAAGAATGATCTCTCTAATTGCTCAGGTACGGTACAACCTGATGAGTTCTTCAATTATTTTCGTGAAGTTGATAAACTTGTTGGACAGAAATTTGAAGATACTACATACGGAGATATCTTTTATGAGGGTAATTCATCTTCATCTAATTATGAGGTGGATTGGACTAAGCCACCAGTTTATGACGATTATGGAGATGATGAGGAAGAGTTGATTGTGGAGGATGACAAGCATACTTCAGAAGTGCCGATTCGTTATGAGGTAATTTCAAATTCATCTACAGTAATTTCTCAATCAATTATTTCTTATCAAGTTGATGATGAATTGGTGGGAACTGAATTAGAAGAGTCCGTGATTTTTCGGCTCAAGCCGCAATCTTTTTATTGTGATCCGTTTATGGTCCCTCACATCTTTCAAGAGCCTATATTGAACTCGAGGACGAGTTCTTTTGAAGAGGGGGTGACTGATGCAGGAAAAAGTTGGAGAATTAATCAGCTGCATCCAGAAAAGCAGTTTCGATCAAAACGCAGAATCAGGGGCAGAATTGAAAAATAGAAGTTTCGGGTCGAACCATGCATAATTTTGGCTGAAAACGATATTCTGAAAACAACTCGTGATTTATCACGGGTACCGCCTTGATTTGGCCAAAACCGACTGTTTAAGGGTCGAAATCGCAATTTTTATATTTTTTAGAACATTTATTTATTAATTAGGATTTTGCTTTGAACCCGATTTGGGTAAATCTTCTAGCTGAGTGTTTTATTTGGTTAGTATTATTATTTAACATTGTTTTTAGGATTTTTACTATATTTGGAATAAATATATTTTCAGCAATTTATACCCGGCTTGTGGGTAATTTTTTGGAGATCGTTTTTTATCATTGAATATTACAGAACTCTAGAGAGCTTCGAGCCCTAATTCTTTACCCTTTTCTGTGCTGTCCGCTGTGATTCCCCGCTCGGTGTTTAACCTGGCGTCAAAGATACAAACCTACTACCATTCCCTCCCTAACCAACTAACACCACATCATCAGACCCAATCTCCATTAGCCAACATCATAACCATAACAACTATCACCAACATTACCACCTGAACCAAACCATCCCACCAATGCATCCGACACCACCACAACACACTGCCATAACCCACCTCTTCCATTCATCACCAACACCAGCTCCACCATTAACACTTCACAGCCACCATAACAACCCATAACTACAACCATCTATCCTTCTCTAAACCATCAGACCCTTCATACCCACAGACTAAACTCCATTACAAAACTCCATTACAAAACTCCCAAATGATATTAGCTTCTACATAACCTCCTGAATCACCATCTAATCCTACACCCACCTGAACCAGTACCTTCATCAACAACATAACCAATACCCAGTTCATAACCAAACCCACCTGCCTTCAAATCACCATGACACCAACCTATCTATATCCAGTAACAATGCAACCTAATACCCAATTCCTAAATAATCACCACCATCCTCCTATATTATTAGCCATTCTACAAAAACCAACCCAACCTCCTAATCATCACCACTGTTACTTCACAATCACTACCACCAACAATACAGCACATAAACCATCACCATTACCTCAACCACGACCTACACCAACATCACCATCCTGCCACCATTAGACAATCACCAGCACAGCCACCACAACCACCTGCAATCAGACCCAGTACCGATTGATTCACCATCAAAAACCATCGTAAACGCGACCCAATAAGTCCCAGCAGCCACAAGGCTTCAACCATGATCTGAACCAATCACAGGCCAAACCAGAGGCTCAATTTCTGGCTGCAAAACAGAGTAGCAGCGCAAGACAGCAAGAATCCAGAAATCAAGCAGCAAGAAAGAAGAAGGCGCAGAAGCAAGGAAAAAGATTAAAGAAAACAGCCACAAGAAAACTCAGGTGATCACACGATCAACATCTCAGGTCGTGGGATCAGTGGCCATTACTTAGAAATTTTTCGGATGAAAAAGAGCTACAACTCACTGCTTTTATGCGATCAGTTCACCTGATCGTACGATCAGATCAGTGTAAAAGAAGCCGCTGTTTTTTAAGAGAAAAAGCTGTGTGGGTTTGTTATTTGAGAGCCCTAGGATTGAGGAGAAGTTCCCACCATCTTGGAGGGGCTAAAGTGCAAAAAAAACAAATAAAATAAAAGAGGAATTACTTCTAGCAACCTACTGGGTCTGATTTAGAAGAAAGGGAGGCTGTTTAGATTGGGCATTCGAGGCAAGAACGCAGATCAGGAGAAAAGAAAGAAGAAGGTGAAAGCAAGGGTGGAGCTTGGATTCGCGTCGGAGCTTTGATTCCGTTTGATATTTCTACACTCTCTCTACTATCTCTCGTTTGATGGTTACAATGGACTTATCTATTGTAAACGTTAGTATGAGTAGCTAAATTACTTTGCTAGGTTCATAAGTTTGAACCTAGGTCATGAAACTTTTCCGGAATGTGAGACTTTGATTCATGAACTTGTCATCTTAATATGATCTAGATTGCGTTCTTCTTTCATTCTTGTACTTTATTTTATGCAATTGTAGCGTCGCGAACTATAATTGCTACTTGGTGAAAATTGATGGACTGATAGGTGAAAACAATTAGCCTAGAATAAAGAATGAAAGCAAACCCCGTATCGTGATGGACCGACAGGAGAAGTGTTAGGGTTTGGGTCGTTACATAGAATTGATCGTAGAGCATGCTAGGTGATACAGTTTATGGATCGATAGATGACGACAGTGAAATTTTGGCGTAGTCTTACATGAGATCGACAGAAGATTGTAGGAGCATTTATGTGATCAAGATCGTAGTTTAGATTATGTGTTTCTCAGTGCAATCTGGGAAAGTGAATTGGTAGGGGATGCGTATAAAACCTAGTCTTCTCTTTATCAGTTGATAGTTCACATCATTAAACAAAATCGCAAAAATATTAGTTTAGTTCGTTTATTTAATTTCAGTCACTTGTTTGAGGGTGATGAACTCTCAAAATCACAAATTTTTCCTCCAGTTACTTGAATTTTAATTAATTGTTTAACTAAACAATATCAATACTGTCCTTGTGGGTTCGATAACCTGAGTTTCAATACTCATTATTTATTACTTCGACCGTGCACTTGCGTATACACATAAGAAATTGTGTCACTTCATGCGTTGTTGCCAGTGTTTCCATGGCCATGATTTGTTAAATGATTATGCTTAGCTAAAATTTATAATTTTAGTGATAATTACCAACAATCTTGAAGAGATTATCCGTTATTTCTTTAACAAAATTGTTATCAAAACTGAGAAAATCGTTGACAGTTCTTCTCCATCTGTTGTGGCTATTGATTGGGCCACTTACAGTTTTCCACAAGCTGTTGAATTGACTGGTTTATCAAAAAAAATCAATGGAGGCGTCAACTTTTCTCGTTTGGCCTGTTGTGGAGTATAAGATACCAGTTGTGGATCAAGAAAAAGATGATTCGGTTAAGGCTTTTGCGAAGTGGGATGAGAAAGACGGGGTGGCTAGGGCGGCTATTCTGGCTGCTCTATCGAACATTCTGTTTGATGTTTAGTCATCATATTCCTACACCGCAAAACTCTTATGGGAAAAGCTAAATGAGACACATAATACTGACTCACAAGGTTTGGAAAAGTATACCGTGTCTAAGTTTCTTGACTTCCAACTGGTGGACAATAAGTCCATGATTGAGCAAGTGAATGAGTTCGAGATGATAGTGCATGCTTTGAAGGAGTCTGGTATGGACCTTCCTGAAAAGTTCTTGGTTATGTGTGTAATTGAAAAGCTCCCAAAGTCTTGGTAAGATTTTTGTCTCTTCCTGAAAAGACAGAAAGGAGAAATCACATGGACTAACCTTATGCTGGACATCTCGGTGCAAGAACAACACAAGTCCAAACAGGAACACGTGATGCCAACTGAACATGGTAGCGCGAAGGTGAATGTAGTTACTGTTGGAAAGAAAAAATGTTGCTAAGAATGATGAAAGTGATAAATAAGATGAAAAAGTCAAGGCCAAGAAACCAAAGGCAAACAAACCATGTTGGTCTTGTGGGCATGTTGGACATTTCAGTAAGAACTGCCCTAAAAAGAAAGCAAAGAAAACCGAGGTGGTAGCGCAAGCGAATGCTGTGCTTGGAACCACAAGTGGGACAGTGGTGAACATGGTTGTTGGTGAAGCTGTTGCTTCTGAAACCGACGTTGACCAGTATGCTACCTACAACCCTGCGCTATTTTCCACATTTCTGTCAAATGAATGGTTGATTGATACTGGAGCTAATGTGCATATTTGTGCTGAAATTAGTTTATTTGTATCTTATCAACAGAGTCGTGGCATGACAGTGACGACGGGGAACAAGAGTGCCGCTCAAGTACTTGGAATAGGAAACATTGACCTAAAGTTCCCTTCGGGTCGTATTCTATCTCCGACGAGAGTGCATCATGTTCCTGATGTTCTTAGAAATATAATAAGTGGAATCCGTTTAGTGGCTAGTGGTTTTGAAATTTCTTTTATGTGTAATAAAGTACTCCCTCCGTACCGAAATGTTTGTCTTGTTTGCCTTTTGGCTTGTCCCAAAATTGTGTCTCCTTTGGAAAGACAACCACCTTTTAACACCACTTTTTCCATTCTTACCCTCCACTAACTAATTACTTTATTCTTTGTGTATGGACTCACATGTACTACCATCATTAATATGCAAGGGTAATATTGGTAGTGCATGATCTTTTTAACCATTTTTTCCACTACCTTAATATGTGTGAAAGTCAAACAAGACAAACATTTCGGTACAGAAGGAGTAGTTCTTATTCATACTGGTACATTTATTGGCAGGGGTTATTTGTCGGATGGTTTATTTGTAATCATTGCTGAGCCCGTTTTGGGTACTTTGGCTAATGATATTACTCATTTTGTTGATTGTATTGAATCATTAAATTTATGGCATGCTAGATTTGGTCACTTAAATTTTGGTGCTCTTAAAAATATGATGAATTTAGAGATGATTCCTAAACACACCATAGAAAAGAATTTTAAATGTCAAGTATGTGTGTATGCTAAGCAAACAACAAAACCTTTTCATAATGTTGTTAGGGATTCAGACTTTTTAAATTTAGCACACACGGACATTTGTGAATTTAGTGTCGTGTTAACTAATGACCAATTTAGATACTTCATTACCTTTATAGATGATTGTAGTAGATATTGTTATGTTTATTTACTTAAACATAAGGATGAAGCACTTAATAAATTCATTATTGAACTTTTGACAGAAAACCCCCTTGTAATATCGTCTAGCTGACACTTAGCTACAAGCAGTATTGATTTTGTCAGGAAACCCCCCTGCAGTTTCACTTTTACTGACATCGCGCACCATTTTTCAATCAGAAACTCCCTTGCAGTTTCACTTTTACTGACCCTTAGCTACCAACAGTTTTAGTAAAATGGTGCGCGGTGTCAGTAAAACTGAAACTGCAGGGGGTTTCGTGGCAAAATCAATACTGCTAGTAGCTAAGTGTCAGTAAGACGATACTGCAGGGGGGTTTTCTGTCAAAAGTTCTTCATTATTTATAGAACTGAAGTTGAAAAACAAACTAGTAAGGTATTTAAACGTTTGAGATCCGATATGGTGAGTATACGAGTAACACGTTTGATAAATTTTGTGCAAACAATGGAATAATTCATGAAGTTACTCCTCTATACACAACTGAGTCTAATGGGGTTACTGAGCGAAAGAACAGAACGCTTGAAGATATGATTAACAGTATGCTTTCAAACTCTGGGTTGCTAAATACATGTGGGGAGAGGCTTTGAATACGGCTCGTCATATTCTGAATAGAGTCCCTCTGAAACACATGGAAAAAATACCCTATGAGTTATGGAAGGGCAGGAAGACTAGTCTTAACTATCTTCGTGTGTGGGGGTCCTAAGGTACTTGTACCTGTACACGAGAGGAAGAAGCTAGGTCCTAAGAGTGTTGATTGTATCTTTCTGGGCTATCGAGAAACCACTACGGCTATGAATTTTTTAGTGGTAAAATCTGACATAGACGGTATAGTGGCAAACACAATAGTTGAATTTCATGATGCAACATGCTTTGAGGATGTCTACCCTATGAAGACTGGTATACCTCAAGATACTACTAAGAAGATCCATCTCATACCTCGAGTTCTATTCCTGATCATGTGGAAAAGATAACAAATGTGGGGGCGAAATCGAGTAGTAGATCTGTCCCTGAGGAAGTAGAGGAACCAAGAAGGAGTAGGCGTGCAAAGGTAGTTGAGTATTTTGGAAGTGATTTTGTCACTTATAATATCGAGGACGAACCATTAACTTTCCGGCAGGCTATGTATTCTTCTGAATCTAGGCACTGGAAGGGCTCTATAAAGAGTGAAATTGACTCTATTGTTTCTAATGGAACATGGGAGTTAGTTGATCTCCCTCCCGCGTGTTCTACTATCGGGTGCAGATGGATCTTTAAGAGGAAGTTGAACCCTGTCGGGTCAATAGATAAGTACAAGGCTAGACTGGTTGCTAAGGGTTTTAGGCAAAGGTAAGGCATTGATTAATTGATATGTACTCTCCAGTTTCTAGGATGACAACAATCTGAATGCTTATAGCATTGGCGTCAGTCCATGGTCTTATCATCCATCAGATGGATGTTAAGACAGCTTTTCTTCATGGTGATCTTGAAGAAGAGATTTATATGGACCAGCATGAGGGTTTCGTTGCATCAGGAAATGAAAGGAAAGTATGTAAGTTAATCAAGTCACTATACGGCTTGAAACAAGCTCCCAGGGATTGACATAAAAAGTTTGATGAAACTGTATTACCGTTCGGTTCTATTATTAATGAAAGTGACGTGTGTGTCTACACCAAAGTTAAGTGTAGTGAATGTGTGATCTTATGCCTATATGTGGATGATATTTTATTGTTCGGAACCAATATTGAGATTATTAATGAGACAAAAGCTTTCTTGAAGAGGCATTTTGAGATTAAGGATATGGGTGAGGCTAGTGTGATTCTTGGACTAAATTTGACTCAGTCAGCTGAGGGAATAACCATATCTCAGTCTCATTATATAGAGAAATCCATACTTGAGAAATATGGTTATTCACAGTGTAGAATCGCTAGTACACCCTATGATCCTAAAATTGCCTTAGTCAAGAATCCTTCAGGTGTACGTGTGTCTCAATTAAGGTATTCTCAGATTATTGGAAGTTTGCAGTATCTTGCTAACTGTACTAGACCAGATATTTCATACTCTATGTCTAAGTTGGCTAGATATACTAGCTGTCCAAACAGAACTCATTGGGATGCTCTTGATAGAGTGCTTAGATATCTGAAAGGCACAATGTACCTAAGTTTACACTATAGGAGATTTCCTAGTGTACTTGAGGGGTACATTGATGCAAGTTTGATAGCTAAGAAGTTTTGTTCCAATGGAGTGACTGGATATGTGTTCACCTTGGCAGGTGGAGCAATATTCTGGAAGTCGACCAAACAGACTATTGTAACTCGGTCTACTTTTGAGGCTGAGTTGTGTGCGCTTGATGCCACGGGGACGAAGGCTGAATGGTTACACGGACTTATGTACGCTATACCTGTAGTAAGCAAACCACTTCTTGTTATGGCTATTCATTGTGATAGTTGAATGACTATCGACAAGATTAGCAGTAAAAAGTATAATGCTAAAACAAGGAGGCACATCCAAGTTAGACTAAAGTCTATAAGGAGTTTAGTGTCTGATAGGATTATAGCTGTTGATTTCATAGGAATTCAGAATAATACAACTGATCCTTTGACTAAAGGACTGGAACATACAGTGGTCCTTAAGTCGAGGTTGGGGATGGGACTGACAACCCATCATAGTTCATCAACAGTGTGAACCCAATACACATGGGAGGATATCTCTCGAAAGTGTATTCAATGTGGTAATAGCAAGCTGTGAGAATGAACTGGTAGTACACTTGCTACATAGATGCTGCATTTGTATCGAAGTCTATCCCTGTAAACCTAAAAGGTACTGGCACTGCCAGTGTAGCAAGAGTTATCTAACTCTGAATGGGGTCAAATCTTTTGACGAGATGGTGGCAGTCATCTCTGGAGATGCCCACCTAAGCGAATGTAATTGTGCGGTCGCAATTAGAGGAATGGGTTATTCCTTGAAGCATTCGACGAACAGGATCGAGACAAGACCATTAATGTCTCAAAGTCGTAGATTGGCACCGTAGCCTTTGACTTTTCTTCGTCTATGGAACATGATCACACAAGAAGGATTAAGATTCAAGGTGAAACATTCCATCTGAATCAGGTAGTCATCGAAGTAGAGGACTCAGGAGGGTTCAAAACCGGAAGGGTACCAACTCTGAAAACCAAGTCATGATGAGAATCCTGTATGAATTTGTTGGGGATTGCTAGAAAATATAATTTTTGGAGCACGATTTTGTGTTCTCCTGATATTAATTTCAGGTTTTAACAATATGGAAATTGTTCCTCGTAACGGGGACTGAAATTTTCATGTATGGATCTAAGTCATTTTCTTAGTGTAATCCATAGAGAAATTGAAGTGAACTTGGTAGCTTGAAAGAGCTCGAAACCAAGAAATCAAAATAGTCCCACATTGATACTCACAAAGGAGGTTGGTGGCTTTATATGGTATCACACACAAGAGTAGTGTACAACTACTAAGGTGTGTGGTGTTCCATGGTGTTCTTGTGTGCCTCGCGCGCGCACACACACGCGCGCGCCGCCGCACTTGCCTCGGGTCGGACCGGACCCGGTCGAAGGGCGATTGGGAGAAATGTCTCAGCGTCTCGCGACCTGGCGTGAGATTATAAATCAGTTTTGATTTAATTACACACCAGTTTAATTTTTAATTAATGGGTGTCAGTGTTAATTGAATTAAAATGGTTTTGACCGTATTAATCGGTAATTAATGGAGACTAATGTATCAGTTTTGTTTTGTGTATCAAAACCGAAATGTTCTGATGTATAGCTTGCTTGTTGCGAAAAATAGCTTCTGATTTTCTCTCTCTCTCTCTTTCTCTCTCTCTCTCTCTCTCTCTCTCTCTCTCTCTGCGAAAAATCCATTCTGCTCGTGAATTCTTCTGGCGAACTGAGGTGCTGATCGCCGTTGATCTTCAGTGTTTCCGTGAAAAAGAAGATTGGAGCTGTTTTATCCTGGAAGAATCATCGCCGGCATCCCAACACAGTGTATGTGGGGGCGATAATCTCTTCAAGAACAGTTAGGCCTTCTCGCAAGACCTGACGACTCAACTATAATTCTTATTCTATCTAACCTTGGATAAATGGTATGCCTTTTACCTTACAGTTTTTCTTTCCAGTTCTGATATTTGTGATTTTTGCTTTCAAGCGTTGTTTCCTGTGTTTCCATGGCCATGATTTGTTAAATGATTATGCATGTCTAAAATTTGTAATTTTAGTGATAATTACCAACCGATGTTCTGGGTTTTGTTGGTAGTGTTATGAGTTCTCCAAAGTCAACCATGTGATTGTGGTTCAGTATGGGGTCAACTTGTGTTTCGATCTGGTTTCTGAGTGAAAATAAATTTTCTTCTTTTGGGATAATACTTTTGAATACCCTCCAAGTTAAAAAAAGATAACCTTCTTAGCCAATTTTTGGTTCCGGGTGACAATGTTTCGGGCCATGGCATCCATAGATCTGTAAACACATGAGTATTTGCCCCATTTCCCAAGGACTTTACGTCCCTCTAGCAAGCTCTGACAAGCTAAAGATGGTTGTGAGAAAAACTTATCATAACAAGTTTTATTCTCGTCAAATATTGCTATTCGGGATGAAGATGTTATAATTGAAATAGTGAAGACTATTATTTCGCCAATAAAGTTGTCATCTTGCTATAGCGATCCATTCTTCGTGGACCATATCTTTCTTGAGCCTAAATTGAACTAGATGACGAGTTCTTTTGAAGAAGGGGTGAATGATGCATGATGAATTTTGTGTAATTATGTGTTAGCTTCAGAGAAACAGTTTCGGTCTGGACGCAAAATCAGGACAGAGTTGAAGGCTTGAAGAACGGGGTCAAGCTGTACATTGTTTTGACTAGAATCGATATTCTAAGAAGAACTCGTGACTACCTCACGAGCACCATGCTAATTTGGCCAAAACTTTCTGTAAATAGCTCAAAATTGTTAGTTTACTTATTTTCAGTAACATTTCCCTTAATCATTAGGACCTCATTCTACACCCGATTTGTATTATTATTTTTCCATCGCGTGTTTTTTATTTATAATTTAGAGTTTTTTTTGGGGGGGGGGGGGGTTTATATTTTACAAAATTAGAATTTTTCATCTATTTAAGTCCGGGTTTTGAACTTTTTCAACATCTACCCTTTAAAATAAAGTTTCTTCCCCCCCCCCCCCCCAAGGTTTAAGAATGATTTTGAAATATAAGACTGCAAACATACTCTATGAGAATGCAAACTAATGCACGTGAAAGTATGCGGTTCTAATGCACATGAGGTATTTAAAAATCAAGACAATATGGGCATCTGTAAAATAGCCTTATCGTCCTCACTTGTAAATAAGAAAGAATAATAGATAACTCTAGGGGAAAAGATGTTGATCGGAGAGTCGTGCTTATCGTCAATTATGCATTCATGGCCTACGTCTCCCTTCCTCTCATGGTCGTTTTCCTGTATGAAATTTATCTCGTCATTAACGACAAGCTAGTCCTCTTGTCCCTCTTATTTCCATGTGATCGGCTCCCTCCTCAGGGTTTTCCACGGGTTCATTGTAACACCCCCAAATTCCACCCCTTGGGATTTCAAAAGATGCCACTCCGCACTCGGGAATTCCTCCCACAGTGTACTGAAAGTCTAATTGTTTGCGTGATTCTTAATTAACAATACTTAAAAGTAAATTATTCAACATCTAACGCCACAAACCGGGCATAAACATTACCAGTGTACTGAATGTCTAATTGTTTGTGTGATTCTTACTAAGCAGTATAAAAGTGAAACGCTCCCACTAGTTCATGCCTCTGTCACCGGAACATGTGGTGTGGAAAGAAAACAAATGACACCACAGTTTCAAAATCAGCAACAAATACTGAGTGAGATATACCCAAGCATGTAAACACGAATTGGAATGATAAGTATTGATTGAAAAGAAATAATAAGGGTATTTGAAATAAAACAACACTTTAAACGCATCCACTTTCTTTACTTCCTTTATACTTGCCAAAACAATTCCTTCCAAAACATTCTCGTTACTCTTTTTCAAGAAAAGAAACATATACTTCAACAAACACTATGTTGCACTTTACTTTGTTATACGGAGAAAATTAACCAACATCAATACATCTGGCCCTAGACCTTAAGTGTTGACCCCCTCCCCCAAAACTCGAACGGTAAGAGATGTGAGTACTAGAACTACTCGGGGCTCATTAACGACCGTGTATATATTAAAAATAAAGAAGTCGGTGACCGAAGTCAGCACGACAACTGATAAATAAAGAAGTCGAAATGAAGTCAAACGGTCAACTGCTCTTGCCATGTTATTAATCTCCGTACAATTCTTTCTATTTTACGTCATTAACATTAATACATGTTCCATGTGATTGCTCAAAAAGAATACTTCAAGTAAAAAAAATCATCTTCCGATTAAAGCATGTAATCATGAAACACATTTTGAGACGTAGTAATAAAATATCGTGTAGACACGAAAGAAGATAAAGCTCAAGGCATGACATATCAACTCACATTGATTCACAAGCAAAGCAAATTACTTCCTAGTAGTACTTGATGTATCCTTCGTTAATGAAATCATTGGTCCTACTAGGTTGATTTCAATGTATATAGGTCACCACTTAATCCATGCTCCAAAACACAATCCAACACTTGCTCCAAAAGCCCACTAACTAATATGCAAGTAACCCAACATAACTTCACTAATTTATTACTCCAACTTCCGAAACAGATCAAGATTCAGAAATAGTCTCACTAGATCTAAAACGCTCTGAAAAATAAGTCTAGCATCAAACGGATTTGAATTTCAATTACCAGATCAAAAGATATGTTCATTTTAACATCACTAGTCACAATTCTGCTATAATTGACTACAATTTTCATCCGTCGCTAATACTAAAATTCAGGATTTTCACATAAACTAACCTCCAAAATATCTATCTAATCATCCCGTCTTGAGGTCATTTCAACGTACAACGATTACCCACTTTATATCAAGTTATTACCCACATACTAAGATCATCCAATCACCTAATTAAGCATCCCCTCCAAAGACTAGGGTTTTGCCATAAACTATGAACATAATTAATACTAAAAATTAACTATTGATTCTACAACTTCATGAATGATGAGACAAACAATATGAATCTGAAAATTGAAGTATTGAAATGAAGAATGGAACTTGATTCACATACCGGTAATAGGATAGTAACGATGATCTCAACAGTGTTACTGAAAACCAGACGTCACAAAAATCTCTTTGTGATCATCATAGAGATTAAAGAGGTTTGAGATTGAGATTAAGAGAATAAAAGATAAAGAACTCACCAACACAAAAGAAAAAACGAGAGTCCAAGAATGCCGACGTACGGCGGTGGCGGGTCCAGGGCACGGGTAGGAGAAGAAGAAAAAGAATAAGAATAGGAAAATGACTCCAAAGGTTTTTAAACAATTCCAAAACATCCATCTCTCATTGGAGTCGCGCTGTGTGGAAAACAACCCCAAAATCTCTCTTCAGCGGCGCTCAAATCCGCGGCCTCCGGATCTGGAAAAAGCATGGAGGTAAGCTACGTGAAGTTGACCGTGCCCGATATCGGGTCGGTTGAGAAGCACACCCAGACGCAATGGGTCTACGAAAACGACGAGATGGTTTACCGATCAGTGTCTTATGTTGGAGCTCTGTACAACATCTTCGACGAGATCATCGTTAAAACTGCGGCGGCTAACAGGAGGTATTTGAACTCATTGAAGGTCACGATTGATGTGGATCATAACCTTATTAGTGTTTACGTCAACTATATATGTGGTTTTCAACATGCCGATATTTATGAGCTTGGCCATATTAACTGCAATGATAACGGGAGTGGTACGCTGGAGATTAAGTGTGAGGTATGCTTTTTGATTTTTTTTAATACCGTGTTGTAATATTGTCTGTTGATCTCTGCGGGTTTATATTTAATGTTTGTTTGTTGAAAAAAAAATATTGTCCTTGGCACATTATAATTTTTGGTGATTGTCTCCTATCATGAATTCTTGCTTGCTGTTTGTGTTATGGGACGAATCTCTCTGTAAGAGTTAGATACGGTTGTTTTTTCTTAACTTATTGCTCGCAGTCACTCACTCTATTCGCACTATCATTGCAATTTTGAGTTTGGTGTTGAATGTATGTCAATATATTGGGTTTTATGTGGAAGAGTTTTTGGTTATCATGGGGGTGTTCAATACTAAGATGTCCCACATCGGACCTTCTAGAACAGTTAAAATAGCTAATATGTGTCATGGGCTACTCCCCTCATTGCCAATTGGTTTTGAGGTGGAACCCCACGGATCCTTAACATGGTATCAGAGCCTGTAGGAACATTCCTACACGGTCCACGGTTCACTATGTCGCCAATCGCAAGCCGATTCGTAAGCCGACAAAATGATTTCCACGTGTAACATTCCACGAATGCATACACGTGAGGGGGCGTATTAAGATGTCCCACATCAAACCTTCAAGAACTATTAAAATAGCTAATAAGTATCCTGGGCTACTCCCCTTATTGCCAATTGGTTTTGAGGTGGAACCCCACGGATCCTTAACATTCAACATTTAAAACCCATGAATCTGAGCAATGTTGTTAAGGATAATTTGCAAAATGCAGTCATGTAGATACTAACCTGCAAGCATGTACTGTTGTCTATTTTTTTGTTAAGGTATTCCGCAACCACATGGAAAACACGTGCTCCGAGGGAAGTGAATTCTGGACAATAGTCTCGTTTAAACCTTACTTGGCAAACTTCAACATGACTGAACTGGAGGTTGATGTTGTTGCCCTGATGAAGAAAAGAGTGGTTGACATGGCAGGTATTCTTGGTAAATCAGTCAAGGTTGAGCTTGATGGGAAATGCGTTCCGGTGAATTCCTTCACTGACTATGTCAGTCTCTATCTTCAAGCTGCTTCAAAGTCTAGATCAGACCCAACTTGCCTCCCAAGGATTGCTGAGACGTCCGGTGATGGGTGGGAAATATGTGTTAGCCTCAGTGAAGGACAGTTTCAGCAGGTCAGCTTTGTTAACGGGGTTGCCACAATCAAGGGTGGTACTCATGTTGATTATGTTACTGACCAGATTAGTGACCACTTAATGGCTGTTGCAAATAAGAAGAACACGAACGGTATCATCACAGCTGACACAGTTAAAAATTGCTTGTGGGTTTTTGTCAATTCTCTGATTGACATCCCTCCTGCTTTCGATTCCCCAACAAAAGAGACACTGATAACTTGTCGAAACAGTTTTGGGTCCAAATGTGAGCTAACACCAAAGTTCCTGAAGAAAGTCGAGAAATCCACCCTCCTACATTTGGAAAACTTTAAGCAAAGCAAGGATCTTAAGAAAACAGATGGGGACAAGAAACAAAGGGTCACAGGAGTTTTGAAGCTGGTTGATGCTCGCGAGGCCGGAGGAAACAATTCTGATAAATGCACTTTGATATTGACAGTGGGAGATGCAGCCGAGTGCTTTGCGGTGCTTGGAGTTTATGTCGTCGGTCGAGATTATTATGGGGTGTACTCGTTGAGGAAAGAATTGCTCAATGTGAGCGTAGATAATTATGATAAACTATTTGAGAGGAATGTAGAATTCCGACACATTGAGACGATCCTCGGTCTGCAACACGGAATAGTATACAACAGTGTGAAATCTTTGAGATATGGTCATTTGATGATCATGACTGATCAGGCGGACGATGATGGGTCATATTTGAAAGGGCTGCTGATTAACTTTATTCATTCACGCTGGCCCTCCCTACTAAGGATGAGGTCCTTCTTAGTAGATCCCATGATACCCATCGCGAAGGCTACTGACCGGAATGGCGCGGTAATGTCCTTCTATTCCAGGCCAGAGTATGAATCTTGGATAAGACGCGTAGGACGTAACACGGATACTTGGGAAATCAGAAAATATCGTCAGGGGTTGGGATCATGGACAAAAGAGGGAGTGAAGGAATATTTCAGTGATCTCGATAATCATAAGAAAGAGTTTCTGTGGGAAGATGAGAAAGATGTTGATGCAATTGAACTTCCTTTCAGCAAGGATATTGAGAAGAGGAAGGATTGGCTCCTAAAGTTCAAGCTGGGCACTTACCTTCATCGGAATGAGATGCCAAGAATCAAGTACAGTGATTTTGTTAACAATGAGCTGATATTGTTTCCAATGGCCAAGCTTCGGCGGGAGATTCCATCAATGGTTGATGGCTTAAAACCATGTCAAAGGAAAGTTCTGTTCGTCTGTTTGAAGTTGAACCTTGTGGAGCCATTATCAGTTAGTGAGATCGCTACTAACGCCTTGTGGCAAACAGATCACCATTACGGGGTGGCGAGTTTAATAAGTTCTACCATTGACTTGGCACAAATTATCGTGGGAAGTAACAACATAAACCTCCTGGAACAACGTTCTGGTGATTTTGGAAATCGTTTTCACGGTGGCAAATATTGCGCGGGTAGCAATTGCTTGTATATCGTGCTTTCTCCAATTACAAGATATCTGTTCCACAAGGATGATGACAGCCTTCTTTACCACCAGAGCGAATTTGGGCGTGGGCGTTCTATTGAACCTACTTGGTACATGCCTGTCATACCAACTGTGCTAGTCAATGGGGGTGAAGGAACTAGCGACGGATGGAGGACCTGCATACCAAAATACAAACCAAGTGACATTATTGCTAACATAATGCATTTATTGAACGGTGAGCCTATGGAACCTATGGTTCCTTGGTACAAGGGATTCAAAGGCACCATTACAAAATCAGCAACCGACGAGGAAGGTGGTGGAGTTAGCTTCACTTGTGCTGGGAAGGTAGAGAATATCGACAATACTACCTTTCATGTAACAGAGCTTCCTGTAGGACAATGGACTGGAGAGTACGTGAGGAAATTGACATGTAGTGCTGAGGAGGAGGATTTCATCGAGGATGTTTCAAATCACGGTGACGGCACTGTTGTGGACCTGAAACTTGTTTTGTCCTCAGAGATGGACGAGGAAGTAAGTGAAGAGAGCAAGCTAAAGAAATTCAATCTTATAACGACAATCAGTACAGGCAGTATGTACCTGTTTGATTCAAAAGGCGAGATTAAAAAATACGATACCCCTGAACAGATTATTGAGGAGTTCTCTCATCTTAGGCTCGAGTTCTATGAGAAGAGGAAGAAAGCTCTTGCTGAGAATCTTGTAGGGGAGTTGGGGTCACTGCTTGGTTGTGAAGAAAAATTGACTGCTGCTGCTGCTCATAAGGTTGATGTTCGAGAGATTGTCAAAAAAGTTATTGGCTTGAGGAATCAAAAGATTGCCGACGTTATTGACTTGATGAAAGCATCTTCTAAATCTTTGTGGGTTCGAGATCTTAAGACCCTTGACAGGCAACTACGTGATGATCATGTACAGAACAATGGTTTGGAGATTTCTTCTTCACCTGAGAAGAAAAAAGGGGCGGTCAGTGAAGTTCTGACGGTCAGTGAAGTTCTGAAACTAGCAGACAATGCTTTGGAGATTTCTTCAGCTGAGAAGAAAAAAGGGGCGGTCAGTGAAGTTCTGAAACAACTAGCAGAAATTGGTTTGGAGATTTCTTCTTCACCTGATAAGAAAAAAGAAGCGGTCAGTAAAATTCGGAAACTACTAGCAGACAATATTTTGGAGATTTCTTCACCTCAGAAGAAAAAAGACCGGGAATTCAGATCTCAGAAGAAAGAAAGGGCCGTCTTCGGAGATTTCTACTAGTTCCTTACCAAGTTGGGTTGAGGCTCTCCTATGATGATGATGGTTCGTTCACAGGCACAACGGAAGAAAATGTTTTGTTCTAAAGTTTAAATGATTTGGCTGGCCTGCGGGCACGTTGAGACCAATGTTCAATTAGTTTGAAGTTTGGATTTTGGTTTAAAAAAAAGAATTCCATAACCACATGAACTAATTCAATTTAGTCCACATCAACTTTATACTACTCAGTTCTCAAAAAAACTTTATACTACTCCAAATAGTCTTGAACTTCTAATTAATTTACAATAGCTCCTCTCAAAGACTCATTACTCGTAATATTTTCCCTCAAAGTCTCTAAAATACAATTTTATCCTTATAATGAAATACGGGTTATTTCATTTATGATCCTTTTAGTATTGGTAAACTTCGTATACGCCATTGGGGCCAACGAGAAAGAAGGGTCTTACGGTCGGGTAAGTCAAAATATCGATACTCTCATGTCAACAAATGAATATAATCAAATAAAGGGGCATAGATACGCATCACACGACAAAACATATCGATGTAACAAAGCATGTTCATAAATTAACCAACATATGAGTAGAACGATAATTTCTACATAGTTAAAGTCTCAGTTACTTAACAGTTAATCAACAAGGCATAAAACTAGTTCAACAACACGTAAGTACCTCCACCTTTTCCGTGGCTTGTTTGCTTATTTATTACTACCAAATTGAGTTGTCTTAGCCAATTGTAAAATTTCAAAAATGTTCAAAGTTCTTAACTATTATTTATTTTTAGAATCGGATGGTCACACTAACCTAGAACCGATGCTCTACTCAAATCCCGATGATGCTTATCACCTCGGGCAGAGGATACTTTTGCGATTTGGCCAACCGAGAGACGTGGAGGTGTTACATCCTACTACTAAAATTGTTTTACGGATTATACACAACAAAAATCATGGTGTTTACCACTGAGTATAAATTTAACTTGCACTCATGCAGTTCGTCATCCAATTAAACACTTTATTCAAATTGCATAATAATAAAATTACATTCATAATCCAATTAAAAAAAATATGAAGGCACAATCACAAAATAGTGTACATAAGAAAAACACATACGTGCAAACAAGAGTGACCCATGTAAATACCTAGCTGAAACGGAAATGTCAAGTTCCTATCTATTGGTTGGCTTCCAATGACCGTACTCTACAATGAGCCTCGCACATAGTTGTAGTCATGTAGAGACATTTCTGCGGTTATAATTATTTCTTTTGTTCTCGCTGTTCTTGTTCATCTCATTGATTTGTTTGTAAATTTTATTTGATATTTTAGTTTAACTATTGGTGGTGTAAAACAGTATAACTGTACAAATTACATTTATTTAAATGAATGTAAATCATGCTATAAGAAATGTGCATCCTTATTTTAGAAAATATGAATGTGCTATAAGGATGTGCATTTAAATGAATCTGCGTTTATTTAATTTTGAGGAAGCACATATCTGTATCAACCAAGTTATTTTGTAATAATGACAGTTAAACGTGAAATGTTTACGCAATGTTGACTCACCACGACACTTTCAACCCTTCTAATATGGGTGGGAGAGTATACGTTTCCCCCTTATCTGTGTAACTGACTGACGGTGACAGTGTTAGTCTGGAGGCGGGGGCTAATCAGTGGTAGTAGATTCGTGACAAATTTAGTCCTTTTAGAGTTATGGAGTAACACACACTAACGAAATGTAAGTTTCATGAAATTTTGGTGAACAATAGTGTCATTTCTCAAACTAAAGGGGAGACCGTGTCTGTGCGACAAACATGAGTGGTGAAAACGTCTTTCTTCCATCCGTAAAAGACAGTTTTACCCTCCACCAAGGTTTGACATATAGACCCTTCACCCTTTCTAGTTTGTGGAAAAGACAATTTCACACCTTAAGCGTGTGAAATTTCGGAGGGCAAATTTTTACTATAAGAAAGCAAATCTGTTCTAAAAACTGCTATCAGTGACAGGCGCCACTGATAGTCCATCATCAGTGACGCAGGCTCTAATTCATTTTCAATGAGGCTCATCATCTCAGGCAGAGTACACTTTTAAAACTTGCAATTCGGCCAACCGAGAGATTTGGAGGTGTTACATATTAGTACTCAAATTGTTTTAAGGATTATACACAACCAAAATCACGGTGTTTACCAGTTTGAGTATAAACTTAACTTGCACCCATACAGTCCATAATCGAATTAAACACTACTTTATTTAAATAGCATAATAAAAAATTCCATTCATAATCCAATTAAAGAAAATTGTGAATGCACAATAACAGAATGATGTTCATAAGAAAACACATACTACGTGCAAACAAAAACAAAAGCGACCCATGTAAATACCCGGTTGAACGGAATACGAAGTTCACTCATGATCACCATTTATTGTGTGCAAGGCACAAATGATTGATTAATTAACCATCAGTTCCTTCCAATGGACCGTAATCTACAATGAGATGCTCTCACTTTTCTCTTTCCCTTATAAATAGTGTAACAGCAAATTAATTTGGCAAACGAGTGGAGTTGCTGATCATTCCAGTTAAACCTCTTCCATGGATCCTTACAAGTTCCTGAAAATCGTTCCCAACTCGGACGCCTCACTCACCAGACTGCGGCTATTCCCAACTCAGCCCGTAAATCCCGACGAGAAAGCACAATTTGATTCCGGCGTCGAATCAATCACTCTCACCAAAGACATACCCGTCAATGCCACCACCAAAACTTTCCTCCGCCTCTTTCGCCCCCGCAGTTTCCCTGCGGCGACCAGTCTCCCACTCATCATCGATGCCCACGGCGGAGGATTCATACGCTTCAGTGCCACCTCCAAGCCCTTTAATCAACTTTGCGCTGCCATATCCGCCGCCACTCCGGCTTTCATCGTCTCCGTCGAGTACCGTCTTGCTCCCGAGCACCGTCTCCCGGCAACGTACGACGACGTTTTGGATGCCGTCAAGTGGGTGTGTGACCAAGCCCGGGGTATCAACGGCACCGATGAGTGGTTAAAGGACTCCACTGATTTCTCCACGTGTCTTCTGATTGGGTCCTCTTCTGGGGCCAATATAGCCTACACTGTGGCTCAACGTGCTCTGGATCTTGATATCTTTCCAGTGAAGATCCAAGGGTTGATATTGAACCAGCCGATGTTTGGTGGGTCCAAGAGGACGGAGTCAGAACTGAAGTTTGTCGACGACCGGGTCGCACCCCTGGCTGCCGTCGATCTGATGTGGACACTGGCTTTGCCGGAGGGAGCTGATCGTGACCATCCGTTTTGTTGTCCGATGATTAGTGGGTCCCACAACGAGATGATCGGACGGCTGCCGCAGTGTTTGGTTCGGGGGTATGTGGAGGACCCGCTAATTGATAGGCAAAAGGAGTTTGTGAAGATGTTGGGGTCACATGGCGTGCACGTGGTTGTCGTGTTTTATGAAGATGGAGGTCATAGCGTGAAGTTGTTTGATCTCACGAAGGCAAAATCTCTTCTTAATGATGTACATAACTTTGTGCGTAGCTTCAAGAGCCCTAAATCAGCTTTGTGAAGTTTGCGCCACTTAGCAGCTTCATCGCCCTACTTGTCTATAATATTTATTAAAATATAGAAATAAAGGATAAACTATGCTAATAAGCAGGAATTCATGATTTTGTTAGAGTGAGGGTTAAATTAGAAAAATTAAACTAAGTGTAAAATATGATTTTGAAAATTGAGTGGGGTTGGAGTGCGATTTATAAGATTAAATAAAAAATACTATACAAAATAAGGGTGAAATTAAAATTCCAAAGACTTGATTGGTTTTTTTTTTTTTTTAGAAAAGTGGTGTATTAAACCAAACCACTATTAGGTGGGCTTATAGTGTAGCCCAGTACATCATTTTGAATGAAAGTACAAGACCAAGAGGGAGGGAGGTCCACCCAAGTATTATTTTCCTGCTTTGTCATCGCCTGTCGTGCCATTTGATGCGCACAGCTCGTGTAGACACGCGGCGTATGAACCACCGCTGCTTCATCGAAGTTGGTGAGGAGGAATTTAATTTCTTCAATTACGCTTCCACACTCCGAACCGTCTCCTTCATCTTCATTATTCTGGAGAGATCTATTCACTTCTCTCACCTGGGTGGATGAATCTGATTCTATCCAAATTTTGCTTCGTTTGTGTTGGATTGCAAACTGAATTCCCAGTTTCATTGCCTCTGCTTCTGCTTCTGCTTCCTTCATCGATGATCTAAAAGGGGTCATTTGTGACTTACCGGCAATGAAGACACCCCTCCAATCGGTGACTACGATGCCCACTGCCGCTTTCCTCCTTTGGGGATTCCAAGCTGCATCGGCGCACACCACCGACCACCCCTCCGGTGGTTTCCGCCGTCGAGGAGTTGTGGGAGACAAGGTCTGAGCCGGCGCTTCCCCCATGTCCTTCTGTTGTAGTGTTTGGAACAGAGATAAGTTATTTAGCCCCTCTCTAACATCTCCTACTGGATCTGTGATTTTGTTTTCAAAAATCCATTTGTTGCGGTGATTCCAAATGATGCATGAACCAATCAGAAGCCTTTCTTTGACTTTTGTGTATGAATCCATCAGCAGATTTGAAGCCCATCCTGAGAAGCTCCCTCCCTGGTCCGCCGGACGGTGTTGGGGGAGGAGCAAGGACCACACTTTTTTGGCGTAAGGGCAATGGATGAATAGGTGTTCTTCATTTTCCACTTCGGAATGGCAGAAGCTGCAATTTGAATCTGTGACCACTCCTCTCCTTCTAAGTCTCTCCCTCAATGGTAAGCTCCAGTTTACTCCTCTCCAGAAGAGGAAGATTTGTTTTTTTGGGATTTTGAGCTTCCATAGTGAATCCCAGCTGTTTTGGCATTTTGACGAAGCTCCACCATACTGTTCTTTATTCTTCCTTTCCTCAAGATCTTCGAATAATTCATTGCTACTCTTAACAGTGTAGTGGCCCGATTCTGTGTAATTCCAAATCAATCTTGATTGGGGTTCTAACCCTCCGACAATGTGTTTTTTTTTTATCCGCCCTCCTAGTAAGAATGGAAAAATAAAACTCTAAAAAAATAAAAATAAGTTGTTTCCATAACCATCTCTATTTATTTCTTGTGTGGCGATAGGGAGATTATCAAGCCCTAACGCTTAACGTTGCACATTTTGAAGCATTTGGAAGTGAGTGATAAAAAACAGTCATTCTAATTCTTTTAGCTGACATTGAGGTAGTTTGGCTAAATTAGTTTTTTTTTTTTATATAAAATATTAATATAAGTTTTTGGATTATAAAAACCCAAAAAAAATTGTTGAATCCGGAGAAGCGGTTCAAGACCGGTACCCGGGTACAAGAAACCTCACTAATACTTATGTTGTCACTTCTATTTTATAAAATAGCATAGTTTCACTTTAAAATATATTTTCCGCCTTTAGATTAAATCAGCCTCAGCCCTTACATCTTACATACAACTCACTTATAGTTAAAATTCCAAAAAATTTAGAGATGATTATAAAACCCACTTTTAGAACCCCCACTACTAGGAAGGGCAATATGATCCGATCGGATCTGAGATCCGAGCAATCCGTGCTGAATGGATCAGATCCGAATCCGAGCCAATTGAAAATGGATCAGATTTGGATCCAGAAAGCCAGACCCGATCGGATTTGGATCTGGATTTGAATCGGAGGGCAGATCCACGGGGTTGCGACCCGATCCGATCCGACGTATATGTGTACTTTACAAATATACCCCTATTACCATTTAGTTACACTTTCAAGAATAATACAATAGTAACTCGATTCTGCAAAGCCATTTCTTTTGTGTTTTAGGCTTCGTAACTTACAAACATGCTTTAGCGTTTGAAATAGTGTTTATTTTTTATGTTATTTTTCATATTTCATCTACGGATCGGATTTGGATCGGATGAATGAAACCCGATCCAATCCGATCCGAATCAGGTGACGATCTGAACGGATCTGGATTCCATTTCTCCTGGTCGGATCTGGATCGGAAAGTGCCTGACCTGATCCAGATCCGACCCGTTGCCATCCCTACCCACTACTTGTAAACTTACCCTCTCTCTTGGAAAAGCAGTCGAATTAACCATACATATTTTTCGTGTAATAATATGTAATAATCGTACAAATTTTTCAAGGGAGATGATAATTACACAAGTAAAAAGCTTCTAACACAAGTATTATGTTGTGGAGACAATATTACCCTTACAATTATGACAATGTGGTCCCTAATTTATACACCCACTTACAATTTTGAGAATCTCTCTCCTCCATTATATTCTCTCTCTCTTATCCCCATTCTTGTTTCTAAACCTTCACGCCGACGTCACAAGAGCGTCACCCAGCCACCGGCGACCACAAGCACCTCCGGACCTCACTACCACTCGAATCTTTTCACCAAACCCAAGCCACCACAAACTGTCTCGCAATCCTCTACACCAGCACTCGTATTCGTTTCGCCTTTGCAAAACCACGACAATCCAACTCATGGTGGCAGCGCGCCGCGCCGAGGTGCGGCGGGCTGGGGACGGGTCGTGCAGAGGGGTAGGGCGGGCCAGGGCGGGCCGTGCTCGAAAATTCTAGAAATTCGCCACGTGTCGGGCTGTAGGGAGCGGGCCATGCACACGTCTTGTTGGAGGGGCCTTGTTTGTGCGGGTCATGCACGACCGGTGTAGCACCCCGCTCCCGCGACCCCGATTAATAAAGTAATTAAACGGGAACGAGGCGTCACACGCCACCAAGGCTAACTCGTACCATGAGGATGAGAGTGAAAATGTTTAGAAATTCAAGGATTAACTGATAAATATTGCGGAAGCTTATGAAAAGGGGTCTTCTATTTAAAAAAAAACAATTTATTTTCAAAACTCGTCTTGTATAAAAAGGAAATAGAGTTTGAGAATTTCATAAATAACACTTTTATCCATCCTCCATGGTACTCAATGATCTCAGAGTCAAGTCATTCATGATTCAGTCACGGTTACACATATACCATTCATAAAAGGGTCACAAAACAACTCCAAAAGTTGAGTTAACAAACCACGGGATATCCCCTCATGGGGTAACACATCCCCGTTACCAAAAGATAACCATACAAGGTCTCCAACAAGTGCAAGCTAGATCCCAAAGAGTTACATACCGACAGACACCAAGTACTACATTATATACATGAGACAAGATTCTTAGACAACTTCAGCACAAAAGCATAAATTATCCACAACATGAAATGACATAAGCAACTACGCAGCTTGATTACTTGGCTCGGTCCTCTCCTTTGAACCTGAAATAGCGGTCATTTAAAAACCGGTCAGACTGCGAAGTCTGGTGAGCACGTACTTACCCCTTTGTTAGGTTTGGAAATATACAATATATATATATATATTAGTTTCAAATGCCATGGTCAAGTTGTTCAAAACATGCTTGCTTCACAGTTCATACATAGATAAAGAGTAATATAAACAACATAATTCAAGCAAGCATTCAAGTAAGTAAACATGTAGAACATTTTACTTTAAAACACTTGGGTCTTCGGTCCCTCCACAACACCACTCTGAGCCCTCGGCTCCTTTCATTCAAAACTTTGGCCATTTAAAATCTCATTTGTGACACTAAGCCATGAATATGGCGAGTCCGCGTAGAATTGCTACCTCGGACAAAACATAGTCGACAAGTCATGACAACGCACGTGTTAACGGCTCATCCCATATTATATCCCTGGGACAGGGTATCGACCTCCGGTCTATGTCCCCGCGCCGGGAGGGTACTGTCCGGTGTATATCCCCCACCGTTAGGGTACTGTACCGGTGTATATCCCCCGACCGTTAGGGTACTGTCCAACAGTGTCATTTAGGCAACCATCTTGGCCAAACATTTATGAAACATACCATGGACTTTGAGTTTAGCAAATAACATTTATAAACATGCTTTAAAATATGGGCTATATCTCCAATCAAAAGATGCAAATCACCACGTTATCAAAAACACATTCCACCATTAACAAGTATCACAACATCCACCTCATAGCCCATAAACAGTTAATATATGAAAATAGCACTACCAACGGGTTGGGTAAGTACTCACCTCGGGTCCTAGCTTATAAAATTCTTACTAACTACCAATACCGAAATCCAAGTGCAACTCTAACAACGAGGCTCTACAAATAATAAGAGCAAGCCAACATTAAGACAAGTGCACTATAAGGCAATAATAAGGTGCTAAAAATTTCCATGACGTGGTTATGAAGACCTTCTAAGACGAATCGACAATGGAATGATGTTCTCTAAAGTATCACATGCCACTAGACGAGAAATGAACTTTTCAGATTTGACACACTTTACAAAAAACGGGAATTCTGAATTATATACAACATATTTTGGCATGAATCCAACTGGAAATGAAACTAGACACATAGAGCTTCGAAACGATATAAGGTAGATCAAAATACAAGCTCGTATGAGAGAGTAATGACTCCACAAAGTTGAGTGATAGAATCTGCCCGAACCCAGTTCCAGCCCAGACACAGTTTACAAGAATTCGCATTACAGAAAATATATGATGAATTTGGGCATGAAACCAGTTGGAGATGAAAGTAGACACACGGGGCTTCGAAACGATATAAGGTAGAGCAGCATACGAGTTTTTATAAGTGAGATGTGGCCTATCTAAGTCAGGTCACAAATCTGACGAAAAACAGAGTATCAAAACGAGACCACTTCCTTTAAATCACAAGATCCTCAAGTGAATATGTGAAAGAACTTCATTGATGATCAAATAAGATATGAAAGAGACACATGCAATTCCAAATACAGCACACAGGCTTCAAAAATGAGCAAAAACACATGACTTGAATAGATGAGAAGTATGAAATAGGGAGATCAAGAACAACTCTCATCTTTTAGGACACAACCTTTCTTCTAAAGCTTCAACCATGAGGATGAACCCATAAATCCACAAGAAGATGCAAAAATAGACACATGCAAGGACATTTTCAGATGTTCTACCATGGAAAAAGGACATTAGAACCAAGAATATGCAAAAGTCAAAGATTAGATCAAGGTTTTACCTCAAGATCAAGATTGGTGAGCAAAAGAGTGTTTGTGAGCTCAAATCCTTGGGTAGAATGAAGAAAGAACTCTCCACCAAGGTTGTATCTAGCTTGGAGATGAATTTTCCATACTTTGGATGCTAAAATATGAAGTTTTGATGGTGTTTTGTGGAGGTCTTAGCACAAAAACGGGCTGAAGTTCTTTTGAGAGGAAATAGAACTTCTAGTGAGTTAGAGGGAGATAATGGGGGTGAGAAAATGATGAGGATGGGCTGCATAACAAAAATATAAAGATGTACAAGATATTGGGTACATTAGTCACACCACACATATTTGCAAGGAGTGCACTAGTATAGTCTAACTAGGCACAAATAACACAACAAAAGATGACACACTTAACTAGATCCAAATGATTTAAATATGAGGAGTAACATTGGAAAAAGACTCTAGGGTTGATAGGTATCCAACTCCCATAAGTTTTACACCCATAGAATAGCAAAATACCAAGTTTTGGCCATGCTTTGGTGGCTCCCTTTCTCAAATCCGGGAATGTACTAGAAAGTTTTGGTTCAATGAACAAGATGGCTTGGGAAGTTTAAAATTGATACAAATCTATGGTATGCAAGGCAAGTAGTCATGATGGGTCATTAGCATGCCTAATAATAGGTAATTAAGGGTCTACTTCCCCCACTACACTAGGTGTACATGCAAGATGAACAATACGATAACAATACTCAAGAAATACGTATATACCAAAAACGCACTTCATACTTCTTCACACTTCATAGCAAATAAGAATTTGTCAATATTGAAACTATAGGGGACTAATATGAAATTCCATCCCAAATTAATTAGCCAAAAAAAATCATATTATAAGGTCATAAACCAACTCCAAATAATGCTTAAATGGGTTTAATTATGCGGGATGTCACAACCGGGGGGGTGGATAGGGGAGGAACGTGACCCGGACGCGCCACGGGTTGAGCACGCCTCTGAGCGGGCCGTGCCGTGCCAGCGGGTGGAGCGGGCCGTGCTTGGGGCGTGTTTAGAGCGTGCCGGGGCGGGCCAAATTGGCACGCAGGTCGGCGCATCTTGACACCATGAAATCCAACCCACTAACACCTATGTTTCCCCAAATCGACCGAACTGCCATAGTACTAACACTATTGTGATTTGAAGGAAAGAAATATTTTTGGTGCAAAAACATGAACCGAGGCCTTCTTTAGAATTGAAAGACTTGAATGCTCTGCAAAACTAAGAATCGGAATATGAATACAGCCGACCAAACTGAAGAAAGAACAAAATTAGAGGTCTCGGAATTCTAGTCATACTCTATAGTAGACGAACATCGAAGATGTTGAATGAGTTTTGGTTAAATACAGATGTCAATTTCTGGCCTTGATGAACACTTTTTTGTATATGCGGAAAATATCTAGATAACTGATGATTAACTAGTGAGCTCCCGCGATTCTTCGTGTTAATGTTGGAATGAAGAACATTGAATTAGCTAGAGAAATTCAGAGAGATGTGATTGTGTTGGTAGCTAGAATATATTATGCATACAACAAAGAGGAAAGGACATGAGTTAAGAGGGGAGAAAGTAATTTTGAGGAATACAAGTTTCTCGTCACCGGTGATCTCTGTTTGAATGTGTAGTTGACGTACGTAATTTTCTATTTTTCGAGGTCAGACAATGCACAAGAAAGGATGAGAGAGATAGTAAAAAGCTTTTGGGAATTGAGACCTCGAATAAAAGGGTTTGGAAGGAGTGTAAAGAATACAAATTATATAGGGGTATAATGGTCACCGACAGCTAAATTATTCCGTAAGAAACTTTTTTACTTGTGTAATTATCAGCGCCATTTTTCAAATAATTGATTAAAGGCTAATAATCGTCGAAAAATAAAATCAATTTTCATTTCTATTTTTGTTCATAAGCGGATTAATTTTTTCATCTTTCTTCGGGTGGTCTATAATTGGTGAACCATTGTAATATTTTTTTGGAGGGAGGGGAGAGGGTAGCGCACTCGGGCACGGACTATCCCCTAGTTCAAAATAATTTGACATAATGAGACAAGAGTCGACCATTATTGGTTGATATTAATTTTTTTTTTTTGTCCTTTCACACAACCAAGCCACCGGATTTATGAGGAGTCCACCGGCGTCAGGTCCAAAACACAATAAAAAAGGGCTAAATTGCACCAGATGTACCCATATTTTACAAAACAGACAAGTGGGTATCCATATTTCAAAATCGAGCATCACGGGTCCTAAATTTCTGATTTTCCAGCAAGTGGATACTCTTCCGTTAACTTTCCGTTAATATTGGACCGAAAAATATAAAAAGAATATTGTACCCCTTATTTTCACCTCAAAACTTTTTTATAATACAAGTTTTCCTGACAAATCTTAAAAAATTAAAATAATAGAATTTAATTTAATAATTTAATATATGTAAGATAATGCAATATATTTCGTCAAATTTACATATTTTTACATTATTTCAAGACATGAAACATGTTTTTATTAACATAGTTATGCAGCTGGGTGATGGCAAGCAATGTTTTTAAAATCGGGCCGGTCATCGAACCGGTGATGCACCGGTTCATGGTCGGGCTGGTTAGACCGCTGGTCAGACCGGTTCAAACACACGTTTATATGTATGTGTATATATATATATATATATATATATATATATTGAGAATTTACGAATAACACACATATATTAGTTTTTATACAAAAATGAAAAGATAGTAAATGTAATGAAACTAGTCAAATAATCATTGTGATGAAACTGTCTTTATCCGAATCATTCTCCTCCGCTGAAAAAAACTCTACTGGGGAGAGTTAAACAGAATGTGTTGAGACGACACTTCCAGTGCACCAAGTATTTTCAAAAAGCATCACGAATGAGAAATTCTGGACGACCATTCCAATGACTAAGTATTTCCAAGAATCTTCATAAGCTAATTTTTCTGTTGACTTTTCCAATGAACTAAATACTTTATCAAATCCCGTGGAACAAAAGATTTGCGACGATTCTCCAAATAATAAAAATAAATCCAATTACTATCAAGCAATAAGTTGTATGGACAGTTTTTCCAGTAGACGAGATACTTCCAAATCATGTCTCGAGATGGACGAAAATACTTGCGATCAATGGTTTCATGTGGCTGTTTAATTTCCTGGATATCTTGAGAAAGTAAGCAAGCAGGGCCCGTTATCATATCAACAATGCACATGTCCATTTGAGGCTGGAAATTAGGACTCAAGCTCAAATGATCATTGTAATACCCCGTCTAGACAACAAGGGTAAAATAGTAATTTTAAGAAGCTAAATAAGAAATTAATTGAGAAAATAAAGTTGGGTAAATTATTTCAATTTTATTGCTAAGAAATATTTGTGAGATTTTAGGAAACATTATATTAGCAAAGGTGAATTAATTTTAGAAGGCTAAAAAGAAATTTTGATTTCAAAATTATATTCGGAAAATTTATCGAGTTATATTTGTGTACAATTTTAGAAAAACTATTAAGCTAATATTCGAGAATAAATATGTAACGTTTCGTTAGTTAATTTTGGTTATAATGGGTGTCCGACCACCGCGAGAATCGATAGGCTAACAACACCCAAACAACTCACCATCACCATTACCCAATAAAAAAAAAAAAAAGCATTCTTTTGTTTCTAGCAAGGTAGTACAAGTAGCACACCCTAGCACTTCTCCTTCCATCTCCACCAAGCAACAACATTCAGGAAGAGTATTTCCACCGCCTTCACATTCCTTTGCCTTCACGGCAAAGGAGTTGGTGCCGCCCCAGCTATCACCGCCCCAAACTCTCTATATAAGCCCACGACACAGCAGCCAGCCAGCCACCACCACATCCACCCGCTTCTCCAACACCACCATCGGGTTCACCATCATCACCACCACCGTCAACATCATCGTCACCACCATTGTTGTTTTGTTCGGCAAAAACCCACCACCACCACTCAGCTCTCTCTCTCTCTCTCTCCCTCTCCACCTATCTGCCACCAGAGAGCCAACAGTAGCAGCAGAGGAAGAGAGGCAACAACCACCCTCCACCACTGTCGCCATTACTTCCGGCAGCAAGCACCAACCAGCAACCCCGTCACTTTCACCCCCTGATTTACCTCACTCTCACCCTCTGTTATTCGAAGATCACACCAGAAGAACAGAGAGGGAGGCAGCTCCACCAACCCCGTCGTGTTTCCCGTCGGGTCAACCACCGGTGAAGACCCACTTCACCGCCTCTTTCTCCCTCCTCGTCGTTCCACTCCCTCAGCCTCTCTGCCCCTTGTTACGACCCAGGGAAGGTACAGAGGCGCAGGAGGATAGCAGCAGCAGCAAGAGCCACTACTGCCGCCGCCGTCACCATTGATTCCGGCGACCCACTTGGCCGAAGCTCCGCCAAAGCACACCCAGCGACCACCAGTACTACCACTAGACTCCTAAGGCCCCGATTAGGACAGCAGAAGGCTCAGAACCGGCCAAGAAGCCATTAATTCCGGCGGGTGAGCTTCAAAGTCCGGCGACTCCGATTCGAGACTTCGACCCGACGCATATCTCATCGGTTTCCGGCCATTTTTGGCCTAGGTATGTGCTATACCCTCTGTTTAGTCATTCTACATAATCAAAATCAGAAGTTGATAGCAAGATTCACGATTAGAAGAGGTAAAACGGGTTGTTCTTGAAAAAGGGGGTCAAAGTGTAATTTTCAGAAATGTTTTAACATGTTATAGGGGGGACTGTTTGGTATTTTCAGAAACTATAGGGTGACTAGTGTCATTTAATATAACTATTTTAGAGTATTTGTTGATTTTTATTTACAAATTAGAGTTTATATAATTAAATCACACTTTTAGTTAAAAATATTAATAATAATAATAATACTAACAATAATAATAATTTTGGGTTTAAAGATAATATCTAAAAATAGTAGCTTTTGTCTCGGAAAATTTATTCGGTTAAAGAAATAGTAAACAAGTTGTTTGAAACTAAAATAGACACGTTTTTGTAAAAGTTTTTATTAAATGTTGTTTAATCACAAAGTCTATACCATTAGTTATTAAACTTGTAAAATTAGACTTTTCTAAATATTATAGTGTCGTGTATAGTTTTTCTTAAAAACATAATAGTCGAGAATCACTTTGTCATTATAATTCAAATTAATTCTTAAGTATAATTTCTTTAGCTCATAATTTTATTAATCTAATTAATCACTTTTAATTAATAATAATAGTAATAATAGTTGTTTAAAAATAGATGAGTTGTTTTATTTCTAGGCAATCATAAATGGGTAATAAAATGATAGAAATATAAATAGTGGGGTTTAAGTTGATATAAATACTCTTTAAGGACTTATAGCATTTTATTTGGATATTTGTTGACGTAGAAGACACGATTTGTAGGTGACGTCTTTGTAGGCCCGAGCCACTGCTAGGACGTGCTTTTGCTACGGAAAGTAAGGTAAGTGAACATGCCAAGTCTTGCGAGCCTAGTTCCTTTCGTGTCACGTTTTAACTTTTATATTCGTCTCAAAATATTTGTTGTTTATTTTCATTGCGACGTTCTTATATTTCCAGAAGTTGATTTGTTTACCACTGTCACATGATTATCATTAATGCATAATTAATTAAAGTGGAAAGAGTTGTGCGGGGATCGTTGTGATTTCTTTTATCTAGATTGGTCGTGTTGGCTTCGTCCACTCGACCCGCTTATTTTAACCCGGTCGCAACCTGCCGGGTCGCTCCATGTACTCACCTCTCTGGCCGCGAGGAGTCTTAGGGGGGGTGCCGGCACTTAAGGTCATGGCTGCTAGTGATAGTATAGTAGATTCTTCCCCGTATCAACACAGTTAATAATACAGTTTCTATGAGATTTGGATATTTAAGAAAGAGAAGAAGAAAGAGATTGGGACCAATCCTCCCCGTTTGAAAGTTGAGAAAGGAAGATCAGAAGAATGAGAATTTTATAAGTGTTCTTACTGGATGCATCAGGTTCACTTCTTACAGTTTTACAGTTATTATTTGAGTTCCTGATTTACTCAGCAAGTTTACATTTTTATGATTTATTTCCTCTGTATATTTATTATGAATAGAAAGTTATGCTTCGTCCTCTGTTTTACGAGCTTGGGTGTCACTTACTCAGTATTTCCATGCTGACTTTGAAAACTACGGTTCCTGTTTTCCTTCCCGCCGCAGGTTTAGGAGCTGAAGACTAAGGGGTAGCCGGGTACGAGACTCACGTAGACGGATGTCATCACGAGTAGAATCTAGTATAGTTTGCAAGAATAATGTAGTAGTGTTGGAAATTCTTGTGAAATATCTAGAGACTTATGTAAAGTTTAATATTATGTAATAAATAAATGAGTTGGGATGTTATGCTTTTGATTTCCGCCGTTACTTTTAGCATCGCCCTCCCGGTCTTGTCCGAGCCGGATAAGGGGGTTGTTGCAATCATACTTGTCAGAACAATCAATAAACTCTAGAGCTAGAGTACGTTGCTCTTTCTGAAAAGACGCCTCGTAAGAGTTACGACCAAGACATATGCCAAAGTGAATCTCCTAGACTATCCTAGGAGCATTCACACGAGACTCGATGCAGTATATCACAAAGGGGTTAAGTGACCAACCATCAAGATAGAATTGAGTACCTTTGAAATGATTGATAGGTCAAAGCATAACATACTTGCTTGCTTGGATAGAAATAATACCCCATCTTTGAAATGTCTTAACATGCTTAGATATACGAAGAGCATATGGATATGATACATGAGGATTATGAGTTATTTTGTCGAGAGCCTGGGTCAATTCTATAAAAGTGAGACCACAATGATCAACAATTTTGTCACATGTACTATTTTTACACGGCGTTTCGCCTTTGGATGCACTCTAACTTCCTCCAAGTACGGAGTGAGTCTTGTTGAACAATGGTCAAAAACTTTCTTAGCCAATACGTGAGCGCTCTCTGTAACTTCATGTCCGCTCTCTTCCATGCAAGTTAGAAGAGGAGCAATCATCTCGAATGATATGTCATCACTTTCTTTGAGAATAGTGCTCATAATATACTCCATGTCATCAAACACCGATTGAGGCTGCTTGGACGAGATAGATGTGAGAAATAAGTGAAACATGACAATGATTAAATCATCACAGTCCAAATCCAACATTATAATGAACAGCTCAGAACTTGCAATGACGTTGAGAATACCAGTTGCTTTGGTGTACGAGTAGCTTGAGGGATTTGATAAAACCCCAAATGAACATATGGTGAGCTTGAAAATTCTCTTGATTTGGTCGTCAGCATATGGAAGGTCCGGAGCAGTAATCCTTGTCAATTCACAAATGCAAGAGATAGCTGCAATTTTCACATTGTTGCCCGAATGCTCTATAAGTTTATCTTGAATTAACGCATTCGCATATGGACATAGTACCTCGCGCAACTCCTCAAATTGGGAATGACACACTCTACTTAGCAAATTCCTGACTTGATCAAGTAGATAGAGAACCTCGTGAGTTGATGATGGTAAGTGCAACAACTTATTTGCAACGTCTTCCAGTTGCTCGGGGAACTCTTTTTCCTTGAGCCAACATGGTTGCAGTTTTAACCAACTCGATCGCAAATTCAACATGTTGCCTTGCATGAGATGAAGGAGTATCCACTCATGTGCTAACTGAAAATTCATGAGGGAATTGAAGCTGAGTAGGTCGAAAAGATTAAGCCAAATAAGGTGACCCAAAATCCAAAGGATATGAGCCGAAGTCTTGACCCAATATTCAGAGAATATGAGCCAATTTGTGACAAAAATCCGTAGACGAGATTTGCCAATTAATGAAGTTAATTCTGTTTTTTTGGGGCTGAAGTTGATGGGCTGAAAACAAATGAAGAAGCTGTGTTGTTAACGCAAAAGTATGGGCTGTAACAGTTGGGCTACTGGGGTTTAACTGGTGGTTGGGCTTGTAAATATTGGCTAGGTTAATAGCAGGGAGTAAAAATAGGGGTTTTGTTGGTTAACAGGGGCAAAATAGGGTTTTCAGGGGCTGGTTTTGTTATCTGTTGGGTTGCAGAGAGAAGGAAACGCAGACAGGGTCAAGGGTAGCGACTGTGGGGAAAGAACAGGGGCTAGGTGAAGTGTCGGCATCGGCAAATGGTAGAGTTCGCCTGGGGTTCCGGTTGCGAACGGATCAAACGCGCTGTTGGAGTAGGCAACAGTAGCGATGGAACAGTCGTCACTGTGTTCACTATTCTGGTCTGATCGACTGTAAGGACAAAGCTGTGGCGGCTTCGTTGCCTGCCAGTGATGGAAACGTCGCTTGTGACGGCGCTGGTGGCAATTGACAGAGGACATGCCGACAGTTGTGACGGAAATGGAGATGCCTGGTGGCGCAATCGGGTCTCTGGTCTCAGATTCGGCGAGAATCTAAAGATGACCGCCACCTGGTGCTACAGCGGCGCTGGCTGTTTGCCGCTGCGGGCTGTGGCAATGCCGTCGGTGGTGAAGCCGGAAGACCCCCTCGATATGGCAGACAAGTGTATTTGATCTGTACGGTAAGATTTTTGAGCAATTCTTCAAAAGAGCAGTAACAACGGTGGTTTAACAAGTAGCGATAGAGCAAGGCAGCAGACCGTTGAATTTTTGGCTCTGATACCAAAATGATGCAGAATGCACCAAGAAGAATTGAATCACAACAATTCAGTAAAAATGCTCAACTCAAACGTGAGGAGAAATCAATATTATTCAATCATAAAAAGCTCAAAACAAATGAAATACTGGAACCCTTTTAAATAGGCAATAGTAATAGACTCCTAACCAACCTAAAAGTCCTAACAAAATAGACCATGAATAAGATACACTCAGCTAAACTCTAAACAATATAATTTCTAAAAGATAATATCCTAACAAAACTAACCGACTGATCTCCTAATCAAGATAAATAACTAAAATCTTATTAACTCGAAATAATAATTGTCTTTATCCGCATCACCACCTCTACATTCTCGACCATTATTATTGGGTATTTCAACAACTTATCATTTCAATTAAATAAATTCCGAATAATAGTCAGAAATTTCGTACATTGATTTTATGTAGGACTCCTTGTTCTATTTTTGAGGAAAAGGGACTCTTTGTTTTTTCAGAACAGTAAGGACTCTTTTTTTAAAATGTAGACGACTTATCCAAAACAATCTAAAATAAAAATAAAAAAGGTTAAAATAAAATCTTTTTTCAAAATTTTGGTATGCTGCCCTTATTTTTTGAAAGATATATCCTTAAGTTATAGAATCCTTTTATCCCATTCCTCAAAAAAAATATATATATATATATATCATTTTATCCCAAAAAAATATGACATGTTTGTCATATATAAATTATGATTATCAAAAGTAAGAAAAAAAAATTAATTAATAAAGTAGTTAAAAATTATTTTAGCTAAAATTTACATTTGCACTGTTGGAGCAGGTGCGAAAAAATCTGGTTAGTTAAAATACAGAATCAAGTTTTTAGGTAAAATATAGCTAACTCTTAACATTTACTATTGGAGATGCTCTAAGAGGCAGGATGATAAATGATTTACTTTCTCTCCACTTCATTTCTAACATTTCTCCGCTGCTTCAAAGCTCTGTCGACATTCCAATCAGTTTCAAGTTTTCACTAGAAAAAGGAAAGAGGAGAAGCCCTGATCCATTGACAGAGAGGTCTTCGTCTTCATTGCTCGATTTTCTGTCGTCAAAGAGGAGCTTGAGAAGGTGATAGAAAATGACGGCAGAAACTCAACTTCACCGTCCGAGTTCTGGCCAACGCCGCACCACTTGCAACCTCCCGATCCGCCTTTATCTCTACGTCTGCGTTTGACTCCCACTCGTGCAACAATTTTTCCTATTTATTATAAACCGGCCGGTTTTAAACCGACCGGTTTACCGGCTGAACTGCAAAACCGACCGGTTTTTGACCGGCTTTGACCGGTTCTTGCATAAGCGGTTCGAATTACGAACCGTACCGGTCACCTGCCGAACCGGTGAACCGGCCGGTGTGGTCCGATTTTTCAAGCTATGATGGCAAGTACCTGCTGAGTTATCCTCCTCAGGGTCCCTTAGTCACAGCCAATTCAGAACATACCATGAGGCTTCTAAGCTTCTAGGTGATGTAAATCTTCTAACTGGAGAACAAGTAGAAGTTTAGGTTCCATAACATGTTTCATGTCTTGAATGCCACAATTACAACAGATAACATGTAGCATCAGAAATTTCTTCACCCAAACACGCAATAATAAACTAAGCAAATGTGGGCCGTGTTTAGTTTCTGCAAGAACATGCCATGGATAGTGAATGAACTTATCAATCATTTTTTTAGGGAAAATCATTTTTGCCAAGTGATTCTTTTGTTGAACAAAAAATTATAACATAAAAACAAATAAATAAACCAACAAACAAGGAGTGAAACGGAGTATAGTTTATGTACAGAACATGATAGCCACAACAAGGAGTAAACTGGGAAGAGAGGCGGAAGTGGGAACACATCTCTTATCCGCATGAGGGCGCTTGCTTCCTTTCTTTTCTGTCTTTTCTGTAGCAACTCCGTTAGGAACACCCTTTAAATAAAAATAACAATGATAATTGTTCTAAATGGTAAAAATATAAAGTAAAAACAATAAATGTATTGGATAAGAAGTTTCAAAAATCTCGTAATTGCAGGGTTCCATATGATTATGGTACCCAGATGGGCAAAATGGTCATCAGAGAGACAAATTAGGCCATTGAAAACCCCACAACATTGAAGTAGACCCTATCTCTAAAGGGGAAATTGATTACAGCATACTCATCAAAATCAATCAGCACTCTCATAATGCCATGAATATTGTTCATTTCTTGAACTCGGAGACATGTACCTCATCAGAAGAAGCTTCTGCTGCTGGTGAAACTTGTCGTTTTTGGCCTGGCTGAGGTGGATCTTGATGAAATCGGGGCTTTTTATCAGAGAACACCATGATTTGCATACGCACCTGAATTTGAGCGAAGAGTACATCGGTCACAACCTCTTGGGGAAGGTAATCCGACATTGTCGCTTCTCTCTCTGCGTCTGGAGTAAAGCATTGAACATTACAAAGCTTCGCGGTGCCGAAGCAAAAAGCCACAAAAATGTTCTTTTCTTGAAAGCCCTCCGCGTGGGTGAACTGTTGGGCCACCAAAAATGCCCTTGCTAGACGCAGTAGACTCCTTTTTTTTAGGAAACAACAGACTTCTCTTTGATAGAGATGCAAATGGGGAGGCAAGGCAAGGGCAATTAGGTAGTTTACATTTACACAGAAAAATCCAGCTGTGTTGGCAGGCCGCTACTGATCCACACATGAAAAATGGCTGATGTGGAGTTGATGTGTGTGCGGTATCTTCTTTTATAGGTAGAGAGGTATAGATAGATTCTTTTGAAATTCGTCGAACTTTTATATAGTAGCACCCCCTGCAAAAGTTTTAGAGATTTTAGTTATTAATTTATGGCGTAAATGGTAGTCCGTAACCGATATAGAAATGTATAAATTACATTTATTTGAATGATTCATTTTATTTTTTCAAAATACTTAAACTCTGAGAAAGATTGAATTTAAATAATGCTATTTGAACACATTTTTTTTAGGATATTTTTTTGATTTTGAAGACGAAATGGATGTACATTTTTTGTCATTTGTCATTCGTCATAGACATCATGCTGTATTGAATCTAGGTAATGCGGCAACCACTTCACAATTAGGTACAGTTAATGTCCAACAGCCACCATTTATGACTTGATTAATGAGAAATGTGTGCATTAGACAGTAACGAGCCTCCTACTACTATAGCCTATACTCCACATGCTATAATAATGAAATGTAATTAAGCTGCTAGGGTGGTATCTCAAGTGGTAGAGCGTTGGAAGCCACTGCATGAGGTCCCGGGTTCAAACACGGTTGAAAACAAAACAATTTCTCAAAAAAAAGAAAATGTAATTAACCAGCCTCCTATCTATCCTGACCCATTAAAATAAAATGTTCACACGTGAAACTTCTTGAAATTTGCTTTCCCTACCCCCACTATAAATAATGTGTTTGGCAAATTTTTGCTGATCATTCAGTTAAACATCTCCCATGGATCCTTACAAGTTCCTGAGAATTGCTCCGAACTTGGACGGCTCACTCACTAGGCTCTGGCAATACCCAACTCAACCGGCAAATCCCGACGAGAAAGTACAATTTGATTCCAGCGTCGAATTAATCACTCTTTCCAAAGACATACCCATCAATGACACCACCAAAACTTTCCTCCGCCTCTTCCGCCCACGCCATCTCCCTCCGGCGACCAATCTTCCACTCATTATCGACTCCTACGGCGGTGCGTTCATTCGTTTCGGCGCCACCTCAAAACCCTTTCATGACCTTTGCGCTGCCATATCCTCCGTCACTCCGGCTTTCGTCGTTGCCATTGAGTACCGTCTCGCTCCCAAGCACCGTCTCCCGACAGCGTATGATGACGTTTTGGACGCTGTCAAGTGGGTGTGTGACCAGGCCCGTGGTATCAACGGCACTGATGAGTGGTTTAAAGATGCGGCTGATTTCTCCACGTGTTTTCTGATGGGGTCCAGTTCCGGGGGAAATATCGCTTACACCGTGGCTCAACGTGCTATGGAACTTGATATCTCTCCGGTGAAGATCCAAGGGTTGATATTGAACCAGCCCTTCTTTGGTGGGTCCAAAAGGACGGAATCAGAATTGAGGTTGGTTAATGATCGGGTCGCCCCTCTGGCTGTGTGTGATCTGGTGTGGACCCTCGCTTTACCGGAGGGAGCTAATCGTGACCACCCCTTTTGTTGTCCGATGATTAGTGGGATATTATCGGACGACTCCCAAAGTGTTTGATTCGTATGCACGGCGGGGACCCTCTAGTTGATCGGCACAAAGAGTTTGCAAAGATGTTGGAGTCAGGTGGCGTGGACGTAGTTGTCATGTTTTGTGAAGATGGAGAACATAGCGCAGAGTTGTATGATCTCACAAAGGCTAAATCTCTTGTTGATGATGTACATGATTTTGTGCGTAGCATCAAGAACCCTAAATCAACTTTGTGAAGTTGCATTTAGATTAGCACTAGCAGCAGCGTACCCCTGAGCCACTTCACCCGGTAGCAGCTTCATTAGTTATTTTATTTAGGGATAAATAAAATAACTAATTTACATCGAATAAAATAAAAATAACTTTCTTTACACCTACATAGCCCTCGAAGCTATTGAAGCTCCCTTAAACTATTTGTTGAAATTATAGTGTTCCAACATGGATGTGCCTTTTTTTCTTGAGATATAAGGAGAAATAGGGCAATTGGCTAACATTAGCAAATATCAGTAGCAAAACACTACTAACCACAGTGAAAATCACTCTCCCATCTCCGAGTAACGAGCAATCTCCTTGCACACGCGACCAATAAATGTGGCATGTCTTTTGCTTGTCTATCACATACAGGCCTCTGGACCCACAATATTGGGCTTGGAGCCCACTATCTCCCTCAAGACACTGTCTGCTAGATCCACAATATGGGCATGTAGTTTAGACCACAACTCGTGTCACATAAATATGAAATAAGTATGTATGTTTCTTTCAAATGTACATATATAGCTAAATAACACGTGTCACATTCTTAATGTATTCTACAAAAATAACTTCAAATAATATATATAGGACATAATTGTCATAACTTCATTAGGGTAAAGTCAATAACCACCCTCAAGTTTAGGTAAAAATACATTTTAGCCTCATGTGTTTTGGATAATTCCACTTTGCTCCCTCATAATTGACAAACCCTAACAAATTGTGTGAAAATACAATTTCACACCTAACATTGATGCAAAATTACGGTACTATATAACTCCTTTCTTCTCCTCATCATCCTCATTTCTAACCCCAACAGCCATCCCTCTTACCATTTCTCTCTCTCAAGCGGAACCACACAACAACAACATACCATCATCACTATCCCCATCTATGTTTCTGTTTTCCCCGAACACAGACACCAACACAAACAAACATCCACATAGCTCCCCCTCCAATCTCCATCGACTAGAAACAGTAGCAGCAACAACGGTAGCATCAGCAGCAGCCTCGACGTCGGCTGGAGCTCTGACCCGATGCCACCACCGCAGCCGCCCTGTTCGCCAGCACTGTTGCAGTTGTCTCTCTCTCGCCCCTCTTACCATTGGGACCTTCGAACCGAAGCCAAAAACCCACCACCACCGCTGATCAAGGCCGACCACCTCACACTTCACAAAAAGCCTCTAAGATTTATTGTTTCATCATTATTTTTATCCGTTGTACTACTGAGTGAGTGTTGGGTTTTGAGGATGACTATTTGAAGAAGATTGTAATAGTGCCATTTTATTTGTAAAGAAGATTGCGATCTATTAAAAATTTATACTAGTTAGAAGCACGTATCTTGCACGTGGTCCCGATAATCGTATTTATATCTACAGTTGAATATTCATCGTTTGTGCAATTTTCAAGACCGTTTGATTAAAGAATTGTCATATTGTTGAAAAATTGGTATAATTGAGCTTTATGTGCAAATATGTAGAGTTCGGATGTTTCCGCGATTACATTTGAGTGTTTCTACGTCACATTTGATCTCAGTATGTTTATCTTGTGTTATAGATACTGGAGGCTCAAAGCATGGATTGGGTTCGGGAACGAACTTCAAAAAAGCGTGTATAGCTTGGAAAAATGTCTAGAAATGGAGAAGCAAGGAGTTGAATGAAGAAACATAGAGTCGCGGCTGCATGATTTGCATGAACACTCAAGCAGTTCACACAACAAACCAGATTGCAGCTGAGGCAAGAGGCCAAGGACAGGTATTTGTGCGAATACCTGATCCCTTTCGCACAAAATACTTCTAGGAAACATAAACAAGCTAGTGCGCAGCAGAGAGAAAAATCCTGGACAGGATTTTTGCACGAAATCCTTGGCCATTTCACAAGAATTAAGGGGTAACCACAACAACCGCATTTAGTGAGTTTTCAGCATCCATTACCTCCGTCCGAAACCATGAAAATGTGGATGTTACAATTGAAACTATGGGCATCATACCAATACAAAAACCAACCTATGGTAGCACCGATGCAATTTAGCCATATACATAAGGGCATCATGTCACAAGGTTATTCACATATTCAAACTTAACCGATGTCTTACTATGATGTTTTTGAGTTGTCTCCTAATAATCAAGAGCAACATGTTGGCGTGCGAAAAAAGAGTTACATGGAATGAGCACTTTCCATCGCAGGGAAGTGGTGTACGTAACATTTGAACCTGATATACAAGAGTCTATCTGTACAATTTGCCTTAAAAGGTTTTCCCCACTGCGGAAGATGTATTTTGTCTATGTAAAAAAACTGGAGGTAAACATGGACTGATGTTTAAATATACGTGAAGAACATTGTATGAATGGGTCGGATCGCGGGCAAGACCAGAAGTTTTCCTATTGAAGAGCGTACAAATATGATACGGTACGTAATACCCATTTTACATCTGTTGGTATTCAAGTTGTTCATCCAACTTTATTTAATTTGACAGTGTTAATTTTTGTTATCTTTGCTTCAGCAATCTCGTTCATACTTAGTTCATAGTGTGCCAGCATTTCCAAAATGCAGTGTTCAAACCCGATCCAGATGCCATATTAGTCATCCGTGGTCATCATCTGCAGATAATAAGGTTTATGTTTCACGACGATTTAGCAGTTGCAATTAGCCAATTCAACGATTTGCTGTAATATGTGGAGGGATCCGCGACCTATTAGGGGATGAATCGGGAAGACTTTCGTGAGGCTATTAAAATACTTTTTAACAAAGTGGAAGCACGATTATCATCATTGTGCGATTAAGTTTATCTGCAACCCTCGAACTCATTGTTATTTCATATTCTTTTTTAATTTTTCTTAAAGCAGGTGGATCACTTTTATCATGTACATTACCCCACTTTTTATGTGGATGCGTGCATAAATTGTGTCATTATATCAAGACCTTGTTGAGGAGGACGAATATTTTTACGGTACATGTCTGGACGAAAACTGCATTTGACAACCGACCATTAGAGCAGCACATGGCAGGCCGTAAGTATACAAAAAAATTGGAGAACTATCATCGCACTATATATGGATTCTTCAAGTACACAAGAGATTTGTTCAGTCACATTAACTCTTTCAACAATGATAGACTAAAGAATAGGGTAATTGTTGTCCTTAATGAATTAGTTCCGGATAATTTTTGTATCGCCAACGGAGCACTTCTAGATTGGGATATAGACTACTGGAAGAATAATGTTTATAACGAAAATGTGTTCGATTATGAAGCTCTCGGTGACAGTAGTTGCGGAAGTAAGTCAGTAAGTATGAAGCTCTGGAATGTGCACTAACTAGCTAGTACTTTTATGTTATGATGTTCTAAATAAAGTTTTATCTTCTTCCTATAAGGTTATTTTTTTCTAAGGCGATGTATTATTGATTGGGTCTACTGTAATGTTTGTTTTGTGTAATACTACTTCGTCGAGTGCATAATAAAGTAGTGCAACTATTGCAGTATTTCCTTCAAACAAAAAAATATTGTGACATTATTTATAAATATCTCTTTAACGTGTGAACGTGGACTACTTTTCTCAATGTTATTGTTGTTTTGAATTCAAAGAGGAAGAGAGTTTTGTTGTTGGTCGGTGATGTAATTTTGTTATTTGCTTAAGGATATAATTGACTTTTATTCACATTGGGGACAAAATAGTTAAAAATTACTAAAAATTGATTACGGACGAAATATGACAGAAGGGTGCTATGTGTCCTAAGACTTTTCGTTATGAAGAGGTAAAGTGGAATTAACGAAGACACAAGCGTATTTTTACCTACATTTGAGGGTGTTCATTGCCTTTGAGTTTTTTTTTAAAGAATAATTATGTTATGTACTTCAATATACATATCTTTCTTATAAAGTACATTTTAAGAGAAACAGAGTACGTTAGTGTGTTCATGTGATATAGATAGTAGCTCGCTTTTTCGGTACTAGATTAATTACTCATGATTAGCTTTTTCCTATTTGTTGTTTTTAATAAAGTAATGTGGCATTGTGTGTTAGTTATTTCATGATCCGTTCTTGAATATCTAGTGCGTTCCCCATTCAAAATCGAAGAATTGTCACATCATATATAGTGTAAGAGAAGGGGAAAATACACCACAATACAATAGGCATCTCAAGCAAACTTATAAATAGAATTACATGTCACTCACCTAGATAGACCTCTCACCTCATAAAATGCTTCTTAGGTTTATTGTTTCATCATTTTTTTTATCCTTTGTACTACTGAGCGAGTGTTGGGTTTTGAGGAGGATTGTGTGAAGGAGATTGTAATAATGTCAATTTATTTGTCAATAAGATCATGATCTATTTAAAATTGATACTGGTTAGAAGCACTGATCCGGAACGTGGTATTTGATAACTCCATAATTTTATTTATATTTATAGTTGAATATTAATCGTTTTGCACAACTTTCAAGACATTTTGACGAGTGAATGGTCATGTTACTGAAATATTTGTACAGTTGAGCTTTGTGTGCATAATTGTAGAGTCAGGGCATTTCACGATTATATTTGAGCGTTGTTATATCACATTTGACATCGATATATTTAGTATCTTGTGTTATAGATATTGGAGGCTCAAGGCATGGATTGGATGCGTGAACGAACTTCGAAAAAGTGTGTACAGCTTGGGGAAATGACTTGTAATGGATTAGCAATGAGTTGATGAAGAAACATGAAGTCGGACCTGCGTGATTTCTCATGAACACTCGAGCAATTCACATGAATTTCTTGTCGGAAGAGAAAACGAACCAGATTACTGTTGAGGCAAGAGGGCGAGGACATGTATTTGTGCAAATATCTGATCCAATCCGCACAAAGTACTGCTAGGAAACATTAACAAGCTGGTGCGCAACAGAGAGGAGAAACTTGAACAGGATTTCGCCCGAAATCCTTGGGCATTTCACAGGAATTGAAGGGGAACAACAACAAAAACAACAACAACAGTTAGTGAACTCCAGCTAAAACTGCGATCCACAATCACCAGTCATGGTCGCCGCCGCAGAGAAACAAAAAGTCCAGGCAATAGCAAAATTCTACATAATTCGTATGAAGCTCTCAGTATTTCGTGCAATTACTGAATAAAAGGAGTGAAGAAGCTGACATTCTGACGAGCAGCAAGGAATTTATAGGAATTTGTGAAAATTCCGGTGATTTTTGCACAAACAGAGGGTGATTATAGCAACTGCAGTGAGCATTAATTCGCACGAACTCAGACAGCAAATTCGCACGAACTCTAGCAGCAAATTCACACTAATACATCTAATTGCAGGAATATACAATGTGCACCATTGCTTTCCACGAATAGAGGTATAAGCCACACATCTTCGCAGGGACATAATGTTTTCGTACGAACACATGAAGTGCTTGCACGAACTGAGTACAAAGGGGCACGATGGATTTTGTGGGGGATTAGCGTAATTATCAATAATTTGTGTCTTAAACGTTTTCTAAGGTTATAACAATACCTATATCATATTCTAAATGAGGAATACATTGGGGAAAAAAAACATAACAAGGCTAGAGAAACGGTTTGAAGCTTTGAAGCACGGCTGGAACGAGGATCATACGTTTGATAACTCTAAACTCTCAACTTCTCTCGTTCTTGATGAGTTAAATGAATTTATTCATTGTATTATGAGTAGAAATTTTGTTTGTATCGGGAGCCGAGCTTGGGGTTAGGATTTTTATAGAGAGTTATGAATTTACGTTATTGTAATTCATGTTACACGACTTAATTGATGATTTTAAATTGTTATGATTGTATTGTGCTCCTTCATGCAACCTAGCGGATATGAAACATCTTATTTGCTAGGATTTAGTTAACACTTGTCTGATAGCTCGATAATTGTTAATCGGGAAACAATCACTCGACCGTATCGCGCGCTTGGTAACTCGGAGCCGTTTATTGAGAACAAATGGTAGAACTTGACTCGTAGTGCACGTTTAGGGTAGTTAGAACTTAGTGACACGGTAGTTGTCTATTGCTCATTCGTCAGACAAATTCATCAGTGTTTCATGAAGTGCATAATTCTCTCGATACGAAATCCTAGCAAACCCCCGAAGAATGCATCATGATATTCTCTCCGTTATATGAATCTCAACGCAATTCAATGTGTTGCTTTCCTAATTCTATTGCTTCCATTTAATTCAGCTCGTAGTTTAGATAAACAAATCCAACTTTCAGCCTACACTAGGTTCACTTATTCGCTGTTAGCGAAGTTTGTAGGGATTGATATTCCCAGACTCTCCGGATAATACTACACTTGACGACCGTGTACTTGCGGTTGGAGCGTGTTAGTATTTAATCTATACACTTTCGACAAACATAGTACACACATGCAATGATTTATAACACACTATAAATCATTATGAAGCTATTCTACTACAATCTTGTCAAAACAAGATGAACCGCTCTACCGTTACTTGATATGTGATTAGGTGTATTACCAAGTTTTTTCACACATGTAAGAACTCTAAATAGTAGCAAAGCCCGTTTAATTGACTCTTCTCGATCTTGAGCAATTGTATAGTCCATGCGAAAGTTATAGACCATATAAATTATGAAAAAAGTAAAAAGTGAACTTGAATGTGCAAATTCTTGCGTTTAAACAAAAGTGCGTGAACAAATAAAATAATGTGTCATCTTGGAATATTTTCTTCGATACCTAATTACTGCTACATTTTACACTTGTTTGGCACAATAAAAAACATAGTGCAAAAGTTACACAACTCTGTTGAAGCTAATCAAGTTTCGTAATTTGGCATGACATCGTAAAAGCATTATACTAATTGAAGATCCTATAATAATCCTAATAATATTAATAACCTTAATAGATAGGTGGTGTGATACGAACTCATTGATTAAGGTGATAAAATGTGACTTCCTTATTACGAACAAACAATCAATGTGGACTAAGTAATCGTGATATTCCTACCTTATTCAACGTTAATCTATAATAAATAAGTACAACATATATCTTGCACATTGAAGTATAATGTAAAACAATCGATATGATCACTAAGCATCCGCTTTTGTATAGCATCGACAATAACATAAAATATCTTGTGCACGAGAGTTTCAGCAAATGTTATTTTTACTCCATTGAATGGCACTTCTTAATCTTCAGGAAGGAAGAAATAGGGACTCCTCGTGACTAGGGATGACAATCAGGGCGGGTCGGACCATAATTTGTTAAACCCGACCCGACCCGCTATGCCCAACAGTATGCCCACCCGCTGTAAGGCTCGCTCTGCAAGTTACTGTACACTGACCCGCACCCCATTCAAGTTCGGCGCGATTCAGCCTGCACACATGCGCAATCCCATCAAGGCCTGCTTAGAACTTCAACTATGCAATATCAACAAACTACTTTAAGTCTAATGACATCAATACAACTTCATTTTACAAGTTTGCAACAAATAGAAGATCCAAGGACTAATACAAGTTGAATAACGACAATTCAAAATAACTAAATATCAAATCAAATAACAACAATTAAAATAACCAACATCTCTAGTCAAACACAATTATTCCAAGATCTCTAGTAAAAGAAATGCAGCCTGTGACCAATGATTCTGATAGTAGTAATACTCCTTTAATTTACAAACTCCTTTGTGGGTGATACCATGTGAATTTCCCAATGATTACATTTTCTCAACTGGTCAGTCTATATCTTTAACTTCAATTTGGAGTATGGTTTCACTATGAAGAATAATATACGAGGTATTTTTGGAGTTCGTGGTGTATGTTGCTTAGTGAGATCAACAATGTAAGGACGTTGCTCAAGTCCGTTCATGGTTGTCCTGATGGATACATGTTCATTTTCATGTCAATGATACAATGATCACATGTGGTAATGCATCTGATTTTGCATTTCATGTTCTGACACTTTTGTTCCATAAAGACTTCAAACCTCAATCTTGGGTCAGAACGTTCACGTCCCAGTTCGTTGCTTTGATAATTTAATACATTAATTTGAAATATGAAATTACAGGTACAGAGACATCCTAAGCCAGACACAACGTTATGGTTTCCACTTTAATTTGATATTGGTGCAAGCTATAAAGAAGAAAGAATCATGCTTCAACATTTAAAAGTCAGATTCACAAGCATAATAATGCATGCTAATGACAAATATATTAGTCAAGGATTATTATCTATCAAGATTTTTAGCTACACAAACAAGCCTTATGACTTGGTAAATGAATAGGAATACTAATACACAAGGTTTTGTTCGATTGAGAGAGTTTGATCCGTTTTCAGTCGTCGCTTGTTGATTGAGAGAGCCTTCGGAGTTCGCTCGAAGAGGAGTTTAATTGAAGAGGAATTTGATCGGGTGGTCGACAACGAGTCTGGATTTGACCGACGCCGCTTGAGAGAGAGAGAGAGAGAGAGAGAGAGAGAGAGAGAGAGAGAGAGAGAGAGTAAAGGGAAGAAGGTTGAAAGAGACCGAGAGAGAGGCTTGAATGCAGTGAGTTTCTACTTTACCCGGACTTAACTTGCACCAAACCCGCACATACTCCTACTCATAGTAATCCGCAATTTAGACCGCCCCCGCCCCACTCCATACCCGCACATATAGTGTCTAGAGATTATTTAGTGTAGGGCGGGTGCGGGTTTAGACCCGCTTTGACCGCCCGAATGCCCATCCCTAGTCTAAACACATTAAATATGTTGAGTTTACAAAAAATAAAAAGGAGATGTGAAGCGACCAGATTCACTTGCCTTCATGATTTGTTGTTGAGATGTGGACTTAACATATACTTTCGACTTGTGAGAGACAACACCACAAAAGCGGTTGTCCCCACTGATTAATGTGTGTATATATATATATATATATATATATATATATATATATATATATATATATATATCTCAATTTTACTACTACAAGAGATTGATTGCAGTTTTTCAGCCATATATAGGAGTATTGAGAATTCGATGATCTTTAAAGAGGTTAACAAATAACCTGTTATCAAAGGCGACTCAAACTGAAAAATCAATCTATCTTATGAGTCCTCTATCATATCATTTTTTGTTAACTTTCTAATAAATAAATGAGTTCAATGATGAATACAATACTTTTACTATATAATTACTTAACATTTAAGATTATATGCCCGAAATTCGGGCTCGGGCCTAAGAAATTGAACATTCAATGGGATTGGTCCTTCAAATTTTCCCCTATGCATGGCCGGATCGGGCTTGGGTTTGACAAATTTTGCTTTGACCCGACGAGGCCCGGACGAAACCCGCCAAAGCCCAACCCATGTCCACCCCTAGATCAAGAATAACGAAAATACGAATTTTGGAGAGCATTGCAATTATCAAAAATTACGAGGGAGGCTAAATGACTTGAAATGGAGAAGCAATGAGTTGAATAAAGAAACATGGAGTCGGATCCGCATGATTTCACGTGAACACTCAAGCAATTCACACAAATTTCCTGGAGGAAGAGAAAACGAACCAGATTGCAGTTGAGGCAAGAGGGCAATGACATGTATTGTGCGAATACCCGATCCAATTTGCACAAAATACTACTAGGTAACATGAACAAGCTGGTGCGCAACAGAGAGGAGATATCCACCCCTAGACTAACGAAAACACGGATTTTGGAGAGTATTGTAAATACTGAAAAGAACAAGGGAGGCTAACATAATTTACCAAAACCTTTCCGCTTACCGAGATCAGCTTGACTTCGATCTATACTACTAGCAATCAATCTTCGGCTCTATCAGGAAGCAGTTGGATTTCGATTCACATGTCTCTCCCTCTCTAACCTCTCACACCACCAGTTTCCGAACTTTTCAGCTTCCATGAACGGCGGTGGAGGAGACCACACGCTGCTCACTTCTCCGGCGGCGGCCGACGGCAGCGACTTCCTCCTCCAATTGCTCCGCCGACCGCCGCACCAACCGCCGAACAGACCAGCTCAGCCGGAGAATCTGTCTCACGATCCGGCGGTTGCAGCCGTCGGACCGTCGTTCCCATCCAACGGTCACGATCTCTCCAACCACCCTCCTCCGTGGTCTCACTCACCTCCTTTTGCTCCTCACAATTTCTTCCTCCAGGGTTTTCCCCAAAACCCTAACCCTAACCCTAACCCTAACCACAACACTTGGTCTTCTCCTTCTGGAACACCTCCGCAGTTGAATCTTCCGCACAATTACCGGCGATTGGAGGACGAGCGAAAGCTAGGGTTTCCACCTGGTTCGAGTCAATCGACTCACCAACATGAGAGGAATATTATGTTTGGTACTTTCTCCGGTGAGTTTCGGAGCAATGAGGGTTTACAGAGTGGAAATTCACCAATTGGTGGTAGATTCGATGGGTTATTGAGAGAAAATCAAGAGGGGAATTGGGGATTCAATGGATTGGATGGTAATTATCAGAATGCACACAATTCTAATAGAGCAATGCCGGCGAATTTTCATGGTTCTCGGAATCCAGAGCAAGATCGGAGGATAGGCGTTATCGGCGGAGTGGGTTTCAGGGGAGGAGCTTCTTCGCCGGAAGTACGGAGGCCGCCTCCGGGTTTTCAGAACAAGCCGAGTAATTTTGGGAGGTCTGAATCAGATAACAGAAGCATTGAGCGCAATGTGAACAATAGAATGAATAGCTACAGTGAGTTGAACCAAAGGGATGAGAGAGATAATAGATTCTTGGCTGAACATGGGAGAAATCGGGGCGATATGCTTTTTGAACGAAGATTGAGTAGTCAGATGGAGTCCCCTGGTCCACCAGCTGGGAGTAATCTGCACTCAGTTTCAGCATCTGACTTTGAAGATTCCCTGAGAAAGCTAAATGCTAGAATTGGCGAAAATAGGTTGCAAGATAATGTGCCGCAAGGTGGTGGTCCTTTTCCAAGTGAAGCTGATGCTTTAGCCGTCTTAGAGGATGTATCTGCTCAGAAGAGCAATGGGAAGCAACGCCGTGATAAGGTAAAAAAGTTTATTGTCCGTCTTTTCCTTACTAGAGATCACTGCTTAGTGGAGGCTGTTAAGAACTCGAAATAATACCATCTCATATTGCGTAGAAGTAAGCAATAAGTTTAGTCAACTAAGACACAATGAAGCGTCGTTAGGTTGACAGCGAGTGTAGACCTTTGTCACTACGCATGAACTTGGATAAAACAGAATTTTGTGGTAAATCAACGGGAGGAAAGCTGTAGGACAATATGAGGGAATTCCTATCGACGCATCGAAGTCTCTAGGTGACGGAGGCATAGTATGGTTGACTAGTTTGTTTCATTAAATTTATAAGTTTAAGAAAATGCTTGAAGAGTACATTGGTGCCTCTATTTATGAAAAGGGAGATATCTAATGTTGCTCTTATTATCAAGGTGTTAAACTTATGAGTCACAGTGAAAAGCTTTGGGAGTGTGTAACTGAGAGCAGATTACGATATGAGAACAATTACCCTATATCGGGGAAGATGGGCTATGGAGGCCATACTCCTACTTAGGCGCTTAATGAAGAATAATAGAGAAATTAGAATGAGCTCCATTTAGGAGTTTATAGATTTGGAGAACCCTCATGTAGGGTCCCAAGAGTTAATGTGGAAAGTCTTGGAGAGAAACAAGAGCATTGTCCACATCGAAGATTGGCGTTATGTCCATACATGTTAACTTTGGTTATGGATGGGGTTACAAGAGTTCAACCTGTGGTACATGTTGGTTGCACTAGATGTAGTTTCAATCAAGGAAATAAGGAGTGGGCTAAAAAGTAAGTTAGATTTATGAGTGAAAATCTAGAATACGAACCGAGATTGTTGGGGTTGTTTGGACGAGCTAGATTCAGTAAGATTATGAGATTATCAGCTCCTTGATTGTTTGGATATTGGAGATTATAGCTTCAGCTTATATCAAATCCGGAACCCTGTTTTAAGAATTGCAGGGATCCAGTTAGGAGCCACCACGCACACAAATCCAAAACCCTGTTTGGGAAATTAGAGTTCCGATTTCGAAAGTTCCGGAGCCCTAATTTCAAAAGCATGGTTCTGGATTTGTGTGAGATGATTGTCTTTTGAATTTCAGATTGCGAGATAGTATTTCATCTCACAATCTCTCACATCCAAACATGAACATCATTGTATGTAAATTTAGTGGCCATCGGAGTGTTGGAGGTGAGGGAGGACATGACAAGGAAAGATATGATACGCAATGACCCGATTAGAAAGAATCTAGACGCTGTACCTATAGAAGTCAAAATCTCGAATGTGAGAATCATTTGAGGTGGCTTGGTTATGCGTATTGTGGGCCGTTGGATGCCCCGGTTAAGAGAAGCGATAGTTCAGATTGACGGTGGTAGAAGAAAGAGACCAAAACAAACCTTGGTATAGACATAAAAGACAACTTAGTCAAATTAAATATAAGGGAGGAAACGAGTTTTGACAATTAAAGCCTGTCGTTGCTGCTGTTGTTGTACGAAAGAATGATGGAAATACACGAGGAACTTGTGTCTTAAGAATCCAAAATATATGTAGTGGTCTTAGTTATGCTGCTCTTTGCAGTGCATTATGTTGTGGTATAAATGATTTAACTGTCCCTTGCCTTACCAAAACTGACCTTTACCACCATACCCAATATTTCCTTAACCTCATCCAAGGTTACCTAGATCGCAGTTCATTGCTATTCGCGGGACGGGTGCGGTACGCGATGTGCTAGGGTGTATGGTTCCCGGGACGCTAGGGTTAGTTTTCTTTGAATCGCCTAGTTGTTTCAGAATTCGCTTCACGACTTTGCAGTACGCCCGGGGTACCATTTTAAGAAATGTTTTCTCTTAGCATGAATTGCAAAAACAAAATAATTTACAAATAATTAAGTACAATGCAACTCCAGGAACTTCCTACCAATTCAAGTCTCTTATGAAAACATAATTTCGCATTTTAGTGTAAATGAGTATATTTGGTAATAGTTTCTTGTTACGTCCCTAAAGAATTCGTTGAGAAAATATATTGGTGATTTTTTCTTAAATTACGTTCCTTAATGATATATAAATTGAAATAACTGTATTTTGACTGCTTTAATGTTTTAATTGAGGTATGTATCCTATAGACGGTACACCGAAAGTACGTAATTAGATTTCGAACCACAATCCCACTAACGTAGCAATTAGTTTCACGTTTATACCCATCAATCCCTATTAAACAGCTGAATCATGTTATCCTAATATTTCTCAACCTCTGGCGTGAACCGTTATCCCAGTTTCTCATCTTCTTGCACTTCATGCGAGACTCCAGTGCGGTCCTCCGTCGCTGCTCCATCAGTTCATCTTGAAGATTCCAAGCCCTTAACAATTGGAAAAAGACTACCAACATCATATTAATTGCAAGTTCGGATCCAGGTGTATGCATGTTATATAGATTATACTAGCATAATGGGCACACACGATGCGTCTGCCATAAAGACTAAAACTTGAAATATACCATACTAAAGGAAAATTTTACTTGAAAATAGTTGGCACAGGCGATCCGTGTACGTTACCGAAAGACCTATAGAAAGAACAAATGCCAGACTTGAATGAGCTAAAGGAACATACCGTTGCAACTTAAATGTAATGACGATGCTATACTTTCGAGTTGGTAAGATTATACGGGATGATCGAGCCAACAATACTTCGAACCCTCCAGCTGAAGCTGACATAATGATTAAAAAAATATTTTGGCTATTTTTTTTTGTAAAATAAAAGTTGTTAGTGAAGAAGTGCCAAAGAAATCGTCAAACTGTGCCGGGAGCGTAGAAAGGAGTCGGTAATGGCAGCGAGCAGGACAATGAACAAATTGGTCTGAGAAAGAGTTAGTGAGAGGGAGGGTGAAAGTTTGAGAAAGAGTTAGCGGGAGTGAGGGTGAATGTTGTGGATTGGGGTTTGAAAGAAACATTCATGATGGTTGTTTAGGAGAGAGACAGAGACGTGGGCTTCATGGTAATAGGTGGAAAAATTCATTTAGGTAGTGGGGGTAATAGCGAGGTAGTGGGAGTGGTGGGATTCGATCCTATTTGACAATTAAACCCATATGATAATTTGTCCTAACAACTTGAATATGTGTAAATAAATAATCTTTTGAGGGATATTTCCGGAAACGTGAAAATATGACGGGCTTCGAAATTTGATTTCACCGAACTTGGCGTTGGCTTTTTATATTAGTGTAGATTATGGAACTGCAATTTGAGGCGTTGATCTATTCTCAGATTCCTTGCTCGGCCAAATTCGAGAATCAAATTGCCAACAAAGTGCGTTTGGAGTTTTGCGATATTGATTGCCATTCGCTTCCCAATTAGCGAATTCTGGTAACCCTGTGCCCAACATCTCACGGGTCAGGACTATTGATTTTCTACGGTCTGACATCACATTAAACCTCCGGTGTGAACCGTTATTCCAATGTTCGCTAAATTTCCCCATTCCATGCATTCATCCGCATCACCATTGAATAATTGCCTGAAGAGATAGGCTCAGGTGTAGAAGTAGTAGAGGAAGTGTTGACAAACTTTCTGCAAACTTTGGGGTTTTAGCAAGAGTCGTTTTTTCTTTGTGTAACTTTGATGTGTTGTTTCTGTGTGTGATGGCTCTCTTTTGCTGAAAGTTGGGGTTTGGTAATGCAAAGGATGGCGGGTTTATTATTGGTGGTGAAGCTGTGGGGGTAGTGATTTATACTGCTATTTAGAGAATTGGAGAATGTGGGTCTTGGAGAAGGACTGTCCTACGGTCACAAATGCCCGTGTAAGATGAGGGTAGCTCCAGATCCTGGGATACGAGCTGCGGAGAGATATAGAGAAGGGTGATGTAAATAAATGTATTTTTAAATTATCAGGCGAGTGTTATTATCTTTTATCTCCTTTAAGATGGGTGTCCCATAAGTTTATGTAGGCCACAAAATAAATAGTTCACTTATCCCCAAGGCTGTTGTTTTGACTTCCCTGTCTTTTGTCTAAATTTTATTTCGATCTGTTCAAATTTACTTTGTGTGCTTGGGGTGCAGGAGTGCTAACCTCTATGTGGCTTGTTCTACCTTTGCATTTTGTTCTCATGTTTGTTTTAGCTTGACAGCTCATCTTTCCTTTCCTTTCTGCAATCAGGACTATAGATCAGATACTAGAGGACAGAGGGTACTTGGTCAGAAGATGAGGAATTACAAAAGACATGATAGATGTCGGAGTGATATAGACAGGCTAAGCCCTTCTTTCCTTGCTATATACGAGTCTCTGATACCACCCGATGAAGAAAAGGCAAGGCAAAAGCAACTTATGACGTTATTGGAGAAACTTGTAAAAAAGGAGTGGCCTGATGCGCGGCTGTATTTATATGGGTCATGTGCTAACTCATTTGGGGTATCGAAAAGTGACATTGATGTTTGCCTTCGAATTGAAGATCCAGATGTAGACAAATGTGAGGTTTTGCTAAAGTTGGCAGATATACTGCAGTCTGATGACCTGCAAAATGTGCAGGTAAATTATCCACTTCTCTAACATACTCGTATTTTAATGTTGCTGTTGTCGTTTAAACTTTACAATATTTGTAATGTGGTGATAACACTGAGAAGAGATTACAGCACTTTGTTCTTATTGGAATGTACTGGAAATAATCCGAGAGTCCTCAGCCTATGAAGTATTTCAAGGCTTACACAAGGAGCATGTCATGGCGAGTCGCAACTTTTGTTCATGAATATACTAATTTGATAAATTGTCACATATGGACATTTGAAATAGATAAATTCTTGTTGGATTGTGTTTTCTCAATTTATGAAATATGATGGTTTCGTCTATGTAAATGATTTGTGTCCAACACCAGTGTCTATATCCATGCTTCATGGACTTCAAATTTGTTGACAATCTGCTCTTCATCTTCTTTTCCTAATTGTCCATCGGGTTTCAGTTGAATGGTACTTTCACATAATCTGTTAGATAAAAATCAGAAATCTTACCTCAACTGTGCTAATGTAATTAACTTATTACGCAGGCTCTGACTCGTGCAAGGGTTCCAATAGTGAAGCTGATGGATCCAGGCACTGGTATATCTTGTGACATTTGCATCAACAATGTGTTGGCCGTTGTGAATACAAAGCTTCTGCGGGATTATGCAAAAATAGATGCTAGGCTGCAACAATTAGCATACATTGTGAAACATTGGGCTAAATCAAGAAGAGTGAATGAGACTTACCATGGAACACTGTCTAGTTATGCGTGAGTATAGATTCTTTAACCATCACAATTTATATATTCCTATACCTATATGGATGGAGTTGCTAATACTATGATTTCGCAGGTATGTTTTAATGTGCATTCATTTCTTACAACAGCGCAAACCTGCCATCCTTCCCTGTTTACAGGTTTGCTTACTCTCCATTGCTTCCAACATCAACACTAGTTGTCATCTTAAAACACATACTTCTTTTGGTGATGAGGGGATATTTCTTTCACATTTTTCTTATTGCTACCTCCTTTTGATTTATTCTCAATCTATCTTAAACACATTCAGAACAATAGTATTTCAATCAACCTGGCACCATACTGTTCGACCTTCAATTACGTTAGGTATCCTCCACTTGTTTCTCATAAAACATATGTTATTTGGACTCGGTGCGGGTATCGCATTCCGAGGTCGGTTCGTGAACTTGCTTAAGAGTAGGATACATGGATTTGCTAAGAAGTATCCAAAATTTGGACGCGGGTGTAGGGGTATAGTAGAATTACAATTGATTCTAAAGATATTCATCTAAGGAGGTGATTCTTACACCAGTAAAATAGCTTGATACGCCACAGTTTAGTTGTGAAGACCATTATACCCCTTACATTTTTCAAGCCTTGTCGACTTACCCATTTATCATCAAAGAAGAATGGTGAGTTTACTTAATGATCAAGATCTCTAACTACACAATACTAACTATTCGAGCCCTTCTTATCCTATGACATCTTCCCGACCTTTCTTTTAATAGATTGAGAGCCTTGATCTCAAATGGAGCTCAACTGGATTCATGAAAGTTCTATATATATATAGCTCAATTGCGTTTGTGTAAACCTTGGCTGAGACGCAAAACAAATGCACTTGATATGTGATTAAAGATGAATAACCCAACAATGGAACTCTATTATCAAAACAGAGTAAGTCACACGGCCATTTCCTCTCTTTTGAATCGGGTTTCTAAATTAAGTTATACAAACTTCAATGTGAATTTCCCTGCATTTCCTTTTGCTTCCCTTATGTTTTCATGATATTAGTCTCTTTGTATCCTGTTGCATCTAAATTGGATATGAAACTATTAGCCTTTCTTAAATTTTGTCTTCCTTGTGGTTTTCCAGAATATGGAGATTACCTATGCTGTTACCGTTGACAATACCGAATGCTCTTTTTTTGATCAAGTGGAAAAGCTATCTGCTTTTGGATCACGTAATAGAGAAAGTATTGCTCAGTTGGTATGGGGGTTCTTCAATTATTGGGCATATTGTCATGATTACACCAACGATGTCATATCTGTTAGAACAGGATGCACAATCAGGTGAGTTACTCTACTCGCTGAATGTCACATGTAATTATTTTTGTTTAAGTTTCACATGGCATGTCATATGTGAACTACATCATTTTATAGGATTAGCCTGGAAAGTTGTGTGACATGAGTTGTTCTGTTGTCCATTTATATTTTGGTCATTCTTAAAGGATGTCATGTTGTTTTGATAGTCCTGTGTATACATGTCAATATTTAATAGTATCTTGTGATGTGAGATCGTTGCCTTACCACATGGGATAATCTATAGTTCAGTGTACGTCGCATAGACTATGTAGCACGAGTGCGGGTGCGGTGCGGGTGCTGGTTCGGGAACTGGGTGCGGGTGCGGCAAATTCCCGAAAATCGAGGGTGCGGGTGCGGCAGGGGCGCTGCCACATTATTTATATTTTTATCTGATATTATTAGTGATGCCATGATACTAATATAATAACAACAATAATAGGGATCAAGTTATAATCGAATAGAAATTCATACACACATTCGAAGATACAAGTTTACCATATCAATAGTATAATCTCTTCATGACGTTGTTCTTAGCTGCGGAGAGCTGAGTAATCTAAGGGCTACAAATGTTCACATATATGCACGTTTCTTTGTTAAATTCTAGTTGTATTTGGAAGACCTCTCAACTAAAACTTTAAAAAATGACCCTGCCTTATCCACAGCACCCACGAAGCACCCAGAAGCACCCGGTGCGGGTGCGTGACCAATCAGAAGCACCCCTGCAACATAGCGCATTGGCTGAACAATGGCATTACGGTTTAGGAATTGGTTTAAGACAGGTTTAGAATAAACAAGCTAGTGTTTATGAGCTTGGAAAAGGCATGTTCAATTTGTTGGCCGTTCACAGTAGAACGGGAATAGTGACAATGACGGATATAGAAGAAGTAGAGTAGGAAGAAGATCGAAGAGAAGATCTAGGACTCTCAACTGGTATGCATAGGAATAACCCCCACTGTAAGGCTCGAAACACATCATCCACAGCCTAGCAAGCTTCAAAAAATTATTTCGCTCATGCACTAATTTGATAATTAGTAAACAAGACTTTTTGATGACAGTCGTAAAAGGATATACTATGATTTTTGTATTCTATTCAATCTAAAATCCCAACTCAATGCCCTTTAATCAGACTCATAAAAATCCAAGTGGAGAAAATTCTGTAAATATAATAATCACCAAAATGCCCTTACTGCTAAAACTAAGAAACGGTGATAAATATGTTAAAGCATATTTACCACTTGAAGAGACTGAATTAAGACGCAAACAAGCCCTAGAAAACCCTAAACAACAAGTGTAAATTCTTACTTTTTCCCTCTGTATTCTTCATGTGTTTTGCATCACACATTATCTTAAATGGTCAGTGCTGCATGTATCTTTCTATCTAGGAAGCACGGATACGGACACGGCGTCGGATACGATACGAGAACGGACACGGAATACGTCATTTTCTTAAGAATGAGGATACGACTTGGCAGGGATACGTCAACATTATCACTTTCTTTTTATATATATTTAAAAATTTATACTAACAGATGATAAAATATTTGTTCCAACTTCTTTAATATTTATAGCTTAAATTTCACGGAAAATATAGATTAAATATACGAGTGAGAAGAGAAAGAGGAGTAGCTTACACGGGTTCGAGCTTTTGACGAGTTGCGTCTGGTAAAGCCTTGAAGTTGTCGCAGGTGAGAACTTGAAACCTCGCTTGAACTTTTTGCTCAAAAGCGCAACCTTTTCATGTATTAAGCCCCCAATAATTCATATATATTTTGTCTACTTTAGCTTAATTATATTTTAACCCATATTAAGTTTAAAGAATTTCATACAATGACCCGTGAAAGTGAAATAAACATGAAGGGACGGCTGTCGTCTCTCACGTAGTGTCCCCCAAGTGTCCAGTCTATACAATTCTTTAAAATACCTGGACACGCCAGCTGGAGCGTCTGACACGTATTTGAAGTGTCTTACGATTGTCCAAGTGTCCACCATGGATACGGCCCCTGTTTTGTAGTGTCCACGCCTCCTAGCTTTTTATATCGGACATGAAATATGGTATGGTTCATATAATTATCTTAATTTATATAATTTATCAGGCAATAATGTTTCCTATGTAGATAATGCTTAGTGCTTACAGTGAGTCAGCACGTTACATGTACTGAGTGTTATATATATATATATACACACACACCCTCCATTAAGTCTAGTTTTGTACAAAGTGTTTGTGGCTATTATTTAATTTAATATTTAACTTCAGAGTCTCTACTTCGTGTATGTACATTGAATGTACTCTCTTGCTGCAAATATCTTCTATAATCTATGTCCGTTATTTCTCACCTATTAATGGTGTATAAGTATTTATCACTTGATTTGAGAATGTATGTTTAAAGCTTCTATAGTAAAAAGGGTTTTGTTCTTTAAAAATATAACTTACAGGGGGTCGGTTTACAGATCTTTGCATGCCTGTCAGGCTATAGAAGCTGTTATTGTAGATTAGAAAATGACAAACATCCTCAGACTACATAAGTGTTTTAAGATAAGTGATAACCTGACTATGCCCGATGGTCAGCTGATATTGCACAATTTGTTAATTCAATATATTGGTGAGTCAACTCACTGAGTTCACTCAATGTTGTTCCTCTATATTTACAGTTGAACTCCTAGTCCTTCCTATTCTTTTAATCTCTCTGCTTCTGTTCTGTCACCTTTCTCTTTGCTTCTGAAGGACTAGAAGAGCTACTGGACCTAGATTCTGCCGGAGATATAGCTTTTATAGAGTTAGAATGATTCTCAAAATGTTCAGTTAGGTCTTGGACGGTGATTTCTTGTGTATCACGGCTTGTTTTGAGATAGATTATGCATATATATGACCTCCCATTTATGAGTTGATTGAACATATCTTCTTATAAGTGCAAGAGACTATATTTCAAAGAGAATTCTATGCTTAATAGATAAAAAGAAAAAAGAACCCAAATAAACTTGTTTCACAGAAAGCTATATAATGTAGTTGGTGTAAGGGTGGTTATGATGCTACTGTCATACAGCTCATACTGTCGGCTAAATGTATAATGTTGGTTTGGTAGATGGACAGCGTTCTTCGTTTCGCATATGATTGCGTGGTAAATACAGTAGGTACTAGTAAAACGAGTACAATAGGAATACTAGTGTGTAGTCATAATCCTATTTGCACATTTATCTTGTGGGGCTTTATAATAATCATTATCAATAAGCATATTAATTCATGTACTTACTAGATTTGACCTTTTACCTACAATTACATATGCATGTACATGTTCAGTCAGAAGGTTTCCCTCCCCTCTGCCCCCAGTTTTCGCAATACATACTACAATTTACGGTTTAGTTATAGATTCTAATCAACAGCAGACATGTGATACTATCGACATTTGTCATTGAACATGCATGCTCTCGGTCAGGGTGGTAGTTGGTACTATTATATTCTTCTCTGTTGTTCCATAAACAACTAATACTTAATGCCTATTACAGGCTCTCAAATTCACAATGAGCAGTGACGAATTATAGTTAAATAAAAGGGAGGTAGAAGGGTAAAAACATTTCAGAAAGAAATCCATGGCATGGACGAATGCACGTGTATCTAAAGACAATTCAACTGAGAAACATGCGAATCATGTTTAGCCAACTGTACGGAAACAGTTAAGTAAAAATTGATAATCTTGACACGTAATTTTTTTATAACTAGAGGGATGATGCAATAATGGTTATATTCCATAAATCACCAATTTAATTGGTCAAATATGCACTGGTTCATAGGGGTTAGACATCAAGGAAAATAACTGAGGTATACGCTCTGTAGGCAAGTGCGAATGAGAACAAGATCGGAATAAATTGACTCAAAACGGTACCAGAAAAAACATGTTTCTTGAAGGAATGATCTGTTGTTTCGTGCAAGGTAGAGCCAAGGATTCCTGATAACTAGCTTGGCCAATATGGATTGTTGTAAACAGGAAGAAGACTTGAAGAAACTACATAATTCTTATGCATAGGCTGGTCCATAAAAATGCTCCAATTATGGAAGTGCGCGAAAGAACTCAAATGCTATGTGGAACAAAAGTTATAAGCGATCGACAGACTGAAGGGAACTGATTGAAGACCCTCGTGCCCACCAAGAGTGTTGGTCTTACTAAAATTTATACCTGGAGCAATATTCGGTACACTGCAGCAGCCACCAATATAATCAACAACCACCATTGGAATCCTTTCTCAAAATCAATTAAAACCCACCATCTGAACTAATGGGTCTTCAAAGGCCCTGTTGCAGCCCTGCGGAACAGAGAGCCAAGCCACGGTTCGGCTCGTATTAATCCTAAATTGACCAAAACCAATTCACTCTAGGGCAAAACCGAGTTCAAATACACCGTACTCCTCAATCTGAAACTAATGTTCGGAACCAATTTTGGGTTGAATGCAATTTGAATATGATAAGAATCGTTCCTTTTCAAATTTCAGAACAAAGAAGTGGGATCGACACCCACCATTTGACAGTTTATTTTATCCAAAAAAAAGACACCCACCAGCCACCATTCACCAACCCAAATCAGCCACCAGAGCTCACAAACCTAGAATCGCCACCAACAAATCCAGCCATTGAAGCCGACTACCTTCATTGCCGCACCCGAACCCAGCCACTACCGTTGCAACCCTAAAACACCACAACAGAGACCCACCACCAGATCGTGTTTCACGTACAGAGTGGGAGGGTTGAGGTCCTCACGGTGTTTACTTATATAATTGGGTGGGAGAGTCTTCCTCCCTTTCTGAGTATTCCACAGCTCTCTTTCTCTCTCTCTTATATTATTTTCTTGCGATTTTGAATTAGTATTTTAACATATTTTGGACGGAAGAGCTTAGATACCACAGGTCAGTTAGGTGCAACTTCTCAAACCACAAGTCACCTAAGAGAACCGACCCCAAAAACCACACGTCACTAATCTGTAGTTTACCCTCACTTTATAATACTATGCTACATTAAAGGCATAAAGATGTGTCGTAGTCTCCTATCACTGTGCTTATTGGTACCAAAGTCTTCTAATCTTTTTCTCAGCATAGGTCCTGGGTTTCCCCAATTTATCTTATCGACATTCCCTATAGAACCGAAAGCATAAACATGGAATTGACAAAGACTACCTATGGAAAGAATCTAGTTGGAATACGAAGTTCCTAGAGAAGTCACACCCATCTGTTGTAATAGCCACGCTGAAACTCAAATCCACCTATTGTCAGACTCAAAAGTGATGTGCTGATGCTGGTGGAAGAAGATACGCCAACTGTCCTTAAAAATGTTTTAGAGATCTAGGTGGAGATCTCTAAAACTGAAAAGTTTATAAGCATCTCAAAATCTTAATTTTTTTCTTATAATAACTTGCTTTCTTGAATAATATTACACAGTTGACGTAAAAATGTGTTTTCACAGCCTATTGGGGTGCCATCGACCTTATTTGAAACATCAACTGATTTAACCATTTCATTTTGTTTATATCCATTGGTTGCTCTCCCAAGCCCGCTCTTACACTATGTTTGGGAATCGAGTAAGAAAAGAAATGATGAGAAACTTTAATTTATGTGAGAAAAGAAATGATAAGAAATGTTTTAGATTTCTCACATACTTGTTTGGATTACTTAGCTGAGAAATGATAAGAAAATGTTATACTTTTTCACCTCCCTTGTTTGTTTAGCATATTAATGGAAAGGAAAAGAAACTATTTTAAAGATATTACCAAAATAACCTTCATTAATATTATAATAAGGCAATATTTTATTTTGTTTATGCTTAATTTTGTCATAACGAAAATATTAACACTCGTCTAGTTTCTTCTCTCACCAAATCTCATCACTTTTGGTGAGAAACAAAAATTGTATTATGTGAGGTTTCTTTTCTCGTACTTTCTCACGAATTCTCACATAAACAGTAATCCAAACACGAATGAGAAAACCTTCTCTCACCAATTCTTTTCCTTTCTCACCAAATCATGTAATCCAAACATAGTGTTAGTCCTGCTACCCCAAGTGAGCGGACTTCTCGGTATGTGTAAAATGTTGTTGATGGCTTAAAAATATGTAAAGTTTTTATTTCGTCCTCAGTCTTGGTGATTTGGTATATGGGTAGGCCTCTCAAGTTTGAATCCTTGTTTGCTGATTCTTGGAGTATACCTATTAAGGAGCCGACATGCAATGATGATCTAGTTGCTTTATTCTAAGAAATTAAAGCGAGCTTGTCAGTTGTTTTATATTGGTTTGCATGTTTTTATATATATATTTTTTTTAACAGCAAGCGGCTCAAGGACTGGACGAGGAGGGTTGGAAACGACCGGCACCTGATATGCATAGAAGATCCATTTGAGACTTCTCATGATCTGGGTCGAGTGGTGGACAAGTTTAGCATCAAAGTGCTGAGGGAAGAATTTGAACGTGCTGCTGAAATAATGCAGTACGATCCGAATCCTTGTGTGACACTATTTGAGCCGTATGTTCCTCCTAGTTGAGTCTCACTCTTGTCTGCAACTCTTTTGTGGTATTAAGATTTCGATGTTTGCATATCTAGCCTGTAAATTGCTAGAATCAGACTACGTTCTTGTTTTGTTTATATATAATTTATATGTATTAGTGTATGTAATATCAGTTTTGACTTCAATCACGTGCATGCCTCGTGGGAACCCTTTTTGTGGAGATTTCGACCGGAGGACTTCATGTGGATGACATGGGATTTGTTGTCGATAAAGCATGGTGAGTTTTGATTGAGACCTAAAATAGGAATGAATGCAGCATTACATGTTTGGTAATGCAAGGGATGGAACAGACTCATTTCTGAAATGTACAGACTCATTTCTGAAGTGTACAAGTTTGTGGAAATCAAAAATGTTTTGTTGTGACGAACTGATGATGACTTCGTGTGGACAATTGTATGATTTTGGCGCTTGGTTTGCTGATGATACAGCTAACAGGAGTTTTACCTCCGCTAAATCTAAATAAATTGAACCAACTTGATGGTGTGCTGAACAAATTGCGCTTCTCGCAACATGTCGCATTGAATGCATCGAAACACTAGCAGAGGTGCAATGCCAAGAACTCTTCTGTGGGAATGTACTTCTCGATTGTTTTCTCTTATCATCACTTTTTCCAGCACTTGCAAGATTGTATTTGTTAATCCGAAATCCATTTCGTTCAAGTCTTTCCATTAATGTTGTGTTTGGTTTTCCTCGTTGGAACTATGACGATTTCATTGAACTGTAACACACACGCATATGCCCAAATGAAGATGCGCATAATTATATACTAAGATAGCAGAGGGTTTTGTGATTCTCCTAAATAGTGTGGGCTAAAATATTAATCATTGCATTGAAGAGATAACAGAGACGAAAAGAAGGATTAAGTGGAATAGTTACAGCAAGACAACTTTTACCCTCATGTGGAAAGGCAAATCCAAATCTCGAAATATTGCATGCGCAACCCAAGAAGTGACACCAATGGGCTTTTGTCCTAATGTTACTAATGAGTTGTCCAAAGACCTTCGTTGAGTGAGAAGTCTTGAGTTTAACTCTTCCTCTACCCCCCGTAATTGTAGGTTTACTGTAGAGTGTAGATGCTTTTTGGATGGGACGAAAGTGGATAAAAGACACTTTTGCCCCCCCTCAAGTTTAATGCCAATACACTTTCACCCCTTCTAATTTCAGAAATGACTCTTTAAACCCTTCTATTTGTCGAATTTTTGAATATCTACACTCCTCAACTGTGACATCGTTAGTCTGGGTGCGGCTTCCCGTCACTTAAGTAGTTTTGAGGACAAATTCGCTCTCTTAGAGTATGTGATGACATAGTCGGAGAAGGAAGCTGAACCTCTGTCTGGTCAGACACTCTGAGCTTGCTAGTCTTGGACCTTCTTCTTTCTTACAGCTCTTATTCTATGACTTATGCATGTTCTCCTTGTTTGTTCACTTTACGGCGAAGCAAAGAAAAACAAGGGTAGGTGTGAAGCGGGGACCCTTCTTCCTTTAGTAACCCGGCTGTGCCCAAAACTTAAAAAAATAGAGGGTATAAGTGTTCTGAAGTTTGAAGCGCAAAAGTGTCATTTCCCAAACAAGGAAGTGTAAACGTCTTTTGGCCGACGGATGTGGGTAAAGTCCTGATTCGTTCGTTCTAGGAGTTTCCTAGCACCCAAAATATCATGTAAACCTACAATCACAAGAGGCAAGGGAAGAGTTAAACCCGAACAAAGGGTCAAGTTTGGCTTAACCCAAACAAACATGTGTATGCGGGTTTCTTCCTCGAAAACACACAAAATGAATTTATCACAACAAGAAGGGGAGTGGGCTAGGGGGGTTTTCCTTCTTAGTCGAAAACAATGTATGCAGTGAATTTGTTGTAACCTTTTTCACGATTAAATGAAATATGTCTCTTTTCCTCCAATAAAAAACAATGTCAGAGACATGCGCAACATTCTTCAGGGAAAATGTTGAAACCTGGGAAATGAGCTGCTTACACAATCCACTCATTAATCCAGAAATGGAGAAAGCAAGGGTTTGCTTGAGAAAAAAGCTTCCAGGTTTCCCGACATCAGGTTAAACAACTCAAGGAAAGATTCTTCAGTAACAACACCTCGATGTGGCGACAGGACGACATTATCCAACTCAAGGAGCTCTTCAGGAACTTCTGGCTCATTCTCAAACACATCAAGCCCAGCACCTGCAATCTCTCCCTTCACTAAACACTTCACTAACTCCTTCTCATCAATGACAGCCCCGCGTGCAATGTTTATGACAACTCCGTTCTTACCCAGAGCTGACAAGACTTGGTTGTTGATCATGTGAAATGTTTGGTCTGTTAGTGCGCAGCAAATGACCAAGATATCAGAATTGGTTGCGAGTTCAATAATGTTACTGTAGAAGGGGTAAGGAGCTTCTGGTTTCTTCTTCTTTGAATTATACGAGACTGAGCATCCAAATGCGACAAGTCTCTTTGCAACTTCCAAACCGATGCTTCCTAATCCAACAATGCCAACCCGCTTGCCTCCCAACTGCGTTGTCAAATCAAAAATTGGTGAGGCCAGGTTTGGTAAGAGTGAATCTTAAGGATTTATATTGCTGATACATCAAATCCGATGGTTCATGTATAAGGTTAAAGTAGGAATTGATGGTTTGCATTGTTTCTAACATCAAACAACCCGTATGTGCTCATTTTTTCTCAATTGTTGTTCCACCCATCGCATGTAGAAAACAGTTCTCCCTACCAGTGTGCTGGAAATGGAGGGATAGGAATGAGGCTTGTGTCCTCCTACTAAGAAATACAATGTTCACAGTGAATCATATCCCTATAATGCATATATTGCAGCACATGTTCTTGCTAAATGCCCTTCTGGGAGAAAAGTCAAGTGAAAAATTAGATGCTGAGATTGTGTCTATTGATCTTGATGTATGGGCTTGATCACCCTATTTGACTCCTCTACTTGTATTATGAAATAATTAACGTATAAAAGATATGAAAGCGATTCTTCCTCAAGCCCGCCCAAATCTCATGAAAATATATGTCTACCAGAAGCAAAACAACATTATAAACAAAATAAACCTTCTTAATTCATCTGATCATAACTGAACATCTATATCGCCTGACAGAAGTGTCATTTATGTCACCTCATGTCCACAATTCCTCGTACATCTTTGTTACAAGGAGTGCAGCACAAGCTAACAAACAAACACAACACGGCGGTAAAATTTGAGGTATTGTATACTCCCTCCGTCCCACCAGATTGGTGAATAATTTAATCGGGTATTATTTAGACCTAGCGATTTGGTTAGTCAAACAAAGCACGAATTTGATAATTTTTGCATGGTCTTGTAGAGGCTAGTTTACTCTACAAGACTATGAAAAAATTATCAAATTCTTGTCTTGTTTGACTAACCAAATCGCTAGGCCTAAATAATACCCGATTAACTTATTCACCAATCTGGTGGGGCGGAGGGTGTATGTCATGCCCTAAATTCTTATGATCCAACAACTCTTTTTTTCCTTGTTGGGAGAGACAAAACCCACATCGGTGATCATTACACCTCAGAAGGATTAGCCTGTAGCTATCGGCTTGGGAGACCCCGCCCGGTTCACACCAAAACCAGACATTTTCTACAACTACAAGATGCCTACCAAGAGCTTAGTATTCAAAAGTCTTGGTGACCAAGGTCAGTGTTTCAGGTCTCACAAAACACCTTCCCCAGGATCCTCTAGAGAGTAAATGTTCTCTATGGCCAGAAAATAAATACCAATGGTCATCACCATTCTAAGGGCCTGTTTGGTTCTAGCTTAAAATCTCAATAATCTAATGAAAACAATCTGGGATGAATAAGCTGGCTGAAATTATAATTTGAAAACTGTTTGGCATGCGCTGAAAATCTTGAATTAAAATTTAATTGCGTTTGGCAACGTACACCTGTAGCTTTTACTATCAAATTTACGATAAATGTCTTTATTTGAACTTATGATACATCTAAGATGTTACACGTTTGCACAAATTACCAATTCATGCATTAACGAGATGATAGAGTATGATATTTCAGACGTTATACTTAAAAAATCTCCAAAATCGGAGATTATATAATCTGCAGATTATTAGCCAACTTAAATTAAAATCTGACTCAAAAAATCTGCGAAACAAACGAGATTAAATATTTTGGCAGATTTTAATCTCAAATTAGATTTTAATCTTGAACCAAACATGCACTAAATTAAGCTAAAACTACATAGAATTATTTTAGATTGAATTGAACTATTGATATAGAGTTATCACCTTGGTACCGATAGGGAATTGGCCATCGACCGGCCACCGCCGGCCACGAACGAACCGATCGGCGGCGCTGATCTTTCGGAGGACATCAATCAGAAGCCCAACAGCCGTATCAGCAACGTCAGGGGAGAAGATTTCGCCGGCGTTGGCGACGGCGATTCCTCGGCGGCGGCACTCCGTCAAGTCGATGTTATCGAGGCCAGCGCTGGAGGTGACGATAAGGCGGAGCGAGGGAAGTAGGCGGAGAGTGTCGGCGGTGAGTGGTGTGTGGCTGGCGCAGATCATTGCCTCGACGGAAGCCGCGTGGGTTTTGAGGAATTCTTCGGTGGGGAGTGGGGATTCCCATGCTTTGAGGAGTTGGAATTTCTCCGAGAATTGATCGCCGTAGTAGTCGAAGATCCACGGTGGCTTGAGGACTATGACTTTACGGAGCTCCGCCATCGCTAGCGACGGCGACGGCGACGGCGTTGAGAGAAGTCAAACTATTTGAGCATACTTGTGGAGAGAGTGTGTGGTGGATGGATGGGACGAAAGTGGGTAAAAGACACATTCGCTCCTTCAAGTTTGATAAAAGAAAAGACATTTTCACACCTTCTAACTTGGGGAATGACACTTTAGCCCCTTCTAGCTGTCGAATTTCTGAATATCTACACTACTCAATTATGACATCGTTAGTCTGGATGTGATTATTCGTCAGTGCAGTAGTTTTGTGGACAAATTCACTTTTTAGAGTATGACATGACAGGCAGAGAAGAAAGTTAAAGTCAGAGACACTCTGGACTTAATAGCCTTGTACCACCTTCTTCTTCTTCTATATCTTATGCATGTTCTCCTTACTTGTTGACATCAAGGGTGGTTGTGAAGCAGCACCCTTCTTCCTTTAGTCGAATGCTACCCCCCCCCCCCCCCCCCCCCCTCCCGGTTGTGCCCCAAACTTGAAAGAATATAATGTATAAATGTCTTAAAGTTTGGAACATAGAAGTATTGAAAGTGTCATTTCTCAAAAAAGAAGCGGTGAAAGTGTCTTTGTATCAAACATGAGGGGATGATAGTGTCTTTTACCCGACGAAAGTTGGTAAAGTTCTGATTTGTCACTTCTTGTAGTTTTCTAGTAAAGACATCATGTAATCCTACAATTACGAGAGGTAGGGAAGAGTTAAATCCAAGACATTTCACCCAACAACAAAGGGTCTTTTTTTTTTATTCAACGGAAAGGAATAATAAACAGAGTCTTAACAAACAAACATAACAGAAATAAAAATAAAACACCCCCTAAGACCAGACATTGTTCGGGGATTACACATTAAAGATAGACATCATATCATTGATGATAGCTTCCTGGGTAGCTTCATGAGGATTGCTATAGACAAGCATCTCTTGTGCTTGAGAGGCACCAATTCTTGCAAGGAGATTTGCCACCTTGTTCTGAGTTCTGGAGATGCTTTTCAGAGTGCTATTAGTGAGCTTGAGAAGATTCCTAGTGTCTTCAATGAGGTTGAATTTAGACATCATGAAGTTGTCCTCCTCGTTGATGAGCATCACAGCGTCCGTGGAATCACTTTCCACCTCTAAATTTCTGTAGCTGCTGCCATATGCAATTTTTAGGCCTTCATAGATAGCTCTAACTTCAGCTTGTGTGACCAAGGTGTCAGTTGTATTGCCGCTGAAACTAAAGATGTGTGTTCCTCTTCCATCTCTAAGAAATCCTCCAATTCCAACTCCTCCAGTGTTGAAGTAGAGGCTAGCATCCAGGTTAAGCTTAAGTTGTTCTGCATGTGGACAAATCCAATTGTTAGCATTGTTCACTATGGCTACTGAGGTGTTACTTTTAGGGGCATAGGAAAAGTACACTTCAGTAGCCATTTTGATGGCTTCAAACACACAACTTTCTGCTGTGTGGTTTTTGTTCTAAAAAACTTTGAAATTTCTGTCTCCAAATGCACCAGAGAATACAAGGGAGAGTGTCTTTCCATTGTAGCTCTTGAAAGCTTTGGAATTTTCTAGTCAGGTTAGTCTCCACCCATTTGTCAATATTGTTTATGCATAAAGTATTAACCCAGTTCTCACACTGGATTAATTTCCAAATTTTAACAGTCCAAGTGTAGCTTCTAAAGATATGGTTTGCATCTTCAATTTGAACAAGACATCTAGGACACTTACCATAAGAGTCCATACCTCTAAAGACTCTCATCTTGTTAGTTGGAAGAATGTCATGAATTAACTTCCAAATGAAGCTTTTCAGCTTCTGGGAAGTTTTCCATTTCCAGAATCAATCCCATCTTTTGGGACAAACCCCTTCATTAGTCAAACTTTCATAAGCCGAAGCCACTGTAAAGTGACCATTAGGTGTCTTTATCCATTTCAAGGTGCCCAAAATGATGCTGAATGAGGGAATAGTCATTCTAGAGATGTTTCTGACATCATCATCAAGTAGATTATCTCTCACAATATCAAGAGCCCAAGCATGATTAGCATCAATGAAGTTACAAAGCTTATCATCATTGACATTATTTCTGTTGCTGGCTTTATCTACCAAAGGTGTGTCACCACACCATCTGTCATACCAGAAGGAGATGTCTTGGCCATTACCAATACTCCACATAACATTTTTGCTTATAACATTCATGCACTTCATCATACTTCTCCAAGTGTGAGAATCCTAGCCTTTTTTATTCCAACCCATCATGCTATTTCTCCTCAAGTATTTGTGTTTCACAACTTTAACCCACATGGCATCTTTGTTTGTGAGCAACTTCCACCCAAGTTTAGCAACAAGAGCCTTGTTTTGAGTACAAGCCTTTTTAATACCCAGCCCCCCATTTTTCTTAGCATTACAAATCTTGTCCCAATTCATTAAATGCATTTTATTTTTATCAATAGTGTCACCCCACAAAAAAATCCTATTAATTTGTTCAATCTTTTTAGTGATAAAAGCTGGAAACAGGGAGGTCTGCATTCTATAAGAAGGAATAGAAGAGAGATAGCAGATTTGATAAGTGTTGCTCTTCCAAAAATAGAGAGATATCTAGATTTCCAGCCAGCAAGTTTGACATTAAGTTTGTTAGTAATGTCTTTAAAACATTAGCATATGCTCTTTTGTGCAACATGGGAACCCCATGTAGGTGCCAAGATTGACATTAAGAGGAATGTCACTCTGGAGGCTAAGACTTCTAGCCAGGTTCCTATCAACATTAGGCGAAATAAATAACTTAGACTTATGAAGGTTAATAGACAGTCCTGAAACCTCACAAAAGTCCATAAGAACATCCATCATTAGCTTTGGAAAACAAGAGAATGTCATCTTTAAACATAATATGTGAGAGAGTGGGCCCATTTTGTGAAGTTTTAATGCCTTTCCACTCTCCCTTTTCAACTTTGTTCTGAATCGTACAAGAGAGTCTATCAATACACAAAATACAGAGGTAAGGTGAGAGAGGGTCTCCCTGTCTGAGCCCTCTCTCATATTTAAATTTACTTAGTCTCTCCCTATTCCATTGAATGGTTAGCTAAGTGGAAGTGACACAATTCGTAATCAGGGTAATCGACCTGTTGTCAAGCCCATATCATATAAGGGTATCATGGAGGAAAGACCAAAAAAGTTTATCATAAGCTTTCTCAAGGTCTATTTTGAAAATGGCATCACCATTTTTACCTTTCCTATGCATGGAGGTATGTATTACCTCTTGTGCAATGACAATGTTATCAATGGTGGTCCTACCGGGCACAAAACTACTTTTCATAGGGCTAATAAGCTTATCAAGGTAAGGTCTCAGCTTCTCAACAACTGTTTTGGCAACCACTTTGTATAACACATTGCATAGACCAATTGGTCTAAATTGGCTCACCCAATTAGGGTTGTTAACTTTAGGGATAAGGGCAATGATTGTAGTATTAATGCAGCTAGGGATAGGTACTAATGCAATTATTCAGAAAATGAGTGACATCCATTCCCACCACATTCCAGTAATGTTGGAAAAAATAGGCATGAAACCATCACTTCCAGGAGTTTTAAAAGGTTTCATGGACTTAACAACTTTATGAGTGTCATCCAAAATGACAAGGTTGCACATTCTGATATTATCCTCTTCCCCAAGAGTATTCAACAGTCTGCCAACACATAAATTGTCAGAATTACTCCTGTTCTGGTCATCGTCCTTATAGAGCTTAAAAAAATGGTTTTGAACGAGGGACTTCAACTCATTCTTATCATTAACCCAAGTTTTGAACCAGGGACTTCCAAGGTATTTGGTAACTCGCAATTGGTGTCGATACTCTAAACTTTGACAAATAGGAGGGGTTAAAATGTCATTTTCGAAATTAGAAGGGGGTGAAAGTGTATTTGCATTAAATTTGAGGGGGGGGGGGAAAAGTGTATTTTATCCACTTTCATCCCATCCAAAAAGCATCTAAGAGCATCTCTAACAGATGGAGAAAAACGTTATTTGAACTATATTTAGACCAGTTTTGTCCATAAATCAGCTCTAACAGCTGGTATAAAAGCTGACCTAAATTTACACCAGACCTATTTTCTGGACGAAACTTAAGACTATTATATTCATGGTGGAAAACTTTAAAATATTCAAATAATCCGGAGTTGATGATGACATTGAAAAGTAATAAAAATAGTGATGGTGATTTATATTTATGCCTACTGCGGGAGCAACTACTCAAAAAATATAGGAGTAAAATTTAGGGCAGCAACAAATTTTGTCCAAAAACGTTTTGTGGTTGGAGATGCTCTAAACTCTACAGTATATGCTCAAATGGTTTGACTTTCACTTAAGTGCATGTTTGGCATCCCTGTTTTTAGTCAAAGTTGATTAAAAACAAGGTTGTTTTTTTAAACGCATTTGGTATGCATGTTTTTCTGTCTGTTTAAAAACAAAAACATGCTGAAAAACAGCTGTTTAAAAAAACAACAAATGTGATATTTTTTTTGGTGTTTTTTTCATACTATTGGTGTTTAAAGACATTTCAACTATGATTAGATGCAACAAATATCAAATATATGTCGGTATTGTACGTAAAAATGATTTTCAAGCAAATTAACATTGAAATTCGGTAATGTTACCAAACTTGTTTTTGATTTTAAACACTGTTTTTAAACGGATACCAAACAGTTTTTTGATTCTGTTTTTAAACGTGTTTTTTCGGTACGTTTTTTTTCCACTGTTTTTCTTGTTTTTAAACGGATACCAAACAAGCTCTAAGTAACGCACTTCTGCATCTGGTGAAGGAGAATTATCCACCAACGCCGGTGGTGGTCGTCGTCGCAAGCTATGGCGGAGCTCCCTAAAGTCATAGTCCTCCAGCCACCAACAATCTTCGACTACTACGGCGATCAATTCTCGGAGAAATTCCAACTCCTCAAGGCATGGGAATCCCCACTCCCCACCGACCAATTCCTCAAAACCTACGCGGCTTCCGTCGAGGCAATGATCTGCGCTGGCTACACACCACTCACCGCCGACACGCTCCGCCTCCTTCCCTCGCTTCGCCTTATTGTCACCTCCAGCGCTGGCCTCGATAACATCGACTTGACGGAGTGCCGCCGCCGAGGGATCGCCGTCGCCAACGCCGGCAAAATCTTCTCCCCTGACGTGGCTGATACGGCTGTTGGGCTTCTGATTGATGTCCTCCGAAAGATCAGCGCCGCCGACCGGTTCGTTCGTGGCCGGCGGTGGCCGGTCGATGGCGAATACCCTCTCGCTACCAAGGTGATTTCTCTATAGTACCCTCCTCCTCAATGTTTTACCGTTTGGTTGGTGGTAAAGCATTTTTCTGTAAAATGTTTTCCCTTGTTTTGGTGCTGTTTGGTTGGAAGTAAAATGTTTTCATGTCAAATGATGTAAAATGATTTACACATTTCAAATCCGTAAGCCATTTTCCGAAGAGTGAAGGAGCACAACAACTCATACTAACACCTCCACCACCACTGCCACCTACCTCCATCACGACCCATCACCGCCACCCGTGCAATTTCCGTTACGAGCCACTGTTTTGGCAAGAGTCAACCAAACACGAGAAAATAATAGCAGGGGAAGTTTTTTCACACTAAACATTTTACGCGTAAAATATTTTCCCTTGTAAAACATTTTAATGCAAACCAAACAGAGCCTCTCCTTACCAATGAGCAAAGCTTTTTAGAGCACAAAGAAATGGCGAAGAACACTACTACTAGTTCAATAGTTCAATTCAATCTAAAATAATTCCATGTAGTTTTAGCTTAATTCACCGGTCACCTTCACCCCATGATTTGATTAGCAAAACAATGCAAGCATTTTCAATAATCTTTTCATTGTATTGTAGACTAAAGTTTTCTCTAGAACACGAAAAAATTACCATGAAATTGCATCGTTTTTGCTATCCAAATCACCAGGTCAAAGTGACATTTGACAAAAAAAAAAATGACATAGTTACGGGTGAAAAGAGTCAACTGAGTACTTTCCGGAAAAATGGAGGAAGTACTCTCCAGGGGATGGTGGGGAAGGTGTTTTGTGAGACCTTGGATCACTGGCTTTGGTGACCGCGACTTTCGAAAACTAAGCACTTGGTAGGCATCTTGTAGTTGTAGAAAATGATGATTTTGGTGTGAACCAGACGGTGTCTCCCAAGCCGATAGATATAGACTAATCCTTATAAGCTGTAATGAATACCGATGCTGGTTTAACCTCTCCCAACAAAGGTCAATTGACAGACAAACCATTCTTGAAACTTTTATCAAGAAAAAAAATAGAGTTGTTGGATTGTAAGAATTTAGGGCATGACATAATATAATGCTCAAAAAGATGTTCGTGGAATTGTGGTGACGTAATTGACACTTCTGTGCTGGCGATATAGATGTTCAGTTATGTATTTTGATAAAGTAGGAACCGTGACATCATTTTGCATCCTATGGCGTAATATATTTGATCAGATGAATCAAGAAGGTTTCTTTTGTATATAATGTTGTTTTGCTTCTGGTAGAACATATATTTTCATGAGGTTTGGGCGGGTTTGAGGAAGAATCGCTTTCATATCTTTGATACATTCATCATTTCGTTGTATACTTAGAGGAGTCTGATGGGGGTGATCAGCCCCTGCATCAAGATCAATAGTTCTCAACACACTTTCAGTTTCTAATTTCTCACTAGCTTTTCTCCCAAAAGGGCATTTAGGGCCTGTTTGGTAGCAGCTGAAAATAACCTGAGAAAATATGCTGGTTGTAGTTGAAAATTACAACACTGTTTGGTATTAGCTTAAAATCTGCAGAATTTGAGAGGATCTGTAAAATTTGAGAATAAATAATCTGCAATTTTTTTGGTTCAAAATAACTTTTAATCGGAAGTAAAAAACAGGGTAACAAGCGGAAATAAGTTCAAATGACTGATTTTGATCAATACTGGTTAAAAATTGGGGTTCCCAAACATGCACTTAGCAAGAACACGTGCTGCAGTATTTTGCCATCCTAGGGATATGATTCAGAGTGAACATCGTAATTCTTAGTAGGAAGACACAAGCCTTGTTCCTATCCTTCCATTTGCAGAAAAATGGTCGGAAGAATTGCTTTCTGTCCAAGCATGGCTTCTCATGAGTGGTGACGGCAATATTTGGGATGACATTATTAGATATATATCAGATTCATGGGTTTATGCAACTGAGCGACATTTTTTTAGTTTTAATTGCAAATTTTCCAAGTTGTTACATAGTATTACATAAAGACTTTCACAACAGAACTTTTTCTACATGCGCTGGGGGGAATAATCGGGAAAAAAGGAGCGAATACAGGTTATTTGATGTGAGCAACAGTGGAAACCATCAATTCCTACTCTTTAACCTTATACATGAACCATCAGATTGTATGTATCAACAAAAAAAATCCTTAAGATTCACTCTTACCAAACATGGGCTTACCAATTTTTCGATTTGACAATGCAGTTGGGAGGCAAGCGGGTTGGCATTGTTGGATTAGGAAGCATCGGCTTGGAAGTTGCAAAGAGACTTGTCGCATTTCGATGCTCGGTCTCGTATAATTCAAGGAAGAAGAAACCTGAAGCTCCTTACCCCTACTACAACAACATTGTTGAACTCGCAACTAACTCTGATATCTTGGTCATTTGCTGCGCATTAACAGACCAAACATTTCACATGATCAACAACCAAGTCTTGTCAGCTCTGGGAAAGAATGGAGTTGTCATTAACATTGCGCGCGGGGCTGTCATTTATGAGAAGGAGTTAGTGAAGTGTTTAGTGAATGGAGAGATTGCAGGTGCTGGGCTTGATGTGTTTGAAGATGAGCCAGAAGTTCCAAAAGAGCTCCTTGAATTGGACAATGTCGTCCTATCACCACATCGAGCTGTTGTTACTGAAGAATCTTTCCTCGAGCTGTTTAACCTGATGTCGGGAAACTTGGAAGCTTTTTTCTCAAGCAAACCCTTGCTTTCTCCATTTCTGGATTAATGAGTGGATTGTGTCATCACCTCATTTTCAGGTTTTCTACATTTCCCTTGTAGAGTGTTGCATAGTTTCTCGATGTTTTCCTGTTATGAAATGTAAGACGTACTCTGGACTATGTGGCATTTGTGTAGAAATTTTATGAAAATTTATTTACCTCCATGTCGGTCATACATAATACAGAGGAACTTATTGTTGCACATCTTCATGACATTTTTTTTTTCTTTATGAAGGAAAAGAGGCAGATTTCATTTAATCGTGAAGAAGGTCTCAGAAAATTGCATTGCATACATTGTTTTCGACTATGAAAGTGTTGCTTGTTGTGCAACTATTGAAGAGCACGCAGTAAGGTGGTTGCTTCGGCGGCTAAGGCTGCTTGGCTACTAAAGTAAAAAAAAAAAAAAAAAAAAAAAGACTCATCATGATTACGAACACCATTTGCAGTGTAGAGAACCCATGCTCCTGCTCCTTGAAACAATGTCCCATGTCGCGTCAACTACTTTGCAGTAGGCCTTCCGAGTAATACCTTTGCAGGTTGCTCGTGCTTGAGTGAGTGAAGTTGAGTGGTACATTTGTCCTGGAATTAGGGATTTTGGTTTTTGGAGGCCGTGATGAAGCTAATGTGGCAAACCTGAGGACTTGTAACGAATTAACGGGGCTTTGAATTTTGTTGTTCACGTGATGTCGGGAAACTTGGAAGCTTTTTTCTCAAACATACCCTTGCTTTCTCCATTTCTGGGTGATTGAGTGGATTGTGTCAGCAGCTCATTTTTTCAGGTTTCTTCTTGAAAACATTTGACCTGAAGGATGTTGCATAATTTCTTGATGTTTTTCTGTCAAGTTAAGTGATCAAGTTTATGAAGGTAATATGCGATAAAGATATTTATTAACTAATATTTTAGTTAATCACTCAGTTCTTTCTTTAGTTGTCATGAAGATAAGACTATGGTTACATCAATTAGTGTGGTAAACTCATGTGCAGGAAGACTAATTATGGGACATTTTATGATTTTCTGTCTGTCCTTTTTGTGCAGGTAATTTGATGTTTGGAGATTGACTGGTGTACATGCCTGCAATCTAGCGACAGTTGTTGGTACTTATCATTTTAATCTCATAGACCTTCATAGTATGAATTGTAATTATGCCAACTTCAATTCTCTGTAGTAATTGTTACGGTACCCCTCGTTATCCCTTCACCAGACATGCCCATAGTCTCATTTGTCATTAGACTTTCCAACTTAAGTTTGTAAATTAATATCACGCCAAAAAAAAAAAAAAAAAAAAAAAAACATAACATGACCGGAATCATCTCTCTTACTTTGAGTCAGAACTTGATAACTGTCTGAGATTCAGAATACTGTCAACCAAAAGTTACTGGGAAACATGAAGAAAAAAAGCCAGAATGTTCATTCAGATTGTTACCCCTGAATGCACAACAATGCCACAACAGTGCACACAAATTAAAATTAATCCGACGTGAACTAGAAAAAGCCAGAATGTTCATACAGATTCATGTAGAAGATGCTGCTGGAATTATGATTCGAATTTTCTCCAAGGGAAGAAGTTAGAATAGAAAGCAGTTATATCGTCCAAGTTATCCCTACTCTTGATCCTTAGGGCCTGCCTGTGCCAACATGGCATATTACGGATAAGGGTGTCGAATCTGTGGGGATCTTTTGTCCATCAGACTGGTCACTCCAAGGTCAAACCACACCATTGATTTTTTCTCTGGTTCTGGATGGAAATGAGTGTATTCGCTCTCGATAATATATACATACGATAGTCTACATGTTACACGTACGTGCTGTGTCGTTTTCTTCAAACAACTATTAACGCTCAACTGAAGATTCAATTTGCTGGGACTTATTAGGTTGTCTCTGACCTTGTAGACATCGTTATTTTCTTCAGGTGTAGTGATAAAAAAGAATCATCTGCAGGAAGATTAGATTAATCTCTCGGATCATATCTGAATTTGGATTCATATGCCTGTAGACATCGTTATTTCACTGCTTGCGATCATTGTAACCAGATGGATTCATATTACTGTCAGTAGCTATATATGGGTTTTCCTGGGAACTTGCGATCTCGTGTCTCTGTTAATAATATGAAATGAGATTGATGGATTATATGCTGACATCATCTTCAACTTTAATTTTTTTTGCGGCAACATTAGAATTTCATATTGATAAACTAGAAAAATCATCGTTCACCAGGCTAAATATAGACAAAGCAACATAGCAACATAAGCAAAACACAAGAACAAGGCTGTAACAATCAGCCATGAACAACTACCCAAAACAACTAAGTTGCTCACCTAACCAGACCCATAGCTAGTGCGAAACAAAATAAGAGAACTTAGGCCAGAAGAACAAAAGGAACAACATATGATCAAGCATCAATAAAGGGAATGATAGCAGACACGAGCTCATCATCAGGAATTTGGGGGGGGGGGGGGGGGGGGAGCTCCACAGCGGCACCAGAAACAGCCATATCATGAAAAGGAAAAGCAATGACACTTGAGGAAGCTTCAATTGAAGAAGCCAGGCGAGGAATCTCCACAGAAGAAGAAGAAGCCATCAGAGCATGCTCCACCTGAATAATCTTTGCACAAGGACAACTTTCAGGGGGCAAAACAGCTAGTGGCTTAGCTTCTGAGACCGCCACCTGAGGGACAAATTGTACTTGACTAGGCACCCATGAGGATATTCCTTGCTTGACTTCAACCTCAACCCAGCCTTCATTCACTGAATCAAACACAACTAAACTTTATATTAAGAAGTCAAAATATTATGAGCAAGAGCTTCTGTAGAACTTGTATGATGTTCATATAATCTTTTATTTCTGGTAATCCAAAGAATCCAGAAGATGGCAGGAATCCAATGCCAATTTCTAAGTTTACTAAGATGATGTTTCTTTTTAATCCAGTTCATGATCCATCTTTGAAGATTTCCACAATTACGTCTAGGTTTTTGAGTATGGTGAAGAGGAGCTTTATCCCAAAGCTCTCGAGCCATAACACAGTTATGAAAATATGTGAAGGAGTTTCAATTTTATTTGGACAAAGTTGGCAAAAGGGATTAATAGAGTTAATTTTAGAGTGAATATTATCTAGACAGGGTAAGGAGTCAGTACAAATTCTCCAGAAAAGATGAATGATGTTTAAGGGCAGGCCTGAGGACCATAATCTTTTCCAGTTTTATATATATATATATATATATATATATAGGAAATGTTATTGAAATAAATTCTAGCTGAAGATGTAAGGGGAGAAGAGTTATTAAGGTTTTGCAAACAGTAGGCAGATTTTACATAATCTTCAACTTTAATTATGCTACTATTATTGTTGTATGTCTTAAGTTCAATTTTCCCATTTGTTGCAGCTCTCAATAGGGGTGAGCGACCAAGGGCGTACCGGTTTGGATCAGTTGTCTCAAAACTTTCAACCAAGGTCAATATGTTCAAGTTGGAGAATGTTTAAATAAACTTACCAAATTATTTGTGAAATCCAAATCAATCATGACTTATCGAGTTATGAGTTATGATTGACATATGACTTATTCCGGTGGATTAGTGTAACAACCCGAGCAATTTACTATCCCATCCCAGAAACTTCCTTACCCGTACCACTGGATAAAAAATGCTCAACCCTTGAAGGTGCTGGTAGTAATCCACAATGTTTACAATATACCATATGTCAAACTCACAAATCTCTAATGTGGGACATGATATCACAATCTCCCAACCATATATACATCTAATCCACAATATCTCGATGTGGGACGGGATATTACAATCATCCCACCTTATATACTCAATGTTCTCGTCGAGTCTGTCCAGTTACGTATCCCCTTAGTTGGCGGTCAACCGTCACGGGGCCCTTGCGGGACCAGGATTAGCTTTGATACCATTTTTTCACGGCCCTTGCGGGACCAGGACCCATTCTCCGCGTACCTTACAGAAGGCGTTGTAAAATCTAATGAGGTAAATGAATGTCGTCTCTTCTTATCGTTATAACTCAAAAACCTCTTTTGCACTTCCCTTGTAAATTTTTATGTTCTTCTTGAAATTTTGTTGTCATATCTAGATAGAAAATCTTGCTTTTTTTTTTTCTTTGTTTCTCCCACAACATTTTCCCACTTCCTCACCAACCGCAGCGGATGGCAAGATGAAGCCCTCTTTGTTTTCATCCCTACCTCCGCCAATCCGTACCAGCTATTCTCCCCGAACCATTCGGAGAGCTCAGATTGCATACTGGAATTCAGAGAGGTAAATGAATCCCGTCTCTTTTTATCGTTATAGCTCCAAAACCTCTTTTCCACTAGTACCTTGTTATCATATCTAGATAGCAAATCATTTGAATAATGTTGTTTTCCGTCAATTATATTCTTCGTTTCTGCCACAGGATTCTATCTGCTTTCTCATTACCAAATGAGGAAGATGGTATGAAGAAGCCTTCTTCGCCGTCTTTATCACTTCCTCCACCGATTCACCATACCTATTCTTCGCGTACCTTACAGAAGGCGTTGCGAAATCTAATGAGGTAAATGAGTTTCGTCTCTATTTATCGTTATAGCTAAAAAACCTCTTTTGCACTTCCCTTGTACTTTTTATATTCTTTTTGAAATTTTGTTGTCATATCTAGCTAGCAAATCTTACTGTGTTGTTTTCCGTTATTTATATTTTTCGTTCCTCCCACAACATGCTTCCGATTTCCACCCGAACCCTGGTGGACTACAAGAAGAAGTCTTCTTTGCTAGAATTGCTACTCCATCCTGTTCACTCGTGCACTTCTCCGCGTACCATTCTGAGGGTGGTCTGAGATGTTGGTCCTGGGGATACCGTTTCACTACCTCCATATCCACTTTGGCCCGAGGTAAGGATGATGAGAGATTTTAGTTGGGTAAAAGGCACTTTCGCCCCCTTTAGTTTAATTTAAAGACGCTTTCACCCCCTCTAGCTTCATTGAAAGGGCACTTTCACACTGAAGGGGTGAAAGTGTCCCTTTTGAAACTAGAGGGGGTGAAAGCGTCCTTTAAAAAAACTAGAGGGGGTGAAAGTGTCTTTTACCCTTTTTTAGTTAGAATATCCTGCACTATACTGATTTGGTCTGTAGTCGTATAACCTCCCTTCGCGTGAAGACCGCAAAATGGGAGCATTTGTTGAGGCCTACGTTGCTTGCTCGAGCCATTATGGAGAGAGTTAGCCAGTTTGCGGGCAGGTATTTGTCTATTGTATGGGAATGATATTTAATATGTAAATGTAAATGTCTTGTTATTTGTTTCCTCATTTAGTAATGTCTTTTTCCTTCTTAGGGAAAAGCTTCCCAGTCTCATGTAGTACATGAGGTTTTTGAGGTATAACGATAAAAACAAACCTTGGTTGACTACAAGAAGAAGTCTTCTTTGCTAAAAGCCTTAGTTAATCCGGAATTCATTTCCTTAAGTCGTTTCACTGTGTTTTATAGCTCGAAGGAAAGAGAGATTTTATTACATTGGGAAGAGCTTACAGCTTCTTGGATTAGTTTGGAGCAAATGAGTCTTTCCTCTTTTATACTTGCCCTTCCCCATGGAAGGATCTAGATACAATTTAATCTAACGGTTAAGACTAAGTGGCCTAGAATCATCCCTAATGATCTAAGATATTTACAAGAGATCATTCTAGAAAGTCCGACACAACAATGAAGCCTACAAGTAAAGAACACTCCAGAAAAGGGACAATTAAATCATGGCTATCTCCTTTCCCTTGGGCTCCTGTACCGCATGGGACGACAAAGGATTGCTGCGTACATCCTTAGCCGGTTTGTCGACAACCAACTGTCCCTCCTTGATCTTTCTGTCCACCAGCCATCTGAGCTTCTTCCATTCCTTCGTTGGATGCATGACCTGCCCATGGCATTTGCACCATCTTGGATCTCGCAATTGCTCTCTAAAAGGTTTATGCTCCAGTGCTGGTAAGATTCCATCTTTTCGCCACCTCTTACAAAGTTCTATTGCGTCTTCGATCGAACAAGGAAGCGGTGACGCCCATCGAGGCGCGGGTCGCTGTTGCTTGTGGGGGGACGTCACCGCATTTACTTCAACATCCCGTCCACGCTTGTAACTGAACCTCCCAATCTTGAACCCAGAGCTTGCTGGCGCACGATCATTGACATATATTTTCTTCATATTTTCCACCAGCGTCTCAATGTTCCTGGTGCAGTCAATCTACTTTGAAAAGGTAGGCATATTCAAATTGATTAACAAACCTTTGTATTCGTCGCGCATGCCTTGTAGCCATATTTCCACCGGACGGCCCTCTGAGACCTCATCGATGCATTCCAAGGACCTGACTCTGAACTTCTTGATGAAAGCGACTCCCTCTCCATCATGTTTCTGGTGCATACGAGAGAGATGGATAGTGGTAACTTTCTCCTCAACTTGGAAGAATTTGGTGTACAATTTCTTCACCATGTCATCCCATGTCCTTACAGAACCTGCTTCAAGGGTCCTGTACCATTTATACGCGATAGTCCCCAGAGATGTAGGGAATTCGGGAAAAAGCAGCCTAGTATCGACTCCATGCGGGCCCATCAGATCAACGAATCTCATCACGTGTTCATGCACGTTCCCGCTGACCTCGTCGAACTTTTCCCATTTGGGCGCCTTGTACCCGACGGGGTTGGGCATCAAATATATGTTCCGAGGGATAGGAGGGGCACTGTCAACTTTTGGGATGACAATATCCGCGAAAACTCTGGTTTGCGATGATGCTGACTAATCGTTGTTCCAGGGCTGCGACGTTGGCATGCGTACTTCTTCCAGGAGTTGACGATGGTATCGCAGCAAAACTCGGAAAATGTAGGGCATGTTTGGATCATAGGGAGGTGGATATGGGAGTGCATAACTCCCTTGGACTCCATTCGTGTGTCAAGGCAACACGAGGTATGGAGGGGGATTCCTAGTAGATATCAGGGACGAGCCTGATTGGAGCCGTGGTGCTTGGGGTGCATGACCATTGGGAAGAGAATATTGTGGGTTTGGTGGGACGGGCGTGTGCACTATAGAGGTGGTGGTTACCCCAGGTGAAGGCAGCTGAGCTGCTAGTGGTGGGGCTAAAGCCTTCTGAGCAGCGTTCTGAACAAATCCTCCCAGGATCGCCATGATCTGGGCGATCTGGACGGACTGAGCTTGCATATCCTTGGCCTGGCTTTGGATTGTGGCCTGTAGCGCCTCCAGAGAAGGATTGCTCACAGTAGCTGTCTGGTGTTAGTGTTGGTGTTGGGAGTCTCCTCTCTTTGGGTTTCTTCTCCCGAAGGAGATTGGTCACCATCACGAAGGTTACCCTCAAGAGACATGACTTATAAGTTGATTGAGCGAAGGTTTGAAGGTGGGTGATTTCACGTCGGATTCACCAAATTGTGTACTTGGAAATCCTCAGGAGATATCCAAGTGTACACCTCAAGTAGGGGATGAGAATATGAACACAGAGAAGTGTAGGGTGTGAGTAGGGAGAGAGTAAGCAATGGTAACTGTGTGTGTGTGTGTGTGTGAGAGAGAGAGAGAGAGACAGCTTAATGACAGCAAGGGAGCTTAGAAGCAGAATTGAACCTTTTCCATGGAGGGCTAACCTTCCAATATATAGTGGGGAAGTGACCGTTGTGGAGGGGGTTAATGCACCATAAATGGCGGCTTATTAATAGCCCCAGTAACGGCACGTTCGACCGTATATATAGGGAACGTTACGCACTTGTCCGCAGATACCGGAGACCGTTATGAGATCGACCGGGTTTATAGGACGTGGTCATTAAGTCTATCAAAGTCAATTACAAAGGGTCGGGTGCGAGCATGGTTGTCGTTCGCGCGCGACGGGCCTTACTCTAGCCTCCAAACCACTAAGTCCGTACAAGTCATGTGTGGTTGGTACGCGAAGGCCCTGTCTCACAGCCCCCCAAGTGGATAAGTATGAGCAGCGATCGGGTATATATGGAGCACAGCTAGGTGCGCTGGATGGCTGCCACGTGGCTATGATCTGTCTGTCTGGAAAGCACCATCTACAACCATCCAATTTTATCACCAAAATGCGAGCAACTAAAATTTCTTTGAACAATCATTTTTTTTAATATATAACCATCTTGGGTTCTTACAATCTACCTCACTTATAAAAATTTCATCCCGAAAACTGTACTAAGATTTAAAATGTCATATACTAACGTTATCTTCAAATAACTAAAAGAATAAATATATATAAATAACACCAGATATATATACACACACACACACACTTAACTGCAAGAAACTTAACTTCTCTTCTCTGGTACTTGCCCAGAACACAGGTAGACAGACAAAGATTGCACTGAATAAGCAAACCCAATTTCATTAGAGACAGAAGGGCATGTTCATTTTATGTAGCTATGTATCATGTCTTGTTCAGTCCGTTCATTTCCTCTTCCGTCTAGTGCCTTAGAGAGATATCTCCCTCTCTGTTCATTTTCTACCAGTCAAAATACTCTTATATCTTTTCTCTTTCACAATTACTATAGATGGGATACAAATCAAGTAAATTAATCTGGTTACTTATCAACTAGTAAATTATGAGTAAACAAGATAACCATCTTCTACCGTGTTTCTAGAAAAAGTTGTCTAACAAAAATATGTTACTAGAAAAAGAAACACCCGCATGTGTTGGAATAGGAGCCCTGGAGGCAATCTATATTTAGTATGAACATTGTTTGACTAGAATATTCATTTATTATTTATGGCGATATTTAATATAATGAAGTCCTTAGATACAATGTGTTGTTTATCTTAAAATATCTCTAGTCCATTATATTGATTAACAAGACAACCAACTATAGACTAGTATGTGGGTAGATTGATATGGAGATATCAAGTCTAACACATGGGTATGAATTTGGAGTAATGGCATGCTGGATTGACCCACAACGAGAAGGCTACATTAGATTATCTGAAAGTCACAAGCGCTTCTCGTAGTTCTAATGGTATTGTAATCCTTAGGCTTGAGTCACTAGATACTCTAGTTGTGAAATATCATGCTTTGATATTATCAAACGTTGCGCCTTAATCGGGTAACTATAAATATAGTTATCGGTCATGATGGGAAGCAAGCTGAGAGATCGTAGTGATGTAGACAGAATTTGTCCCTCCCACATAATGGGAGCAAATATCCATGAGCCACTTGAGGGATGATGCTTATGGAATGTCTGGCCAGACTTAGATAAATCAATATGGAGATATTGATGTTATCTGCACGGATAAGCATATTCCCATGATCGAGAAACTATGGATTGGATATACGAATGTGATTGATATGTCTCGTGTCAAATCTGAATTTGGTGACAAAGGGATAACACGATACATGAACATTGGGCTCAAGGTTTGTCGGATCACTGACTATTTCTATTAGTTGGATGGCATGGATGTGTTGCTAGACACCGCTCCATGTTAGTAAAGAATTACTATCAACTAAGTAGAAACCTATGGGGTGACACACCGAATGGATTAAATTGGATATTGAAATTAATTAGTGGGACTAATTAACCAAATGATCTAAACACAACCACATGCAAAGATAGTAAAACTAGTTTGTAAGGTGGACTAATCTGTGTATGGACATGATTAGTAATGGGGAAATTATGTAGTTAATAAATATTAACTATATAAAGGCATCATAGCTTGTTATTTCTCAACACAAGTCATTATTGAGAGAACACAACAAAGCAAGGGGAGAGAGAGAGAGAGTTGAGGCCGAAGCCCCAACCCGTCCGTCCGCCCCCTAGCCTTGCCGTCGGCCACCCCTTGTGGCTCACGGCTTGCTCCCTTTTGCGTGATCTCTTGCCTCCTTCTTCCGTTGCTAGCACATCGCGGTGGGAAGAAATCCAATCAAAGATCTAATGTGTGAATACTCGTAGAGACGAAGGCATTATTCTTCGTGTGATCTTTCATACTCAGGTACACACCTCTTCTACCCTTATCATGTTATGATGGCTTGCCTGTGATCCTTGGAGGGATTTGAGCAGGATTAACTTTTGTTATTCCGCTGCATTACCTGCATCAAAACCCTACAGCATGTACCTCCCCCATTCAAATCGCCATGCACTCTCATATACGAAGAGCAACGTGCATATAATATTTAATTTATGAAAATATGCAAGGTACACGAGTAATATCTACTTGCGTGTCACTTAGCACTTGTGATGATCCGTCACACTTTTAATTAACAATTATTTGATAAAATAACTGTTTAATGTCAACTAATATTTCAACCACACACGCAAAAACTCAACCCAAAAGACACAAAAGTCCACCGGATAAATTTTTTTTAATACACAATAGCATGCGACACCAGCAAACAAATCACTTGATTTATCGATCACCACACAATTATGATGTAGTTAAAAAGACGCAAAATCACACTTGTATTGTAGATAGTGCTTTCTAGACAGGCAGATCTCAGCCACGTGGCGATCATCCAGCACACCTAGTTGTGCTCCACACACACTGGATCACCACCCGCACTGGTCCACGTGGGCGCTGCGAGACAGGGCCCTCGCATACCACCACACGGGACTTGTAGAGACTTAGTGGTTTGGAGGCTAGAGTAAGTCCTGTCGCGCGCGAGCGACAACCAAGCCCGCGCGCGACCTTAGTAATTGCTTTGAGAGATTTATGGCACGAGCTCCATAAACCCGGTCAACCTCATAACGGTTCCGGTATACGCGGACGAACGTGCCGTAAAGGTCCCTATATACGCGGACGAACGTGTCGTTGTGGTTAAGCTAATTAAGCCGCCATTAATGAGCGCATTAACCCACTACAACGGTCACGTTCTCCGTTATATATAGGATCGTTAACCCTTCCATACAAGGGCGAATCACCTGAGATACGCGGAAGCTCTGCCAAAATCCTGTCTCTCTCTCATACAGTACTATTGTCTTACTCTCTCCCTACACACAACCCTACTCTTCCTGTGTTCTGTCTATCCCCTACTCTTAGTGTATATTTAATTCTCTCTGCAGGATTCTCTCGTACACATTTGGTGAACCCGACGTGAAACTTACCATTGCAAGCAACCATGTCTCATGAAGATGACGTCAGTAACACATCGCCCTCCACGGAGACCACCTCGGGAGAGGAGACCCGTCACACTTCTGCGGCCGCCAGTGAAACTCCGACATTGGAGGCTCTAAACACCACCATTCAGAATTAGGGAAAGGCCCTTCAGGCTCAATCCGCACAGATGGAACGGATAATGGCCATCCTGGGAACCCTTGCTCCGAATCCTACATCGGGCACTGCTGTCTCTCAGGGAGGGGGAACCTCCACCACTCAGAGGACTGGAGTGATACCAACACCACCTAACCCTAATCCGCAAACTCCACCAGCAATGGTGCAGCTACCCTCTGTTCAGGGGCAAACGGCTCAAATACCGCCCCTTACCGCACATATTCCTAAACCACCAACTGTGGCACCCAACCTTTCTTCACAATACCCCTTGCCTCCTCCGCCGGCACTGCTGGGCAATGTGACCTACACCCCTAGCCCGACCGCAGCATATGTGTCCCCGCCGGCTGCAACTCTTCCTCCTGCTGCTGGGGAAAGCGCACCAGAATGTATGACGTCGCTGCGGCGGCGCATAGAGACATTCTTGGCCAATCAACCGTTTGCGGACACCATTATCCCGAAGGTTGATAACGATCCGCCTATCCCACGCGAGATCTACCTCATGCCTAAACCCGCCGGGTATAAGGCTCCTAAGTGGGACAAGTTCGAAGACGTCAACGGGAATGCCCACGAGCATGTCATGCGTTTCATCGATGTGATGGGACCATATGGGGCTGATCCCAAGTTGCTGGTGCGCGAGTTCCCGAAATCTTTGGGAAACGTGGCCTACAAGTGGTATAGAACGTTGGAAGCCGGATCTGTTAAAACTTGGGACGATATGGTCCAGAAGTTCTACACAAAATTCTTCCAGGTGGAAGAGAAAGTTACAATGATTCATCTCTCTCGTATGTATCAGAAGCGCGAGGAAGACGGAGTCACTTTCATCAAGAAATTCAGGGCTAGGGGTGCGAATGCCACGGGAAAATTATGCACCCCACAGCTGATTGCAAGAAGCTCAGGAACATGGTAAGCCGAAAAATGAAAGACGGTGAGTTGATTGTCAGCGATCAGAGGCAGGATGTGCGAAGCAATCCACTGCCGGCTCAAGAGCCGAAAGGCAAAGAATTAGCCATGATCGCGATTATGGACCTCGAAGAGATTGCGGAAGACGGCCTGCCTATCATTGCTGAAGTTTACAATGATGAAGACTACAGTATAGACACGGAGGACGAACGTGCTGATCGAATGAAGGGGTCGCATGGGTTCAGCAAGTTCTTCGATGAAATGAACTTTTCGGAGAAGTACCGGAAAGAAATGACGAAGGCGATTCTAAGGGTAGCAGAAGACTTCGAAGAAGACATCGTGGTTTCCAATGGGAAAGTTGTTAGGGCGGCTCGCTCTACGGAAAAGGTTATGACCTTCTCCGCACGTGACAAGAAGACAGACTCGAGCCACCAGAAGCCTTTGTATGTAACGGCGGTGATCAATGGTGTCGAATTCAAAAGGGCATTCGTTGACGGTGGAGCGGCAGTCAATGTGGTCTCGCTCAACACTTTAAAGTTGGCAGAAATCCCGGAGCATAATATTGTCAGACGTCCATCCCCGCTGATGGGATTTGGAAGTGATTCCAGGATGACGATAGGATGGATTCGTCTGGGCGTCCAGATAGGAAAGATCAAATGTTCAGCCAAATTCTATGTCATTGATGCGAATACTATGTATCACATGATCATAGGCCGAGCTTGGATTCATCATTTCGACGCAGTTCCATCGACAGCTCACCGAGTGCCTGCTTCGGTAAACCCCTTCAATCTAGACAAGGCGCACCTCACTGAAGCAGTGTGGTTTACTGAAATGGCGGACGAGCAAACGCCAGGGCCGTTTAATCCGACTCCCTTGCCTCGATGGGAAGACATCAAGGATCAATCACCAGCGGGAGTGATGTTGACAAGGGAGGCTGCCAAGGAAAATTCGTCCGCGCGAGAGGAGGCACCACAGGTCGCCTATCAAAGGAAGTACGTGTACACTCTGAAAAGAGTAGTAAAACATGATCCCGCGGGCAAAGAATTAGAAAGTTTCTACTCTAATGGGAAGAAATGCTACCGCATATGAAGGTGCGCGGGGATACCCCCACATAAGCATGGGGATATCCCTGGGCAAATCAATCAAATCGAGCGTGTCATGGAAGTAGACAAGCCGACACTAGACGTTTTGGAGAATAAGCTAAAAGAGGCGCCTGAATGCATGGAGGATAAGCCGAAAACTCAGAAACAGGAGCTGAAGGAAGTATTCCTGAGCCCAGGCGAAGAAAAGAAGAGGCCCGTATTTCTGAGTGCAGACCTCACAAGCGAGGAAGAAGCAAGATTGCTGCAGCTTCTGACTGAGTACAAAGATGTGTTTTCATGGGAATACGATGAAATGCCTGGCCTGGACACGAGCATCACCATGCAAATGTTAGATGTAATCCCGGGATCTAAGCCGGTAAAACAAAGCACAAGAAGCTTCAGACCGGAGATAAACGTGAAAATGACTGCTAGGTTCATCGAGCCAAATCATCATCCCACATGGTTGGCTAACATTGTTCCTGTGGTGAAGAAGAATGGGCAGCTTCGCATTTGTGTAGACTTCAGAGATCTCAACCGCTTCTTCCCCAAGGACGATTTTCCGCTGCCCAACATCGATCTGCTCATTGATTCGACTGCGGGTCATCGTATGTTCAGCTTCATGGATGGTTTCAGCGGGTACAATCAGATCAAAATGGACCCTGAAGATGCACGAAAAACCGCGTTCATCACGCCGGTGGGAGTGTTTCATTACACGGTTATGCCGTTTGGGCTCAAGAACGCTGGCGCGACTTACCAACGAGCAATGATGGCTCTATTTCATGACATGATGCACATAGAAGTGGAGTTCTACGTTGATGACTTGGTTGTCAAGTCCAGAGAAGAAGCGGACCATTTGGGGGACCTGCGGAAAGTATTTGAAAGATGCAGAAGTTTCCAGCTAAAGATGAATCCCATGAAGTGTGCATTCGGAGTGACTTCAGGGAAATTCTTGGGATGCGTAATACATCGCCAGGGCATCGAGCCTGACCCCGCGAAGGTATCAGCTATCACAAGCATGACAGCGCCACACAATCAAAGCGCTCTGAAAACCTTTTTAGGGAAATTATCTTACCTGCGGAGGTTCATTCCAGCAATCGCAGAAATAACCTTCTGCTTCAGCGATCTCCTCAAGAAGAACGCCGTGTACAATTGGACCGCGGAGCACGAGGCCGCATTCGGGAGGCTGAAGGACTTGCTGACATCGCAAAGGATAATGATCGCACCGCAGATTGGATCGCCGCTTTTTGCTATACCTGACGTCGACAAAGAGGTCTATAGGGTACTTTTGGCTCAGGAATATGAAGGGCAAGAAAGGCCGATTTACTATATTTCTCGCATAGTGCAACCAGCCGAATCAAGGTACACAGACATCGAACGCCATTGCCTTGCCCTATTCTTCGTAATAGAGAAGTTAAAACACTACTTCGCCTCGCACAAAGTGGTGGTGGTTACAAAGAGCGACTCCATACGGTACCTCTTGACTCATACCTCTCCCGGCGGAAGATTGGCAAAATGGTATATGACCATTTCTCAATACGACATCACGTGCGTTCGACCGCGAGCAATCAATCGCAAGCAGTGGCGGATCTTCTGGCACAATTCCGGGATAACAGCCATGAGCCCATGATCGAGGAGGAACTAGAGGGACCCGAGATCTATGCAGTCGAGTTACCTTACTGGACGCTTCATTTTGATGGATCGTCAACAAGGAAAGGTGGAGGTATTGGAATCGTTTTGACTAAACCAGATGGGGAGGTCATCCAAATGTCCACAAAACTTGATTTCGCAGTGACCAACAATGAAGCGGAGTATGAGGCTCTCATCGCAGGCCTCCGTGCAGCTAGGGCATTGGAAGTAAGCAATTTGACAGTTATGGGGGATTCCAAGTTAATCGTCAAACAAGCTTCAGGCGAGTACGGATTAAAAGAGGTAAACTTGTTACCCTATCGGACTTTGGTGCAGAAGCTGGTACAACAATTCTGCGATGTCAGGTACGAGCACACGCCTAGAGCAGATAATCGGCACGCTGATGCTTTGGCCACTCTGGGATCTAAAGTTAGTGCGGATAAGTGCCCTGCGAGAATCTCGATTGAAGTTCGAATGTCATCGGCATTGGCAGAGGACACATGCGAGGATGAGTCCATAGATGATGCAGACTGGAGAAAACCGATATTAAACGCCATCGCCGAAGGAACGAGCAAAGAAAATTGGGCATCCACTAAGGGGTATTGCATACATGATAATGCTCTCTATTACAAAGGTCCAGGAGGGATACTCATGCGATGCGTCTCGCAGCAGGAGGGGCAAGCACTATTGGAAAAGATTCACCAACACACTTGCGGAGAAAGTGAGGTGTCAATCTATCGGAAAGCCCAAAGGTATTGGATTCACTGGTCGGACATGTCAACTGGTGCCGCGATAATTCAAGGGAACTGCGAAACTTGCGCATTGATCAAGGATTCTTTAACAATCGCTCTGGTCGATGATGACACGGTCTGGAGGAAGCCACTCTTCGATTTTCTCACAGAAGGAATCGAACCTGAGTCAAGAAAGGAAACCGAGAAACAGAAAAGAAAGGCAGCCCGGTACGTAGTACAAGAAAACATACTCTGGCAAAGGGGTAACTAGGGTAATCTACTTTGATGCCTAGATAGCAAGGAAGCGCAAGAGGTGATGGATCTCTCTCACCAAGTAGAGCATCAGGGAGGTGCGAAACTATGCAGACATCTTCTCACAGTTGGCTAACATGGAGGCAGATTGCCGCACTAAAGTAAGGAGATGCCAGGAATGTCAATTCAAAGGCAATCTCGTACATGCTCCTGCTGTAGACCTACACGTGTTGGGGACACCATGGCCATTCCACACTTGGGCTCTAGATTTTGTTGGCCTCATTCGACCAGCCTCACATGGGAACCAGTTCATCCTCACAGCGACCGAGCTATTTACTAAGTCGGTGGAGGCAATACCGCTCAAGACAGCTAATGCGCTCGCTGTGGTCCATTTCATCCAAGAGAACATCATATACAGGTTCGGAATTCCCAACACAATTCTTTCGGATAATGGCACACCTTTTGTAAATCGTCAGGTAGCCGCAAAACTAGCGGAATACAACATAAGGCAGGTCTGTTCCACTCTTATTATCCAAAAGGGAATGGTCAAGCAGAAGCGACCAACAAGACATTGTTAAGAATTCTGAGCAAGATGGTCGCAGACGATCACAAGAAGTGGGCCGATTCTTTGAACATAGCATTATGGGCATATCGAACTTCGCCGAGGACTCCCACAGGAGTCTCCCCGTTCCTTTTATGCTATGGAGCTGAAGCTGTTGTACCAGCGGAGGTGCAAATCAACTCTGCGAGATTGGCCTTTCATGCATTATATGACAATTAACGTGACCATGACTTGATCTTAATGGAGGAAAAGCGAGAGCAAGCCAAGCGGGCTAACAAACGGTACAAGGAGAGGATCGCTCGCGCATACAACAAAACAGTCCAACATCGAGACTTCGCGGTTGGGGACCTGGTTTTGCGCGCTTCAGTCATTGCATGAGGGAGGCAGCCCATCCAAAGTTCGCAGCTAACTGGGAAGGACCATTCAAAGTAAAAGAAGTCTTTGACAGTGGTTACTGAAAAATACAGAGGCTTCATGGGACTGCCACAACCCCAAGCTCAGTCAATATGCGCTGGATTAAAAAGTATTATCCCTAACCTCTCTCTTTACATACATCGGATTATAATGTCTATTTACGTCTATTATTCTGATAGACTCATGCGTTGTTCCTCCCATATGAGGGATTTATAATCTTACCTCTCCCATATGAGGGATTTGTAATCTTGCCTCTCCCATATGAGGGACTTGTAATCTTGCCTCTCCCATATGAGGGTTCTTATAATAAAAGAATTCTCCCAAATGAGAAGAATTTTATTACTTTAGTTGTCTTTTATCGTTTCGTTTACTTCTCTGCTTATTTACAATAAAAGCCCATCTGCTGAGATAGCAGCACTATTTAAATGCGATCTTAAGAGATCTTAAAGCCTATCTGCTGAGATAGCAGCGCTATTCAAATGCGATCTTAAGTGATCTTAAAGCCTATCTGCTGAGATAGCAGCACTATTTAAATGCGATCTTAAGAGATCTTAAAGCCTATATGTTGAGATAGCAGCGCTATTCAAATGCGATCTTAAGTGATCTTAAAGCCTATCTGCTGAGATAGCAGCACTATTCAGATACGATCTTAAGTGATCTTGAAGCCTATCTGCTGAGATAGCAGCAATATTCGAATGCGATCTTAAGTGATCTAAAAGCCTATATGCCGAGATAGCAACGATGTGCAAGACGATCTTAAGTGATCTAAAAGCATATCCGCCTAAGATAGCAGCCATGATGTATGATCTTATCTGGTCTGCGAGCCTATCTGTATAGATAGCAAGCTATAACAGCAATACCCTGTGTGAATGCAAAATTTATCAAGCTTGAAATAAAGAATTTTGCAGGAAAGTATCCGAATGCAAAAGGCGAAAGAAACATAACTTGTTTTATAGCCAAAACGCATGCGATATTACAATTTGTTGTATCAAACAAGAACAGCAAATGCTACAATATACTTCATTGAGAGTCAAAATGACTTACAATTTATCTGTCTAGATAGCAGCTTACAAGAAAAAACTCATAGTAAGGAAATTCTTACTATAAAACGATCGGCCTACTGGTCCTAACAAAAGCAATGCGACATAGCAGCTTACAAGCAAAAGTTTATAGTAAGAAAAGTCTTACTATAAAACGAACGGCCTAAAAATGCTAACAAAAATTATGCGATGCTAGCATCGAGGTCCTAGATCTGAACAAGGCTCTTGACTGGTCTTCTGCCCAAGAGATGCGCCGGATGAAACCCATGCCCAGACGGATGCGGCGGTGAAGAACAAGTGGAGAACAACTCTTGGGGCAGAAAGCTTATTGTCCACGGAGACGAGCGCCATGGCTCGTCACCCCTAGTTCAAGAACGTGGAGGCAAATATTTCTCCTTTAGGAAAGCTAGAGGAGAAACACTCCATTCATTACGAGTTGGTAAAAAGGTCAGTACAGAGCTGCACCTCGCCGGAAGGCAGCCGGAGATACGACCTGCAAACATAATAGACGAAGAAGAATCTTCGAACAAACCTGAGGTATTATGTATATCTTCTCCATAGTGATCATGAAGATCAATAAGCTTCATAAAGAAGATCTGCAGAGCTATTTCTATGGCACAAGGCATAAACTTTGGTTTCACAACTTGAAATTGCCATGAATCAACAAAAGACAAGCGTTGAAGCCAGCAGTCGTAAGGACTCATGGCAAGCCACATTTTTGGATGAAGAACCCAAGCAGCAAGAGGCAGGGTTTATATAGACTCTACGGGGACTCTTCAGTTCCCTAGTTGAGTCAGCAAAGCTTGGAAAAAGGGGTAAGAATCAATTACTTACGTCTCAAAAGAGTTAAAATTCAATTACCCTACTAAAGGCTATGACGATTCGGTGGCGTGCCCTAATTAATGACGGAAGGTCATAATAAGGATGGGCTTCCCAAGGAAATCGTGCTTATCTAATAAATCGTTAGCGCGAAAATCAAGGCAGATACGTCGCTATTTGACGTCATAATTGATACGTACCAAAATATTTGAGCAAATCCCCGAAAGGCAAAATGGGACATGCAAGTTCTAGATAAAAAAAATGGGGAGAAACCCTAGCAGCATTACAATAACATTTTTTTTTCAAACAGATACTTTACGTTTCTCAAAATAAGTCCTTGATCAAAGGGTCTTCTGGAGAAAACGAGAGCGATGTCTCTCTTACTTGGTCCACTTCTCGCTTCAGCTGCTCGTACTTGGCGTTCATCGCATGGAAGAGGCTGACAGCTTCTTCAGCCTTTTGTCTTTGTTCCTCTACCTTCCGTCTCTGAGCTGCGAGGTTGTGGAAAACGCGTTTCAAATTCACAGCTGCGCAAATTTGGGTGATCCTGTTGAGAAGATACCCGAAGCCCAACTTGCCTTGAACTTTAGCTTGAAGCCCTTTGGCATGTGCTGAAAAGCAGCTGCGCACTATGAGGAGAAATGGTCGCAGGAGTGGCCACAGACAGCTGCTCCAAAATCCAGATGGCTTCGGTCAAGAAAAGCCTCCTGTCATACGGCTCTATCTCTAGAGATCTCGCGAATGACCAGGGGTATGAGAGGCGCATCTGAATCAGCCAGTCCACATCAGCTTGCTTCAATCCTGATAAAGTTGATTCGAGTTTAGAGCGTGAAAAATTTAAAACAAGGATGTAGAATACGAAAAATGGTAACATACCAGTCCCATCCAGGATTTCACGCAGAGAGGGGATGCGCATTGCTGGGAAAGCTAAAGTCTGTCCTCGCTCCATTGCTTCTGTCTGCCGCAAGCTCAAGCTCATCATAGTTGGCAGGGAGAGTATAGGCCGCAACAGGTGCGACAACAGCTCCAACTTGCGAGCTCCAAAAACTCCATGCTTGGGGAACCTCTGGAAGCTCCACCTCTGTTGAAGGAATGACAGCAATAGGAGCGGCCGCCCGCCCGGGAACTTCTTCGGCTGCGAGGGGCTCTTGCGATTCGGGAGCATTCATTTGAACATCACCATTTGCATGTGATGCTATGTCTTCCACGACCTGCTCATTTTCACGAACTGCGGCTCCAGCATCATCTGTTCCAATTTATTCAACTGCAGCATCAGCATCTTCTTCCATCAGCACGGTGTCATCTTCGATATCATCAGAGACCTCGATCCTTCAAAGGCTCTCCTGCATACTCAGCAGCTGCGACAGGCTTCTCAACATGAGAGCTTCGCTCTGGAGCATAAGATGCAGGGGGCTGACTTCTTTGTTCCGGCATGTCCTCATCAGCATCGCCTGCGATACAAGACAGGAAAATGTGAGGTAACTTGTATCATACAGTGCTCTGTTATTTTGATAGATCAAGAGCAAGCACCTCCACACGTAGGTGGGATTGCAGCACCTTCATCATATGCTAAAGACGCGACACCATATCCTACTAGGGTATCTTCCTTAAGCACATCTTTAAGGTGAGCGTGACCTGGGGTGCGAAGAAACTCGTCACGATGATGATTGGGTTACTAAGCCTAGTTTACAGACATTGCTTGAATGATTACCTGAGGGTTCACCACACTTGCTTACTAGCCATTGGTGAATATCAGCTTTTGATAAGCCATGATTTAACGCACCAGTAATCACTTCTTGGTAAGTCACAACAAGGTTAAAAATCTCACCTTGTTTACCACCTGCAATTTCCTCAAAGTCTGCTTGAGCTTGTTCCAAAGCAGCCGCATCCAAATCGTTAGCTTGCTCCACCAAGTCATCCACATGTTGCTCTTCCAAACTTCTCCTCTTTATGAGCTCGATCTCATCTTCTTCTCGCTTCCTTATTCTCTCTGCGGCTTCCGCAGCCGTCCTTTCAGACTCAGCCAGGATATCCTCGTCTATGGCTTCGCTGGGGGCGCCAGAGTGAGAACCCTTGGTTTTCTTCTGCTTCTTGGCCAGAAGGCCGCTTATGGTCTATGTGTCATCATCTGCGAAAGAACAAACTATTCAATAAATATTGCAAGAGCTAAGGTACCGAGAAGATAAGTTCGTTTGAGATACCTTCCGAATCTTCCTCTTGTATCTCACCTCTTTCTTCTTCTCTTTCGCTTTCGGCTCTTTCTTATTCATCATCTCTTCCCCTTACTTCTATTTCCTTGACTTCCTCTTCTTCTTCTTCTTCCCGACCAAAAGGAATGAAGGACTCAACTACGAGTTCTTTCCGCGCTTTGCTTGGCATGCGACCTCTGCCTTTGTCCTTAGAAGCAAGAGACTTTGCAGGAGATGAAGTCGGGGCACTCCTGGGAGGAGAAGAGATTGTAATGCCCTTCTGCTTTTGCCTCTTCGCCTTTGGGGCAACGTCTGCTGGAGGAGATGGAGTGTTCCTAGGAGGAGACAAAGTTGGGGTGTTGTCTATCAGCGAGTCAGCAAATGCATCCATTACCTCGCGAATCCGAGCCTCGACTGCGGGAGCCATTCCCATTGTTAGTAGAATTTTCTCGCCCTGCCTTCTCGAAGCATCAATAGTGTTAATCAGCGACTTGGAGCGCTCCGCAGATGCAAACCTCCTCAGATAGCACTAAAACAGAAAATGGAGAATAAGTTTCAATACATCTGAGGAAAGATATTTAACATGCACAAAGGAAATTGTTTACCTTGGCAAAATCTTCGCTGTATTTGATGACATGCGAAGCACCATCCCTGACAGCGGTCATCTTCTCCTCAAGAATGGTGGATGGACACAAATGATTGTCGTGATCCAGCAAGGAGTAGCAGCCATACTCGGAGTCATCCAAGCTGCAGTTAGGACGGAATGGGAAGGAATTCCTCTTGATTATAGGAGCTCTGCTGGGATGAGGAGCCGACTGCGTCTCGAACCTGGCCTGCTGAGTAGTCCAGTATGCAACCCAATTTTTGGAGAGGCGACCTACACGGCCACCTGAGGGTTGAACGAAGGTCAAGTTGCTCCAGAAGATCGTTTGGCACTCGCCAGACAACAGTCGCTTATAGCAGCCTCTTACAATTGATCTAGGCCAAACGGAAGGCGCCACTGCATCATAGCCAAACTGGGGAGAAACGCGAGTTGGATCAACATCGACTGTGATCCTTTCATGCCTGGAAGTAAGTTCAGGGACATACTCAGCAAGAGCAGGGAGAGAACCCCTTAAACACCAGCAGAAGAATTTGCGATAGCGCTCATGAAAGCGCTCATGACCCTCGAAAAGGAGCTCTTCTGAGAAAGCAAGAGATTTGGTGGGATACAGCTTCGGGAACCATCGCACATTCTCAATACGCGTGGCATAGGGCCTAGCCGTAAACTTGTTCTGGTCATCGCATATCAGGCTCCAGGTACACTTGGGAAGATTGGTTCTAAACCATCGAGCAGCTCTTCCACTGGAAAGTTCATCCTCCGCACCTAGGCCACACCACTTATTGGGCCTAGAAGGAACAGGAGCATAGGAGGGCCATCGCTCAAAAACCCACATGGTCAGGAATGCGATGTTAACATAAGTCAGCACATCAAGGCGACCGCGAGATTCCTTGATCGCCACTACCAACTGGTCCATCCTGTGGTATAAAGTGCCCAAGACCAGAGGCCCAAGTGCGACTCTTTGGCCGAGGGCCAACTTGACAGCAAGGGGAAGGACATGATAGAAAACACCATCATGAGGATGACCATCGATCAGATACCTCGACAGTCAGGCACAGAGGAAGCCGCACAAGGTTAAGTGATATCCTTTCCCATTGACATAATTTTTCGCATTTGGGTTCTTTTCCAGAAGTTTCTTGGTGATACTACTATTCGCATAGTCGCGAAAGAAGTACTGCACCCATTTGCCCCAGGTGTTCTTCGCAGATGTGTCCACAAGCTGCCAGTCAGGAAGAACTTTCGTAGATATCCACCGAGTGGAGATCTTCTTTACTTCGGACAAGCATTCCTCCATCTTCTTGTACAGAGCAAGTTCTGGATCAATCCTCAAAGGGCTCAGAGGATCCACTTCACCAATGGGAGAAAGGTCATACAGCATGTGCACATCCTCCAAAGTGGGAGCAGCCTCGAACTCAGCAAAGTGGAAGGTATGAGCCGCAGGCGAATAGCGAGAGAGAAGGTTTAGAAGCATGGACAGATCCAACTTCACGGCAGCACCCTTCATAGCACGAACTGCGAAATAAATGCCAGCATTGTTCAATGCGATGGCATGGTGGGTCAATACATGGTCGATCCACTCATCCATGAAGTCCAATTTTTGGACAAACGCCTGGGTAAAAATTGCGGTATGGGGGAAAAACCCATTTTCAACTCCCAACCTAATCACATCCTTGGAGTCGATTAACTCTAGCATGGCTGCATTGACAGGCGAGGTCAATGTCCGCAATTCTTCGGAGGAGACAGGAGCCGGTAGATTCTTCAACTTAACCCTCGCATGATAGAAATCTTTTCCACCCAAATAGGGGGCTTTCCGCCACAAGGTTTGGGGAAAATCAGGTATTTATTCGGGCTCTTTAATGGGTTTGGATCCTTTTGTCTTGGCCATTCCTGCGGAAGAGCAAGAAAAAAGGGGGAAGAAATATACACACTTTCAGTTTGAATTTCAAGAAGCAATTATATATTTTGTCAAAAGAAGATGAACAGTCCGGGGTCAATTCTGGGTTTAGAAGTTCAGAATTCGTTTATATTGCTCAGAATTTCAGAAGTTCTACATTGGATCAGTTCTAGGTTAAAGAAAAGGGCCTCTTTTGCAGTTCTCAACGAACGACATATCCCAAATAACTATGGGTTTACAGATCCAAGACAGTTCAAAGAAAATTTGAGTACATTAAATGGAATTGAGCAAAGCCAACCTTGTTTTGGTAAGGCTTGTTTTGACGAAGCAAGTTGAAGAAGACGATTGACAAGGAAGAACAGATGATTGATCAGTTGAATCTGCTCTTGAAGGCTTCCGGGTATCATTCACTTTAGAGAGGGAAGTGATGCTTTGCAACAATGGAGAGCATAGAGTATTTATCCAAAAACAATGAGGAGTCGCGTCCTTTCAGTAGTCGAATCGCAACCTTCACCGTCGAATCACGCAATCACAGGACAAGCTGACGTCACGCCTAAAACCCTAAAAGAACAGACGGCACGACTCTAAGGATTTTAGGTCATAATGGCACGCACGGGGGCTGAATTTGCGTGTATTTGAATTGGTGCGTGGCGGCGACGCGTACATTGGTTCCTGCGCATTGAAGCCTATCCGGCTATGCGTCTTCACGCGCAGAAAGGGGGCTAATGTAGATAGTGCTTTCTAGACAGGCATATCTCATCCACGTGGCGATCATCCAGCACACCTAGCTGTGCTCCACACACACTGGATCACCACCCGCGCTGATCCACGTGGGGGCTGCGAGACAGGGCCCTCGCATACCACCACACGGGACTTGTAGGGACTTAGTGGTTTGGAGGCTAGAGTAAGTCCTGTCGCGCGCGAGCGACAACCAAGCCCGCGCGCGACCTTAGTAACTGATTTGAGAGATTTATGGTACGAGCTCCATAAACCCGGTCAACCTCATAACGGTTCCGGTATACGCGGACGAACGTGCCGTAACGGTCCTATATACGCGGACGAACGTGCCGTTGTGGTTAAGATAATTAAGCCGCCATTAATGGGCGCATTAACCCACTACAACAGTCACGTTCTCCGTTATATATAAGATCGTTAACCCTTCCATACAAGGGCGAATCACCTGAGATACGCGGAAGCTCTGCCAAAATCCTGTCTCTCTCTCATACAGTACTATTGTCTTACTCTCTCCCTACACACAACCCTACTCTTCCTGTGTTCTTTCTATCCCCTACTCTAGGTGTATATTGAATTCTCTCTGCATGATTCTTTCGTACACAAGTATATAAAGATATTGACTGTCCTTGTAGGAGACTTGAAAGTTTTTTTTTGATAGAAACCGGAATATTATATTAAAGAAACGACAATACAAACAATACAAAATAAACTATCTCATGGCTACAACAGTCACTTAAACCATGAGATGAAACTGAACGAACAACAACATGAAAAAGAGAAAGCAAGTGCTGAAACTTGAAGCTGAGTTGGCCTGTGACTAGATAGCTTCCAAATATGTTGCAAGTGTTGCTACCCGAACTGTAGATGTAGATGTCGGTGCTGAAGAGTTTCACTGTGAGGAGGTTATGATCTGGAGTGGGAAGGGGGGGGGAAGGGTGCTCGACAGACATTGCGCCGAGAAATGGCTTCTTGTGATTCAACTGGTTGGATGTGGAGACCCAGATGCGTTGAAATCGAACTAAGCCATGGTTTCCAGAAGGCAAAGTAGAAGCGATAAGCTTCGTTAGGGGGGACTGTCAATGTGCATCTGCTTACCAGAAGGAAAGTGAGCACAGACAGATAAAAACACAAAAAGAAAATCTTACTCCGGTAAACCATTATGAGGCTGTTGTGGCCATGATCACATGAAAAAGCAGAAGGAACTTGAGTTGAAGAGTGTACTAGGCAGGCCAATTTTTCATCGACAATGATCGCGACCAAAATGTGGAGATATTCGTAAGGGACCAAAGGGTAGGCTCTTTGAACTACACGAGACTGTCCCATGTCTCGCATGTTCGAGCTATGGATGATCATGGATGCTCCGGAGATTGTTGAGGAACAATCTCCAAGACCCGAGCTTGATAGACCATATCATGATCAAATATAAAATGTATGGGCAAATCAAACCTTTGGCCAAGACAGTCAACGCTTGTGTCAGAGTTTTTCACTTTTGAGTCTCCTTAGACAGAAACTTAGCATCCGAGGAGTCTAGTAGTGTGTTATCCAAGGAGACATTGTATTTTGTACTAATTTGAGGTCAGTCAAATGCTATAACTAAAATGAAAAGATTGCCCGTATACTTGCATGGATGCATATATGACACTAATATAAAAAATGTGGATTGAATATGCAAATCCTTGCTTGACAATGTGTGATAAATACGCTTTTGTACACAAGTTTCAAAACATGACCATCATGCATGAAAATACTAACTCTGTTTCTTCTCTTTCACCTTATTTTATTTTTTGACACTATTCACTGAGTCACTTTGACCCGGTGATTTGGTTAGCAGAAAAGTAAACAAATTTAGTAATTTTTGCATGATCTCGTAGAGTAAACTTTACTCTACAATACTATGAAAAAAAAGTAAAAAAATTATATTATTTTGCTATCCAAATCACCGAGTCAAAGTGACCCAATTACGAATAAAAAAGTCAGCCTAAAATGAAAGAGAAGAAATAGAGGTAGTGCTCGTGAAATGGCAAGATAACCATGTACCATATCTTTGGCCAAATATCAACATGTGACCTCGCTTGTCACTCATCATATAAAGTGGCTAAAATAAAATAATACATAAGCAAGGCAAAACAAGAAAATAATCATATGTACAACTTACTTACTTAGTCTGTCTTTCTTTATCTTTCACGTTTGACTTTTTCTTCCGGTCACTTTGACTTGATTATTTAAATAACAAGACAATGTAATTTTTTGTTACTTATTTCATGGTGTTGTAGAGTAAAGTTTACTCAACAACACCTTGCAAAGTTTACCAAATTCTTGTATTGTTTTACTAATTAAATCACCGAACTTAAGTGATATTTACCAAATTCCTGTATCGTTTTACTAATCAAATCACTGAATTTAAGTGACCCAGTGAATAATGACAAAATACAAATTTGAAAGATAAAAGAGAGAACAGAGGAAGTAGTTGCTTCCAGCACATTTGTGTGCCAAACACAGTAACATATATACCCAGTACATACAAGGAATTTGTTGAAAAAAAAACTTGTAAATTTAGAGCATCCACAGTAGACTATTCAAATGGAAGTTGTTACAAAATAGCAGCAAGTCAATTTGAATAAGTACAGTCTGCAGCAGACTAGCTAAATCAGATATTATTTTAGTCTCCTAATTTAATGCTAGCTAGATGTGGCGAGTCAACACATCATAGCTACTTTTATTTTTTATTACTTGTTTTTGTAATTTCATGCTAGCTAGATGTGGCGAGTCAACACATCCTAGCTACTTTTATTTTTTATTGCTTGTTTTTGTTTTAGATAGTTTTAGTACGACACTACTGGAGCAAATTTACGCTACTAAAATGAATAAGTTGAGGCAACATTAATAACCAGTGCCAATAAGTTCTCTCTAGCTTTCTAGAGAGAGAAATAGTCTTGTGTTCTGCAAGTTCGTTACTCCATTCGTGTGAGGTTTCCAGTTCCTTTTCTGCGTAATCATGAGTTCTGACGATGAGCTTTCACTCATCAAAAGAATTCAACAGGTCGATCTTCAAGCAGAAGAGGAGGTTGAGATTGACTTAAGCGAAGATGAGGTAGAGGAAAGAGTGGAAGAGTATTGTAACAGTTTAGTGGGCAAAGTGGTCACGCAGAAACCTGTCAATCTAACAGGTTTGAGAAGGACGATGGAGGAGATCTGGGGAAAGCCAAGCAACTTCAAAGTTGAACATGTTAAAGGGAAGTACTACCAATTCTTTTTCGGGAAGGAAGAGGACATCAACAAAGTCATGAGAGGGAGACCGTGGTTCTTTAAGAACAGCCTTCTCATTCTTAACAAATGGAGTCATGAAAAGGAACCCAAAGATGATGACTTCATCTGGTCGCCATTTTGGGTTCAAGTTTGGAATCTTCCAAATCTGTACATGACAGAAAGAGTCTTGAAGAAGATTGGGTCGAAGTTCGGTGAGCTGCTTGACAAGAAGCTGGTTAGTAAGGCAACAGAAGCAGGAAGGATTGCTAGGTTGAAAGTTCTTCTTGATACTTCAAAGCCATTAATTAAAGATGCAAGCTTGAAGCTTCAGGGGCAGAATCTCCTTAGAGTGGAGTTAAAATATGAGAGATTGCCTCAGATCTGTGAAGTCTGTGGGGTTATTAATCATAAAGAAATCGACTGTGAGAAGAACCGCCATCAATCCTCCGTGGTTTTTGATTGGAAAAAACTCAAGGCCAAACACCCTTCAGATCTTTGGACAAGGGAAAGATCAAAGGAAAATGAAGAAGAAGAGCCAGAAGATAATGAATCTACTGGAAGTGCGCTTCTAACTCCATTGCCAGAATCAGTCAAAAAGAAGCTATCGGAAAAATTGAGTTCGCCGGCGACGGGAGAAGCTGAAGCTGAAAGGTCGCGGCAGAGGAAGAATGCGAACGGACGCCCGACAATCACCACTTCCAATGCAATTAATTTATTGGAACAGGGTGATGGTGCTAAGAATCCATTGGATGCAGAGCTCGAGAAAGAATTTCAGACAAGCTGCTCCAAACTTCAAGAATTTTTGAAATTGAAAGATAGTGGAAGCAGGGAGGGAATTGAAGAAGGTGCAAATTCGGATTCAGGTCAGCCTGACCGGGTTGATTCTCATATCAATGAGGACTTCTTGCAGTTGGGCCAGAGTGATAAGCCCATCATGATAAGCCCGGTTAGTGAACCTACTACTGAGACCTCTCCGGTCCAAGGAGGTCTTAACAGCCCATTTATTGAAAGGCCTGCTCAGCTTTTAAAGGAGGGTATTTCGGTAATTCAAGATAAAGACTCTTCCAACTCCTCCTTTTCTTCTGGTCATGAGGAGAGTGAAGCTTCAGAAACCCTAGCCAGAGAAGATGAAGAAAGGGCGGTCACACAGAAGACAGTAAGATCTTGGAAAAGAAGAGCTAGGAAGCAAGCAGTTGTCTCGCAGAAGCTTGAGAACCCTACTCAAAGAAGTTTAAAAAGGAAAGATGATGACTGGATGGATGTTGATGAAACTGAGGCGGTTGAAGGTAAAAAACTCAGAAACTCATCTATTATGGATGCTCATGCTTTTCGGGTGGAGGAAACCAGCCCTAACTGGTCCCAATCCACCCAATGAGACTTTTAGCTTGGAATTGTCAGGGAGCTGGTAGATCCCTGACAATTCAGCAATTCAAAAAAATCTCCACCAGTCACTTACCATATGTTTGTTTTCTAAGTGAAACTAAGAGGAAGGCTGGTTTTCTTTCTAAAAAATATTGTGGTAGAAGACTTTGTAACAGTTTTTGGGTAGATTCTCATGGAAAATCTGGAGGTCTAGGTGTTGTTTGGACATCTGAAATCAATCTGCAGTTGATGAAATTCAGCCACTTCTTCATTCATGTCAAATTTTGCTCTAAGGACTGGGAAGATTGGCATCTTTTGTTTGTTTATTTGTGCACTGATGACAAAGTTAGGCAAACTCAGCTTAACTTCATGAGCAGTTATCTCTCATCTTCTTGTTCAGATAATACTGTGGTTTGGGGGGATTTCAATGACATCATTTCCCCCTCTGACAAAAAAGGTGGTTCTTCTAGATCTCTCCATTCTTGCAGGCCTTTGAGAAACTTCTTGGATGATAACAACCTCATTGATCTGGGTTTCTTTGGGTATCCATTTACTTGGTGGAACAGGAGAAGTAGCTCAAGGTGTATAGAAGAAAGAATTGATTTATGCACAGCAACTCCTAAATGGCTCAATCTTTGGGCACAATCTAAAGTTGAACATCTTTTAGTGTCTGGATCTGATCATTGTATGCTCATGTTGGACACCCTCCCCATATCTTCTTCTAAGGCTGTGCAACCATTTAGATTTGACAGCAGATGGGTTTCTAAGCCTGGTGTTAGAGAGCTTATTGAAGAAGCTTGGAGCTCCAAAGTGGAAGGCAATCCCATGTTTGTTGTGAAGACTAAACTAAAAATTTGCAGGCAAAAATTGAGATGCTGGAGTAATCACAATGACAAGGGATTGACAAGAAAAATCAGAGATATAGAATCTGAGGTTCATAAAATCAGAGAGCAGGGTGATCTTGCTGATCTTGATAAACTTCACTCTTTGGAATCATCCCTTGAATCTCTCTAGGTTGAGGAAGAACTTTTGTGGAAATATAAAGCTAGAGTTAGCTGGTTGGAGGCTGGAGACAGAAATACAAAGTTTTTCCAAGCTGCAGTTAAGCAAAAAAGGAAGAGAAGTCAAATTCCTGGAATTACAAACAAAGATGGAGTTTGGTGTAGCTCCAAGGATGAGATTCAAAGGCAATTCCAGGACTTTTACAGCAAGCTCTTCACAGAAGATGAAGTCAGAGATATTGATCCTGTCCTTGCTACAGTTAAGAAGAAGATTAGTAGAAGGATGAATGACTTCTTGACTAGAGACTTCACTGATGAAGAAATCAAAGCTGCTTGTTTTGATCTGTCCCCCAATAAAACTCCAGGGTATGATGGTTTTACAGCCATCTTCTTCCAGTCCTTTTGGAGCATTGTTGGGGAAGACATTTGCAGAGCTATAAAAAGCTTCTCTAGATCTAGCAGAATGCTAAAAAGTGTCAACATTACTCACATCTGCTTGCTTCCAAAGAAAAAGAATCCAATGAGTGTTGTGGATTACAGGCCTATAAGCTTGTGTACTGTGCTCTACAAGATTTTAGCTAAGTGTCTTGCAAATAGACTCAGTTCTATTCTGGATAAGGTGATTTCTCACAACCAATCTGGGTTTGTCAAAGGAAGGCTTATTGTTGATAATATCATGATAGCTCAAGAGTTACTTCATCATATTAAGAATAGAAGAAGTGGTAAAGGTGTGATGGCTATCAAACTTGACATGTTGAAAGCTTTTGACAGAGTTAATTGGACATATTTAGATGGCATCATGTCAAAGATGGGTTTTTGTCAGAAGTGGAGAAGTTGGATTATGGCTTGCATAAGGTCAGTGAGCTTCAGATTGGTTATTAATGGAGAATTGAGTGATTTTATCACTCCTACCAGAGGCATCAGACAAGGTGATCCCCTCTCCCCTCTTTTGTTTGTTATTTGTGCTGAGGGTCTCACTTCATTACTTAATCATTTTGAAAAAGAGAGGTGGTTTTCTGGAATCAAATTATCAAAATTTTGTCCTTCTATTAGCCATCTGCTATTTGCAGATGATTCTATATTGTTTTGCAAGGCAACCATGACTGACTGTTCAGCCATCAACACAGTGCTTAAACTCTATGAGAGAGCTTCAGGGCAATCTGTTAACAGGGACAAATCACAATTGTTTTTCAGTCCTAGTACAAGTGGCCTGCTGAAGAACTTCTTACAGTTCTATTTGAACATTGATAAAGACTTCAAAGATGGAGACTATTTAGGTCTCCCTGCCTTGATTGGAAGATCAAAACACAGCACCTTGAGCTTCTTGAAAGAGAAGTTCACATCCAGGCTCTCTTCTTGGACGTCTTCTTTCTTAAGTGCAGCAGGAAGGGAAGTGCTGCTTAAGTCTGTCCTTGCTGCCCTTCCAGCATTTACTATGTCTTGTTTCTTGCTCCCTAAAAAAACATGCAATGAGCTCTCACAAATCATGGCTAAATTTTGGTGGGGAGTTAAGAACCCTGATGAGAAGAAGGTTCATTGGAGAAGTTGGTCTCATTTGTGCAAGTCTAAGGAGCTAGGTGGGATGGGCTTCAAAAATCTTCATAACTTCAACCTAGCTCTAATTGCAAAGCAGTCTTGGAAACTTTGTGCAGGTGATAGATCTCTCTTTCATGCTGTTTTCAAAGGGAAATATTTTCCTAATTCTTCATTTTGGAGTGCATCTATTGCAAAGAACAGCTCTTGGGTGTGGAGAAGTCTTTGTGGGGGAAGAGAAGTCCTCAGAAAAGGCACTAGATGGAGAATTGGTGGGGGTAGCTCTGTTAAGATTTGGGAAGATCCTTGGCTCCCCAAATCTGAAGATTTTATGGTTTATTCTTCAAAACCTGCCAACTGTGACATTTCTAAGGTTGAGGAGCTCATAATTCATGATGAAAGAAGATGGAACAAAGATCTGGTTCTTGGCATATTTTCTGAGGAGGAAGCTAAACAGGTTTTATCTTTACCTGTTGGAAGAAAGCACTGCCATGACAAACTGATATGGAATTTTTCTGCAAATGGCTCTTATAATGTTAGTTCTGCCTTCAAGCTTCTTGAGGAGGGTGCTGAAGATTTGTTTGCCTCCTCAAGTTCAAAACCCCTTTGGAAGTCATTGTGGAAGCTTAATGTTCAGCCAAAGCTGAAGAATTTTTTCTGGAAATTTCTTAATGGTTCACTTCCAATTCTTGCAGCTTTAAAAACCAGAGGTTTATTGGATGATGATATCTGTAAGATGTGTGGTGATGGCTATGAGAATGAGCTCCATGTGTTGAAAGATTGTGTAGCAGTTCATGATGTTTGGAAGCTCTCCCCTTTGAGATTATCTGAAGCTAATATTCAAGCAAATAATCAAATGGACTAGTGGTGTCAAATCTGTGATTTAGCTGCTTCTTCAGCAGATTCACACTGGTATTTGAGCCTATTTTTGAATCTGTGTTGGAGTATTTGGAAAGCTAGAAATGATTGGTGCTTCAATGTTATCAAATGGAGACCAGATCAAATTGTATCAAAAGCTCTCAACTCTCTTCATGAATTTTCCTCACAAAACAGGAAGCTTCTTATGCCAGAAGTCTCTGAGGTTCATCTCTCTCCTCCTTCTCTCTCAGGTAATTTCAATGTTTTTACTGATGCGGCTGTTGATATAGCTGGAGGGAGGGGTGCAATTGCTGCTGTCTGTTTGGACTCTAGAGGTATTAATCTGGGATCATGTTATTATTCATGATGTTGTTGATCCTACTACCTTGGAAGCATGGGCTGTTAGAGATGCTCTACTTTGGTGTATCAAGAATGGCTGGAATTGCATCTCTTTATTTTCGGACTGTGAATTGGTGATTAAACAGTTATCTTCTGGGTCAGATTCTTGGAGCTCAAAGTTGTTTTCTTTGCTTGATGATTGTCTACATTCCAAGAAGCATTTGGTTAGTTGTAATTTTTCTTTTGTTCCAAGGTGTTTCAATTCTCTGGCTCACAATTTGGCCAAGAATTGCTTGAGAAGTGCATAACTTCTTTGTACTGCTTTTTTATCCCATTTAATGGTAATGCTTCAGTTTCTGTTGAAAAAAAAAATGAATAAGTTGAATTTGCACTAAAGTTTAGCTAATTTGTAGATAATAGTACCGTGGATGCTCTTAGAGATCAACGACAGATAATATAGTACCGTGGATAACGGGTAGTGTCAGTTTCCAAACTAAAGGGGGTGAAAGTGTCTTTCTTTTACGTCTCTACCAACTGCTCTGTTACCAGTACTCCGCTAAATCTGGAGCAGTAGTACTCCGCTAAATCTGACAATAATAAAGAATACCTCTCTCAAAGCCGGTGGTGGTCATCATCAGTAGCTATGTCGCCGGAGCTCCGGAAAGTCTTAGTCCTCCATCCACCACCAGTGAGCTTCGCCATGTACGAGAACCGATTCGCCGAGAGATACCAACTCCTCAAGCCATGGGAATCATCCATCCCCACTCAAGACTTCATCAGAACCCACTCGGCCTCTGTCCAGGCAGTGATCTCCTCTGGCTACGCTCGTGTCGACGTTGACACCCTCAGCCTTCTTCCTTCGCTTCGCGTTATTGTGACTTCCAGCGCTGGCCTGGACAACGTCGACTTGGCCGAGTGCCGCCGGCGAGGAGTCGCCGTGGCTTACGCCGGCGAAACATTCTCGCCTGACGTGGCTGATTTGGCGGTTGGGCTTCTGATTGATGTCCTCCGGAAGGTCACCGCCGCTGATCGGTTCGTGAAAGCCGGACGTTGGCTGATCGATGGTGAGTACCCTGTCAGTACCAAGGTAATGTCTCTGTACCCTCCTTATGTGGTGAAGGCCTGTAGGGTGTAGTTAATTTTCTTGTTTAGCTTAGTTAATTAGGATTGAATCAATCTTAATTTCGGGTTTGATTAGACATTAGGCTAGACAATATTCACTCATTTGTTTAAATGGGCTGAGCTATTTTTGACAGCTCTAAGATTGATGATGAGAGAAGCCAAATTCTTACTTCCTCTATTTCTTATTTTTTTTTCCAGTTTTGAGTTTTACACTATTCATCAGACTGCTTTGACCAAATGATTTGATTAGCAATATGATACAAATTTTTGGTAAATTTTCATGGTGTTATACTCTACGACACCATGAAAAATTACCGGAAAATGACATCGTTTTGCTATCCAAATCACGGGTCAAAGTGACATGCCTACGGATGAAAAAGTCAAAACTGGAAGAAAGAGAAGAAACATACCAAGTACATGGTCTGTTTCTTCTACATCGTTGTACTTTAACTTTCTAACCCATAACTTAGTTACTTTGACTCAGTAATTTAGATAGCAAAACGATATAATTTTTTGACAATTTTTTAAGGTATTGTAGAGGAAAGTTAACTCTACGAGACAATGCAAAGATTACAAAATTCTTGTATTATTTTGCTGATCAAATCACTTGGTCAAAGCGACTCAGTGAATAGTGACAAAAAGTGAAATAGGCTAAAAGAGAAGAAACAGAGGGTGGGTTTGGTATGACTTATTTTCAGCTTTTAATCCACTTTGGACTTTTAATCTGTTTTGAGCTTTTCTGATAGGTTTGGTATGACTTTTTCTGTGCCAGCTTTTGGATTTTGGCTTTTGTCTTGTAGTGTAAAACTGAATTGAGAAAAAAGTTGGGTTTCATGAACTTTTTTTTGGACTTTTCTCTTCCTAAACAATAAAAATGACCAATTTACCTCTATTTTTTTTTGTACCAACATACTATGACATCTAATTAGACCTACTATAATTTTATTAGTAAATATAAAAAATATAAAATGATAATTTTCACTAACAAACAAAAGTGTTGCATCCTAACTTTTTTACATCATAACTTTTTTCACCAAACCCATACACCTTTTTTCATCAACTTCCTTGTCACGAACTTTTTTCACAACAACTTAAAAGTCGACTTAAAAGTTCAAAAAGTCATACCAAACCCACCCAGAGCTAGTATGTTTTATTTTCTTATCATGGTGGATGGTGGGGTTTGTCAGGGCTAGAACCCACTTGAAGTATCACCGCGGATAGGAAGAAGAATGACAACATCAAGGCATGTTCACCTGTTGAGGCACCAGGGCTCTTTGCTAAGATAGACCTTGTTTAGGTACATTTTGGTGTGTGATCGGTCTTGTTGGTGCAAGGCAAGGGTACTCCACTGCTCATAAATGTTACTCCACACCAGTTTATGTACAGGTGGACTCCCATGTGACAGAGTGGTGTGAGAGCATGTTTACTTATACCGGCAGTGACTAGGAACCACCTCATTCTAGCATTAAAATCCTAAAAACATAAATATTCACCTTTAGAGCAAGTCCGGGGTGCCCCAAATTATCAGCTAGTGACGCTAGGCTATCCGCATTGCCCTAACTATGTATATATAACATAGTAGTATTGTTTAGGACTAAATTTTTTACCTATGCTGCACATGTTTGTTAGCTTTTGGTTGAGATTTTCGTGGTGACATAGGTGACACTTCTGGCTGGCGTCTAGCGACATATATGTTCTGGTAAAGTATTTTGATCAACTAGGAATAACCCTGACGTTATTTCTCATCCTATGGAGTACTACTGGATGGTTTCTTTTGTTTATAATGTTTTTAAGGTTCTTCTGACATAGATTTTCATGAGATTTGGGAGGATTGAGGGAGAATTGCTTTCTGATCAAGCATGGCTTATCATGAGTGGTGACAGCAATATTTGGGATGATATATTAGATACATATCAGATTCATGAGCCTATTCAACTGAGCTATAAAGCTTCTTTCTTAGTATTAACTGCAAATTATCTGATTTGTTACATATTCCATTCCCATCTTCATGATTCACTCTGACTAAACATGGACTAAGCAGTTTTGATTTGACAATGCAGTTGGGAGGCAAGCGGGTTGGAATTGTTGGATTAGGAAGCATTGGCTTGGCAGTCGCAAAGAGGCTTGTAGCATTTGGATGCCCAGTCTCATATTTTTCGAGGAAGAAGAAACCAGATGTTCCTTACCCCTTCTACGACAACGTTGTTGAACTCGCAACGAACTCTGATATATTGGTCATTTGCTGCGCATTAACCGACCAAACATTTCACATGATTAACAAAGAAGTCTTGTCAGCTCTGGGAAAGAATGGAGTTGTGATTAACATTGCACGCGGGGCTGTCATTGATGAGAAGGAGTTAGTGAAGTGTTTAGTGAAGGGAGAGATTGCAGGTGCTGGGCTTGATGTGTTTGAGAATGAGCCAAAAGTTCCTAAAGAGCTGCTTGAATTGGATAATGTCGTCCTATCACCACATCGAGCTGTTTACACCGATGAATCTTTTCTTGAGCTGTTTAACCTGATGTCGGGGAACTTGGAAGCTTTTTTCTCAAACAAACCCTTGCTTTCTCCATTTCTGGGTGATTGAGTGGATTGTGTCAGCAGCTCATTTTCAGGTTGGTTCCAGAACACATTTTCCCTGAAGAATGTTGCGTGATTTCTTGATGTTTTTCTGTTAAGTTACGCGATCAAGTTTATGAAGGCAATACGCGATAAAGATATTTATTAATCTTTTAATTAATCAGTCAGTTCTTTCTTTAGTTGTCTGTGAAACATAAGACTATGGTTACATCAATTAGTGTGGTAAACTCATGTGCAGGAAGATTAATTTTGGGATATTTTATGATGTTCTGTAACTCCTTTTGTGCAGGTAAAATGTTGTTTGGAGATTGACTGGTGTACATGCCTGCAATCCAGCGACAGTTGTTGGTACTTAGTATCATTTTGATCTCATAGACCTCATATATATATATATATATATATAAATAAAATTCTTCCACTCATGATTATGTCACCTTCAAGAGAAATTTTTGTTTGCTCTAAGAGCAAATACACGTGGTGCTCTAATCAATACAGCACATGACACGTCAGGAAGAGTGAGAATGAGTGGCAGACAAAAGAAAGTGGATTCCTACATATTCCTGATGTGTCATGTGATGTATTGATTAGAGCACCACGTCATATTTGCTCTTGGAGCAAGCAATAATTACTCCACCTTCAATTGTCTGTAGGGTACCCCTCATTATCCCTTCACCAGACGTGCATGCCCGCAGTTTCATTTGTCATAGGACTTTTCAACTTACCTCGTAAATTAACACATTAAAAAATATCATAAATATGACCGAAATCATCTCGCTCTTACTTTGGGTCAGAACTTGATAATAGTCAGATATTCAGAATACTGTCAACCAAAAGTTACTAGAAAACATGAAGAACTAGAAGCACTACCAAAAAAAAAAAAAGAAAAAGAAAAAACAGAATGTTCATACAGTCATACAGATTGTTACCTAGAATGCACAACAATGCCACAACAGTGCACACAAATTAATCAGGCATGAACTGAAAAAGCCAAAATGTCCATACGATTCGTGTAGAAGATGCTGCTGGAATTATGATTCGAATTTTCTCCAGGGGAAGAAGATAGAATAGAAAGCAGCTATATAGTCCAAGTTATCGGGCCTATGGCTTATACCTTAAATTACACAGGCCAAAAATCACTAAGCCAGCCCCTTACCTATGGCTTATACCTTAAACTACACAGGCCACTAATCAATAGGCCAACTCCTTACCTATGCCTTATACCTTAACTACGCAGGCCACTAATCACCAGGCCAAACCCTTTAGGGCAGTAGATAGGTCTTGGTTACAGTTAAATTTCAAGTGCTGTTTAGCCTAAGTTTTTGAGCACAATGCAGTTGGTGAGAGTATCTGCAACTACATAGTCAACACTTAGGTGGTAGGGCTGTTTTTCATTGATAAATAATGGTTTGGTACTAGGACATATATCATAGTCACTGTCCCATTTCTACCAACTTGTTCCAGGATCAGAAAGAACAATTGTCCTATGCTGGTAGACAGGTGATTATTACTAGTGTCTTGAGCTCACAAGCTTCCTATGCAATGTCTGTCTATTTATTACCAAAATGTTTGCATGAGAAGATGGATAAAATTTGTGCAAGGTTCTGGTGGGGAAGTAACAAGGAAAAAAGGATAAGATATTTTAAAAGTTGGGATCTTCTTAGTTACCCCAAAGTGTGTGGTGGCATTGGAGTTAGGAAATTGGGTTTACATAATAGCTCTCCTTTCTAAACTGGCTTGGAAGTTGTGGTGTTGATAGCCTTTGGATTCAACATTTCACCAAAAAGTACTGCCATACTATTGAATTCTGTAGAGTTGAAGGCAAAAGACAGACTCTTTCTTCTGGAAAGGTATGCTTAAAGCAAGAGATGTTTTTGACAAAGATGCCTATAAGGTTGTTGGTAATTGTGAAGAGATAAACATTTGGCTTCACCCCTGGGTGCCTAATTTGGAGCTAGCTAAGCCCCAACCTCCTGATGATCTGTGGAGAGCTCCAAAGATGGTCACATAGTTGATAGATTGGGACACCAAAACCTGGAATTCTCAAATGTTGGATAGATGGTTCACCATGGAGGAAAAAGAAGCTATTCAGCAAATTAAAATTCCCCAGAGACAAGTCAAAGATTGCTGGGCTCGGAAAAATGCAAGTAAAGGAGTGGTGAACACCAAGGATGCTTACAAATTTCTCCTCCAACCTCATAGACAAGGTACCTCTTTCAATTGGAATTGGATTTGGAAAACAAATATGCATAATATACTGAAATTCTTAATCTGGAGAATTATTAGTGGATGTTTGCCTATCCAATCTAATCAGAGAGTGGGGGTAGAAGAAGGGGATAATTGCTATCTTCTGTCAATCTGAAATAGAATCTGGGATTCATGTGCTCTTTCAATGCCCTTTAATCAGCAGGATCTGGTTTAGATTTTGTTCTATATGTACTAACCAGCTTCCTTTCACAAACATGGAAGAGTGGATTAGTTACTTCTACAGTCCAGATTCTGAGATAGTTAAAGCCACAATGGACAAAGAAGATTTAAAAGCCATTTGTGCTATTATTTTGGAGAAAGTTTGGCTTGCTAGAAATGCGGCTAGATTTGGTAATCATCAGTTCAATTGGCTTAAACTGTGTTTAGATATTGAACACAGGTGGAATGAACATCAGAGGGGTACTGAGAAGGAAGATAGCAACCAAGGTGGTAAGTGCAGAGAGAAATCTCTAGGTACTGAGCACTGGAGTCCTCCAGCTAAAGGGTGTAAGAAAATTAATTGTGATGGCGGCCTTGTGGAAAATGGATTTATAGCTGGATTCACAGTCTCAGATTGGAGAGGCAATATTATATATGCAGGTGCTTACAATGGGAATGAGGTAAATGTTTTAGAAAGTGAGCTCACAGCAGTGGAATTAGCCATTCAGAAGATCCAGAAGGAAGGTTGGAAGAATGTTTGTGTGGAGTCAGATTCCCTCATGGTGGTGAAAGCTATAACAACCTCCTCTTCTGGGGTCTGGAACTGCAGAACAAGAACCACGGCTTGTTCCTCTTTGCTAGCTGAATATGATTGTTCTATTACCTTTTTTCCTAGAGCAGCTAATGCTAGAGCACATAATTTGTTAAGTGGGTGAAATGTAATAGGAAGTTTGGAGAGATTGATATTTCCCTACTTAGTTTCTGTAATGATCTTGATTCTGGGTTTGATCACCCCTTTTCTGTTTAATTGAAGTTCGTCCCATTTTTCAACAAAAAAAAAAAAAAAAAAAAAAAACAGAGATGGCTCAAAGGCTTGGGAATCACCGATTCCCACTCAAGAATCCCCAACCAACCCATGTATGCAGCTTCAGTCGAAGCTTTGGCACTGCTTTCTGGTCACAGCTGATGTCCTCTGCCTTTTTTCCCTCGCGTCGCCTCATCTTCACTGGCAGTGCTAAATATTCAGTTTGCTGGTAGATATTAGGTTGTCTCTCTGAACATGTAGATATCGTTTTTTTTTTCTTTACTCAAAACAAGAATAGATATCTTTTTTTCTTCAGCTGTGGTGATTAAAAAATCAGTTGCTGGAAGATTAGACTAATCTCTCTCGAACCATGTCTGAATCCGGCTCTCCTTTTTATGACAGGTAATAGGAAGTAGCTGGGAATTTCACTGCTTGCGATCGTTGTAACCAGATGGATTCATATTACTGTCAGTAACTATATATGGCATTTCCTGGGCATTTGAGATCTCGTGTCCCTGTTTATATGAAATGAGATTGATGGATTATATGTTGGCATCATCTTACTATTTTTTTTTTGATGTATGGCATCATCTTACTATTATTTGTTGTTATATGACTTCAGTTTACTTTTCTCAATTGTTGGGATCTCTCAATAAGGGTGAGTCCGTACCTGGTTGGGCCGGGTGGTTTTGCCAAAATTTCAACCCGACCTAATATGTTTAGGTTGGAGAATGTTCAACCAAACCTACCAAATAATTTGTTAAACCCAAATGAATCATGAAACTTTACTCGGACAGGTCCGGTTTTAACGAATTTGCCAACTCTCTGGAACCACGTGATCGAACTTTGTTCAGGTTGACAATTCTATAGTGGTAACCAATCAAGTAGCACCAATTGACGCTATATTCGGACCGGTTTGATGCTTGGCGGTTCTGTAATTGCAATCAATCAAGTCTATTAATAACTCTTATTTTTATATACATCCGTTGGTCGTGGTGGGTACTCGTGGTGATGGTAGCATCAGCAGTCAGTGGTGGCGGGAGTGGCGGTAATGTTTGCAGGTGGCATTGGAGGTGGCAGAGACAGGAGAAGTAGTTGGTGATTGTCACCAGCTGGCCACTTTCAAAAGCAATCATTAATTGTTAGCTGTACACCACATGCATTCGTTGCGGGACTCTCCCCCACATTCATCACTCTCAAAAGTCAAAACCACAAATTCATCTTCTTCTCAAGTCAAAGCCTCCGCTATGGCGGAGCTCCCAAAGGTCCTAGTTCTCCAGCCACCGGCGATCTTTAAACGCTACGGCGATCAGTTTTCCGAGAATTTCCAGCTCCTCAAGGCATGGGAGTCGCCACTCCCCGTCGAAGAATTCGTCAAAACCTACGCAGCTTCCGTCCAAGCAATGATTTGCGCTGGCTACACCAAGGTCAACGCTGAAACACTCCGTATTATTCCGGCGATTCGCCTCATTGTCGCTTCCAGCGCCGGCCTCAACAACATCGATTTGGCCGAGTGCCGCCGCCGGGGAGTTGCCGTCACCAACGCCGGCGAGACCTTCTCTCCTGATGTGGCTGATATGGCCGTTGGGCTATTGATTGATGTTCTTAGAAAGATCAGTGCCGCGGACCGGTTCGTTCGGGCCGGGCTGTGGCCGGTCGAAGGACAATACCCTCTCGGTTCAAAGGTACGGTCTCTTCTATTCTTTTCCTTTTTTTTTGAGGGGAAAAAGATTTTATTACTCATGGGTTGTCAAGCCCAGCAAATCAGATTGGAATACAATCTCTGCCCATTCAGGGATAATAGAATAGTATGAAACATCATCTTTATGAAAACCTCTTTTGGCGAAGATATGAGCTAGCTGATTCCCATCTCGACCCACGAAGTTGAAAGAAATGCTTCTGAACCCAGCTGCAAGACGTCTGCATTCTTCTAGTAACTCCTTCATTTCTGACAACGCATTCATTATCTTTATGGAGGACAAATTAGCATCACTTAGCAGCTTTACAGCCACCAGAGAGTCCATCTCCACCTCTATGTCTTGGATCCTGATCTCATGGGCAAGTCGAAGGCCTTCCTCAACCGCAGCAAGCTCGGCAACAAGTGGGGAACGTAGTCTTGGTCTTCGCTGGTGCCTACCTGCTACAAATTCGCCGCCAGAGTTTCTTAAGACACAACCAATACCTGACACCACTCCCTGCGCTGACCACGCCGCATCTGAATTGAGCTTTGTGCGACCACTAAAAGGAGCTAACCACCTCGTCTCTGCATCACTAATGGCGGAATGCTCATCTCCCAAGTGACCAGTAGCTTTAGCTTCCTTATACCAGACGACAAAATCTGTTGCTGACCTTGCTACTTCTGACGGATTTCGCCAATCACCATTAAAACGCAGATTGTTTCTTTGTCGCCATATGGACCATAGAACAGCAGTAAATATCTCACACTCCGCCGACGTAAACTTCGTGTAGACTTCATACAACATGTCCCTGATGCTACCCCCTGTAAAATTGATTGCCGAGAATGGCATAGCAATATTCCAAACCTGTTGTGCAAATGAACATCGACGGAAGAGATGGTCTTCTGTTTCGTCCTCTTTGTTGCAGAGTTGGCATTTTGTAGGAACATCCATACCTCGATCTCTCAATCGAGTTACTACTGGGAGGGATGAATGCCATAATCTCCAGGAGGTGTATAAAATTTTCTTTGGAATTTTCAATTTCCAAAATTTTTGAAACCAATCCTTGTTCACATGTCCAGTTGAAGGTGACGGATCTCCCGTGGTTCTCGTTCTCTGAGCTCTGTATCCGGAGGCCACCGTGTAATTCCCGTCATCTGTGTGAAGCCACGAAAAAGAATCTTCTCTGTTGTCGACCGGGATTGACATTGTGGTAATCAAGTCCACATCAACTGGGAGAAGTAAACTGTTGAGAACTTCTTCATTCCAAGTGTAGCTGGAATGATCAATCAATGTCCCTACAGTGGTGTTCTCTTGACCTGAGGGGCAAGCTGAAATTACTTTGTTAGTGCTCTGTCGGGGGATCCACTTATCCTGAAAAATCCTTATATTGTTGCCATTTCCCAACCTCCAATACAAACCAGATTTGAGGAGATCGCGACCTGCAATGATTCCCCTGAAGACATACGACATCTGACTGTTTTTACCCACCTCCATGTTTATGATGGAAGAATTACGAAAATATTTTGCTTTTAGAACTCTGCTAACAAGGCTGTTTGGGTTCCTCAGGATCCGCCAGGCTTGCTTCGCTAGCATTGCAACATTAAAATCATGTAAATCTCGAAAATTAATACCTCCGACTTCTTTATAGTTCTTCATCTTTTCCCAAGCGACCCAGTGTATCTTCCGGTTATCCATGTCTTCTCCCCACCAGAATTGACATATCAATCTCTCAAGATCCTTGCAAGTTTTCCTTGGCAGCAAGAAACATCCCAACGCATAATTAGGGATTGCCTGAATTACAGCTTTAATCAAAATTTCCTTCCCTGCTGCTGATAATTCTTTACCTTTCCATCCCTTGAGCTTCCTCAGCACTCTTTCGGGTAAAAAAGCAAAAGTATTGGACCTGCTCCTTCCAACTGAAGTCGGCAATCCAAGATAGTTCTCGTGGGAAGCTACTAGCGGCACTCCACACAACTGGCTCAAATAAACCTTCTCCTCCTGGCTGACATTGTCAGAAAACACAACAGATGATTTGTCCAAGTTTAGAACTTGGCCAGATGCTATTTCATAATCTCGTAGAATATTACGCAAAACTACAATCTCAGTACTAGTAGCCTTCGTAAAGAGGAGACTATCATCTGCAAAGAATAAATGTGAAACAATAGGACCACCCCTGGAAGCTGCTAATCCAGAAAGACGTCCATCCTGAACTGCAAGAGATAAGCTACGTGAGAGAGTCTCACTCACAAGAAGAAACAGATAAGGTGATAAAGGACATCCTTGTCTGAGACCCCTTTCAGGTATGATGGTGCCCTGAACTTCTCCATTGACAATAAGACTGTAAGAAGCCGTAGTAACACACTTCATCACCAGTTCAATCCATCTGAATCCAAATCCCATTCGTTCCATCACTGCTCTGAGAAAATCCCATTCCACTCTGTCGTAGGCCTTGCTCATATCCGCTTTAAGAGCTAGATAACCTGTCTTTCCCTTCTTCCTGTTTTTCATAGTATGAAGTAACTCAAAAGCTGTGATGGTATTATCAGAAATTAGCCTACCAGGAACAAAGGCACTTTGGTTATCTGAAATCAAAGTGTCCAAAATGCCTTTCAATCGATTAGCCATCGCTTTAGTTACAATTTTATAAATTGTATTACATAAACTGATAGGGCGCAAATCAGTAGCTTTCCTAACCTGTTTGACTTTAGGAATAAGAGCTATAAGGGTATGATTGAACCTGGTAATGTCTCCATCTCCATTCAGGATCTGTAAGCAAGTACTCTCCACCTCTGGTCCAATGATGTCCCAGTGCTTCTGATAAAACAGCGCCGGAAAGCCATCCGAGCCCGGGGCTTTTATCGGTGCTAACTGGTCCAAGGCTGTTTTGACGTCTTCTGCTGTGAAAGGGAGATTCATAAGGCTCCGTTGCTCTAACGAAACCAATTCCTCTATACCTGTCATGACTGGTTCCATTTGATTCCTCAATGGATCTGTAGTGCTAAAAATCATCCTGAAATAGCCCTCCAATAACTGAATAACCTGTTGCGGATCCTCTGTCCAGGTGCCCATCTCATCTTCTAGACCCGTAATCCGGTTCCGAGCTCTTCTAATCGTCGCCTTGCGGTGAAAAAAACTTGTGTTTTGGTCCCCTTTTCGCATCCAGATCTCTCTAGACCTTTGTCTCCACATCTCTTCCTCCTTCAACAGGATTCGGAGAATCTCCTTGCGTAGAGAAGTTATCTCCACCAAGGCCGCAGATGTCTGCTCACCCAATATCAACTGACGTAAACGGTCACGTGAGAGTTTGAGCTGCCTCCTCACATTACCGAATGTAGAACCCTCCCAGTGCTTCAGAGCACTAGCTACTGCCGAAAGTTTTTCACCGACGGAGCTGGAAGAGCTCGACCAGGTTCTGGTAATCGTTTCCTTGCACCCTCGGTGGTGAAGCCACATTGCCTCGAATTGAAACCGTTTATGCCCTCTCCTCTTATCCTGCCCTTCCGAGCTCCAACAAGCTTGCAAAGGAGTGTGGTCAGAAACTTCAGCTACTAAGTGCTGAACTCTGGCCCTGCCAAACAACTCAATCCATTCGTCAGAAACTAGGCACCGATCAAGCCTCTCTCTAATAGCTGCCTCGTCTCCTTGATTGTTACTCCAAGTAAATCGGGGACCCGAAAAACCCATATCTCTCAGCTGCAGACGGCTAATGACGCTACAAAATCCTTCTATTTGACTAAAGGGGACTGATCTACCCCCTTCCTTTTCCAGAATAGAAGTAAAAGCGTTAAAGTCTCCAACAATACACCAAGGCTTATTTCTGGGCCGAAGCTTCTCAAGTAGCTTCCAAGAGTTATGTCTCTCCCTCCTGTCCGGATCCCCATAGAAACCCGTGAAAAAACCGTGTCTGGAATCATTCTCTAAGCTGAAAGTGCCATGCATATGATAATTCGACCAATTAATTAAGCCAAAATTGATCGTATTATCCCACAACAAAGCTAAACCACCTCGCCTACCTCCTTCGCTGCCATCACAATCTCTGTAGATTCCATTGATGAACCCCAAAGATCGCTTGATTACAGCCATCTCGTTTGCATACAGCTTGGTCTCCATTAAGAAGATCAAGTTTGGCCTTTGTCTCCTCACTAGATCGCGAAGAGACACAACGCTGCGGGGGTTGCCAAGCCCCCGCACGTTCCAGCTTAGGAGATTCATTGCGTCTGGCTAGGCTGCCTAGCAGCCTCAGCCAATGTAATAGTTGGGTTCTTTAAGGCTACCCCGTCCGTTGTCGGAATCTGGGAATCAGAAACCTGTGATGAAATTATCTTCTCAGTACCGGAACCAGCTGACTTGTTTTGTTCCCCAATGCCCGAGAGATTACTCCCTACAGTGCTCTTTTCCTTTGTAGTATTGACATGGGCTCTATGTCCAGGTTGGACCAAAGCATTAATTCCTTGTGCTTTCGGTTGTGAACCCAATGATGTAACTGGAAGTTGTTGAGAGCTACCATTGTTACCCCTTCCGCCACCTCCCCCTCTTCCCCTTGTTGAACGACCTCCTCTTCCTCTGCTGCTCATTTGGATACGTTCTTTCCCCTTCGGACTCGGAGATAAGTTTACTTCACTAACTTTTCTTTTAGCTCTGCCTAAGGCTGTTCCAGAACCCTTCAATAAGCCTTTACCTTTTTCTTCTTTTGAACCTTTTCTAGTTGGAGTGGTACCCAGCAGATCTGAACTTGCTAGTGGATTATCAAAAGTAGCAAGTTTCTCCTGTATATACTCCGACGTAGTCATCCCCTCTGCATTATCATCAGACATTTCAGATCCAGTTGTGTATACCATTCCATCAGTGGCCATAAGATCATCTTTGTCTCTGCTTACTTCAGAATCCATGCCCAGCTCGATATCATGATCTTCTTCACCTACAGTTTGCTTCTTCTTCCCGTCCCCCGATTCACTCGTCTGATTGATGTTGGCTGCCGGTCGCTGAGTATCCACAGCCTCCGCAAAAACATCTAGGAGCCGTCTTTTAGGAGGGGGTTTGTAAAACAACCAATCACCAAAGCCCGGACGTTCAGATATCTTCTCATCAGCAGTCTTTACTTTGCATTCGTCGTCGTAATGGCCAAAGCATCCGCACCAGGAACAAACACCGGGGATTCGTTCGAATTTAAAATCGAGCCATACCTTTTTGCCTTTCACGAGTATGAAGCCCCCTCTAACCAGAGGTTCGGAGAGTTTAAGTCGAATTCTTGCCCTCATGTAATCCCCCGAAGGGCCTGACAGAATGCGATCATCCGTCCTTATAACTTGTCCAGCACGACTCGCTACCCTCTTTAGATCAGCTTCTGTTTGAAGCATCAGGGGCAAGTTCGTTACCTGTATCCACGTTTCTAACGTCTCAAACTCGATTTTATCAACAGTAGGCGAGATTGTCCATGGCTTAAGTGCCAGGACGTTGTTATCAAAGACCCACGGTCCACCCTGCAGAACCTTATCTAAGGAAGCAGTAGAGGGAAACTGGAAGATAAAACAATTGGCCCTTGGTTCATGAATCTTCAGGTTTTCACCCTCCGGCCAGATCTTTTTAAACAGAATTTTCATCGCCCAAACGTTGAATCTTATTGGGAAGAGAAAGGAACCAATGAGACATGGTCCTAAGTTTTGAATCGCATTGTCACAGTACTCATCATCGAAGACATCAACTGTTTCTTCAACCACTGAGAGCTTACCGAATCCGTGAACAATCTCGTCCACAGGTTGCAGAGGATCCGTCCTTGTATCAGACGCCATCGGAGAAGGAACTTGCTCTGCTTTGATCAGAGAATACACCGACGAAACCAGCGCCGTTGCCAACTTGAAACCCTAGTCGCCTTCCTTAGACCTCCGGACTTTCCGGAGCTGTTTTACCAAGCGAAACTGTTGTTTTATTAAAGTACGCTCTTCAATTTCTATTCTTTTCCTTGTTCATATGTGAAAACTGCCACATCCATTTTCTTTTTTCTTTTTTTTAATAGAAGTTTATTAAAGAAAAGTTAACAATTACAAGCATCAAGTTCTATCAATTTAAGAAAAGCTCTACCACTCAGAATCTCTGATCCATCAGAGTTACAATCTCTCAAGATAATCTGCTATCTGATTTGCTTGTCTTCTAATTCATCTAGTTTACACCTTCCCTTCACATATATCTTGCCAAACATCCAGTAAGATAGCTTTAATCTCCCAGCTGCAAAGAGTCTTTTTTGACATCATGTCCATCAGATTTTTACAATCACTTTCAAAGATAGAACTTAAATCTGGTTGAGTTGAGAGCCCGGAACTGGAAGACGATAATGTGACGGATAAGTAGAGCTGTCAGTCTGGCCTGGCCGGCCCGGCCCGGTGGAGGCACGACTGCCAGAACCGGCAGGAACCCCTAGAGCCGGGTCCGTTCAAGGCAGGTCGGGTCATCAGGCTAGCTCATCAGTTATGGGCCTGTTTGGATGGGATGAAGTCGAGAGGTAGAGAACGTTCCGAGATTTTTGGTCAAATCTCTCCAAACTTAAAAAAATCGGGAATCCCGGCTAAAAGTAATTTCTGGATTTTTAGCCAGAATTCCGGATGTTTTTGGGGTAATTCCGAATTTTTTCGAGTGATTTCCGGATTGTTTTGAGGGGAAATTGCGGATAGAAAATAAAAAAAAATGTGAATTTTAATTTCTTTTTACCAATAATTTATAATAATCTCTCGCATCTAAACATTACTGATTAAATAAACTTTTTTTTTTTTTTTTTTACTTCAGCTCATTCAAACAGCCCCTATATATTATATAGAGATAGAAAAAAAAAAGAATTGCATAGGAATTGGCTGTTCAAGCGGGCTGGATGGTCAGGGTGGGTAGCGGGTTGGTTCTGGGACGGGGCGGGCTAGGGCTTGTTCGGGACCGCTGTGGGCCCGGGCCGGTTCGCCAGTCCTTGGGCCCAGCTCTACATATAGGAGGAGTTCATAGTTCTCATCTCTTTTAGCCCCGTGGACATTGAATAACATAATAGAGGATGGACTTTGCATCTGGAGCAGCTGCAACAGGTAGTGCAAATTGATTTTTAATATAAAGAACTTTGGTAAGAATTGCACTCCATTCCCCTCACACATTATAGGTGTTTTTCATCTACCTCTCCAAATTTGACGATGAAACTTGCCCCGCCATTTTGTTCTTTCCTATTTCTAGGCTTGTTCCTAGCTTGTAGGTTCCTATTAGAAAAACTAATATAACTGACATGTCTATCAGTTAGCTAGCACTTGCGTCATGGTTTACAGTTATGCAAAATGCAAAACTGTTATTTTATATATAATTTGCATAATATTGCTGGAGATGCTCTTTTCTCTATGATACTTTGACTGTTCGAAACCACTTGTTCGGCATTCATATTACATGAAGATACTGAATTTGTTTGGGCGCATGAGCATTTTGGTATGATAATGCAGGTGGGAGGCAAGCGGATTGGTATTGTTGGATTGGGAAGCATCGGCTCTAGAGTCGCAAAGAGGCTTGTGGCCTTTGGATGCTCGGTTTCATATAACTCAAGGACAATGAAACCAGATGTTCCTTACATCTTCTACAACAACGTTGTTGAACTTGCAACCAATTCAGACATCTTAGTCATTAGTTGCGCATTAACAGACCAAACATTTCACATGATCAACAACCAAGTGTTGTCGGCTCTGGGAAAGAACGGAGTCGTCATTAACGTTGCGCGTGGGGCTGTCATTGATGAGAAGGAATTAGTGCAGTGTTTAGTCAATGGAGAGATTGCAGGTGCTGGGCTTGATGTGTTTGAGAATGAGCCAGAAGCTCCTAAGGAGTTGTTTGAAATGGATAACGTGGTCTTGTCACCGCATAGAGCTGCTTTTACGGAAGAATCTTTTTTCGACATGTATAACCTCATGACGGCAAACTTGGAAGCTTTCTTCTCAAACAAGCCCTTGATCTCTCCTGTTCCAGAAACACTTTCCTTATGAGTGTTGCATAGTTTCTCTTTGTTTTCCTATTAAGTTTGATGTTCAAGTCTAATATTAAGCACAGGCCACTACATGCATGCAGTAGTAGTCTCTGGGGCTGAGACAGGTATTCAAAACAGTTGGGGGTACGTTTGCAATAACAAAGGTACAATTTTAACTTTTTATATATCATAGGATAACATTGCACTTTTTCAAAGATTTGGGTATGGCACATGCTTATACGGGCCGCAGATTGTCTCCGCCCCTGAGTAGTTTGATGAGACGGATGGTCATCGTTCACGTACATATGCATATATTTCTTTCTACAGCAGAATCGCCATGCACTTGGTACATGTCTTGCAATGCAAAGCAATGACACAATTAATGTTACTATCGATTCAGCATGACAGTCCTATGTTAAGTATGTATGCGACTGATTTCTTTTGTATCTCAGTTTTCTTATGTCGTGTTTGGTTTCATTGCTCTGTTTGGTTCGCAGTAAAATGTTTTACAAGAGAAAATATTTTGCGCATAAAATATTTTGTGTGAAAATGTTTTCTCTGCAATTATTTTCTCGTGTTTGGCTGACACTTGTCAAAACAGTGGGCCGTGACGGTAGTGGCAGTGATGGGTGGCGGTGAAGGGTCGTGGTGGAGGTAGGTGGTAGTGGTAGTGGTAGTGGTGGCTATTGGTGGTTGAGGTGTTAGTACGAGTTGTTGTTGTGCTCCTCCGACTTAAATTGTCTTTCATCATTTGAGGGAAAACATTTTATAGGAAAATATTTTACTTCTAACCGAACAGCACCAAAACACCAAAACAAGGGAAAATGTTTTACCACCAACCAAACGGAGGCTAAGTCTCATACTCTCATATATAGAAAAATGTCATGTAGTTTAGCACACAAATGAGGGCGAAATCGTCCTTTACCAAAAAGAGGGAGTAAAAGTGTCTTTACCAAACAAAAGGGGGGTAAAATTAGCCATTTATGCTCAGGGAATAAAGCAAGCATTTGCTGAAGGTATCTTCACCCTCCACACTCACTCATCAGTCATCACTCATCAGTCATCCAAAACGACAGTCACAGGTCAACGCCGCTATGGCGGAGCTACCAAAGGTCCTAGTCCTCCAGCGACCGTGGATCTTCGACTACTACGGCGATCAATTCGCCGACAACTTCCACCTCCTCAAGGCATATGAATCTCCACTCCCCACCGAAGAATTCGTCAAAACCTACGCTGCTTCCGTCGAAGCAATGATTGACGACGGCTACACTAAAGTCAACGCCGATATCCTCCGTATCATTCCGGCGATTCGCCTCATTGTCGCTTCCAGCGTCGGCCTCGACAACATCGATTTAGCCGAGTGCCGCCGCCGGGGAGTTGCCGTCACCAACGCCGGCGAGACCTTCTCTCCTGACGTGGCTGATATGACCGTTGGGCTACTGATTGATGTTCTCCGAAAGATCAGCGCCGCCGACCGGTTCGTTCGGGCCGGGCTGTGGCCGGTCCAAGGAGAGTACCCTCCCGGTTCGAAGGTCCATTCACTTCTCTCACTGTTCATTTTGCATTTACTACTCCGTTCCTCCAGATTCTTCACATGACCGTTTTAAAGAATTTTGACATGCTGATTTGGTTAGCAAAAACTTCCATATTCTTCACGGTTGACTGTTTTGGAGAATTTTGACCGGTTGATTTGGTTAGCAAAATAATGCAAAAATTTGGTAATTTTTATGGTGTTGTAGAGTACCGTGAAAAATTACTAACCGGTCAAAATGCTCAAAAACAGTCAACCGTGAACAATCTGAAGTAACGGAGGGAGTATTTTTTAGTTTTAACCAGATAAAAAAATTGAATACGTAACACTATTCCAAACCAGGTATAAATAAGTACTTCCTCGTCAGAAAAAAATCCATAACCATGTCATTTTTATCCAGTAATATGATTAGCAAAATGATGTAATTTTTTTTGGTAATCTTTTCATGGTGTTGTATACCACACCATGAAAAGATTACCAAACTCTTGCATCATTTTGCTAATTTAATTTCCGGGGAGACCGGAGGAAGTACTACTTGTGCACCTGTTTCTCCTGAATCTTATCAGTTGACTTTTTAAGGGTCATTTTGACCCGTGAATAGTGCACTGGGCGGTGGTAGTAGGTGTCTTCAGGATGATCTGATGATTGATTAGTCTTTAACTGTGGGTTGGAGGGGGTACTATCTATTGGGATTTGGGACGATAACAAGAGCACAATTATGAGATGTTTCAGAACCCACATCTCCGACTCACTCACTCACTCACTCAGAAACCTCAATTCCAAAACAGAGGTTTCGTGTAACTGTGTTAGGTTTAAATGCCCAAAACCTCCTGTGGCATTGAGACAGCGTGAAACCTCATTTCATATTTGAGGCTGAGAGCGGCAATTCATAATTAGCTAAAGAAAATGAGGTTTCTACAGCATCAAGTTGTCAACGTTACGGTATTTTTTGTCCCAATATTAACTGCTACGTACTTTGGCACTATTTTGCTTACTCATTCTTAATATAACTTGCCAAGGAGTGAAAAATGTGGGATGCCAATGTAAACCACATCACACTCAATATTGGTTGCTTCCTCACTTGTTGGAATTTCACTTCACGTCACGTCACTTGTTGTTAGAGCATACAAAATCTCGGGGCCACTGGAGGCTTACTCAGGTCGTTATTGTACACTATAACAATGCCATTGTTGTGTTGGAGTTGCCTGAATGTTAAAACATTGTAAACTCTGCATTCGTACTATAACCTTGCACAGTTTTTGATCTTAACATTTAATCTCAAGATGAACCATCAAATTTTGTGTAAGTTCCCTTGAGCATCGATTATTACTAATAGAATCTTCAATACGACTACTCTTTTTGCAGTTCTCTTACCATGTTAAGCCAGTCATCACTTCGCCATCCAACTTAATCTGGTTGAGCTGAATGCCCAAAACTCACAGCGGTTTATGTGCATATAGGTGGAGTTGGTCGTACGCCGGTTCTGGGCCAGTTGAGCAGCTGGAATCCCAGGCCTGCTTCGGCCCAACCGGACCGAGCCCCCTATATATATATATATATGTGTGTGTGTGTGTGTGTGTGTGTGTGTGTGTATAGTAAAAAAAAGTCTCAATTCCTTTTTACCTACTCCAGTTTGATGAAAGTGTCACGATACCTCATTCACTTTCAGAACTGCCTTATTATTACCCTATCCAGTGGCTAAGTTTTGACTTTTTGCTCTTTTTCGTCCAAAATGATCCGTCAATGGACCATCTTGTCCAACTTGTTGAGGGGTAAAATGGTCCAATCATTCAGCAACAACACCACCATCTCCACAGTAGCCACCGCCATCACCGCCTAAAAATCCAATAAACCGGCACGCAAAGCCCAGATTCCATTCACAATAGGCATAACAAGAGCAGCCACACGAAAGTCAGCCCTAAACCGTCCTCTCCTCTAAAGGAAAGCAGGGGTTACTAAATAAATAAAGTCTTACTTCCTATTTACAAATAAGGGATAACAGAGCCGTTTGGAACTGGCTGTGCGCACAAGGGAGGACAAAATCTGCAGCGGTCTTTCATTGGCTGCTTATTTCCTAATGGTTGTCCAAGCACCGAGGGTGTGCATCTCTTTCGATAATTAGAACTATTCTTCTTCTCGTCCTCCTCCTTCCTTAACCACCACGACCACAGTTAAGATCCTGAGGTTCCACCTCAAAACCAATTGGCAATGAAGTAGCCAAGTATTTTATTGGGTACAGGCGAAACAGACAGAGTTCCAATGTAGGGCAAACAGTGATTCTCAACTCTCAACAAGTATCATCCCAATTCAGCCTCTCACCCACGCAACCACCAAATTTAAAACCCCATAGATTCTAACAAAACCAAGGAAATTGGACAAAAATGAGAGATGGACAGAGCACAGAGCGAGTGTGAGATGATGAGACTCAAATTGCACTTTATCAGCTTGAACCAAAATCAGAGAATCGAAGCAAAACTAGAGAGACCAAACTCAATTGGAATTGTTTGAAACCAAAACAGAGTGAAAGAAAGAATTGCACAGAAGAGGAAGATACCCCTTATGGACTGGGTTGCTTCGATCCAAAATGAGAGAGAGAGAGAGAGAGATTTATTCAATCTTCATTTATCCTCTCTCGTTCACTTCATTGTTATTTTGTTAATTTACTTTTATGCTTAGTGTTTTTAGTTGTTTTTTAGTATGAAATTTGATATTTCTGGATGGACAAATGTACCTTCTGATCCAATTACTGTATAGGACGATTTTTTTATTTAAATTTTTTAACCAAAAGTTGACTGGAAACATTTAGGAATCGGGAGGGCAAGAAAAGAGTTCTAAAAAGTGTGGGTGGGGTAATCCCAAGGAGTTGGTCTTGTGGCTTAGGCTTGGAACTTAATGCTGTCCTCTCCTTAAATATCAGGTCCGAACCCCACGATGACCAATAATCCTTGGGGCCACTGGGAATTGAACCGGCTTTCCTCAGTGCCCCGTGGAATAGTCGAGGTGCACGCAAGCTGGCCCGAACACCACGGCAATCAGAAAAAATTAAAGTGGGGGATGAGTAATAAGAAATCAAGCCAAAAATATGACATATAAGCTGGCGGTTGAAATGGGCTGGGGCGGGCTTAGGGGCCGGTCCTAGGTTGGTTATGCGGTGGGTAGGCCGTTCCGGACCCCGGTTCTAATACCTTGGATTTGGCCCGGATAATGGGGAGGGTGGGCTAGGGCCGGTTTGACAGTCCTCCGGCCCATTTTGATAGCTCCACATATAGGTGCATTTCATAATTCTCTATCTCTTTTTGATCGCTATGGACATTGAATCACACAATAGAGGAGGGACTTTGTATCTTACACCGAACTTGACCTTGAGCATTTTGAACCTATATATGACGATGCAGGTGGGAGGCAAGCGGGTTGGTATCGTTGGGTTAGGAAGTATCGGGTCTAGAGTCGCAAAGAGGCTTGTGGCTTTTGGATGCTCGGTCTCATACAACTCAAGGACGATGAAACCAGATGTTCCTTACATCTTTTATGACAACGTTGTTGAACTCGCAACCAATTCTGATGTCTTGGTCATTAGTTGTACATTAACAGACCAAACATTTCACATGATCAACAACCAAGTCTTGTCGGCTCTTGGAAAGAACGGAGTTGTCATTAACGTTGCACGTGGGGCTGTCATTGATGAGAAGGAGTTAGTGAAGTGTTTAGTGAAGGGAGAGATTGCAGGTGCTGGGCTTGATGTGTTTGAGAATGAGCCAGAAGCACCTAAAGAGTTGTTTGAAATGGATAATGTTGTTTTATCACCACATCGAGCTTCTTCTACAGAAGAGTCTGTTGTGGGATTGTATAAACTTATGACGGCGAACTTGGAAGCTTTCTTCTCCAACAAACCCTTGATCTCTCCTGTTCCATTAAAGCCATCTCCAACGGTGGTGGCCGCCGCTCCTGGTGGGTGGATTAGTGCATCCAACAAGGAGGTGGTGGTGGCTGTGGGGATGGGGATGATTAAACATGCTGAGATCGGGCCGGGCCCGGGGAGGCGAGCACGGCCTCGACACTTGTGGCTCCACCTCCTTGTACCTTTTTTCTTTTTTCTTATTTTATTTATTTATTTTTGGTTGCTGAATGTCGAACAGATTTAAGAAGAGAAGAGAAAAAATTAGAAAAAGATGGGGTAGTTTGTTCTTCTTGTTTGTTGTAATTGGGTAAAGAAGCGAAGAGAAAAAACATGAGAAGTGGGGAGAAGTTTTTATGAGTATTCCATTTCCAGTTTTTTGCATTATTTCTTTTTAATAAATTTGTTGTTATAGGGATAATAACTAGAATGACAAAATATTGGAGATAAACTTGTGTAATAGATAGAATGTGTGTCATGCAACATTTGGATTGATGTTTTGGTTTTTTGGTTACTTTTGGATTGAGTTTTACAAAATCTCTCTTTCCAAAGAAGGTGCTAGCTCAGTGGTAGACAGGGCCGACTCTAAACTTTTGAGTGCCCTAAGCGAACAACAAATATTATGCCCTTTGTATATATGTATATACATAAATGTGAATTTCAAAATTCAAAAACAATATGAAAATTTTTATCAAACTTAGCTTCGTTTTTGCATTAAAAGGTTACCCCGTTGATTGAAAACTGAAAATACTCTACCACAACCAAATTACAAAGAAGAATTCCACTACTCATCCAAGGTTAGGAGAGAGCCACGTCATTTTATCGCAACTGTGAGTTAATTAAATTGACACTGGTGTTTTTTTTTTTTTTTTTTGAGAATCCACAGTAGTGTTGATTAAAGATAAGATCAAATAATTAAATTAAGGACATACCGTCTTCGAGGATGGTTAACTTAGGACAGATGAGAAATAAAATGCATTCTTTGAATTCAACCTTTGTTTTGAGTGTGATCTCAAAAGAACTAATGAACAACATTTCATGCATGAGATCTTTATAGTGTTAGCCATAGCTTTAACTTCAAGGGTTTAAAAGATCAAATGTAAAGTCTTCAATTTGAGAGTGAGCTTTGGGATTGAGTTTACTAAAACGTGAGCTCTCACAAAATTGTATGAATATAAACCTTTTTGAGATAAGTACGTAGTTGGTAGAGGGAAGGAAATATTTATGAGGAATTTTAGGCGAAAGTGTCGTAAAAAAGAAGAGTAAAACAATGAAGAAATTTCAGAAAGAAAAGATGAACCAATTATGAGAGATTTAAGGAGAAAATCTTGGAGAAAGATAAGGATCACTCCTCGAAGGAGATAAGAATCAGAAAACTTTAATGGAGAAAATAAAGATTCATAACTGAATGTTTCTTGCTATTAATTATATTAATAACTATACAACGTTTTCGAAAATTTTGGTGCCCCCGAAGATTCTGGTGCCCTAAGCAGTTGCCTAAACGGCTTACCTTTAGAGCCGGCCCTGGTGGTAGAGCATCCCAGCATGAGGTTTCGGGTTAAATCCCGAAAATATTGTGTAATTCTCAAGGAAAAACAATGCCTTTGTGACGGAAAACTTATGTCATGTTTGGTTTCATTTAGTCTCACAAGAAAGGGGACATGATTTTAATCATTAATTCCTAGCATGCCATGGCGAGACGCTAAGTGGGACGAGGAGTAAACCTCACAGACGATAAAGAAACATAACTATATATTAACAACAACAACAACAACAACAACAACAACAACAACAAAAATGTATCTCTGTGTGTGCGCCGGGATGGTTTGTTGTGCATCTGATTTAGAACAAACGAAGCCTACTTCAAAAGGCTGCCTTCTGGAATGTTAATAGTAGTATGATTTATACCATCTGGTGAAGCAATGTTATGCCAAACTGGGAAAACCCTATATATCAGATTGTTCAACCTTGTTATTTTGTTGTTTCTTTTGTTCTCCCTCACTCTATATTCACTCACTTTAGACAATACTTGAGAAAACATGGTTTTTTTCACGAAGTTCAAATGAGCTGAAAGTCATGAAAAAATTCATGCCAGGCTACTTCTTCCCCCTAAGGCCCTAACTTTTCGGTCGACATACCTTCCCATGTTGTTCTTTACAAGAAATGAGAGAACTGATAAACAATACACATAAATAACAGTTAAACTTAAGTCTGATCTCTTTGTTGGTTCGATGTGTCAAGTCAATGAATCCTCTTAAATTTTGTAATGAGTTCTAATATGGTACATAATGCAACTACCAACCATTGATTTCAGCCAAAATGAACAGTAAAGTAATTTAAGTAACACAATAAAACCTCTATAAATGAATGTTGATTCAAAAAATAACCTCGCTGAATGAATATTACATACCACTCCGTCCCAGGTGCTTTGCACCATTTGGACTGTTTGACCCGTAAATGGGTCATTTTGACCCTGTGATTTGAATGGTAAAATAATGCAATTTTTTGTTAATTTTTTTATGGTCGCGTAGAATAAGAGTTACTCTACAACACTACGAAAAAAATATCTGAAAATTATTAAATTTTGCTATCCAAATCACCGGATCAAAGTGACCAAGTGAATAGTGGTAAAAATTTAAATGGTGCAAAAGAGTTGGGACGGAGTGGTAGATTCCCTTGTCAAAGTAGTAAAAAATTAGTTGTCAAGTGTAGTAAATTAGTAGTTGTAAATAGTTTCACAGTAATTAGCTTTTTTATGAGCAGGATAGATCATCAAAACACCTAAGACATGGTGTGAGCGTACGCGCTTCAAAAAATTGGGGAGCAATTTTTGGAGGAAAAAAAAGGTAAGAAAAAAGTAAGGTGCACACTATGATTGGAAGATTTAACTGTGATCTTTATTAAAGAAGCAGATGTCAGAATACCCAGAATAACTTACATTAGCCTAGTGTTTGAATAAGGCAGCCTAAGAGCATCCACAGCAGTGTAATGCACTACTTAGCTAAATTTTATCCTATTGCTATTTTGGATCGGGACGTTTTCAAGTTTTGCTCCAATAGTGCTATTCAACTTTTTGCCAATAGTTTCTTTTTTTAAATGATTATAAATTTATTTGAAATTTAGTACTTGAATTTATGTGTGTATTGTTTTTTTTTTTAGAATTGACACGTCATATGCATTGCATAAATCTTTTTCTTAAGAAATATTGCATAAATCCTTGACGTGTTTATCTTAAATCTCTTCTTAAAAAAAAGTAAAAAAAAATGTTATCTTTGAACTTTTCAAAGGAAAAGTCTGTCAACCCAATTTACTTGTACGTTAAAATAAAACTAAATCTAAGATGTTCTACATCTTTTAAAATTGTACAAAATTAAATCAAGTGTTTAAACTCCATAGGACTCTCTCTATGATAAACATGACGTTGTGCAAATTGATTTACATGTAGAAGGACGTGCGAGAAATTTTAGGAAGCATGAATCGTGGGTAGAATTCGAAAAAACACTTTTGTTAACAATAATTTACTGGCCAGATCTGGCAAGCAAAAAAGTAGGAGGCCAAAATAGTAGGTGAATTAGCGAGTCTACTGGAGTCTATTTTCTTAAAACTCGCTATCTATTTTGATAATAACTTCCGTTTAGCTACTCTACTGTGGATGCTCTAACCCATCCCACATGACATTACTAACTAATTTATAGAGTTGGTTATCAACAATAATCAAACGAACTATGTGGGACTTTCGTTTCGGTTCTTCTTAGAGCAGTAGTACTTAGAGGTATCACGGACGGAGTTTTTTTTTTTTTTTTTTTTTTTTTGAAAAGAAACACACTTATATTACAGAGAGGAGTACACCAAAAGGGCCACAGCCATGAAGGCCATGGTCAGGAGGTTACAGTAGAGGGGTTGGCCAACCCTTATGTTACACGGCCATGCTAAAAGAGGACATCGAACTAGCTGACCCGATGATATGTTACAAAGACTACAGCGGAAAACATAGTAGGAAGGACATAACCAGCAACTACAAGGAGAACTTTGTACAGGAGAGCAAAAGCCGCGAGTAGCCAGCAAGGTCATGCAGTAAGTGGACGGGAGATAAGCCGGATGGTAGCTCGGTGAAGCATGTCATCCTCCAAAAGCTGCTGCAACCCTGGTGGCACTTGGGCGTGAAAGTGAAAGGGTTTAGAGAGGTGGTGGCCCTCCGCGGCCAGACGGTCCGCTACTTGGTTGTCACTCTTTATTTCTTGAAAACTCTACTAATCCCCTCTAATTATAGTTATTTTACACTAAGACCTTTTAAAAAATACAAGAATGTCCTGGATGGAATTAAAATTTCCGTCACATGCTAATTGTGCCCTGGCTAGTTCAAATTCCTGACTTTGTCGCGAACTCTAATCATCTACTAGCTAGAGATAAACAAGAGAAAAGAAGAGAGTAGGGTTAAGAACACAAGAGCTGGAGCATTTCAAGTAGGGGGAAAAAATCTGCTATCAAAGAAGAACAAAGAGGAAATTGATGGTAGGCTTAAGAAAACAAGAGGCAGGAAGTTGGAAACCAATATTATCATACTTGGCTAAAGCTAAGCTACCTATGCCATGGAAATCGGCAAATTCACAAGTTTCTACTTTCAAAACTGATGAACTACATGTGAATTATGCAAGTACTTAGAAACTAAAATCACTATAAAAAAAAAACTTAGGAGTGTATTTTACAAAATATAAACAAACATTAGACATAAAATATTTATTAGCTATATTTATATTTTATAAAACTATAGTAAATTATCATAGCTATAGGCACTCTCACAACGCTCTAAAAATGCAATTTTCTTTAATACGGGCGTTACCCCGCTCCCGCTCCAGATGACTTAGGGTGTGAGGTGTAAATCTGCAGAACTCTCTCCCGGACAATCCAAGATTAAAGCCTCTCCAACAAATTCTAGAGGGTCACAAAACCAAAACATAGGCAATTGTACAAAGCAATAAATATAGTAAAACCTCGACAAATTACTATTCAATAAACGAATAAGCTCACCAAATCAATAATTTCCTCATTCCCAACTTGGGCAAAGGGGCAGAACGGTCGTTAAACTAATAACCTCGTCAAATGAATAACTTTCTCAAGTTGCAAGAGTATTCATTTGTCGAGGTTTTACTGTATCACAGCTACAGCAGAGTGCAATATGGAGAGGGCTTTCCTATAACCAGCATGTGAGCAATTGTGTTGGCATTCTTGTACCTGTGCTGGAGCTAAAACTCACCAAACTCACTCGCTAGTTGCCAGCAATCAAAAAATATATTATTATTATTAATATTATTATTATTATTATTATTATTATTATTATTATTATTATTATTAAGAATAACAAGATATTGTTATTATCATGTTGGTTTGTGCTAATCTTTTTCTGGTACCTTATGTCCATAGATTTGTCACAATCATGACCTTTTATGGCAAAAGATAAGGTCCATATTTCTTAATTAGTAACAAAGAGATTTAAATAGCAACTAAATTGTAATGATAAGGAATTCATGAATTCATATATTTTCATTGACTAATAAAAAGCACAAGCTTCCAAATGATTTTGTAATATTGAAGCAAAAGTTAGTGACCTTTTTATAAATTGGCTGATAGGAGAGTCTAAAGTTTCTATGTGACACCTCTTTGTGGAACAAAACTTTATGTCTCATGTTTGGACAGTACTGCTTCTCTAAGTAAAGAAAGTGATTGTTTTTTATTCCAAAAATAATTAATTCTCTAAGTAAAGAAAGTGAATGTTTTTTATTCCAAAAATAATCAATAGTGCAAACAACTTAAATTATATGAACTTCTTCCTTAAAAATGAGTTTAGCTCGCTTTATTTTATTTTTGCTAGGTAAAGTGCTGATATTTCTTTCAACAACCTACATAATAGTGCTAAATGATAACGTTGGACAAAATTATAGAACACAAAAATATAAAATGGCAAAAAATCTGCACCACCCCTAAGGTGCCATGGTGCAAGTGAAGCTTTGAATCAACGTTTTAGCATTTTGGTTGACAATAGTGACACTGTACCATAACGTTTTGTTTACTTTGACATATTCTTGAAAAAATCTGGTCAATCCAATCTTAAACAGAAAGGAGTGAAACAGTGACCCCACTTGATAAAAGCATAATAGCGTTCTCTTGGATTTCTTAAAAACTACGATCCAAACAATCACTCATCAATGAAATGATATTGCAAAAAGCAGAATAGCGTTCTCTTGGATAAGAAATGATATTGCAATAAGCTGGTAGCCATAAGTCCAAGAGGGAATGGGGACAATTCATATATTTCTTTTGAGTGAAATTTTCAAATTGGTATTAGTACAAAAAGGAAAAGAACAGTTTCAAGTAATCAATGAGTATACAATGTATTCTTTAATTTATTTTATTATTGTTATTTTCCATCTTACCTTTTCCTATGGATTTATCCCACACCAAACTCAACCACATTAGGGTAATTAGGGTAATTGTGCATAAATAAATGTTTGCAGATTTGTTTGTCCTTAATGTTGCCAAACGTGTTTTTGATTTTAAACACATTTTTTAAACGGATACCAAACAGTTTTTTGATTATGTTTTTAAACATGTTTTTTCGGTACGTTTTTTTTCCACTGTTTTTCTTGTTTTTAAACGGATACCAAACAAGCTCTCAATGTTAAAACCCTTGACTGATTGCAAAATTTATTTTTTTCTTCCTTTTCTTGTATCTTCTTTCCAATGAAGTATGTGCTTTTTCAGTCTCCAATTAATTAAATCTTAATTATTGTACTTTATACTATGAATGACAAGCCAACAACAAAAGTTGTAACAAATAATTCATTTTTTGTCATAATAATACTTTAAGGAAATATGTCCCACAAAATTTAGCTTACTGTGACTGATATTTCCACTTCCCATGGTGGAGTGCTAATGGCAACTGATTGTGTTACCACAGGATTTTAATAATAATAATAATAATAATAATAATAATAATAATAATAATAATAATAATAATAATAAAAGGAAGAAGAAAAAACCATGTAGTTCTAAGTATGTGGTCTTATTTCTTTTTTTAGAGAAGTGAATATATAAGAGTTTCATAAAATTTATTGGGGAATGTAAATTTTAAAATGTAAACAAATAAAATGGGGCTGAGAAAGCTATTATGTATCTCTTTTTATGTATTTTTTTACTTTATTTACTACTAATTTGATTCTAATTATTATATATTTATGAAAGATGTAAACTTAGAATTTGATTAGACTAGAATGATTTTTCTGTTGGAGACGACTGACCCTCAGATATTTGACAACTTAGGCAGATACTCATTCCATCCACCACAAAAGAAGAATTTAGCTTATCTCATTCGGATTCGTCCCATGAGAAAATAAACATAAGCCTATCAATGGATCCCAACACTCATAATGTTGGAATTTTGTCTAGAAGTGTCTCATTCCACTATTATGCATTAACTCATAAGTAATATCATGCCATGTTCCAGAGAGAGTGATGTGATGATTGCAGCAATGGCGATTTGAAGTGTGGGAGTTCGAATCATATTTTTATTTCAGACTGGTCAGTTGGCAATTCAGACATCTTAATTGGCCGAAACATAACTTGTGATTTTCATCCACTATTTCAAATGCGCATATGAGGGAAGGGCTCTTAAGATTGTGGTTCAACCTTAATATTACCGCAAAAATAAAGTTACAAAGTTTACAGAAGTGACAAAATGCAGCCAGGGCATTATTCTCCTTTTACTTCACAGCAACAATTGTTGAGAGTATAAGGCTTTGGAAAACAAATAAAGGAAACTTTTACTCCAAGTAACTTTATACATGGAAGTTAAAAACTTCATCATTCTAGCATCAGCTAGCTAGTTCAAAAGAAAACAAAGAAAGAAAAAAAATGAGCTTTATTTAGCTCTTTATTCATACTAAATTTCTTCCTCTACATCCCCCCCCCCCAAGACTTGACTTATTGCAATTCTACCCTTTCACTTATATTCTTCTATCCCAAATCTCATGCTGATCAGTTATTTTTGCACTGCAGCCAGTTGGAAAAGGTATCAAGGGTTTGCATGTCTGCTCTGTAATTCTTCTGAGTGAACTCGAGGAGAGTCGGCCACGTGAAGTCCGGATACTTCCTCGGGTTATCAGCATTCACCAACTCGGCGGGTGGACTCACCACCTTGTCCTTCCTTGGACACAGGAAGAATGCAATTGATTTTCTTGGGTATAGGCTGTTCACCACAGCTCTATGCAAGCAACTCTTGTAAATTCCATTCGACAACGCCTGTACAGGAACAACATTATATTATTACATAAGACAGACAGACACCGAGAAAGCACGACAGGATTGTGAAAAGTTGACTTAAAAGCTGAAAGAGAACAGAGTCTGTATATCTGTATTACCATGAAGGTATCACCAATGTTGACGACGAAAGCATGCGGGTTGGGACGAATGGAGTGCCATTTCCCATCAACAGAGACTTGGAGGCCAGAGATGTGGTCTTGGTGGAGGATGGTTAGAGAGGTTGGATCACAGTGAGGACCAGTTCCTAGGGTTTGGTCTGGTTTTTGACAAGGTGGGTAGTAATTCAGCCTCATTATGGAGTCATTCCCTGCAAAGAAATCTCTGAAAAATGAAGGACCAACCCCTATGCTCACCCCCAGAAGCTCCATGATAGCAAGAGACACACTGCTCATGGCTTCACAGTATTCTTGATACACCCTTCTGCAAAATCATAAGAGAAACAAACATCAGAGAGAGAGAGAGAGAGAGAGAGAGAGAGAGAGAGAGAGAGAGAGAGATTTGTTAAATTCTACTTTTGGGGCCATACTTTCTGATCCATGTCAACTTGGTTCTAATATAATTTGGTTCTAGGAATTTTCAACAACTTGGTTCGATTGTATTACAATATTTTTAACTCTTTTGGAGAAGGACAAATGCGGGCCGACACCAGGAGCGGATCTAGGATTTGTTTCAGTGAGATCCGAATTGCAAGAAGATGACGTTCAGTAGGGGATTATTGTACGATTTCAGTAGGGGCTAAAATGATTTTATAGAACAAAATGTAGGGGCTAAAATAATTTTATAGAACAAAATGTCGGGGCTAAAATAATTGTATAGAACAAAATGTAGGGGCTGATCAAGGATTTGGCCGATACCTTCTTTCCTCTAGTCATTTTAGGATATATGGCATGTGATACGGGTCAACGTATCTTCATGGTCTATTAGTATAATTAATTAGTTAATTTATTGATTTAATTAGTTTATCGCGTTTATTATTATTAGTTAGTTAATTTATTTATTTATTTAGTCGAAGTAAGCCAGGGTTTTTTATTTAAGCAGTGTATCGTTTGGTTTATTTTAATCAATCAAGAAGAAATTAAAGTGTTTAGTGTTTTATTTCTGTGTGTGTTTTGTGTGTGTGTCCGAACGATAGCAATTGTGCTATCAGCCTCGTCCTTTTTATTTCTAAATGTAGCTGATACTTTTATCGTATGAGAATAAAGATAATAATAATAAGTTGAGAGATTGCGTCACTCTTGCGTTGAAGAGTGATGCTTTATCAAAAATAGAAAGTAGAAAACGAGACAGGTACCAGATTTAGCATGGTTCTAAAGTGTAAAATAAAGTTGGATGTCTGGTTCACAAATTGAATATTTAGAAGAAGTTTCTTGATCAAGAAATGGAGTGTTCTTAAAAAAAAACATTCGTGAATGCTTACCCGGATTCTTCGAACCCTTTGCCCAATGTGTTGAAGAAATAATCCGAGACCGTGTTTGGCCGTGGATTATCATAATCATTTTTATCAGCAGAAGCATTTTCGTCTTCTTCATCACAATAACGAATAGAGAGAGTCTCCTTCCATGGAAGCTTGGTGGAGAATCTACCAGTGAAGCTACTCGCGTAGCCATAATTCTCTCCCGGCTTCCTCCGAGCTTTCAGCTTATCGGACAATGCCATCCCAAAGAACAAGTCCATGTTCTTGTGAGCTTTTTCAATAAGCTCCGGCTTAACACCATGGTTAACCACTAGAAAGAAGCCATGCTTCAAGCATGCCTCATTGACAAGCTTGGCGGCGTTAGAGACCACGAGAGGGTCGCCGGAGAGGAACCCTTGGAGGTCGATGGGTGGGACCTCAAGCTCCGGGAGCTCGAAGTCCGGCTTCTCCCCCTCCGGCCATATGAATTGGGAAGGTATGTTGAGTTCATGGCTTAGGTAGGAGGCATCAAAAACTAGGGTTTTGGAGTCCTCTTGAGCCGTGTTTGGCGGCGGGGTCGCGAGAGGTGGATGCATTGTCATGGTTGCTTGGAGAGAGACGAGAGAGAGATAATGAGTGAGAGAGATTTAAGAAAAATGAGAGAGAGATGGGAGGGAGAGAGATTTAAGAATGGGAGAAAGGAGCCAAGGGAGGTCCTTGGGGAGATCGGGTGAACAAAGGTAGGAATCTTATGCGGAATGTCACCTTTGTGTGTGTGCTAGTGAGGAGTGTGTTTGTCGAAGCTCATAGAGCCCCTATTTATACACACATAACACCACATACCTAAATTAAATCTTTATTATTAATCCCATGTATCAAATTTTACAATTAATTACCTACCAAATTCTTTATTACTCTTTATGTTATGAGTAATAATGTATTAAGTTTTACATTAAAACTAAGTACATTAGTAACAAATTTGGTAGGTAGTCTGAATGTAAAATTTGATACATGATACCAAATTTATTAATGCATTCAGATGCAAAATACATTCAGATGCAATTTGATGTAATTCCCAAAAAAAGGCATTCAGATGCAAATAGCTATACGCCTATACAATATTACTCGCAATGCATTTATTTAATGCATACTCGCGACCTTCTGTATTTATCTGTTTATTTATTCGAGGTGTATGATCATTCAACTTCTTAATGTGCTCGACGAATCTGCACTAAACATTTTCCATGATAAAGCAATTGAGCATATAACAATATTAATGCAAGCAATGGTACTACAGTACTAGTATTAAGTATTACCATGAAACAATCTTTCCAAAACAAATGTATTATCATATAACAAGGAAATTCTAAATAGACATATGACTCGTCTCACTGTTACCATAGGACGTTAGGGCCTTTTTTAGATAAGGTACAAGGAATAAGGTATATAGATAAAGGAAAAGTCTACGTGCTCGAGATTTTATCCTTCGCACAAAGAGTGATAACATTAAATAATGAAAAGAAATATTCAACTACTGATTCATTATGATCAGAGTTTACAACATTCATGGCTGGTTCTAAACTGGACACCGAGTTTAACAAACGATATTTTACAACAAAAATGGCTCTTGGGTTAATTTCTAAGCTCTAATGTTTGCATGAGAGAACGAGTTCGTGGTTACAGCCTGTAACCCCTCCCCCCCCCCCCCCCCCCAAAGCAACAAGTCATATACCTGCGGTGGGAATTAAAATGGAACACTGACAACGCAGTGAGAGTATCAGTGAAAACTTAGTATATAACAACTTAGCATGTAAAACATAATAGATAATAAATGTTGTAGAGTTTCGAGTTTAAAAGAGATTTTAACAATTTCGGAGCATAACTAGGAATGTGCGAGTTCAAGACTTTAAACTATTTCGAAAGCGTAAGTATGAATATCATAGTGCATGGATTAGAGTTTACTTACCAACGGAGTTTCTCAAAAGTTAATTCTATTATGAGATGTTATTACACGAGCAGTCAATTCGTTCGTTTACCGAGATATTCATACGATCACGAACGCGGAATAAAACAAGTCATATTATTAATTCGCAGTGACCAGGGAAGAGCAGGGTAAATAGTAACATAAGAAACTGGCGTATAGGGGGTGTTGAAAACGCAACTTCTCTGGCAAGCGTTGTGGATCGATTTTCCTTCCCGCTAGTCATTGGTAACCCCATATCGAGAGTGTTATGATCCGGGCAGAGCTTAAAGAACGATAAAATCGATGAAACAAGAACACAAAAGCACACCCGATATAATGTGGTTCACTAGCAGTGAGCTAGCTACCTCCACGACCCGAAAAACCCCGATTTTATTGAGAGAAACCCACGAATACAACCTGCACAATGTAGAGCACGACCTATAGCCTTTATATAGGCATATTATACAGTTTGTGCCCAAAGAAATACCAAAAATCGAGCTAACGAACAAGTAAACAACTTTCTGGTCGCCTCCAGCGAAGTCTTCACACGAAGACCATCGCACAAAGACAATTTGTCTTCGCACGCGCGAAGGCTTTTCGCACGAAGACAATTCTCTTCGCACGAAGACCTTGATCCATCAGTTTGTTCTCTTCGTCTCGTGCTCCTCCGTTTGGTCCATTTCTACCCCCACTTCATCGCCCACTCCTCACCAAGACCAAGTACATTCAAGGCACCCTTGATTCCCAACACAAAGTTATATTTGTAGTTGATATTGTCGTTTTGAGTGATTCACGATGCATTTTGGTGCGTTTTTGGTTGTTATAGTGAAATAATCGAGAATTTGAGTTTTATTTGCATATTTCTTAAGTCTGGGCGTTCTCGTATTTATTTGAGCATTTATAAGTCACATATAATCTCTGTATGTTTAGTTTAGGGTGTTTCGGGTTATAGAGGCTCGGAAATGATAACGTATGCGAGAACGAACATCTGAAACGCTAGAAGCTCGTGAAAAGGGCCAAGGAAGACGAAGGGAGGAGATGCAAAAAAGAAACAATGAGTTGAGTCCTGAATGATTCGTACGAATACATATTTTATTCGCACTAAATAGTGCAATAAAGAGAAGAAATCAGCAGCTCCAATCGAGAGAAGAAAGTTCACATGAATTCGTGCAAATTCCTATCTTATTTGCACAAAGAGAAAAGGTTTCAGCTGCTGCAGAAAGGCTGATGTTCGCACGAACAAAATGAACATCAATTTCAATTTCGCTCGTTTGATGGTTTCATTGAATTTATTTTTTGTGATCATAATTATGAGTAGCTAAATTGTTTGTATCATGACTCGAGTTGGGGTTAGGGTTTGACTATCGAATTTGGGGTTTTATGACTTTTGATTTATGTTTATCGACTTAATTGTTGCAAATTACTTGTTATGATCGTTCCATGCCCTTGATCTTATCAAGATATTTGAAAGACGTTTTGGTAGCTAGAAATTAATTAACAATTGTTCGGTTTGATAACTGTTGATCAGAAAAGTGAAACTATCACCTAATTGTATCGTGCGCTTGGTAACTCGGCAACTCGGTTTCAATTCACCTTATACATACAATGATCGTTTGGTGACTCAGTGATTTAAGTTTGCTCGTTTGGCAAGATTATCTCTTCGGTATTTCATAAATCATAGAACACGTTTGGTAGTAAACCCTATAACCCCATCCCCCCCCCCCCACCACCACCACCACCACGAGGTGTCATGATAACCTCTCCTCTATTCAATCTTAAGACATTTTATATGTTCACATTCACAATCTTTAAATCTTAGTTTACTTTCAGTCTGTATTTTAGAACAAACAAATTTGATTTCTGCACACATTATGATTAGTCATCTTAAGTAGTTAAATGGGGTCTCTTGGGTTCAGTTGTCGGATATTACAGCACACAACGATTGTGCACTTGTGGTTTGAATGTGTCATTCATCATACGTATAGCTAACTAGACCTTAGGTGACGACACCCCCGTAAGATTGTAAGCCAGAAGAGTAGTACTAGATGTTCTACTCCAGCCTACGGCAAAAGGATTCGGAGCACACTGAGTTCCGAGATTTCAGGTACCAGAGCCCAAGGAAGTCATGCCCTGAAGTACAGATCTAAGGGACCTTAGCCCAAGGAAGTCATGCCCTTAAGTACGAACTTAAAGGACCTTAGCCCAAGGAAGTCCCTGCCATGAAGTACGGATTTCTAGGACTTAATACCCATGGAAGTCATTGTTGGATTATAATCTAGTGACAATCTATTTATTGTGACATTTATAACGATTTTATATTCACTGTGTTATCTATATGGAGATATATTGACATAATGAAGTCCTTACATAAATTTTGTATTGTTAAATATCCCTAGTCTAGTATTATTGTTAACGGTGTTTGTCAATTTGACATAAATGTCCCATTTTTACAAACTAAAAAGACGATAAGTGGTAAAACCAATACTGCATGTAGCTAAGTGTCAGCGAGACGAAACTGTGAAGGGATTATTTGTCAAAATTTCTAAAATCTAAATATTTTGTAATAGACTTATTATTTAAAATAAAAGGGAATCTTTAATTTTATTAAAATAATAATAAACGAACGCTACGCTAGCACATATATTTTAATATTGAATTAATATGTCTCTCATTCTCGAATAATCTATATGACATGTCAAATTACTACAATTCTCTTAGAGTAAAATACGGGTTGTTACATCTTAGCATCCCATCCACTTGCTTGTCACTAGGGTTTTTTGAACTGAAAATACCCTCAAAGTAACAAGTGAAGCATTTGAGGATTTCTGCATCTTCAGTTTTCAACTGTCTAATATCATCTTTCAGCCCTTCAATAGAGTTCCTTGCCTTTCTTATTGCAGTCTTTTGATAGAAAAAGTGGTGTATTTTCCATTGTGCTTCAACCACTGAACACGCGGCATTTGCATCCACATTTCCTTCTCAAAATAGAGTAGTTGTTTGAGATTGTATTTTTCCTTTCCCGGTTTGTTAGCCACCTCATCTGTTTTTATTTTCTTGTCAATTAGTGTTGCAATATCCTTCTTAAGTTAGTTACCCTCCTGCTTCATTTTATTGTACACTTCCTTTCCCCATTTCTTAAAGTCATAAGCTCTTTCCTTAAGTTTAACTGCCATGAATCTAGAGCTTCTGCCAAAGGTCCACTTCCTCTTACTTCTTCCTCGCAATCTTGATGGTGGAGCCATACATATTCGAAGTTGAACCTCCTTTTTGCTTCTAGGTGCCAGTCTTCGTTCCTCTTGCCCAACAGTAGTTCGATATTCCTCTTGCCCAACAGTGGGTGTGACATGGGGGAAACAAGATGGTTTACCTGAGCAATGAAAATATAGTCCCCCAACTCAAGGTGTACCGCTCAAGACGTTCCCAGATATTGTGGTCGACATCTTGATTACTGTTCCAGGTATATGTGTTACCCAAATAAGCCAGATCAGTCAACTCGCACTCTTATAGTGCATTCTTGAAAGCCATCATATGCCTTGAATTCACTCATATGTCGCCTTCTTTCTCATATTGGGTTAAGACTTCATTTAAATCTCTCAAAACACACCATGGAGCATCTCCTAGTGGCTTTAATCTCGTGAGAAGCGTCCACGACAAGTGTGTCTCACCTTTATCCGGATTCCCGTAGAGCCCATTGAAGTTCCAGCTTTTTTTGTCGCCTAAACATAACAAAGCAATCTATGTGGTATCTCGAAAACAATATGAGGGACACATGAGTGTTGGCATCCCACAAGAGGGCTAAGGCCCCTTTTTCCATCACAACTACAGAAAATTTCATTCCCAATTCCAACTTTCCTCCTAATATCTTTGATCTTTTGAGCATACAACTTTGTTGTCATAAGTAACACCAAATTGGAACGTCTTTCCTTCCCTAGGTCGTGAAGGCTTAGAACATTTTGGGGGGTTTTAATTCCCCTACATTCCGTTTTCTCCCAGCGGGGTAGCACAGCACCCTCCGCCAATAGCAATGGTTCATCACTCGTTCCTAGCTTCCCCTTCCTCTGCTTCTCACATCTCGACGTCCTCCTGTTCTTTAGTAACAATAATAGGTGACCCACAGTTTCTCTTTCCTCCTCCTATAACAAACCCTTCATCAGTGGGCACAATTTTCTCATCTGATTTTCTTTTTCCGATAATAGCTTCATCCACGTTGTTGTTTTTACCGGGCTGGGTTTTCTCTACTTATTTTCTTTTTTATTGTGCTTTGATGTAGCTCGTTTACTATGTTGTTATCTGCTCCAAATATGACTTTCTTTGGGATTTTCACTTCCTTAAGATTGTCGTCACATATCCCCTGAAATTTGGGTAATGTGTTTTGAATGGGATAGCAAGGCCAGAACAAATGGTTGGGTTTTCATATCCGCACATATCTCCTTTCCTCTCAAACTGTTTCCACGAACAGAATCCCCCTAAATTCGGGATACTCGTGGCTTACACTGACTGTGAGGATTTTTGTTGACTTCCTTCGACCTTATCTCCGTTAGGTCTACTAGGGTCGCGGATGATCGTCGGGGTGGACTCCTCATTTTTTTTTGCTTCTCGTCGTTGGTGGTTGAATCATTTTACTTTCTCATATGCGCATGCCTTCGGAGGTGCCACTCTCCGTAATCAGGGGGTTGATAGGCTTCAATCCGACTAGTTCTAACGAAGCAACCAGCTGTATCGTGGTCAACAGAACCACACCATTGACGAACTCTAGTGATTCTCTCATAAAAGAGATCCACACATAGGTTGTCCCCCTCCTCAGTTTTCTCGTATGCTCACCTCCTCAGAGGGTTGTATGTTTTGATTCTTTTCCGTACTCAAACACATCTATCTTTGGCTTCTCCTTCGATGTGCATTGTTACTCTTTGAACGTCCCCAATTAAGGCTCATGTTAGGGAGTTGAAATTTTCATGAAGAAGATGAAGTGGGAGTTCCTTAATCTGAATCTAGACTATAATACCTTTGAACATGGCCTCGTCCACGTTGTGTGCAATATTCCAGTCCGATAAGAGTAAAATTTGGTCGTCAAAACTCCAAAGTCCACTTGAAATGACCCTTTATTTTGTTTCTCGGTTGGGGAACTTGAACAAGTTCGGTTTTTCTTCCATAACTATCATATCTGATTCTGGGCACCAGAGTCGCCGGAACAACTCTTTCATGGCTCTCCCATATATCACATCGGTTCCCACAAACTTCCCAGTGAGGCGGTGTTCTCACCTTTCTTAACCTTCATGCAAACTTCGTTGGAAATCATGGCTGACTTGCTCTCCTCTTACGCCAGTTGGATCTTATCGAGCCAACCTTTAGGCTCTTCTGTCGCCATCTCGTGGCCAATTAGTGTTTCCGTTGACCTCGTCTAGAGAGAGCCTCTAGAGAGAGATTATTCTCAAAAAGTTACCCTAAACTTACTAATAAAATATAAGACACCAATAGTTTTATTCTAGTTTAGAAAAATAATAATTCCTTTTTAATATTATAGAATTTTGGGTGCACAGCTTCCTTTGTTTTCGTTATTTTCTCATTAATGGTTTTAGTTGTGATTTTAAGAAACCAATTGGGTAAGATGGTGGGTTTGTCTCGAATTCCGCAAGACGAATTGGTGTAGCCAATGCGTCTGATTTATCTTCTGAGGAGGTGATCTCTGAGGAGGTGATAGCTTGGGCTTAGTGGGCTTTTCCACCTCCTCTACCTTAGTATAAATAGAGGTGATAGCTATTGTTTTATTCATCAGTTCAACTCAAAGTGACACACAGGTTTAGTGTGTAGGAGAGTTGAGAGGCTTGTAGAGAGAATTGTAGGTGTACGGTTTTCGTACTAGTAAAAATTCTTTCTTGCCCCGTGCACGTAGGCAACTTGCCCGAAGCACGTTAAATATCGTGTGTTCTTTATTTTCTCGTTCTCCATATCGCGTGTTCGTTAAGTGACCGTGTTCGAGTTTCGTTGCGCAAGATTTCGACGTGATAAATCCCAACATAAGAGTGGTGTAAGAGTCCACTGTTGGAAGCGTGCCCTTTCTAACAACAAAAAAGGAGAATAGGAACGACATGAACATTACTATAATAAAGTGCAAGTGCATAAATGTGTCAATGTCTTATTTTGAACTAGTTTATAAACTGTATCCGAGGGCACGACCACAAAAAATATGACAATTCCCTAAGTTTGAATGGTTGAGATTGTCTTATTATGAAATATTCGGCTCCTACAATATGGTGGGGATAAGTCACTCCATACTATGTTACATTTTGAGTATAGCTTATTCACCATAGCTTATTATGTCGATGAGAGAGTTCTTGGATACCAAAATGTGACCAGTTCGGATTTTATCTTTTTTTTTTTTAGTCTTTTGAAAGACACCAATTGGGTTGATGTAGTGCTTTGTTTTGTTTCTCCATTTGAACTCTTTTGAACCCATTAGAATAAGTTAAGTAAACCACTAATGACCCATTGTTTTTGAACTACTAATGACCCATTTATTACTATTTAATCCTAGTCTACAAAAGACATCAATTTGACATGGGACATTTTCTGTGGCTTTGGATTTGAATGCTCCCACAAGCTTTTCCCATAATGAATTATGTCCAACAATTGTAATCATACAACCACAGCTTCACACGTTTTTTCAGTAATAATGCATGAGCAACGCTAATGCATAGACAGTGATTTGCTTTCAAGAAAGACAAACATGTCACTATAATCTAAAGGAGAACAGTGCACACCCCAAATATTATTTTCCACGTCATAAATTCAAGAGTACGGCATGTCTAATCATAAACTTCAGACAAAAAATATAGTGATTCATATTCAAAAACGCCAAATATACTGCTATCCTCCAAATAAGGAATGCAGTGCAACCACAAAGGTCATGTAAGAACGAGGGGTGACAGTTACAAACCCGGCGATTCTTTTCAAGTTTTACCAATACCCAAATATAACAATAAATCTCTATTTATATATACCACTAATGTCCTATTAGTATTTAATCCTAATCTACAAAGACATAAAATCTGTCCAGGGACATGTTATGTGGCTTTGGGTTTGTACGCTCCCACAAGCATTTCCACGAGTTGAATCATGTCCAACCAGGGACGGACCATTGTGCATTCAAGCAGGGGCCATGGCCCCCTTTGGGTTGGTTTTGAGAACTAGCTATTTGATATGTATATAAGTGAAATTGAAGAATTGGATATTATTTCAATAATGTGGCCCACCCTAGAGTCTCTGGACTATTTTTTCTTTTGAAATCTAGAGTATGTGGACTGTGATTATGTTGTGATTACATATTTTTGTTTCAATTCTCTTGTAAATCCTCATAACTTGATTTAGATTTAAGGATTTTCATAATTTTTTATAATTTTATAAATTTTTATAATTTTATGGTTAATCTGAAGAGACTATTTCAATTTTGTGTCTGCAAACTTATTAAGTTATTAAGTGTAGTAGAATTTTGAAGTTAGATATTAAGATTGGTACTGATCAGGGACGTACCCATGTGCATTCAAGCAAGGGCCATGACCCCCCTGGATTGGTTTTGAGAACTAGCTTGATATGTATGTAGAGAAATTGAAGAATTGGGTACTATTTCAACAATGATCTGAAGTAAAGGCTATGTTGATTGTGTGTCTACAAACTTATTAAGTAATTAAGTGTAGTAGAATTTTAAAGTTAGATATTAAGATTGACACTGATCAGGTACGGACCCAAGTGCATTCAAGCAAGGGCCATGGCCCCCTGGGTTGGTTTTGAGAACCAACTATTTGATATGTATGTGAGTGAAATCGAATAATTGGATACTATTTCGACAATGTGGCTTCCTAGAGTCCGTGGATTATGATTATGTTGTAATTACATATTTTTGTTTTAGTTCTCTTCTTAATCCTCATAGCTTGATTTAGATTTAAGGACCTTCGTAAAATATTATAACTTTTTTATGGTTGATCTGAAGTAGCGGCTATTTCGATTTTGTGTCTGCAAACTTATTAAGTTATTAAGTGTAGTAGAATGTTGAAGTTAGATATTAAGATTGGTACTGATAGTCGAATTATAACTCTCTTTTTTAAATTATAAGAAAGTATTAGATTTTACAAAAACATATTCGAATGAAAAATAATTACGACTCCCTCCGTCCTAAATGAATGTCATGTTATTTTTATAAGAATAACAAGTTTTAATATCATTTCGCTCGTCAAACCGTCTCCTCAAAATGATTAAAAATAAAATGACTCATTTTCATACTGGTGCAGTATAATTTTAGATTCTTCTTACTTTTGCCTTACCCCTAAAAAAAATTATGGGTCCGTCCAACAATGTCCAACAATTGTAATCATACAGACAGTTTCACACGTTTGTTTAATTACAGTGCATGAATAACACTAATGCATAGATTACAAATAGTTTTCATTACTTTAGACAGTGATATGCATTGAAGAAAAATAAGCACATCACAATATTTCTAAATAAGGAGAACAGTGCAGACCACAAAAGTTAGAACATCATAAATTTCAAAATGTACATACATATTTAATTTATAACTTTAGACGAGAAAAAGACACTGATTTACATTCAAGAAAGCTAAATATACCACTATCCTCCAAATATGAAGGGCAGTGCGGATCACAAAAGTCAATGCTCATATATTTCAAGGGTGTGAGAGTTGTTGACTCCCACGATTATTTTCAAATTTAACTACTAACCATAATGCTATGATTCTTTTAACTATCATAATGATACATAACAAAATATCAGTTATAATAAACATAGATATCTCGGTCGGTATCATATTTTCTCACTAATACTCGTAAAGTAAACAAATACTATGAATTGAAAGTTTCAATTTTGTGCCTCCGTCGGCTGCAAGTCCAATTACGGAATTTAGACAAAAAATCAGTGATTGTGTACATTTAATTTTTCAAACAAATAAATAATTATAGCTCATAGAATAGATTAAAACAGGCTCAAAACCACACCGACAAAAGTTACACAAAACCTAAAGAGTATTACTTAAAAGAGCAATTGTAATTAACTTAACCCACTCCGGAAACTAAGTTTTTCAAACTGATGAGTTAATGCAATTACGCGAACTCATGTAAACTGGGTGGACTCGACTCATAACTCGTGAGTTGAAAATTAACTTTGCACCTATAGAAGACAAAGTGAGAGAGAACCATTTGAGATGATTTGGCTATGTGCATCATAGGTCATTCAATGCACCAATTAGAAAACAATTCATATCGACGATAGCAACATGAGGATACATTAACCAAGACAGAAATCCTAAAGAATAATAGTCAACTTAGTCCAACTAAACTTAGTACCGAGTCTGGTCATGGTCAGATCTAACTGGAGACGTTCTAACCATGTAGTTGACACACATAACTTTGCCAAATTAATTTAAAACCACACAAAAAAAAAATGTATAAACAGTGTCATAATCCAGAGCCTAGAGCCCCTGCTCTAATTCCTCACACGTGAACATGCTCCTACGTGCTACAACTTTAATCTCGGGTTGTCAGGGACGACTTGATGCTCGAGGGAGTGCCTTAAATTGTTGGTACACATCTCATCACCTGCTACATCAACCCAATTTGACTACCTTGTGTGTCCAGAAAACAAACAAGCATGACGAATTCAGCCGGTAACTGAGTGATACGTTAGTCTACTTTCCTTAGTGCAAGATCTCCAAAAGCATGTTGGTTCTTGTCTTACACTAGCCTGTCCTGAGGCATCCACATTACATATTGTTGTGGTATGACACCATCTTGCACTACTACACTGTCGCTTTACAATAGTAGGATATATGTAGCCATTCTTTCACTCATGTCGACTCAATGCCAATAATCTTACTATTCTCTGCAAAGATAGAAAAGTAGACCTCGAGACATGAAATACTAGAACACAATAAACCTATAACCTAACTCCATTCTTAGTCCGTATAGATCGACAAAGTCGATGTCTTAAACTCACGTTTTTTTCCCGTCAGGTTCACAAATCATGGTGGTCAAGGGCGGATGCACACTATCTTGAAATTGAAATTTTACCCTTATTTTGTTTAGATTTTTCAGTTCACTTCTACAAAAATTTCACTCTAGCCTCCACTCAACTCTATAAATTTTAGATTGTATACACATTTTGTTCAAGTGTTTTGATTTGGCCACTACTCTAACTAATTCCTAGATCCGCCGCTGATGGTGGTCGCTTTCACTCTCTCAGATGTCTTCTTTCCATCCCTCTCCAGTGTCAAGTTCTACATGCATCTTCTAGGAAAAGGAAAAGATACTAAGGCATGTGATGCTCTAATTAGTCCATCACATCAGTAACTCATAGAACTATCTTAACAATCCAATTGTGATAAACTGTATTAATCATGTCTCTAATCATAAACTAGATTGAATAGGGCAAAACCAATGAACTGCTACTACGTGGTGATGATAAATCTCAACAACCAGTACGATCCAGCCAATAAGTACACTCAACTTACATATGCCAGTCAAAGACCCAACAAGCTCTAGGAGCTTCGACGAATTTTTATCTAACACAGTACAAACCCTTATCTTGAAAAACAAATCAATCAAGAGTCAACACGCGTCCACCACTACTGAATCATGTAGTGGGCAACCATGTTAAAATCCCACAGATTTGAATCTTGATATGCGGAAGGGTGGTGGGGAATCGGGTGTACTTTGTTTTTATGTACCTTATTGGGGAACTCGAGTACATCTAAACTGATCATGAGTCATGAAGAAACAGAAACAGGAATTGAGAAAGGGGGTGTTAAAGTGGGGATAAAAAAGAAAGGCTACTTTGTGGAGAAAACATAGCGAGGATAATAAAGAGAGATATATCATAACAGCATAGAATCAAATCACAACCCTACCAAAGGAGACACTAGAAAGAACTCAGAAGTGGTTGTTGAAGTACCTTTCAAAAAAAGCTTATGTTGATGAAGGTGGGCAACTGCAACCCAGGTCATTGGCTCTTTCTTACAAGTTGAGAGGAGACCTGTCAATTGGATGGAGCAGATTTGTACTATGATTGTTAAGAACGAAGTATCATGCAATGAATGAAACAATTGCACGTGATGATGCGTCTACATGCCAAAAAAATCTATATGAAGCAGATGGAAGCAAATTCAACCGACATCCGAAGCAATTAGATGAAATAATTCTAACCAGTAACCACCATGCTAGAAGAAGCACATTGGTGGTTCCTGATGCTTGAAATTCCGGAGGCTTCTAACAATGTGTCGTCGGTACATCTCTGCAATAATCACAAAGTGACAAATCCATTTCAAACATCACAAAGAACATTCGCGCACAGCACTACTGGTGTTACAAGTGTCCAGCCTGAGGGCACCACTCTTCTTGTTAGAGGGACCAAATGAAGGATTCTCGTAGCATTAGCTACCAATAAAGTGAAGAGACTACCAAATATTGTTCTAGCGACACGACTAATCCAAGGTGGGCAACTGCAACCCCAGGCCATTGGCTCTTGCTTACCAAGTTGAAAGGAGACCTATCAATGAGGTGGACTGGACTGGACTTTTTTTTTTTTTTTGAGAACCGGTGGACTTGACTGTTAAGAACAAGTATATGCAATGAATTGAATAATTGTGCATGAAATATCTACACGTAAAGAAAATATCCAGAATAGGATCTGTATGAACCAAAAAAGAACCAACAAGAAGAAATTAGATTGAAGTAATTCTAACCACTATGCACAAGGAACTACATTGCTTCGTGTTGCTTGAAATCCCAAACATCATCATACGGTAATCCGACAATTGCAATCCACTTCAAACGTAACAAAGAATGTTCAGGCAGAGTTGACTGCACCACTCTTCTTTTAGCATTAGTTACCGATAAGGTGAAGAGACTACCATATGTTGTTCTAGCAAAACAACTAACCAAACACATGACAGAAATAAATGAACTATAGAAATTACAGGAAAAAGGAAATGCAATGTCATCCAAATTATGAAGTCAATTTGAGGCTTTGAGCCCTTTTGACCTTCACCAATTCCAAACTGTTGAGCGACAGAAAACCTACTTCAGAATTTAATTTGAATTCCTTATATAACCATTGGAAAATGAACAAGGTAGCGTAGCACCAGTTAGCACTAACTGAATCTTAAACTCGATATGAACCCCATCTCTACAGAAAAATTAACAGATCAGTCCCTACAAGACCCAGTCACATAGTAGGTTTTGTAAGATGGCATATGACTGCCAGGAACTTAACCTATCAGACCAATAAATATATCAAATGATGGCACAAAGAGAGAAAAGAGAAGCGAACAAAAAAAAAGTGAAATAAAGAGCATTAAAATACAATTTCATATTTCCACTATCCTTTTGCCAATTTCCTTAGCTCAAATAAACATCACGTCCGGTCACATCCACAAGTCCCTCCAGTGAATTCGAGATTCGTCCAAATATCATGACACATGCATGCTCCTTTGTGGCTATTTGGTGTTGGTTGCGCACACGTTCGGACAAAACACTGTTACAGACAGCAGAGGAGCACCTTTCAGAAAATGAGGAAACAAGATCACATTCTAGAAAAATGCATTTATTTAGTATCCGAACATCTCAAACACAACATGCTCTAAAAGCCACCTCATGTTCCCAATCCCCTTTTCAAGATTAAATGTTCAATCCGGTTCGTTATGTTAGAGAGGTCTCAAGAGCAAAGATCATAGCGAGATAAAGAAGTCACTTCAAGAACGCAAAGGAAAAAAGACAAGATAATAAGAGACTTGGGATAACTGGCTGTTTCATACCAAGTCTTCCATTAAGGTCTTTTAGTCCATAATTTGTCAATCTTACAATGCTTTCTCAAGGTTGTATTGTATCTCGTGGAGTATTCAAATACACAACTCATGTATTTTGGAGGGTGCCTTTTCTCTCTTTAACTTCGCTTTCAGACCAGTTGGTAACAAAATGGCTCAAGCCATGTACAAATTTCCAAGAGCATGTTCATTACTGGGGATATCATATGCATTGGGTCTGTAAATGGAAGATGTGTTAGCGAGATAGACACAAAAGTGTCGTTCAACTATCACATATGCGCCCTAAGGGCACCTCATCAAAGTGCACATACACCAGGTCAAAAACAGGCTCAGTTCTATGGGAAATCCATAAATTTGAAATAAAAAACACCAGAGGATCGGAAGATACATTTAGCATACCAAGTAAAAAGCAATTCAACCTTTATCCAGTTTGGCTAAGAAACTACTAGGAAACCAGACGCATGCCATTGCAGAAAATGCATTGATTTCTTAAGACACTTCTGCACTGCAGAAAGGAGAGTTTAGATCCGGCAAGTTATCTAGGAGACAATAAAATCCAAATACTCAAGGCTAGTTCAATCAAGTACCAGTCTAGGACTCAATTTTTTAACTCATTCGTTCAAATGACAAAAATGTGCAAGCTGTAGTTACGTTCTTTAGCACAATATTTTGAGTCTTGCGTGTATTCTTTCACATCAAAATCATCGTTAAAGTTGAAGTGTATTCATACCCACATCAAATATAACGACTTTTACTTCTCATATATCAGGAATCTTGATAAATTGATGAGAAGGCTGTTAAATGACAGTAATCATAGTTCTTGGGTGAAGGTGTAGAAATTTGAATCGCTGAAAAGGCAACCAACAAATTGTACAGGAACGAGAAACATAACATGGGAAGATAGAAGGTCTTGTTCTCAATCAAATTGAATTTGTATAACCAGAAAATTTCAACTGGGTCATAAGAGACAGGTGAGGGGAAGAAGATCTGATGTACCTTGGTATCTGAAGACCATTCACTCACTCAAATTGCACCTGCGAAGGTACGGGTGATCATACTTGATATACTTGGTCCAATAAGGACGATACTTTGTCATTGCCAATTCTAGCCATGGCTTCATATTTCCATTATAGTGTATAACAGCTGCATTCTCAATTTCTGAACGATCAATGCTTGGATTATACCCCAGACCAAGTACGTGCCACGACTTATCAAGAGGATGTGTCATGCGATAGAATGTCATCAACCCTGGAGGCAAAGTTCCAAGCTTCCAGAGGTTCCGCTCTTCATTCTAGTACCACAAAGACAGACATGAAATAAGTACAAAAGCTCAACTTAAACAAATGCATATCTTCGGCAAGAGTATACACAGGACTCAAAATAAAAACCCAAATCTTCAAAAACACAACCTATGCACTATGGAGGAACAACACATTCAAGTCTTATCCTCATTTTCATATCACTGTCACGTGCCAAGAACAGAACACAGGAAATCTACTGTTCTAATATCCCTCTATCCTGCAAAGGTTGTCCATTTTCGGAACACCAAAATTTTAAGGAGACATCCAGTTAATGCACCACAATTCAAACTTCAGCATGTTATTTCCATAACTATTCTCTCTTTTTCATGTTCCAAGACTAATTTTGTTCTATATTTTTGGGTAATGATGGTTCCATGATATTTCAAACCTTTAAACATAATTCTCTCTCAAAAAAAAACCCTTAAAAAAGAAAGTGGGCAACCTTTTTGGGAAATCCCAAATAGGAAAAATGGACAACCTTTGCGGGACAGGGGTAGTAGCAAGTAACAACTGCCTATTGTGAGTCCCAAGAGACGCTATTCAACTGTTCCCCAGGAAATAACAAACTAGACAATGCAAGTGAAAGATATATAATTGCATAATGCACATATTAAGAGTTTCTACAGAGAAAAACTAAAATGCATGGCTTAACGGAGGAAAGAGGAACGGGACTGACCATATTCTGCCACTTGTGATATATGCCGGTAATATCTTTCTTTTTCCACTCCTTAAGATCGAAAATATTCATCCCATATGCCCACCCACAGGCATTTGGATCAAAGTTTCTTGAGATGTTAGGATTTGAAAAGTTAAGATACTTGTCAAAACGATGAAAGCTCTCACCGCAGGTTTCCACTGCACCATTCACATTTCCTTTAAGATCAACCGACCACAGACCTGCCAAGTCCTTTTGCACTACTATGTCATCATCGAGAAATAGGATCTTATCCAGCTTGGGATAAACCTGAGGCAGATAAAATCTGAGATGGTTGAGCATTGAGAGGTACTTTGGGTTCCTATACTTCAGATTAGCAGAGCCAGCAGTAGTGGTATGATCAGGCTTGAAATAGTATGCCTTCATGGCCGCAGACTCTAGCTGCTTAAGAACTGGACAATAGGATGCATTAAGCCACTTAAACTCATCAACATTTTCAACATGGATGGTGGCTTTGCCTGGAGGGTTCAGCAGAAACCACATAGTCATGGCTCCAAAGTTCAGTTTATCAGAAACAAGATGGAAAACATGCTTTTCCGGTTCCTGTAACACAATTAAAAAGACAACATCAGATGAGCAAGTAAAGATGATTAAATTAGTTGGCATCGAACACCAAATTGGAGCCGAGGTCAATATTTCTTCGCTATTGAGAATACATCCTAAAAATAAATTTCTTACGGAAAGTCAACATGCAGACAAACTAAATTACTGCAACATTTTTCAAGTGTATTTTTCTTTGAAATCAATTGCTTAAAGTATTAGATCAATCCATATTGAATGTAATTTAAATCACAGTGGTCACCAATAAATATCTCATCTCAAAAAGCTCTCACGTAAGACAATTTCACAAAAGTCATAATGATGCTTAAAGTAGCTCAAAATTCTGAAGAGACATTTTATAGATGTAACCTACCTTGGCATTCATAATGGTTGAGTTCACAACAACAGATGCAGCCAAGACATTATCAGAGAAGAGTGCATAATGGTACAACTTTGGATTTTCCAGATTCTCACTTTTGGGGAACTTTCTTTTCTCAAGTGGAAGCAGATGGTAATCTATGGTTAAGCGCATGGATAAGCAGTGTATCCCATTTGGAATGGTCTTAGCCGCTAACTGGCTAAGGAAAGTGCTCTGCTTCTTCAAGCTCCTAACTTGTTCATCCGCTGTTTGAAGCATCGCTCTCAACTTCCCAGTGACCAGCTTGCAATCAAACAGTTGCTCCCTAGCTTTTGAGAGCAATTGGCCCATGGCTTTGATTTTTTCTGGTGCACTGTAGAATTTTTTTGTGAGAAGAAGTACCAGACCAACTAATATGTAGAACAGGATGACGAGTAAAGGATGGACAATTCTATCAATACATTACCTTCGAGGTAGATCTGAATCCGTACCAGCCTCTCCTAAAGCACGCTGACTTTCTTTGAGCCGATTCTGGAGTTCTTGAGCAAACTGCCGCTTGTTTTTCATATTTGCAATGCTTATGTAGACCCTGGCCATGATAATTTGGTCTCGTAGTAAGCGAACCGTTGAATCAGAATTCTCATTCTCATTTTCTTTTCTCCAAATGCTGTATTTTCCTAGAACTGCTGAGTCAACTGATTTGGAACGTTCAATTGCCGCATTTTCAAGCTTAATAATTACTTCATCATCTTGTTTTACCAAGTCAGAAGCACGCTTCTCCCTTCTTTTTTCTATCAGTTGCTACACAAAATTAAATACACAATAAAAACTCACATGACAAAAAGAAAAATAAGGAAGAACATAGATCAAAGATAAAAAATGATTCCTACCCTTCTGGCATGTTTTGAAGGTGTATCAACAGAGCCAAAACGATCATCTGCAAAAACAAGTAGTTACATGAAACTTACCTTAGGTTATCAAGCTCGTAATTTACAGTAATGTTAACTGTCTACGAGATGAAAACCTGATAAATCATCATGTTTGTCACTAGGGACATCTTGCTTGATGTTTGCAGCTACTTGGCTCTTTAAGAAAGAATCAAACAATATAGTAATGTCAAATTCGGAAAACAATAGCTCTGAACTGGAAAAATGAGCATGTGATATAAAGACAGTCACCCTGACCTCACTCGAAGTAGATTTGTTCTCATCAGCTGATTCTAGCTCGATACCTCTCCAAGAAGCAGACAAATTGTTTTTCCTGAAAGAATCAAGGCTCAATGGCCCTTCTTCATTTATGTTTGACGTGATGACATCAATCACCTAAGAGAACATTCTAATAAGTATCCCCATAAATGCCCTAAAATAAAAAGTAACGCTAAAGATACCCATAAAATCTAAAACTGGATAGACCACTAACCACACTAAAAGCAATTTAGACATACCTCCTTTGAGAAGAGGGACTTAACATGTTGTAAAGCAACTCTTTCTCTCCAATCCCTGTCCTGCGCAACCAATGATTTCTTCAGCTCCATATTGTAAGTGTGTGCGAGTGTGTGCATAAACAGATATATGTAGAGACAGGAAAAGGTGTTACCTCTAGAGTAGATCTACTCGTACTATCACTCTCATCTGCAAAAGAAAATGTATCTGCTTAACGAAATGATAAATAATGCCACGGTGAAAGCACAAACGCAACGCGTCAACAAAAAGATAAAGCGACATGGCGTGGTCAAAGTTTACTTGAGTGATAATTTCATATTAACAAGACAAATTACAATGCAGGGTAGTCATACAACAGTTTCCTAGGACATACAGTTACATTACTAATTTCCTAGGACATACAGTTACATTACTCAATTATGCAAGGATAGGTTATAAACAAATAGGCCATCTTAACATGCAACCCCAACTTAACGCCCGAACCTCTCAATAATCAGCCAATACACAGATAGGTAATGTTCCCTTGAACAAAATCAAGTTTAGGTAATGGAGACACCACATACTAACCCTTATGGCTGAACACTTTGGTGGAAACTACACACGCGAAAGGATGACATCATTAGCTTTAATCTCACAATCATGCATATTGAAAATTAAAGCAAACCAAGTATCTGCTTTACATGAGTACATGGAAGTAAGCAATCTCCTTCCAGTACCAAGTTATTCAGATGAAACATACTTCACGGTAGCCATGTAAAAGAGTATTGTGCGCTTAGGTACACTTTTACAGGTTATATAAGCAGAATCTAAGCTAGTTTTATATTGAATGTTGAAAACAGTTAAGTCGGATATTATACTTTGGATATTATGATCTTCCTTTTCTTAAATTCTGTGTGCTCATACTTCTTCCTAGCCTTAATGAAAATGACATTTTCCTCTCCTAAGGTATAAATTAATAAAATAGGAGAACTGAAAAGGATCATTTCGATCACAATATTATTCTTAACCATTTTAGATAAACATGGTTGGAATAGTTGATGCAGATTGCAATTCAAGTCAATATGACACATGTACCTCCAATGTACAAATCCTGACTTATCAGGTTGTGTGGCATTGTATTGTATGGATGTAGAAAATAAGCAATCGGGTCCACCGCTAATAAAAGCTTTATTAGGTAGCTGAAATCCTTTTACTGAAGATAATCTCAATAGGCTCTCTCTACAATTCTTCTTCCTCTCTCCACTAGTCCACTCTCTCTCTCTCTCTCTGCACGATTTCCTGGATGATGGATCTTCACTATTGAGTGATCGATGATCGATCCAACAATGACGTTCGGCAAAGCGGTCCATGAAAAAAATCAACGATTGAACCCAAATGCCAAATGCGACGACGATGGATTTCGTTGATCCTTCTTCTTTAATCCCGCCATGATGTGTTTTTGTATGGAGAGAATGCTGACATCTCCGTTGTGGATCGCTAGCAACGGCGATTGGGAATGTGCAATTTGGAGATTGCAAACCCTGGTCTAACCAATAAAATCTCTACCTAAGTTTGATGAATGTAGTCTAACCAGTAATATGTGTATTATTTGATCATGTTTATACATTGTAACAGATTAACAAGAATGACGCCACTTAATGCTGCAAATTAAGGCAGCCCGAAAAGCAGTTTCTCGTAAAAGCAAAACCAAGGGCACCAGCTCACGGCTAGGCAGAAAGGAAAGTGACATATATCTTACAGTGATGTGTGACACGAAGCTGATGTAGTATTCCATACAATAGCAGACAATGCCGATTTTACTGTACTATAACAGACTATGCAAAGTTTACCTTCAAAAATGACAACATAGAATCCAGATTCCATAGCATCTAATTCTGATGTTCCCACACAAAAGAAGGCTTCAAGTTCTGCTGAGCATCCAACGATGCGGAAATATGAGTAGCAGGAACAATGAACTGCTTCCAGACCTCAACCTTAAGCCCTAACACTAACTGATGGCAAGTCATTCAGTATAAGTTTCCCATGATGTGAGTTAATCCTACCAAGTCTAAATAAATCTTACCAACACTAAACAATAGACAGCCCCATTTATATTTCCTAGTTTATTTATTACCACGATGACAAGCATGAACAATCTCCCCCAAGATTCGACTGAGCGAATTGTTCGTCAGCACCAACTCCATTCCCAAACTCTCGAATATAACCAGACCCACATACCTGCATTAAGCATTCTTAAACACTAGGAAGTCACCTCCCCAAATATCGATTTTCTATTATGACTAATATTTCCAAACACTGGCACCTCATCAACTAATTAAAGTGAGCTACAATTATTCCTACTTATAAGAAAATTACCCATTCTGGTCCTGCATCAATGCAGGTGCATAGGAGGCACACAACATAATCTTTGTACTGATCCAAGCGTTGTTCGAACAAAATCACAATACACTTTTGAGGTTGTGATAGTGCAACGACATGAAAGCAAAATGACATTCATAGCTTCTTTGGGTAGAGCATCAATCTCTTCCAAGCACATTCGATCTCCTAGGTCCTCATCTCTCTTCATATATTTGATCTTATGCATCTAAATGTAATCCTAAGTAACTCTCTCTCCTGAAAGCAAGCAAAACCAACTCAATGAAGCTAATGAAATCCTACGTAACTCTCAGCTGAAAGCAAGCAAAACTAACTCAGAGAAGCTAGTTCTATAATATAGCACCAGGCATATAAAGTAGAGAACAAGAATCACCAGACACCAAAAAAAGTTGGGGGAGGATGAGCTAGTATATACGACTTAAATCCGTGTCAAGTATCCATGTATAGAGCCACATATAGATTCCCTATTGACAACTAAACCAATCTACCAACCCTAAAAAATCAGTCCCTGTCGAAAAATCGCATAGCTATTCAGCAAGTAAAATCTAAATAACATGAATCCATTCTAACAGTAGGGCAAAAGCTCCTAGAAAAATTGCAGGAACAACAACAGTGCAACTAATATCGCCTTCAATCCTCTTCGGAATTCACATATCAGCAATCAAGTAACTAGTAGCATGATCTGGAATCGTTTCGACAGAAAAAACAAATTGCGGAAATCAAACAATAAAGCATCATAAAGTAGACTGACGGACCTATCGGAGACGAAGTATACAGTCCCCGTCCGACGAAGAAAACCATCGGCGCGAGGAGCAAACACAAGACTACGAGCACAACCGGAAACCGAGATCCGTCGCCGTCTCTGCCGATCCTCGGAGTTCCGGCACCGTAAACTCCCCTCCTCGTAGCCATCGCCTCTCAGAAACCTGCAAAATCTCGCCGGAGAGATACGAAAAGTATGAAGGAACGAACTAGATACAGAACAAAATTGAAGAGAAGAGAGAAGGAAACAAAGGCGATTACAAGGAGAACAAATATCAGAAAAGGAAACAAACAGTCCAGATTCGGCGTCGGTGGGAGGCGTTTGCTAGTAGAAATCCATGAGCCGTGAGAGTGAAAGCGTTTGCAGAGATCGATGGTGCAATGTGAGATTTGCAGTGCCCTAGGTTGAAACAGTGAAGAAGAAGAAGAAGAAGAAGAGGGGAGATCTGGATTTTCTGGAATTTCGGGCTTCAAACACTCCTTCTCCGTTTCTCTATCCTACTCTGCTCCTCCTTTCATAATTTTCAGACGCAAAAGTCTATTTAGCCCCTTGAATGCTTGAACACTCTGGGTTCCTATTAGGATAAAAGACACTTTCACCCTCCTCCCTCAAGTTTGTCTGAAGGAAGCTTTCACCCCTTCTAGTTTAGAAATTGACACTTTCAACCCTTCTGTGTGTCAAAACTTATACCCCCATAAGTGTTTCGTCGACTCGTTGTGACGCCGTTAGTCTAGGAGTTGGCGTTTTGGGACATATTATTCATCCATGTCACGCAAATGTCTACATTGTTATATCATATCCTGCATTGGCGCCTTTTAAGTTTGACATATGGTATGTAGTATAACTTCTTGATTACTACTAGCACCTCCAAGGCTTAAGCATCTTTACTTGTTGGAACGTATAGAAAAGTTGTCGGGAGAGTAATCCGCTCGGGTCGTTATAAATGGTATTAGAGTTGATCTTGGTTTCGCAAGGACTTCGTGGCAGTGCGCCACCAACCATGGGGATACGTGAGTAGGCACACTCGAAGAGGAGGTCAAGTATATAAGTTGGTCTGTCCCACATTGAAGACTTGTGAGTTTGACATATGGTATATAGTACACCTTATTGATTACTACTAGCACATTCAAGGCTTAATCATCTTTATTCGGTTATACGGATAGAGAAGTTGTTGGGAAAGTAATCCGCTCGGGTTGTTACATATATGTCCTTGGATAACCGCCATACTTTTCATAATTTGGGGGAAAATATGTCACAAAAAATTATGTTTAATGACAGGTTCTAGCTCCAAGCTAACAACGTCACGGGAAGAGATGTAAATTTTCAAAAATCTTGCACAGTGAAGGTGTGAGAGTGTCATTTTCCAAACTGGAAGGGTGAAAGTGTCATTGAGTCAAACTAAAGGTGGTTAAAGTGTCTTTCACCCTTCTAATTAACTTGAAACTTAGGTTCATCATAAATACAGCAATGTGTGTTATTTAGGTGACGCACGATTGTTAAATGATAAAATTAATATGGCATGAGTTCCTTGTGTTAGTTAGTTGAGACACACTTGAGAGCAACGAATAAAAGAGGCATGTCATTAGTGGAAATTAACTCATTACAAGCCTTTAATGGCACATTTAGTTGTAAGTACTACTTTCTAACATAAATAGTCATGCCTATATAAGTGGATTAGTTACACTGGATGATTTGTAGAACTAACAAAACCAAAGACTAATCTATTGTAGTCCAATCCGGCTAATTAAATTTAGTCCAGTTCAATCCCGTCAATGCAAATGGATGCTAGCTCAATGGCAGAGCACTTGAAGCCCCTACATGATGTCTCGAGTTCGAACCCAACTAGACGTAGGATTTGATGTAATTCTCAAAATAAGAGTCTGAAAAGTTGAACATGTCATAAGCAGCGGGTGATGTTCATTGGAACAAAGGTAACAAAACAATAATTGAGAAAACCAATTAAAATGTGTTGGTAAATTGCTTCTATGCAAAACGAACAAATTGGTTCGAATTAGATTGTGTTGACACAGTAGATAGTGACGGTGATGGCAATGATGGTCTCCATGGCCGATTGATACACTCGGAGTGCTAACATGTCCCAAAGAATTAGCTTGAGAATGTAACTGCCCATTAACTTAAGGAAGTACACAGAGAAGGCATAAGTGACAATAGGGACACGGATGGAGTTTGAGTGAAGATCGCAAGTATATATGTGTCATAACTAAAGTTGTATATTCGGTTAACCGAAACCGGAACTGAACCGGTTCTGTGTTAACCGGCCGATTCTCGGTTCGGTTAACCGGTATTTGTAACTATTTGATTTCGTTTAATCGGAACTGGACTTTTTCAAATACCTAGGACCGAACCGGGACCGTAGGACCGGAACCGGTTCACTTATTCGGTCCGGTTCTCGGTACTTGCCGGTTCTAGGCAATTCTTTTCTTTTTATATCTATTTTGCTTGTCCCTGAATTTTTTTACTTTCTTGTTTGCTTTCATGATACTAAACACATAAAATTAGCCAAGTAATCCTATCAAAGAAGAGAAACTTGTATTATTAATCATAAATATAAAATGTTAGAAGAAATTATATCACTATAGTGTAAATACATCCCAATTAGGTTGACACCCACTCAACTATCTGTCATTTGCATTTTTTCTAACTTACATTGTCTATTAACATTTTTCTTTTTTTTTTTTTGAGAAATACACTGTCTGTTAACATCGTCTATTAACTTATTGAAAAGAACAACAATAATTGTATTGATTGTTCGTCTCATCGTCTAGGCTCCTTCATTTTCCGATTCGTCCTCGCATAATTCTAAGTTTTGGAATAATTCGTCCACTGCGACGTCCAAAGGGAGAACATCTTGTATATGTTTTTGGGCATCGCTCCAATCCTTTGCGCATATGAGAAACTTCAACATCTCTGAAGTGAGAAACGCCATTTTCTCCGACAACACTCTTTTACCTACACTAAAGGTTGTTTTTGAAGGCGTTGTAGAAACTGGCGGGGTTACTACATCACGTGCCATAATCGAAAAACAATAGGATATGTTGATTCTTGTTGCTTCCACCAAGCGAGTACGTCTAGGTTTTTTAGTTCTTCCTCGGATAGTTGTGTCAAAAAATTAGTGTTAAGGAACAACATTAATTTTGAAACTCCGATTCCGATGGTGGTGGATTGTCTACTCTTATATAAGAAATCAAGTTTTGCCTTACCCTTACCATACCCAGCGACATATTTTTCAAACATAAAATTAAGACTTGTTTTAACACTCTCAATAGATGGTGTAATACTATGACTCGTGTTATCGTTAATTTGATCTAGCATAAATTCCATTGTCTCAACCTTAGCCTTGGATAAAAAAATACTACCGAAACAAAATTCCATAAGCATGTCTTCAAAATATTTGAGAATTTTTTCTTCCATATGCGCAATTGCTTTTGCCTACAACGATATTATCCCTAGCATTTTTAAAAGCTTCACTAATAAGAACTAGTTGTGGAATAACATGGAAAAGTTGTTGGATAATAAACACCCGATGCAAATTTGTTGGCGGTATAAAATGGTTCAATAAAATTTCTCAAGGCCTCCTCAACTCTCCAATCAAAACTAGTTACGGAAATTGCCGGCAAGTTATAGTCATTCACAAACCGTGAGATAAGTTGCTCGTACCCAATATCACTATGTAACATCAAGTACGTTGAATACCATCTTGTTCTACAATCAATTGTAAACTTCCTTCTTCTCATCTTGCTTTCAGAACAGATATCCAAAAATCGCTTTGTTTGTTGGGGTGAAGACGTAATAAAGTGAATAGCTTCGCGAATAGGGCTTACATGTTCTCTTCGTGCTTTTAAATCATCTTGTACAATTAAATTAATAATGTGACATACGCATAGGATGTGTCCAAGACTCTCACCAAAGGGTGTTGAGAACATTGTTTGAATATGAGAAATCAAACTATCATTTAAAGCCCCACTCATTAAAAATATCCACAATAGTATCTCCCATGTTTAAGCCATTGTGAGGATGTGGAACTTGTCGAAAACCAATTACGCGTTTTTGTAAAATCCAATTCGGTCAATGTAATGTGCGGTGACACAAATATATCATTTTTCGTCTCTACCTGTCCACATATCGGATGTGCAAGCAATTGTAAAACTAGAGTTTCCAAAACTTTGAATAATTTCCGCTTTCCTCTCATTGTATAAATCATATATATCGTTCGTAGCAGTATTTTTACCAATTCGCTTATGAGTGGGACAAAAAGCAGTATTAATCATTTTTATAAAATCAGGATCGTCGGCCATACTGATATGTATGTAATGGGCTATTGCCTTTTGTGCCGTTGCCGAATCATACATAAAAGGAACTAAATTACCTTGAGCGCTATATTAAATTTGGGTTTGGACAAACTCGGTACCTTCGGGTTGTGTTTCTAACAAAAGTTGGTGTGCGGTTTGTAAATGCTTCTTAATTGACCATAATCCACCGATTTTATGAAGTGGAATTTTGTTTATAAAGACTACACACGACTTTAAATTTGGGTGTACCATCATCGTCTAAGTCATCTTCTATTTTTTCCATAAAATTCCAAAGGGACTTTTTTGTTTGCCTTTACGAGTTCTTTTATTTGTTCCTAGAGTCGGGTCATTTTCTTCTCCATCAAAATACAAACCGGCGCCTACACCCATTACTTCTCGACGTTACTAAGATCAATTTCTATATTGCGAGTTGAAGCCATTTTTTCTTAAAAATATTGGATTAAAAATTAAAATTAACTATAGCAAACAGCTAAAAAGTACAAGAAATAAAACAAGTAAAATGCTCAACAAAAATTAGAACTTACAAACTCCAAGAGCAATTCTTGAAGGAGGAATGAGTAGGATAAAGGAGTTTGATGTATTGTTTGATCGTTGCTTCACAATTGAGGAGGAATGAGAGAAATTTGCCGTTGAGAACCAAGAAAGTATGAGAAATTGAGAGAATTTGAGAGTGAGTAAATTATTGTGTGAGGAAGTATAAGAAAATTGGAGAGCGTTTGATGATTTTTAGTGAAGAATTATGCGAGAATTTAGAGAGTGTTTGATGAGTTTGAGTGTGGAAAAATGAGGGTGGTGTATTGGGTATTTATAGATGTGTGTGTGTGTGGTGGGGGGGGGGGGGGGGGGGGGGGGGGGGGGGATTGAACCGTGATGTGACACTGCATTCAAATATTCGGGTTAACCGCCGGTTACGGTTCTAGTTCGGTTAGCCAAAACCAGGGATTGAACCGAGACCAAATTTAATCGGGTCCGGCTCGGCTTCTGTTACAGAATGTCAGTTCGATTTTTCGGCTATGGTTTCGTCAGTTATTCAGTGCGGTTTTATTCAAAAACCGACAGTTAAACTGAATCGACTGCGGCTCTAATCATAACTAAGACGGTGAATGTGAAATCTACCCTTGTTTATCCTATGAATTCATATCCCGTCACCCGCACCTGATGCAAGTGGTGGGTAATTTATTTTGGCTCAATCATCGTGTTAGAGCACTACAAGCACACAAATATGATGACATGATAGTTTGAAGCGACTAAAATGCTAGGAGGATAATGAAATCACTTGACAATTGAACACATAAATCATTAGTAGTTGGTAGTCTGGCTCAAGTTTCAAAAGGGAGGTTGGTTCAATTTCGATGTAACTCACATATTTCTCACACCTGAGCTCACATTTTAAAGTGGGATACACCACAATAAACCGACAATTTAGAGCAGGTAGAAAAGCAATTCCTACGAATGACAAGAGTTAAACAGGCCATACAGATCTGAATTGTTCGAACACAGTTTCCAGGAAAGCAAGAATCATGAGTGAAATGCACATGAAACATCAATTCGAGAAATCAGTTTTACCCAGGGGGCTAAAAAGGGAACATTCCCGAGTGATCAAGCATAGGCTACAAAAAACATAATGCTCAATATTGATTGCTAAACACACTGGCAGCTTTCTCAAAGAATTGCAACATCCAAATAATCTCCTATCTGCAAATATCACCATCAGAAGACGAGTTAGTTTAATAATACCAAACACCAATGATAAAGAGGAGAGACCATAAGCAGGTTACTGGAGATGATGTTGTACCTGGAAGCTTAGAGCTGCAAGTGTTTGGCTACCGCTGTCAGGTCGCCGCCCATTTGGATAAGAAAAGGTTCTCCCCACCTACATAAAATTCACAACATCATGGCAACAGTAAGGCTCTGTTTGGTTCGCAGTAGAATGTTTTACAAAGGAAAATATTCTACACGTAAAATATTGTGTGAAAAAGTTTTCTCTGCAATTGTTTTATCGTGTTTGGTTGACACTTGCTAAAACAGTGGGCCATGACGGCAGCGGCGGTGATCGGTGGCGGTGATGGGTCGTGGTGGAGGTAGGTGGTAGTGGTGGTTATTAGCAGAGGTGCATTTCGGTTCGGTTTAACCGACAGTTCCGGTTAAAACCGAACCGGTGTGACCGGTCGGGAGGAACCGGTAGCCGTACCGAGATGGGTAGGACCGAAACCGTACCCGGACCCGGCATTTAACGGGTACGGTTCGGTTGGGCATATTTCGGAACCGGAACCGGGCCAGAACCGGAACCGGGTTGGAACCGGACCCGGAACGTTGTGATAGGTCACATCAAGGGTCAGAGCCTGTTTACGGTATAGGACCGAACCGGAACCGGTAAACAGAACCGAACAGAACCGAACCGAAGTACCGGTTCCGGTTAACCGGTCCCGCTCAGGTTCTATGTAAATCAAAAACCCCGGTTTCGGTTCAACCGAACCGATGTACTCATCCTATCGGTTAAACCGAACCGGAACCGATGGAACCGTTACAGTTAGGTTCGGGTCCGGTTTCGGTTAACCGAACATGCACCTCTAGTTATTGGTGGTGGAGGTGTTAGTATGAGTTGTTGTTGTGCTCCTTCACTCTAAGGAAAATCGCTTACGGATTTGAAATGTGAATCATTTTACATCATTTGAGGGAAAACATTTTACAGGAAAATATCTTACCTCCAACCAAACAGCACCAAAACACCAAAACAAGGGAAAACATTTTACAGGAATATGTTTTACCACCAACCAAACAGAGCCTAAGTTCTCACAGCATTATACTTATTATTGAACTAGTTGATCAAAAGGATGGTGAACGGCACTACACAATTACGGAACCAATATGTCTCTTAGGAAACATACACACACTTAACTGCAGATTACTAGGTCCTTGTTTGGCTAGGTATCCAATGTGGGTATGCGTACATGTTGGAAGAAAGGATTAGGAAGAGGGTAAGCATCCCAGTGAGGATAGTTATCACCCTGTCATGATATATTGGAGAAGAAAAGGTACCACAGAAGGTTACTGCGTCCGAATATCAACAGATCCAAGTTTGTAAGAATCCATAGGCAATGAAGGGAGTACTCCACAATTTTATTAATTGAAGATTTATTTTGTAAACTCTCAGTGTGGGACTACTAAACAAGTATACAAACGACTAAGTGTGTAAAAATAATCTTCCAAGAGCTGGCACTGACGAAGAGATGTCGCCGTGATCCACACAACCAGGTGATTCATAAATAAAATGACTAAAAAGTATGGTCTTCGGAGCGTGAAAACCGGATATTTGTTGAATTATGTGAACAAGCAACCTCACTAGGACAACATTTTGAAATAAAATCATAGCTCTAACTTCTAACATTCAGTACAGATGTGCTACATGAAACAAGCAAGTAAACTTAATTCAATTTTAGTCCACCATGACATGCAAAAGGGGCATGAAGGACAAACAAAGAAAAACCCATTTCATAGAATTTCAAATCCATACACCATTTTACATGTTAACACAAAATGTGTTCATCTACAGCTTAATTACTAACATTTTCTTTTTAAGTTGGACTTGGACATGGACTAGTTTCTTTAAAGTGGGGTTGCGGTGAGGCTATTTTGAAAGTGGGGTCATTGGAATGTGACATTTCCACTAAACTGGGACTACAACCACAAACTAACATATATGTCTCACTGGATTCTAAACATTGAAGCAGGAGTGAGGCAATGTTTGAGCGTACCACCAAAAAAGGACTTCAGCCCAAAAATTTAAGCCATATATTCAAACACAACAGGGCATACATATATAAACACATTACCTCTTTAACCACGAATCGCCCGTTTTTATCAGGATATACGAATGCAAATGACAATGTAGCATCTCGCCTTCTTGCCTCTGGGGCCACCTCTTTCACCTGCATGGGACACAGAATCACTGTAAGACATGCCGACTTCAAAGCAACTTCTGCAGAAGAATATATGTATACAAGTACCAAGCTATTTGGAGAAGGCATCTTGACCAGATACGGAAAGAGGGTCATGTCAGAGCTCATCTTTAACAGTTCTTACATTGCTCCATCCTTTTAAATGAGAAATGGTACAAGTAAGCTGTTTGAGAACCTATCCGAGTCACTGAGTTCAATACTGACTATAAAGCCTAGCTGGCTCATCCAATTTGAGACTCTGAAGAAATTCATTGAGGCTTTTCCAAGAAACACAGATCCAAGCACTGATTATGCAACAGAACAATACTGATACATTGTGGTTTGCGTACAAATTTCACTGATGCTGATGCAAGATTTTATCGGCATTAAGAATTCCCATGTTTTTCAACATCGATTATTAATTTTCATCGATACTCAAGTATATCAAGGTCTGCATGAAAAATTCATTGAGGAGAAGATCTATCAAGGGCTTACATCAACTACAATAAAAATGTCAAATTTTTAATCTCATTTGCATACGCATTGCATGTTTCAAATTTACTAGTTATCATAGTCGGATAGTCAATGTCTCCAAAGTGAGGTTAATGATAAAATATCTTATACAGAAAACTCATCATCTAGCAGAGAAAATCCTTACACACAGTGACTTATAGGAACAATTAATTACAGATGAATTCGAGGACATGTGAAGGGTTTCTTTTGTGGCTGTTAATCCAACTGAAAATTTGAAGTGTGTTTATCCAAGACGAGATTGATTCCAAGCTCTCTTTAGTATAGTGTATTGAAATATTGTTCTTAGCGTCTAACTATATCAGCATAATTATAGATTGGTCAGTATGCTAAAGAATAAGGTCATGATGTTTAAATTTCTACGTCCAGACTTCGGATCACTTAAAGAGGCTTTTTCAAAACTGTAACATACAATCATCCCTCAGTACCTGAGTGGTTGAGGAAGGTAGTATTCTGACCGAGCTCAAGTACATAATGGTATTAGCTCTGATTTCTCCAGAGAAATTTGGTGATTTCAAATGTGACAACCTTTACAAGGAGAATCTCATTTAATAAGTTTAAGTAAAAATACATCACTGCTCCTTTCCAAATGTGACATCATTGTTACTAGGATTTAAAAAATCCACTTAACCCAAGAGGTCAAGCGAAGAGTGCAATTCTTACCAAAATTAATAATGTCCCAATAATTTTCACTACTTCAGCGTTTATTTGGGTGGCAACTACTAACATTTCAAGGTTTACATGGGTTCACTCCAAGATTTTCATAGTGGTTCTTTTAACAAGAATAAACTTTAATTCGGACTCCAGTTTCACTCATAGTTGACAAACTGAGATTCGGTAGGCAAATCGCAATTCACCTTCACTGAATCGTGAACCGAATCGTGAAACGCAAAGATACTTTTGCAATATTGTTAAGTAGCTAGAATAACATGTTCTCATTTTATGGAAAAGAATGATCAAATTATTACTCACGTCCCTAACTAGTGATTAAAATTTCCATACGATTAAAAGATAAGATAAGATAATGAAAATATAGGAAGGCAAGTGGAGCAAGGAGTACAAGATGTCAAGGAGAATGAAAATAATAGAAAGTTGTTAGCATTTGACTTAAGAAAAAAGTAGTAGTCATTTTAAAACTAACACATCTTGCTAAAAATACGATCCTTGAAGGCATAGCCGATCTCGATTCCATGTGAACACCAAACTCATAGAATCCCATGTATTCTACTAGTGGAATCCTACAATCACATACGATTTTATGATCCAAGCGAGACTCTGCAAATGACCTTTCGGATAGTTACTAAGAGGAGAATGAGCCCAAAGTTTATTGGGTTCTTGCTTATTCAGGTGCTATCAACCCAACCCGAGCTGTTTGAATGCAAAGTACCCACAGATTAAGAGTTTACATCATATATTAAGTAACATTCTATGAGAGACAAGGAGTAGCAATTGATTTAGTTAGTTTTTCTTCACGTTTAGATCATGCCCACATTCTGAATTATCACTATCAAAATTTTGATCAACTCATCTTTGACCAAACACGTCCTTTTGCTCCGTGGTTACACTTTCAGCCTCTCAAATTTGTCAAAATGAAATACGAGGTCCCAAGTAAATGAATTCACATGTTTCTTTCGTAGAAAATTGGTAACGGCAATGTTTGAGTGATTATGGCATTAAAATTTACTAACTCTTATAGAAGTGTAGAATCTTACGATTCACGATATGATTCTGAGATTCAGATCCAGCAGGACATGCCATGAATCTATATGTAGGATCTAGATTTTGAAAACTGCGGTAGGAAGTATTATTTCTTAGAATGAGCTCTAACTCAATTAGACATTTGGATGAGATGGTGGAATCGTACGAATCAGTCTCAATCGCAGCGGAATCGTCTCTTGAATCGGGATACAGATAAAATTTATTCATTAATTCACTATGGGATTCACGTCGTTTCATGGGAACCGAAACGTATGATACAGATTGCGAATCGTAAGATTCGGACAGCTATGGTTTCACTTCACAAACAAGAGCGTGGAGCATGGTTTTAAATAACGGTATCGGCCGACGTATCGGTTCCGGTCGCGGGTAACTGAATTGGTCCGTATCGCAGAAACTGTAACGGGAATCGGGAACCCAACGCGTGAATGTTAAATAATCGTCAAAAGATGCAAAAATATTTTTAAGAGAATGTTTTGTATATCTAATATATTTATAGTCATGTACTAGTTCTTTAGACCATGCCTAACTAGTTTTCAGACAACTAGACATTGTACACTTCATTATATAACAAATTAATTTAATGAGGATACAGCGTATTGGGTGTATCGCCAGGATATCGGTGCGCATCGGCCGTTACATGAGGATATCGGTGCGTATCGTCTGTGTCACTTGTGAATATGATTCACGTGAACCGTATCGGGTGTATCGGACTCCGCCACTACCTTTTCAGTTAAATATCGGCCGTAACGTAATGGTAACGGCCTTTATTTGAAACCCTGGCGTGGAGCCAAAAAAATCGCTTATAAGCCTCATATCCACCCACAATGAGAGTGAACTTGCTACATCATTGTGTTGTGCAAACTTGAGAAAGCTAAAATTCAAATATCAGAGTGTTGAATCTTCTCTCTTCATATATGAAGGGTTTGGAAGTATGGACACATTTCAATTAAATTGAACACACAGGCATCTTGCCCTAGGGACACCCAGACCCGCACAGTTAAAGAGAAAAGGCAAAGAATGGAAGAGCATAGAATCAAATTTCAATATACCAGATCAGTTAACTCGCGCAGAGTTGCGTCCTGCCACGTGTATATTTGGACCTCATCTTTTGGCTCCTTGCCTCTAACCGAAAAGTCAGCATCAGTATGATGACCTCCGCTCTGTAGACAATGCAAGGTGTGCTTTCATTTATCTTTTTTTTTTCTATTTCAACAGTTGCGATCAATTAAAATATGAAGATAACAACAGCTTGACAAAAAGTAGCTAGCACAGAACATTTCAACAGTTGCAATCAATTAAAATATAAAGATAACAACAGCTTGACAAAAAGTAGCTAGCACAGAACAATGTAACATACAGGAACTCATAATGGTGAAGACGAGCATGCACATATACAGTTCATAAGATTATAGTGACTGGAGTAGACTGATTGATTCTCCAGTTCTCAAGTCCAGAATGTCAAGCAACTATGAAGGTCCAAAACACTATAAAAGAGATCATGTAACTATGTGTCACTAAATAGATACCCTTCTTTCATTTAATTTTAAAAAAAAAATACTTGCATGCATTCCTTCCGTGACAGCAAAACATAGTTTAACAATTACGCAACAGTGATGCCCTTCTTTCATTTAATTAAAAAATTAAAGAAAAAAAGTTACTTGCATGCATTCTTTCCTTGATAGCAAACATAGGTTAACAATGATGCAACAGTCGTAGCAAAAAAGCTCATTGCCTAATCACGGCACTTCAGGCACCACAGACACCTTCCAATTTAATACACCGCCTATGGCACAAGGATGAGACTATCAGGAAAACTCTTAATCTGGTCCATTGCCTTGCTATAGAAGGCGGAGTTCATGAGAATGAAATGGTAAATTCCAGCTAAAACTCATGATGCATAAGAATCGTAATACAAGGGACATAAAATGTTCATAAGATAAACATACCTTTGTGAATACTCGAAGCAGCAAAGGACAAGTCTGCATATCAATAAACAAATAGCAATTCACGTCAATATGAGAAAAATTTAACAAACACTAAATAGTAAGAGCATCAGGGCTGCCCGTAGTGACACGGTCATAAAACTTAGTTCATCTGCCAGGTATGTAAGGAGAATTTACATGTAATTCATATGGAAAGATGTGAATGCAACCTAATCATCTATCATATACAGAATGCATTGACTTTGGTGGTTGGAAACCCAGAACAATTCTTCCATCTTCTGTAACTGATACTCTTGAACCAGCTCAAATTAACAGATTGTTCCCCATTCTCTATTTAAGAGAAAGTAATGAACTTATTTCAATCATTTCACATTGCAAGCTCAATCAAGCACTTTTTAGCGAGTCCTCCAATCAAAAAATCAAAACACTGGTCTTTATTTAAATAACAAATAATGTGACATTGCTATTTGTTTCTCATATGTGAAGCACAGAGCCTCTCTTGAAGAGGGACTAAATTAAATCTAAAAACTCTCTCATACCTCACAAATTGCTAGTGGTTCAGGAACTTTCAGTTAAAGATGTGGTACACTCCAGTTAAGTAGGGTGAAGATGACAATCTCAAGCTATCAACCTTGCTCCTATTCCCCAAATTGTTACCTTACACTCCAGCCTTGTTCAGTGCTCAGATTTGATATCATTCTTCATAAACTTTCCATTTAAAAACTTCCGCAGTCCAGATATCAACTCCCTCAGTCCCATTAAACTATCCAATTCTGAAACTCCTATAATTCAATTAACTATCCCCTATCTCTCTGTTCCCAAGACAATTAAAATAATCTTTTGCAGGACAAAAATGTCGATGTATGAAATTGTATACCTTTAGAATGTGTAAATGGAGACTCAATTGGAAAATAGTTCAAAAAGAAAATTTGACCATTTTTGTGGAATGGAGAGAGTATAAATCATTAAATACCACAACACCACCGTGTGAGCAACTTCGATATAGTGGTAACAGTATTATAAGTTTATCCAGTGCTCCTTTCTTTTCTCTTTATTAGAGGATTAAACTGCTAATTCAAGAGCATAAATGCATTTTTGAGGTCACATTATAGGTATACCGTCATTTTTCTTTAGATCACCCAATTTACCTACACTTCTAGTCACAAAATCAATATACCATAGCCACCATGCTTGTCCTAAGTCGAGATGAACAACTCACAAATTTCTAGTTTGTATCTTCCTTTAACACTCACTTTCGGAACTCCAAAACTCAAAAGTTACCAGATGATGGACACCACCAGGGATATATTACAGAAAATACCCAACTACTCTTGGCTGCACGGAATGAAGAATGCAATCCAAAATTCCAGATTTTGATTATATGTAACATACAAATCACTCTTCTGATATGTCTAGGAAAAATGCACTAGATACTCTATACTCCAAAGTCATTTTATATTACTCCATATTAACTTATACATAACACAGGATCACTTCATGCATCTGCAATGATGGTCGTTTTAATAAATTATAGTAGAAGTCAACTTTAGCTGATTTCAATTCATATGTACTCTTAGCTCGTCTTGCGTTTGAATAGACTAGTACCACTCAGTCTCTTCTCTTTAGCCCCATTTTCTATTTTGGGACGTCTCTTCTCTGTCACCCCATTTCCAAATCGGGTAACCTTAAACAACAGAAAAGACCAGATTACCCTCAATAAAGTTGGGCCACTTTCTCTAAAAAGGTGATGTGATTGCTGGTATTGTTGTAGTTTAAAATAAAGCACATGGGCATTATTGTCATTTCGCCTCCTCTCTTAAAAACCCCACCCAGCCGCCATGGGGCTAAAGAGAGGAGACAGAGTGGTATGAGAAATACAAACCTTATTTTTCATCTCTCCTAGAATCCCAAATTTTGAGCATCTTAGAGGTATTTTTAAAGTCCACGGTCAGCTTTGATTCTAAAACCGAACATTTTTATTTACAAAACTCCGGTGTCCGGGACAGCTCGTGAGCACCTATACTAAATCTACAAGACCCGCAAAAGGTCGGTTGAATGCCCCTGTCACAACCACCATTTTAATGACTATGTTCAGGAAAAATTGGTCTTCACGGGCATTGAGCATTGAACCTCAGGGGCAGCACACAAAATGAGGCCATAAAACTTAACAGTATGCCAACCAAAGTTAATCGAAATATTGAACCTAAAGTTATACCAAAAGCAGTTATTTGAAACCCTAAGAACAAGCCCAAGCATAGAGTGCTTAATAAATCTGTCAAACGCTACAAATCTCGTAAATTTATGTACACATCATGTATAATCAGGATCAAAATAGTCAAACTTGAACAAAATCCATGAATAAGAAGCGAAGTGGAGGGTAGTGAACCTTCTCGCGATCGACGGGTTCGAAACGAGGGCCACCTTTAGGCGGCGGAGGAGGAAGAGGACCACCGCCTCTCGGCGGCGGCGGCGGAAGTGGTCTGCCTTGTCTTCTCGGTGCTTCTCCGGCCATCTCTGTCGCCGTGCTCTGCTCTGCTCTCCGGAAGGGTTTCTGCTGGGAACACTCTTCTTGCTCCTTCACTGTCGCGACTACTTTAGTGTGCAACCCGGTTGTTCGAGGTTATTACTTTGAATAATAGACAATTTTCACCCCTTCAGTATGGGTTAGATACAGATACACCCCTATTGTTTGGATAGATACAATTACCTCATGTCAGAGACCATTACCCCCCGTCAGTGGATGGAGGGTGGACAGATACCACACTTCTGTTACAGTCAGTTAGTATGGGGTGCAATCTGACTTTTTAATGACCATTTTGCCCCTGTTTGTGTTGATTGGGTTCATGTTCTTGATGTTCTTGGTGTTCTTGGCCACCATTCTTTGTGTTCTTGGCGACCACCAAATCCCCACTAGAAACACATCACCACCACCACTGAATCCCCACCAGCACCACCACCACTGAATCCCCACCAATAACACCACCACCACTGAATCTCAACCGCCAACACAACAACAACAACAACAACAACAACAACAACAACAACAACAACAACAACAACAACAACAACAACAACAACAACAACAACAACAACAACAACAACAACAACAACAACCACAACAACAACAACAACAACAACAACAACAACAACATGCTCAGATCTATCATTGAAAACAGGAAAAGAATACTGCACCTACAATGGCTGCAAAACTAATGGCCCCGCCAGAAAAATAATAATTTCTCAGCAACTAAATTCAGTAGACTAAATTCATCATTGCATAATAGAGGGGGCGAATCACGAGACAAAACAAACGAGCCAGTTTCTTGAAAAACAGTACCCATTTCCCAAAAAAACAAAATAGGGCACAAACAGTAACCATTTCCAGAAAAACCTTTCTGAGCAAACAGTGCCCATTTCAGAAAAAAATGAAATTGGGTTAGCAATCGTTCTTCTCTCACAATCGAACACCAACCCCATGTAGTGTGGTAGAATTGGCTAGACTTTTGGCTAGACTTTGAATACGTGCGCATTCCTCAAGTTTGTATGTGGTGTGGTAGAATTGACCATCATACAGACTCTTGTTGGTTCATATCACGGCAATTGGCTCACCTACAAGCCTCCTCCGCGGAAGAAACTCTTAGTTGACAGCCCCAAGGTAGGTAGTCCTAAAGCCAAAGATAATCATAACGATTTCGGAGATTTTTCAGCTTCAGTTGAAGGATCATCAAGCGGTGAGGACTCTAGCAGCTCGGAGTATGACATGGAAGTTGACGGGAAGAAAGCAGAGACATGTCAAGGTAATGTGGGCATTGCGATCCACGACAACCCGTTGGGTACGAAAGGCAAACAGCCATCTGAAATTCAATCCAAGTCGAAGGGAAAGGAACCGATGGGTTCAGTTAATGCCAACAGAAAGGCATGTCTGTTGAGAAGTCCCACATCGGGCATTTAGAATGAAGAAGAATAATTAATAAGCGTCCTCGGCTACTTCCCCCATTGCCAATTGATTTTGAGGTGGAACCCCATGGATTCTTACATGGTATATGAGCCTCAGCTCACACACGTGAATGGTCTAACAACCCTCGTGCTCACCGTCACCCGCATACAAAAGATCCACGTGTAGGCCAAAGGATGACATGTGTGATGGGGCGTGTTGAGAAGTCCCACATCGGGCATTTAGAATGAAGACGAATAATTAGTAAGTGTCTTGGACTACTCCACTCATTGCCAATTGGTTTTGAGGTGGAACCCCATGGATTCTTACAGAAATAAGCTTCAACTATTATTTGATTCGGTGATGGAGAAGGGTGACAATGGGCTCCAGGTGGTGATGGATATGGTGTTGGAGGAGTTGGTGATCGAGGGAAACAAGAAGGAGGAAGAGAAGGTTCTTGTGTTGAAGAGGAGGAAGAAATACGTGATGGAGAAGGGTGATAATGGGCTCCAGGTGGTGATGGAGATGGTGTTGGAGGAGTTGGTGATCGAGAGAAACAAGAAGGATGAAGAGAAGGTTCTTGTGTTGAAGAGGAGGAAGAAAGAGTGAGAGGAAGAGATAAAGTCGGCTAGGGTTAGGAAATGAGGAGGAGAAGGGAAGGAAATGGGCTTTATAATGGGGTAATTTTCTTAAATCTCAAGGTTATTTTTGTCTCCCCCTCCGTTAGTGCGCCATTTCCTCCTAACTATGAAGGGGTATTCCTCTTTATTCAAAAACGAGGGGTGTATTTATATTTAACCCGTACCGGTACTTGTCTTTTCCCTATTACTTTAAGGTCCTTTTGCTATTTTTGTTAATTGTCCTTTACTCTTTCTTATTATTCTTGAAATGTCTCGCTGATGGGTATTACAATAAAATTTGTTAATTTAATCTAACTCTCTAAACAACGCTATTGGAGGTTGTTTGTCTCAAAATGAAAATTGCATATGGGTTTTTCAATGAAATCGAACTTTTGAAGGTTCATTGTCACAAGTGTAGGGCAGTAACCGAACGAGCCGAACCGGATATTGGTTGTTTGAGTTTGGTTTGTTTAACATCAGAATGAACACGAGCAGAACATTTTTTAGGCTGTTTGAGTTTGTTTCATTGAATTTATTAGAACTGGAGTCGAATGCGAGCATGAAATCCAGCTCCCGATTTAGGAAAACATTATGAAAAAATGGCTCAATCTTTTACTTTTTGTGTTTTACGTATCTTTTTCTCAATGATTATTTTCTTTTTCTTTTTTTTTAAATATCGAATCATGTAAAAAAACAAAACGGAGCTATACAATCCTGAAGCCATGAAGGAATTTGATCTTTCGGAAAACGAAGGTCCACCTGATCATCTTTGCAAACTTGGCAAGAGGGTTTGCTGCATTGTTGGTAGACCGACTGCTGAAAACCATCTCAAAGCCGGTGAAACAACGACCACGTTCTACCACCTCTTCGAATGTCAATCCGGCTTCTGTCAGATCTTCCCTAGTTGAGCCTGTTATGGTCCGATTGAATTAATCGATCAAACATTTCGCATCCCCTTTCATAACCAAACGTGGGCAGTTGAGCTCCAAACCCAAGCGGAAGGTCTCGACCGCAACAATATACCATGAAACTATCATAAAACACAACAAAACTATTTTTCAAGCTATTAACTTACAAATCCGAAGGCTCGTTTTTTTTACTTAAACAGAATATATATAAAAATAAGGGTAAAAGACAAAAACCACCCCTCGAATATGGGGTATATACAAAAAAACCCCTCGTGTTCGTGGATATACAAAAACCACCCTTGTCACGAACTGCAAACTAACAGACGGGTAAGAAGACATTTTTACCCTCATTTTGGCAACAAATACCACACTATAGATAAAAAAAAAAATTCTTCCTCACTTTCACCCTCCCCACCTCTCCCTCATTCTCATCATTTCTAACCCTAGCCTCTTTACTGGTCTCTCTCGCTCACAACCTCCCTCCCTCCCTCATTCTCATCATTTCTAACCCTAGCCTCTTTACTGGTCTCTCTCGCTCACAACCTCCCTCCCTCCCTCCTCCTCCTCCTCCTCCCTCCCTCCTTCAAAACCGATCGACCGTCGCCGTCGCCGCCAGGGCTTGAACCTGGAAAAAGGGTCCGCTTGAGAACGATGTAGATCGATTGGCTTGAGATCGATGTAGATCGATTGGTGGAGGTTTGGACACGGCGGTGACGCGACGGTCGTGGTCACAGGGGGTTCCCGGTCAGTGACATGATTCGGTGTCGGATTCGGACCAGGCGGCGAGAAAGCGAGTTGGGTCGGCGGTGACGATGCCTTTGAGGGCGAGGAGAGAGAACCCATCGGCATAGAGAGCTGGAGAGAGAGACACGAGGTGTGGAGGATGGATGTGGTGGTGTTTTCCCTGTGAATAATTCCAGATCGAAGCCCTGAACCTTCTGAATCGACTTCCAGATCGAAGTCGGAGAAGGAAGGGGCGGCGGCTGTGTTGAGGTTGGAGAAGGGGATGAGTGCTTCCAGATCTCCCTCTCAGCTTCGTATTCTGCTCCTGATTCCGGTGGTAACGGCTCCTCCTTTTTCTTCTTCCCTTTCCCCTTCCTCTTCCTCCTCCTTCTTCTGCTTCCCGTTCTTCCTCCTGAGGTTGTTGCCACGAACCCACCCAGATGGGTCAATTGGTCTGTGTGTTTTTTTAACTGAATTGGTTTGTGTTGATGGGTTAATGTTCTCTTAATCTGCATTGTGAAGGGGCATGAATGTATAGTTTTTCCTTTTCTCAATCTGACATCTTGTGTTTCAGTTTAATGCACTGTTGCAGGCTTTTTGTGTCTAATTTTTCTGAACAAGTGTTCTGTAAACATTTTTTTTCTTTGGTTATGGAATTTATGCTGTTCTTATAAAGTTTGATCTGTAAACAATAAGTTGATTATATAAGAGGTGGTGTGTTGTTTGGTGATGTTTGTGGTTGAAGGTTGTGATGGTATTGTGTTGTTTTGGTTGGCGTGGAACATGTGGTTGTGCTGGAATATAGCATTGGAAGGGCAGTAATAGCGTGCTGGTGGTGGTGGAGTGGCGGTGTTGGTGGTGTTGTGGTGGAGGTGATGTTGGAATAGATGCCCTAGAGGCAATCTAGTTTAGTATGAATTTGTATATGGCTAGAAAATTCATTTATTATTTATTGGATATTTAATATAATGAAGTCCTTAGATTTACAATCGTGTTGTTTATCTTAAATATCCCTAGTCAAGTATAATGATTAAATGGGACAATCATCTATAGACTAGTATGGGGTTGGATTGATATGGAGATATCACGATCCAACACATAGGTGTGCATTACAGAATGTTGCACTGGATTGACCCATCTCCGAGAAGGCTACATACACGTTATGTTGAGTCACAAGCGCTTCTCGCGGTGCAATGGTATTGCCATCCTTAGACTTGAAGTCACTAGATACTCTAGTTGTGGATTATTGTGATCTTGGTAGCGTTAAACGCTACACCGTAACTGGGTAGTTATAAAGGCGTGTACTGGATACAATAAGAAGCAAGCTTAGAGATCGTAGTGGACGTAGAGAGGATTTGCCCCTCCCACATAACGGGAGCAAATATCCTAGGCCACTCGAGGGATAGTGCTTATAGAATGTCTGGCCAGACTCAAATAAATCAATATGGGATATTGATGTTATTTGCACGAATAAGGCTATTCCCATGGATCGAGAAACTATGGATTGGATATACGAGTGTGACTTGTATGTCTCGTGTCCAATCCGGATATGGAGGCAAAGGGATGAGACAATTACTTGTACAAAGGTTGTCAAGATGACTATTCTATTAGTTGGCTAGAATGGATGTTTTGCTAGAAACCGCTCCATATTAGCAAATAGTTGCTACCAACTAGATAGAACCTATGGGGTCACACGCTATATAGAGTTGAACTAGATTTGTGAATTAATTAATTGGATTAATTAATTAGAAGGATCACTTTGCAAACCCTTGCAAACTTAGTAGGGACTAATTTGCAAGGAAGGGACTAAATTGAATTCTAGTTGGACTAGAATAAGTCCTTTAGGTAGTTAACAAGGAGTTGTTGGACTATATAAAGGACCCTCCTTCCTTCCTTCCTCATAACTTATGCTCATTAGTGAACATAACAAGAGTGGGAGAGAACAAAAGGAGAGAGAGCAAGCAACAAGGAGGGCCCGCCGCCGCCCCTTGCCGCCGCCCTCGTCCCCGTCGGCCAAAAGAGGCCGAAGCCCTCTTTTGGGTCTCGTTTTGCGTGATTTCTTCTTCCTCTTCCTATTTCGGGCTAGCACCAAGGAGTTTGGGAGATCTAGGATCAACTCTAGGCGTGGATCAACTATAGAGAACGTGACATTATTCGCGTTTGAAGTCATCAAGGAGAACCCAAAGGTGTGTATATGATTTCTAACCTTTACTATCGTTATGTCTCTAGACTTGTGATCCTTGGAGGGTTTTGCATGGTTTTATGTTTGATTATGCTTCCGTTGCGCGATCCATGAATCAAAACCCTACAGTGGTATCAGAGCCAGGTTCGATCCTGGGACCTGTGGGTGTTCCAGAGGGTCCAGAGAACCAAACACCTGCTGCCTTAAAGGCGTATCAAAAGCGTGTTGATGACGCTAATGATGCGGCCTGCCTTATGCTTTGCACCATGACTTCTGAGCTTCAGAAGCAACACGAAAACATGAATGCTGTCGATATGATCGAACATCTAAAGCAGCTCTTCCAAGAGCAGGCGAGGGTAGAGAGGTATGAGGTCTCAAAGGCACTGTTCAAATGTCATCTGGCAGAAGGGAACCCGGTGGGACCCCATGTACTCCTAATGATCGGGTACTTGGAGAATCTCGCCCGACTAGGGTTCCCGGTCGGCCAAGAGTTGGCAACCGATCTCGTGTTGCAATCGTTGCCCGAGAGTTATGGACAGTTCATTATGAACTATAACATGAACGAGATCGTTAAACCACTGCCAGATTTGCTCAAAATGTTGAGGACGGCTGAACAGAGCATCAACAAGGGCAAGGGCAAGGCCATTATGATGGTGCATAAAGGAAAGGGCAAAAGGTTTGCCTCTTCCTCCAAGGGCAAAGGCATGTCAGTTGCCAAGTCCAAGGAACCTGCTCTTAAGCCTGTTGGTGGCATTGCCAAGGCCGTGACTAAGGGTGAGTGTCACTACTGCAGTCAGCCTGGACACTGGAGGAGGAACTGCCCAAAATATCTGGAGGACAAGAGGCTTGGAATAGTGATTCCACCACCACCAGGTATTTTTGTTGTAGATGTCAATTTAACTGTCTCTACATCATGGGTATTAGATACTGGATGTGGATCTCGTATTTGTCGAAATATGCAGGATCTAAAGAGAAGTAAAAGATTGGCTAAAGAGGAGGTAGATCTGCGCGTTGGGAATGGAGCAAAGGTTGCTGCGTTGGCCATAGGCGTGTGCGAGCTATCTCTGCCTTCAGGATTAGTTTTAGAATTAAATAATTGCTATTTTGTGCCTGCTATGAGCAGAAACATTATTTCTATTTCTTGTTTGGACAAGGATGGTTTTATTATTTCAATAAAGAACAATTGTTGTTCCTTTTATTTGAATAATATTCACTATTTTAGTGCACAATTATTTAATGGACTTTATGTCCTTGATCAAAGCAATCCTGTCTACAACATTAATACCAAGCGGATTAAAATAAATGATTTAAATCCTGCTTATTTATGGCACTGTCGTTTAGGCCACATAAATGAGAAACATGTATCTAGACTCCATAAGGATGGATTGCTAGACTCATTTGATTTTGAATCATATGAGACATGTGAGGCTTGTTTATTGGGAAAAACGACAAAGTCCCCTTTCAATAAGAAAGGTGAGAGGACTAGTGAGCAATTGGCACTCATACATACCGATGTGTGTGGGCCATTTGCCACGCCTGCCAGGTGTGGTTATGTCTACTTCATTACATTTACTGATGATTACAATAGATATGGATTTGTGTACCTTATGAGGGCAAAACCCGAATCCTTTGAAGTGTTCAAAGAATTCAAGAATGAAGTAGAAAAGCAACTTGGCAAAAGTATAAAGGCTCTACGATCGGATCGTGGAGGATAATACTTAAGCCAAGAGTTTGACGTGTAACACCCCTAATTTTCGAGAGAATTCTTAGTGCAATATCAAGACTCTGGGGGCGAATTTGTAAATATTTTGTCACGGCTTTAAAGTTGGAACTTCGGAGGGTTTGCAATATTTGGGAGTCGTTATAATGATTTTGGAGCACTAGAGATGTTCGGGGTGGTTGTGCAATTATCTGAAAGTAAATAGAAGCTCTAATTCTAGTTTATACACTAAAGTTTGAAAAACTACACTTCTAACCCCTATGCATGATGGACACTTGTCCTAAGTGTTTTCACAAAATTGCTATGAGTTGGCAACACCCAACAGCTCTATCATCATCTCTCGGCAGAGAATTTCATCAACTTCTCACCATTTTATTTTTCTTTCCCCTCTCCCTCCTCAACCACCAAGAACACCACCACATCCACCATGAAACCACCACCACCACCAAGGCAAAAACCTCTCTCTTCCTCCAAATCAAAAACTGCTCCTACCGCAGTACCCCCTCGGTCCGCTGATCAAAACGCACAAATCAATTCAAAGTTTGATTGGGTATCGAGAGAGCAATCGGGTTTTGAAGTCGAAGAACCCTAACCCTTAATTTGTCAAATTCGTCTTCCCCGTTGATATTCAGTTGTAATAAGCCCCATATTCGTGATCTCCATCTCCAGGCGAGCTCAACGACACCAAGAAAGCGTTGTAACTCGCCGGATTCGCGACGGGTCGCCGGATTGTGCAGAACCCGTCGCCGGCAAAGCGCGAACCGGCGATTTCTTCGTCGTTTCCAGCGATTATCGCGTCATTGTGATCCCCAGACCTTCTGTAATCACACTAGGACTCTGTAAACAACTCATAAAGTGATAGGAACGCGTGGAAATGCCAGTACCGAGCAGCTGGTCGCCCGAATCCACCATGGCCGCCGGTAAGTTCATAGCTCGGTTTCAGACCCTTTTCTTTCTTGTTTTGATCGATTGAAAGCATGAGCATGCTCCTAATAATGTCTAGAACACGTTTAGATCATCCAATCATGACTGTAACATCAAATTTGTCAAGATTGATTCGTGCATGTAGAGTTTTCCGACTTGAAAACCTGCCCTGTTCGTGGGCCTGTAACTATCTCGATACTTGATGTATTGACCTGATTCTTGTTGCTATGGATTCCCTACATTTAGTACTCCAACTTTCGTGTTGATTTCCTGGTCCAATTCGATCTCTAAACCCCTTGAATTTGTGTTCGAAGTAGCTGCAGTGACATGTTTTTGAGACTCATGCTCTTGATTGCTGCATTTCTTGTCGACTTTGGACACTTGTATCTTCCTCGTTTTTAATCCGTTTGAAGTGATTCTGGACTTTCTGGAAAGCTTAGACTTAGCTCTACAACATCTATTTGAATTCTTGAGCTAATCTTCCCTCTAACTGGTTTAAATCTGAGCCTAAAGTTGAGAAAAAAATGTTGTGTTCTTGGGTGTCAAGTGCTCAAAATTTTCTAAGTATTGAATGTTATAGTGAAACATCCATTTTGTAACCCTTGTTTCTTCTTCAAAACTTAATGAAATTTAGATCTGTTTTCTCCTGTGTAAAGCTGGTGTATAATACTTCATTTCATCTTCTCTAGGTCATCTTCAAATTTATAACGGATTTCTCACAAAACGAGCCTAAAGTTGCTAGTTTGAACTCGCGAAGTACTATCGGATTTTTCTATGTATTGAATCGTAATTTTCATCCCACTTTGACTAGCGACATCTCTTTGTATACTTGGAGTTTGTAGGAGTTAAAATATGTTCTGGAATCCTTGAACTATCGTCTTTAAAACCCTATTCTCAGATTTTCAAGTATCCCCCTCAATTGATTAGAAATCAGCTCTAAAGTTGACTAGTTGAGTCGATTTTCTTCTATATTTGACTTTTGAATTCGACACTCTAAATGACATTTCTAGCCTTGGTGCTCTTCACGAAACTTGCTCGTATTCATATTCTGAGTCTAAATATCATGTTTGACCAAGTTTGACTTTTCGCAAACCCTAGTTTGACTGAACTGTATAGGAGGGGCAAAATAGTCATTTCACTTAAACCTTGAATTGAGATTCGTTTAGTAACTTGGAGTTTGTCAGCATGTCTTGTATGCTTATTTGGAGTACTTCTATGTAATTCTGGGCTAGTGTTGACCAAGTCAAATGTTGGGCTCTTTTTGCAGTTTTACTAAACTTCGGGGGCCTATGTGCAATTAATTAAAACTTTGCATTTGAACAAAGCTAATGTTTTGAGACCAACAACCTGACTTAGAAAGATACTTGGAGCCTTAAGAAGGAAGTATTTGACTCGGGAGTTATCAAATCAATGGTGGGGGTCTTTCTGTAATTTTAGCAAACTTTAGGGGCCTAAGTGTAATTTACTGAAAGTTGTAGATTTCGACGCTAAGTTCATATGGGAGAGTTACGAGTCATTCTTGGATGTTTTTGGGCCAGTATGAGAGTGATTTGGGGTCCAGGCACAGTCAGGGATTGTACTGGACAGTTTCAAAGTATCAAGGACATTTTTGTCAAGTTAGCTTGCATGACCCGCATTTCCATTGCATTCTTGCATACAACCTCATGTAGAGGGTATATGCTAATAGGTTCTATACTTTACTTATGTATATCCAGCTGTTATTAAGGATCGTTCCAAGTAGACATATCTTTTCGTGCTGCTGCATTGACTGTGAGACCCGGACTCATATGAGACCAGTGTTGTAGGAGTGCTAGCTTTGCTTTGCGCCTTTCATGGCTCAGAGGTAAGTACATATGTACGACCTTTTCATATCAAAATGTGCGTATGCGTTTGATGTTTCAAATGAATGCTTGTTATATGAAAAAGTATGAGAATGCATGTTTTCCACTCGAATGTTGTTAAACTATATTATTCATCTCATTTGAGAACTCTCAGAAATTACATGTGAAATGTTCATGATATCCTGATTTTGGTTATGTGAAAGATAAGAAATAAAATACCTCTAATAGACTTAGGACGATGTACAGAGTACTGTTATTAACGGGAGGCGTCAAGCGATCCTCCATTTTCTTATGGCTAAGACCATTGAAGCAATGCTTCTTATTATTGGATAGAACGTCAATGTTCAAAAATCCGCCCCCGATGAGCCAAAATGTATCAAGATATAGAGGCCAAGGGGTTTATAGAGCTATAGAGTGCTACTTATACTTGTAAGGGTCACTACGGTATAGGGGTGTCGACACTTAAGGCCTTTTAGCTAATGTTGTGAGCGGGGTTGACGAATGGGCTCCCTTAACGCTCGGGTGAAATAGGGTTTGATAGACCCTAGAAGGAACCCTTAGTGATTATTTCGTGATCCCTCTGTCTACATCGATCCTGCTGGTGGCTCTTGACACGCCTCAGCTAAATTAAACTGTTGATTGAAGTCGAAATTCAAAATTGGCTACTTATTAATGTTGTTTGTGGCTCTTGATATGCCCTAATTGATTTGAAATGAATTGTAAATCTTGGCTACTCATGAAGTACTATCGTTATCAGTTCAAATGAACTTGTTTACTCTGGATATTTTACCAACTACTCGTGGTTTCTCAATGTTATTAAATTGAGAGGTTTTTGTTACTCGGTTACTTCAAGTTGATCCAAATTCTCCAATATGATAGTTTTACTGTTTAAATCTTCTGATTTGTTTCAACTCATGCTTCCGTGCCACTCGTTGCTTTACATGTCGTAGTGTGTACTTACTCAGTTTTTACTGATCAATTTCTTCAAAACTGCGTCGGCTTTTGCCATTTTAAAACCGCAGGTCATCACTCAAGGTGGGGGATGGGAACGCGCACCGAGACGAAGACGTTTAGTTTAAGTCATATCACTTAGTAGATAACATAGATTATCTCACACATTGCTTTTGTAAACTTTTCTTTTTAAAGATAGTTTTATTAGCTAAATTGTAATATTCTTAAGATAATTTTCTACTTTTGGTTATCGATAGTCGCATTAACCCTGAACCAAGATCCCGGGCTGTTTCTTGACGACTATCTTAGAGAGTGTGGGATCGTGTCCCAACTCACTCCACCCGGAACGCCACAATGGAATGGCGTGTCCGAGAGGAGGAATCGAACCCTAATTGATATGGTTCGATCTATGATGTGTCAAACCGATCTTCCATTGTCATTTTGGGGCTACGCTCTATTAAGTGCAGCTTTCACCATTAACCGTGTTCCATCTAAATCAGTCATGAAGACACCATATGAGATGTGGAGTGGGAGACGTCCCACACTGTCGTTCATGAGGATTTGGGGCTGCGATGTCTATGTAAAACGTTTACAATCAGACAAGCTAGGGCCTAAATCGGATAAGTGTAAATTTGTGGGGTACCCTAAGGAAACTAAGGGATACTACTTCTACAATCCAACCGAGAACAAAGTGTTTGTTGCTCGGACCGGCGTGTTTCTAGAAAGAGAGTTTGTCTCTAAAGAAGCAAGTGGGAGGAATGTAGAACTTGAAGAGGTTCAAGAACCACAAATCACTGAACCGATTATGGAACATGAACAGGAACCACAAACAGTTGTGGAGCCACCTGTTCAGGTAACACAACAGCTTCGTAGATCTAGTAGAGTGCGCCAGGAACCCGAGAGGTATGGACTTCTCGTAACCGATTCCGGTGACACGATGCTCATAGATGATGAGCCTACTACCTATGAGGAGGCCATGAGTGGCCCAGACTCGCAGAAGTGGCTGGAATCCATGAGATCCGAGATGGAATCCATGTATACCAACAAAGTATGGACTTTGGTGGAACCACCCCATGGGGCGCGGCCCATAGGGTGCAAGTGGGTCTTCAAGAAGAAGATCGACATGGATGGTAATGTGATTACCTATAAGGGCCGATTGGTGGCTAAAGGATTCAGACAGATTCATGGTATTGACTATGATGAAACCTTTTCACCAGTCGCTATGACCAAATCCATCCGAATCCTACTTGCGATTGCAGCATACCATGGCTATGAGATTTGGCAGATGGATGTCAAAACTGCATTCCTTTATGGGAATCTCCTCGAGGACGTGTATATGATACAGCCGGAGGGTTTTGAGGATCCAAAGCAAGCCAGCAAAGTCTGTAAGCTGCAACGGTCCATTTATGGATTGAAGCAAGCTTCTAGGAGTTGGAATCGACGTTTTGATGAAGTAGTCAAAGAGTTTGGCTTCATCAGAAACGAAGATGAGTCTTGTGTCTACAAGAAGGTTAGTGGGAGCTCTGTAGCTTTTCTGGTCTTGTATGTGGATGACATACTACTCATGGGAAACGACATTCCCATGCTGCAATCTGTGAAAGATTGGCTAGGAAAGTGTTTCTCAATGAAGGACTTAGGGAAAGCAGCCTATATACTTGGTATAAATATCTATAGAGATAGATCTAAGAGGTTGCTAGGCCTAAGTCAAAGTACATATATTGACAAGGTGTTGAAGCGGTTCAACATGCAAGATTCCAAGAAGGGATTCTTGCCCATGTCACATGGGATCACTCTTTCGAAGAGTGGTTGTCCTTCCAATGAGATTGAGAAGGAACGCATGAGTAGGATTCCCTATGCCTCGGCCATAGGATCTATCATGTACGCCATGTTATGTACTAGACCAGATGTGTCATATGCCTTGAGTATGACAAGCAGATACCAATCCAATCCAGGTGAGAGTCACTGGATTGCAGTCAAGAACATCCTAAAGTACTTGAGAAGAACTAAGGATGCTTTCTTGATATTTGGCGGTGAGGAAGAGTTGCGTGTAAGGGGTTACACTGATGCAAGCTTCCAAACCGACAGAGATGACTTTAGATCACAATCGGGATATGTGTTTTGCCTGAATGGAGCAGCGGTGAGCTGGAAGAGTTCCAAGCAAGAGACGGTAGCTGATTCTACAACAGATGCTGAGTACATTGCTGCAAATGGCGCAGCAAAGGAGGCTGTTTGGATCAGAAAGTTTGTTTCTGAACTTGGTGTGGTCCCTAGCATTGCGGATCCAGTGGAGTTGTTCTGTGACAACACTGGGGCGATCGCGCAATCAAAGGAACCAAGATCGCACCAGAAGTCCAAGCACGTACTCAGGAAGTTTCATCTGATTCGAGATATTATCGATAGAGGAGACGTTCGGATATGCAAGATTCCTACAGATGATAATCTGTCAGACCCGCTTACAAAGCCTCTCACACAGTGGAAGCATGAAGGGAACACTAGGAGTATGGGCATACGAGATGCGCCAGATTGGCTCTAGTGCAAGTGGGAGACTGTTGGAATAGATGCCCTAGAGGCAATCTAGTTTAGTATGAATTTGTATATGGCTAGAAAATTCATTTATTATTTATTGGATATTTAATATAATGAAGTCCTTAGATTTACAATCGTGTTGTTTATCTTAAATATCCCTAGTCAAGTATAATGATTAAATGAGACAATCATCTATAGACTAGTATGGGGTTGGATTGATATGGAGATATCACGATCCAACACATAGGTGTGCATTACAGAATGTTGCACTGGATTGACCCATCTCCGAGAAGGCTACATACACGTTATGTTGAGTCACAAGCGCTTCTCGCGGTGCAATGGTATTGCCATCCTTAGACTTGAAGTCACTAGATACTCTAGTTGTGGATTATTGTGATCTTGGTAGCGTTAAACGCTACACCGTAACTGGGTAGTTATAAAGGCGTGTACTGGATACAATAAGAAGCAAGCTTAGAGATCGTAGTGGACGTAGAGAGGATTTGCCCCTCCCACATAACGGGAGCAAATATCCTAGGCCACTCGAGGGATAGTGCTTATAGAATGTCTGGCCAGACTCAAATAAATCAATATGGGATATTGATGTTATTTGCACGAATAAGGCTATTCCCATGGATCGAGAAACTATGGATTGGATATACGAGTGTGACTTGTATGTCTCGTGTCCAATCCGGATATGGAGGCAAAGGGATGAGACAATTACTTGTACAAAGGTTGTCAAGATGACTATTCTATTAGTTGGCTAGAATGGATGTTTTGCTAGAAACCGCTCCATATTAGCAAATAGTTGCTACCAACTAGATAGAACCTATGGGGTCACACGCTATATAGAGTTGAACTAGATTTGGGAATTAATTAATTGGAATAATTAATTAGATGGATCACTTTGCAAATCCTTGCAAACTTAGTAGGGACTAATTTGCAAGGAAGGGACTAAATTGAATTCTAGTTGGACTAGAATAAGTCCTTTAGGTAGTTAACAAGGAGTTGTTGGACTATATAAAGGACCCTCCTTCCTTCCTTCCTCATAACTTATGCTCATTAGTGAACATAACAAGAGTGGGAGAGAACAAAAGGAGAGAGAGCAAGCAACAAGGAGGGCCCGACGCCGCCCCTTGCCGCCGCCCTCGTCCCCGTCGGCCAAAAGAGGCCGAAGCCCTCTTTTGGGTCTCGTTTTGCGTGATTTCTTCTTCCTCTTCCTATTCCGGGCTAGCACCAAGGAGTTTGGGAGATCTAGGATCAACTCTAGGCGTGGATCAACTATAGAGAACGTGACATTATTCGCGTTTGAAGTCATCAAGGAGAACCCAAAGGTGTGTATATGATTTCTAACCTTTACTATCGTTATGTCTCTAGACTTGTGATCCTTGGAGGGTTTTGCATGGTTTTATGTTTGATTATGCTTCCGTTGCGCGATCCATGAATCAAAACCCTACAGGTGAATGTGGTGTTCAAGAACATCAAGAACTTAAAAAAAAAATAAAAAAAAGGGCAAAATGGTCATAAATAAGTCATATTGCACCCCCCCTCTTAATTGACATTAACAGAAGGGTGGTATTTGTCCAACGTCCGTTAGTGACAAGGGTGGTTTTTGTATATCCCCGAACACGAGGGGTTTTTTTGTATATACCCCATACTCGAGGGGTGGTTTTTGTCTTTTACCCTAAAAATAATAATTGCTCACAAACAATACGAACAAATGAACCAAAGCTTGTGTTTGTTTATTAATCGAAAAAATCTCATGTTTGAGTTTGTTTGTTTATTTTTTCAAACCGAATACCAACAAGTTTTATCGAGCCGAACACGAGTTGTTCGCGAATAGTTATGTTCATTTACATACCTACACAATGTCAAAATGTTATATATATATATATATATATATATATATATATATATATATATGGTTATTGTCATTTTCCCTTTATCTTATTACTTTTTGAGAAATACAACTTGACTATTTTTTGCTATGTGCAAAAGAATGATTAGGTAATTCAACAAACTCATTCTGCACATTTTGGTTTTATATATGATTCAAGGTGAGAGCAGGCTGGACCCGGCCGGGTTTAGGCTGGGTTGAAGGAGAGGGGGTTGGGTACGGCCGTGTCAGAGGGTGGAGCGGCTGTGTACAGGCTGGGTCAGGGCGTGGATAATTTAAACCCACACGAGCCCGAGCCAATATTAAAAAAAAAAAAAATTGCTGATATTTGGGCGGGCTGAACCTGCCCGGGGGGAGGGGGGAGGGTGTGCCAAACTAAACCCAGGCGCTTTGGGGGTCGGGTAGGGGGTTAGGCGGGCTGGGGCAGGCTAGGGGTGCATGGTGGGGGTGCAGGGGCCAGGTTTGGGGTTGGGGGGTCGGGCCGGGTCATTTCTACCCGTGGGTCAGTATGTTTTGCCACCTTGATGTATGATTTTATATATGCTCTACGAATAGAGTTGTTAAGTGGATTGGATGTTTTCGGACACACAACGGTCGTGAGCTAGACCTGACCCGCCTTACCCATGGCCAACTAAGCTGGTTTATAGAATTGTGAATTGTCGATGCAACCCGTCCCTACCCACTAAAGAACCAATAGGTGGTTCGAACTGTGATAGGACAAACCCACCAAGACTGTGGATCGAACGACTTTCTCCCACAAATTAGCAACTACTTTTTTAAACAAATCAACAACTACATTTTCAAATGAGCATTTTACATCCTAAAGGCACGTGTCACTATATTTGGAGGGGAGGGGTGGGGGAGGGGAGGGGTGTTACGGCCTAAGACCCCATAAACATTAATTTAATGTCCAAAATAAATTTCCCTCCTTCATTACCCAATCCGACTCCAAATGACACAATCAACGGTACCAATATTTCCAAGTTTCACCATTATCCTCTTTTAAACATGAACTACAGTTCAGTTTGAGAATATTATATAGTACCAGATGAAACAAATGAGAAAAATAGCATGTCGATCAATTTGTAATATTTGTTCAAAAGATTATGCATGGCCTTGCCGCAAGAGAAAAGTCTCACGTTTACAAGTACAAATAAAAAATAATGTTGATATATCTTCACCGTGCCCGGTGGTATGAGCTTGTGGATGTAAGACTGTAATCCTAGCCCACATTGTGTTGGATTGAGAGGTTTTCAGTGTACGGGATGCGTTTTTGTTATTTTATTCAGAATGCCGTTCATCTTTATGTGTTTTTTGTTCTTAATTTTAATTATTTATAAGTTTTGATCCACCTTCTAGTACACTCCGCGATTGCTTGCTTGTCTTCCTGGTGCATCCTGAATCCCTTGCACCAAGAGGAATTTCCTACCAAGAAACTCAAAGTGCACCCAACTCTTGGCAGCTAAATCACGAAAGATCATACAAATGTGCATCACAATGCCATAATGGGAAGAATAGACAAGTAGGCCTAAGTTCTTAGAAAAGAAAGAGGCCTATGTATTCATTTGGGCCACATCCATCATGTGAACTATAAAGTACATGCATGTCCATCTTCACTATTGGGCCAGCAATGTTTTGCCACAGGCTTAAAACACTGAAAGATCCAAGCTCAAAACTTTTACCTAAACACAAACACACAAACTAACTGTTTGCCCTGAGCCGTGAGTTTGAGCCCCCCAAGCAGCGTAGGGTGGATGAACCTGATTAATGCACCGATTATTTTATAAACGGTCTGATCTCGATTGGTTTAAATTTCTGTTTAAGACTTCAATAAAATTAACTTTGTTCACTCACTCGACGCGGGTGTTTTGACATGCACGAATACACCCGTGGCTCCACACCCAACACATCATTTGAGCAAGTTAAAATATAAAATCGTAATTGTTCTTATGGTGATGTTGGTTGTCGTTCAAGTCGCACAAAAATTATCAAAATCACACACATATTTGGAAGACGGTACGATGTATCTGAATGTGTGCAGAATTGTATATATCTTTTCCCGACAATTCTTTGAAAACATTAAACAAGGTTTGAAAACCATGGTCCCCAACATTAACATGCTCTAAATATTGAGCAAGAAAAGTAGTACATCATAAGCTGGCAAGACAGTGCCACTTTTTATAAATATAGTAGTACATGGGTTGTTATCCTCTTCATAGCCATTTTCTTCTACCATCTAACTTCAACAACCTTTTCAAAAATCTAACTTCAACAACACAACACATAAGTGAAAAAACTATAACAATTGAGAAAGATCTACTACACAAGAATAGTTCCAAAACTGGCTCAATTTGACTACACACTCCATGACTGGGTCCCCACTCTTTGGTTGATAGCTTTTGTTGCTGAAAAGAAGAGATTGGTTAAAAATAGGTAAGAGTGTATTCAAACACTTCTTTTTCCACCATCAAGACCTTCCATAAAAGGAAAGTCCTAACCACCACCATTAGCACCATCACAGCCTAGTAATTTCACTAGGGTCACAAATGGTGGATGGGTGTTTCTCCACCAAATGGGGCTCAGCTCATGGCAGAAATACATGTAGGTACCCACAAATATAAGGAAATTTTATGCTTATATGTGATTCTTTTGAAACTAAGATGATCACATTCCTTTTGCCGACCTTTTATTGTTTCCATGTTTTGTGCATTGATTCGTGCTCTCATCACCTCTTCTAAGTTGGTTTTAATGGTCATTTTGACCGACTAATTTAGTTAATGATGTGATACGAAAATATTTTTATCGTTTCATAATATTGTAGACCTTTCTCAATACTATAATATCATGAAAAAATGATCAAAATTTTATATCATATTGCTAGCTATATTAGTCGGTTAAAGCGACCCTTAAAGTCAACGAGAAAGACTGACACAACCAAGTATACTACTCAGGGCCGGCTCTAGACTTACAGATGCCCTAAGCGAACGAGAATTAGGAGACCCATTCATTTGTGTATATCACAATATCGACAATGGATCAAGGACTCACCAATTACGTCAAAAGTCTATTAAGAACTTATCGTTGTATGCATTTTTTTTTCACGTACTCGCATTCATGTTTCCTAGACATCAAATATACAAATTGATGTTGGAATCTGTAAAGACCGATTTGGAAAATTTGAATAGAAACTCTAACATTAAAAACAACTACTCCAAATCGTGAGTGTATTAGAAAACTTTTAATAAAACAAAGAGTAGTTTGTTGCTGAAAATTTGACCTTGAGGATAGATGAAGTTTAGCTCTTTTGTGAGAGCAGACAAAAAGTTATTTAGTGTAACAATCACGACAATGCATATTTTTAGAGTACAATCATGACAATGTTGCAATTTCATTATGGGCGGTATACATTTAGTGTAGAAGAGTAATAGTCGTGGCAAATAGATCATGGTGCAACAAGTTAGTTTATTTTTACCTTGTTTTATAAAGGGATTAATATAGTTGGAATGACAAAATTATTGATCAAAAGTTATGTTAATAACTACTGTAAAATATTATAAAATTACCATAATGCACATATGTTTTCAAGAAAGTGGTGCCCTCTCACATGTGGTGCCCTAAGCAAGCAGCTTAGTTGCCTAGGCATTGAGCCGGCCCTGATACTACTAATGACTTTGTCGCATGCAATAGTGTTATTATTAACATGCATGGAAACACTTCACAGTGTCTTGTCAAATTCAAAAAAGCTAACATTTAGGGTGTACTTGAGCTGAGCGAGTTTGCAGTAGTAAGTCTAGTCATTGGGCGCTTGTCTTGAGTTCAAACTTTGGTAGAATTTAATAACTTCCTATTGACCTCTACACCTGCAGACCTGAAAACTAAAGTTTTCTCAGACTGGTTAGAAAAAGTTTTGATTTAAGAGTTCATACTTCCACAAAGTCCTAAATGAGCATCTGGCTTCACTGCATCATGATATTTCGAAGCTAGATCCGAAAAAGTGGAAAGGACCTAGATGTCCAAGTTCAAACCCTAGGACACTCTATTCAAAGTTAGGTTGTACTTTAATTTTTTTTGCAATATGATGTTTTAAATAAATGGTAAAAAAATTAGGTCCTTAATCCGACAACATTAAAATTCTTGCTCATATCCCAACATAAGGCTTATTCCTATATATCATATCCTCTACCCAAACAAGGCCATTGTGATGTGCATGATTTTATCTCTGTTTACATAATTAAATGAAAATATTGTGATCCAATGCAAATCTGCATCCTAGCGGACAGGGGCCACGTCTATTAGGCGCACATGCGTAACTCCCCCCCCCCCCCCCCCCCAAGTTTCCAATAAATGCATCTAATCTACATCCCCCTCTTAGCTGATATGTTAGATTGTGCCCCGTCTTGGCAAATTCCTAGCCCCACCACTGCTACCGGAAGCCGGTCTCATGTCCTAAACCCTACGCACTGATACGTGATATCGTATTAATAATATTAGTTATTTAATTAATAGTCAGTTTATTACTTTATTTATTTAATTAGTTTAATTTAATATTTATTTATTTATTTAGTAGATCGGGCCGAGCCCATTAGGTCAAGCTATCTAGTTAGTGTTAGTATTCTTCTATATAAGTATTGTACTGGTTCATTATTATTCAGTCAATAAAAATATCAATTCTGGCTCTCGTCTAAATCTCTTCTTCTCTCTCAATTTCTTGTTCTAAATCTTCAATTTTTTCATCGTCTATCAATTTTTTCTCTATCTACGATACTCCTACGTATCACGCACCCTAAAAAAGAATGAAAATAAATATTATGAAAAATCACAACTATGGTTCAAGGTTGGAAGAGCAAGAGTGATTTATATGTAGATGTTGAAATTGAAGGAATTCAGACGTAGAAGGGAAAAGGCAGACCTAATTCAGTGATCCGGTTCTCAAAAGTTGCAATCTTTGATATATTTTCTCTCACACAATCTGTATGATTAAGATGTCGTATTTGTAGAACACAAATTTGCTTTCTCCAAAAAAAAAAAAAGTGGACATAGCAACAGGGACCGCACGATAACTTATGGTTTACGGATGGAAATCATGCATGGAGATATCTTCAAACGTCGTTTTCCAAAGCGCAGAAAGATTATTCATGTTTGAGTATCAAGGGACTTTACAAGCTGCCAAATTCAATGTTCTTAATTAATTGAAACCTTTTTGGCAGCAAAATAGTTTTCTGCTTAAAACCTAAGTTTAAAACACAAGATTAACGACTCAACTGTGCTGTAAAATAGTGACGGTTAATATTCATTTCTCATTTGAACTACTTAACATAGCTATTTTTTATTTTTTATTTTCCAATTTTGCAGACCCATTTCCTCTAGTAGCTATAATGTCACTGTGAAAAGATATGGTTAATTGCTAGTGGTACCTCTTCTTGTTATGGTCCATTATAGGTAGAGTGGGTACTTCTCATCAGGCTCTCTGAAGCTTCATACTACCACTCCATGTGCAAGTCTGCAACAGCAACTCCACTAGCTGCTATGCAAGGTTATAAACATATTTAGGATGTTGCAGTTTCATAATTAACTAGTCTCTTCTATTCTTAACAGAGTTAGTTGATTTTCCTGTAATTGTTGGAACCAATTCTGAGAAATTTCTACATCCATGGTAATGGTATGTACCTGTAATCCTCATGGCAACACACATTTGTTCATGGTTATTTTTGCATGGCCATGGGAATATAATTTCATGCTAATTAATGAAGGGGAATACACTATTATTGGATATGATTCGATAAATACATAAATTAGCATAATAGTTAGATTATACTTGGGCACTTTGTCACTCACTGGTCTCTCTTTGAACAACGTGGTTACAGTTAGATTATACTTGGGCAACTTCAAGAATACGTCACACTCCGCAGAATAACGGTGGCGTTTTAATCGAATAGCACGGGTCCGTGGTTCAAACCCTGCTCAAATTTTCTTTGTTCTATGACTGTGTCACTAATATAAAACTATGATTCAGGTTCGAACATTAAGCCCGTCCTCGACCATTGAGATCTCTCATACGCCCTCAATCAGAACTTCCTTAATTAAATTTATTTCTCAAAAAGAACAAAAAGTTCCTTAAAATGTACCACTCCGTCCCAGCTCTTTCTTCCCATCTGATTTTTTTGACTCGTATCTGGGTCACTTTGACCGGTGATTTGGATAGCAAAATGATACGATTTTTTGATAATTTTTTCACCATATTATAGAGCACTTTTTACTCTACAACGCCTTGAAAAAATTATCAAAAAATTACATCGGTTTGCTATTCAAATCACCGGGTCAAAGTGACTCAGTGAATAGTGACAAAAATCAAATTGGGAAGAAAGAGCTGGGACAGAGTGGTACAAGATTGTCTTAGGGAGAATTTCATGAAAAACATCGACGAAGAAAAAGTTTCGAACAGTTAAAAAAATCAGATGCAGAATTGAAAGTGTCAGATTAATGATCAAGTTACGACTTATTTTGAGTGGAAACCACGTTCTAATTAAAAAGAAGTCACGAGTGCGGTGCTAATTCGGCCAACACCTTCTGTTTATGGATTGAAATTATTAATTCTGTTATTTGAAAAAAAATTCTATATATATATATATTTTTTTTCTTAGTATGAAAGTTCAATTAAATTTCTTCCACTGAGTTGTTCGTAGAATCTTCTAAATTACAAGTATACTATGTTGGCGCTTTCCGCAAGTTTGGATAATTTTTAGGATTTTAGGCCATTTATTGTTGTAGGCCTTTGGTCTATTGGAAGTTCGTCCGTTGCAACTGAGTCAGAAAATTAATTTATTACAATTAGAGATGACTTTGGTCGTTAAATAAGCTCTATGTGAACCTATAAATTAATTTGAGCCATTGACAAACATAATCTATTTCTCTAAAATGCAACTTTCTTTTGTTTGAGCAATTGCATCGATGATATCACTGGCTACAACATGTTGAAAAACCAGATCCTCATGTCTTAGCAAACACCCAAACTAGCCATTAGACATGGCCTTGACAAGGGTCCCTAGTGGTTGGTACTATACCTTGCTCGTGACACACGATGATGGTGATATTGATATTGAGATGATAGAAAAGATTGATCATAGCCACCTGATCAATTCCCTCTGTACTATTCCTTGCCCTCCCTCTCTCTCACAACAGTCCTTTTCTTTCAAGCAATTTTCCACAAATAATGATTACGATTTTGTGCAATAACTTTTTGTAACTCCATATTCGAATACTTAGAGGACTCATTAGAGAGGCAGATGGAATTTGCAATAACTTTTTGCTCCTCCATAATCGAATAGGGTAGATATTATTAAGAATTCTCACATCGGACATTAAAAAGAACAAAAAAGAATGAATAAGTTTTCTGTGTTACCCCTCATTGCCAATTGGTTTTGAGGAGGAACCTCATGAATTCTTACGGATGGCTCTACTTGCTGGGATTACAATGATTAGGGACCTGGGTTACCATAATGTGGTTGTTGGTTCTTCACAACACGTTTTGATTAAAATTACAAATTCCTTAAAATAAGTGATTTAAGATAGATTTGTTCAAAAACAAGGTTGACAATCAGGTACTAATTTTGCGTATTGAAGTTGAAATCTTATCATGTTTGAGAGAGAGAGGGGGAGAGAGGAGTTTGTTGGTGATTCTCTGGGGTTTGCTAATTATGCATTGTAAGATATCAAGTTTAGTCTAATATAGTAAAATGTTTAACTGGACCACTCTAAGAGGTATATCGATAGGGTTCTGAAACCAAATTGAATTGATTCCAAAGTAGTAGTAGTAGTACTAGTTAGTAGTGTGATCACCTGCCATATTGCCATGGAGGTACTCCACCAAAACACACAACTTGTCCCAACATTAATGTCCACCAAAAGACATCAACCTAATATGTACAAACAACCAACCTAATCGAATAATTATTATTCCTTGTTAATACCATCAATATGTAATGACAACACAGCACGGTGTGCGTCACACACAGACACCGATATTAGCACTAAACAAGTAAATAATAATATTCATCGTGACAAGTAGCCTAAATATGATCATACAACTTACTACATTTCCTCCATAACGTGTAACTTGTTAAATTTGGTAAATCTCCCATATATAAATCCCTTAGGCGTGCCAAAAGCAAAAGGAAAGAGATTGATGGTCGGTCTAGTCGGTCCTCAAATAACAATTTACAGTTCGGTGATGAAGTGTCAAGACCATCTCTGTCTTCCTCTCGTTCTTTATTTTCAGATTTTTTACTAATTAGCTCGATAAAATTCAATACCATAGCTTAATTCTCCGGTCATTGTTATGGGCATCCCGTGTGTGCTGCGAGTTTATGACATACTTTTTGTTTGATACTAGCATATACGTACTGTAACAACATGCAAAGAGTATTTGCAAACCATATATGCATACTAGCTCAATATGACGCTGAAGTAAACAGCCCAACATATCAGTGAAGCCAATCCCAAAGAAGCAAGGGGCGGATGTAGCATATGGCACCATAAGCCTCACCTAGGTTTGAAAACTACAATCGTACCCCCAAATTTTGACAATATATTCAGTTGTGCCCTTGCTAAAATTACAAAAATGCACCACCTCTATTTAAAAGGTGCATTGGAAAAAACTGTGCCCTTATCTGTTCAAATACTCCCTCCGCCCCTGGAATAAGCAGTAGAACTTGGATCTTCAAGGCTCTTCTGCAAATCGCAAGACAACACAAATTGTTTGCTTTAGTACTGTGATAGCTGAAGAAGTTTGTGATGTCACGTCCCACATTGGAAAACTTGTCATCTTACCTCAACGTTTTATTATTGTTTCGTAGAAAAACTTATGAATTAGCATTTTGGTATATGGTAGCGCTTACAATTAGCAATTTGAGTTCATAACTTCATATCGTAGTTGCAGTGGAGAGATTTTAATCTAACATGGTCTTTTCAGAAATTACTACTTTTTCCGTATCGTTTCTTTCTCTACGCTTTGACTTTTTGACTCGTATCTGAGTAACTTTGGCCGGGTGATTTAGATCACAGTACGATACGATTTTGTGAGAACTTTTTCCCTGTCTTATACAACAAGTTCTACTCTACAGCAATTTGAAAAAATTGTCAGAAAATTAAATTATTTACCGAGCGAAATCACCGGTTCAAAGTGACCCATTGAATAGTAACAACTCTCAAAACATAGAGAAAGGCGTTGAGAAATCACGAGAAATGAAAGAAGTCCAACAGTCAACAGATATCATCATGGCACTGTTTAATATTCTTGGAAAATATCATCCCCAACCCCCTCTCAGTAATCTCGAACTTCCTCCTTCATGTCGTAGCTTCTGCTCATCATCGTCATTGGTTGAAGGCGCGTGAGACAAGAAACCGAAAGAGAGAGGTAGGGAGAGAACAAAAGAAGAGGCTCAAAAAGGGCAATAGTCAAATTTTCCATTTTGTTGCAAGAAAAAGGAGAGAGAGAGAGAGAGCTTCCTTCCTTTCCTTCCCTGTGCTTGCATTATCAACACAAGAAGCAATTCAACAAACACTAGTACGACTACTACTAGTACCACTACAGAGAGAAAAAGAGTGAACAACAAAATTGATAATTCCATAAGAAAACACAGTCATCATCTCTCAGTTCTCTCTCAGCTCACTCACTAGAAGCCATTTTTCATTAGAGAGAGATGGGGAGAGGAAGAGTGGAGCTGAAGAGGATCGAGAACAAGATCAACCGTCAAGTGACTTTTTCCAAACGCAGGAATGGTTTGCTGAAGAAGGCCTACGAGCTCTCCGTCCTCTGCGACGCCGAGGTCGCTCTCATCATCTTCTCCAGCCGCGGCAAGCTCTACGAGTTCGGCAGCGCCGGGTAATTCCCTAGCTCACTTTCCTCATTTCTCACTTCCCCTTTCCGTGAATTTCGCTACTCTTCCGAGAGTTGTTAAATTTCTGTTGTGGGAGTCCTTTGGTTTTGTAGTCCAATTCATAGCTCTTCATCTTCTCTCCCCTCTTCTTTATTTTTTCTTCTTACGAGAGATTTTTTTAATCTGCCATTGGTGGATGATTTGGTGTTCTTCCAGAGGCGGTTCTTTCTCTCCCAATGGGCAATCGACACCTTTTGTTTTTTATTTATTTGTTTCGGTTTCTGGAAATATCGAGGCAGAGATCAGAGAATAACGATTGGGGTTTCGTCATGACCCTCTTTGATCCGTCGGGTAAGATCTAGGGTTTCAGTAAACAGTAGAATATCCAGAGGATTTTTAGAATTTGTCTTTCCAAGAAGCGGTGGTTGGATCTGGAAGTTTTATATTTTCACCGATTTGGTTGGTTTTCATTCTCTCTCTAGAGCTCTCGTCTTCAAGCCTTTCAATAATGGCCTTTCCATGTATGTCTTTGAATCCATCGGAGTTTCGAGGTTTGCTATTCTCAGCTTCCGATTTGGTACTCTCTTCTTCTCTTTTTTTTCTTCAGCCATAAGAGAAGTTACTTTAATTAAGCTTATTTATGCTTATTAGCTTCTGGATCTATACGTATGTTTTCGTTTTCTTAAGCATTTTTGTTTAGGTTTTGTAAAGAAATGGTGTACTCCTTCAAAGGCCAATTTAGGTCAATAATGTTGGGAATTAGTATGGTGTTTTAGTACCCACCTGAATACAGTTAGGCTAATTGTCTCATGGTTTTTAGGATGTGTTGTGCTCATGTGGTAAGTTCTGATGATTTGACATCACAGAGACCAGTTTGATAGTATTGATTTTGTTTCATGCTTGCTCTCTTCCTCTATATCAACATGAGTGTATATATTGTTGTTATTTCAAATATTTTACAGAAACTATTTGATAAACAAAACAATACTAAAAAATAGTAATTTTTTCGCAACATAAGTGATTTATCTCATCTTAACAGCTCTGTGAAAAGACTAACTAGTTATTGATTGTGTTTTGCTAGCCAAAACATCTGCTCAATATTTATACTACCACTGTTTAAAAGACAGCACGATAATCATTCTGCACAAAATGAGTACATTTTATTAGTAACAATATGTATTTCAGAAACCAATTACTCCATAAACTCACATCTTCTCATGTTTATTTTTTATTATTTTTTCTTTTTTTCTTGAGGATAAATCAAGCTACAAATTTATGGAATTATAGATGCAATTAAATTTACCCACTTCTATTCTTGGTGTTTATGGTCGTTTAATTGCAATTTTCCTCATTCACAATTTCACACAAATGTATTTTTTTTTTTCTTTCCGGTAGTGCATGCATAGGGCAATCTGAATGATATTCTGGTAAAAGTAAAATACAATATGACAATATATAACGGTTTTCTCGTTGTGGCAGAATGACCAAGACACTTGAGAGGTACCAACGTAGCTGCTTTAATTCTCACGACAACACTGTTGAATGTGAAACTCAGGTTTGCTCTCTTGTCGTCTCTTTAGATAAATTTGATGTGATTTGTAGGAAAAAAATGCACTTCTTATACTTAGCAAGTCATGACTCAAATTGTTGTAGCCATTCTAATTATAAATCTTTGTTTATTTGGAATGATGGCACAGAGCTGGTACCAAGAGGTTTCAAAGCTAAAGAGTAAATACGAATCCCTTCAGCGAACTCAAAGGTTCGGTAGTTTCTGGTTTTGATATGCCTATAATTCTATAAACATATTCAAGAATGACAGCACTTAATTTGGAATTAGGTCAAAATCATAGCTAGTTTATTTGAATTGTTGGCATGATCTTAGTAACTAAAAAGACAATTTTACATGTTTGAAGACACTTGCTTGGAGAAGATCTTGGACCCTTAAGTGTGAAAGAGTTGCAGAATCTTGAGAAACAGCTGGAAGGAGCTCTTGCACAAACTAGGCAAAGGAAGGTACTTCAATAGATTTCTCACTATTTTATTTTCAGCTTTTTTGTTCATTCCCAAGAAGGAAGCCATGATCGACCAAAGCCTAAAATGTAAATTTCTTTTTGGAGTCAAAAGAGAAAGTACTGACTTAACTCATGATGAGGTGATTTCTTATGACAATCCTTTAGATGGCTAAAAAATTGTTTATATAGAATATCAGCATATCTAACACTAATCGGTTTTGTGGTCGAAAAGTTCACATTCTTTTGTTGGTTTTTGAATATTAATGTATCAAAACATTTGACTTACTCAGTCCATAAGACTATCAAAACATTTAACTATAGTGGTGTGAATGTACATTTTCTTTTTAGAGTCAAAAGAGAAAGTACTAACTTAACTCATGATAAGGTTATTTCTCATGACAATCCTCTAGAATGGCTAAAAAGATTGTTTATTTTGTATATCAGCATATCTAACATCTAAAACTAATCGTTTTTTGAGTCGAAAAGTTCACGTTCTTTTGTTCGTTTCTGAATATGATTGTATGAAAACATTTGATTTACTCATTCCATAAATAGAATAATTAGAATTTCACTAGAAAGCTATAAAATGTTTCCCATGAAAACTTACTGAATATGCTTTAAAAGCTTACATCTTTGTTTAAAATGGCATACCATAATTGAGTGTGATTTATTATAAGCAAGCTTCAATAAGTTTTCCTCCCTATCAAGTTCATGCAACTCTATCCTTATATATTTATTTACCTTTTTGCAGGCTCAGATAATGCTGGAACAAATGGAGGAGCTCAGGAGAAAGGTAAGCAAACTGATGTGGCTTCTGGTGCTTTTTCTTTTTCTCTATTTTTAGTAGCAAGACCGTATACTGCTTAACATGAGTTGGTTGGAGACTTCAAAGTTGAATTGGCGCTTATTAGTTATTACTTACTAAAAACCTAGCTTACTAGTAACCTAGTGCCTTTTTGAGTTTATGTAAGAATGTGACTAGAACGAGTAGTGCTGTTTTGGATAACCAATTCACACTTTTCATTTGGAATATGAATACGTTGGATTATCATGAAACTTAAGCTCACTTGAGAAAAGAACTTGTTAGAACTGTCACTGGTAAAAGTTGTGAACAGATACGTGTAGAAAAGTTAGCAGCTGAAGACTTTCTAGGCGAGTTGGCTGAAAAATATGTGTCAAATATCAGTGAATAATCATATTAGATGACATGATCCAACAACCTATGATAGAATCAAATGAAACAACCCAAGAGCCAATTTATTTTAGGATCATGCGTGATCCTATGATGCCTTTCTAGTGTGATGGAAGGTGAAGAAAATATGGAGTTGAATGAAAATGTCCAGATAATTGTGTAAGAGTAGAAGCGGCATTGTGGAAATCAATGACTTGCGATGGCACGATCCACCACAGGCGTAATCAGACAGAACCGGCCCAAGACGTAGAGGTGCCTAAAGGGAGTAATGAATTGGATGCTGTTAAAGAAAAATGTGTACTTACAATGATTTTGAGGAAAAAAATATATTATTATATTAATTAAGATATATATTGTATTTTGTTATCTTAACAAGATTTAGTTTAGTAGAAGGTTTATAAAAACTCAAAATCTTCAGATTCATCATTCGTACTATTCAAACTTTGGTCGAGTAGTGGCAAAGAATGAGTTACCACCAAATTAACATAGAATATATGATAATTATACATTCAAAAATCTAATTTAACATAACTAGAGGTAGGGGAAAACGAGCCGAGTCGAGGTGAAAGCTACCTGGTGCGCGCGTAGCTCGTTGAATAACGCTAAACACAGGCTCAACTCGAGCTGCTTTCGAGCTTGACATGTCAAGCTAAAGATCGGCTCTAAAAAACATTTGTAGGTTCAAGCTTGGCTTGAGCTTGCCTTGGGCTAGTCAACTAAAGAGCTCAATCTTTCAAGCTGAGCTCCTTCAAAGAGTTTGTGAGTTCCAAGTAGGAGTAATAATTTGAACAAAAAAAAAAAAATCTCAAAAAATATATAATTATATTAATTATGATATATATTGTATTTTGTTATCTTAACAAGATTTAGTTTAGTAGAAGGTTTATAAAAACTCAAAATCTTCAGATTCATCATTCTTACTATTCAAACTTTGGTCGAGTAGTGGCGCTTGTGCTTAGCCATTATGCTGAGCGTGCTACTAAAACGAAACGAATATGTGGTTAGAATCGTGCAAGTTAGGATAATTGTGCAAACATGGTGCAAGGAATTAGTTTCTGACTCGAGAAGTGATGTCGTGAGTTGTGGGTTGCGGGCCTTTTTTTTTTTTTCATTTTTTGTTATGAAAGGGATTCTATTAGAACAGACTAAGGCACAATATCCAAACTTGGGGAGGAACTGCCCCTACAATCCTCAAGCAAAAAATTCCCCATAAACTCGGGAGCAAAGACAGAAATATAAGTGTTTGTGACAAAAGAAGAAATTTAGGGAAAACAACTACTATGACTAGAAGTATGCTCAGCTTTCGTGGCCATGATATCAACAGCTTTGTTAATGTTGTTTTGCTCATGCTTCAGCTAGAACCTATAGAATTCAGTTGACAGTTGTCTACACCTAAGTTACCTGAAACGATCGTTCCGATTCGTGGAACGAGAACGTAAAACTCAAAATCTTCAGATTGATCATTCTTACTATTCAAACTTTGGTCGAGTAGTGGCGCTTGTGCTTAGCCATTATGCTGAGCGTGCTACTAAAACGAAACGAATACGTGGTTAGAATCGTGCAAGTTAGGATAATTGTGCAAACATGGTGCAAGGAATTAGTTTCTGACTCGAGAAGTGATGTCGTGAGTCGTGGGTTGCGGACCTTTTTTTTTTTTTTTTTTGTTATGAAAGGGATTCTATTAGAACAGCTTGTATACTTATCCAAATGTAAGAACCTCATTTGGAGCTTGAATTATACCTTCCTATAGGGATCCTGCACCAAAACTTGTCAGGCATGATAGCAAATCTCTAGAATTGGCTAGCAAGGAGAGTAAGGTTAAGAGGTATAACTTTTCTGAAACCAATCCCCCCAAGATCTCTTGGCCTAGTCATTGTATTCCACTTGATGATGTGAAGCTTGTTACCCTCCCTAGAACCTTCCCAAAGAAGATTCATGTAGATTGTATCAATGTCTTTGAGGGTAAAAGCAGGAAGCAAGAAGCTTTGCATAGAGTTTACTAGCTTTCAAACCTCCAGCTTGGTCACGATATCAATAATAAACTAGAAATTAACTCTGTAGGTCTCTTCTAATAAAAGAACATCGCAGGTAGGTTCCAAGGTTGTTGCTTGGGTAAATGACATAAACCAACCCTACGGTATGGGTAATTACCAGATCACTACCCTGCAATTTGGATAATACCCCAAACCACCCATGTGTCTTAACAGTAGCTAATAGTTTTAGCAAATAACAGTTACGCCCTTCCATTACACCCTTCCAAATATATTTTTTGGAACATAATTTTGCAAATGTCCATTACACCCTCCAAATCTTAATTAATAGTTTCAACAATGAAGATAAATCTTGTCATGTGATCCCTTCTCTCATCTCTCTCCTGCTCAACCTCTCTTCATTGCTGCTTCAGCGCAACCCACTCACACCGCTGCCACCAACCACTTCCAACACCTCTCCCACTATTGCCACTTTCTCAATATCTCACCCTACCATCTCCATATCCCCTCATCTGCTACGCCGCCACAACCGAATCCCATACGAAAACCTCACACCCCCAAAGTTCGCCGTCAATGTGAACAGCCTGTAAGCTTATGGATTGTGGGTTTCACCGTAGTTGATTGCGGTGGCATTGACGAAGATTGATGGAGCCTGTGGTCCTCGGAAAAGGTATCGAATCAAGTCCCACGACTGTGTAACCCTCAAATCTCCACGATGTCAAGAACACATATATGATTACAAACATTGCTCATAATCAAAAGAAAAGTAGCAGATTAATGTTAGATATATGGAACTTTGTAATTGTATTGATATAATTCGTAATAACCTAAGCTATTACAAGAGCCTATATATAGGCAACCAATACTTGGTAAACAAGAAACATAAATTGAACTAGGTAAGTAAATAATCTAAACTAGGAAACATAATAATATAAACGCCTAATATAGAAACTGAATATCCTATCAATAATCTGCTATAATAATAATATCTTTAACATCCCCAGTCAAACTCAATGTGCAAATATTGAGTTTGCAAGTAAACACTAGAGCAGCTGCGGTTTTGTTCATGTGCGAGCTTGAGTCCGACTGTGGGTTGGGTAGATGCAAGTGTGACAAGTCCAGATGGAAGAGGTCCGACGTCAATGATGTAAGACGACAACGAGTGACAGGGCTTCATTGATTTTCTGGTGTTCCAGAACTGCAAGGGAGAACTGGACGTGTGAACTATCTGTTTTTGACATGTTGTATCGAGAATAAGGAGAAAGAAAAAGTTTTGCGACATATTGTGTCGAGAAAAAAAGAGGGACTTCTTTTACGACAGATTGTTTCGAGAAAAAAGAATATATTTTTTATGACAGATTGTGTCAAGAGGAAGGGAAATTTTGTTCATGTGGCAGATTGTGCCGAGAGAGAAGAAAAAAAAACAATTTACGACAGATTGTGTCGAGAAGGAGAAAAACAATTTATGACAGATTGTGTTGAGAAGGAGAAAAACAAATTTTACGGCAGATTGTGTCGACAAGAAGGAAACCCGACAGTCGTTGAAGCTGTGGGTCGCTGGCTGTGAGAGCAGCGATCTGGAGAAGATTCCAACAGTGAATAGAACAAAGTTGGTTCTGGTCAAGGTTGGATTGACAGGTCTTTTGGGGATGACACATGCGACAAGCCTAAAAACACCGATTGGCAGAGCTGAGGGCGAACGTGGAAGCGGCGCTGATCTGCTTGAGTTGAGACTAATCTGGAAGCAGTGACAGTGCTGCTTGTTGAGGCCGACGTTGACCGGTGTTCTGCTGAGGTAAAAGGAAGAAAAAACCCTTTAGGTTTTGGCGGACGGCTAATTGAGATGCCGCCGCCAAACGTGCGGAAGCTTTGAATTAGGTCACCAAGAGCGTAGCCACTCTAATACCATATAAAACTTTGTAATTGTATTGATATAATTCTTAATAACCTAAGCTATTACAAGAGCCTATACAATACTTGGTAAACAAGAAACATAAACTGAATTAGGTAACTAAATAATCTAAACTAGGAAACATAATAATATAAACGCCTAATATAGAAATTGAATATCCTAACAATAATCTGCTATAATAATAATATCTTTAATTCTTACATGGTATCAGAGGGGGTTACCGATCCCGTCTCAAAAACCCAAAATCTGTCGTCCAAACGGATCGACCGCGTCGTTCCCTCCACGGTTGGCCAGACAAAAAGAATGACAAAAGGATCCACGTGTTGGCCAAAAAGAATGTCACACGGGAGGGGGCGTTTTGAGAAGTCCCACATTGGATAATCAAGAAGAAAAAATATAATTAATAAGTATCCTGGGCTACTCATCTCATTGCCAATTGGTTTGAGGTGAAACCCCATGAATTCTTACAAGATATGCCACATAATTCACTCAAAATTTAAAATTTATAGGAGTGGTCACGAAAATCGGGCAATTCAAGTTAGCCCGTCGTTTAATATTTGTGCCCAAGCCCACAATTGCAGTTCCGGCTGAGAATTTATGTCAAAGTCTGTCCATATTACTAAAACTATGTGCCCGAGCCCTATTTTAGTTCAGGCAGGGCTCAGGTTGGTCGGGTTAAACCCGGCCAATTTGCACCCTTAGGGGCAACATTGTCACTCCAATATTTGTAAGGGAAAAAGTGTAACATATAGTGTTTGGTTTGTTGGTTGGACATAATTGGATGGAGGGGTTGTATGTGTCGTACGTTTAGGCTAACAGAGGGGTGGTTTGAGGTATTACCCAAACCACAGGGTAGTGACCTGGTATTTGGCCATACCTCAGGGGTGGTTTGTGTCATTTACCCTTGTTGCTTTGCTGAACACCAAAAATACTAGTACAACAATTGGCAACAGTGGTTGGGGTATTAGCAGACAAGTAACAATTGGCCAGAGTTGGTTGGCCAGAAAGGGTACAAAAGCTTGGATCAGGCTGCTAATGAAGTGGCAGTTAATACTAGAGGCCTTTCCAAACAGAAGAAAGTCACCAACAAAGAACATGTGGGAAATGTTATGGCCTCTTAAGGAGGTCTTAAGAGGCTTCCAGTCCTTACTATCAACATTTTCAGTAATCTTGTTTGAGAGCCATTCAATCTAGAGAATAAACATGTAAGGAGATAGGGGGTCTCCCTGCTTGATGCCTTTAGATGGGGTGAAGATTTAAGAGGCGACCTCATTGATCAAGACAGCCATGGAGGGGGAAGAAATGCAAGCCATGATAACACTGATAAAGGCACTGGGATAGTCAAAATGCTCCAAAGTGGCTTTGACAAGACTCCATTCCACATTATGCACTATGTCATAAGCTTTTTCAAGATCAGGGTTAAGGATAAAGCCATCAGTTTTGCCCTTCCGGTGTTTGAAATTATGCACTATGTTTTCGACAATGACAACATTATCAATACCTCTTGTGCTAGGTGTAAAGCTGGACCGGAAAGGAGAGATCAATCTATCCAACAGGGGCCTCAGTCTAAGAGCCATGATCTTGTAGTCTGTGTTGCATAAAGCAATAGGCCTATACTGATTAACAGTCTCAGGTCTCGGAGTTTTTGGGATAAGGCAAATTAAAGTATGATTAAGACTAGGAGGCTAATTCACCATCTTATAAACTGTCTGCGGTATTAATTCGAATTCATACCAACATTTTATTTTCCCACTATACTTTACTATCGCAGTACTTCTAGTTCTGCAACCCACATCAGGTGAAAAGAGAACATCTGGCACCGTCTAACAACCAAATCTTAATCCTAGATGTTTATAGTGAAAAGATAACACGTCTTGTTGAGAAATGCATTGCTTTATGCAAATCGTTAAGGTTGTTTGAGTTGTTGCTTGTTTGTGTTAAACGGGGGAATATGTTCCTACTGTGTTTATGTATAAACAACATTTGTATGTGTCAATCCCTTATTTTAATAAAATTTTGTTTCCAAAAAGAACAAGTGTGTCTTAGCTCGAACCCCATGTACACAGCTACACATATTGAGGATAGGCTGGTTAAGTCAAGCTAAGGAGTGATGAATGAATTTAGATAAAACATGGAAGTGGATCAATTATTGACAGTTAAATGAGGATGGTATCAGATACTATAGACAACCCTAAGGAATCTTAAATATGTGGGGAGAATGATGGTGGGATCAAGTTCGAGTCGCTTGATTGCTGTACTAATATCCTTCAGCATCCACTACGTAAAAGACAGAATCCAAAGCCTTTTAGAGTGAATAAATGAATCTGATTTTTAATTTTGTCCTAGGGTTTGCCATGTTTTGAGGTCATAAAATCAGGACATGTAAGTGCGTAAGCTGTAATGAACGATTAGTCTACGTTTGTGAAAAGATGACATCCCTAACATTTAGCGTGGAACTAGGACTTAGGACTTCTGAATGCCTCAGATTGGTGATAAGTTTAACATCTTATGGCTACACATGCAAATGAAAGAAGTTTTCATGCATATATATCATACAAACCAAATCATTAGTACCAGAAACTCTACAAGTCATATTTAGTAATATGCAGATTGGTGATAGTTTTAACATCTTATTGATTGCATTACTTCCTTGGAATTAACCCAGGGTAATTAGACTACAATTCCTTCATATCATGACTGAAATTGCAGGAGCGTCATCTGGGAGACATGAACAAGCAGCTAAAGATTAAGGTTTCACTGGAGTTGTCCTCGGTACTCATCTAAAGCTGTTAAAAAAGATAGTTCTTTGCCTTAGGTTGTTAAGTGCATTACCAATTGTTGTGTTTCTAATTGTTTCCTGTATGTTTATTTAAAAATGTATAGCTCCAGGCCGAAGGGCAAGAACTTAGATCCCTTCCTTCCTCATGGAATAACACAGCTCCAGTGGGAAACAACAGCTTTGCCCTTCAGAATCCTCAACCCAATCCAATGGACTGCGACAATGAACCCGTCTTACAGATAGGGTTAGTCTCATTTTTTTTTTCTCTTTTTGTAAAACTGCTAAGTCATGAACCGATCTTTGTCTCTTGTTGTGTCAGGTATCAATATGTTACCGGAGAATCATCTGTTCCTAGGAGCATGGCTGGTGAGAGTAACTTCGTCCATGGTTGGCTGCTTTGAACTCTTTGCAAGTATATATTCATAAGAATATACTATATATATGTCTGAAAAACTCTCTAAGCTTATTTGTGTAACCATTTGCTAAATAGTGCTGGTACAATCCACATAAGTGCAATGATGCGAAAATACTAAAAGTCGCCTTATTGGTAATGCAAATGTTTGATTGCATATTTAATTTTGACTGTAGAGTTTTGACCTTTGATCAAGTATTTACATTTGATAATTTAACTTGTCTCTTACATGGGCTGTATAAGCTTCTGTGTGTAAATGGGTGATGTGGTAACAAGTAATGGTGATGGACCAGGGCTTCTGTACATTCTTGGGCTCGCTCAACCACTTGTGAATTAAGCATTTAGAGCCCACTAAATGAAACTATAGATCTAAGTCAACTGAATGTGTGTGTGTGTGTGTGTGTGTGTGTGTGTGTGTGTGTGAACTACAGAGTATAATTTCGTGCACAAACACATGTATGTATAGCTCTCAGCCACCTCGTTGTATATATTTAGCCCCAGTATTTCAACTAAAAAAACAAAACCTTTCACCCTCAACACACACTTCAAATAATGCATCCAGACTAAAAGGGATTTTATGGCAACATCTAGAAAAGTAGAAAATATTTAGATGTAATAACAACAAGTCGGATAAAAAAAATAGACATACTGCTTGTTGTAACAGCATACTTGAAGAAGGTTTCCTTTGTAGTTTAAGCTTTCTGTTTCTTCACGACAACCCTTTTTTGCTCGTCAAAATCCGATGATACTACTACTAGGTACGAACACGTATCAAATGCCCAGAATTGGACCTATAAACTCACCACTCAAGTCATATCGAAAATCAAAGCACATTATCTGTTAAATTATAGCATAATATACATGCCCATACAATTGCAGCACTGTTCTCTTTGGCCATATTAATGTCAAAGCTGGAATTGAAAATTTGCGACACAGGGTTTATCGCGTGCACAGGCCTAAAGTAAAATGCAGCTTAGAATAGACAGGGGAATCCATAATACTTATTATTTTCACTTCTAAGGCTTAACCTGGGCAGAATGTCATTTCTGCTGCGGACGCTTGATTCTTCCGTCAGGTAGCCCGATGAACAGATCAGTTTCAACTTCTGAATTCTCGTTGCTTTCTGTATCTCCAGGCATGTTATCTGTGTCCTCATTTGATTCTTGCAACAGATTTATGTCGGTCTGGGACAAAATATACATATTAGTAACTTTTAGGACTCTTGTAAGATCTCATATTATCAGTGGGTGGCTATTTCTCCAAACAAACACCCAGGTAGTAAGAAGTGCCGCTATGATGTAGAAAAGGTATTTGAGGAAATGTGAAGATAACATTTTTTTCTTACCTTATGACACAGCATTGCATTTTCAGCTGCTAAGGTTTTTTCCTGTAGTAGAGAAAAGAAAATCAAGAAAATGATTAGGTAACTGGTAATCAATAAGAACAAGCATTTGAAGCTTCAGCCTATTAACAGAAAACTCCCAATCTTTTAGCTGACCTTCTCTTTTAGTTTGTCAATGTGCTCATGGAAAACCTGCATCTGTAGTACAATTAAGAACAAACTAATTAGCAGCAGTGTAAAAGAATTTAGTAATGGGCTTATTTCAGCCATATACACGAAACATGCTGATACGATACCAGAAATATACAAAAACAGAGAAAGACTAGAGAAATGTCGAATTGTATCTATTCAAATGAAGTAGAAATACGCGTTAAGTTGTGTTGGAGTCTTCTCAACTCAAGAGGTGAGCTATACCCTTGTACTCATAAAGAGGGGGACAAGGATATGTTATGCTGTGGTTGTTTGCATCCCGCGTTTGCGCAATGGACATGAGATTGGTATAACTTATCTTCCCATATACCTCTGTTCAAATTTTTGCCTATAATCGAGGTGGTATAAGTGGGGAATTTGTCATCACATATCCCACCTTAACCAAACACTGGATAACAAAATTTCATATCCTGTCTTACTCCCACAAGAATCATATCCCAGTACAAGTCATGTTCCTTTATTTCTTATAGTTTAGTAGATACAACGTAACGATAATTGTTGCTAAGTGCAGAGAGAATTTCTTCAACAAAATGTCCACGTAACCAACCTTTTTCGACCTGATGGTGGTTACACTCCTCTCCAGCTGTTGCTCAATGTTTTGCAGTTCTTCAATGGAGCATGTTCCTAGACCCTCACCAAGGAGTTTCCTGTTAAATTTACAGAAAAAATCCAGAATCCAGATTTAAGAAAAAATTGATCAAGCTATCAAAATAATCGACGGGTTTATGATCTTTAGGCGTTCAAACCTTTTTGAAGCTTCAAGAACCTCGATCTTCTTCGCCATTTCTTCTGCTTCAGTCTTCAAATGCTGCTATTCATAATAACAGTTTTTTTGTGAGACTTATGAACTTAGAAAATAACCCCAAAATTAGCTTTATTTATTCTCAACCTGTATGTCTTCTTGCTGAACTATGCTGCGAGTTTGAACATCTTTTGTGTGCTTCCGGTAACGTTGTATTGTGTCCGCCAAGCTGAAATATCATACAACCAATACAAATCAGATAGAGTAGCAAAAGTGATTTAAGAACAAGTAAATGAGCAATAGTTTAAACTTCCTTTCGTTCAAACTCAATTTAACCAAATTATATTTATTTTTAAAAAATGTATCGTATATGTATGCAACATGGTATATATCAAATTTGTTGGAGCCTTCCAGAGGACGCCAAATTGTGTTTGCCGATTTAACTAGAAGAAATAGCTAGCAGAAGAGGTGCTCTTAGGGCGAAGATAAATGAGAGACCATCAATTAACTGACATTCAATTGGTATGAAATTGTGTTAGAACTCCCAAGTCCCCTTTTGCTTCCTTTGTGCACTTCTTTATGTGCTAGGGTCTCCTCTGGACGCTCACCATTCTTTGTCTTGTCTCAAAGGGTGCACGCGTGGTTAATAAACACATGGGCATTGTCACCTTGAAAATTGGTTTTCAGTGGTGAGTTCTATCCGTGAATTCACCCATGGGCAAAGAATAACAGCTTACCACTTGTGGGAAACCACCTATGAGATAGGAAATACTCACCACTAGAAACAATCTCCCTCATCATGAACTCATAATAGAACATGAAAACATTGTTTGCAAGTAGTTGATTAACTGACATACAAATTACTGATTCCCAAATGTTATAGGGCACCCAACAGGACATCTGATTTTTTTTTTTTTTTTTTGGGCAGAAGTAACACCTTACTGAAACGATCTCTAATAATTGATTACTAACAACTCCTTTGGACCTATAGGACCCTATAACCCACTAGAAACAGTTCTACCATAAAGAGGTGCCAACATCAAGCCCAGCAGAAAAATAAAAACTCATTTCACCTATGGGGCAATGAATACTCCACAGCGTTGAGGCTTTATGAAGAAATTCTAGGGTATTAAGAATCCATTATTTTCTTCTATTGACAATGGGTTGGCCACGCTAGTCTGAAATCTCGATTACAAGATTTTGCATTCAGTAGGAACACATCTCAGCCAAGTAAATCAACTCTTGGGGCAATTGATTGTAATAAAGTTGCTTTAGGAACATTGCCTTGTTGAGATTTCAACCCAAAGGAACCCTACCAGAGTTCCAAGTACCAAGTACTACTTATATTTCGCTTCACTTTGTGGAGCGAGTGATGTAGAAAGAATCCACAAAATTCCACGTCACTTCATCTACCACTAAACCCGCCTTCAAATGTTTTCTAATATAGCAATTCAATAAACCTTTATTAAGTGAAATGAATTTAAATGACGATAAGTAATTCAGTCTACATAGTCCTAGCTTGCTAAATCTGTCCTTCCGACATATGCTGTACTTGAAGTTACAAGCTTTTGGGTCACTCCATTCATCTCTAAATTGGTTTTGACGCGGAATTTTGTGGATTCTTTTAATGTTATCGAAAAATAAACTATTTGTTATGCGCTCATTATGTGGCCCATGTGCCAACTATCACCTCTTTGTGATCAGCACGTGTTTAGCTTGTGCAATGCCACCCTTGAGTGGGCATGTTGGTATTTATTCTACATTTAGATTCTTTAAGTTGTATGTGTCGTTTTGAAGGTTCTGAGCTACTTCTTATCATTGTTGGTTTTGATGTGAAATTCCATAAATTTGTATATGCATAGATGTGCATCCCTTATTTATAAGATGTCGAAAACACCCAAGAAAATAGTCTCATGTCTTTGGCTAATTGTTCACAGCATGAGAAAAAATGTTACGGAAACAGGTTTACTTAGTAATCGAAGAGCCGGAACTTTATTTTTAGTAAATCTCCTAATAACGTCATTGTGGGGTTCAATAGATCGATAGAGACAGTTTCATTGTTCCGGAAAAGACGCCCACACCATGTGGATAGAGTTATAGGGAAGTTCCAACACTTATAAGGAACCCTATAACATCCATTGGACACAGTAGGAAAGAAATAGACCATCTTAAAGATGACTGGTGGCATCACTGTTGGGAAGTCGACTGCACAGAACAGTAGGTTGGTCAACCCCTATGGAATGATGGGTTTTGGCCTTTTGGTCCTCACACGAGCCCAGTCATACTTATTCAAATAGATCACAAACACACACACACACACAAAAGAGCAGAAGTTACATCGTTGGTCCAAGATGCTTGTGTCCACAAAGTAAAAATCTAGTCTTTCATGCACACCTCGCTCTCTTATTTATGCAAATGAATAACAAGCACTTCAAAATCATATCAAGGCACGGGAAAGAAAACACTAATTTTCACGTTGATCATTCAAGACGTCTACACTGGAATTCGTCACGATTATGCAAATATGAGAAATGTTGGGGTGTGCTAATTTAATAGTAAGCAGAAATTGAGTTCCTACAAGGATCTTAGGGTGAAGAGTTTCCTATCAAGGGTGGTGATTGAATTCTGGCTACATTCCTTATTATCCTATATTTTCTATTCTATTCAGTTGAGCCCCCACAAATTCTAAGTTGTAGTCCCAGCTACCCAAACTTCGTTCAATCCCACATCTTCAAATTTACAAAATTACCTATTCAAACAAAAAAAAGCAATATAAGAACAATAGTTAATTATACTAAAATCTAAGGAGAGAGAGAATCAGGAATTGAACGAGGAACAGAGCCACAAGGGAGTGACAGACTGCGAAGGACGGCGAACATCTCTAGGGCCAAGGCTATCGAGCACAAGGAGGGAAGCCGTCAAACTCGATGGCGGTGTCGAGGTGTTTGCATTCGTCAAAGCTAGAAAATCCGATGATGAAATCTCACCCTTACTCAAGCAAAAGGCCCTCAAAACATCAATTAGCAAATAGTATTCACAAAAGTGAGAATCATGCAACTTCTTATACTACTTTGTTTAATTTTTTGCTCTAATTCCTAATATTCTTCTTCATTCTGCTAAGTAGTGGGAAACTTCTTGTTCACTCGCTGTGTTGGGGTTCATGGCTCTTGGATTTTTAAGAAATGAGTAATATGTTATTATCCTGCGAAACATGCACTAGGTATCTAGTAACATGTTCCTTGTTTCAATTTTGTTTTTGATAGCGAAATACGCACATTTACCTGGTAATTTTGGGCTGGAAATTAGGACTTCATAACTTAAGTTTGATACTTTTCTCAGTCATGCACGATACTTTAAGATGTTAAAGTCTCTAGATCCATTATCTGGAACTTCTAACACACCAATCTAAGGATGCTTCTAGTAAAGTTCATGTTCAGACTGAGTCTACAGTAGTTTAAAGTGAAAGTGACTTGCTTGAGCTTCTAAGGGGTCTGGAACTAAGACTGCCAACATTCCGACAATGAGCTATAATCATCACATTCGGCAGAGAGGTTGCTGGATACTTTGAAACACCCCAGTTGACAGTTCATGGGTCATTTTTGCAGTCTGCGCAAGTGTAGGGGCTTTAGTGCAATGGTAGTTGTGGAGGAGAGGAGGGATCGAAATGTGATTAGTTTTAGCTTAGGGTTGGTTTCAATTTTCTTAAACCCTAAAACTCTTGTCAAGTCCAAGATAGTCCCTAATATTTGATTAATTCCTAGATGACCTTGTAATTAGGTGTCACTAACCTAGCTTATGCATGGCCATGCTTAATCCTCACAAATAACGAGCTAGCCACTAACAGCCCAATCAAAGATCAAACACCCGTAATTTATCACTTTCACATTGAAATTCATAGAGTCCTTCACTTCAATCTCTCAAACGCTTGCCAAATCTCTCTCTCTGAAACCTGCTGCTACTATAGCCTCCTAACACTCTAAGGAAGCCACTGTCAACAGCAATTGATCTGTGGTTGCGTAGAATTCTCAGAATTGGGGTAAGAACTATCAAAGCCTAGCTATTTATAATATCCATGTAACGCTCATGTTGTTGTTTGTTTGAGAGCTTAGCCCCGTAGTTTGTTTTCTACCATGATTGCGAGCCCAGGGACACCAGTTTCTTGAGTTTTTCAGCCACTGAAAAACTCGTATGTGTTCTTGAGCTGGTAATTTTTCATCCCTTCACCAAATCATGTTCTTGCTATGCGATCCTTGCATGTCCGGGAAATGGAGCCCTCTATCAAATTCAACCAAGAATCAGTGCATGCATCATTTTGATTCTTGCATGTACGAGTTTTTCGACCGTATTTTAAGCCATGTAAACACCTCCATATCTTACTCGCCGTTTGATTTGCTTCTTATTTATGTTGATTCTCTGTGTTTCAATATACAACTTTCATGTTTATTGCATCAGCCAATGCATCATGACATCCTTTTTGTAGATCCCTCTGAAGTTGGTTGTTCATCATTGTGAATGCATGTTTCAATTTCTAGGGTTTTCTTGATTCATGACTTCTGGTGTTAATTGGATGAAACTGAGGGTTCCTGCATGTATAATAATCATTTTTAAGCTTGTTCAAGCCCTGCAAACACCCAAAATCACATGAAATCTTCTTCATGTTCATGAACCCCAATTGCAACATCTGGTATCTTGAATTTCATGACCTTATGTTGATTTTGAGAATCATGCCTTTAAGAAAGTTGTTAGGGATGAAATAAGGAAGGTGTAGGTGAAAACCTAGCATGATTTGGAGTTTTCATGAATAAGTTGTGTTTAAAGGAATGAGATTAATAGTGATATTATTCATGATATTGTTTCTTTTATATCCTAGTTTATCTAGTAGATTTATCCGGCTAAGCCTCCGATTGTCGATGCTTTCATAGCACCACAGGCCTGGACCACTGTACCGAATAGCTCCCTTGGCCGCTATCTTTCTTTCAAAAATTGTCTTGCTTGCAATCCGCACAATAACTGCTCAATCGCAGCATATGGTAAGGAGATGAAAGAGATTTTGCCAACGATATGGCTCTTGCGCGCACTCCAGTCTCAGATACTGATCTCCTCATCTCCATCATCAATCATGTTGGAGCTAATTACACTCACATCGTGGCTGCTCTCCGAGTTCGTAACACATATAACTCAATGTTCGAACTAACCTCAATACTTGAAGACCAAGAGCGCTCCCTTCAACACGCGGATATCGAATCCGCCACTCTCCTTGCTACAACCAATACCACTCAGCGCCAGTCTGCAGATTAACGTTGCTCGCAGTACTCACAACATGACCCCTTTGAAGGTAACTTCAATCACAGAAGACGAAAACAAGTCTCACGCTACGGACAGCGAGCATATAGGAACCCTGCGTGAAACCATGGGTGCATTGATCAATACGCGGAACCTGGTCGCAAACGCACTGTGTGCCACTTTCGTAACTTCTCTGGGCACGTCTTTTGTGACTATAGCTTGCACGCTTTGTCCACGAGCATAATCACCCTGCAGCCAGCCATTAAGGACTCGCAGACAAGACCCTAGCTCGTCAACCATCTGATCGAACTTAAACTTGGATATTTGATACTGGCGCATCCCATCATGCCACCCCTGGTCTTGCCACACTCCATGACTCCTGATGGCAGATACGGGCCTAGACCCGCCAGAAGACACGGATGTGGACCAACCGGATACGGCAGAAAGCGAGCAGGACACGACATAAGAAACGAGCCACTTCGTTCGACGTGGGCTGCGCCTTCGACGCCAGCCTGAACGTTATGGAAACTTCCAGAAATAAGTCTTTTAAAATAATTAAGCAAGTTTAGGGGTTTTTAAGTAATTAGCATTAATTGGTTTTGGAAACTTTTGGTTTTGGAAACTTTACTCAGTATATATATTATACTGAGGAGGATGTTTTGGCATTGAGACAATTATTATTTTCAGTAGTAAGTTTTATTCTCTTCCTCTACCTCTTTTCTCTCTGGAGATCGTAGCTTCTCAAAGTGCTACTACTTGGTAAGATCTCTCTTATCAACTGGTGCTTTCGTTGTTATCAACTATGGCAGACAACATGGCCAAAGTTCTCGCCGCCATAACAGAGCTCAAAACCTCGCTTACCGACGTCCATTCCTGACTGGGGAATCTCGAATCCGACTCTGTCGTGCCGCTGCCAAAACACGGCCCACCTCACCATCAGTGACGGACTCGGCCGTCACCACTCAGGCGCCGTCAAACGTCTCCAAACCGCAGAACCCCAGTGGTTCTGCGACCGGATTCGGGTCAGGGAACAGCCTCGGAGTTGCGCAGGGATACCACGACCAGTAGAGTTTTCAACAGGGACCCTACGTCGTTCCGCTTGACGGCGGATTTCGACCACCTGGTCTCGATTACCAGGCCGGCCATCGGGTTAACCGGTTGGCACACACAAGGCAGTTCGCCACGTATGGTTCCGACCAGTACGGTCAGCCGCGACGCAGCATATGTTGCTCCAAACCAGCACCTCAACAATTTCGACACGCGGGATGGGATGCGCAGACCAAATTCGTTTCCAGCTGACGATCATGGTCCCAAACTACGAGTCGATTCGCCAAATTTTTCTGGATCTGACCCCATACGTGGGCTTTTAAGGTCGGGGAGTATTTTAATTTTTATCACGTTCTGCTGGAGAACCGACTCAATCTCGTCGGTGTCTTGTTAGCCGGTGACGCTGCAGATTGGTTCATGTACAGGAAGCAAAATTATCTTTTCAATTCTTGGTATGCGTTTCTAGACAAAGTTAAGGTGCGTTTTGATCCGGATTATTATCGAGATTACTTTGGTACCCTTGCTAAACTCACGCAGCAGACCAGTGTTCTTGCATATCAAACCGATTTCGAAAAAGTATTGAATCGTATGGGGCCCACATCGGAATCACAACTCATCTCTCTGTTTACCGCAGGTCTCAAATCTCCATTAAACCGTGAACTAGAACTCCGTCAGCCCAGATCTCTTACCAGGCATTCTCCCTGGCACGAGAATTAGATGCTACGTTGACAGAGACAGTTTCAGCCGTCTCTGCCTAGCAACGCCGATCATGACCCCATGACCGCCGGCTGTTTCCGGTAATACACAGACAACATTCGTTCCTACCACAACAATATTATTGCCCACACCAGTCGGGTTAAAGATAAACAATACCCCACCCATTCGGCGCCTCAATAGGGATGAGGCTCGCGAGAAATTGGCTCAAGGACTTTGTTACAAGTGTGATAAAAAGTGGTTCAAAGAGCATCGGTGCGACGCCACCTTACAGGTCATGTTCGCCGATGTTGATGAGAGCATGCCTGAACTAGAGGTGGTAAGTGAGAGTGTTCCGGAGGACACCGTCTATTCAGGCGATATCTCCAGCCTTAACAGCATGGCTACCGGCAGTACGCCAAGTTCTTTGCGGCTTCAGGGAACTATTCATAACCAAGCAATTCAGGTATTGATCGATGGAGGTTCCACCCATAACTTCATCCATCCAAGCGTAGCAGAATCACTTCAGTTGCCGATTATCTTCACTGCAGCAGTATGTGTTCTTCTGTTGAGCTAACGATGCAAGGGCATATGTTTGTCGTTGATCTATTCATTCTTTCCATTCATGGGGCTCAGGTGGTACTTGGAGTATCCGCTTATTGGGTGACATTACCACCAATTATGCGAATCTGACTATGAAATTTGCCTGTGATGCTGACAACATCACATTGCGAGGACAGGACGTTGCTCCCAAACTTGTCTCCTTGTCCTCACTCCAAGCATTGCAGACAGCAGATGTGGTTAGCGATTCATACGAGATTGTATGTTGTTCTCTCGCGGAGGATGTGGATCATTCAGCACTCTTAAGCTTGCCCGAACAATTACCCTCCAACATTATTGACGTCTTGCACCATTATCAGGAGGTTTTTAACACTTCTATCTCATTACCGCCACGACGTTTCTTCGATCATAGGATTTATCTGCAGCTTGGTACATCAGCAGTTCATGTCAAACCCTATCGGTATCCCCACTTTCAGAAAACAGAGCTGGAGAACCAAGTGTGTGCGATGATGAGCCAGGGATTTATCCAACTAAGCCGAAGTATGTTCTCTTCCCCGGTTTTGTCGGTTAAAAAAAAATATGGCACTTTTCGCTTCCGTGTGGATTACTGTGCTCTTAATGATGTAACAGTCCCTGAAAATTTTCCGATTCCCACGGCCGATGAGCTGTTTGACGAGTTAGGCGCGACAACGCTCTTTACCAAAATCGATTTACTGGCAGGGTATCATCAGATCCGCATGCACCAAGGGGATGTTTACAAAACGTCTTTCTGCACACATGAAGGTCATTTTGAGTTTAGGTTTATGTCGTTCGGTCTCACGAATGCGCCGTCCACTTTTCAAGCTTGTACGAACAAGCTCTTTCAGCCATATCTCCGTAAGTTTATTCTGGTTTCTTTGACGATATTTTGATTTACAGTACTTCCCTAGATCTACATGCGGAACATTTGGCAAAGATCCTGCAGTTGCTTCACGAGAACCAATTCTATGTGAAATTATCTAAATGTCAGTTCTGTCAAGAGTCCATTGAGTATTTGGGGCATCATATCTCAGCCGGTGTCCTACGCGCCGATCCCACGAAGATTTCGGCCATGTCAGCTTGGCATGTGCCCAAGACAGTCAAGCAATTACATGGGTTCCTTGGCCTCACAGGGTATTATCGGCGGTTTGTGCGACACTATGCGGTTCTTGCTGCCCCGCTAACTGATTTATTGAAGCAAGACATGTTTGTGTGGATAGACCTTGCTAGCACGGCTTTTGAGGATCTCAAAACCCCTATGTGTCAAGCTCCTTTTCTGCAACTCTCGGATTTTTCCAAAACGTTTGTGCTCGAGACTGATGCTTCTGGGGTCAGAGTTGGAGCGGTATTGTTACAAGGCAACAACCCAGTGGCATTTTTCAGTAAGAAACTAAGGAAACGGCGTCGTCCTACATCCGCCTATCATAGGGAATTATATGCGTTAGTTAAGGCGGTTCAGAAGTGGCGCCAATATTTGCTGGGGCGCGAATTCGTTATTTGCACTGACCAGCGCAGTCTCACCGACCTATTTCACCAGGTTAACCAGACTCCCGATCAGCAGTTTTATGTCCGAAAGCTCTTGGGATACCGTTTCCGCATCGAATATAAGACTGGAGCAAGTAACAAAGTGGCTGATGCTCTTTCACGTCGCGATGAGAGCGATGCAGCACTACTGGCTACATATGTGCAACCTACGCCAGCCTTTCTCACGACCTTGTTACAAGAAAATCAAACATTTCCTAATCTTTCGTAACTCCATACTGTCGCCCGCGAGGGTCGTTTAGCAGCTCCATTCTCTGTTTATCAAGGATACCTCTATTACCGACATCGTTTGTGTTTAGGGTCACACCCCACGTTAAAACACCAATTACTCGAAGAGTGCCATTCTTCACCAGCGGCTGGGCACCCTGGGGTCGAGCGTACTTTCCATCGCTTGGCTTCGTCCTTTTATTGGCCTAAGATGAAGGACGATGTTCGTCGTTTTGTTGCAGCTTGTGTTATATGTCAGACCACCAAATACTCCACCAAGCCGCCCGCTGGGTTATTACAACCCCTTCACATTCCGCGATTGGTATGGGACGAAATATCTATGGATTTTATCACGGGGCTGCCTCCTTCTCGCGGCTATACTGCCATTCTCGTAGTCGTAGACCGCTTGTCCAAATATGCTCACTTTGGCCCCTTAAACTTTATGGGTTCCCTTCGGTTATTGTCTCTGATCGAGACCCAGTGTTTTTGAGTTCCTTTTGGACATAAGTGTTGAAATTAAGCGACATTTCACTTCATCGCAGTACCGCTTGTCATCCGCACACGGACGGCCAATCAGAGGTAGTGAATCGTTCTTTAGAGCAATACTTACGTGCATTCACACATGATCGTCCCATTCGCTGGGCGCATTTTCTCTCCTGGGCCGTGTATTCGTTGAATACGTCTCTCAATAGTGGGTTGAAGTTCACTCCATTCCATTTTCTTTATGGACGACCGCCTCCACCATTGGTCCCGTATGTTTCTGGGACCGCAACAGATCCCGATGTCGAAACATTGCTCGCAGATCGTGATGCGTTGCTTCAACAATTGCGTCGAACTCTGCAGTCAACTCAGGATCGCATGCGTCTTCAGGCGAATCGCCATCGTCGTGAGGAAGAATTCAGTGTGGGGACATGGTTCTTTTGCGCCTTCAGTCGTATCGTCAGCATTCGGTCGCTCGGCGTCCGTTGTACAAACTGTCTCAGCGTTATTATGGGCCATTCCGCATTCTTGAGAAAGTTGGTGTCGTTGCTTACCGTTTGGAGTTGCCCGACAATGCCCGCATTCACCCAGTCTTTCACGTTTCGCTCTTACGTCGTTTTGTGAGCTCCGATGATACTCTTCCTCCACCATCATTTCCTGCTGATTTCGTGGATCATCGGCCGTCAACAATTCTAGTTGAAGCAATCAAGAGTCGACAAATTTTGCACAAAGGGAGCATGGAGGAGCAATGGCTCGTGGTGTGGTCCGACGGCACTCAGGAGACTACAACTTGGGAACCAGTGGCTTTTCTACAACAACATTTTCCCCAGCTTCACCTTGAGGGCAAGGCGATTGTCAACAGGGGGAGGTTGATACGGGCCTAGACCCGCCAGAAGACACAACTGTAGACCAACTGGACACGACAAAAAGCGAGCAGGACACGACAGAAGAAACGAGCCACTTCGTTCGACGTGGGTTGCGCCTTCGACGCCAGCCTGAACGTTATGGAAACTTCCAGAAATAAGTCTTTTAAAATAATTAAGTAAGTTTAGGGGTTTTTAATTAATTAGCATTAATTGGTTTTGGAAACTTTAAGTTTTAAAAACTTTACTCAGTATTTATATTATACTGAGGAGGATGTTTTGGTATTCATTGAGACAATTTTTATTTTCAGTAGTAAGTTTTATTCTCTTCCTCTGCCTCTTTTCTCTCTGGAGATCGTAGTTTTTCAAAGTGCTACTACTTGGTAAGATCTCTCTTATCAATGGCCCATATGAGATTCGACTTGGCAACGGTAATAATCTTCCCATCACTCACGTCACACCACTCTAACCACCTCCTTATGTCCTCTTCACCTTAAGAATGTTTTTCTGTGTACCTCAATTACATAACAACCTTGTCGATGTCTCTCAGATTTGACGCACTAAGGTCTCTATTAAATTCTTCTCCTCTCATTTTGTTGTGAAGGGACATAACGTCGGGAACCATTCTCATTCGAAGTGAAAACCGATACGATGTTTTTTATGCTCTTCAATGCCACAATCGTCTCCAAAATCTGCGGCCTCCATTACAACTTTGGTCATCCATCGAATAAAGTGTTGAAGGTAATGTGTCAACGTAATATATCCACTGAGATATCTGAAGTTAGACTATTCTTGTGTGTATCATATCCTATCAATAAAAGTCACAAGTTGCTATTTACGCAAAACACCATTGTCTGCTCTCGCCCGCTTGAGTTAATATATATTGATGTCTGGAGTACCAAACAAATCTCTCGCGATGGTTATCTCTATGACGTCATCTTCTTTGATCACTTCACCAAATATGCATGGCTATACCCGCTTAAGCGAAAATCAGAAGTCTCTAGCATCGTTCCTCAATTCAAGCGCTTAGTTGAGAAACAGCTTTCCTAACCCATCATCCCTTTCTTCTCTGACAATGGTGGCGAGTTCATTAATCTCGATGGCATATCCCATATCATTATTCCGCCTCACACCCTCGAGCACAATGGCACGACTGAGCGAAGACATCGCCACATTGTTGAAACTGGTATGTCTCTCCACCATACTGCGTCTCATCTCTAGAATTCTTGCCTCATGCCTTTCAAACCTCAGCTTACGTCATCAACCGGATCCCAAAACCACCTATCTAGATCACCCTATTGTATCCTCTTCAAAGTTGCTCCCAACTATACCAAACTTCAACCCATTAGGTATCTCTACTTCCCATGGCTCCGTCCTTACACGATACACAAACATGAACCTAGATCAACACCATGTATCTTTCTGGTGTACTCTACATCCAATATGCCTACAAATTCTTTGATCCCAATCTTGGTCGTCTACATATCTCGCGCCATGTGCGATTTCTCTCGCACATCTTCCATTTGAGTCAGCTAAAGCAACTGTTGACCCCTTGTACATGACCTCCACCACATTACCAGAGTTGTCTCTTCCATTGCATGTCTCACTGCCAGACCCAATCCGTGAGGGGGATTGCACCCATAGGTGTGCCACTCGCAACTAGAGTCATCACTCCACCAGCTGACACACCCGCGTGTGCGAATGATACATTGGCACTTGAGACTGGCTCCATGAATATTGGAGCTGAGGTTCTCCCGCCACAACTGAAATGTTACTGCCATCGAGCAGGAGTATCCTCCTATCCTAGCACCTCGCACACTCAATCCAACCCCAAGTACCACAACGCCACATTTGTCAACGCTGCTAAGGTTCATCCCTCTGTTCTGACTCCATAAGCGCACTTTTTGACTCAAGCATTAGGCAATCCTCTTTAGAAGAAGGCAATGGATGATGAATTTGCAGCGCTCAAGAGGAATCACACCTTTGACTTGGTTTCCCATATAGGACAACCCATTGTGGGGTGTAAGTGGATCTTTCACGTGAAACGCATGCCGAATGGCACCATTAACAGATACAAAGCTCGCCTCGGTCAAAGGGCTACTCCCAAGAATTTGGTCGAGATTACTCAGAAACAATTAGTCTTGTTACAAAGCCAGTGATAGTCCGCGTTATACTTAATTTAGCACTCTTCCTCGGGTGGGAGGTGAGAAAACTTGACATTAACAATGCCTTTCTAAACAACACCCTAGCAGAAACTCTTTTCTTGCGCAACCTCCTGGATACGTGGATCCACCAAGTCGCCTCATGTATGTCGCCTGCGTCGAGTTCTATATAGTCTCAAGCAAGCTCCACGCGCATGGTATGATGAACTCTCTACCTTCATGCTTCAATCAATGTTTCGCCAGTCCAAAGCTAATTCATCACTCTTCTACTGCTCCAAGCAAGGTTCATGTATATACTTCTTAATTTACGTGGATAATATTGTCCTTATTGGCAACAACCCATTAGCCATTGACACATTTATCTCGCGATGGGCATCTCGCTTTTCTCTCAAATATTTGGGCATGTTGAGTCACTTCTTAGGGATGGAGGTGGTTCCTGCTCAAAGGGGACTCTTTCTCTCCCAATCACAGTACATATCTCGCTTTGAAATATATTTTGGGACAAATGTGTAACTTTTATAAGTTAAGGGCTAAAGTGCAATTTTGTATAAACTGTGGTACGTGCATTTTAAATTTTGACCAACCTAAGGACAATTTTTGAAACATTGAGCATTTTGAAATGTTTAAGTTGTAATGTTGAGTGTTGAGGGGTTAAAACATAATTGTCTAGAACTTTGAGGGTATCATAGTCAATTCTCTGAATAATATAGGGGCGTTTTGGCCATCTCACATGCATTGTATCCATGAGATGTGTACCTTCATGAGATTCTATGTGATAGGAATGTGTTTGATTACGGTTTCTCTTATCTGTGTTGAGTCGTACTGTGAGAAAGCGGAAATCTCGCGTCCTTGATCTGATATGGATTTGTTTAGTGTTGTGTTGTATGGGTGAAGTATTCTTAATACATGTTATTCACATGTGTTATGTTTGCTCACGTTGAATTCAATGGATAATTTTTGAAAGATAATTCTGTTCAAAATTGTTTAACGTTTCCATTTCTATTTCTGAAACCAGCTATTTTTTAAAAGATTTCAAAATCTTTTGGGAATCTCATCTTGCTGGAATAGAATATTGTGGACCTGGATCATTTATTATTGAAGATTGGAATACATGAAGCTGGGCTGCTCCCTAGTCCTTGAGAATATTATTTGAGTTATGGATAGGAGGTATGATGCTCCCCTACTCCGCTCGAGTGCCAACCAAGACTCAACTCTGGGCCATAGTACAACTCTACAGGGGTTAACTTGTTCCCGGGTATCGAAACTAAGGATTTAATTTTTGGGGCAACTGGACTGGATTCGGAACTGAAATTTAAGTCATAATTAAGAATTTTGGGAACGGACTTTACTTGATTTTGAGAGTGGTGTTGGGAATTGAAACAAATCATTTCTCAAGAAGTACTTACTCAACTTATTACTGTTAACTTACCGTCAGATGTACTTTCGTTATGTACTCCTATCTTTACATATATTAAGGTGATATTTCATTCAGTTTGTGATTTTTTTTTTATTGCAATGTCTTTGTTGTTTTTAAAACTATCACAGCTGAGTGTTCGCGCGAGAACGGGATCCTGGGCTGTTAGCAGGTCCTTGACATGTATAGCCAACGCTTTTTTAGCTTCTACAATCACCTTTCTATATTGTAACTTTTTTTTTCCTAAGACTTGGATTTTTGTAACTTTTGGTATTTGTAAGTTTTGGTATTGATCCTAGACATTCATAGTGTTTATCATATTTGTTCTACTCCTTCCGTGGAAGATTGAATTCCTATGCGGATGGCACTCTCCAAGATCTCCAATCCTGCGGTATTCGGTAGGTCGTGAAAAGTGGGGGTGTTGCATATAAAGTTCTTGAGATAAACAAGAGATGGTGATCACATAATTGGTGTTTCCACCTTCTTTCTCTCTAAATTGTAGTATTATCCTCATGCAATCTCTTCTAACTCTGTCACTTAATCTCTTGAGGGTTGAAGGAGGACGATAGAGATGGTCATGTTGTTCTCAATTGCGCTAAGTAGGGGGTTGGAGAAGGGTAGAGATCGATTAGAGACGTGGATTCAGTGTTTGATTTCATAGTTATAATTGATTACAATTCGATATAGGTTGGGGTCAGTGATAGGAATTGGCTTTTGTTATGAAGGAATTACTTTCTGATTTGTTGGACGTGTGTTGTGATCTACGTTCATCGATGGGGGTGGTTAAATTTTTGGTAATTCTGGTTAATTTGCTAGATCAAACATAAATATGATGGAATGGAGGGCTAGACGTGATTGAGCTAAGTTGGGTGTAAAATGGTTGCCATTATATATAATGGTCACCAGAATTCAGTCTCAGATGGTGGTGGTTTGCGGCAGTGATGGTGGTGGTGTTCATATTGTACGGATCGTCAAATTTGCCCGTGAAAAGAGGGGTATAACAATCAACTAACGGAACATGTCTGATGAGGAAAAGACTTAAATTATCGGCATACATTCTTCTGTCAGGGAGGGCATTGAGACAGTTGTGTGAAGGGTGCTTCATGACAAGTTTACTATACTAGGGTGAGTAATATAGAATCAAGTAAGGAATTTTTCTAATTTATCAAAAAAAAGTAAGGAATTTTTCTAGAAGAAGTGTTTAATGGATTGGATTATACTAACATTCTTGATTAGCAATATTCTATTGTTCGGCAAGAATTTGTGGTACTATATAAACAAGATATTGTCTTGATTTCTTATTGAGTGATGGAGTGAGTTAATATGAGCTGGGAGAATAAATACGTGATTAAGTAGTTATAATTATAAAAATATGTAATTACTTAGTTAAAAAGAGATGTCGGTTATATAAATGGTGTTTGCACTCTCTATCTATCTCTAAATTGTAATGTCATCATCATTGATCTTAAAATTTTCTTCTTCACCTATGTAAGTGGTGTTGGTTTATGTCCTAGAGGCCATCTTATCGTGACATTCATTTCTATTCATTATGTTACATATATGAAGATATGTTGACATAATGAAATCCTTAGAATAAATGTTATTTTCTTAAATATCCCTTGTGTAGTATTATTGTTAATTAGGAGGACTATAATGCATTGATACTAGTATGTGGGTAGACTGATATGAGATATCAAGTCCAACACATGGGTACTCATTAGGAGTAGTGGCGTACTAGATTGGCCCACTATGAGATCACTACATGGATGTTATGTGTGTGTCACACGTGCATCTCATTGTGACAATAGTGTTGTGAACCTATGACTTGAAGTTATTACATTCTCTAGATGTAGAGTGACATGTTTTAATATCATCAAATATTGATACAAAAACGGCAATTGACTGATGTAGATATGATTTGTCCCTCCTACATAACGTGAGTAAATATCCATGGTCACCCGATGAGTGAGACTTGGGAAAATGCATGACTGTGCTCAAATGAGTCAATATGAGATATTGATGTCATTTGTCTGTCAAAGTCTTTTTCATGAAATCAAGAAACTATAGATTGAATATAGAAGGGTGACACTCCATGCCTTGTGTCTAATGTGGAGATATGAACAAATGGATTATATGAACCAGTAACATTTGTCATAGAGGTTGGTCAGATCACTGGCATTCCTATTACTTGGGTAGTATTAATGTATTGCTGGATAACGATCAATGTTTGTAATTGTTACCGTCAACGTAATTATGAACCTACAACTTCACATATAAGAATGGATCAAACAGGAATTAATTGCTCATTAGTTGGACTAAAGGGCAATTATAGATTTCGGACTTAAGTGCAAGCTAATCCTAACTGTTAGGATTAAAGGGCAAGTCGAATTCTCTCAGCTTAAGTGCAAACTAATCCTAACTGTTAGGATTAAAGGGCAAGTCGAATTCTCTCATCCCTATAAATACCCTTGCCTGGCTTGGGTTTGCTTATGCTTTTTCAACACTATTAGTATCAGATACAAAAATAGCTAGGGTCTGAGAGGATCAGTCCAAGTCCAACTGATTTTATGAGACACAATCGTTCATCTTCCTCCAGCGGGCTAGCACTAGCGAAGAGGGAGTCATGTGTAGATCTGTTCGTGTGGATACCGTAGAGACGCTTCATCTTCAGCGTTGTGGTCGTCACCAGTCAGTGCGACCGAGGTAATCCTATATTCATCAGATTATGCTCACATGGGTATTAGTGGGTTTTATGCAGCAAATTTATTGTATTTGTTGTGTCTGATTGTCCAAAATCCGACAACTGGGTCTGGCGATTCATTCCCTGCATATTTTTGTTTCTCTAACCTCACATTTATGTCAATCTTATGGTGACCCCCCCCCCCTCCCACTCCTCTTAGACTGTCCACAATCGTGGCATCCCCCTCACCCACCTTGTCCCACTATTTTATTTTTTCTAATATTTACCATCCTACCCTAATAACTACAACAGTTAGAACACTATTCCGTCCCTTTTATTATACCTTAATGTACATACACTACAATCTATTCATATTAAATGTAAAAACTCTTAGTACCCTTGTCATTAAGCAAAAATACACCCCAATCATGTTTTTCATCAATTGGACAATTATTGACTAATGCTATTTTATCCAACACATATGATCTTAATTAACGTGTTATACTTTTGAGAATAAACTTCAGAATTAATTCACAACAACGTAGGTATGACATGAAAAGATGTTACATTTAAAATGTAAAAAATTCTCTGCACCCTTGTATGTAGGCAAAAAGACACCTAACACCCCGTGTTTTCCCAACAAAAAGTAAACTATAACACATGATATTACAAACTAACATTAGTTATAATAGGGTGTATAATTTAGAAGAGAAATTATACAATATTCTACAAGAATTGGCTCCCTATTTATATAAATATAAACAATGTTTAGTGAGTTGGGTCCTTCGTGTAATAAAACAAAATATACAACATAAGGGGTCTTCTCAGGGGTGGAGCCAGTTCATGCCCAGGTGGGGCTACCGCCCCAGCTGAAATCTTCGCAATTAGTATTAAAGATATGTGTTTATATTTCTTTCCAAATATATTGACAGCGAGTATTATTATAAATTGGTGTACAAATTACAAAAGATAGCATATTGATCTGGTTGTAAAATGTTTGTTTGTTTTTGCTTTCACATCAGGCCTCATGTTCGAATCCTTGGACAAGCAATTTAGGACTTCTTTTACTCTTTTAGTTCATTGCTTTCTGTATTTGATTATTGCAATGAACACATGTCTTGAATTTCCAACCACTTAAATTTTAAGAAATGTTTTAGCTCTAGATGTTGACCTGCTTTATTCACTGGCTTTTCTAAACAAAGTAATGTTTTAGAAGAGATATTACTCTTTGCAGTTTGTACTGATCCCATAATTAATTTTTTACGCGGTGCTTATTAAGAAATTTGTTGAAACTTATTTCAATAAATAAAAAGTACATTTTTAACAGTACTATGAGATAGTAATCGATATTTCAGTTATCTTTGCCTCAATTAAGTTAATTAAATACTCGTATGTATCTACTTCAAAAGGAACTCCACGAATCTGTATCAAATAGTTCATTTTTTTCCTCAATACACTGGCCTGTAGTAAATTATCCCCAACTCATCGAGAATCCTGGATCCGCCACTGGGTCTTCTTATAGTTTAACTAAAAAATCTACACCAAACTTCATCAAGGGTCCTTGTTATAATGAAGTGAAACAAGCTCCCTAAAACATCTCCACATTTAAAGTATAACAAAACAGGAAAAAAAAAAAAAAGGCTCTGCAGCGAGTGGGCCAGGCAAGTAAGCTCGGGAGCTTCACTGCCCCCGCCGCCTTCAGATTGGCAACGCTCCCCCGCCTTATGGCAGGGCTTAATCCCGATTCCAGGTGAGGCCTCCTCCACGATTGTAGACAGTCTTATTTAAGGAAGAACCCCTACTCTTCCCCTAGTGTCTGTGGAGACATTAATGGTAATTGAAGTGTCCAAATGTTAGGTTAATGGGAGATGAAGTTTATTGGCAGCATCATTTCACATCAACAAGAAGAAATCAATCACACGGAAAGAAGTATGACGTAAACTTACCGAATATAAATAGTACTTATAACAGTGCAAGACCAAGCGAATACCAAACTAGGAAACTAGATAAAGCTTGAAATATATGTAATTACAGGTTGCTTTGTAACGGCATCGGTCCTCTTACTCATTTAAGTTAGCTTGTTAAGGATACCACACTTTTCTTTTGGATGATAACATATTCTATAGAGCAAAGGGATAAAATGTTCAGATTTGAACCCGACATGGTGTATGATACCGACAATCTTTAAAACCACTTTATCTACCATCTAATTGGCATACAATCCATAGATTTATGTATGTTTATTTAGTTTGTAACACATTTTCGTATCACGTTTATGAAGGTATGCCTGGACAGTCTAAGCTCGTACAAGCTTTGACAACCTATCAAAAATTTCTACGACCTTCCCTTTAATGGATTATTTCCATTTGTGAAGTTTAACATTCTTTCTCTCAAGCAAAACTCACGTGAAGTTTTTTTTCACGGTGAACACAAAAATAATTGAAATGCAAAAATATTCCAACGAGTAGTTCATACGTCTGCTTGCTATGAATCTTTGCAATTCTTTTCTATCAAAAATATTTTGAATGAGGGAAGCAAGCAAATGTAAAAATTCAAACTCCTGAGCTCAATCTCTTTTATATAGATTATAGAGTTCAAAAGTTGCTTTAGCATCCCGGTTTCAGTATTCATTGTTGAATAATGAATCCTGCTTCGTACATTTTGTTTAATTTGTAAAACCAAAATATTCCAATGTATTCTAGGTGGGAGACTGTATTCTTCATACTCGTTCCGGGGTGACATATATAGATGTCGATTACTTTAATACCTAGTACTTTGGGAGCCTAAAAACTTTTCCTAGTACAGTGTGAGCATCAAATTTAGTATTACTATGATACATTAATGCAAATCCTTGAAATCCACAAGTTGGTAATTATAAGCAGTGATACATATATATGTAGTTATGTACCATCCTATACAGAATATATAATTTCAACTTAACTGAAAATTTCAGCAAACTACTTGGATACTTGCTATTCTAAGGTTATTATTTCATGTGGCGCGATCTAGTAAGAACAGTTAGCCCTTCATCCTAAAATGAAACCATAAAACCCTAAATGTTATCTTCTTTAGATGTACTACAGTTAAGAAACAATGCTTCTAATGCATGTGATAAAGACTTGAACAGCAATTTTGAACCTAAAATGGTGATGAAATGAGTACCAGTAGTTAGTAGCTCTTCTTTCAGGAAGTTACAGTGTACTCCGTCCATGGTTAATTGATAAATTACATGAATACGTTGCAGTTTCAATGCTTTACTTAGTTCTCATGACCAGAAAGACGCATTTCTTCATCATTTGATAAAGTTTCTATTCGAGTTTGCATAAAAGTTTTCAAAGTTACACAACCAGGAATTTACTAATTTGGATCGCATTTTCTTATCAATTTTTACAAAACTCATTTCCTCCCTCCATTCATATTTTCATTACCCTCCTCCATCCGATCTTCTTAAAAGGCTCCATCGAATAGTTCGCGACCTTTACTCCAAAATTAGAGGATCAATGACCAATGAGTGACTAGAAGTTTGAAAAGAGTCTTAGACACATTTCTTTGGAAAAGTGATGTTAGAGTTATATTTTCATATTTTTTACTTTAATTCTGCATCAATGTGGTTATTACAGTTATACATGTGGATGAAATTGAAGATACAAGAGGCACTTGAGTTGGTCTCGGACCTAAGTGCATATCTATCTTGAACAGCCATCAAGTTTTACTTTATATAGTGTAACTAACAGTGCCCTTAGTTAACGGCCATAGATTATGAAGTTGAAGATGCAAGAGGTACTTGAGTTGGTATGAGACCTAAGTGCACATCTATCTTAAAACCAACCAAATTTTACTGTGATTAGGCGGTGTCCTCAATCCACAGCCATAGATTATTAGAATGAAGATACAAGAGGTACGTGAGTTGGTATCGGACCTAAGAGCACATCTATTTTGAAATCAACCGATTTTTTTATCTAGTGTATCTAGACAGTGTCCTCAGCCGACAGTCTCAGATTAATCATCTAGAAACAACAAATAAAACGCCGAAATGAACAGTACTATTTTGGTGTCATATAACACCAACAAGTATTACACTAATTATATAATTTCTCATATAAAGGAAGTATGCCCTACTTTCCTCTAGTGAATTGACAAGTGGTTGCTTAGAGAAAACACCACCCAAAGCACCCACAAACACACACACAACACAACACAAAAACACAGATACTTCTATCAATTCAAAAATATCTTTCTTGAAACAACTTCCATGACTGTTCAAATTCAACTCCAAAAACATTGGAGGCCACAATAATATCACTCACAGCAGCTCTAAAATTCACATAAAAATTCAACCATAGAGAGAGAGAGAGAGAGAGAGAGAGATTAGTTTACCTGGAGCTAGCAAATTCATAGAGCTTTCCTCTGGGAGAGAAGACAATGAGACCAACCTCTGCATCACAGAGAACAGAGAGCTCAAAGGCCTTCTTCAAAAGCCCATTCCTCCTCTTTGAGAAAGTCACTTGCCTGCTTGTCGCGTTCTCTATACGCCTCATCTGGGTCTTCCCTCTCACCATCTCTCTCTCTCTCTCTCTCCTTCAAGAAACAACAATACACAGTCAATTCAAAGAACCCAGAAAAATCAATAAATGATCTGAGATGAGAGAGATCTTACTTACAATACCCAGAAGAAGGATTTTGAAATCTGATGTGTATGATGAGAGAAAATTGAAGATCTGAGAGAGACACAGAGAGAGACCCAAGAAAAGGTTCTTTTTGGGGAGAAGTAGGTGATTTTGATGATTTCTGGGTTTTGGGCTTTATTTGGGGTTTGTTGCAGGCATCAATTGAAGGTAAAAAGGCAGAGAGTGACTTTATTGAGACAAAACACATGAAAATGGAAACAATCCACAGATCATATAATGAGGGAAGTGAGAGTTCAATGCTCTCTCTCTCTCTCTTGCTCTGTTTTATTGACTTTCTTGAATTCAATAAAACCACCAGAGAAGAGGAGCTGAAAGTGGAAGAAGGGAGTACAATATTTGGGAGAAAAACATCATCCTTTTGCTTGTTTTGGTAAAACCCACAAGAGGAAACCAAATATAGCAAATTTAGACTTAATGGAAAGGGAAAAAAGGGTTGGAGTTTTTGTGGCAAGCACAACAAGTGGGTGTGATGAGATTGGAAAGTCTTTGTTGCTCATTTAGAGAGAGAAACTTGGACAATTGACAAAAAAGTTGATGGGATGGATGGGGGGCTGTTTGGGGTGGAGAAACTTGCATTGCCTAACCTTTTCTTTTCAGTTTAAAATACATCCTTCCACAAGTAGAAATTTGTAAATACGGAGTCGAATCTATCGTTTATGCATGAAAAATGACTTGGTTGGAGAGATAAAACTCACATACCACTATGTCCCAGCTCTTTCTTCTCAATTTGACTTTTGTCACTATTCACTGGGTCACTTTGACCCGGTGATTTGAATAGAAAACCGATGTAATTTTTTGATAATTTTTTCATGATGTTGTAGAGTAGAAGGTGCTCTATAATATGTTGAAAAAATTATCAAAAATTGTATTATTTTGCTATCCAAATCACCCGGTCAAAGTGACCCAGATACGAGTCAAAAAAGTCAGATGGAAAGAAAGAGCCGGGACGGACTGGTATGTAATATCTATGTTTTGGGAGAATGAATCTCAGGGCTTTTGGCTCTGGACACCGTCTAGTTCACACAACATAAATGAAAATATAAATACACCCTCATCTAGACAAGTAATATCATTTGGTTTCAACTTGAAATTTATAAAAATGGATGAGAGGGAATAGAGAGGAAAGAAAAAGTCAAAAATCCAGAATTTCACTTTTAAATTGGGATTTTCTGGTTTTCAGCCGGAATTCTTTTTTTGGGCGGAAATTCAGATATTTGGGACTGTTTGGGTGATTTTTGAATTTTTTATCCAAATTTTTGTTAGCTTAATGGTAATGTGTTTGAAGCCCCTTCATTAGGTTCCGAGTTTGAACATGACTATTCCATAAAAAAATATTTTGTTATCAATAATCTACTACATCCAAACACTACAGATTAAATGTGTTTTTAAGTTCAACATCTCACTTATTTCAGCTCATTCAAACAGTCCCAACCACAAGTAGAAATTGGTAAAAAGAGTACCAATTTTCGAACATTCAAACTGAATTCCAGTTAGATAAAAAAAACTAAATTCCTAAGCAAGATGATATGTCTATTAAGATTTCAGTTCCCAAATGAAAACTATGGGTAAGTAGATGCATCTTCATCTATTACTATAAGAATACACTAAAAAATCAGCTACGGAACATTCGATGTTACAAAAAATCTAGTAAATGGAAAACGAACGGTCAATTTGAAATCTATAGTAAAAAAGAACATAACCCAAAAGAATTCATATTTTGAATTAATTGTGATGAGTATCACACATGCCAAACATGGTCTAAAAATATCCCAAGACTCGGTAAAGTTATGGGGAATTGTTGAAATTCGAAAAAACTATAGGGGTGTTGAATGGACATTATCTGCTGATTGGATGTAGAAAACTAAAAGAAATACAAGTGGTATATTTTTATGTAGTAGTACTGGGAAAGATATTTGGCAGATGAGTTTATCTCTCAAATTTCCTTTTTCTAATTATAGTGCTCTCCTAGTTGAGCACAAAACGATATGTACTCCAATAAATATCTCGAAGTAATATCATGTGATAAAATATGTCACTCACATTCTTCTTTTTCTCTCCATTTTTATTTTTATTATTATTTACAGAATTATTTTGACCCGATCATTTGGATAATAAAATAACGTAATTTCTTGATCATTTGTTCACTGTGTTATAGAGCAGTAAAAAAATTTACAATTTTGCGATCCAAATCACACAGTTAAAGTGATTCAGATACGAGTCTTGAAAGGCAAATAGGAAGAAAAAGAATAATCAGAGTGGTAATTCTCACCGAGACAAAAACTCAGCACATCTCAAATGTAAATTGTAAGTGCATGTTTGCAAACCAATTTCAAATTACACGGTGAATTAAGTTGTTTCTGGTTTACTGTCCCGCGGTGCAACTTACACTTCTTATTTTTTGCTACCTGCTCTTGATTTGCTTCCGAAGTTTCGGTCCTTTCTATTTTCCTTCTTTTTGTTGTCATTGATTTCCATCCTTCGTTAGTGTTTTACATGTCTTGTGGATAATTATTAAAAATAATAAATAATCAATATTAAAAATAATATTTCCTTGTGGATAACTATTAAAATTAATAAATAATCACTTTTAAAAATAATATTTTCTTGTGGATAACTATTAAAAATAATAAATAATCACTTTTAAAAATATAGTGTGTTTCTAAAAAAAATAGTTTAGATGTTTCTTAGAGCTAACACGAAAGTCTGAAAAATATTTTTTTTTATTAATTTGTGCCTATTTCTCTCCTCTCATTTTATATAAATTATTTTAATAAATAATTGTATAACTATAAAATACTCCAATGCAATACACTGGATAATAAAACGATACAATATAATCTTTTGATAATATTTTTATTTTGCTCTGCAATAAATGAAAGTTTCATCGACAAAATTGTATTGAGTTCCTATCCAAATTAAGGGGTTAAATTGAACTGTTTACAAATAGAAAAGTCAAATTGAGAAGTTTCAAACGAAACAGAAGAAATATATAATTGTATGCATAATCTTAGGTTCTATTACGAAATGCCCCAATGATCTCTAGTGACAACAAGCATCTCGTATAATACCGTATTTTATTTTTATTTATTGTGTGACGTAAGAGTAGGAAAATAGAAAAGAACTTCGTCCGTACGATACTAGAAAGGTGTCACTATCCTTCGTTCGTGGGGCCCTGTGGAAGAGCCAATAAGAAGTCGAAAACACATACCCTTTTAATGATGGAAAATAATCGCAAGTCTTTTTGTCAAAAATAGGACACACAGTTGTAGGGTATGGCTGTCTCAGTCTCTCTCTCATCTTTCAAAAATAAAATAAAGATATTTCTCTCTCTCCCTCTACAATAACATAATGATTGTTTGATATCCGTTTCATCTTTTCAATCTTAGGGTCCGTTTGGTATCCGTTTGCAAACATGAAAACAAGGGAAAGAAACATGTTTTTTTTAGAGTAACTAAAAATGGGTAAAAGACATTTTCCACCCTCCGACTATGGTCAAAAGACATATTGTCCCCTGATTTATAGAAAAATATATTTTACACCCCTATCAGAGTTAAAAAGTAACGGTTAACTAACAGAGAGATAAAAAGACAAAAATACCCCTAACATTTACGGAATTACCCTACTATATATTCCCTTTCCTTCATTCTCCTCCTCATTTCCTTACTCTAACCATATTTCTTCCTCCATCTCTTTTCTTTGAACTTCTCCTCACCCACCTCAGTCCCTCTGTCTCTCTCTCCTTGTTGGACCACCAGGACCCAACCGGCAGCGACCCACGCTGAGATGACACCACCGCACCTCCGGCGACCTCCCTGAAAATCGGAGGAAGAGGATGAACCACCTGAACCCATTCTCTCTCGAATCAGCTTCCAGCGCAGATCCTCAGCCTCTCCCTCTATCTTCGTTTCCTTCACCTAATACAGAAGATTCATCTGGTTACACTTGAGGTTGATTTAAAGTGGTTCTCGTTCAAATCAGCTTGGTTGATTTGGGGTGCTTGGTGGTTCGTCGGCGGCTCTGGACTAGTTCGTGGTCTTGCTCAGTTGGTTCTTGCTCAACCCTCTCCAAAGATTTGTTCTACTAGGATTCAGGTCCAATATAGTGTTTTGGGATGATTTTGGGTCTGGTATGTGAGTGAATGTGCTGTGTTGCCTTTTTCTGGGCTTGGTGGGAGAAAATCATTCAATTTTCACAAGCAGTTTCAACAGCATTCAATTTTCGGTACATATACAAAGGAATTAGTAATCTTCTTATTTTGTTATGGTTCAAAACTTTTCTGCCTCATATGAGCTCGATTTGGACTTGTCTTGGTGGTGAATTGTTGTTGCATTGTTGGTGTTTTTTCTGGTGGTGGTGTACTTAGGGCTTGGGTTGGTTAGAGAGACATAGTAGTATTGGTGGGATCTGTTGGTGGTGGTAGCATAAGTGGTGGTGTAAATGGCGTTGGTGAGTGATTTACAGAGAGCAAGAAGAAGTAGGGGGAGAGAGATTGTGGATGGGTGGTTGTGAAGGAAGAGTAGTTAATTTCTAGGTTTGATTTGATGTTGATTTTGTTGTGATAGTTGTGGTGAAATTGTTGGTGTTGACGGAGAATTGTTATTGTGGTGGTGGTGGTGGTGCTCACGGACACCAAGAACATGAATAACATGATGAATTCTGTAATAATAATAAGAGGTGGTATTTGTCCAAAATCAATAAGGGTAAAATGGTCCCAAAAAGTCAGTTTGCACCCCTCCACTAACGGATTGTAACAGAAGGGTGGTATTTGTCCACCCTCCATCCGTTAACAGAGGTGCAATATGTATTTTTCCATAAATTAGGGGGGGGACAAAATGTCTTTTGTCCATAGTCGGAGGGTGAAAAATGTCTTTTATCCCTAAAAAATGTTATGTTTATAAAAATGGGTAATGGACAATCATGCAAAATAAATTTTGGAATCAAAAACTCTCTGCACTTTTAATTTTCCACTACAACTCCCTGCAATATACATTCTTGGAACACATAACTCCTACAGTTTCAATTTTCCACTAAATCCCCTGCAATATACAATGATGAGACACTTAACCCAAATTGATAACGGGGGTCAAATTTTTAACGCAAATTTATCACGTGCTATTCACATGCTAGATCTATGGATGAAGATGAAACAACTTCAAAGACTATCACATGATGAATTTCTGTTAGAAATTTGATCTCGTTATCAATTTGGGGTTAAATGTCCCACATATATATATTGTAGGGGGTTTAATCGAAAAATTGAAACTGCAGAGAGTTTATGTGTCCCACAAATGTAGTATATTGCAGGGGGTTGTAGTGGAAAATTAAAAATGCATGGGGGGTGGGTTGTGTCCCAATATACATTTTGAATGTAAATTTAGTGTCCATTACCCTATAAAAATTAAAAAAATTATTTGGTATGTAGTAAAAGTTACCGTTTATAATATAAAAGAACATCCATTAGTAGTGTCAATTTACTCCAACATCATTTTTGTAAGTAGAACAAGCGGGTATAGTTATTTTTTATGGATTCATCATAATTGTGAATGTGTTAACTACAGAAATTACAAAAAGAAATGTAAAACACACATTTTCCAAAACAAATTATATTCCCTGTTTTTATTTTTAAGTCCATCCAAAAATGCACTTGCTCCCTCCTGCACAATATTTTAGTTCTCCTATTTTACTTTTACCTTCCAAAGGTTCGAACACGGGACCTCATGCAGGGGCTTCCAACGCTCTACCACTTGAGCTACCACCCTAGCTGCATGTTCATTTTGGGTTTAATGAACACAACATTAGTTACGGTTTTGTATTACTGAAAATTGAAGATAATTTTTAAAAACATAAAATTATCAATAAATTCCTTTATCATTTTTTTGAGATAAATTTTCCTATATCATTTGACTACTCTAAGAGCATGTTTGGTTCCATCTTAAAATCTCAATAATCTCATGAAAATAATCTGGGGTGAATAAGCTGGCTGAAATTATAATCTGAAAATTGTTTGGCATGCACTGAAAATTTTGAATTAAAATTTAATTGTGTTTGGCAACACTTGTAGGTTTTACTATCAAATTTTACAAAAAATGTCATTATTTGAACTCATGATACGTCTAAGATGTTGTGCGTTTGTACAAATTAACAATTCATGCATTAAAGAGATGGTAGAGTATGGTATTTCAGACACTATACCTAAAAAATCTCCAAAATTGAAGATTATATAATCTGCAGATTATAGTCAACTTAAATTAAAATCTGACTAAAAAAATCTACGAAACAAACGAGATTAAGTTTTTTGGCAGATTTTAATCTCAAATGAGATTAAAATCGCGAACCAAACAAGCACTAATTACTGGGTCAAAATTATCTTTGAGGTCATCCTATAGGCGGAAGACAGCTGAATAGCGTGACCAATCACAAATGAGTAGTATTACTAGCATTTAGTTGTTCTTCAATAATTTCTCATTGAAGAGCTTTGTAGCTACCGACAGACTAACAAATTGGTTAGGCATGTTTCATGCATGCTTTGGAACCCTTTTTCTCTTTTCTTCTTTTTGAGTAAACATAGATTATTTTGGAATCCTTCTCTAGATAAATTTATTGAAAAAGTTATTTTCTTTCAAATATTGTTCCGTTTAGAGCATGTCCAGTAATGTTTGGTAAAAGAAATGTAAATTATACATGAAATCACCTACTTATTACATCTATAACTAACCACTCTCTTTAGTCTTCTAGTTTCTTAGCTCCGAACTTCTCGGAACAAAAGAGAAAACCCTAGTCTTCTAGCGACGGCGCCGACAGCAAGGATGGGCGAATCTGAGTACACCGAGAAGGAGAAGCAAGTTCTGGTACTTGATGATGAGTATTGGGAAGAAGGAGAGAAGGATTTTCAACACTGTCTTATTGGATCTTTTGCGACTGACGATCCAATAAACGTTCGGGCCATGAGAACAATGCTAAGAAGGATCTGGACAAGAGGTAATGAAGTTAACATTATAGAAGTTGATTTTAATACCTTCCTGTTTGTGTTCCCGGATCTAGCATGTTTAAATCGTGTAGCGTCAGGAGGTCCTTGGGTCTTCAATGGTCGGATCCTTCTTTTAAAGCCGTGGAGTTTAGGAGACCCAACTCAAGGGGTCGACCTAAAGTTCATCGATCGATGGGTTCAGATTAGTAATATCCCGCTACACGTATGAAACCTGAAACTGGGAAGCGAGTTATTGATTTGGTGGGTGAAACAATTATGACGGATCCCAAGATTGAAAGCGATGATGGGATTAACTACATTCGTGTTAGAGGAAGATTTCCGGTGAATGAACCCCTCCCTCGGGGGGTGCATATTCAAGGAAAAGAGAAACTAATCTGGCTTGATTTCAAGTTTGAGCGACTTCCTGCTTTGTGTCAATGGTGTGGTCATGTTACGCACGAAGGGGATAGCTGCGATTTTGTCCCTAAGGATGTACAAGAGGAGATCACCCCAGGCTACGGTGATTGGTTGTTGTGTCACCCAAAAAAGAGGAAGAAAACACAGACTAATGGGACTGAAGCTCCAAAGATGGATACTGCAGAGGAGGAGATCCAAGGAACGGACCCGGAGGCTACGGGTAATGAGAAATCAAGAGAGTTAGATGAAGATACGGAGAATTTAGCCGTGGCTATTTTCGATAAAATCATCCCTACTCCCTCGCTTAATCTTACTCAAGATCCTTCGGACCCTTTTGAGTTAGATAGAGCAATCCGGAAATATGGGGGAGTAAACATACTACCCAGAAACCAAACCGCGGAGCAGCTAGAAGTTAACAGTCAAGCAATAGTAGCCGTCGATGGGGGAGGCACAGAAGCATCACAGTCCATACGGGACCGAATTAAGGAACTAAACAACGCGGCCAGACCAAAATCAGGAAACTGGAAAGATCACGCAAGGAACAAAACCCCTAAAACAGTGGATGACAACAGTGGGGGTAAAAGGAAGACATCCGATACAGTTTTCAGCCCAATCACAGCAAAGAGCTTCGAAGCTGAGGGTCACAAGAAGGGACGACAACTGGACATGAATATTATACCGGGAGCACCGGTAGACAGTCTTATGGCGGAGAACGAGGAGGAGGATGATAGCACCCAACAACATCTAAGGCAGCGGCTGCGATGCAGCGCTGCCAGTCCCAATGAATCTTCTTAGTTGGAACGTGCGCGGACTCGGAATCCAAACACGTTCCTAACTCTTCGCGATGAGGTGAAGAGTCAATTTCCCGATATTGTTTTTCTTATTGAAACTCGTGGAAGCTTTTAATTAGAAGTCAACCTTCTTCTACGCGACCTTGGTGTGTCGTAGGGGATTTTAATTCGATTCTTGCGGTTTCCGAGAAAGAAGGAGGTCGGGAAGTAAGTTTCTCGCAAATAGAACCCTTCATTCAGGCAATTGATATTTGCAATCTGCGTGACTTGGGTTTCTCAGGAGTACCTTTTACTTGGTCCAATCGTCACTTTGATGGAAGCATTATAAGAGAGAGACTTGACAGAGCTTTGGCGAATAACGAATGGAAGGATAAGTTTGGTGGCTCGTTTGTGACACATAGAGCCCTAGCGAATTCAGATCACGTGGGGGTGCAATTAACTATCGTTGCAAATACCACGAGAGTATACAGACAAAAACGGTTTCAGTTTGAAGTCGTATGGACGGATCACCCAGACTGCAAGAAGCAGATTGAAGAGTATTGGGGGATTTATGGGTCTTTCAATCATAAGTTAAGGGGAGTAGCAGCCTCCCTAAAACTTTGGGAAAAGCAGGAGTTCGGTAATATTCGGAAAAGGACTCGAGAATTAAAAGATCGTCTTCATACCTTATGGCAGTATCCACAAACGGCAGCAACGGGTAGAGAACATCGAGAAGTTCAAGAAGAACTAAATAAAGTCTTACACCAAGAAGAGGTACTATGGAGACAGAGGAGCCGTGCTTTGTGGTTAAAGAATGGGGATCGCAACACTAGCTTTTTTCACAAGAAAGCTTCGGCAAGAAGATCCAGAAATACAATTAATGTCTTTCGGAATGAAAATGGGCAATGGGTCAATCAACCAGAAGAGATGGCACAGCTGCTGCAACATCACTTTGGATCGGTATTTAAGTCCCAGAGCCCGACTGCAGAACAGATTGAAGCTATAACCCGATGGGTTCCAAAGGTAATTCCTAACTCTGATCTTTTAGTTATGGACCAGCCTTTTAGAGCGGATGAATTGTTAGTGGCCCTCAAAGGAATGCATCCTTTAAAAGCTCCTGGCAAGGACGGATTCCCCGCTTTATTTTTCCAAAAATATTGGAATATAGTAGGTGAAGATGTTACTCAGGTTTGCCTACAATTTCTAAATGAAGGAGCAGAGCTTGACAGCATTAATGAGACAATTATCACGCTAATCCCGAAAGTGAAACACCCACAATCGCCATCAGAGTATAGACCAATTAGTTTGTGCACTACAGTCTACAAGATCATAGCCAAAACAGTGGCTAATAGGATCAAGCCGTTCCTAAACGCAACTATTGGTGAAACTCAAAGTGCCTTTGTCCCTGGCCGACAAATCACAGATAATATTTTAACAGCGTTTGAGGTAATGCACACAATGCGCACATGGGTGAAAGGAAGGAAAGGGTACGTGGCCCTAAAGGTTGATATGTCAAAGGCTTACGATAGAGTAGAATGGAAGTTTCTTGCAAAGAAGATGACCAAATTAGGGTTCGGCCCTAAAATTGTAGACATTACTCTACGTTGCTTATGCACAGTCAGGTACACGTTTAATCTCAATGGGAATCTAGTGGGAAATATCATACCTGAGAGGGGTTTGCGGCAGGGATGCCCTCTATCGCCGTATTTATTTTTGATTTGTAGCGAAGGCCTCTCCCGTGCATTATCAGCAGCAGTATCAAATAGATCTCTTTCGGGGGTCAAAGCTTCGAGGAGTGGTCCGCTAGTGTCCCATCTATTTTTTGCGGATGATAGCATATTTTTACAAGAGCCAGGAATGAAAATATTACAAGATTGCTACAAATTATTACAGATTATGAAATTGCATCAGGGCAGAAGATCAATCTAAATAAATCAACAGCTTTGTATTCGGCTAATACTACGGCAGAAATCAAGCAAGAGATTAGCAATTTGTGCGGTGTCCCAACGGTGGATCAACACGAACGTTATTTGTGCCTGCCAACAACGATTGGCAAAGATAAGAAGACGATCTTTTTCTATATTCTCGACAGAGTAAATAAAAAAGTAAAGGGTTGGAAAGAAAAGCACTTATCTGTGGCTGGTAAAGAAGTTTTACTCAAGGCAGTCGTGCAAGCTGTCCCAAACTATGCAATGTCCTGCTTCCTCCTCCCAATTGGTACCTGTCAAAAAATTGAGCAATGTATGCGTCAATTCTGGTGGAGCAATGGTGAAAAAAATGGTATAAACTGGTTGGCTTGGGACAAGATGAAAGAAAGCAAAGAGAACGGGGGAGTAGGGTTCAAAGACTTACAAGATTTTAATGTTGCACTGCTTGCAAAACAATGCTGGAGAGTAGTAAACAATCCAGACAGCCTACTGGCTAGGGTTCTAAAAAGCAAATACTTTCCTCAAGATTATTTTTTAGAATCAAAATTAGGTGCACAACCTTCTTTTGCTTGGAGATCACTATGTGCAGGTTTGAAGCTGCTCAAGAAAGGACTTCGAAAGACTCTGGGAGGGGGCGATTCAATCAATTTATTTTCAGATCCTTGGATTGATAGACCCCCAAATTTCAAAGTTGTTTCTCGTGCACAGGACAATGCAGATCAATGGGTCAGCCAGTACATAGTCCCAGAAACAAGATCATGGAACTTGGAAAAGCTCAAACAAACACTGTTTCCAGTGGATGCAGAAGACATTTCCAGAATTCCAATCCCAATGGTAACTTCTCCGGATTCATGGATTTGGCACTATGAAGATAATGGTATCTGTTCGGTAAGTTCAGGATACAAACTGCAAATCAGTGGCAAGGGTATGAATATTCACAGCAACAGCTCATCTAGCAGACCCAAATGGGCTAATCAACTGTGGAAGCTAAAGATTCAAAGAAAGATGGCGTTTTTTGCCTGGCGAGTTCACAAAAATATTATCCCAACTAGGGGTAATTTAATCAAAAGAGGGATTCAGACAGAAATCAAGTGTCCCTTTTGTGAAGAAGTTGAAGATTCAAAGCATGCCTTATTTGACTGCAATAAAATTGCACCTTTCTGGGATCAAACACTTGGGGACGAAACAAAGAAGAAACTGAAGATCATCAAACCAGGGAAGCACTGGTTTTCAGATCTGTTTGATATGTTATCACTTTCTGAAAAAACCCAGATTTGTGTGGGGATCTGGGTTATTTGGATGAACAGAAACCAAAAGATTTTCACAGATAAAGAAAGTAACATTAGTGAACTCATAGTCAAACTGGAAACGAAGCCAAGACGGGTAGAGAGCTATTTGGCCACTCAGAGTGAAATCAACCTCGAATCGAAAAGGAGATCAGTTCCCAAAGGGACATCGCTACTCTCCATTTCGACGGGGCCCGGTCTTATATCCATCGGAAAGCCGGCGCCGGAGCAGTGATTCGTCATCACGGTGGAGCACAGATCTATGCCACTTTCAATCTTGCATGGGGAAATCGAGCAAAAGTAATAGAAGCCATGGCTCTCGAGAAGGGGATTGACCTTGCGTTACAACTCCAGATCCCCAAAGTTGAAGTATATGGAGATGCAGAAGCTCTAATCAATCAGGTGCTAGAGGCCCCTCAACAAGATCCACCAGATCGCACGATTGTGAAGGAGATTATCGATCGAGTTCAGGAGAAGATGGGACGATTCCAGAAGATAGACCTCAAATGGTGTTCTAGAGACTTCAATACAGAGGCGCATTGGTTAGCACAAATGGGCCTCGCATTGGAAAGTGGAAGCAACAAGTGCTGGTCAAATAACCAGGACAGCAGTGATGTAATGCTTCGAGTTGATTAATTTAATAAAAGTCCATTTCTCAAAAAAAAAAAAAAAAAAAAAAAACTAACCACTCTCTTTGGACATCCCTAACTACCCACTCTCCTTGGACATCCACAAAAAATATTTTTTTGTCAATCATCCGTAACTAATAGTAGGGATGTTTTTTTCAATTACATCCCTAACTTGGAAGTTGTTCTTTTTTTTTTACCACATTTGTAAATATAATTTTTGGATAACACCTCTAAATTCATTTAAAAAAACACCTCTAAATTAAAAAAAAAAAACTATCCAAATTAGGGATAGTGCCATCGGGCACGGGTAATACTCTAGTAGATTTATAAAAATATAAGTCTACTAAAAAATATGAACAAGTCTTAAAAATAAGAACAAACCTACAAAATAGGATAAAAATATGATGGCGAGGCAAGATCATCGCCAAACTTGACGAGGTAGATGCATGTTCTATTGAATTACAATTTTTACCTTATTTTTTTTAAAAAATTGCCTAAAAGATCAATTTGCATTGCATGCTGAAGATGCTCTTAGATAAACACATGTATTTCTTATATCTTTAATGCGTTTTTTGTTTGATTCTTTCTGGGAGTAGCTTCAAAGCATGAGAAATGAAAGGTATGCGATTACTAAGACCATCTCGACTGTAGAGTATTGAGCATATCTTGGTCCAAATCCAACTTTTATCCTTTAGTCGCACGGATAGCATGATAAACACCTGCAAGTTTTAGAAGATCTTCAAAGTTGGTTAACACATAAATTGTTCATTCTTCCATCATATCGTTCTGATTCACAAAAGATTCATGTTTTATGGACACTTACCAACTTCAACAGCAGTCCGAACAATTTCATCACTTCCTATTACATCACGTTCATGACTTGTAATGGGACATAATGTGTGAGCCTCTTTATCTTGAGGAATTGGTAGATTCTAATTTTTCATCGGAGGCTAATAAAATTCACAACTGTCAAAGTATGGAGCTTTCCTCCACAATTTCTTAGAGGGTTCTTCCAAATCAGCAAGCTTTTTCTTAGACCTTGACATGATTAACTGAATCAATGCAAAATAGAGCTGATTGGGAGAATCAGGTTTTGACGTTCTGCTAAATTAGTAATTCATGCTGAATACTTCTGACATTTGGTTCATGATTCATATTGAACGAAGAAAAGAGGAAGAAATTAGATCTATATCGATGGCAGAAGACTACACACATGTGATAATGTTTGAAGATCTACAAAAACGGTGAAAGCTCTTCTAAATGAATCGATTTGCAGTTTCGATGGAGAAAAATGTAGAGAAAAACTCCAAAGTTGCAGAGAACAATTGCTAGAGTGAGAACAACTTGAGAGAAAGGCTCTTGACATTCATGAAAATTGTGGTGTTTTTTCAAATCCCCAATTTATTTAAGAGGTATACCTCCCCGGTAACTGTTGAAACGTGATTTAGTGGGCTTAGACACGTCACCAAGAGCTTGTTTGTGTTCTTTGACACGATATTTTAAGCCTTAGCTCATAAAGAGCATGGGAGCTAGGCTTATGATCATTGAGTAAACGAGTGATCTTCACGCACGTGTTAGGGTTTTGGGCTCATTCTCGCATGTGTGAGCTTCAGCGCAAAAGGGGTCTAATGTAGATAACTTAATCGAGGTGTACTAATACTTATTCACGTGGCACTCGCAAGTATGACGTGTCACTTACTCCATATACATTTTATAAGAATGCTTATGTACTCGCATATATGTTTGGGGGCTGTGAGACATGGCGCTCTCACATATAACATTTTGCATGTTCGGGAATTAAGGGTTTAAGCGGTTTGGAAGTTAGAGTAAGGTCTGTCGGGCGCGAGCTATGCATGTACTTGCACGCGACCTTTGTATATTACTCAGGAGACTTGCGATACACCTGCCTATATATGTGGTCGACGGTTACATATGTGAAGCAGTTATATAACCACTCCATGCACTTATATAACTACTCGTAACCGTTGTAGTAAGACCAGTATATATAGGAGGGTCATAATCTTCATAGAGGTTCGAATCTTTTATGATTCTCAATCCCATTGCTTTACTGTCTCTCTATTGAGAACATACATGGTTTAATCTTGTCCCTATTTGCTTACATCATTCTCACCCTTACATAAGTCTGTGTGCAATATTTGTAGTTTTAAACTATTGCAGGTACACGCAAGGATCCAACTTAGGCTCTTCCTTGTCAACATTTCTAAATTGCTACTAAACACGGACTCATTGTAACAAAAGAAAAAATTTACAAACATATCACAAATTAAATTGAAAACTACATGATTAAATTCATTTACACATATCAAAAATTAAATTGAAAATGAACCGTTGCCAAGAATAGAGCTGAGAAGGAAATTTATTTTCCATCTCTTAAAGCAGGCCATAAGATATTCTGTTACTTTATGGCCCGTTTCATTTTTGACTTAGTCGAATCGAAGTGGACTAGATTAGATTAGTCGGATAGTATTGAATCAGATTAGTTAAAATATAATTGAAATTGTGTTTGATTTTGTGCGATAAATATAAATTAAGTATTGAGTACAAATAGTCCAATTTAGTTCATCCCTCATGTAAGAGGGGGACATTTAGATTATCTATATATACTATTTGAGAATGAGTTTTAGAGTTTGAATGAGAGAGTGCCACGTGGCGTCAACTATATATATATATATATATATATATATATATATATATATATATATATAGGGAATTAATGCTTACACCGCCTATTTTTTTATGCTTACACCGGATTTTAGTTATCGTGATTTTATTTCCCTCCTTTATTAATAATCATCTTTAATCATTAATTTGTAATCATTTATCTTATTTTTTTTGAAATGAAATGTGTAATCATTTATCTTAGGTATGTCCATATCTTCATATTGTACTTATTCCAATTAACTTTGACATTTCCTTAAAAAAAATTAACTTTGACATTCGTTTATGATGGAAATATAAAACTTCGAGATTCTTTTTCAAAAGTCATCCTCTACAACTCCAATCTCCATTAACGACAATGTAGAACACTCTCTGAGTTACTAATTACGATGAAATTTTTTTACTTTTCTTCTTCAACCTCACCGGCCTCGATCACACATATGGTACTCTCTATTTAGCATATGTCATTTTTTGTATTAATATTTAAGGTGACGGGAAAAATATTGACATTTAGGGGCATGTGTGTTAAAAGAAACCCTTCTTGCATGATTCGTAAGTAATAAAATGGATGTAAAAAAGATACAGTGTCATCTTTTGTTTTGTTTCTTTTTTGTTTATTTTCTTGATTTTTTGTTTAATTTTTTAACGTGAGACTTAAAAATGAAGGAAAAATAGTTGAAAGGGTCTAAACATAATGAGAATAATGTGAAAAATTATTGAAACATAAAAAAAAGAGGCATACGCAGAAAGGTAAATATTTGAATTGTTTGTTTCCATAACAGTAACATTCCTTAATCATAAAAACGCTTTTCTAAGTCAATGGAAAAAATTAGAATTCATTGAAAATCCAAACTTACCTAAAACAAAATATAACAAATCCAAATGTTACTTAAATAATAAGTGGGGGGTAAAATTGTCACGCCAACTAAAAATCGGTGTAACCATCATTATTAGGCGGTGTAAGAATCAATTCCCTTATATATATATATATATATATAAATGTAAATGGAAATAAATTATTTGTTTTGACATATATATATATATATATATATATATAAATCTAAATGGAAACAAATTATTTTTTTTCACATAATTCGTTCAAACACAATCATTATCATTAATCACATTTGACTATGATCCTTAGGATAGTGCGGAGATATATACAAGAAAAGGGGAATTAAGGATGGGAACGAAATATTTGTTTTGTTTCCTAAAAAAAAAATTGTTTTTGACATAATCCGGTCAAACACATGACTATTCTCATCAATCACATTAAAAATAATATCAATCATATTATAACAGTAGCAAAAAAAAGGAAAGAAGATCAATATGACCATTGATCAGCCACATGAGGTGGGGGTATCCCATAAATAGCATTGGGTGTTGCAGTTCTAGGCACTGCATCATATTCTTCTCTCCACAGTTTCTTCAACTTTGTATCAAGAGGAGGATGAGTTGTCAAGTTGGAGACTTGGAGCTGTTCTGGTAAGAACTCATGCTCGGCAACGCCAAAGGGGGCAGTCCATCCCGTAAGAAAGAAGAGATTGTCAAGGATGAGGGTTTGAAGAAAGAAGAGCAATTTTTGTTGCAGCGGAAACTCCTCAGGTTGTGGTGAATGATGAGAAGAAAGAAATCGTCCGCTTCTGCAGCGGTGCTTGTTGATAGGAATATTTATCAATCACAACATAGTAAATCGTCCAATAAAATGTATTTATAAAATTAGTGTCATAGAAAATACATGGATTAAAATCGAGTTAGAAAAAAAAAATTATTGTTGTTGCACCCTTCTGCTGGTGTGAAAAATAACAAACAGTTATTTTTTCTTCTTCTTTGTTACAGGTGGTTTGAAGAATGTATGTTTTTCTTTGAAAGATTTAGCACAATTGTAAGAAATCTGAGCAGTGCTTATTCAATAATATATTATGTACTTATAATGCTGGATAACAAAACACTGGAACCAAAATTTGTGTTACTTATCATATATTTATACCATCTACAATACATTTCAGTTTTGATTGGGGACACAAACTAATTCTTTTCTTGAAACTATTGTTTTAAATTCGAAGTCCGCCGTGCATCGCACGTGCATCGCACGGGCTTAAAGCTAGTTAAATACTATATTTTCACTATTTAGTACTAGTATGAAAATTAATATAGAAAAACTCAACACAGTTTAACTAATACTTGAACAATGTTTAATCTAATCCCAACTAATACTGCTAATCTTGCTGGAAAACCAAATAATGGTTGTTATTATTACTCCATTACTAGGACTAGAGTAAATAATTTCCCAAGCAATGAGTAATTAATTATTTCATTAATAATTGATCCCTCCCACTTGGTAATTAATTCTCCAAGCAATTACTTCCTATGTTATCTTTTAATTCATTTTCATTTTATCATTATTCACCGAATCACTTTAATTTGGTGATTTGATTAGTATAACGATGCACGGATTTGATAACCTTTGCACGATGTTGTAGAGTAAACTTCACTCTACAACAACATCAAAAAATTATTACAAAATTACATCGTTTGACTATCCAAAGAATCGGGTCAAAGTGATCCGATTACAGAAGAAAAAGTCAAATGTGAATATTCAAAGAGACCGGAGGTAGTAGTAATTAATTGTGTTCATAAATAGTTGTTAGCAATTGGTGCGCCCATGTGGGGTGCCCAATGCAATTAACATAACCTTATGGGGTTAGTTGCACTAATACATAAACTAGAGGGGTTAGTAGCTAAGGCTCAAACCCTAGGGGTTTATGTGCAAACTTAGGAGAAGTTTTGCCTATATAAGGAGGCAGCCTCCTACATATTATATTGGCTATTCCATACAGAAAAGTCTCTCTGTCTAGATTCATACTAGTTGTAGAGAACCCTAGTCTCTCTCCAACTTCATCCGAGGAGGTGGAACGTGGTGTGGAAATCAGTGTTCGTCCTCGAGATTCACACTCGATTGGTGGGAGCAAGATCAAGGAGTAGGCGCGTGAAAGCAAGCAACACAACGATCATCCGCTGCACTAAGGAGCTTAGGAAGACAAGGTAAACACATGAATATTCCGCTTTAGTTCATGTTGTTGATCTGAGCATGTTAGATCCTTCCTGCCCTTCATTGGTATCAGAGCCATAGGCTTGTTTTTCGTGCCTCGATAAGCGTTCCCGAACCTATTTTGAAAAACGCGTTTCTGAAATTTCATAACCAGTAGACGAAACCTATATGGTTAGGTAGGGTTTTTCACGAGGATTCCAGATATATAAATTTTATATTTTTTGGATTTACGGTGAATTAGTTATGAATTTTCAAAGTTTCGGAACAGTATTAATCTGGACTGCTAGATCCAATAATTAGAACACGGTTTTCAAAAACTTGTTAAAATTGGATTTTGACCACATAATCGGGATCAGGACGAAGAGACGATCACGGGAAAATTTTTCTCGTCGCGATCGGAGCACGGGAAGGCGGCGCGTGGGCTTCACGCGCCACCGACGCCGCCCCCACGCGCGGCCACGCGCCGCCACGCGCCGCACGCGCCCAAGGGCTGGCGGCGGCTGCTGACGTGGCCCTAGGGCTGACGTGGCAGATGACGTGGCGGTGCCACGTCAGCAAGTGGCTGACGTGGCGATGACGTGGCAGCCACGTGGCAGCTGACGTGGCAGCTGACGTGGCGATGACGTGGCGGGCTGACGTGGCAGCTGACGTCAGCATAGGTGCTGACGTGGCATGCCACGTGGCATGCTGACGTGGCACATGGGCCGACGTCAGCGCGTGGCGGAGGCGGACGCGCCCACGCGCGGCGGCGCGTGAGGGCGCGTGCGGCCTCCTCCCGCCGTCATTTTTCGTCCGGTTTTTTCCTAGGGACTCCAAATTAAATTTCCTATTTTATGGGTATTTTTTCATAATTTTTGGAGCGACGGAAAATTTTAGTAATTTCCAGATTAATTAATTAGTGTTTAGCACACTTCCCGAGGCAGTTTGACGACCTTAAACACACTGTTTTGAGCCCAAATTTTTTCTGGAGACTTAGGTCATTTTTCCCTACGTTTTGCCATAGGTGGTGAGACCCTAAGTGGTAGGGAGCAATTTTCGATCTTTTTAGTTGATTAGATTATTGCTTATTAATTTCCAGTAATTATTGCTTAATTCCGGAAATTTCCAGAAAATTCCAGTATGTTTATTATATTGTTATACATGCTGTTGTGGGTTGAATGGATGTGTTTGGTGCATGGATGTGGCATAGATGTTTTATATTTTGGTTTTGGTTTTGGTTTTTGAATATGTAATCAAAATACGGCCTGCGTGTCGTGCCTCTCTACACTCTAGTGTCTTCTCTTCTCATCCACTCGCCTCTATGAGGTTACTTCTTATTAGAAATAAGATAGTTAGTAGAGATTGAAGATTGAAGCTTCAAGAGAGGTGGCCAAACCAAAAGCTATGGCGCAAGGTGCATGGAGCAATTAGACGGTCTAATGGAGCCTCAAGCTTGGAGTCCTCAAGTAGGCGAGATGGCGTGAGATGGAGTTCAGGACTTGCTCAAGAAGTGCTCTCAATAGTGGGAGTGCACCTTAGGGGCCACATCCATTGCATATTTATTTATGCTTATGCTTGTTTTATGTTATAACTGCGTGTGATTGGATATATATATGTTTAACCTCGCATGCTAAAGAACTAAAACAAAAGAGCTCACATGATGACATGATTAAAATTGGTAGGAAATCACAAGTGATGAGATTTGATTCCTAGGATATACGCTAGGTTTTGGTGGAGTCCTTGTGAGGAACTATTGAGATTAATCGATGTCACATGTTATTTAGGAGCTAAAACAAAGCTAGTAACTAATATCCATTTTGTCTCGTTTTTCAGTCACGATGAACACGAATCTTTTTCCTAAATCTGCTATAATTCTAAAGGGAGACAACTTCCGTGCATGGTACAGAAGTGCGATATGTCGCATGATTGAGCTAGGACTGTCTGATCATTTGCATATGGCAAAGATGGAGCCATGGGTACCACCGGGCGGCCCTACTGATGCATATAGACGTGATCTTGAGGCTTACCAGAAATGGGAAGTTGATGACAAGAAAGCATGTCTAGAATTGATGGATCTAGTGAGGACTGATCTCCCAGAGTCAATTGTGATTGATTATGCAAAGAAGCTCTGGGAAGACATTCTAGGACTGTACGGAACTGCAGACGACTTCCAAAAGACATGTCTATGGATGATGCTCACTTCCAAGGTGAAGGATGATAATGTCTCTATGGATACGCACCTAAAGACCTTATCATTCTATATTACTGAACTTATAACTTCTGGGCATGATGTATCCGATGAGAGACAGCTAAAGGCTGTGAGAATGTCTCTACCAAACTCATGGGATTCCGTGAGAAAAGTGTTGCAAGGATCAGATGACATTAAGACATTTGATGATGCAAAGCGATATTTATTGTTTGAGGAAAAGAGACTGGAATTTGCCAGAACTTCTAGTCCACCATCGCAGGTAGAGAGCCCTCCCATGGCATATGTGCCAAAGGGTCAGGAAGTCATCGTAGAGCACGAGAGTGGAGGCCACATGGGCCCATGCCACAAGATCAGTAAGCGCCAAATGTGGAAGAAGTCCAAGAGGGATATGAGACAAGTTATGTGCTATAACTGCCAGGCATATGGCCACTTTGCTCGTGACTGCGCCGAGCCAAAGGTACACTATAATCCAAACTCTGACTGTTATGTTATAAGTCAAGTTTATATTGCTGATTCCCCTAATGTGTGGGTATTGGATTCAGGTGCGAGTGACCACCTAGCATGTGACCGAGACGCGTGCACGGATTATAGGCGAGTACCAGTGGGCAGTAGAAGAGTGTACATGGGGAACAACTCTTTCGTTGATGTGGTGGGCATTGGCACATATCAGCTGAAGATGAAGTCTGGAAAGACGCTTGTTCTTCATGACGTTTTATACGCTCCTGATGCACGCAAGAACTTAGTTTCAGTTTCTAGACTTTTGGATTTGGATTTTAGACTTGTTTTTGAGGGTAGTTTTGCCAAACTGTTTGTTGGCAACTCATGTTTTGGTACTGGTTATATTTCTCGTGGTTTATTTTATTTAGACATTGTTGGTTCTAGCATTGATGATGTTTATGATTCTCGTTCATATATTACATCTTCTAGTGATGATGATGCCACTAGATGGCATGCTAGATTGGGACATATAGGACAGGACAGGATGAACAGGCTGGCTAAGGCAGGCCTACTTGGAGATATGCCCAAGATATCATTACCTGTATGTGAGTCTTGTCTTGCAGGAAAAGCTAAACGCGAACCATTCGGTAAAGCAGTAAGGGCTACTGAGCCTTTACAACTTATTCATTCTGATGTTTGCGGTCCATTGAATGTTAGAGCTAGACATGGTGCTCGCTATTTCATCACATTCATAGATGATCACACTCGTTTTGGTTATGTGTATTTGATGTCACATAAATCTGAAGCGCTAGGGTGCTTCAGAAAATTTCTACAAGAGGTAGAGAACCAACTGGACAAAAGAGTTAAGGCTCTTAGGACAGATCGAGGGCGTGAATATCTATCTGAGCAATTTAAGGAGCTCTGTGAGACTAAAGGAATAGTGAGGCAGTTGACTATTCCCTTCACACCGCAGCAAAATGGTGTAGCGGAAAGAAGGAATAGAACACTGTTAGAGATGGTTCATAGTATGATGGCAAATGCGAATCTGCCTATCTCCTATTGGGGAGATGCATTGATAACTGCCACATACATACTGAACCGTGTGCCCACCAAGTCTGTAGCCACAACCCCTTACGAGATGTGGACCAAAAGGCAACCCGAATTGGGTCACCTTAGGCCATGGGAGTCGGCCGCCTATGTACGTAACGTCTCCCATGTTCATGGAAAATTGGGTGCTAGAGGAAAGAAGTGCATCTTCATACGGTACTCTGAGCACTCTAAGGGTTACGTATTCATAGCGCAACAGCCGGATGGTAGTCTAACAGAGATGGAATCGCGAGATGTAGAATTTCTCGAAAGAGATTTTCCTAGTCAGGGAGAAGCACGTGGAGATGGCATTCTCTACGAAGAAGAGGAACCACTGGATGACACTCAGTTCTCTACAGACCTACAGGGAACAGTCCCTATGGATCTTCAGAACAGTGGGAGTGACTTGCCTAGTGAGCAGCCCATCATATATGATGATGAAGCTGAAGAAGAACCCTCTTTGCGTAGGAGCGCTCGTGGGAGCGTACCCCGTCGACGATTTGACATCGAAGGGGAGGCCATGATGGTCACCACGCAAGAAGATGATGAACCTAGGACATTGTCTGAAGCTCTCTCATCCCCTGACAAGAAAGAATGGAACATTGCTTTACAAGAAGAACTGGAGTCAATGAAAACCAATCATGTTTGGGATTTAGTTGACTTGCCTCCTGGACGTAGGGCCATTGGAAACAAATGGGTTTTCAAGGTCAAAAGGAAGGCAGACGGAAGCGTTGAGAGGCATAAGGCCCGGCTAGTGGCGAAAGGCTACACCCAACAACAGGGTGTGGATTACGAGGAGACGTTCTCACCGGTTGTGAGAATTGCCTCCATTCGTCTTATACTTGCAATAGTGGCTAGCATGGACTTGGAACTACATCAAATGGATGTTAAGACTGCATTTCTCAATGGAGAACTAGATGAGGAGATCTATATGGCTCAACCGGAAGGTTTTGAGAAGAAAGGTCAAGAGCACAAAGTGTGCAAACTGATTAAGTCCATATATGGACTGAAGCAGTCCTCAAGACAGTGGTATTTGAAGTTTCATCAAGACATTGTGGCATATGGCTTCACAATGGTAGATGAAGACCACTGTGTGTATGTCAGACGTTCCGGAAAGAAGTTCATGATACTGTCATTATATGTAGATGACATACTACTAGCCAGCAATGATAAAGGAATGCTCGGAACTACCAAAGGGTGGTTATCCTCTCGTTTTTCAATGAAGGATATTGGAGAAGCGAGTTACATCCTTGGGATAAAGATCTTAAGGGACCGCTCTAAGAGACTTCTTGGCTTGTCTCAAGAGACATACATCAAGAAGATACTTGAACGGTTCCAGATGATGGACTCTAAGCCATTCGAGACTCCCATTGCACATGGCGAGAAACTCAGCCTTGAAATGTGTCCCAAAACCCAACACGAGAGAGACCAGATGGCCAAAGTACCCTATGCAAGTGCTGTCGGAAGTTTAATGTACGCAATGATGTGTACAAGGCCCGACATATGTCATGCTTTCGGTTTAGTTAGCAGATATCAGTCTGATCCCGGTGTTGGACACTGGAAGGCTGTTAAGAGGATTCTCCGATATCTCAAAGGGACTAAGGATTACGTGTTAAGCTACCGAGGCTCTGAGCTAAGGCTCATTGGCTACAGTGATGCTGACTGGGGTGGGGACCTAGACGCACGTAAATCGACCTCAGGCTACGTCTTCATGCTGGGTGGAGGAGCCATCACATGGCACAGTAGCAAGCAGACTTGCACTGCCTTATCAACCATGGAAGTTGAATACGTTGCCTGCTCCGCGGCAGCGCAGGAGAGTGTTTGGCTGAAGAGATTTCTGGTCAGCTTAGGAGCGGTTGACGAACCAAGACCAGTAACGCTTCGTTGTGATAGTATGTCGGCCATAGCTTGTGCTAAAGATCCGAAATACCACAGCAAGGCCAAACATATTGAGATAAAGTACCACTTCATTAGGGAAGTAGTAGCTAAGGGAGATATCACTCTAGAGCATATTCCTACGAATCAGATGTTAGCTGATCCAATGACCAAGCCTCTTCTTAAGGCTACTTTTGTTGGTCATACTAGGAATATAGGGTTAGGCAAATGGAACTAGATGTCAGACTGATTAAACATTTTGAGACATTGATTGATTGGATATTAGGAATGGATTTGTTTATTTATGCTGCATGTTATTTTGATACGTGTATGATATGTTACATTTCCTGTACTAGCTTAGAGCATGTCACACAGACACTAAGTTGGCTCACTCACACGAGCAACTGCCTTCGCAGTATCCTGGATATGTCTGGGTGTGGCGGAAGATGAGACGGAATCCAGATAAGCGCTGAAGGCCTACGATATGATATGATATGCCTTCTTCATATGAGCATATGGCCTATGATAAGAGCTTGAAATCTATCAGTAGTGCTAGGAGCCTGTCAGACGGATTCAAACGTCGCATTGGAAATAAGTTCCAAGATGAGATCGGTTATGGCCAATCGAACATGGTTGCTACCCCGAACCATGTATAGTCTGTGTAGAAGAAGCCAGATGCGAGAGCTGATAAATGATCACAACCGTGTGACATGGCAGCACTCGGGCTGGTGGCCATAAGGGCTACCGGATAGACATCTGCATAGTGGTCCTTTTGCAAGGATAAGACATGCGCTCTCATCAGAGTCTAAACACTATGGCGCATATTTCCCCTTGAATAAATGCGCGCTTATGAGTGACCATGAGGTGATGAGTAGAATTAGTCCCTGGGATTCCTCATCGTGTGAGCCTCGTCGATCGTATAAGGATGATTGACACGGTATACCCTTTGTACTTACATCTGTGTCATGAGGAGACGGGTCGGTGGTGCTACTTTGGCGTGACACCTTACGGCTATGGATGATTCGGCCTTCCGGACACTGCTGGGAAAGCAGCTGAGCCGAATCTGAGTGACACATAAGGAAAGATTCTCGTTGCATCGCTCTTTATTATCTTTCATTGGGCCCACCTGCAAGATCTTATGGGATCATGTAGGATATGAAAATATAAAGGAGATGTGGACTCATTGGAGCATGGCCTTCGGGACAAGGCAGGTGCTCATGATCCACGAGATGACAATCGGAGGAATCTGGGGGATACGAGAGTTACGGAGAGCATTATCACTGTTTTATGTTTTAAGGGTGCCTTCCTGCGCTGGCTATACGAGTTTGGTATGTGGATCTCCCGAGAGGGTGCCTTCCCATGCTGGCTATACGAGTTTGGTGTACGGATCTCCCGAAATGCAGGTACTCTCACCGGTCACACGCCACGGCCACACAATACTCTTTTGTAGATGATAGAAAGTTGGAGATTGATGGAGACTGGATGAATTGTGCAACCCCACTGTGCGAGTGGGAGATGTTAGCAATTGGTGCGCCCATGTGGGGTGCCCAATGCAATTAACATAACCTTATGGGGTTAGTTGCACTAATACATAAACTAGAGGGGTTAGTAGCTAAGGTTCAAACCCTAGGGGTTTATGTGCAAACTTAGGAGAAGTTTTGCCTATATAAGGAGGCAGCCTCCTACATATTATATTGGCTATTCCATACAGAAAAGTCTCTCTGTCTAGATTCATACTAGTTGTAGAGAACCCTAGTCTCTCTCCAACTTCATCCGAGGAGGTGGAACGTGGTGTGGAAATCAGTGTTCGTCCTCGAGATTCGCACTCGATTGGTGGGAGCAAGATCAAGGAGTAGGCGCGTGAAAGCAAGCAACACAACGATCATCCGCTGCACTAAGGAGCTTAGGAAGACAAGGTAAACACATGAATATTCCGCTTTAGTTCATGTTGTTGATCTGAGCATGTTAGATCCTTCCTGCCCTTCAATAGTTGCTCCCTCCGAACTAGATACTTGTACTTCTGGTAGTTGGTACTCACCCTAAGACTTTCTAAGCTCACAAAGAACATTGCCACTTAGAACATTGATGACAAGACACTACAAGTCTAGTTTGCTTTTAATAATTTGTTAGATGAGCTAACTGTTCCAAACCTTTCTTTCCTCTTTGGTTTCTTACACTACAAACTTCTAGTGTGTCTGAGAGACTAACAGTTCATAAAAAGTATAGTACACTTAACATGACTTTTTTGGGGTGAACTTCTAGAATCACTGTAAGCCGAGCTGAAATGACATACTGACATAACTAAGGATACTTTTAATATCAAAACCCACTATAGTGATCTCTACATTCTGGAAGGATTAGTATCTAACTGTCGACTGTGAGACAACTGGTGTGCACCAAAAAATAAAACCCGCATGTAACGCGAGGAAGCCATAAGCCATTGTCCCAGATAGATTTATTTACAGATCTACAGCGTAAACATCGTTTTACACGAAGCTGACGGAAATGGGGATATTTTCTTCATAAAGTTTGCTCAGAGAGTATACTCAACTGAAACTTTAACTTTGAAGATGATAGGTGATGAACTTGAAATGAGCACTAGTTTAGTCATCTCCTCCAGATTGGTATTTTGGGTTCACAGACATATCGACATCTAACATCTGCAGTTTATCCAATACGTTATCTGCTAACTGTCTTTTATTGCCGTAAAATTCTTTTTGCTCCATACCACAACCTGCTTCTTGGAAGAGGTCACCAGGATATATAGCAGTCACCACTTCCTGTATAACCATGGCAAGCATTAGAAGTTTAAATAAACATACAGATTTGCTAACTGAAATTGGAACTCATACAGGATAATGAACAACTACAAGTACTCAATGCCAGTGACCACTTAAAAAGAATGCAACGAAGAAGAATCTACAAGGACAGGGGAAGACTCCTGCCATTAGGCAACATGATATAGCTTCTCAACGGCTCAACCTAGTCTTGAAGTCAGACACCTGCTTTGTCCAGTGCATAGAACAAGCATCAACCCGTCTTTTTTTCTCATGTCCACATAATTCAAGGCACAAGACGCTGACAAACACAGCTAAAACCAAACTAGGGCCTGAATAGGTCAAAACACAGGGTCAACCGAGTGGCGCATTGAAGGTCCATAATCCATTACTGTGTCTGTGAGTAACGGTGCATTCATTTTTTCAATAGAGAAAGAAGTGGTGTGTTTCCACATAGTTCCCCACGGAAACTTGCAATAACCCTTTTGGTTATTCAGTGAGCAACTTCCACAAGGCGAGGTTGCAGGTAAGGCTTTCGGTACCAATTAACACCCAGTGAATGGCCGAAAAACAAAATTTAAGCACGGCACATGCATTAAATTCTTTACTTGGGTTATCACCTGCTGGACACACAACTGAACTAATTCTACACAAGACCATTATCTCTCTTTAAATCTCGTCTTCTATCGAATTCCATGGCCAATAAAATGAGCAAGCAAGCAAGCTTCATTCAGTAGCTTTTTTCTGATTCCAACGTGATACAGTGATGCACCTAAGCTATTTCCAGGAACTTCTTCCAAAGCTACAATTAGGCTTATTCTATAGAGCAGTTTCAGACAGGGATAGCTTGATTCTCAGTCAAACCAGCGACTAGAATCCCCTCAAACTGCAGGAGGCAATCTATTCAAAGAAGAGGACTTCATGCAAACTGATTAAGTTAGGTACTTTACTAACCACCGAGTTCTCCATGAATAAACAGCTAAAAAGCATTGAACAATGTAAAGAGATTCATCTAAAACACCACTGAACTCCATCCACATAACACAGTTGAGGTGAATGCATACTGCAGACTTAACAAAGATAATAAGTTCTAGCCATAATGTGCATTGACAGAAAGCTGTGATGTTACCCTAAGTTGCAGCCTATTTTCTTGTAGTTGCTCCTCTCAAGTCCTTTGCAATCGATCCGAACTCACTCCTTGGTGAGGAAAGCATCTTGAATCATAGGCACAAAACCACCATTATAACCATTCTTACCTGCAGAAGAATTTTGATGGGTCAGTATCGGATATTGTGATGGCACATGAGACCTACAAAGAAGAAAGTTCACCTAGTTTTTGTTGGAGGAAAGGCAAAACCTCTCTAATTTCATCCGTTTTTCAATGCTCCTCAATTGTCGTTTTATGAGCTTTGGATATGCTGGCTCATGAGGCTTACACAGCATTCTTGAAATCACTGAATCACATTGTTTATGTATAATCATGCCAAATGTCTTATCCTGAAACAAACTCATTAGCCCTTGGTCATCAAATACTGCAAGAACCAGGAGTCACTAGAGAGATGAGAAATAATCGACCTAAGATGACACAAATTACCCCAATCTCTTCAGAAAAATCAACATTTTCACATACGTTACACGAAAGCAACTTCTCAACTGAAAACTGTAGGGAAAGAAGTATGCTTAGTGCTTAAATAATGCACAAAACATAATGTTCATTTCTGAAAGATCAAGCTTTTATGCCCTATTTCCTATAGGAAGAGACAGAGAGACAGAGGGAACCTCGCTATATAACTATATAATTCAAAAGATTGCTTTGGATTGGATGAGCCTTTACAAACTACTGTCAGATTACTATTTGAGGACATGAAATCGATGAAAGTGCAGCTTACAGGTATTAGTAACTCTAGTTGAGTGCACAGCCATACATTTTATCCCGACTCCTTCAGCCTGTTTTCTAGTGATTATGAATCTCAGTCAGCATGTTGTTGTGTGTTAAACCGTCCCTGCCTACAAAGTAAAGAATGCAACAGGTGAGGCGAAGTAAAGTGTATATGTTCATTTGAAGATACATATGAATATTGTAAATGTTTTATCAGAGATATGGAAGTTCAATATTCTTCTTTGGTGTTGAAAGTGTGAAGATTAGGTTCTAAAATTAAGGGCAATCCATAAGGGTGCAAAATGCTACTCTCATTGAAGCTCTGGATGCATTAAGCACCACTCTATTTTTTGATAAGTATTAAGCACCACTCTTTTTCTTTTTCAATTCTTATTGTGTGTGTACAACACTGTTCATAATGGCTATTTTCAGTTTTTGCACATGTGGACGCCCATGTGGTAAAAGGGTATGAGCAGGGAACTGGGGTTCTTTGAAGTGCCTTGGAGCAGTGTGGAGGGCACTGGAGTGCCCAGCCCCTGCTTAGGCACCCATGCTAGGTGGAAAGATGAATAGTGATATTTGGAGCTGGAATGAGGTGGTGCCTAGACAATGGGGCACTGGAGAACATACTCTTAGGCTCACAGAGCCGTTGCCTCCATGGCAAGTCGTTCTCCCTACAGAAAAGATCACCAGTTTGGAATTATTACCCATGGCACAGGGAACTCCCATAGCCATGGTTCAGGACAGTGGTTGGCTTCCTTAGAAACTGTTTGATTGTCTTCATCTTTGCTGCACGTATAGGTTCTCCTACTGTACCTGCCATTTTATGTATTCAATTTCTTGGAATTGCGCAGGTACTCTCAATTTCTATAATCATAGAAAGCCACATTCAATTCCATACAACCTGCTTGGGGAAGCTTTTATATTCTTTTGGAAATATATTATTCCAGTTGTCTCTGTTTCTCCAAACGGATAAGAGAACCCTCTGGCTTTGGTCACTGATAAAATAAGATATGGTAATTGGATTGTTGGAATCATAGAGGCCTTTCTTGATCCAGTAAAAATTACATAAGCAACAGGGATTCTCAATAAAAAAAGGTTTCACGACTCTGGTTTGTTACACTAGCTAGAGCTGCCAGACAAAACATAATCAGGGAGGAAGCCTTTTACCATGCTGTTTCATTCCACCTATCTAAGCGTGAAATCTTGAAAGAGTGAACTTATATTTTCTTTTAATTCTTTGTTCATCCTGATCAATTCAATTGTATATAATTCTTTGTTCATCCTGATCAATTCATCTTGCATTACGCTTACTGTCAATTCTTAAAACATTTACACTTCTAAATCATCCCAACAGATCCCAACAGTTATTTTAGAGCATTGTTAAAGACATACTCTTTGAAATGTATATTGTTTCAGCATGAACTTGGACAGAAGAAAATGAAATACGAAGAGTTCTTACATCCGATGCAAAGCACATGCTTTTGTGAAGGACGGAGGTAGCAATTTGGTATTATCCTAAGTTTTCGTAGCATGATTTCTTAACTGAAACCTTTACAACCGAATAAAAGTCAGAAAATATACTCGATTTAATGTGTGCCATCCGTACATGGAATGTTGCGAGGTTCTTAACATTTGGGCCTCAAGAGGCTACTTATCCTGTTAACTTCTTTCCACTGGCTAAGACAACATGGCATAGTACAAACCTCATAACTTTACTTGTGAGTTATAAAATACTTCCTCCGTTTCTTCTCTTTCTCTACGTTGTGACTTTTGTCACTATTCACGGGGTCACTTTGACCCGGTGATTTGGATAGCAAAACGATCTAATATTTTGACAATTTTTTCATGGTGTTGTAGAATAACAGTTGTTCTATAACACGGTGAAAAAATTATCAAAAAATTGTATCGTTTTGCGATCCAAATCACCCGGTCAAAGTGACCCAGATACGAGTCAAAAAAGTCAAAGCGTAGAGAAAGAGAAGAAACAGAGGAAGTATGATTTTGGTTTCTAATTAAGCTTTTAAATTGAGTTATTGGTTAACTCCATAGATATGATGAATGACGTAATGTTGAGTATCACTTATATTACATTGCATAAGAAAAATTACTCAAGATCTGCTTCTGAAATCTGATTACTTATATGATAGAAGAAGATTTTAGTAAAAGAAGCCCCTAGGATTTTGTGATAACGAAAAAGTCCGGAATTTTCCAGTGTGTTCCCAACTTGATATGTTTGATGTGACAAAAAAAAAGTCATGTTTATGGAACTTTCAGTTATTGCAGAACAATTAGTGCTGTCAACCTGCTTTTCTAGCTAAAAAATTACAAATTTACAAGTTTTTATTATTTATCTTGCTACTGAACTTCGTGTAATCAAGGTCTTGTGTATCTTTAATTGATGTTTTCTTTTTCAATATCAAATAATTTTTTCATACTTCTTCATTTTTTATTATCGGAGCAATTAAGAAGTTTTGGATATCCGGAGACACTGTCTTACAAGGTTGGCAATCTGCTCTCAGGAGACTCCCACAAAGTCCCATTTTAAATGTATAGCACATGTGTATATTTTATATCTCAGCTTGCTTCGGTTTTCTTGTCATTTTGGCTATCGCTAAATAAATTATTTGGTTGTTATATGCCTAATAAAAGTCTTGTGTCACCTTAGAAGTCTGCATAAGAAACATGCTTATTATTCCTAGATTACATACCTAGAAGTTAAACTACGTGTGTAGTCTATGCAAGGATGTTGTCATTAGCTTTTAATGATTATTTACTAAGATTGGGCGTGTACCATGTCGTGGGCAATATCAGTCTTAATGGGTTGAATGTAGAATTTCGAATCATATACCATTGCAGTTCAATGTTCATTGAATTGATGGTTACCTGTGAAGTTGAACCATCTTAGTCTCATTTGGTTTAATTGTTTTCTAACCCAATTTTCTCTTGGTTTGATCTTCTTTGGTGCATTTGGCATGCCAACAAATAGCAGTGATATGATTCTCCAGATGATCCACATGACAACCAAAGGACCAACCCCCACACTTTCCGCTTCTCTCTATCCACCCACCCCCCCCCCCCCCCCAACTTCACCCCACCCAATGAGAAACTCAAACACTGTAATAATAACACCGTCCTAAAGCCCATGATGTTGTAATAAAAGCGCAAACGATTCGATTTTTGGAAAGTGGAAAACATCCCGAGATTACCTCTTACTATCAATGCCACCTTCCAATTGAGTCAATAAACATACACTTCACCCATCCAAACCAGCGACAGAACCTAACACATAATGCCACTGGGCAGCTGCCCCCAAAACACAGATGACAGTATTCGTCGTCACAGGCAAAATGACTCCCTTATTTCTGCAACCATTGATTCGATAAACTTACATTTTCCCCACCGACACAATCCAACACCCCATGCTACTGCCAGCATGTATAGGTGGTGCTCCATTGGTAGTTTAGGTGGGTTTGAAGCTTTTGGGGTTCCTTAAGCCTCTGATATTTCTAGTATGTTTGCATCTCACAGTCCGACACTGGAGTAACATGGATGGTCATGTATTGTGAGGGAGGTGGAGGGGGTGATGAGATAGGAGGATGAAATTCCGAGAGATTATAGGTCCAGGAAACTCGTGGATTCCAGAACTTGTAATAGTTGAAATGACAGGAAGGTTTTGGTATGAATAGTTAACTTTGGGGGAGGTTTTTGTAGTTTGCCGAACATATTTTCACGTGTAACAAACTTTTGGCTATGCTCGAAATTAGAATTTGCATAGGAGATAAAATGAAAGGAAGTGGGATGGAAGCAAGCATCCTTCATTTGCTTGGCTATAGATAAAACCATCATTTTCTAGCAAGTTGCAAGTAAGCGGAAGAACTATGTAAGGATTTTGTTTCAGTCTCCAAGCATAATCCAAGGTTCCAACTTCCAACCATACAATTTGGAATAACAAGTAACTAGGAACACTATGAATTGTCAAAATGCAAGATTCAAAAACGAGCTGAATGATGTTTGAAAACCATGTAATCAAGTTCACAGTTAACAAGTTGCGGTAATTGGTCCATCGTTCACAGTGAATTGTGGTTACTGAAACTTTTTACCCACCTCCTTTGAATAGACCAAACCGTGGAAGCCGGGGAATTTCACCTTGACCCCGATGCATCCCCAGGAGGATACAGTTCCCTGTGCGCAGTTTTTACATTTGCTTCTTTTATCTTCTTCCGTTTTTATCTCATGGAGTTCTCTTAAGTTTATTATTTCACAAAAAAACTTAATCCACTCCCGAGTTAAATCATCTGTTAAGGCAATGACATTTAGCAATGTCTCTGACCGCTGTACTGCAGATTCTGCAAGTGTTTTCAAGTTACAATCTTATAAGTACATTACAAAGAAGTGAGGGAACACTCTGTTAAACGTAAGAGTGAGTTGAAGCATGATGCTTCACTCTGTCTGAAAACTAATTGTGTTTCGAGGAAAATAACAGAACTACGGATATATCTTCTCCAGAGGGAAAAGATGTAAACTAAAATTAATCATTCATCTATCGATGCATCTGAATTTTAAGTCTATACTAATGTACTTAATGTGTCCACGAATTGATTTCTCAGAAAGGTTGAAAGTTACTAGAAACACCTCAAACCGAAGCATTTAACTTAGTACCCAAAGTACATTGGGGCGACTTCGCGAGAAGCACGACATCAAGGTTGCTAGCCTTTCAACATTCTAGAGCAATAGCCTGGGTTCTATTGCTTAGACTCACATTCAATGTATTCAAAATAGAAAGTTCCCTAAGCGATATCTAACTCCATCGAAAACTCAAATTCTCAATATCACATCTCTAACCTGTGTAGAACTATTAAGGAGCCGAAGAATACAATTCTTTGAACTTGGCGGACACCACCATTTAGTCATTGAAAGCCATTGCTCTTCACTCTATTACGCAAAATCTACACTGGTTTTCTTACTACTACCTCCGTTTCGCCAGCTTCTTCCTAGTTTGACTTTTAGCACTATTGACCGGGTTGACACGGTGGTTTGATTAGCAAAACGATACAAGAATTTGGTAACCTTTTCAAGGTTTTGTAGAGTAATGGTTATTCTTCGGCACCATGAAAAAGATTACCAAAAAATTGCACCATTTTGGTATCCAAATCTCCGAGTCAAAGTGATATAGCTACGAGTGGAAAAGTCAAACTACGAAGAAGCTGGCAAAATAGAGGTAGTAATTTGAGAGAGATTTTTTTTTTATTGAAATGACTTTTGAGAGAAATTACATAATCTATTGCTTACGGTACAGCGTATGGAAGCCCCAGTGAATTCTGAACAAGAGCAAGGTTGAGCTAGTTATCAAATACTACTAGAAATGCAAATTCACAGTAAAAGAGAAAGCTCTCTCCTTACCCCCAGATTAATCTGCCTCAGAGAGACCGCTTCACCAGATATTTTCCTCTTCTCCTGCAAATTGGGATTCTCCACACTAACCCAACTCTCGAATTCACCGCCGGAGCACAATCACCAGTCCACCACAGATCAGCACCGTTAGGCTCCCGGAAAGCGTGATGGGTCTCGGCGAAGATGAACATCGGCCGGCCAATAGTCGCCGGCGTCTGATTAGCGACGACAAGGTTCACGACCAGTTTTCCGCAGAAGAATCACCGCGCCTAAATTTTCACAGAAAGGAAAGAGTTCATAATTGCACATTGGTCCCATATGTTTGTCCTAAATCCTATTCCGTGGGAGCACTTATAATCAACTTGACACTGTATACTCTTTATAGTAGGGCTGAGCACGGTCTGGGTCGGCCGGGTAAAATGTATATTTTTGCCCAACCCAGTGACACCGGTTTGGTCATATCACAATCCAAACCCAATCGAGTAACTGTCAAACCCAAATCCAATCGAACTTTTCGACTCGAACCGGACCGGTTCGGTTTAGACGGGTTACGAAAGAAGAAATCTAGACGGTATTGAAAATTAGTAACACAACGAATAATAGCCAAATTAAAATCAAACATGTTGCATATTTCCCTTACATGTCCGGACCTTATAACTACTTGTTGCCTATAGGAAATCATTATACTATTAACTACATTTTAATTTGTCAACTTGTTAACACATGTTAGTAACACCCAGTAACGTACATTTAGTTACACCTCCCCAATATACAAGTAATACAAACATAATTAACACTTCACAACAATTTGAGAAATGTGGTTGAGTTTAGTATACATGTCATACAACGGGGCGGACCGGTTTATTCCGGATTTCGTATTGTAATACCCGTAACCCACCCGATTTGTGGCGGGTTTGGGTAAAACCAACCCATACCCAATCATTCAATAACGGTTTTTCTCTTTTTTCGATCGATTCGGTTCGGACCGGGCGTTTGACCGGGTTGAGCGGGTTTTTGCTCACCCCTACTTTATAGAAGCACAATTGAAAATATCAATCAAAGCAGGGGAGGTGTTTGCATGTTCTGGAAACTTGGGGTGGGTGGCAAGTAAGCCTGGCAATCGGCCCAGTGGCCCGACTAACCCGCCCAACCCCCCAAGTACGGGTGGGTTTGGGTTGGAAAATTTCAGCCCAGGGCGGGCTTGGGCCAATAAAACGAGCCTGATCTAGAAATGAGTTGGGTTTGGGTTCGAGCTTCTAAACCCAACCCAGCTCGGCCCGATGACGTAATAAATTAAATAATTAACATTCAATAATTATACATATACATGCTTTGGATAGTTTTACACTTCAGAGGTGTTGTAGATAAAGCAAACACAATCCGCATACACCTAACCTGCAAGTAATGTTAGGGTATTTTTGAAACTTTGTTCTTAAAATAGTCACTATGAACTAGTTTTTGGATTTGTTTATGTTGGTAGTTGGTAGCTTCCTTGTTTTGGTTTACATTTCAGATAATGTATTTAGCCCTTGGGCTGGGCTTGGGCTCAAAGAAATCTGATTTGGATGGGTCTGGACTGAGGTGCTGGCCCGATCAGTGGGTTGGGCTGGGTTTGGGTCGGCCTTAAAAAGTTGAGCCCAGCTCAGCCCGGCCTTGCCCAGCCCATGGCCAGCCCTAGTGGCAAGTGCCCCATAATAGATCGGATCAGGATCCGCTCCAGCCTTTTTCCCCTCCAGGCCCCTCTAGCCAAATCACAACCGTTCACTTCTTCTATTCTATAAAACAGCATAGTTTAACTAACTTGTGATTTTTCAGCCTTTAGATTAAATAAATAAACTTCAACCCTTAGATCTCACCTACCGCCCATTTACTACTCACTGGTACTTAACTATCTAGTGCCCACTACTTGAAAATTACCCTCCCTCTCGGATTACTTTACATAATGATCAAAAGTGCATAACATGATTTCATGTATATCATATAAAAATATCGGGGACGCCATTTTCATCTTCTCCTTCAACAAAATCGATTATGAAACGTGTTTTTTGGGTAGGGCCTCCGGGCACGGGCAATCCACTAGTTTGACTATAATTTTACAATTTCGACACATGGAAGGAAATTTGTGAGGTAGCGCGACTTTTAACTCCGTTAGGTGTCTGTTAGGTCTGTTTATAAAAGCGGGCCAAAAAAAAATAAATAGGCATCCCTTTCAGTATCTCCGAGGACACTCAGTCGTACCGATGTCTTCTCTTCATCTACCATTAGTTAGTTTATCGATTTGACTATCGAAATGTTTGGGGCTACGTGCGACATGAACAATGAAGCCGAAGAAATTAAGATTTTGCCGACGGTTTAGAACCTTTATGTTGCTGCCATTGAAGGCGGTTTGAAGAACCATTCAACTCTGTAAAAGAAGGTATCTATGCATTTTGCCTCTTCGTAAATCACAAAAGTTGGAAGATGATCAGAAAAGTAAGAAGAGGAGAGAGAGAATGAAACAATGTCAGTTTGCTAGAGAAATAACGGCGTTAGTGAGGAAGCGTAATAGTCAGTGATAATGGCTGGAGGGGGCTGTAGAGAATCCTGATCCTAATAGATCCGCGTTGCACTTTGATTCGGTAGTTTAGATAACAAAATAATGCAATTTTGTGGTAAAAGTCAAAACAGAGATGCTGGCGTAACGTAAACAACAATAATAATAAATACACAAGATGGTAGAAATTTTTATCCCGGGAAGTTCCATAATTTCACTCTAAGCTAAGAAAACATATTATTGTCATTTCAATATTATGTAGAATGTATTTCTCAAAAAAAAAAAAAAATATTATGTAGAATGTATGTTTATCGCATTTTATGGCTCAAAAATCTTCTGCTTCATAGCGTCTTCTCCACATCGTAGTATGCTACGATATACACATTTAAGTTTGCTCTGAATTGAACTATAAAATCTCAACTGATCTCCATTGTGCAAATTCTAGTGACGAGATCAAGGTTGTATCTACCCATCTCGGCTGCTTTCAGAAAGTGTAAGTTCTTGTGATGAGATCAGAAACGTTTATCGATATCGTACAGTGCGGGAGTCACAAGGAATATCTATTCCTACACTACTATATTAGGTAAGGTTTTTGTGATGTGATTGCAACTAATAGTAACAAGTTGAGAACTTGTATTATAATCCAAGCAAATGTGAAGCATCCTCTAACTATTATTCTTTTTGTTCATATTAGAAACTTGTTTATGCTTTTGATAACCTATGGTTAATAGGAGTACTTAGGATTCAAGAGCTTTGCTAAAATACAAAGTTTCAAGTCTCCAAGAAATTGACCTTTTTGAATAGGATTTTCTAACCAACAATTATTCTCCTCAAACAACTTAATTCTTCATATAATCCCATATTTATATATTAATTAATTTATTTGTTTGTTATGTGATATTCTTTTGTCATGAAATTATGTAAGTTGTTCATAGGTCACACCCTTGAAGGATTGCGATTGTTTCTCATAAGAATAAGAAACGTAAAAAAGAAATCAATCTTATTTCCGATTCATAGATTGATATGTTTCCTCATATTTAACTTTTGTACACGTTTACAAGTCAAATCATCTCCTGAAAATGCGCTGAAAACTGAATAGGACAATTATTTCGCAGACAAATGAAGTAAAACATTAGGCCCATTAATTTCACACCGGACGCTTTCAAGTTCTAACATTGCTCGTAAATATTCGTGATGGCTACAGAAGACTATTACAATATTACTTGTTCCTCAAGCCTCATGGCGTACGATATATTCAAAATTGAATCGACAGTTACTGTCTTGTTATCATTGTTCGAAATATTTACACATATAAGCCAATTTGACAAATATGCCCTTTGAAATTAATTAACCTGAAAGAAACTACTGAAAACTTGTCATAAAAATTTTCAACCAACAAAAAGAAAAGCTTTAAGGGCAGCGTTCATATAGCCATACCACATATGTATGCAAAGAGTAGGAAAAAAAACTTGCCTTAACTTCCTTCTACGTCTCCCCCAACAGAAACCTTAACCATAAAAACAACTCCAACTAGGCTTAGGCTTATCCTTATTTTCTTCTACGAGGTAGAGTGCCCTTTCTTGTTTCGAAATCCAATCCAATGTTTGGTCTCCTTAAACTCTACTATTTATAAGGATAGAGATATCCTAATTTGGGAACAATCCAAATCCGGCCATACTCCAACCATGTTGAAAGCGCGACACGCCAAAACCAACTCCATTTTCGTGTTTTATTGTTTACTTGCCTGTGCCGCGGTCGTGACAAGTCTTGCCGGTATCCAGGGAGATGGAAATAAGGTTTGGAATAGATTATCTGCCTTGATGGATAAAATCAAGTGTATATAGTTGAATGTTTGATGGATCACGGTGTAAATTTTGCAGGACTTCTACATTGTTTTCTTGAGAGATGAACCAGTTGATGCAGATTCCACGGTTAGGTCTCATGTCAATGTCCTGTCATCTTTGAAGGGAAGGTTAGTTCTACTGGCTAGCTAGGATAACGAAATGGGCCTTGTTTGGGAGCTGGGTTATTGAATTAATTTTTTAATCCAATTTTTGAAATGTGTAGTTCTGATTCTCTAACAGATTAGTATGAACATTTTTTGCAGCTTTAGTTAACTTATGGTGTGAAACATGTTGTGTCGTTGTTTTATGTGCGATGAAACAGTGATTTTGATGCTGAGGAATCGCTGGTCTATAGCTACACCAAAATCTTCAACGCATTTGCTGCAAAGCTACATGAAGATGAAGCTGAAGAGTTATCGGGTATGAAAATTTCTCTGAGCAATCAAAACTCTCTCTTTTATAAATGAACGACATATTTTAGTTTGATTTTTATTTTGAAAATATTAGGTATGGAGGAAGTGCTTTCAGTGTTCAAGAACCGGTACCACAAGCTTCACACCACCAAGTCATGGGATTTTATCGGGTTGCCTCTTGCATCAAAGAGAAACTTGAAACTGGAGAGCGATATCATTGTTGGCGTGTTGGATACAGGTTCTTGTTACTTAAAATTTTCCAAAAATATAAGTGTGAGAATAAGCTTTTTTGAAGTATCTTCTCCCAAAATTTTAACACAAAATGATATAGTAGAGGCTTTGATCACTTGAAACTTCTTGACTAGTTTGGAATTTGAGGTAAAGTTGGGGGCTGAAATGAAAATTTGTTTGTTTGGTTTTGATGGCAGGGATCACACCAGAGTCAGAGAGCTTTGGAGACAAAGGTTTTGGGCCTCCACCTGCTAAATGGAAAGGAAGTTGTGCCAAATCTGCTAATTTCTCAGGGTGCAATAAGTAAGTTTTTGAATCCTTTTCAACATAGTGCAATAGTTTGCAAATGCGATAATATACTCGAATGGGGTTGGCCTAGTCATTGAAATTCCAGATAAATTGGACGACCGCATGTTTGTGATCAACCAAATAGACTCTGTTCAAATGTGACAATGTCGGTTACGAACAAGGGCTAGCTCATTCCATGCTGTAAAATGTTACTTTCAAGCTGAGCCGGAGAGAGGAATTAGAAATTGCTGGGGCACAATTTTAAGTTTTTAAAAGATGTAGGGTATTTTCATAATGTTATCAGGGACGCTATTAAAATGTTGTACCAAAAAAGGGGATATTAGTGTTGTTTTTTCGAAATTCAGGACACGCTCCACATGTTAGCTCCACTCCTGCTCTCAAACATGCTAATCTTCTCTCCTAGACATCACATGATCACGACAATAAACTCACTACAATGGGGAGAGATAGTTAGATGAACTAGAGAATTGTTAAGGGCGAAATTGTATGTTTATTTAAGTTTACTATTAGATACCATTATCAAATGTCACGTGGTAGGGCTAGACGGCTAGTCCCGCTGAATACTACTGTCTCTGTTTCATGTGATTATTCGTAGTTTGACTTTTTCTCGCTGGAATCATATCACTTTGACCCGGTAATTTGGATAGTAAAACGATAAAATTTTTAGAATTTTTTCCCTAATGTTGTAGAGTAAAATTTACTCTACCACACCAGAAAAAGATTATTAAATTCTTAAAATCGTTTTACTAATCAAATCACCGGATCTAACTGATCTGTTGAATAGTAAATAAAGTTAAAGAATAAACCCATGAAACGAAGGCAGAGGTAGAGCTACTTGAAGACTAGGGGTGACAATTGCCACTCTGACTTTTTATAAACTCAGCTGATACCCCTCTAGTTATAATTATTTTATATTAAGATCCTTTGGAAAATACATAAATACTCTGGTTTGAATTAAAAATTTCCCGGCACATCCTAATCTTGTCCCGGCTAGTTCAATTTCCCCGACTCCTCCGCTGATAAACACCCCCTTCTGTTTGAGAAATTACAATCAAACCCCTAATATTTCAACTTTCTACAGCAAGCTCATAGGAGCGAAGTACTTCAGGCTAGACGGCGAACAGCCGTCCCCAACGGACGTCCTCTCACCCCTCGACACCGACGGCCACGGGACCCACACCTCGTCCACCGTCGCCGGAAACCTAGTCCCGAACGCAAGCCTCTTCGGGATCGCGAAGGGCACTTCTCGGGGCGGGGTGCCCTCCGCTAGGGTCGCGTCCTACAAGGTCTGCTGGGGCTATGGCTGCACCGACATGGACCTACTCGCCGGCTTCGAAGCCGCCATCCACGACGGCGTCGACGTCATCTCCATCTCCATCGGTGGGCCCTCCGCTGGCTACGTGGCTGACTCCATCTCCGTCGGATCGTTCCACGCCATGAGGAAGGGGATCATCACCGTCGCTTCGGCAGGAAATGATGGGCCGAGCTTGGGCTCGGTTTTTAATCACGCGCCGTGGCTGTTGACTGTTGCTGCGAGTGGGATTGATCGGCAGTTCAGGAGTGACGTGGTGTTGGGAAATGGGAAAACTTTATCGGTAATTGTCTGTTTATCGTAATTTGCCCCTGAGTTTTTGGGATTTTTTATTTTAACCCCTATTTATTGTTTTTTTAGGGGATTGGAGTGAACACTGTTGAGCCGAAGGAAAAATCGTACCCGCTTGCTAGTGGGAGCTCAGTTGCAAAGGGCTCTGATGCATCTGGTGCAAGGTAACAATAATTGTTATTTTTAGTTTTTTTTTTCTTTGTTGGTTTTCTCATAGTTGTCAAAGGCGGAAACATTCGCCGAGAGTAGGACAGATCCATAAATGTGCTACTGTGGGAGCTAGAATAAAAATTCAAACAAATTATGTACAAAATTTGAATTTTGTATAATTGAGTGGGGAAATAGTGAATTTTATAGGGTTAAACGGAATAATGAATCAAAACAACGGTGAAATTTTTATTTTGAAAAGTTGAGTGTGGCTTTGCCGTTAACTAAGAGTATCACATGTGGTTCACCTGGGTGGTAAAGTGTCCCGGGCTGTTGCATAACCCGGTCACCTTTCTTGAAGTATATCTTGTTGAACCTATTAATCAAGCTAGAAAGTGTGCATTAATTTAATTTTTGCTCTATGAAGGTAACATAAGATATACAATTTCGATCATTTATTATTTGTAGACGATATAGTTTTGATTGATGAAATAGACAGTCTATATACTAAGCAAGAACCCACTTTTACTATTCATAGATGTAAATGTGTATGAATTTGGACCCTTGGATTGCTTTAGAATGACTGGTACTGATTCTCTCTCATTTGGTTGTTTGGTGGTCCACCATTCTAATCATTTGATTGTTCTATTTGCCCCTCATTTTTTCTAATATTACAAACAAAATATGATAGGTTGGTTGGTAAATAGTCACAAAGGGACGGGTAATTTACTAGTGGGCTAAAAGGGAGGTTGGACTTATGGACGAACAATTTAAAAGACTTAGATATAATGGGACAAAGATTAAGTATATATAGAGTGTTAACTTTACAGGCCGTAGGACGCTAGGAGAAGAGACAATAACTATTGGTAGACAGGAGCTGTTGAAGATAGGGGCACATCTAGGATTTCATAATAGTGGGGGCTAAATTAGAAAAAAATCAATAATATAAGGGCAATTTTAAAAATTTGTAATATTGAACAGGGCTATAGTGCAATTTATGTGCGGGCTAAAATGGAAATACTTAAAGAAGATATGGGCAAACTTTTAATTTTCGAAAGTTGAGAGGGGGCTATATCCGCCACTAGTCTCCAGGTAAATCCACCCATGGTTGAAGAATGATCATTTTAGATATTGTGGATCCATTTTATGTAGTGATGGAGAGAAACAATGATGTTACCCATTAGAGCAAAAGTAGGGTGGAAGTTGAGGAGCTGCATCTAGAGTGTCGTGTGATCGCTTGATCTATAAGTCTCTTAGAACTTTTTTTTTTTTTTTTTTTTTTGAGAAACACTTAAAACGAGTGTAGTGAAAATGAAAATGCTGAGGTGGATGAGTGATGTATATCTAAGAAAGGCAAGGTGTTAAAGTACACAATGACACAATTAGACAGAATCTAAACGTCTGGAATTGTTTAAGTAAGCTATTAATTTTCTTACTTTTGTTTCTTGCCGAAGTTGGTGCTATCGAGAATCTTTGGATCCTCGGAAGGTGAATGGGAAGATCTTGCTATGTAAGGAAGGTGGTGAAACAGTTGAAAGCAATGTGAAAGAGTTTGGAGGAATCGGAACCATAGTTGAAGATGAGTTCTATCTTGACAATGCCCAAATCTTTCTGGGATCAGCAACTAAGCTGAATACATCTCAAGCAGACATTGTAAGAAAATACCTCAACTCCACAAGGTAACCAAACCAGTGTCCTTACAAACAAAGAAAAAGAGTAGTAGTACTATTTCTAAGTTCAACTTACCTGAAGTATTATCTTACTTCTGTACATGTTGCTTTGTTTTACCTCTTTAGATCACCATCAGGAGTGATATACAAGTCCCATGAAGTCAAAATCCCAGCTCCTTTCATTGCTTCATTCTCATCCAGAGGCCCGAGTTCAGGATCAAACAACCTGCTCAAGGTACGCATTTGCATAAACCTATGGTTTGTTTAAAACGCGTGAAACAAATACATGTATCTTAACGGTCGACTATATGTGATGTTATGGATGCTTCCGCACTCTTACATCATTACAGATGGTGTATGTGAATTCATGATGTCAAGTACAGTTATCCAAAACAGTGAAAACCTTATATTACGTTTCTATCAGACGTAGCTGTGAGACTGTAGCTGTGAGACTGTCTGACAGCGGTAACGGCCGGTAGTAGATAGGTTATTTATCTCATGTAATGCGGGCAACAATAAACACCCGGACTTCTTATATTAGCACCATACCAACAAACTTAGTTAGAATTTTGGGATAATATTGATTGCATTTTAGGGTGGAAATGCATCTTTTGACATCTTTTACCCTTAGTTTGCTCTGCATTTAGTTTCTGGAAAAACTTCAATTTATGTGATTCTAGTTTATGGAGTAAAAGTGTAAAACTATAATTCAATTCTATTCCCCATTCAGCAAATGTATATATTGATATTCATGCATTTTATTTGATTTTGTGGCAATGAACAATGGAACAGCCTGATATAGCAGCACCTGGAGTAGACATATTAGCATCTTTTACGCCACTGAAGACGCTTACTGGGATGAAGGGCGACACCCGCCATTCCAAATTTACACTCATGTCCGGAACTTCCATGGCCTGCCCACACGTCTCCGGAGTAGCAGCCTACGTCAAGTCTTTCCACCCTGATTGGTCTCCTGCAATGATCAGATCCGCCATCATGACCACCGGTTAAGAATAAAACCCCATCTCATAATTTCCTCTTGTTTTCTTCCATTTTTTCGGTCCTCATTGTGACCCGTGGCGGAGCTACGAAGGGGCAAAGGGTGGCAATTGCCGCCCCCCACTTTTTCAAAATCTATGTTTTACCCCTATTATTTTAATTTTTGACAAAAATGTCAGTTAACAAAGGGTAAAAGACACTTTCACCCCCTATAGTTTGATTGAAGGACACTCTCATGCCTTCTAGTTTGGAAAAGGACACTTTCACCCCTTCAATGTGCCGATCATCAAGAAACTTACATCCTATATTGTGTGACACTGTTAGTCTGGAGTTGAGTTTGTCACTAAAAATAATTTTTGGGACAAATTTTCCCCATATTATGTTAAATGTGGGGTTATCGAAGGGTATAATAGACATTTTGCATGATACGGGGGGATTCGTCTCCAAAACTATATTCAGTGACGTACGCACTGAACTAACAGGTTCACAATCAGGGGGTGTAAGTTACTTGAAGTTCGGCACACTAAGGGGGTGAAAGTGTCCTTTTCCAAACTAGAAGGGGTGAAAGTGGCCTTTAGACAAACTAGATGGGGCAAAAGTGGCATTTCCCCTTTAACAGATAAACGTTCTGACTGCCGTTCACAAATTTTTCACTAATACATTTAACTTAAAAAAATACATTACTCCAATGGTAATAGTTATATTTCATTTGTAATTTAACTAAAACTAGAATTTTTTATTTTAGCTCTTGAGATATTTTATGTTGTACTCCAATGCTATCATGTAAACTTTAGCTAAATTTATTTTTTAACGGTTAAAATTGCAACTACTTTTTGAACAAAAATTAACTGTCATGTTTTTGTGCGTAATACATTGAATTAGTTTCAAGATTTTATGCCTAAAAATTAGAGGTAATAGAAACCGCCTAAAATCTAGGAAAAACACATCTTGAAATAGTTATCTCCCTCGCTATTAATAGCGATGTGGATAACTATCTGTTTTTTTAAAATGCTGGATAACTATCCCATTAGAGTTTGATATTTCTTAAACTTCTTTATTTTTTGATGAAAAAGTTATTTAAACTAGCCCATTGGAGATGCTCACATAGTTTTTTTTCCGGGCTGTTTCAATTTTTCAGACTCCGCCGCTGTTTCAATTTTTTGACTCCGCCGCTGATTCTGGCTAACCCTTTGACTGTTTAATTTATTCAGCTACACCAATGAGCTCAAAGGTGGACGCTCACGCTGAATTCGCGTATGGAGCCGGCCAAGTGAATCCAGCCAGAGCCGTAAACCCAGGACTAGTCTACGACTTGGATGAAATGTCTTATATCCAGTTTCTATGCCACGAAGGCTTCTCCGGACCATCCTTGGCACCTCTAATAGGCACAAAATCAATTAATTGCTCCACTTTGGTTCCTGGAGTTGGCCGCGATGCCTTGAACTACCCAACAATGCAACTTACCTTAAAAGGCAAACGTAAAGTGCCAACCACAACTGTGTTCAGAAGGACAGTGACTAACGTTGGGCCTTGTCCGTGCGTCTACAATGTCAGTGTCAGAGCTCCAAAGGGGGTGGAGATCACGGTGACACCAACGAGCCTCGTGTTCACTAAACCGTTACAGAAGAGGAGTTTTAAGGTTGTGGTGAAAGCACATCCGATTCCAGAAGGGCATTTTGTATCTGGTTCCATCGCTTGGAAGAGTCCACGGTACACTGTTAGAAGCCCTATTGTTGTTTATAGTCTTGATTCTTGAAAAATAACTTATGCTTGAAGGGTTTAGAACAAAAAAGAAAAGTAACTTGTTAAACCGCAATAGGATTACAGTGTACATTATACACAATGTAATTCATTGATTTATGCAAATTTCAGCTACAAATTGTAATTGTAGTTTGATTACCTTGGTTCTTATTTATGGATTGTACTTTGGTGCAGTTGTGTGAAAAAGACTTTATTTAGAGCCAGTCCTGTTTAGAGCCAATAGTGTCTCTACGTCTCCTGGTGGTTAATCTCTGGTTATCGGGTGCAGAGCACAGCCTATAACACAATAATTAAGTGCATCTTTTGGATGATAATCTACAATGCCAAACAAGGGATAAGGCAGGTTATCAACTTATATTCCTAGAAAAATAAGATGTCACAAGTCAAAATGTTATGTGGATGAAATTATAGGTGGTAGCTTCATAGTTGACCCCTTAAAACTATCTCGAAGGTCTGGTTGGTGGAATTTCGTGTATTTCTTTGATCATTTTGATTGATGAATGTTGTATACAACTTCATTGGCCTTCTTTTGTAAGGAGTTAGTAAAAGTAGTTATATCATGCCACATTATTTTGGACATTGACTTAATTGTAATTTGAACAAGTCTCATAATTTCTTAAGTTTCTCAAAAAAGATAACCAATCAAGGCAATGTAATAGTAGTATGGAAATTGTCCAAAAGTAAGATTGGACAAGTGGCTTGTACATCGAGGTCCCATTTCTGAAACACTCAATTTTTGCTATACTTCGCACCGACTTTCACATTTTTTTTTTTTTTTGAGAAAAAGAAGGGTCTATTAGACCATGTACATCATTAAGAAGAAATTGAACAACGCAATTGGGCTCTGTGTTTGGCCAGATCGTCATATTTGGCAGTGATAGTCCATATCTAGCAAATTCGTGTGCAACAGCATTCCCAGTAAGCCTCGTGTGTCTGATTGTAATTCCTTCAAGTGGTTGGAGTAAATGAACCGCTACATCAATGTATACCGCAGCTTCCGAGACATCCTTTTGACTTTCATGTCCCCAATTCTTCATCTTCGAGGTTATCACTTTGGCGTCCATCTCCATTTCAACTCTTCGAAACCCTTGACTTCTCACTAAACGAAGGCCCGCTACAGCAGCCGCTGCTTCAGATTCCATCTGTGACTTGGTCCTCAACGGGGTGCTCAGTCCAGCAAGGAATCGACCAGTTGAATCTCTGATGACAGCTCCTCCTCCACCTTTTCCGGTCACCGGATCCCAAGCTCCGTCAACATTTAATTTCAACCAAGCCATCGCTGGTGGTTTCCATTTGATTGGTGGCTCTGTGTGGCTGAATCTGATCTTCTCTTCCTTATCTTTGAGTTCAACTAAGTACTCCTTCACTAATCTTTCTGTCTCCTCCACCCCTTTGAATTTTTGTTGGAAGATCCTCGTGTTTCGTTCTTTCCAGAGGGCCCAAATCGCTATACAAAAGGTTTAGACCTCAAGATCTCTCATCATCTGGCAGCGATGCGGAAACCAATAAATAAAATTGGTTATTCTGGTGTTCATGAAATCTGGGCCAAACAAGTTTGTCCACAGCTTCTTCGAGTACTTACAGTTTATCATCAAATGGTCGATCGTCTCTTGCCCTTGTTTGCATAAAGGGCAGACTCCACTGATTTTCATACCCATTCTACTTAGTTTATCTGATGTTCCCAGAGAATTTAAGCACGCTCTCCACCCTGTGTATAGGATTCTCTTCGGAAGCTTGATTTTCCAATATTTCTTGTACAAGGAATCTCATAGCTAGTAGATGCCTTTGTGAGATTTTTCTGATTCCCATTCTACCTTCATTGCTTCCTCATAATCGGAGCGCGTGTTGTACTGCCCATTTTCAGCGTGGTGCCATATCAATCTGTTCGGTCTGGGAACCCGTGGGATTGGTAATTTCCTTATCTCTTCTGCGTCTATTGAGATAAAGCTTTGTTGAAGCATCTCTTCGCCCCACTGTCGTTCTTCTGTGATGAACTCTACTACTTTTCTTTGCGGATCTTCGTCGATTGGACAAACTGGCTTAAAAGATTATGGTATAGGGAGCCATGGATCTGTTGCTATATTTATTGATTTACCGTCTCCTACTTGCCATCTAATTCCCCTTTTCATCAAGGGTTTGCTACTGAGAATACTTTTCCAGGCGTATGAATCGCTAGGTTTTGCCTTCGTATCAAGTGGTGACTTATCCGCAAAATATTTTGCTCTATAGACCTTGCTGAGAAGAGTGTCCGATTGTAAAATTCTCCAGAATTGTTTTCCCAGTAGAGCTTTACTAAAACTGTGTAGGTCTCGAAAACCTAGGCCACCTTTGTCTACTATCTTCTTTAAATTCTTCCAAGAAATCCACTGTCATCTTGTTGATTTTCAGTTTTTCCCCACCAAAACTTGCTGGCTAGGGCTTCTATTTTCTGACATAGTAGTTTTGGTAAACTGAAACAGTTCATTGCGTAAACTGGTAGGGCTTGAATTACCGCCTTAATCAACGTTTCTCTACCTGCTGATGATAGGCTTGACATCAGCTCCACTTTCACCTCTTTGAATATGCTCCTATAAATAAGTGAAGCCGAATAGATTTTTTTAGAATAAAGCCGAATATATTAATATATGCATAACTAGGGATGGCAATATGGTCCGATCCGATCTGAGATCCGAGCGATCCGAGCCGAATGGATCAGATCCGAATCCGATCCATTTGAAAATGGATCGGATTTGGATCCGAAAAGCCAGACCCGAACGGATTTGTATCTGGATTTGGATCTGAGGGCAAATCCACCGGATCCCGACCCGATCCGATCCGACGTATATGTGTGCTTTAAAAATATACCTCTATTACCTCTCCACTTACACTTACAAGAAGAATATGTAGTAACTCCAACCTACAAAGCTAGTTATTTCATGTCATACGATTCATAACTTACGGACATGCATTAGCGTATGAAATAGTGTTTATTTTTTAGGATATATATACTATTTTTTTGCAAAATCGAACAGGATCCGAACCGAATCCGATCCGACCATGTATTATATGGATCAACGGATCGGATTTGGATCTACTGAATGAAAATCCGATCCGATCTTAGCTGAATCCGGTGATGATCCGAACGGATCTGGATCCCATTTCTCCTATTCGGATCTGAATCTGGAAGGGCCTAATCCGATCCAGATCCGACCCGTTGCCATCCCTATGCATAACATGTTTGACATGATAAGAATATCAATAATATAATATTTTCTCGAGATATGAACCAAGTTGAGAGGACAAATATGAGAGATGTAAATAAAAGCATATCATGACTAGAAAAGGGAGACCTCTTGTGTGATATCCAGTTTGTGAGAATTTCTCTAGTGTTCATGGAGAAATGAGTTCCTATATGTATGATAAGAGAGTAACGGTTAGGAGAAGTTGATGTATTGGCTTGCGGTATTATACAAACGCCCAAGACATCCAAGACATTAGTTGTCATGATTCCAAATAGGAGCACTACACATCGTTTCATCCAGAAGTCATTGTGTCAATTCGGGCCGACCTGCGTGCCACTTTGGCACGGCCCGGCACGATCCGCCCTCGGCACGCCCCAAGCACGGCCCCCTCCCCCGCCCTGCACGGAACGACACAGTCAAAGACGTGCCTAGACTGTGGCACGCGCGGGTCGTGTTCCTCCCCTAGCCAACCCGGCCCAGCCCCCCTCCTCCGGGCCGTGCACGACCCGCACAAACAACCCCCTTTCCGACACAACCCGTGCACGACACGCGTGCCTACAACCCGTCACGTGCCGAGATTCAAAAATATTCTAGCACGGCCAGGCCCGCCCCGGCCCGCCCTACCCCTCGACACGGCCCGAGCACAACCCGCCGCGCCAAGGCACAACCGAGTTTAGGCACGGCACGGCTCGTTGCCACCATGATCCAGAAGTGCTCATGATGAATGTAATAGGATCACACAAGCCTATTACAAGCCATGAGCAGTTCACATGTGAAAAGTTCGTCCATCTGCAACGAGACATTTTTTCAGTCTCCAATCCTCATGTCCCGTGCGAGATCTTCAGTTATTCTGGGAGTGTATCAGTCTCACAATCCTAGCGCAGATTCGAGTTATTACATTTATTTTCGACATAGTGTATTCAGAGCACATATACTTGTTCACGTGTATTATAAAGAAGACACATCTCTCTTGATACTAGAGTAGCCTGTTTAATATGGTTCTTATATTATTTTTACTTACATTTAATTTGAGCCCCACTCTCATTCAATTAAATAAAATCATCTATATTTAATTTTTTTTTCGCGCACCAAAAATTAAATCTTGACGCTTTTTTTGATGAATAAATTAAATCTTGACGTTATTAGTTATTATACATGATAAATATTATCGTGCTTGACTTTGTAAAATCTCTCTATAAACCCATGTCGGTAGCGCCTAACAAAACAAATACTCCCCTAATTTCTCCAGGTTCCGCGAAATAAATTTTTAAGTATTATTCGAGCGTAGCGATTAAAATTATCAATTCTTGGCTTGTTTCGCTAACCAAATCGCTAGACCCAAATAATACCCGAAAGCCGATAATACCCGAAAATCGAACGTCCATTTTAAAGAATTGTAGGAACGATGGGAGTAAGAAGTAACGTACCTATATTAAAAAAGTATACTCAAATTTAAAAGTTTTTGGTCTCTAATATCAATACACCACAAGGATATGATACAAAGCGAATGTACTCCACCAACCACACATATTACCTCGGATTATGTCCTCAAGTGCATGAACAATCAGCCAGCTTTCGAGAAAGTTATCCAGGTTGATGGAGCTTGGAAACCAACGTGCTCCGGAGGCGTGGGCATCTACATTATGCAAAATTACAACCCGCCGTTCAGCTACTGGCGTAAATGCTACGCATCTTCAGCCGCCCAAATGGAACTACTGCTATTTTCTATGCACTAAATATTGCACGCATTTTACATTTTAAGCATATTCTCATATTAACAGATAGTCTAATAGCTATACAATCTTTGCAGGCGAATGAGCACTATTCTTTTCAGGATGCACCAGTAGTTCACAATATTAGACAGGAGGCGGTGCTTTTGGACACTTGTGTTGTGCGGAAAACACAGCGCAATTTAATTATGGAAGCTCACCAGCTGGCATCTACGGCACATCGCTAGTTAGTTGCCTCTAATATGTATTTGCAAATCATGCTTGCTCTTCGGTTGGTTTGTAATATATGTTTGCAGTTGTAATATAGGTGTGTTCACCCGCTCCAGATTAGGTATCCGCTGTCGAGGTTGGTTTGTTTGTTAGCAGGCTTGTAAGTGTGTTTTCTATATAGTTGGTGAGTCCACTCCGCTCTCCTGCCTAGCTATTGGTGTGTCCGTTTAAGCTCAATGCTTGTAATCTTGTTATGTTATGTTTAATAATATATCCTTGCCTGGTTTGCTAAAAAAAAAGTTTTGGTCTTAAGTAAAATAGAGGTATCCAAACAAGCCCTAGCATGTGTTTCCCTCTGCATCTGTCTCAAATTTCTTCTCAATTGACGCGAACAAGCAAGCCCTCTTTGAAAGGAAACATGACCCAGTTCCTCCCTTCTTAATTACACATACACTCCAAAACGCGTTCATCACCATAACTGTTTAACTCTTCTTCAGGAGAGAAGACATCATTCATGATCGATCACCTCTCTTTCTCAGCCATCCTTCGTTCTGAAGATTGATTCAACGATCCTTCTCCATCCCCGTCAAGGTACTCCTCCAATTCGTAACATAGGTTGTTTACAAAGAACCCCATCTTGTTTCTGCATTCAAAGCTTTGATAATCTTCTTCTGGGTTGAATCTGATACTGTTTTGGGACAATACCCTTTTATATTAGCTTCCGTTTCTGCCAAAATTCATCTCCACAATGTGTATAGAATCACTCCTGTTAGATTGATGTGTGTTTCTGTACATATATAGATAGATAGATATCAGAAGATGGATAACCCTAATTACAACCCTTACAATTATCCCCCATATGGTTACCCACCTCATATTCCCACTTCTGCCCCATACCCACCTCCCAATTCTGCCCAATACCCACCTCCTATTCCCAATTCCGGCCAATACCCACCTCCCAATTCCGGCCAATACCCGCCTCCTCCGGCGAGTTCTGCTTCTTCCACTTCCGCCCCTTACCCACCTCCCAATTCCGGCCAATACCCACCTCCCCCGGCGACTTCTGCCCCATACCCACCTCCACCGGCGAGTTCTGCCCCATACCCACCTCCTGCATCGAGTTCTGCCCCATACCCACCTGTATCATACCCACCTCCTGCCTATCACCATCCTCCTCCTCCCTATTACCACTCTCTTCCGCCGTATTCAGCATATCCGTCTCACTATCCTCAGCCGGTGCCACATTCGGGTTCTTCACCCTATCAATCATCATACCACCACCAAACCCCGCCTCCTCCTTTAGCTGTTCCTCATAATCAGCCGAGTTTACAACACCAGGGGAGTTTAACGTACGGGCAGTCTTTTCACCAGCATCAACCCTCGGCACCCTCGGCGCCCTTACCTTATGTTGCCGCGGAAAGTTATGGTGACGGTCCGTCGAGGGTTAATAGTTTTCATGGTCACCACAGGCAGGAGAGTGCGCCGCCGTCTTTGGGGAATGGGACGACGGGGAGTCATGATAGTGGAAGTGATAATCCTTACTCGAATTGTTCAATGTATCCGCCCATAGATAATCTTTTGGCTAATACCCATATATCGGATAACAGTCCATCAGTTCCTGCATCACCGCCTGCACCAGCAGCTGAATCGGCATCCACTTCTCGTCCATATCTCCATAGTTCAAGTGAAAGGTACGAGAGTCATGGAAGCATGTATGCGTTTCCCAACGCGTCATTTTCAAGTGGATACAGTGAAACTTATTCAGCTCCACTTGATGCTGCACCCACATGCCTCGAGTCTCCACATAGTCAGAGTTTACAGATTGTGCCACATTCAAGTGGGAAAGGGTCTCTTAAAGTTCTCCTGCTACATGGAAACTTAGATATTTGTGTATACCAGGCCAACAACCTTCCGAACATGGACATGTTTCATAAAACTCTAGGGGACATGTTTGGCAAATTTCAAGGGAACAACCGGCCTGCGAGCGGCAAGGTGGAAGGAAATACGGGCAGTAGTAAGATTACTAGTGATCCGTATGTCTCCATTTCGGTGGTAAATGCTGTGATTGGGAGGACTTTTGTGATTAGCAACAGTGAAAACCCCTTTTGGAACCAACATTTCTCTGTTCCAGTAGCACATTATGCTTCTGAGGTGCACTTCGTAGTGAAAGATAATGATGTTTTTGGTTCCCAGATAATAGGAACTGTGGGAATTCCGGTGGAGCAAATCTACTTGGGGTTTGAAGTTAAGGGGGTCTATCCCATCCTTAATAATAGTGGAAAGCCTTGCAAACCTGGAGCCGTTTTGAGTCTCTCAATGCGGTACACGCCAATAGAGAGGTTAAACAGCTATCGTGATGGAGTAGGAGCTGGTCCTGATTACTTTGGTGTTCGTGGCACTTATTTCCCCATAAGGAGAGGTGGGACGGTTACCCTTTACCAAGACGCACATGTCCCAGACAATTATCTTCCTAATTTCAAGCTTGATGGAGGGATGCAATACGAACATGGAAAGTGCTGGCGTGATATTTACACTTCCATAAGCCAGGCACGCAGGTTGATTTATATTACTGGTTGGTCAGTGTGGCATAAAGTTACGCTTGTTCGGGACGGTGATTATGCTACAAATCACACACTGGGGGATCTTCTAAAATCAAAGTCGCAAGAAGGGGTGAGAGTGCTGCTTATGGTGTGGGATGACCCTAGCTCAAGGAGTATGATTTTCGGTCTCAAAACTGTATGTACTAACCTCGTACTATCTTGCAACTCATTTTCTTGTATTCTGCTTTTAGTATATCTTGATCCACTGTTCACTTGACTCTTTGATGTGATGACAACATTTCAGTAGATAAGGGCTATAGGAAAAGTATATAATGCTAGTTATTTATCAAAATGTTAACTCAAAAAGTATTTCTTTAATATAACTAAAATCTTGTTTCTGTTATATGTCTCCTGATTTATCAACATTTGAATTGAACAAGGAAAGGAAGAGAACTTCATTCACGTTTATTTTGACAGCTACATGAACCAGGGCAGTTTATCTAAAGTCAAGTCACAAGTCATTTGCAAGTGCCTCCATGAATGTTATATTAGGACACTTTTTCACCCTCAACCTGGACGTATGTGCATTAGGTTGTCCACCATGTAAACAGGTATACCATAGTGGGTTTTTTTCAGTCTTTGTGGAGAGTTGAAAACTAGTCTCCTTCCCTACATCTTCAAATGCTGTTTCCTTCAATGTATTACCGTGGTATTGTTCATGTTGCTCTATCTCTCTAGTTCTTCCTCAAGCTATCCAACCCTGTTATTATATCAAGAATGCCGGATTGCTCCTCTTTGTCTCAGCTATATTGTTTTCACTGACGTTCAACTTGCACTTCCAACTATCTCTGCTTTTTGTCATTTGCATTTAACTTGTGGTGATGCAATTTATGCACGTAAGAACTATTGCGAAAAATCTTGTATAGGAGTTAAGAAAAAGAAAAGTTTGGGTTCTTATAATTGTGGTTGCACAAATTTAAAATTGTACTATAAGAAATTGTTTACCTAGCGGTCTCTAGTAGAGATGATAATTTTACTTTCAATTAAAGCGGGTAGTGGCCAAATCTTCATAGCTTTCCAATTCTAAATGATGAAGTTCCGAACTTTAAAGAGTTCAACCATCGTGGCAGCATCACCCCAAACAACATCAAATATGATAAAGTATCAAAAACTCCACAGCATAGTACAAATGGGTATTGATCACTGCCTAACCTTTCATTTGAGCCGACTTGAGACATGAAGATGATATCTTTTCTTTTTTTTTGTTATTTTTGGTTACTAACTTTACCTAAACAAAAATCCAAATTAATGTTCAGGAAACTTTTTTTTACAAGTCACCTATGGTACTCATGTATACACAACTAATAAGAAAGAACATAGTACCACCGCATGTATAGAAAGTAGCAGAACAATATCTTTCATGTTAATGTAAAAATATTTTGGTATCCTCTATGGATGATGTACAAATTTATCCATGGATGATGTGGGACGGGATATTACATTCACCCCACCTTATATACTCGACATCCTCGTCGAGTGCTAGGAGTAAATCCATAAGGTGTACTATATACCAGATATCGAACTCACATATCTCTGATGTGGGAAGGGATATACATCTAATCCACATTATCTCGATGTGGGACGGGATATTACGATCCCCCCACCTTATATACTCGACATCCTCGTCGAGTGTGCCAAGTCATGTATCCCCTTGGCTGGCGGCGCACCGCCACGGAGCCCTTGCTGGACTAGGGTTGGCTCTGATACCTTTTGTAACAACCCTAGCGGATTACTGGCCCAACAAATTCTTTATCCGTACCACCGGATAAAAATGCTTTAGCCTCAAAGGTACAAGTAATGATCCACAAGGTATACTATATACCAGATATCGAACCAATATATCTCTGTTGTGGGACGATCTATTACAATCCCCCACCTTATATACATCAAATCCACACTATCTCGATGTGGGGCGGGATATTAAGGTTCTTGTCAGGTCGAGCTAGAATCTTGAACATCTATGTTCAATGCAGGAGGAGGTCACAAGTTGATTTATGCTTTCACACATAAATGTTGCCTTGAAACATAGTTCCTTATGAATTAGCGATTAGTGATCCATAGACTTACGGTGATACAAACTTCTCCTAGAGCCTCCGATGAATCGAAGGTGAATCGTAAATCGAATCGAATTAGACCTTCGGATGAATCGAAGGTGAATCTTAGAATCGGTCTAAATCGCAACTGAATCGTAAGATTCGCTAAGGGATCCAGATTCAAATATTTTTTTTCCATTAAAGATTCACTAAGGGATCCGCATCGTTTCATGGTGCATCGAGTCGACTCGTAGTATACGAATCGTGAATCGTAAGATTTTGACAACTATGGAAAATAATGTAACTGCTTTATTGTTCAACAATACCCAAAATCTCTTGAACGGTGAAGTTGACATAATGAACCATTGGCAAGAACTACTCTTTGATCCATATATCGCTGTTGGCATACTCATCTCATATGGTTAACTTGTATCTGCATAAGCAACGTTCTTCTGTGTAAACGTTCCGGATTCGCTTTTCTCTCTCTTACCATTTTAATTCTAGTTACGGCTCTACCAAACATGTACGTTAGGTAAATGAATGTATCTAAATGGACCTTTTCTTTTCATCACACTCCTTGCTCTCTCACTTGGAACCCTTAAATTGCCATCTCGATCTATAAATCAATTCCACATCTTTTAGAATTTCAATGTTTATCTTCACTACGGCTCAGAAGAAACTAGCCTTTGCGGATGCTATTAGAATAAAATGAATGTGGCCTTCATCAGCCGTGGTTTCATGTAAGACCTGGTTTATAATTCCATATGTTAAACCATAACACTTTTCACACAAGTTCATCTTTCTTTATACTGTGTTAAAGACATATACGCCAAATCTGTGGACTGAGGCTTCTTTTCTTTTGAGTTGAACCAAGATATGACATATGGTGTGACCCTTTATTTTAATTGATGTTTGTCCTTATCATTTCTGATATGTCATTTGTCTCCTGCTTGATATCCTGAGGTCTATCCTAAATTTGGAAATGAACTTTCTTAAAAGAGTGAGGGTTTTGTTCTCCACCAGTCATCTTCATGTTATCTTTATCTTATCTTAAATAACTAAAACTTCATGAGTGCAGGATGGAATAATGGGAACCCATGATGAAGAAACTCGGCGTTTTTTCAAGCATTCTTCCGTGCAAGTGATACTCTGTCCCCGCATGGCTGGAAAGAGGCACAGCTGGGTGAAGCAGAAAGTAAGATGAATATAAGTAATCCGTTTTTGCTTTATCCTGTTCTTTCTCTGTGCCTTCTCAAAATAAATGCTACAATGCTTTTATTTTCTCCCGCTGTAGTAATTAGTTGCGTCTTATTTCAAATGCATCATCTTTCAGTCTTTTCCGATAGTATGAAGTTCACTAGACATGTGTCAAAGCAAATTTTCTACTACCATTTTAGAATATGTAACCACATCACAAACGGTAGAAGTGGAACTTGAATTTGACTAGGATATATAGTAACATCCATAAAGGTAAAAGGGGATATTTTGGAACATTGTAAGTTATGTGTCATAACCTCTGTTATCAGTATCGAGCGATACTCGATACGTATCGTACGATACGATTCGATACATGCCACCAGCGTTACGTATCGTCCACTGTATCGCTAATGAAAGTGTATCAAACTGTATCGAGCGATACACATCCGATATGATATGTATCGTGCGATATATGCCTTCTCAAAATAAATGCTACAATGCTTTTATTTTCTCCCGCTGTAGTAATTAGTTGCGTCTTATTTCAAATGCATCATCTTTCAGTCTTTTCCGATAGTATGAAGTTCACTAGACATGTGTCAAAGCAAATTTTCTACTACCATTTTAGAATATGTAACCACATCACAAACGGTAGAAGTGGAACTTGAATTTGACTAGGATATATAGTAACATCCATAAAGGTAAAAGGGGATATTTTGGAACATTGTAAGTTATGTGTCATAACCTCTGTTATCAGTATCGAGCGATACTCGATACGTATCGTACGATACGATTCGATACATGCCACCAGCGTTACGTATCGTTCACTGTATCGCTAATGAAAGTGTATCAAACTGTATCGAGCGATACACATCCGATATGATATGTATCGTGCGATACACGATACGTTTGAGAACTGAAACTGGTCTAGGTTTGTTAGAACCTATTGATACAGAACTTTGTATTACGTGGATTATATGAATATATGTTAGATGGTCCTACTTCTCTAGGTTTGCCTCAATCTTGCTAGTCAAAAAACTAAATTGTCTTGAATTCTTGATAATTGATCTAGCCTTTAGAAGAGAAAGACTGAAGAATAAAATGCCAGCTAGAAGACAAATTGTTCTATTTACATGACTCTAGTGGAATACGGTTGAGTTCTTAGTGAGTACTGATTAGAGATCCCAAGCTTTAGTATACCAGTTTTATGTTCCATTTAATTGGGTGCTTTTGCCACACATAAACAAGAATATGGGTAAAAGACACATAGATATACCCCACATATTTAACTACTAAAATGATGCCACATAGATATACCCCACATATGATAGTCCACTCAATTCTTCTAATTCATTATTATTCTAACTTATGTAATGTGAATATGTGATTCATTATTGGACATGAGTCTAAAATATATTAACATCCCCTTATAATGGGACTCTATAAATCTAGTTGCAGACCAAAAATGTTAATACGTGCTGGTTAGACTAAGTAAATGCCAGATGCAACCAATAAGCTCTTCACTGTAAGGGTCAGTATATATTTTTAAGTTGGTTTAAGGAGGGTGTGCGTATCGTTCCGATACACGATACGATACACGATACAAAAATCCTGCTATCGATACACGATACGTATCGAACTTTGATAACTATGGTCATAACATTCTTGCCATTGTAAGTTTAATTTAATATCTGATCTTGCTAATCCATTCCAATGAATAACAAGTTTCATTATTACTCATCTGCTATTTTATATTATGTCCAGATTCATATGAAAAATCTTGTTGAGAGTATTTTATTGATGAGTGGTATTTAACATTCAAGTAATACAATTTAAATTTCAGGAAGTTGGAACAATCTACACACATCATCAGAAGACAGTGATCGTGGATGCTGATGCAGGCGGCAATCAAAGAAAAATTGTAGCTTTTGTAGGAGGACTTGATTTGTGTGATGGACGATATGATACTCCCGAGCATCCTATATTTAGGACTCTGTCTACAATACATGCAGATGATTATCACAACCCCACCTATGCGGTAACTTCTAAGAAGCCTTCTTCTTTACATTGCACTGTTCTGCTAACAAACTATACATGTTAACTCAAGGTTGAAGTGGAACCAGTTCCTAGTTTTCACCTGTTAGTCGTCACGACAAGAGTTTCATGCACAAAAGAGGACTCTTGCTTCTTTCTCATTTTGACTATGCCTTTTTATGGGCAAGTTTTTACCGTTATGATAACGCATTAACGCTTGAGTGAGTGAAAGCTTTTCAGTTCCAAGTCAAAGAATGAGGATATGAGAACAATCGATGTCAATGTTTCTATCACATGAATGTCTCTTGGTATAGCTATTATTTTCTGGTTCAGTTGTGGGGGAAGTTGTCATTTATGTTGTTGCCGCTTAACAGGGGAGTACTGTTGGTTGTCCAAGAGAACCATGGCATGACATGCACTGCAAAATTGATGGTCCGGCGGCATATGATGTCCTTACCAATTTTGAGGAGCGGTGGTTCAAGGCTTCTAAACCCCATGGCCTTAAAAAGCTAAAAAAACCTGTTGATGATGCTCTACTTAGGATTGAAAGGATGCCGGATATTATTGGTATATCAGACTCTCCTTGCTTGAGTGAGAATGACCCTGAGGGTTGGCATGTTCAGGTAAAGTTTAAATACTCAATGAAACAGGTTACGGGAACTGGAAATGGTCTTTTGTGCATGTGTTTGACAACCTACTCTTGATGTACAGATATTTCGTTCCATTGATTCAAATTCTGTTAGTGGTTTCCCCAAGGATCCAAAGGAAGCTAGCAACAGGGTAATTTAATTGTGTGAAAAATTTGTGTTATATAGAATTGAGAGCATGAAACTGACTACAATTTTTCTGAACAGAACCTTTTGTGTGGAAAGAATGTACTGATTGACATGAGCATACACTCAGCATACGTCCACGCTATTCGCAGTGCTCAACATTTCATCTATATTGAAAATCAATATTTCATAGGGTCTTCCTACAATTGGGCCACCTGCAAAGACTTAGGTACATAATCCATTTTCACATTTAGAGAGAGATGTTCTTATGCTGTTTTCGATGTTCTTCCCAAGAGTTGAATCATAAAACTTAAGGTCCTATCTTGGGATTATAATTTCATCTCATAACTGTTTAAAAGTTTTGCACTTAAGTTTTTCCTGTTTCTGTTTACTAGATCGTATCTCAGCTCAAAATGAAGTGAGATCGATTTGGCAGCCATCTGGTTTGATATCCTGTATATAACAATGACCCACAACGGTCACAAATGAGCTAGCAACCCACAAATGGTAGGGGGACCTTGCTTAAAATAAGGAGTCAGGTTTCATGACCCATATGCTGCCTTTAATTTTCCTTATGGTCATTTATTAGAATGATTATTTCTTTTCTAATCTGGAAAAGCTAGCGCAGTGTCAATGAGTGGAGTAATTTGTACGAGGAAATGATGTGGCTGTACACCATCCATGCAACACATGTAGGAGAGAATATCATTACAGTCAAAACCTAGCGGGATTCCACATGTCAGTGCTGTACGGCCATTTCATACACCCATGGAGTACATAAGAATTACTCTAATGAGAGACATTGTTCTTTTTCTACAAATATTTGATGTTCAGATTAAATTGATCTTTCCTCAGATTTGTTCTGTATCTGTTAGAGGTTAGCGTTTATTTTGCACTGTAGTTGCTTGAAAGCCAGCACTATTTGCAACGATTGGATTCTTAATCTTATTATTTAGGCTTCTAAAGATTGAGGATAACTCTTATTTGAAGTACACATATTCACAGGACCAGTTGGATAAACCCTTTTAAGCCTCACTATTGTTTATCCTGACCAGAGGGAATATCCCAATATAAACTTGGCTACTATACTATATCCATAAGTTCTCTCTTTAGAATTTTTTTGAGACTCAATTCCTTGCTTACCGTTTTCCAGATTCTTCCATTTTAAATTTTTTTGACAGATTGTTAAGTTACCAACTTTCTTTAAAAGCTGTACCAGTCAAATTAAAATAAAGATTTGTTATTTCATTTCCAGTAATGACTCCTCTACAAGCTAAGAATATAATCTTACTGCAGGTGCAAACAATTTGATTCCAATGGAAATTGCCCTTAAGATTGCTGAAAAAATCAGAGCTCATGAAAGGTTTTGTGCTTATATTGTTGTTCCAATGTGGCCAGAAGGAAATCCCACTGGCTCGGCTACACAAAGAATCTTACACTGGCAGGTCTGGTTAACCTTGACTCGTTTTTACACCAAGTGTTTGCAGCATATTCATACTTTAGTACCTCTTTTGGTTTAACCTTCATAGTGTTCTCTTGTGGGCATGTTTGAAACTGATTCACTGCCTAGGTAATGATTCTGTACCTAAAGGCACTTATTTAGAGAAGTAGTTAACATTCTTTCTTCGACGAAATTATGAAACGAAAAGCAAAGAAAAAAGGTATTATGGAAGGATAGTCGCAAACAGACCTCTCTATAAAGGTTGCGGAAGCCTATAAACTTGATGCGAACACATTTGGAAGAAGACTTGTTTTGTAGTTTTAGTGTTTCTCTTAGCATCCTTTACATTTAATTTCTATATACGAATAGAGTTAACACACCACTCACCTTTATGTTCTATCCTATTAGAGAATAGTATATTCGGTTAAAAATGGATATCTCTTAAACTTCCCAAGGGGTGGCCTTGGTTTTGAGGCTGTTCTCTCCTTAGTCCAAGGTTCAAACTCCACGAAAGCCAACTTTCTCGGGGCTTCTGGATGTTTACTTTGGTCGTGAACTTCAGGGCCCCGGGGGGTTAGGGAGGTTCCAGCAAGACACCCATGATTACCTAATTAAAAGCGAGACATCTTTGGTTGAGAAGGGTGCTTATACATGTTATTGTAGGTAGAAATGAAGTTCATTAATCAAATCAAGGCTGCTTCTTATTCTTTGTAGTAGAAGAATCTTTAGTATCATATAAAAGAGATATGACTTGTTGTGTCCTCCTTATTCTGAAACAATTGTATATATGTTGCAAACTTTTTAAATCTTCTTGCAAACATCCGAGTATGTACACGTTAGTGCTTCTAGTTCTGGCCAATTTATAATTTGTTAACAGTCTAAATGGGTGTTCATCCTGCTTGTTTTATTTAATGAGAAATCAATCATATCCTTGGTGAAGGAAACCAGTTTGCGAATTGTACAGCTAAAAGCAGACATGGCTGGATGTCCTGCTCCCTCATTCTTAATGTTTGTTTACGATGGTTTTGTTCTGTTCTAGAATATTTCCTGTCAGAGAATTTAGTGGAAGGGAGAGGAAAAAGAATAATGTATTCAACTCAATCATTAACTGTACAATAACCCTTTTTACAGTCGACGTTGACTCGAAGGCTAATAAAACTAAACTAGGTAACAGAATTGTATCAAAATATGACGATATTTTCAACTGTGACTCTCTCCATGTATTTATTCTGTTCAGTTTCTGAACTTCATTTTCATTCGAAAAAAAGGAACAGAAAAAGAAAGTACCAGTTTGTTACTTTATCTTAACGTAGAATGACTGTTTCGGTAATGTACAGTACAAAACAATGCAAATGATGTACTCGACAATTTACAAGGCTCTAACAGAGGTTGGTCTAGAGGATGCATACACACCGCAAGATTTTTTGATCTTCTTCTGTCTTGGCAACCGAGAAGTTTCAGGGTCTGACATTGGCATCGATGCTTCTGCTCCTAACACTCCTCAGGTCTCTCTTGTTCATGTATATTTTAATATTTTCTGATCAGTATTCTGCATAATGTTTTTCATAGCCCTACAAGTGAAGATTTTAATGGTATTGCTGGAAAGTAATTAATAGTGTTTAGTAGGAGTTTATCTGGAAACAAGAATCTGAATGAAATTTGAATTGGAGGAATTCAAAACTGAGGTATTTTTTGTTTGTGATTTAGTTGACATGGTCTATAATTTGGTGTTGTAGGCATTGAGCCGGAAAAATCGAAGGTTTATGATTTATGTTCATTCAAAAGGCATGGTAGTAGACGACGAGTATGTTATAATTGGGTCTGCAAACATCAATCAGCGTTCGATGGAAGGCACGAGAGACACTGAGATTGCAATGGGAGCGTACCAACCAAATCATACTTGGGCACGGAATCAATCCAATCCACCACATGGGCAGGTAACTGTTCAGTTTTATCATTTATGTTAACAGGATCTTGTGCTTGGAAAGTTTCAATTTCTTTTTGGACCGTATTTAGTACTTACTTAACAGGAAGGTCGGCTGCAACAGTGAATTTCTAACAAGTTCTTCACTTGACCATATTTTAGTTCCATATAGAATCATATTTCTGAAGTAAAAGAATGGAAATAAAAAATATGCTTTGAATGAAGTTCCTTTGGGCTCTGAATGGAAGTTGTGTTTATTCTATTTTATGTTATTATTTTCTAGAGACTTCTTATCCTTTTTAGTATTTAGGTCATTAGGTTTCTGCTATTTGTAAGCAGATAACTTTCCATTATCACTTTCTGTGTTGCAAAATCTGCTTTCCAGAGGATCCTAGAAAGTGGTAGGTAATAATCAGATTAGGCATGACAAAGCCATGTAAATATTAGGAATCCCATTTGTATGTGCCAACGGTTGCTAACTAAGTAGAGTCAATCAGTCAATTATCTTCTATTTCTCATGTTTTAATTATTGCAGCCTTGTTTTTGCATTTGAAAAGTTCATATTTTAGTTCTAGACATTTCCAAAGATGAGAAATTCCAACGTTCACGCCCTTATTAACCTTACTGGGTACAAGAATGCCAGTGCGGTATGAGCGATGAATTTAAAGTTATAGCGAGAGAATTTAAGGGGTTTAGGATTAGTAGGACAAAAGACAACACATAGAATGTAATTAGTGGCAATAGGCAGGTGCGGATCCAGGATTTCATAGTAGTGGGGGCTAACTTAGATGAAAATTAATAATGTAAGGGTAAAATTTTAATTTTGCAATACCGAGTGGGGGCTATACTGCAATTAATGTGGGGGCTAAATTGAAAAAAATTGACAAAATAGCTGTGACATTTTAATTTTTACAAGTTGAGTCGGCTGCTGGGGGCTATAGCCCCCACCAGTCTCAATGTGGATCCGCCCCTGGCAATAGGAGCGTGGAAGAGGAGACAATGACAATTGATGGACAAGCAGTGCCAAAAAAAAATCAAAGTTGGTATCTTAGGTCAATTCTACATAGTGATGGAGAGAGAGAGGAGAATTTATCTGAGGTCTATCACAGACTCTTGAATGCACCAATTAGAACTTGTGATTTCCTCCGAAGGGATGGTGGCAGACGAGGAAGATGGAGACCATGAGTCCATGACTTGAGCAAACTGTCAGACCTAAGTGAGTGAATGGTTCTTGAAAGAAGAAACTGGACGAGATTTATTAATGTAGCCTACCCAGGTTAAACTGCTAAAAATCTTTTAATTGAGATATAACAGACGAAACTTTAGCGGTTACACCACTCATATAAAACTGCCGTCACCTGATACGATGAATGTCGGTTTTACCACCGGCCTTATAAAAAACTGCATTTTTGGGGGCTTTTCTAGTAGTGATTACTAGCCCACACGGCTTGTTATTTGCCTGAGGATACTGTTGTTCATTAGTTTGCTTTTTTCCATTAACGCAATAGACCTTAAAACCAAGGGTGAATGGCAGAGACCCTTTTGCATTTTCTATCTCCTGTAAACCCAAGTAAAGGTGTGAAGTAGTAGAGGACCAGATGCGCTTGAGCTGAATTCCCTCTGTCAGATTGTGACCAAGGGAAAACAGTTTTTTACTTTTTACTATTTACTGCAGTGTGGGGAAATTGGGTCACATCATAATTGAGATATCTCTAATAACTTATCTCATCATTTAGTTTTTATGACAAACAATGTCTCTGCGTAAAAGAGTCACCATTTTACAACAATATGTGCTTTGCAGGTTTATGGCTATAGGATGTCGTTGTGGGCAGAGCATCTGGGAACAGTCGACGATGCCTTTACCAGACCTGAAAGTATCGAATGTGTGAGAAAAGTGAGGGCAATGAGCGAGACCAACTGGAACCAGTTTGCTGCTGAAGAAGTCTCAGAGATGAGAGGACACCTTCTCAAGTATCCAGTTGAAGTTGATCGAAAGGGCAAGGTGGGGTCCCTTCCAGGTTGCGAAAATTTCCCAGACGTGGGTGGTAAGATCATTGGTTCATTCCTCGCGATTCAAGAGAACTTGACCATATAAGTTTACCAACCAGAGTGTGAAGTAGATGCATTGAAGCTCTTCCTTCAGGGAAGACTCTATTTCATCAGTTATTTCTCTTTAATCTCATTGAGATTTGTTCGACGGTTGATGTAAGCTTGTTCTTGTTCACATCTATATTATAATAATAAAAGAGGATGTTTTTTGTGTGGATTTTTACTAACCGATAGCGTGACTTGTATATATGAGGTGTTCTAATTAGCGTACGCGTTGTAAACTTTTGTATATGATGTTGCATTGTATAGATGTTATCAGTTGAATCTGGTTGAATATAAAGTTATAGTGCTTTGGCCACATATACTGCACTTGCTGTTGCCCTAATTCATGCTTCCAAGGGTTTCCACTTTGTTGCTATCAAGTTTAAACGGTGGGCCTGGCAATTCGGGTCAACCGTGTCGGTTTGGGTCGATGCATGTCAGGTTCAAAGCGGGTTGAGTGGTGTTAGGTTAGAAGCGGGTTGAGCCAAAATTAACCCCTTTATTTTCTATCACTTTCGGGTTAACTCGTTTTTGACCCGTTGCACGTTCGTATCGACCCAAACCCGCTAATTTTGTGTCGGGTTCAGCCATGTCGGGTTAGAAGCGGGTCGTGTCACTTTCGGATTAACCCGTTTTTTACCCGTTGTGGATTCGTGTCGACCCAAACCCGCACATTTTGTGTCCAGTTCATGTCGATTGTTGTTTCGACCCGTTTTTTTCAAGGATTATGCCTGGTTTTTAGAGAATGACTACGGTAGAAAAGTGGGTTATTGTTGTGTTGGTCGGGTTGAAATAGGTCGTTTTTGGGTTTTGCGGGTTGGCACTAATCCGACCCATTTAATCCCGTCTCACTTTCGGGTTGATCAATTTTTGACCCATTGTGGGTTCGTGTCAACCCAAACCTGCTAACTTCGTATCGGGTCAAATATTGCCTAACCTAGACTACTTTGCCCGAGAAAATATTCATTGGGTCTAGTAGCCTCACCACATGACAAGCCTATACGCTGGTCCATGACGATGAGACAAATAACCAGACTCCTGTGTATAGGGGAACTAGTGAAATGACAGATGGAATAATGTGTAATATTACAATTTTTGAAAAGTATAATCATTACAGGTTTCTGATCTGAAGAGATTCTAACCCTGAACTTGAAGCACCCTGGATGATTATCTCCTAAGCAACTCTAAGTAAAGATCCTTCAGTTGTGTTTGTGGGAGAGATAGAGATAGAGACGCAATCGCGATGCGGATAATGCATTGAGTGCATTCATTTTATTCAATTGAGACAGCAGAATATTTGATACAGCCTTCATAGGTTGTACTTCGTGTTTTCGCACTAAAATTGGCAAGAAAGTTTACTGCCAGTGAAACTATTTGCAGGGGAGAAGAAGTTGCAGCAGCGTTCGCATCATCATGAACCAGACATGTAAGTGTAGCGCGTTTGGGCTCCAATGATCAGTTCGATAACTTTGCCTGCACGCAAGTTTGAAGTTAGAAATCGGAAAGAATAAAATAAATAAACCCAAATTCATGAAAAGACTGCAGTAAAAAATCGAGAAATAGACCAGTAGTACCTGTAAGAAGACCAACAATAGGAACAGGCTCCAATAGTTTCTCTGTGCTTTCGAGCTTCAGCCTGAAACATATGTGATTTATCAGTACACAACAGGATTGCAGATTAACAGAGATCTCTTGGAGTCACATCATTACCTTGTATAGTTGTTAAAGAATGGGTCTCTCATCAGGTAAAGTGCCCACAATAGCTTCCGCCTTCGCAACTGTACAATAACCATTTGAGCAGTTAATCGACTAACCAACCACACAAAAATAACCAAGATAAAAAAGGAGTAGTGTACCAAAAGGAGTAAGTCGAACAAGGGGAAAACGGTCAAAGGGAAATAGGGAAGATAAAATGCTCTTGATACATTCGAACGAAATAAAACGGGTAAAAGACACTTTCACCCCCTACTATTTGGGAAAAGACACTTACAACCCCTTAGTGTGCCAAACTGTAGGACACTTTTTGTGTCAGTCCATTCTCTAAAAGTGCAAATTTGTCCTAAAAAGTACTATTATTAGTGACAGACCATACTCTTAGACTAACGGCGTCACAGTTAGGGAGTGCAGATGTACTGAAATTTGGAACACTTGAGGGGTGGAAGTGTAATTTCCCAAGGGTGGAAGTGTTTTTTTTTATGACGTGGGAACCCGCAGCCGTTACACTTCGGGTGCGCACTGGATAAATCCTCGCTCTAGTGCAATAGCCAGCAAACCACACCAGGTAAACCAGCCTGAGAAAACCCGAGCTGACAGCTCGCAGTTGAGAAGGGCAATAGACAGCCCTTGGGTTACCCTAAGGTTCGAACTCAAAACCTCTAGGTAAATGCTCCAAAGCCTTAAGAATGCAAGCCCGACCAACTCAACTACACCCCGTAGAGTGGTGGAAGTGTCTTTTCATCAAACCTGAGGGGGGGGGGTGTGAAAGTTTCTTTTACCCAAATAAAACTCGTTTAACTTCACAGAACTCTCACCTCATCCTTTTCCGGGACAGAGAGATGGAAGTGTTGGTCTTTCCGACTACGCCAAGATTTGGTCACTGATGAAAGCAGGCCCACTCCGGCAACGTCCACAGCAAGGGAAGCAAACCAAGGAAACCATGACCGAGTACCATACTTCCTTATCAGTAATACATAAATAAGAGGTCTTGTTATGAACATCACCTCTCCCATCAAAAATAATGCCCCCGGAAGACCTTTCTCAGACAAGATAGTCGAAAGAGTGGGTCTCTCAACCACCGGAACTGCAATAATATAAACATAGTTGACATCAAAACATTCAGTCCATAAACATAGATTACAACACCATCACATGCATCCCATATCGGATGTCCCATTCTGCTGGCCACCTTAAAATATGAAGGACTATCATATTTGAAAAGGGTAAAAGACACTTTCATCCCTTCCAGTTTGGAAAATGACACTTTCACTTCTTTTGTGTTCCAAACTTGAGGACACTTATACCCCTTTGTGTCATATCATACTCTAAGGCTCCGTTTGGTGGTAGTAAGATGTTTTACAAAGGAAAATATAACGCGTAAAAAAATTTGTGAAAAAAATTATCTGCAATCATTTTCTCGTGTTTCGTTGACACTTGCCAAAACAGTGGGCGGAAACGACAGTGGCAGTGATGGGTGGCAGTGGTGGGTCACGGTGTAGGTGGGCGGTAGTGGTGTTCCATGGTGGTGGAGGTGTTAGTATGAGTTGTCATGCTCCTTCACCAAACGGAACCCAAACACCAAAACAAGGGGAAAATGTTTCCACGAAAATATTTTACCACCGACCAAACGGAGCTTAAGAGAGCAGTTTCCCCCCCCCCCCCCCCCGAAACTACTATATTGACAGATAAATCGCCCCCAGACCAAGAATGTCACAACTGGGGAGTATAAATATGCTGAAATTTGACAGACGGAAGGGGTTAAAGTGCCATTTCCCAAACTGGAAGGAGTGAAAGTGTCTTTGCATCAAACTTGTGGGGGGGGGGGGGGGTTAAAGTGTCTTTTACCCAATTTGAAAATTATCCAAAACCTAACAGTTTGTCTTGCAAAGTGCGAAGAAGGGTAGTTTAAAATGTTTTCAGAAATCTAAGAGGCACAATTTTTGGATGTCAAGTTGCAAGGTTAGGGATTTGAATAATGAGAGATACAGGAATCTTTATATTGACCAACAATGTATTTTCAGGTAAAAAAATTACCTGGAGGATTCATGATTGTTTGATGGTGTTGAACCCTCTTAAACCATGTTGGTTCTGAAACCATCCTTGCACTTTCACCAAACCTGTTTAAGGCAGAGAGTGCCCTTCCTTCAAGATTCCACTGATTCTTCTCGTTACCAAAACCCTGACGTAATCCAGGATTTCCCAAAGGTCCAATTCTATGTTCAGAATTTGAAGCATCTGAAGAGTCTCCATCATTTGGTGTCTCACCTCCATGCAAAAGCATTTTGTATCCACTGTTTCTGAATAAAGCTAGCCTAACAAGTACCCTGAAAAATGACAAAGAACCAAACCTTAATGGAAGCTAAAGAATGTAAACATACAAACTAAAATGCCACTCTTATGTTACTAGAAAAGGTTAGTTCAGAGGTAATTTATGTTCTGCCACATACTTAGTAGCCTCAGTAACAGCAATGAAGTTCCACTTTTTATCATCGCCGATATAATGTTGTGCTGCAACTTCAACAACAGTTTCCAAATCCTTCAACAATGTAATACACAAAGAGTAAGGGAAGGAAGACGGCTCTGAAACTCCAGTATTCGACCGGCTTGGAGTTGTACTGATTATATGTTCATTAACGGCGGTGAGCATACCCAAACCAGCAGTTACTGCAAAATAGGTTTTGAAAAATCAATAAATCAGAATATTTGTGTAGAAACGATAGCGATAAAATTTCAATCAGGCTGAGTATTTTAATAATAGCTATTAACAGTAAAGAATTATAACTTTCTGAAAGTATCTTAGATAATCGTCATTGTTTGCTGGGGAAAGAACCAGGGGATTGCAATATGGTTCGTAAACTGTTAAATAGAAGAAATTTTGCTAATGAATCCAACCATTTGCTTCTGGGGGAAGAGTCATTTCAGGCGAAGAGACAAAAAAATAGGTCTCATTTGTGGCGATAATAACACAGAATTTCCATAACTTTATCCAAATAAAAGCTTTAATTGAACTACTTGAATTTGGTGATCAAGTTTGAAACAGATAATAAAATAAAAAAGGGCAAGCATTGCTGGTCATTCTGAATATCTTATTTTCCATAGGGCTAAGTATAGCAAAGTATGCTACCAGTTATTTTGGTAGTGAATTATCTCAAGGCAACATAGACATTTTACGAAAAACCTTTCACTGAGAGGAAGTCAAGCAAACGTTCATCGATTTTGAACTCTAGTTAAGTCAAGCAAACGTTCATCGATTTTGAACTCTAGTTACATACTCAAAGATGTAATTTTGACTACATCTCTTTTGTGCCGAAAAGGTTGGTCCAGAATTAGTAAGGGGTTTTAGGCACCTAGGTTTGGCTACATCTTGACCTAGCTGATTCCTTGTTTGAAGATGCCTTATTCCTCGTAGATTACTATCAGATTGTGCATACTCCCTCCGTCACTCTGACTTTTCACGGGATTTTAGCAGGTGCTTTTGACTTTATAATAGATTTACTAACATGTCATTTACCTTACTTGAGATCTTTTCGAGAAAGTGGATAAGTAAGTTCGAAAAAGGGTATGAGGGAAGCATAGTCGTCAGAATCCTACGATTCGATTCGGTTCACCCATGAAACGATGCGAATCGTAGGGTGAATCTTACATGGACCAAAATTTTATCTGAATCCCGATTCACGAGACCAAATCTTACGATTCATTTGCGATTCAGACCGATTCATCTCGATTCAGCTGGAGAGTCTTACTGAGTTAGTAACAGTTCTAAAAACAACACTTGCCTCGTTTTTGTCTGTTTAGAAAATATGTTTGTTTCGTAGTACATTGTTCTTAAGTCCACGACTACTAGCTTCATGTTATTTTCCATTCTAATGGTATCTTGTAGTTCGTTGCTTCAAATACACTCCTATATCTTCATTATTCTTATCTTTTAGGTGGGTACAACTCATAATAGGTCGTATTAGCTGCTTGTTAGCTAAAAACTTGAGATTGCTTATGTTGAAATATGAATATACTGTTCGCACATGTTATAGTTTTATGTGAGGGAAGTAAAGTGAAAAAATAGGCAAGTTTTTTAAAGTTAGGCACTTATTTTGGGACTGACTAAAAAAAGGAAAAGAAGCACTTATTTTGGGACAGAGGGAGTGTTAGCTTATTAGCTCATTCTTCATATAAAGCAGAAAAAGCACGAAGAAAATACATTGCAATGCTGAAGGTACTTGAGAACAGAGCATTTGATAAGGTTGATTGGCTCATTTTCGGCTCTTGTTGACTTTTCATCGTCTAGAAAATGCTATCCCATGTAACCTGCTTTCTCCATTTCTGTTTATCTTTGCGCCTTTATCAGCTTATCTATGTTGGCTTGATTTTATTAAAAGGTATCAAGGAATTAAATCGAATAGGAAGATTCTATAGATCAGAAGATGTGTCATGAATTTTTTTGCCGATGATTACATGTGTTAAAGGCGATCTTTTACTAGTTCTACGGTACTAAAGACTCCACACAGAGTCTCAGGAAATTGTCAGGGCAAGTGGCGAATTTTGAGGAAAAAAAATCGTTCATTTCGTTTAGGGTGTGGTGGTTCAATAGGACTAAAAAGATCTTCCAAGTGTGCATAGAGTAAGAGTTTGAAGAAATACCTCAGACTCCCCCTTGTACAAGCCGGAGTTTTAGTAATATTAATTGCCAAAGTGATTAGAGTTCCAGGAGCGTATGTTTCCCATCAGGTAAGCAGTATCTAACTTCCCTGCAATACATCCTCTCCCTTTAACCTGCCAGGCGTCATCTAGGTTTGAGGGTAAGAAATTGCGGGATTTCACACGTAATAGGATGTGGTGGGATTGAATTAGTAGAGGATAAGGTAGGGTATGACATTTTGTGTTCTTACGTTTGGTTAGGGCAGGATATGAAGTGGTATATGATACATATTTATATATATAATCTGTATGAAATAGTGCAATCGTACAATGACAATAAAGTCATTTGATCGCCCACCCATATCCCTCAAGCTTGTATTCTTGCTTATTGTAGAAATATGACAACAACAACAACAACAACAACAACAACAACAACAACAACAACAACAACAACGATCCACAGGTATTTCTAGATACAGGATCACAAAGAGCATAAGCAATAAGGAATCAGAATGAGCCAAGTATGTTGTCTAAGAGACAGTTTGCAATAGGTTTGAAACCTTAATAGATCCGACCCCCTCATAAGAGGATGACCCCTCTATATATACTAGTTCAAGAGAACAATTACGAGCAGTTATATAACCCCTTATAAAGTAACTGCCAACCATATACATAGAGAGGCTCTCGCAGGTCTCTCATACAACATACAAGGGTCGCATGCGAGTGAGACAAGTACTCGCATGCGACGAGCCTCACTCTGACCTCCAAACCACCTAGCTCCTTGACCCCAAGGTTATGCTACAAGTGCGAAGAGCCCGCTGTCTCACAGCCCTATATAGATGATATAATACATGTGGAGTACAAGACTTGAAGCATAGTTTTGAGGCAAGCTCAGCATAATGGTGATTACCCAAATGGAGCAATTGAAGGATGATACTGAAGCCTACCCGTCTTACCTGTGTTGAGACTTTCATAGTCAAGAACATCAAGTTTTCCAACGAGTCATTCACGCGTGCAAGCATTGTTTAATGGTAAAGATAACGGATAAGGGAAAATGAAATTCAAATAATTTTATGATCACTAAATATTGGTTATAAATCATTCGTCGATGTTGCTATGTGAAATAGGTATGTAGCGTATCAACCTAAGGTACCCCACCTATCCTTTCTCGAAGCTAATTATAAAATAAGATTTCTAACTATTCATCCTCTACCATAGCACTTTAAAAACAAGAAACAAATCCCTCAGGCATTGAAATTCACAAGGAAACAAGAAAGAAGCCCAATGTTACCAAAATTGAACAAAACCTGCTTCTGGTCCTATCTCTGACTCGGAGAATCTTTCTGGAAGTAGCCATGTGAGCCCCTGCATAATACCATCAAGCAAGCAATGAAGATCAGATTTTCAATAACCATATCGACGCACGAGTGAAGAAGACAGTTTACATTGAAGCCCTCAATTACATACCACCACACAACAGCCTTCAACACACAATTAACAAATTCTCCTATAAAGTTGATAAGTTAGAGTTTCAGATTCAAATTCAGTCTTAACAAGAACACTAGAAAAATTGCATAAAAGTTAACAAAATTCAATCTTAACAACAACAACAACAACACATGTTGACTTTCTGTGGATGAATTGAACCAGCCAATCCCAAATACATGGCTTTTCAATAAAATTCACGAAAAGACACCAAATTTGTTCAGTTTTCATGCGGAATACCATAAATAAAGAAGAGGGTTGTTGCTTACATTAGCAAGAGACTCCAAGGAATGGACATAGTCTTTGTTCGTCCTCACCCATCTCTTGTAAGCTTCCATCGATCCAAAATCCACAAAACTGAGAGAAACCCTTCTCGTTTCGCCTACCAATTTGTCGCCACGAAGCTCAAATCTTCAGTTTTCGTCTCCTCTCTGTCGCTGGTTCGATCGATTTCATCATCATCATTGGGAGTCTCCATGAACTTGTGAATATATATTGGGGGTAAAAGTGCAATTTCATGCAAGTAGGAGCACTGGAGTAGGGACTAAATTGAAAAGTCAGTGACACTAGAGGGTAAAATTCAACTAATTGCCAAATAAAAAGGGGTAATTTTCACTTACACCCCCTCATTTTTAGTTGATCTTCACTTACACCCCTCTTAGTTTGGAAAAATTCACGTATACCCCTCTTGACTACCAAAAAATGTTGTCGATTACACCTTTTACATGTATTTACTACTAGAAAACGACCCGTGCCCGTAGGGCACTACAAAAATAAACGACCCGTGCCCGTATGACATTATAAAAAATAAATGTGATTAAATTATTTTGATATTAGAGATATCATTGTGCTACATTTACATATTTTACGTGTTTAAGATTTAGTGAATTGATATGATTCTGAAGATATAATGAGATAAGAAAGAGATTTATGAAGATTGAAACATTATCTTATCCTTAATTTACTTTATCATAACTAATTTTTGATAACTTGTGGCAATCAAAGAAAAAAACAATAAAAAGTAATCAACTGATCAAAATGTCTCAAGACATTTCTAGCAATTAGACGGCTGGGATCTTTTCATCAATACTTTTTAGAGGGAAACACCTAACTGATTTATTATATAAATGTCAGTTGGTAGAGTAAGTTTCCAATTTTTTTTTGACATATTTACCCTTGCAAATGCTATAAAGGACAATTCACCTTTAATTTTGTAAACTCTACCTCGAGTTAATCCTAGTTTTTGCTTCTAGTAATTGCACCATGTTCTGAAATGCATATGAAACATGTGATAAAACACAAATATTTTGCTTATGTTAAGAATATATATATATATATATATATATATATATATATATATATATTGGTCTGGAATGACCTTTGCAGCATCTGCAAATGTAAGTTTGTCCTAAAAGCTGATTTTGAGAAGTTATCATGAGAGCGGCATAGAGGGGGTATAACTGACAACATGTTTGGTAGTCATAAGGGGTCTAACTGCAGTTTTCCAACATAGGAGGGGTGTAAGTGAAGATCGACCAAAACTGAGGGGGTATAAGTGAATTTTACCCGCTAGAAAGAAAGAGTTCTTCTTCGTCACCAGAGTCTCTGGGACTCAATTAGGGTTTTGAAACGACTAGTGCGTGGAGATGCAGCTGACTCTTGAATTCGGGTAAATTTTTAATTTTTCTGCATTAGGGTTCTTTTGATCTTACTGGGTTTGAGTCTGATTGTGCAATTCCACTGTGTAGACAAATCCATGTCTACGATGTAGCTATAGAGATTTTATTTTATTCGTATATGTTGATGTTTTCTTCAATTATGAGTTGTTATGTGGGGGTTGGTGATCTCAAGCATATATGTCAAATACCGGTGATCTCTGATGAATAACTTCAACGAACTGTGAAAATATATACCTTTATATGTTTTTTGTCAGCTTCACCCACAACTAGGATATAAATTATAAAGTGCATATACTGAAATGACCTGGTTGTAATTCTGTATGCTGATGGGATAAAATGTATCATGTGTCGCATAGCCAAAATGCTTTCAATTTGGTGGATTTTCGTAAAATATAGGAGTAAGAGGCTTATTTGAAATGCTCAAGAGCTTTTGAATGGTCGTTCTGTATGGATCGCCAGCACATGTCCCTCCTTAGTAATTCGATCTTATGCCACCTAGCAAAGAATATCTTAGATTTTACTGATGATCTATGTTTCACGGACACTCCCATCACTGGTGCCGTTTGCGTTTCGGAACTCAGAGACACCTGCGCAGGAGGGATTCGCAGATCTTCCAGACGTAGAGCGCGCAGGGCTTTGAATCCAACAACTTTTTGGAAACTACACCTGGTGTTTCAAAAATAAAAATGATAAAATATGATCCGAAATTCCTGGGATACGCCTGAGACAAGTGTCTCAATTTGGGGGAGACGTAGGGAAAGAGAGTTAGACAAAGTTGTAAGTCGATTTACCTGACCACATCTGACTATTTTTCTCTTCTTCTTCTTCTTCGTTGTTGTTGTCAAAGAGATTGTCCCTCTAGGGTGAAGACAATTTAAAGATGAAACATGAGACAGTATTTTTCACCTCCACCTCCTGTATTTTAATTTTAATTTTTTAAAAAACACCCTAATAATTTGTGTTTTCTGGTTACTATCTTATGGATGTTAAGTTTCATTCAATCTTGCTATGTAAAGTATTTAGTTTTAAATTTCCCACTTACTTTAAATTTTTGACATATACATATACATTCATATATATATATACACACACGCACACACACACACACAGACGGCGTGCATCTCCTGATTTCATAAATTTTGGCGTTTTAGCGTCTCCTGCTGTCTCTTTGTACGTTTCCGTGCAACATAGCCGATGAATGAAGAGCATAATAAACATGAGAGATATGATAGCAAAACATGAGAGAATTGATGCTGAAAACATGTTTGTGGACATCGTGCTCTAAATCCTGGTATTCTTGACGAGTGAAGCTGTTAAGAGTTACCCATATATGTGTAAGTAACAAACCATTTTGTATTACAATGGGAATAAGCTTCTCTAGGGGAAATAACCAAAAATGCAGAGCAATAAGACAAGATAATTATCCGTTTCTTCTTTGGGACCACAAAATATTCATTTAGGTGAGGTTCGTAAGACCCCTCCTGGAAACTTCAGAAGGTTTCCGAACATGGTTTTTCTGTCATCCAGCAGCGGATGATCTGGCAGAAGTAAAAGCATGTGAAAATCTGCACCAACCAAGCTCCTTGAAAGATTTGCATGTTCTTTTTTACTTCTGACAAATTAAATGTCGTTTGTGCTTTGTGTATCTTGAGGGAACGGGGCAAGTGCTTTATTGTTTGAGATTAACAGGAATAGAAAGAATTGGATTCATGTTATCCTTTGGATCAACTTGTACTTCTTAGGTGTTTTGTATGTTGTCCCCTTGAACAGTAATCAAAAGATCGATTGCTTTGAACCATCGTTGTTGTTTGTTTCCCACGAAGAACTGTTTCCCACGAAGAACTGTTTCGATCACAGTAGCCAGATTGATGGATACCAGATTTCGAATGATTTGGAAAAGAGCAATCTGTTTAATTGATTAGAATATTCGAATTCCACTTATATTACGGTCACCAGCTGCACGATTCTAAAATAATACACTGCTTATAGGGAGCTATCACGGATATTTTTTACTAGATAATTTTCAACAAAGATTCATGACCCTGCAACCTTTGAAAACTGTATCTACTTGTTCTCAGTCCCTTCAGTTCTTATTATCCTGGTTCAGATCAGTGCATTACTCTATATGTCGGCACACTTGCATCACTGTTTTTGCTATGTTACTACTTCATTCTAGTAGATAAGATTGTGAACCAGATGGTGTTTGATCTGATATGATATCTTCTCTCTTCCATGTTCATCTAATGAAGTGGAGGGTTGGAACTTCTTTGCGACTCTGTCAAGATCCATAACGTCAAAGTTGATCCTCAAGATGGAGAAGATGCTGTAAATCCCTCCCTCACTGAGCTTCGTAGTTGCACCCCACGTGTCTAAGTTTTGTGTTGGGTTTCATATGTTTCACTAAAGCGTTATTGTGATGTAGTTTCTTTTCTTAACAGTTAACCATGAAACAATTGCTGGGTTGGGTTCGTGGTAACTTGATCAAGGAGAGACCTGAAATGTTCATGAAAGGAGACACAGTGTAAGTGTTAAGGCTCTTGTGAATGTGGTGGCTTCATTGTGTATTTAGCCTCTGCCAGTGGCTTCATTGATGTTTACTTTTGTGTGTGTGTGTGTGTGCAGGAGACCGGGTGTTCTGGTTCTGGTGAACGACTGTGATTGGGAACTAAGTGGGCAGCTTGATACAACATTGGAGGAGAAGGATGTTGTAGTCTTCATTTCAACATTGCATGGAGGGTAGTTAGTAGTAGTGTCTACTATCCAAATACCCCCTTATTCATAGGAGACGGGTGATCTGACATAATACTATGTCCTGACATCAAATTGTTTTAGTGGACGTGAAAAAGAATGTATGAGTCATTTTAATGTGTAAAACTCGTCTGTAATTCAGATAGAGGGATAAGTAAGCTATATGCACAACTTGATGATTCTCTTATGTGATGATGTGGGAAATGAAAAGTAGTGGTCTTTTTTTATGTTTCAATGTAACGTACGATGAAATTACAGACTGTCTCATATTTATATTTGCTTGCTTCACGATCGCACGTTGTATAGTGGCGGCGGCGGCTTGCAGACCTTCATTGTTTCATAAGCAAAACAAAGCTGCTTCTGAAAAGTGGGTTGAGGTTGCAGTTCTCCCAGGTGCCCCAAGCTGGATGCCAAGCCACTCTCAGTCTACCTCTTCAGCTGCTTTAGTCCCAGTGTCTGGAGCTTCCCCTCTTGCTGTGTTGCCCCCAGAGTTTGGTCAGAGTTCTGCTGGTTTTTCAGGCTCAGACCCTAAGACACCAGCATCTTTCATTCCTTTGGAAAGTTCCTCAGCTGCAGCGTCAAATGATGCCATAGAAGCTTATGCTGAACACACCTCCTTGCCACCTATTCCAGGAGATGAGCTCATGTCAGCCATCATCCCTTTCATTGACGGTTAATCACTCAAATTGCAAGGACGTGTCTCAGAGGTCTCTAAAATTGTTTCTGTACTAGTGTTGGCACTCTAAGCTCTTAGCTCCTTGCCATTTTTCTATCATGGATGGTCTCTATATTTCTGTAATCTCTGAATGCTCTAGTTTGAACTCTATGTTTTGGTTGGGTTTGTGTTTTATTTTGTTAGTGTCTGTGTGGGTTGTTTGCTTTGAGCATTGGCTGCTCTTAGTTTGTTGGTTAGGAGTTTATGTTTAGCTAGCTTGGCTCTACTAGAAGGATGGCTATCTGTTTCGTACCTTGTACTTGCCTATGTTTTCCTTTTAATGAAGTTCTCCATATTCCCGCAAAAAAAAAAAAAAAAAATATAGTTGACTTTAGAGCAAGACCTACCACGATCTTCCATGACTTTCATAAATAGTTTGACTTCGGAGCAAGAAGTACCATGGTTATCTTTCATGTTATTTTTCTTGATAACCTGACTGCTTACACACCTTTCATTTGTCAAGGACAAATGACACTAAACTTATATGCAGTTTTGACACTTATGACACTAAACCTCCAGCACTTTCAGTTTTATAGAATAACCGTTTGCTCTTTTTATTTTTGAGACAAATAGCATCCAATCATGGTTAGATTAAAATTGGCAAAATTTACTATAATGCCCATCACATGAGGGGCTGTAATACCCATCTTGTAAATTTCATTAATATAATCTACCCCCCCCCCCCCCCCCCCCCCCACCCCAATGATTAGAGGCTATTTGTCTCAAAATGAAACAAAGTGGCATGGATTTTTTCTGTAAAATTGAAAATGCTAGAGGTTCAGTGTTACAACAACTCCATATAGGTAGGTTTAGTGTCATTTGTCCTGTCAAAGACAATAACGGAAAATTAAGCAAAAGGCAAATCAAATTCAATTTATCATTCTGCATGTTTTTTGAGTTATTGTAGTGAAGTTATGGATTCACCGCAATTTCAAATCGTGTATTAATCGTTGCGGAGTACTTAACTTTCCCACATGTTCATTTCTTCTCCTAACTTCGGATGAAGAGTTGGGGAGAAAATAGTTGGCTCAAAGATTGGAAAGATCCAAAACTGAAGACATAACAAAATCACATAAAAGCAGAAACTGAATCGCAACTGTAGAAGCAGAAGCTTTTGCTGAGAAATTATATGCTTCTATTGTAAAAACACAAACAAGCAATGAGATCATCACAATTCTTCAGTAGAGCAAGGGAGAAACCCAGAAAACACAAAATTTGTAATTATTGCATGACTTCAACCAGTAATACAAATCTCTAGCTGAAATATCGGAGTAAGGTAATATAAATATTTGAGTTCTAAATCTACAAGAAACAAAACACCCACTTGCTTGTTAAAATAACATACAAAAGTAGAAAGAAACAGAAAATAAAAACAAAAATTGAAGGGGGTGATATAGAAACACAAGACTCAGAATACATCTTTTTTCCTTTCCCTTGTGGGAACTATCATCAGATCTTTTGCTTTCCTTTTCTTAATCTTTCTAGCTCTGCTTCAGCTTCTTTCAACTGTTCCTTCAGTGTCGTTACCCTCTTCTCCATCTGTTCCACTCCAGCAACCGGAGGCTGGTACGGTGACACAAAATGTTGCGAGAATGATCTCAAAGGTTCCACTCCACAAACCTATATATGAAAAAACAAAAGTTTAGCATTAGAACACTAGAGTTAGTTGAGTTTCTAGACCTACTTTTATGTAACGGCCCGTTTGGTGCTTGGATTACACACCTAGGGGGTACATGCCCCTAGTATTATAAGAGCACTGATGGTAAGGAATTGGAGTATTACTTAAACTTTAGCCATAGAAACCCTTACTAACAATAAGGAGGTATCGAATCGCCCCTGCAGTTGTCTCTACGCCAAACCCGTCTTTGTTTTATGATTACTGTACCCCCTCTTAATCCACCACACCAAACATGCTCTAAGTAGACAGCAAAAACTAGACCCCTACACCAAACATGCCCTTAGTAGACAACAAAAAGCTAGACCTCATTGTTTCACATTCCTTCTCTGTCTACGGCTATTTCAGTTCTTGTACCAATACGTTCCCGGAGACCAAAAGCCTAGCCTTTCTGACAATCTGGCTTCTAAGTTCACATATCAAACTGACACGAAGTACCAACAGTAGTCATATAGGGTGAGTTTGGTATGAATTATTTGCAACTTAAGTTGACTTGTAAGTTTCTTTAAAAAAAAGTGTACGACAAAAAATATGAACAAAAAGTTAGGTGTGTTTGGTGAAAAAGATGCTCAGGTCCAAAGTTCAAAAGAAGTTTCAAAAACTCAACTTTTTCTAGCCTCAATTTTAACACTACGACCTTATAAGTCGAAATTTAACTTTTCATCTTAAGTCCATACCAAACTCTACTTATAAGTTGGCTTCAACTTATAATCACCTTATAAGCTGCTTATAAGTCCACCAAACTCCCCCACAGTAGTACACATGTAAAGATAAAAACAAAGAACTAAAGCATTCTAAAAATGTTGTCTTACCTCTTCCGGAAGTAATGGCAGCTTAGTAATGTTAAAATCATCGTAAAGCATGTAAAATTGATCAATATACTTCTGTTGCATCCGCATTCTAGCTTTGAGCAGCTTAGATTCAACCGCTACAACCACACAAAAAGAACAGCTAAACGTTAGCTTATCTTGTCAAGCAAAAGTACCATTGGAACATTTTCTTGTGCTTTGGACGACGTTGAGTATCACCTTCATCATTATACAAAACTTGGTTGATAATGATATTGTGAGTATCTATCTCAAATTTCGTGAGTTCCTGCACCAGTCTCTCTGTTTCATAGAGAGACAGGAACTCCGGGATGCAAACACAAACAAAGGTTGTCATGTCCTGCCACCAGAAAACAAAAGAAAACATAAAAGCCGTTAATTTTGTAGGTTAACAAAGATAATCGTGTATGTATACGATGCATTGCTAGGAAAAACTCTTGAACTGTGCATTTGAGGAAGGCTCAAGTACACCATTATTCAAAAAATAAAATATGTTTAGTTTGAGGAAGGCTCAAGTACTGTGCGTAGTTGCCCACCAAGTCTCACCTAGGTCATTGGAGTCATGGCAATTTATCAATCTCACTGAATCTATTAGTGCTAAAACCTTTTTATTGGGTGGAATTAGTGCTAAACCATTGTTGCCTCGAACGTGGATCTCTCCGGTTCATGGAACGCGGAATGATATACTCTATGGTTGCGTTTGGTAACCGTGATTTGAATTTGGATTTGGATTCGAAATCCAGAATTTCAAATTCTAGGATTTAAAATACGGAGAGATTTGAAATTTTCCGCTTGGATGTTATTATAAGTGTAACTTTGAATTTGGATTTCGTTTCTGTTTTCATTATCGAATGTCAAGAACGTACACAAACGTGTTCTTGGCGCAGTGGCAAGTTGCTCTTCTTAAAGAGTATGACACCTGCCTGAGTCCAAGGTACAGGGTTCGAATCCCAGCACTAGCCTTTTTTATACAAATTTCTTGAACAATATATGCTTCTCCACTTATGGCGCCCCCTTCCGCGCGTAGGATTTCAAATGACGCCAGATTTGTTAGAATTTCATATTATTCACAATATGGGGAGTTGGAACTGGTCCAAATCAAATTCAAGCCCCTAAAATGTATTCAAACATTGGATTTCATTCGAAATCACCCCAAATCCAACGTTACCAAACAGACCGTATGTGAATTCAGTACGCTAGGGGTAGTCTTCTTTAGATATTTCTCTAGGAACTTGAACATTTTTCCAAGATCGTGAGAAATCAAACTACTCAACTCAACTTCTGCAGTATTTTGGGGTCAAAAGTTTAAAACTTTAATATTCCTTCCTATGTAAACACCAAGGTGAAAATAGAGAAAAATATACATATGGATTGCCAAATTCACCGTCTGGATCGCTGGGTGTACCATGTTCCGGAACGAGTGATCCGATTCGCAATCCACTAGGGCATGAGTGAATTATGGTAACACAGGCTAAAAACCTATCAAGCAGTGTCCGTAAGTGCTATTTACTACACTTCTCTTACATAGGTCCTTGTGCATCGAGTGGTCTATCTACCCCATTATAAGGAGGACCACTCCCACACATCGCCCTTAAAATCGCATTCTGCAAATAGAAAGGGCAACTACGAACGTCCCTCATTTACCAATACCACAGGTAAGCGTAATGAGCACTGCATAAGTCCAAGGATGAAGTGTAAATCAAGTAAAAATAATTTCTTGGGAACCGTAACGATAAAGAAATCTTCACTCTGCCTATAAAGGTGCACTGCATAACCACAAGTCCATAATTCATCATACTAGGGACATTGTGGAGGACAGCTGACCCATTAAACAGATTAAGCCAAAAAGAACATTCTAATTGACGACAAACACAATAAGCTCCTTCAACCTATTTTAAGTGTCAGATTTGCCTTTTTACGTGGATTGCGAAGATGCTTTTGACTACATAGATTTACAAAATTGTCCTCCGTCTTATGTGGTAGTGGTACTTCTCTTGGGAAGTGAAAAAAGTAAAAACATTAAGAAGGGAATGGAAGGATCAAGGAAGTAAGTGAAAAAGTAACTTTTGTGTAAGAGCACACATATTTTGGGACACCCATTTAAGAAGAGGTGGACACAGAACGGGGTGAAGGACGCAAAATAATTCAATTAATGATTGCCTCCTAGCTTCAACGCAAACCTTTAACAATTCAAGAACAATATTGAACCACTGCTACCTGAACTGGGAGTTTAGTGAAAGATAGTATGATATCATATCGAATATGCTTGGGGAAGGCTCGTGCTTTTAGAGCCAGATAGTACCAGTCGATATTTATCGTTGCTATAAGTTGATTTATTGAACTTTGTTTCTTTTATCTAACGAGAATCTTAAATGCATAGCTTGAAACCTGGATTTAGAATGGCAGAAAGCAACAAAGCGAAGTTAGAAAGTGCGCAAACAATTTTCTGCAATTTAATAGCTCAAAACATAGATAGGTGACACTAACCCTTAAAATTAAACAAAAAAGTAGTTTCATTCTATAAACAAAAATTAAGATAAAATATATATTTTTAGAATAGCAATGATCAATGCAGAATACTCATGTAATAAATTTGGAAATACTGATACCACTTTGGGGTGCCGAACGACAGCCAGGCGGCAACAAACAAGTGAACAACAGTATAGTTCGTATCATTTGCATAATTTAGGCTTTGAAAGTCGTAGTTACTGAAAATAAACACAGTACGCATTTTAGCCGAAACACCATGTGGTGGTTTTTATTTCATAAATTTTTATGAACGAGCATATTGATAGGTTTAAATGCCACCCGAGTAGAAGATCTTACTGGATCCTTGAACTGCCTGTTTACTTGTTCAATGACATCCTTCATGCCTTCAAGCTTCCCCAGAATTGCATCCTCGGCAAATTCATCGCCCATACCAAAAAGTCGAGTCATCTGCCCAGTAGCAATAACATGTCATTACTTACATAATCATGTCACAAGACAATAGTGTGACTCTTACAGCAAATAAGAACTCTACAAGATAATCAACCAATACAAGTGAACATTAACATGTAATGAACATCAACATGCAGGATCTGTGATGTAGGAAGAGAGCTTGTAACTTGTCAAACTGTTTCGGGGCTGTGTAAATAGTAACTTCAGGGTTTCGGCTGAATTCTTGGTAGCGTAAAATCAGTTTTACTAATAGCATAAACACATGATCAAATAAAGAATGAAGGAAAGAAGAAGAATTAGGGCTAGGCTTCACACTTAGATATCCACACCTAGGATTCGTGTAGGCATCGCATATAGGATTTGGAATGCATAACGACGCTAAAGGCCCTCAGTTTTTTTTTATTGTCAAATCTGAATATACCCACGGATGCATAATGATGCTTTCTATATAGAGTAAATCAAACCTAATAGTAATAATTCCCTTACAAAGAAAACTAACGGGTTACAGTGCCTGAACTGAATTCTGGAGACTCATCTTATTACTATACTAACCCTAACCTACAAAACAATTTACTCCTGTGCTTCTCAAGTCCTGCATTTGACTTATAACTTTAACGGCATCTCTATATTGAGGGAGAGATTATTTCTCCACTGGAGACAAGTGTGACAAACTAAAGGCTGGGTCCCTGACCGATGAATAATCTAAATCGTACATGTTGATGGTATTTGAGAAAGAGGCTTGCGGGCAGGGGTGCAAAACAAATCCTTAAATATTATATTTCATCTCTGGACCCAGACCCAAGTAAAAAGTAGACCTTCCTGGCCTAAATCCATAAGAAATACTACAACTTGTAGAGTAGACTTTGCTTCGCCTGACTAATCTACAACACTAGATATGTGAACTTTCAACTAAATTTGAGAAAGACTAAGTGCTCGCAATACCTGACTGATCATGCCGCCAAAATTATTCTTCAAGGCCATCACTTTGGAAAGCCCCTTCTCCAAAGTTGAAGGAAATTGCAACAGCCGGAGAGTATGGCCCGTTGGAGCTGTATCAAAAACTATAACAGAATAATCCATGGTCTGAACTAATCTGCAGTTAAAACAATAGTGTTAAAAGGTTGATGAATAACCCACATTGCACATTGCACATTGCATACAAGTGTGCTCTCACACATAATCATTCGCATTAGTTTAATATCTAGGAACATAAACATGCAAGCAAATTTATATATCAAAGCCTCTTTAGTATTATTTCAGTGAAATATAAAGCTAATATACAACCAAGGCCTTAAGCAATAAGAAAAAAGGATAACATTGCCTTGAAATAATTATAAAACGCAAATTTCAAGTATTAACAGCTTCAATTTTTTCTGTCAGTTGAGCAATTATTGATACCATTTTAGGTGACACGATATATGAAGTTCAGGCATGAAAGTTCTTTTCCCTCGGGTAATGAACTTTTAAGTTAGTAGAAGATAAGAAGAGGAGGCTGCAGCAAATAGTTTGCTCGAGCATGCACAACGAAGAGACATAACTCTGATAACCCCCAACCCACTTATAACAAAAAAGTAGAAAGAAATGTCTACGACTCAAGAAACTCCAACGATCACTCCATTGAACCAAAGATTGGCGAATGAGGACACCGCCAAAATATCTTCAAGGACCTGTTCAAAGTAGACTCTATTCTTCCAAAGGGCCGTAGATTTCTCACACCAAAATCCGCATATATACTTGCCAAGCCAACCTAGTTCTTCTTCACGTGCGTTCAAATCCTTCCCTCCGCCCAAAATTGTGGAAGGGACAAGCCAAGCTAGAATTAGCTAATCCCAAAAATATGACATGGGATAAAAACACGGATTAGAGTTTCTGCTGGAAATCCCCAAGATGCAAGAGAAGAATAATGCATTTGATTCACAACTTTGCTCCAATTGGAAACAGGTTGAACATGGATTTGAATTTTGAAATTCTAAAATGTCCTTATTTCTCTATTTAGTTAGTACTCTCTATCTACTCAGTTGAAACTCTAATTCATCATCCCCACTCTCTCATTCGATGATGCTATCCTCTCTCTTTCTCTCGCTACTCTTCCACCAGACCTTAGCACCACCGCTGACAAAATTAACTCTGCCAACTTCAACCTGAAGTCCAATCAGGCTTTGTTCAATCAAAATCCCGCTCTCCCTCGTTAATATATTGATTAGTTGACCGTCACCATCGAGGTACATGTTCTCTGATTTTAGAGCCCTGAAAATGCGAGACGGCTTCATGAGCTTAATCGCAATGGTGAATCAGACATGTCCATCAGTTACCTAGAAAATTGTGCACGTCATTTGTTTGATAAAATGCCCGAATGGTAATTTCTGTCACTTGCAAAAACTTTTGTTTAGGTGGTTTTGATACTCTTTTCTGTATTTTATCTTTGTCTAACACATGCTAATCTAAATTTAGTCCTGCATACCACTTCAACATGCTTATTGTATCTAATCATTGCAGTTGCGGCATTCGTCAATGTTACTACAGACTTGAATTTCATATAATGATTAGAGGAGATAACTTTGCCCTAATTGTACGCCGATCTTATTAGTAAGTCCCTGGGCTTAACACAATTTTGTATAAGGGTACCATGTGCACTAATGAATACTTTGCTTCTTAAGCAACAGTTAATGTAGGAAAATAATAGTCCATCTAAGGTAATTCGAGTTTTTCTTTCTTTCTTTTATGTAGAATATAATCAATGTGTTGCTTGAGCAAATGGCTTTGGCGATGCGAGGGATCTTTCAGTTAATTCTTTGGATATTATCAATTCAGAAGGGTATTATCAAGTGTATACTTCATTGTTTATGAAGGATTTTCACTTGGTTAGGTAATAACTTGCTGAGCTTGCTACAGTTTAGGGTTCGAAATCATTTCCTTATTTGGCTACCTTTTGTTTGAAGGTTCGGTCCTGATTATAAGCTATAACTTGATCATGATGGGAAGTGATCGAAACTTCAACTTCAGAAGTTGTAAGTTTGAGGTGCATCTTTGCTCTTTTAATCTTCTATTTAGTTTCCATTATCCAATTGTATACCTTTAATGTTGAAGTTTATGTATCTTTAAGAAGTACCGGTGATCATAGGTTGTTAGGCTGAATCTTTGATGTGGTTGTTTCTTTTAGGCCATCAGAATGTATTAGCCACGTGCCTAGCTTATTTTGCGCGAGGATTTTTTCATGTATATCTTGAGTTCTACGACCTCTTTGTAATGTGGAACTAAGCTCAATGTCAAGTTCCCACATTAACCCATCAATTCTTACATCAAATATCAGAATTGTAAAAATATTTACAGGAACTAGCCTCTGGTAAGGATGATAGGAAATTTTTTGATCAAGATGCAGAGTTTCGAAACAGATAGTAACACAGAATTGCATTACATGTGGCCCTTCCTTTTTTAACTGCTATGGAACATGAACTGTTTTCAGTTTTCACGAGGCAACTCCGAAATCACTGCTCTTTGATTAATGGAAAGGGGTACAAATTGGAGGCAAAATCACTCGGAGCTATTGTAATTGAATGATGTGGAATGTGAATGTAGAATCCCGACCCTGAAGTCACTGTTCTTGTGAAGGAAATAGTCTGATATTAAAATAGATATCCAGTCAAGTAGTATCACTAGTTTGTTCTTTTCCCTTTGTTCTCTGGACCCCTCGATGACTATTCTAAACTCAATACTTCTACTGCTAGAGCAATAGGAAATTCCATGATTTTCTTTGTACGTATACATTTTCTGCCAAATGTGTTTAAGAAAAATGGATTATGCCAAGCACTGAAGCTCTAATATGAGAGCATTGTTAGTCTGTTGGGTAATATAATTGAACTTAAAAGGAAGTGGAGTATTCGTTTGGCTTTTAGTTGAATTAGTGTCTGTTCTTCTTGGATCACACTGAGGGTGGTTTCAGCAGATGGATTTGAATGTTCAGGCTAAAGGTAGGTTCGCTTGCTAGAAAATTGCACCTTCACTTACTTCCAAGGTTTGGGCCAAAAGTAGGAAAGTTGGGGACATACTTATTATGTATGTGAAATGAAGGTATATTTCTTTCACAAATTGAATGATAATGAGTGTGCAAAATGAAGGTCTATTTGTCACAAGCTGAAAGATAATGAGTATGCAAAATGAAGGTCTATTTGTTTCACAAGTTGAACTACACTAACTACTGACTGAGTACGCAAAATGAAGGTCTACTTGTTTCACAGGTTGCTTGGGATGTGGTTAGGGTAAAAGTTGTAGTTTTGCTACATTGAAAGTCTTCCCTGACTACTTCTATTTGTCATGATGCTTTTATTTAGTTGGGTTTATTGTTTTCGCATTTTTAGGAATTATGAGCAAGATTTGTGAAGGCACTTAGAGCTGGGAATATCGGTACTCCATGTTGATCACCGCTATGAGCACTTCTACTAATAGTGAGTTACCAATACGAGCACTACTGTTAACGGTGAGGTATACTGAGTCCCGTGATTCATATGACGTTTTGTTATGTTTCATTTAGAACTTTTTGAACTTTAACTTCAAAACATCGGTTAAGAATGGTCACTTACAAAGCAAACTAAAGATGAGGATGTGAAAAAATAATGACCTGAAATAGAAAGTAAAGGTCCACTGCAAATGACCCAATAAGAGGGCTTGAAGATTGAAGGTGCGTATCAACCTTAATCTTATCGCATTTCCTGATGTACTCAATCGATACACTCCAAGGACCATGTACCCCTAAATTTATTTCCGAAGTTTTTTTATATGACCAAAGGAGATTCCACTTTGGGTCATGTACCCCTAAATGCTTCAGAATTCCTTGGCTTTTGCTTTGTCTTCTTAAGATACCATTTCTCTTAAGTACTCCACAAAAGTAAGAGGAAGCAATACGATATTGGTCAGTTAACCCACCATTCCATAGTATGTTATATTGTGGCCGGTAGGATTCAGTAAGATGATTTGTTAATTGGTGTCTTTCGTAATTTTGCATTTCGGAAAGTTTTGACGTCAGTGAGGTATATCTACCATAATATGTTCCCTTGCACAGTGGTAGCAACTAAAAACAGGTTAGAGTGATCTTTTTAATTCATAAGCTGCCTTTAAGCAAGATGCTTCTCGGTCACTTCCAGCGACATGGGTTAGTCTGCCATGTGAAGTTCATTCCTCTAAGCAACCCATAATAGTTTTCCCTCAGAACCCTGTGAAAATTTGAAGAATCCATTTATAGTTATACTTTGCACATTGAACTTCATCCACTAATGGCACCTGTAGACCGTGCTACCAAATGCAGAAGGGTAAAAGACACTTCCACCCCTTCCCAGTGCCAAACATAAGGACGCTTACACCCACCCTAGACTAACTATTATAGGTGAAGCCGTGAATGTACCGCACCCCAGACTAACACTGTCACAATTAGGGAGTGTAGGTGTACTAAAATTTAGCTCCTTGAAGAGGTAAAAGTGTCCTTATCCAAATTGGAAGGGGTGAAGGGTCTTTTACCCAATCTAGAAATGCTGAAACTATGTAGCCCAGAAGACCAAAATTACCCTGCCATCTGCTTCACTCAACAGTAAACACTAAGCTCTAAGATCCTCTTTTTGGTGCGTCAACTATAAGAAAGCCCAGGGTGTTCTCCTACCATACTTTGTACACAATTTCAAATTTTACTCTTGCGGATACGGGTTCAAGTCATCTAGATTGGATTCTCCGAAAATGATAAATTATTTTTGCTCGACTGGGAGAGTAAGAAAATAATAACAGAATCCTTTTTATTTTATTTTTATGTTTTTGGTAATAAGCTTCATATTATTAATCAAGCAAGGAGAACATTACAAGACTTAGATGATGCAAACTGGGTGTGGTCGCTTCAAAAAACATAGGCGACGACCGAAACGGCAAACCGACAATACCAAAAACAAACTTAAAAGATATCAAGTTGATGCTAATGGTATGACGTTTGCAATGTCAGCAATCATACTATACAAAATGACTTCAGCACTTAAAGTAGACTTTGGCAGATGATCTTTTTCGATGTGTTGTTCTAGCTACCAAAGGGGTTGGAGAGACTGCCATGTTGCCTGAGGTGAACCAGCAATAATTAATTTTGGAGTCAATGTCTATGAGGTTCGATTACTAGTAGGATTGAGACTGAAGGCAATCAGGAAGCAAGGAAGACATGGGTACCATTGGTTCTGCAGGTCGGACAAAGACTTCACCCATGTTAGCTGAACTCTTTTAACGCCACAATTGTCGAAAGGCAAAATACAAGCCATTGGAAGATCCATTTGAGGAAATCGCCAATACCCTACTAATGCTACAAAGAGCTTTTGGATAAGGCAAGCAGAGACCAAAACTAAATACTGGAGCCCTGCCATAGTACTAAACAAAGTTGAAACAAGACGAGAGGAACGTGGCATAATGCTTAAGGATAAGGAATATCCCAACACAACACTTCCACCAAAGAGCTTTGGACATCATCGAACGACTGATTGGCTCTTTAATCTGTAGGAGACTGTTCGTAGGCTCAACAGTTCCAGCTCAAGAATCTCATGGTTGAATCGGAAAAACTCTTGATATTGACAGAATCATATTTGCCTGCATTGATAAGTACTTATTTCTTTTACGCATTTGTAAAGATCATTAAGTGCATGAAAAGTTTGATCTCCGAAGAACTGTATGGTAGATTCCTTTTACTTTTTGTTGCCCCTTCAACTTGATCCGTCCGATCAATGTCTTTGATGTAGAAACAGCTTGAAGAATTGAGCATTGAGGCAAAGACAACAAGTTTGGAGCTATCAATTGGAAAGGGGAGTGTTTTTTGTCCAAGGGATTGACTAGAAATGTTCATTCCTGTTCAAGGCATACTGTGTTACAAGGAACCAATTAATCAAGAAGATGATGCCGTTTATGATAACCATGTTCGTATTTCAAAATTCCCATTTTTATAAATGTAATTTGATTAAGGCCTCGGAGATCTTGGTGGGTACAAGTTCATCAGAGGTGGGTTCTTCTGGAATCCAATCAAGAGTACCAAATATCGTGGTGGATTAAAGAAATTCACTCAGATTTATTTTTCAGCAATCTCACTCAGATTTATTTTTCAGCAATATCGTGTGTTTGAACTTCAACCTACAAGAATTTTAGTGCGATACACAAGACTTTTCTTTGCGCCTTTTATTACTCGTATGGAAGAGATCATTTTCCATTCGATGTCCATGCTAGGAACTACATGGACAAGTTGGGTTCTACACAACTTCTCTGTTAACATGCAGAACAACAGAAATTAAGTTCTACACAAAGGAACCCCTCTCCCTCTAAAGTCTAAACCAAGAAAATAATTCTAGTATTTGTAATTTTAAATTTTGTGGAGTTCTCATTAAGAATGTTTCTGTTAGGAGCCTGTTAACTTGCTTGCGCTTTGTGGAACTTGGACGACATTCTTACTAATGGATATAATTTAATATTCTCTTTTGCTAGAGGGAGATATACTCAAATATTGTTCGAAATAATTAACTCGATCTAATCATTCTTCAAATTGTGCCCTCGCACGCAAGTCAATGTAATCTTTTTTTAGAGAAATTCCTATTCCATTTGTCAAATGGATCAAACAATCATATTGGATGTTACTAAAATGTGGAGAGTTGACTGTGACGGCACTAAACATACATTTTCAGGGTAGTGCCCTGGGATACTGGCTGCACTAGTATTCAATAACCCGATATCCACTAACCTTCAGTAAAATCTCCAAGTTTTTCCCTATGCAATTCACATCCTTATACTCTTTTTTAAACCAAGGTGCAGCCACCAGCCCTAAAACAGTTCCTAATTCTAGATCTTTTTCGTCCTCCATCAGGGACATATAACAGGGAGATACACACCTCTTGTCCAAAATTATTAGTGCATAAACATTTAGTTGAAGTTACAATGCACTGCCTTTGTCAGTTGAACCAGCACGATGTGACAATTCAAATAAAAACTCCTCAAAAATGCACTGCCTCTTATCCAAAATTGTTGAATTTACAATACTACGATTCTAATAAAATCTCCTTTCTTTTTCTATATTAGTTGCAAATATCACAAGGCGGAGTGAATTCGATTAAGAGCCATAACACTTAGATATATATGATTAGTACATGCTTGCTACCAAGAGCCGGTAGCCGAAATTTTTTAAGTGAGCATTCATCAATATAAAAATATGATCTTTGTGACCACGCTCGTTATATGAAGGATAATAAGGATTATACTTATTGAGCTATTGATCAATTCAAACATGATACTTACTTGAGCATCTCTGCAAAACTCATGGCCTCGTCAATTCCGGGAATCGCATTAGCTAGATCTGATAGGAAACCATCCATGCCGTCAGATCCTAGAGGGTCTTCTTGTTCTACAGTTGGATCTACCTCCTACAAGGAACCAAATCAAAATAACATAAAGACCAAGCCAAAAATGAACTCCATGTTGAATAACAAATTGATAAGACCAACAACCAAGCAAAAAGTTTAGAATCTATAAGATAACTGATCACGAAAATCATTTGCAACGAAATCATTCAAAGGAGCTGCAAAGGGCTAAGCTTATCAGCTTCATGTATAAATCACCTAATGCAAATGCAACCTATAAATTTTGGTTCGCTAGTTGAGTAGGCATAGACAAACTTCAGAACAAAGATAAGTCAATCGTGTTCTCCTGTCACCCATTTGAAGAAACCAAATCATGGTACCAATTTCGCGACATGATATGCCAAATCGACGCTTCCACGCTAGGAAGGAACTCAGTCCAAAAAAGAAACCTCTACTTTTTTCTATTGAACTCTGTCGTAAAATGGGTGTTCTTCTTCATTGGCGATTCTAAATCGTTGCTAAATTGGTGTGTTCATGCCCACCTCAAAGTAGCAAACTTGCCCCCAACAACAACAGCAAGAGAGGCAATAGATATGGGGACTTGAAGCATGCAGTCAACTACCATCCTCAAACCACAACCCAAGTACATAAACACTTGGCAATTCAATAAATCCCACAACCATCAAAAAAATTCACAAACCTTTTGCAAAGCAATTAAGTAGTACTAGTAGTATCTGTAAAATCTTCAAGATAAATTGAACCCAATTGAAAGACAGTAACTTTAGAGCAGAAAAGCATACCATGGCATACAAATTGTTAAACCCATTAACCAAAGTTGGGTTCTTCGTAAAGCGTTGCTGGAAAGCATCGCTGAGATTGTGAGCAGGGTCGGTGGAGATAATGAGAACAGAGGATCGAACCCTAGATAAGAGGATTGAGAGGATGGAGCTACAAGTGGTTTTTCCAACACCTCCTTTGCCTCCGACGAAGACCCACTTGAGAGACTCTTGGTCTAGTATGTTCTGAATGGTACCCACCGGTAATTCTTGATCTGAAGCCATGAAAATCAATGGTTATCTTCACTCTCTCTCTCTGTGTTCGTCAAGCAAGGGAATTGAGATTTGGGTATAGAGAGATACAAGGGAGGGACTTGGTGGTCGGATTGAGAAATCGAACTCGATTGAATGCTGATGATGATACGAAGACGAAAGAGGGGGAGAGAGATCCAGAGTCGTGTCCGAATCAGTGAGTTGGGTAACCAAAGATCGGGTCCGGTGCTGTACTGAAAGATTGAAATAAATGATGCGTCTGTACTCCAATTTATACTATGTATGACCCGTAATATGAAATTATGATATGCTACTATGTGTGATAAGAACTGGAGTACGGATACATCATTAACTCTAGAGTACGTAATAACTACTTGAAAGATTAGGTCTTGAACTTGTAATATCCCGTCTCACATCGAGATATTGTAGAGTAAAAGTGTGGTATATATGATACATTGTAGATTACTACTAGCACTTTCGAGGTGTAAATATTTTTATCTGGTGGTACGGATAAAGAGGTTGTTCGGACAGTAATCCGCTCAAGTTGTTACAGAACAGGTGAATTCATCTTTTGCACTCTACCTTTTTTTTAAGAAGATGCACTCTACCTTTAGTTGACTTTAATAGAGTAGTTGACCTTACCCAGGGTAAATAACTGCAACTACACTAAATTAGTTAGGAATTTATAGGATTTTGATGCATATTTGAATAAAACATAAGTGTGAACTTGAAAAACACACTCATCCAAAAAGAATTGGATTAGTTCGGATGAGTGATTTTCTGGTTTTATTGAACAAAATTCATATTTTTTTTGGATTAGTTAGGGCTTTTTCTTCCGTTTCTACGAGTTCCGTTGCCCGGTCATGGTATGATCAGGACACCGGAGGACGAATGAAGAAATGGTGGCTTGGTTTGTATCAAATAACAAAAAAAATGACAGCCAATCACAGGCTGCCACGTGTCTCGAGATGCCAAAACAACTTGAAAGTGACATTGAATGCAACGGTTCGAGTTTTCTTCTACCAGGACACCGGTGCCGATCCGGTCCTCCAGTTTCAACAATTTTTATTGGTTTTGGAACTCAAAAAGTCGTATTAATATTTTTCATAGTTTTCGTTATTTAGGGTAAAAGACAAAAACAACCCTCGTGTTCGGGGATATACAAAAATCACCCTTGTTGAGACAAAAATCACCACTGTGAGTGGATGGACGTTAGAAGAAAAACACCCTTCTGTTACAATCAGTAAGTATGGGGTGCAATTTGTCTTTTTTATGACCATTTTGCCCTTATTTGTGTTTTTTTTTTTGTTCTTGTTCTTGGTATTCTTGGCCATCACTCCCACCACCACCACATCCCCGCCAGCCAACCAGCTTGAACTTTTTTTTATGAATGAATTAGCTCAACATAAAACACCACCAACCAGTTTCACAATATCAAAAAATTAGAGACCCTACATATCACTCTGGGTTCGGCGTAACACATATCACTCATCTCCTCCGACCTTGAACCCACGCATATCACTCACCTCCTCATCAGAGAACATCAAAACCGCCGCCGATACCGCGCTGGTCACTCTCTCCCCACCATTCTCCATTGCGACCCTATTATCGGAAAATCAAAAAACAGAGGTGGGTACAAGTGAAATCCAACAAATATAAACCGAAATCGAAGAAATTGCAATCTGGGTTCGGCGTAAATAGCTCACATTTATAGATTGGAAGTAGTAGTTGGACAGGAATAAGAGTCCAAATTCAGAGAGATTTGTGGGTGAAGACAGAGAGAACCGAACAAAGAAGGGAGAGAGAAAGTGAAATCTCAGCAAGCACTCACCTTCATGTATTATACCTCTTCCTCCCTTGTTCACAGAAGTCAACGCCGGCAAATTCCCTCTTCAACCATCGAGACCGCCTTCCTGAAGGGGGTTTTGCAAAGGCGACACCGAAGGAGGCACGACACAGTGGAACCAGAGTCGGAACCAGGTATGGTACCGGAGCTATTGACCGGCGATGTTCCACCGCTGTGCCTCTTCTCTGCGAGGTGAACTCAATCTACCTGATGGATCCGATCTGGAAGCGACTTACCTGGATTTGGTTCTTTTGGGTCCAACCCCATTGTTGTCTCCCTCAGACGGCAACAATAGCGGTCTTCTCGGGTTCAGCAACGACGGTTATGGGTCAGGTACACCTCCGAAAACAACTGCAACCATCATGAAGGATTAGATTGAGGACATTTGTAGACCTCACATTCTCAGACGAAATTGGGGAGTGACCCAGAAACCCAATTGGAGAATATCAAGGGATTTACAGAGAAGCAACACAATCTGCCGCCGTCGATGGCTCTGGACGAGGCGAAGAACGACCTCGCCAGTCCAGAAACTCCGATAAAAGAGATCGCCGCCAGAGCTCAAACCCAAACTAGCTAATCAAGATTCGACAGTCAATCGACCACGAATCGCAACACATTTGTGTTCAATTTGTTTCCCAATTTGAGAGAGAGTGGAAGATAGAGCGAGAGGAAGATAAGGTTGGAGGTAGGTTATGTCGAAAGAGAAGAGAGGAGAGAGATAAGGTTGGATTAGGGTTAGCAATTCAGGTGAAGGGAAGGAAAGGGCATATACAGTGTGGTAATTTTGTAAAATTTTATGGATATTTTTGTCTTTAAACTCGTCCGTTAGTGTGTCGTTAGCCACTAACTCTGACAGGGGTGATTTTTGTATATCCCCGAACACGAGGGTTGTTTTTGCATATAACCCATACTCGAGGGGTGGTTTTTGTCTTTTACTCCATTATTTATTATTTCATAGTTTTCATTATTAAACAATCAAGTTACTATACATATAACGGAGTAATTTTTAAAAAAAATTAACGAATTAATTATTTCATATCATTATTAAACAATATGTAACTTTTTCTTGTGTTTGTTCACTTTGATAGTCGATTGATTTTTATACACTTTCTGAATTTATCGTTGTTTTACCCACAAATCTAAACGTTGAATTTGCAGGAGAAGAGTAGAGGAGGATGAGAGCATTAAAACTGATTTTTTTATTTTTGCACTAGGGTACAATTGTCTTTAGTTTAGAGCATCTCCAACAGCTGAATTGTCATTGGACTATATTTGTATCTGCCCTAAATTTTACACCTGCAATTTTTGAGTTGTTGCTCTAGCAGCTGGCCTAAAATATAGGTCACCAGCATTATTTTTTTATTTTATAGTTTCATTATTAAATAATTATGTTACTATATTTAATAATTATCACACTTTATTAAATTAATATTGAATTAATTATACTATTGAAGCGAGTTTAAGGTAATTTCTGTAAATTTTTTGTGTTTTCACTTTGATTGTTGACAAGTATTTATAAAATTTCATTTGCAACGGTGAATACGACGTTGGAGGAGCAATGGAGGATTAGGAGGAGGAGCAGGGTAATAAGTCAGAGTTTTTTTTGCACCAGCTTCAAATTGTCCTTAGTTCAGAGCATCTCAAACAGATGGAGAAAAATGTTCTTTGGACTATATTTAGGCCAGTTTTGCCCAAAAATCAACTCCAACAGCTGGTGTAAAAGCTGGTCTAAATTTACACCAGGCCTATTTTCTGGACAAAACTAAAGACTACTATTCATGGTGTAAAACATAAAAAAAAAAAAATCAAGTTTAACCAGGAGCCACGGATTATTTGATGATGACAACTAAAAAGTAATTAAAATAGTGATGGTGGCTTACATTTAGGCCTACTACTGGAGCACCAACTTAAAAAGTGTAAGAGTAAAATTTAGGGCATGAACAAATTTAGTCCAAATAACGTTTTGTTATTGGAGATGCTCTTAGGCCAGAACTGGTCCAATTATTATAGGTCTGGCTCAAATTTAAGCCAGATTTTGCACCAACTGTTGGAGTTGGTTTTTGAGCAAAATTGGCCTAAATTTGTGGCAAAGACAACTTATAGGCCATCTCTTGGAGATGCTCCACATTTGGTTCAAAAATAGGCCAAGTGCAAATATATGTCAGATTTTGCACCATCTGTTGGAACTGGTTTTTGGGCAAATTTGGCATATTTGTGACAGTTTATACACCATCTATTGGAGATGCTCTTATGTTGGAATTATCTCACCCCATTCAACCTGCAATGTCATCGGTACTTTTACTTTGTGTAACATGAATGATGTTTAATCATGTTTGGGTTTCAGTTAATGTTCAAGCCCAAAGAGATGTATGCAATGCAAGGACATGATTTGTGTCCAGCGTGTGGTCGCGAGCTTGCGCAATGCCGAAGGATGTTACGCTAAATATGGTAGTCATATGCTACTAATACTAATTTATATGTTTAGCTTTCTGTAGGCCTGACCATAATATGAGATTTATATTTTGCGTCCTTTGTTTATTTTAGTCTAACAAAGAGTCATGTTATCATGTTGAAAACTATGAGAGTGGATATTTTGCAACTTGTGAAGTACACGTTGTAAGCTTCTATCATGCTGTGATGATGTTTAAATTAGTTCCTTCTATTAGCCAATTCCATAAAAAAAATTACTTGGAGTCAGGTAAAGGTAGGACCGGTCAATAGTTATCCAACATGTTTAATACCTTTAATCATTATTTCATTTGTATTATGAATTTACTCGCTCCACTGGCGTCGCTATACTAGATTCTTAAGGGGCTATAAAGTTTTGTTTGTTACTCAAAACATAAAACTATAGTGATTTGTTGTGTTTAATCTGCATATCTTATTGTTTTTTTATAGCATAAGAAGTTTTAGTTTTCACAATATGTTGTGCTCTCTTATTCTTTTTCTTTTCATTTAACTGAATATGTATTTAAGATAATTTGATCAGCGATATATTAAAATTTGTTGCTTATCTCTCCATGAATTTTATGTAGTTGTCGATTATATCACTTTCGATCAACCCCTTCTTCGCCTTCTTAGATTCATTATATTAACTCCACTTTCAGAAGCACCTCGTTTCAACGAGGTGTTCGACTTTTCATTCTTTAACTTCAGACCATCATTCCCCTATACTTGCTCTGAGAGATGGAAGAGTACCTTGTCACGAGTATCTTTGAAGGCACATTTCTCATAAAGGATTTTATACGGATCCTTCAGTCGCCGGATCTTTTCATTCACTAATACTCTATGATGTATTCCAGCAAATATTAGTTAGGACTATGTGATTCTAACAAAAAAAAGTAGTAGTGTACAGAGAATCCTACTCCAAGTTATAGATTTAAACATCATTGTGAATATATGATGAAAGTGTGCTGAATTGTATGTTGCAACAAATGAAAATGATTATGCCCAACATTATGTGTGAAACTCGTACGTGAATTTTGTGCAAGTAAGAACTTGTGACTCTCATCAATTTGTTGTTGTCAAAGCTGGGGGAACTCGAAGGGTAATTTAAAATGGGACTATTACCTACTCTACTATCTTTGTGAGAAAATGAAGTATTCGTTGCATGGACCTGTTTATTTGTATACATAATGAACAATCTCCACATATAATTCTATTTATATAGGGATGGGTAAGGAATATTCATAGCATCATTCATTCAACAAACTTCTTCCTGTATCACATAAAAAAATTATTATTAAATTCAACATTTTAAGGGCGACAATGATCAGCTGCACACGTTATCAGATTTTATTATTATATTGACATAATGTCTATCATTTCTTCATTTCCAACACTACTATTATTGCTAAAATAATTTTTACCTGGCGTACTTATTAATGTGTAGAATATAGGGAAATTTTTAATGAATTGGTTGTGTAGAAGGTTGCAGAGTATTCCACAATCAACTCCACAGTTTGTGTGGACTCCACCCTGCTAAGATGTAACAGATTTTCAGCTCATTTTTTCTTTTGTATTACTAAATGAAATTAATTGAAAAGATGATACACATTTTATTAAAATTAGCTTAAAATCCAGGATAAGCTGTATTTTACCCCTTATTTGGGGTTTGTTCCAAAGACATCTCTGGGTTCCAAATGTAGCAAACCACTGCCTTGTAGTTTCATCTTTGTGCGGTCCGTTAAAATTAATGGACTCTATCAGAAAGGAAATCAAAATGTTCATTATACCCTCAGTATTTAGGGTATTTTATGAAAGAGAAAGAAGAGAAAGTGTAAGGGTGAGAGAATAGACCTAGAGGAGGAAAGAAGAAAAATCCAAAGGAGAAGAAGAAGAAAAAAAAACAAAAATATGAGGAGGACATCGAGGAGGATGTCGAAAAATGTTGCTAGAGACGATGCAGAAGATGTCGAGGGACAAACTTAAAAATTTCAGAAAGGGGGTTTAATACATAGTTTTAAGAACTAACCTTAACTTCGTGAAAACTACCCCCCCCCCTCCCCCCAAAATCCACCTAGCATTTACACTATAAAATTTTGACACTTCACCCTCTTAGGTGGCAGCACCTCAGTGCATCATATGCTGAGTCACCCCCTTTAACCTCCAATAAATTCTTCCTTTATCGCTAACTTTTCTTCAACAAAATTCAAAGAAGTTTCCCTTCAAAGGAGTTCAAACTCATAGCTCCTTCAATCTTTTGCGTCACCTCGAATTGCTACTGTTGGAGGTGCGCAATGACCTTAGGAGATGAAGTTCCCAATCAATTTCTAGAAAACCCTACACTTCAATCATGAAATTGAGAGACCAAGAACCACCTCCAGTTCGCCAAAAATAGTTTGAGCCTCCGAATTATGGGAAAAGCTTCACCACAAAATGCCATTGGGGTCGGAAAATGTGGTTACTGGAATATGCAATCAGCTCCGCTAATCATTAAATTATGCTAGATATCATGTGAGAAAGAAGGGAACGCGGGAGTATAGCCACAAACCTAGCTTTATGTATCACACAAGTATATATTAAAAAGTATGATAGTAAGTTTCCGTTTTAACATTTAAGATGTCAATTTCTTAATTTATGTCTCGTAATAGAACCTTTGGGTTTAAATCCTTGTTGGGGCATTACTGTGCCTTATCAGAGGACACTCTCGTTAGTTTGAGGAATCTTCTGGTAGATTCCCCAGCTCTGAGGGTTGTAGGTGGTACACTTACCTCTTCTATTTCTTGGTTCTCGATCCAATTTTGGACATATCTGGTTCTCATAGCATAAGCCGGTGGAGGACGACCGGACGCTGGTCCTCATCGCCTGATGCCGGTTGAGGCAGGAGGAGTCTGCCGATGCCTGTTTTGCTGTTGCTGCTACTTCTTCATCTTCTTCTTCCCCATCTTCTTCAGGTTTGCCAGATTCAATTTTCCACACTTTCCCAAAGCATGTCTCTTAATTTCTTGCTAAGTTCTTAATTTTATTTTTATATGGAAACACATCTTTGAAGACATGAACATCTCCAGATTTGCATCTCTCTCAATGCATGTTCCATTATTTTCTTTTGTTCAATTTTTTACACATGTTGTTGATACCATTCAATGAATGAAAAATCTAAGGCCAACAAGTAGTTTAGTTTTCTATTTCTTTGTCTTTCCCCTTTCCTCGAGCATTTAATGAGTAGTATAAGACCATCTCATATGGTTGAGTTCTCTCCCACCCCTAAACTCTCCCTAGATTCACTGTCTAACTTTATAATATTCACAAAATCGCCATACAGACTTCAACAGTGGAGGTCTCTCCCACCTTATCCACTCACCATCAATTGATATTTTATTATACTAATTGGATGTATAATTTACGTATTTTTCATAACTCATTAATTATATATATTAATTATAAATATATAACTGCAAAAAAAGGAAATAAAAAATTATCGTGTAGGAATAAAAAAATAAACTTTCCTAAAAAGAATAAGAGATCATATAGGATAATGTTATGAAACTTGTATTTGGGCTTAGGGTGAATATCCACCATAGTGGGTAGCCCATGTTTTATGTTTTAGAGCTAGGCCTATTATCCCACCCTAATATCTATATAAAGGGTGTAGGGTTGGAGACTATTATATACACATCAATAAGATCTCTCTTATTGTCTCTCCCAATTACTTCTCTCTATTCTCAACACGTTATCAACATGAAGTGCTCTGCCGGACAAGAAGATATACTGATAACAGATATCATGGTGAGTGGCAAAGACACGTGTTTGGTGGATAGTGGAACCACACATATTATATTGCGCCATAAGAAGTATTTCTTGAATTTATCACTAGTTGAAGCAAATGTACATACACTTTCTTATATGTCTAGTCTAATTAAGGGCTCCGGAAGAGAATCAATTATTTTGCCGGGTGGAACAATACTCCATATAAAAGAGGCTTTATATTCTAGCAAATTCAGCAGAAATTTGCTAAGTTGTAAAGACATCCGTCTCAACGGATATCATATTGAAACTCTCGATGAGTACAATATGGAGTATATGTGCATTATTTCTAATACTTCATGCCAGAAGCATGTATTAGAAAAATTTCATGCTTTATAGTCTGGATTATATCACACTTCTATCCAAGCAGTTGAAATAAATGTCGTTATGAAACCAAGAGATCCAGAAAAATTTATGCTTTGGCATAATCGACTTGGTCACCCAGGCGCCACCATTATAAGGCGTATTATTGAGAATTCCATAGGACATCCCTTAAAGAACCAGAAGATTCTTCTACCAAATGAACACCCATGTAATGCGTGTTCTCAAAAGAAACTCATAATACGACCTTCACCAATGAAAGCTGGCATTGAATCTCCTAAGTTTTTGGAGAGGATTCGAGGAGATATATGTGGACCGATTCATCCACCTAGTGGTCTATTTTATTATTTCATGGTATTAGTAGATGCATCTACTAGATGGTCACTGTGTGCCTGTTGTCCACACGAAATGTTGCTTTTGCCCGTATTTTGGTCATGATTATTAAATTGAGAGCACATTTCCCTTATCATCCTATCAAGTCCATACGACTAGATAATGCTGGTGAATTTACATCACAATATTTTGATGATTATTGCATGTCAGTTGGTATACATGTTGAGCACCCTGTTGCCATGTCCACACCCAAAATGGTTTAGCTGAATCTTTCATTAAAAGAATTCAATTAATAGCTAAAACTTTATTGATGAAAATAAATTTGCCCATCTCTGTTTAGGGACATGTTGTTTAACATGTTGCCGCTTTAATTTGCTTGCGTCTACTTCTTATCTTAAGAACTCCCCTTTACAACTTGTACTTGGCCAACCACGAGATATTTCCCACCTACGTATTTTTGGATGCGCTGTGCAAGTTCCTATTGCACCACCACATCGTACTAAGATGGGTGCCCAGCGGCGACTGGGTACTTATGTGGGGTTTGAGTCACCTTCTATTATTAGATATCTGGAACCCCTAACAGGGGATTTATTCCAAGCACGCTTTGCAAACTGTCATTTTGATGAGACAGTATTCCCGAAATTAGGGGGAGACAAGTCAGAGCCTGAAGCTTGACATGTAATTTCTTGGAATACTTCAACGATATCACACATGGATCCACGAACTAAATAGTGTGAATTTGAAGTCCAAAGAATTCTTAAGCTGCAAAGCATAGCAAATGAAATGTCTGATGCATTTGTGGATACAAGTAAAGTTCTAAAATCCGATATACCAGTTGTCAATGCTCCAGCACGGATAATAGTCCCAGTAGGACAAGATTCGAGCATAAAAGCGAATGAATCTAGAGCCCGCCAGAAGCGTGGAAGACCTGTAGGCTCAAAAGATTTAGTTCCTAGAAAAAGGAAGATAAATCAAGCAACTGTAGTAAATCTAAATGATTCTACAAAGACAACAAATGATAACACCAGTGTTAGTGATGTGTTCCCAAAGATAATTGATCTAAATGTAGCCCGTGAAGAGGCAATGGTACCTGAAAATCAAGAGATCTCGATCAATTACATATGTTCTGGACATGTTTGGAAACGAAGCAATGTTGTCATTGATGACACATTTGTCTTTAATGTTGCACTTGAGATAAGTGATGACGACCACGAACCACGATCGGTTGATGAGTGTCAACGACGTGAGGATTGGCCAAATTGGCAAGAAGCAATACAGACTGAATTAAAATCTCTAGCAAAGCGCAAGGTGTTTGGACCAGTAGTTCAAACTCCAAGTGATGTGAAACCCGTTGGATCAAAATGGGTGTTTGTGCGGAAACGCAATGAGAAAATGAGATTACAAGATACAAAGCTCGACTTGTAGCTCAAGGTTTCTCGCAGAGACCAGGCACTGATTATGAAGAAACATTCTCACCAGTTATGGATGCGGCAAGTTTTCGATTTTTAATAAGTTTAGCTGCATCCGAAAATTTGGACATGCAAGTGATGGATGTTGTGACAGCATATGGTCACTTGATAGCGATATCTACATGAAAATCCCTGAAAGATTTAAGTTGCCTGAAGCAACACAACCACGTAGTACATATTCAATTAAACTCCAGAGATCATTGTACGGATTGAAACAATCTGGAAGGATGTGGTATAATCGCTTAAGTGAATAATTATTGAAAGAAGGGTATGTCAATAATCAATTATGTCCTTGCATATTCATAAAAAATATCTCTTAAGGGATTCGTGATACTTGCAGTGTATGTAGACGATTTGAATATCGTTTGAACTCCTGCAGAGATTATTGAAACTGCCTCATACCTGAAAAAAGAATTTGAGATGAATGATTTGGGAAAGACTAAATTTTGTCTTGGTTTACAAATCGAGCATTTGAAAGAAGGTATTTTACTTCATAAATCAAATTATACTAAGAAATACAAAAAATACTTGAGAGATTTAGCATGGACAAAGCACATCCATTAACTACCCCCAATGGTAGTTAGGTAACTTCATATAAACAATGATTCATTTCGTCCATAAGAGGATGGCGAAGAATTACTTGGTCCTGAAGTACCATACCTTAGTTCAATTGGTGCTTTGATGTATTTAGCAAATTGTACTAGGCCAGATATTGCATTTTCTGTTAATCTATTGGCCAGGTTTAGCTCAAATCCTACTCGCAGGCATTGGTATGGAGTTAAGCACATATTGCGGTACTTGCGTGGATCCATTGATTTGGGATTGTTCTATCCTAGAGGTTCAGATGCTTCTCTAGTTGGATATGCAGATGCTGGCTACTTCTCAGATCCACACAATGCAAGTTCACAAACAGGATATGTATTGAGCTTTGGAGGAACAGCAATATCTTGGCGATCAATGAAGTAGACAATTACAACAACTTATTCAAATCATTATGGTGTCTTTGCAATTCATGAAGCTAGCAGAGAATGCGTACGGCTGAGATCAATGGTGCATCATGTTAAAGAAGCTTGTGGATTATCATTCAACAAAGAAAACCCGACGCCATTACATGAAGACAATGCTGCTTGCATCACACAACTTAAGGAAGGGTTCATTAAAGGTGATTGTACTAAACAAATCTCTCCTAAGTTCTTCTACACGCATGAGCTCCAAAAGGAAGGCATAGTCACTATTCAGCAAGTACGATCAAGTGAGAATCATGCAGATTTATTTACGAAAGCACTGCCAGCCTCAACATTGAAGCTACATATCCGAAAGTGTGGAATGCGCCATCTCATGGAGCTTTTATGATTGGTGCTATCATGAGGGGGAGTCGGTATTCTTAGTGTTTGTACTCTTTTTCTTTCATCACGGTTTTTCCCACTGGGTTTTTCGTGATAAGGTTTTAACGAGGCAAACCGTACCGGTCTCCCATCACCAATGTACTCTTTTCCTTAGTCATAGATGTTTACCTCCGAGTTTTTTTTTGGCAAGGTTTTTAACGAGGCATGGTCATGGTGATATTTAAGGGGGAGTGTTATGAAACTTGTATTTGGGCTTAGGGTGAATATCCACCAGAGTGGGTAGCCCATGTTTTATGTTTTAGAGCTAGGCCTATTAGCCCACCCTAATATCTATATAAATGGTGTAGGGTTGGAGACTATTATATACAGATAAATAAGATCTCTCTTATTGTCTCTCCCAATTATTTCGCTCTATTCTCAACATATAATTAATTGTTGAAAATTATGCTGGATAAGACAAATTTACAAGATAATACCTTAAAATGCAAATAAATTCAAGATAATTATGAAAGATATCACACTCAATTTTCTCTATTTATTATCCTTATGCATTTTTCCTTAAATAACAACTAAATTAATGAAAAAATAATTCAGAAAAAATAGATAGTCTCATTAACTTCTCCCCATCTTGTCCTATTTTTTCTCTTCACTTCCTATCTCAAATACAAAATAAAAACAAAAATAAATCAAGGTAATTAGGAATATAACTTCCCCACTCTTATCTTAATTTTCCTCATACTTCAACATTTAGTCACGTGATATCCTAGTTTTCTTCCTCCATGACCATTTTCATTCAACAACGAGCAAAAGAGAAGAAGAAGAAGAAGAAGAAGAAGAAGAAGAAGAAGAAGAAGAAGAAGAAGAAGAAGAAGAAAATAGGCGAAAATGAGGAGAGATGGAGAAGAAGCATGAAACAGACGGACCATGCCCCCCCCATCCATCCCGCCCAGATTAAGCCCCCCCCCCTCCCCCAACCACCTCCCCACCTTATTGAAACTTCTAATCCACCGCCAAGCTGCCCCAAGACCACCATTGGAGATGGTTTAAGTTATGATTTATGGACAATGAAGAAAGGAGATAAGTGTGATTTGTATTCTTCTTTTCTTCCTTTTTCTAAAGTTGGGTGATCTTTGTTATGTAATATCTCCTTCTTCTTCCTCAACCAACTACAATTTTTGTATTAGTATGTCTTGAACGAGTCAATTGACTTGAGTTTGTGATGGTGACTGGTGGTTCATCATCTTCATTTTTTGTTAAAAGTTCATCAGCTTTATCTATCTTATTCTTCTTCAAAGAGAGAGTAGACAACGAAAGTAGAGTTATGGCATGATGAGAATATGACTAAATATATAAGGGTATTTTAGTCTTCTTAGCTACACAGACATAAAATACCCCCTTGCGCATATAAGCGAAACATTCTTTCAATATTTGGAACATCATGTGGGTCGTTCACACAAACCCCAAACCACGAGGGGTAAAATGCAGTTAACCCTAAAATTTACTCTGCCAAGCTTGCACTGAGTTGTGACAATGAATCTGACAATGTTAAATTTCAGTTGAGGGACCAGTATGAGGTTATGCGTGCTTTGTTCAGCTTACCGTCTTACAATGCTCCAGGGTTGGATGAATTACCACATATTTTCAACCAACGATCTTGGAAAGTAGTTGGTACCGCTACAATTACAACTGTCCTATGTTTTCTCAAATAGGGCCATATGCTGAAAGAACTTAACCACACCTTAATCACGCTTATCCTTAAGATTGATTCTCTAGCCTCTCCGAGTGACTTTCATCATATCAGTCTGTGCAATACCATCTATAAAGTCATTTCCAAAGTCCTGGCTCACCGATGAAGTTTATCCTCCCCAATATTATCTCATAGCATCAGTCGACTTTCGTGCCAGACATATCCATAGTGGATAACACCCTCCTTGCCAGTGAAATTATCTCGAATATTAAACGACAATACTCAGGCTTAGATATGGGAGCCTTACAAGTTAACATGAGTAAAGCTTTTGACAGAGTCAATTGAAAGTTTCTTTAAGGCTCTCACTGTTATGGGCTTCCAGGACAAATGGATCTTTCTACTCTCACAATGTGTGACCACCATCTCCTTCTCTATCATTGTTAATGGAGAAATCACTAATTAATTCAGCCCCACTGTTGGGCTCCGGCAAGGAGCTCTACTGTCCCATTATCTTTTTATCATAATCCTTGAAGCCTTATCATGTAAGTGAAAAGCCTCCGAATATCGGGGAGTCACTACTAGACTGGAACTCCCTAAGAACAGTTGCTCTACCTCACATCTCTTCTTTGCTGATTACGGCTTTGTCTTCCTCAAGCCCAGTTTAGAGAACAACACTAGGATGAGCTCTCTTATTGATGGTTTTTGTGAGGCGTCATGACAATATATCAATGAAGGAAAATTGACATTCATCATGATTCCAAACGTGGAGTCCGGTCTGGACACCCTCTACTGCGACTTTCTCAATATTCCTATTGATAACAAATGCACCCTATACTTAGGGTTACCTTTAGGGGAGAAATCTAAACTGTTGAATGCAGCAGGAAGGTTGATACTTGTCATTTTTGTAGCTTCGGCCTACATGGGCTCCACTTTCCTGCTTTCAAAATGTTCTACTTCAATGAATAATAAGATCGGTAGCTTTTGGAGGACCATGTCGTCTCAGCGGCCTCTGAAGTTCATCCTTGAAAATTTTCTTTGCAAAGCTAAATTTAAGGGTAGTCTTAGCCTTCTGAACTTCAGCTGGTTCAACAAACCCTCGATCGCTAAGAATGCATGGTGCCTTGCCACAAGCACGACCCCTCTTTTACACAAGGTTTTCAATCCGCACCTGCAAATATAAATTTATGGATACATTTATTTTAAACTTCTAGCCATCTATTAGAAATATATGAGTATTATTACACATTTTAATTATGCTCATCTTTGTACGGACTGTACCCCCCCCCCCCTACCCCTAGTCTAACCGAGGGAGTGAAGGAGAATCTGCTCTAATTGTTCAGATAGCTAATCAATAATCATTGTCGGACCTGAACAGTGGTGGCGGCGGCGGTGAGAAGGAGAAGAAGAAGATGGATCCAATCGGTTGTGTCTATGAACATAGAGAGAAAGAAGGGGAAGAGAGAGAGGGATTATGTTAGAAATGAGGTGATGAATAACATTTTAGGGGTACATTAGTCTTTATTCCCGTGTTGTTTTAGTCAGTCGTTAGCCTCCATCCAAAAAAAGGTGCAAACGGTCTTTTTTGAAAAGTCAGGATAGCGGGGTGAAACTTATTCAAAACTCAGGGGTGTTCAGTGTCTTTTACCCTTACAAATATATGGGTGTTATTACACATCTTAAGGGTAGTGATTCTTACAAAGCAAAAAGTAATTCTTACAAACCCACTAACTTCATTTGTGCACCTTTTTTTTTTTTTTTTTTTTTTTTTTTTTTTTTTTTTCTGGTAAAACTTCATTTGTGCGGCTTCATTGGTCAATAGCTACACAAATGAAGTTACTGACTTTGTAAGAATAATATTTTACTTTGTAAGAATCATTATCCCATTTTAATTATGCTCATCTTTGTACGGACTGTTTATCTGCTTCTTGAATTTTGCTAGGATGTGAGCAGTGTGCTAGCGATGACGAGCCGGTTGTTGGGTCTTCCTCGTTCCTTGCTGGTATTCTTGAACTTCGTATGATGTTCTATCTATCGAAGTCCTATATTTCATGGAAAAAAATGATACAAGAAACATGACTTGAGAGGGATCAAAGATAACCGCACAAATAAAGAGAGATAACACAGTATAAACACTTACCAGATGAATTTACCAAGGAAATGTTCTACAGTAGAGAACATCTCTTGCAATGTCATTACAAGCATACACTAAGCTAGACTACCCATAGCTATGCCTCATGCATAAGTCCACACTTTCTTAGATTCCAGGCAACGGATTCATATATATATATACATACGAGTGAGTAAATCTGGCCGAACAATATATACAAAAAACGAGCTCAGCTTCTACAAGGTCAGACTTATTGTGTGAACTACCCGAGTCCACAAGCTGCTCCTCCTCAGTACAGAGAATCATAGGTGAGGCAGGTCGCGACAATGGACACGATGCAGATGACAAGGGATGGCAAGAGGGTTATGTTTAAGAGCTTGTTCATTCCCCAATATCCAGCCAAAGTTATTGTCCCATCTGAAATCACTCGCGCCAGCGTTCCAGCTTCAGTTGATAGTAGCCCAGCATTGTAGGTCCCACGCGTAAGCCGCGAAGATATGACCCGAGATAAGAGCGATAAGTTCACACCTGCATCACAAGTACCAACAACGTTATACAGGAAGAATAAAACCACGAATGGGCCTGAGACGACACAGAGAAGCAATTCCTGAGGATGTAATAGGCTAATAGTGATTTAGGTCTTCCAGACGTGTCTGCTGCCATTGGCACTTCTATTCTAGCGCTTACGCTTGCGAACCGAATGAGTTGGGTTTTGGGTTGGCCCATTAAAGCTTCTCAACCATCAACCACACGCTACACTCAAAGCTCTCACAGCGGGCACTATTTGGAACACAAAACCTCATCTTCACATTTCACATTCTATTTCGACTTTGACTCTCATGCAACTCTGAATCACGCACTCCCACTATAATTTTCTCCCAAGAATGTGGTACACAGTTCAATTACACTAAGCTCAACGTTTTGCAAACGAATAAATGATAAGAGACATAAATTTAAAAGTACCTTCGAGAACTTCCGCAGACACAAACGTTAAAAGAGCTGAGCAAACATACTGAGGCACGGAGTAAGGAATTAGCACATGGAAGCTTAGAATTATCCCCACTAATACCAGTACTTCCGATACCAGTAAAATCTGTCTGCAATCACAACATTCATTGCATAAATTAGCCGCCAAAAATGAAACATTCAAAATGGAAACGAAATGGTCTTTAAGTACAAAGTAGCAATGTCGAAATATGACTTGTGAGATGCTTCATTCATTACAAACAAATGTGCTCAGAAAGGAACGATAACATAGCCTAAGATATTTTCTTGATATTTTAGTATATGCCCTTGCGGTTGGCAAAGTTTGCTACATTCGACAGGAAACAAGTTCACGGGAAGAGTTTACCTTTCTTCAAACATGTTGCTGATGTAGCCTCCTACAAAACCATTTACTGGAAGGACCGTCAGCCCAAGACATGCAAGAAAGATAGCCACATTGGTAATTGACCAATTGAAGTAATATGTCGTGATGACACTTGATTCTGATAACAAGATCTCCATGGCATACTTGAGCATGAAGTATATAAGAAGCTGAACCTGATCAACATTGTTGCAGGTGAAGTTAGATCAAAAAGCTCATCAGCATAATAGATACATATATACTTCAACATAATATTATAAGAAATGTGGATATGCTCCAAAAGATAAAAGGACCGTAGGATACAAGCTTCCTACATTGACCGTAGCCAAACAAGTTTGAACCTTAAAGCCTCATCTGCCATGTATTCAGTCTGAATTCCATGGGTCAACTGATATTTCCATTTATCAAAAAAATTACCCACATTGCTCTGATGTTTCCATTTATATTTTTAAATGATAGTGAGTGAAGTTTGACAAGGCAAAGAGTTCAAGGATGAATGCCGAAACATTGATTCAAAGTTCAGGGACAGAAGTTAAACTGAACTCTGCTTTGGATTTATCGATCCTTACCAGAAAAAAAGCATATCTCTACACAACTGTCCCTAGCAATGTCGTAATGAAATTGTAAGCATAAGCATAACTAAAACAATGGAGTAACATAGACCTGTCACTTTCTCCAAAATTTTGTCACTAGATGCAGATGGATAGATCTCAAAATTGATATCCATAATTCCACACTAATATGTTGGCCAAGAGTGGTTCCCCAATCATCTAAATTCTGAAGCCATGTCCATGTTTCATTTTCACTAATTCTCTCCATCCTCCACAAAATGGAGAATTCATATGAACTAAAAATCTTGCGACATTTTTGTTCATAAATTTTATGTTCGGCATACATGTAATGTGTGCGAGTTCGTAAGACTATACAATCTACTATAAACTGAAGTTAATATGTATAAATTTGAAGTGAGACCTATACCTTCACAGAAGGTGTAAGCAACCTGTACGCAGACATAATTGAAGTGGCGGGTCTTCTAGCCTCTTCCGGAGCTTCTTCACTGATATCACATTCCTCTTCCTCATCACCCTCATCATTCTGATTCTTCTCTACTCTAACAATCAAAGGCCGAGTAATATCATTCTCTGATTCACCGTCTTGAAGCAATCCTACATAGATCACACATCAAGAATCAGAAACATTGAGAAAAAAGTGATGATTTCGCCTGCTTTATGTAGCTTTGAAAATGAAGACATGTCCTTGAAATCAATTGACTGAAGATGCAGAAAGGTTAAATATATAGACACCACAATGCAGTCGGCAGAAGTCAAAGTTGACAAAAAATAGCAGAGGAGTAGTATTTAACACACCAGTATTAGCATCCTGTGATCCAGCGTCATCTTTAGCTTGAATTTTAGGCTCTTTGAATGAGATCCATAACAATATTAAGTAGACAAGCCATGCCAGAGCCATAATCCATCCAGGCAGAGTAACTTCATTAAAAGTGAGATTGAAGAGCTTAAATTCAGTCTGGAGTAAGCAAGCAAGAGCAGGACCACAGGCCATTCCAAGGGCACTGGCACTCACGAATCCTGCAGAAGCTTGCATTCGGATTTTGACAGGTACACAATCACTAATATAACGCCGATTAATGGCACGAGCGGAACCTAACCTGCAATTTTGACAAAGATAACCCAGGTCATTTTGGTTACACGTGAAGATGAACAAGAACGTCTCAACCTATCTTATGTGGAGAAAGAGAAAGAGATGTATGAAGGTTTAAATTTCTCAGCCAAGAACTAAAACGTTCTGAGGAAAAAAGTATCGGCCGCAGTGCTCTTATACAACTCTGCATAATCTGCATGGGGAAGTGAGATGCAAGAGGAACTTTGATAGGAACTTCTTTCCTGATCCAATTTCTTGATTAAGCACACTAAGTTTAAGTGTAACATCAATTCTTTTAACCTTATGATACACACAATTTGGTAAGTCTAAAAGAATTATGTTCCCTTACTGAATTGCTAATATAAATCAATCTTCTATATAAACATTTTCTGAAAATTTTCCTTTTAAGTATCTCAACCATCCTATATTTCTCTCTTCCTGAATACTTCATGCCCACTCTAAAAGAAGAACATTTTGTACGACAGTTTGATTGTAAGTTCCATATATTTTAAATGTCATTCCCTCTCCCATCATTTTTCACGTATTCCAATTGAATTACATAATATGGGACATTTAACCATATTTATCTATTGAATGTAGTAATATTTGTGTACTTCACACAAACAAGAATGCTTGCAGATGGTTCACTTGCCTTACAAATTGTCATTATCGATTGGATAAGAGTGCTTAGCAAGGACCCTGTAACAGGTCTACAGTTTATAAAGCCCAACTATTTTATGCTTTACTTCAATAACCCACAGTAACATTCTGCATTGAAAGCCTACACAGGGCAAATACATAAAGCACAACAAGCAGGTCAGGTTGTGTGCCCATACTTTAATAAATTGCAAAAACTTCTATTAATAATAAATCAAGCCTCGAAACCTGTAACGCATCCATACTTAAAGAGATCCAGTTATTGACATATCTAAATACAATTTTTAATAAAATTGGATTGACAGCATATGCAAATTCTCTTGAGCATAAAAATCTACTGTAAAGCCTGTGCCCCAACCCCTGAATCAATTGTAGGCTGTTTCTCAATTCCTCAAGTTACATGAAAGCATCCCTTTTAATTAATAATATGCAGAGTATCCCTAACTGTTTGACTATACATAAGGAAAACCCATTTTTAAATCTTATGCTAGATGGAACGGACAATCTTCCTAGACTGCAACATTTCGTATTATAGTAGTTTCCATAAATTTTATGAGAAACTTCATTGTACGAAATTCAAGAGGAAAAGGAAGAATCCCTGCCAAAATTTTTAAACAGGCTTTAAGTTATGTAAAAGATGCATTAAACTTCTATATAAACTTATTTATGTCCTTAAAAGATGGTTCTATAAGATAACTCACCCACAAAATAGCCGCCCAATCAGGAGAACATATATGGAGTCAAGATCATACGCCATAGCATATAATGTGTTTCCAACGAAAAGAACAACACTGCTAAATATCAGAGGCCTCAAGTATGATTTATTTGACCATGCGCTGAAGTAAACCGAAGAAAACAGCTGAGCTATTGCCATTGATCCAATCACAACACCGCAAAGGGTAGCAGCAGCCCCAAGGCTTTGTGAGTAGTCGTCTGCTGTTGGAACAATAATGTATGTGTTGACCATATACAAAAATGTATTGATCAAGTTCAGAAGTAGCGACATAAAATGATATCCCTCAGCAAGATCAGTGTCATCAGACGGGGAAGGTAACTCATCTTGCACAATAAGTGCATGTTTTCCCAGGTAATCTAGAAAACTTGTTGAGTTTGTTAACCGGTCAATTGCTGATTTTATTTTAGCAACAATGGGATCCTGCAAAAGGAGAAAATGACCATTACATCCTTTGAAGTAAAACAAAAATCCGAACAAAGAAAATAAACTGTAGTTTGTTGCTAGAAAGTTCCCAAAGTTGGTTATGCACACCAAAAGTGACAAGATAGGATTCGGGACAGTGCAGTAATATATATTATATGCCACAGGACCTGCTCAGACCCATCGAGTAATGATGCTTGGAAACTAGGAAGCACAGATACTCCTAAACATGGGCCGTATCCGTGTCGGGTACTCGAGACACTCGTACGACACTCCAAAATATTTGTCGGACACTCCAGCTGGCGTGTCCAGGTATTTTAAAGAATTTTATTAGATCGGACACTTGGAGGATACTTGGGGGGACACCTTAGAGACACTTAATGAGAGCATTTTATTAGACTTTCACATGGGTTTTTTATGGAACATTTTAATTGGTTTAAAATATAACTAAGCTAAAGTAGATATAATATATTATATATATGATTAATTGAGGGCTCAATACATGAAAAGGTTGCCCTTTAGAACGAAAAGTTCAAGCGAGGTTTTAAGTTCTCCCACGTGACAACTTCAAGGGTTTTCCCAAACACAACTCATCAAACGCAAACCCACGTAAGCTATTCCTCTCTCTTCTAATTCTTATACTTCTTTTTTTGAGAAAAAAAAGTACTAAAAATATATATGACTTTTTTATTCTCATTCTCATACCCATACTTAATATATGACTTTTCGTGATATTTAAGCAATAAAAATATTTACAAAGTTGAACCAATATTATGTCATCTATCAGTATAAAAATTCAAATGTAAATAAAAATATATTAATAATATTGACGTATCCCTGCCATGTCGTATCCTCATTTTTTTAGAAAATGATGTATCCTGTGTCCGTTCCAGTATCGTATCGGACACTGTGCTTTAACACTCGAGAGTCCAAAGTTTGTAGGCTATTACACATGAACAGGGCTTACCCATTGTGCACCCTAGGGCTAGCGGCTATGGGTCCTCTCGTCATTAGAAAGAATCTCATATGTAATGCTAGGAATAAAAACAAGCCAGAAAATGGAAGTATAACATGTGAAAAATTTAAGAAATAGCGATAAACTATAAAACCTAACAATTCCTCTGAGATGCAGCATTCACAGTTTTTACTGGGATCACATTATGGAGAGTATAACTTTGGGGACAAGTTCAAAAAAGTGATGCTAGCACAAACCGGTAGATGAACTCCAGGGCGATCATATATAGATACAGGAGCGCCCTCTTCTTGAAGATCTGCAAGATTGCGAGATATTGCTCCTAAAACAGCCACAATACCCTGCATGTTAAGTTTGTTCCGTTAGCCCACACACACACACACATCAACTTAGATAGTGGGTCTGGTTTGTAGGCATTACCACGTGCCTGAACACTTGTCTGAGCTGAGAATAGGGATGATTTGCTCGGGTTTTCACATAGTACTTTGTGAACTTAAATCGTAGTTGTTTGTCAAACTTCTTCAATATCTTACGGAGACCAATGGAGTTCATCTCGACAAAGTAAAGAAGCTTTAAAAGATCTCGCCCAACTTCCCTGTATCCTTCTTGAAGTTCAGATATTTCCGAGGCGTCTGGATTCTGAGGAAGAGCATTGTGCAGCCCCCCAAGCATTGATAACCGTTTGGCGAGTAGCCCTTGTTGTTCCAACAAAAACAACACGATCTTTTCAATCTGAAATTGTTAAGAAGAAACTTATTACTCGTTTCTTTATCTCCCCAAAAATCTAAAGATAGCAAACCTATTATTCCTGCATGGAAAGGTCATGAAATAAAATCTAAGCAAAATATATTGTAAGAAAATCAACTACCATGGAGATAGGAGATGTAAATTTCAAACTTTTGTGAGGACTTGCGAAAATAATAGGTGACTCGTTTATGCATGAATTTGATTAAAAACACAAGTTTGTTACTACTCTGTTATTTTTGTAGTACAATTTTTGTTGGGAACATTTCCATAACTTCTCTGTTATTTTAGCAACCTTTCGGAGACTGTAAAAAAATACCACATATTGTACAGAGAGTAAATCTTGAAGCACCTTCAAAAGGTTTCCAAAAAATTACTACAGCTTTTCATACAACTATACAATACTAAGAGCATGCATGGCCACAAAGATCAATAACCCCAATACTTCTCTTGTACACAGCAAGACATGCTTACCCCTCCTACTTGAGTTCAACTAGGCCTTTCTTGCACTCTCGTATTTCCAAATTCCTGGGCCTAACAGGTTTCATCGTTACCTAGGATCGTGCCAGTTTACTATAAACTTCATTCCAGTAGAGAAGTGTTGCAAGAATTATGATACAACCCACAACTCATAGATTTGTACAAAAGTCGAATCCATTACATTTGCTCCTAATAAGGCGGTTGATAAACAAGGGATAGGTGAATCTGAGCCCTTGTCAGTTGTCAAGTTCCTACAAGTTCAACATTAAGCTAAAATTGAATCGAATAACGTATTTGGGGCTATCCGTTTAAAGCAAAAGGAGCGTTTATAGGCATTATAATACCTGTATATCCAGCATCCTTGAGAAATCCTTGAGCATATGATACTGATCCGGCGCTCCAACTTCACTTTGTTGAGCATACTGTTTTACTTTCCTCTTAAGTAGCTTATAGTTAATGTAATATCTGGAATCAATCAAATCATATGCACACTGAGAATATGAAGATGGTTACTGAATACACCACCATAGCAAGCAAGACGGTTTTTCAGCTTTTATGCGCAATAATAGAAATTCAGTGATCAGAAATAGAAATTCACGTGCATTATAGATTCTATTTATCGATATAGACAAATTGCTCAAATTCTAGTTTCTGTTGTTGGTGTATGTATCCAGTATTCTTCAACATGAATTAGAACCGTACAAACTAGAAAGGTTGCATCAAATATGGTGTCCCGCCAGAACCACTAGGGGGCCCCAATCTTTCTGAGGCTTTCTAATTAGTCAAAGGTTAAGGTATAGCAAAAAAGAGAACAGCACAGTCCGTCAATATATGTACTAAGGACGGAGGGCGTTTTACTATTCCTATGAGTAATGGTGTTTCAGAACTAGTCATCAGATTTAAAAGATATCAATGGCTAGGAATCACCCAATATTCTTTTGGCTTTACGCACTCATCAAAACGACAATATTCGACTTTTCGGACTCTCTTTTCTTTGGTAGTAGTCCAAAAACGGACTGGTCATTCCCTATTTCAAACTAATGCACAGAAGTCACGAATATCAAGGGACTAGAATGGTAAGTAGCCACGTTCGAGGTGGTTATCTAGAAAACTTATCTCCGATATTAAGCAAAGTTAAACACGAGATACACGTGTTAACAAGATAGTTGGGGGTGTATTTCAACGTAAACCACAAGAGTTACACATTTAGAAGATAGTTATAAAGTAGAGCTTATTGTCATTAACTGGCCTAGATTCGGTTCCATGATATATCTAAGAAGAAAGATAGAAACCGTGGCAAGTAAGCAACTTAACATGCATGGAAAAGAAACAAATTCCTCACTTACGACATTAAATTGTTAATGCAGTGTCAAAACAATGAAAAGTCAAAATTAAGCACATAGACTGATTATATGAAAGCTCTATAACATGTGCATGAAGAAGCTCCTAAAACATACCTTTGCCATTCTTGAATTTGTGATTCCCTCAGCTTCTTACCAAAAGCGACCATCTTTTGAAGAGCAAACACAACAATAGTCTGTTGCAAACCAAAAAGGCATTAGAACTCTTTCAGTGATTGACTATTTTGTAACAAAATGGGTTTTTCTTTAGCCCCTAAAATGAACAAGGGTTTCAATCAAAAGTGCTTATAATGAAGTTCAGAAATCAGAAGCACACCCCAATTGAAGTTCAATTCCGAGTTCAACCCATTTCACAGAACGACAGAAACAGTAGCAATCAAACACGAAGAAGCGAATTTTTACAAAATACTAACCTCAAAATAGCAAAATTGCTGTCAAATAAACAAGGGTTTGTGTCACATAATGCTGGAAGGCGAAACGAAAGGGGGTTTTATGGGGGTTGTGTTGTACACAAATTGGCGATAAACCCACCTGAAAGAAGGGAAATTAATTGATGGGTGTTGGTTAGATAGCGTCGGAGAGAGTCGGTGTTCGTAGTACGGTGTTGAAGAAGTTTAGTAGTCCCAATGACTGAGAGAGAGAGAGAGTGTTGTCGTATGCAGAAGAAGCAGTGAAGAGAGGCACGTGAGGGTTCGGGGAAGGCACGTGAGGCGCTGCCAGCAAACCTATCGGCGGTTGGAACCGTGGCGTCTCCACAGAGGCCGAGTCCTCGTCGACGACAGAGATGATGACGAGCCATTTGCTCTCTCTCTCTCTCATGACCGTTATAATTTTCCTGGTTTCTCTCCTCCACTATCAGATTTTTGTTAATATTATGCATTTACCCCCTCCACTATTTAGTGATTGTCCTCATTACATCTTCAACAAACGTGCATTAGTCGATGGAACCCACAAATTTTTGAATATTTGTTATAAATTGATTGACGTAAACTACCACGTAGACATGCTATGGTGGTGCGGCTAGCTCCAATGAATATTTTCTCCTCCAACAGATGGAGAAAATGGTTAATTACACCTTGTACTCTTTTATTATGGTAAATAGACAAAGTTTACCTTCATTGTTCACGAACTAACACGGAACATCCTTACTTTTGGAAGGATAGTAACGAAGGTTTACGAACAAGATGAAATGACACTTTCGCCCATGACACTTTATTCAACATTTAACTGCCCACTAACTGGTATTGACTAATGACCAAAATATCACCTCCCTCTCTCCATCTCTCTCTTATTCTTTTTAACAACTCCCAAATCGACGCCAATCGTATTCTGTGGGAAATTGGTTAGCTTCTGAGTTTGATGGTGTAGTTGGTCTGAGCTTTGTTGACATAGTCACAAAGAGATAGTCAGCGTTAGCAGGTTGAATATGTGGAGGTAGTGGTGGTCGCATTTACTAGTAAACGTTTTTTGGTCGTGATCCAGCACTCGAACAAGTGACAGTATGTCATGATGACAAAATTAAAGGTTTCACTAATTTCAATAGAAAGCTAATTTCATCTTGCAGTCAGTGACGAATCAGTAAAACAATTATAATTATATACAAATACTTGAGAGTTGCTGTTATTATTGCTGCTGCTTGAGAAAAACTTACATTAGAGAGCTATTGATGGCATAGAGGCAAGCATGTGAGAGATAGCAAAGCTCTGTTGGGACCAAGTTCTGCCTTCAACACTCCGAAGGAAGAACTGAAAACTTGTCACTGTGCTACTAGTAGGAGGTGCAGAGAGGGAGAGGTGAGGAGAGGAGAGACTTGGAGTAGTCCCTTAAGGGCATGAGAATGGTCATCATATATGTGGAGTGGATGAGGCCATTGTGTCCTTAACTCCTAACCCCAATGCATGTCCCACTCTATAGGAATTTGGCACCTGTCTCTTTTGCATCACCTTTGTCCTTTTTTCCCAAGAGAACCAAGAGAATCAAAATAGCAAAATTGCTGTAAAAAATCAAGGGTTTGTATCACATAATGCTGGAAGGCGAAACGAACTGGGGGTTTTTATGGGGGTTGTGTTGTAGACAAATTGGCGATAAACTATTAGAAGTATAGGTGTTTTCTGTTATTTTACATATTATATGGGGTGCTAAGTGTAATTAGGAAAGACTTATGATCAGTAGTTGGAGGGAAAGGTTGTTAGAGAATTTGGTATAAATTCTCTATTCTTGTAACAGATGATTTTAACTGAATTGATTCTTCATCTTCCATCTTCTCTCTTTTCTCTCTCTCTCTTTCTTTCTGTAGTTTGTTTCAGAAATGGATATGGTTTTCTATATGGTATCAGTGCCATTCTAGGCTCGTCGCCGATGGTCCGATTCTCACCGCTCCGATTACCTGCGCGGTTTTCCGATCTTCCGATCGGCTTCTCGATTTCAACGATCTTCTCTGTCTTTGATTTGTCCAAACAGATCGTCTTCTTGGTCTGAAGAACGCATTAATGGCGTCTCCTCTGCTCCTCACTTAACTCAGTGAGTTCATTGTGTTCGTCTGTACAGAGTTGTGCCTCCGATTCGTCCCGAGTTCTCCGATTCGTACCGAGTTCTGTCGAGTTTTGCCGAGTTTTGCCGATTCTGCGATGGATGACTCACTTCCTTCTGGTTTATCTTTCCTCATTGCTAATCTGAAGTCACTAGTTCAGTTGAAGCTCGATAACAACAATTATATGCTCTGGCGAGCACAAATTGAGGCTGTCTTTCAAGCGAATTCACTTTATGATCATCTTCTCTCTCCACCGCCTGAATCCACCATTGCTGGATCTTCTGGTACTATCTCCAATCCTGCTTTCTTGTATTGGACTCGCATTGATCAACATCTGAAAACATGCCTCATTGCTTCTATCTCGCCGTCTGTTTTGCCTTTGATTTTGCATCTGAAAACTGCATTTGAGATCTGGTACACTCTTGAGCAACGATTTACTTCACTTTCTCGGTCACACATTCAACAGCTCAAACAACAACTCTATACACTTGATAAGGGCTCTAAATCCATGATTCAATGTCTTGATCATGTGAAGAATCTGATTGATCAATTACTGCAAGTCCATGAACGCATTTCTGATGAAGATCTCATTCTTCATATTCTTCAAGGCTTACCTGCTTCCTTTGATATTGTCAAGGCCAACATTATAATGCGCTCTTCTTCATTAACAGTGACTGAGCTCTCCAATACATTGCTCTCTGAGGATTTACATGTCAAACCTTCTGAGAATCAAGTGTTGATCTCTCCACAAAATGCATCTCTCTCTCAGTCATTTCATCAAACAGGTGATGTGCATATAGCTTATCAGGTTTATAGACCTCCTCATGGTCAAAACAGATACAATCAGTCTCGTGGTGGCCAGAACATCTTCAAGAAACCATACAACCAGCCTTATGGTAATTCTGGGAATAGATATCAAGGTTCTAGCTATGGCAGGGGTTTCTCTTCTAATATGGATCTGTCTTGCCAAATTTGTGGTCGTCCTAAACACACTGCATTGGAATGTTGGTATAGGTTGGATACCAATAAGTACAAAAGTACAAAAGTGCCTTCTACAAGACCACCATATCAAGCTCATTATTCTCATGTGTATGGATCCTCTAATCAGCAAAATCAGTCTTCTCTTATGACTGCTCCAGCTCATCACCAATCACCTATGCAGCAATTCAATTCTCCTCATTATTCAGGTTCTGATTTCTGGATTTTTGATTCAGGAGCTAACACTCACATCACTGCTGATTCCACTGTGCTTAATCATGCAGTACCTTCTTCTAGTAATAGTGGTGTGGTTGTTGGCAATGGTTCTGTTCTTCCAGCCACTCACCATGGTGATGGTATTCTGCCACTACCTCATGGTAACTTTCTACTTTCTAATATCTTGTGTGTTCCTAATATCAGCTCCAACCTACTATCTGTTCATCAATTTACTCGTGATAATAATTGTTCTGTGACCTTCTTTGCTAAGGGTTTTCAAATCAAGGATATGAAGAATCATATTCTTTACCAGGGCCCTTGTAATCAAGGTCTATATTCTTTACCAAAAGTTCAATTTCATCCTTCTTCATATATATCTCATTCTCACATATTGTCACCTTCACCACATCAATGTTTGTCTGCAGTGACAACTTCTTCAAATAATTCTTCAACTGCAACATTGTGGCATCAAAGACTTGGACATCTAGCTCAACCAGTTTTCTCTCACTTAGCCAAAATTTTAAAAGTGTCTCCTACATATTGCACACCTTGTAATTCTTGTGAAATTTCTAAATCTCACAAATTACCATTCTCTGTATCTACTACTCATGTACAAGCACCATTTGATCTAATATATTCAGATTTGTGGGGGACCTTATCCTGTGAATTATTTTTCAAATTTCAAATATTATCTGCTTTTTATTGATGACTTCTCCAAATTTTTTGGCTATACCCTCTTAAAACTAAAGATCAAGCTTATTCAGCTTACCTCAACTTTATTGCTTATGTCACTACACATTTTCACAAATCTGTCAAAATCTTCAGAAGTGACAATGGCACAGAATATGTGAGCAACACTTTTGCTTCTTATCTTCAAAACCAAGGCACTCTCCACCAAACTTCATGTCCCTATACCCCTGAACAGAATGGAACTGTAGAAAGAAGACACAGACAGCTTATTGAAACTGCTCTGGCACTTCTTTCACATGCTTCCTTACCTCACAAATTTTGGTTAGAAGCAGTAGTTACTGCAAATTTCCTCATCAACAGGCTTCCTAAAAAATCTCTCTCTTATTCCTCTGCTTACACAACCCTCTTTCATACATCTCCTGATTACTCTCTTCTTAAAGTTTTTGGCTGTCTTTGTTATCCTTGGCTAAAACCCTACAATAACCACAAACTACAACCCAGATCTCATCCTTGTGTATTTTTAGGGTACTGTCCTAACACTAAGGGCTATAAGTGTTTGAATATAGCCAATTCTACTGTGTATGTTTCTAGACATGTCAGATTTTTTGAAAATCAGTTTCCATTTCAAAATCAATCTTCATCATCTAATTCTTCACCTCCACTCACCCCCTCATATGTGTCTACCTGGATTCAATTTCCACCTATTTTTCCCTCACACTATGATGTCTCCTCTTCTTCATCTCTTCCTAGTCCTATCTCATCACCACCTCCACCTTCTCCTTCTATCAATGTTTCAAATTCCAGTATCTCACCTTCTACTTATTCTTTTTCACATTCACTTCCTGCATCTCCTATACAGTCACCACCTCATCACACCATGACTACTAGACTCAAGGCTGGTATTTCAAAACCAAATCCAAATATCAGGTTTATTTGTGCGCACACACATCTGATTCTGAACCTAGAACATATCAAGAAGCTCTGCAGTCTCCTCATTGGCTTCAAGCTATGAAAGAGGAATTTGAAGCTCTTCAAAAACAACATACCCGGTCTCTGTTTTATCTTCCCCCAAATAGACAAGCTATAGGCTGCAAGTGGGTATTCAAAACTAAGATAAATGCAGAGGGCATTGTTGCCATATATAAGGCCAGATTGGTGGCCAAGGGTTTCCACCAACAATATGGCCTAGACTATTATGAAACCTTTAGTCCAGTTGCTAGGCATCAAACAGTCAGAATTGTACTCACTTTGGCCTTATCCAAACATTGGGAGATCAGGCAGTTAGATGTAAGCAATGCTTTCTTACATGGTCATCTTCAAGAAGAGGTCTACATGGTTCAGCCTCCTGGTTTTACTCAAGGTTCAAATCTGGTGTGCAAACTGCACAAATCTCTTTATGGCTTAAAACAATCCCCTAGAGCATGGTATAATATGCTTTCTCAATTTCTACTTCATAATGGATTTACTCTCAGCTCAGCAGATGCATCACTCTTTGTGTACAGAACTCACACTGCTACTATAATTGTTTTAGTCTATGTTGATGACATTCTCATCACAGGGAGTAGCAAATCTTATATAGATTCTCTTATATCTCACATGAGTTCAGCCTTTGCCATGAAGGATTTGGGAGTTCTGTCTTATTTCTTGGGAATACAAATCTGCAAAACTGATAATGGTGGTTTGCATCTTCAACAATCCAAATATGCAGTAGATCTACTTAACAGAGCTGGAATGTCAGATTGCAAGCCATGTGTTTCTCCTAGTTCCCCTAAACAGGTGCTGACTTCACAAGATTTACAACCTTTTCCCAATATCTCACTATATAGAAGTCTTGTTGGTTCTTTACAATACCTAACTGTCACTAGACCTGATATTCAGTTTGTTGTCAATAAAGTTTGTCAGCAACTTCACTCTCCCAGACAATGTGATTTTGTAAATGTCAAGAGAATCCTCAGGTACATCAAAGGGACTGTTCACTTTGGCCTCCAGTTCCACCCTGGAAACTTCAAAATTTCTGCCTTCTCAGATGCTGATTGGGCAGGTAGTACTATTGATAGAAGAAGCACAACTGGTTTCTGCATTTTCTTATGCTCCAACTTAGTTTCTTGGTGTTTAAAGAAGCAGCACACAGTTTCCAGAAGTTCTACAGAAGCTGAGTATAGAGCAATGTCATCTATAGCTGCAGAAATCAAGTGGATTTCTTACATCCTCAGAGATTTGGGTTTACATTGTCATGAAGCTCCTACTCTCTGGTGTGATAATATCTCTGCTCTTATGTTAAGCACCAATCCAGTATTTCACTCTAGAAGCAAGCATATTGAAATAGATTTTCATTTTGTAAGGGAACAAGTTGTGGGAAAGCAGCTGAAGGTAGCTCATGTTCCCTCCTCTCTACAGCTTGCTGATGTACTCACAAAACCTCTACCTGTTTCAAATTTTCAGAGTGTTCTTCCTCAGCTTAATCTCTGTTCTCATGAAACTGATGAGCAGTTTAAGAATCACTAAGACCAGGATCAAATTGAGGGAGGATATTAGAAGTATAGGTGTTTTCTGTTATTTTACATATTATATGGGGTGCTAAGTGTAATTAGGAAAGAGTTATGATCAGTAGTTGGAGGGAAAGGTTGTTAGAGAATTTGATATAAATTCTCTATTCTTGTAACAGATGATTTTAACTGAATTGATTCTTCATCTTCCATCTTCTCTCTTTTCTCTCTCTCTCTCTTTCTTTCTGTAGTTTGTTTCAGAAATGGATATGGTTTTCTATATAAACCCACCTGAAAAAGGGGAAATTAGTGACTGTTGGTAGATAGAATCGGAGAGAGTCGTTGTTGAAGAAGAAGTAGCAGTTCCAATGACTGAGAGAGAGAGAGAGAGAGAGTGTTGTCGTATGCAGAAGATGCAGTGAAGAGAGGCACGTGAGGGTTCGGGGAAGGCACGTGAGGGCTGCCAGCAAACCTATCGGCGGTAGGAACCGTGGCGTCTCCACAGAGGCCGAGTCCTCGTCGACGACAGAGATGATGACGACTCATTTTCTCTCTCTCTCTCATTACCGTTACAATTTCCCTGGTTTCTCTCCTCCACCATCAGATTTTTGCTAATATTGGTGCATTTAGCCCCTCCACTGTTTAGTAATTGCCCCCATAGCATACTGTTCATGGGGCTAGCCACCACCACTGTGACATGCCTACGTGGTGGGGGAGTCATTCAGTTTTTGACAAATATGTATTATTCAGATAGATGTCAATAAATTTTGCATATTTGTCACAAAATGAATGGCACGCCCCACCACGCAGGCATGTCACAATTGTAGGGCTAGCTCCAATGAATAATTTCTCCTCAAACTAATTGAGAAAATGGGTTAACCTACACCTTGTATCCCTGTACTATGGTAAATAGGTAAAGTACCTTCATTGTACACGAACTAACACGGAACACCCTTACTTTTGGAAGGATTGTAATGAAGGTTGACAGACAAGATGAAATAATACTTTTGCCCATGACATTGTATTCATCATTTAACTCCTCACTAACTGGTATTGACTAATGCCCAAAATATCATCTCCCTTTCTCCATCTCTCTATGTCTCTCTTATTCTTTCAATACACCCCAAATCGACGTCAATGGCATTCTTTAGAAGGCAGCTTCTCAGTTTGATGGTGCAGTTGGTCTGAGCTTTGTTGACATAGTCAGCGAGAGATAGTCAATGTTAGCAGGTTGAAAATGTGGTGGTAGTGGTTGTTGCACAAGTCATAAAATATTTACCATATAAAAGTCAAATTCGGCAACACAGCACATTGGAGGGCTAGGGGAACGAAACTTATATCCACACGTATACTCCACTGCCATCTCATAGCCATTTAACGGTTGTTAACGGAAGAATAGTTTGTGTAGATATTATGACACAAATTAGGGGTATTTCATTTCAATTGATGAACTGTGAGGATACTTATTGCATATTTACCATAACTAAGGGAACAAAATGTAAATTACCCGTGTAAATGTGGTGCAAATATCCACCATACCTAAAATATTGGCCAAATCAAAGATTATTGTTGGTGATGGAAAAACATAAAAAAAAAAAGACTATAGTAAAACCTCTATAAATTAATATTGTTGGGACCGGGATATTTTATTAATTTAGCGATATATTATTATATCGATAAATTAATAATTTATTAATTTAAAGAGGTTTTTTGTATGACTTTTAAATTTCCAAGTCCAATGTACTAGTTACAATGTATATTAGTTAGAGATGAAAACTAAATTACAAAGTTCCACGGCATATTTTATGAATATACATTTACAAATTAATCAAATTTGTCAAATCCATTGTTTTTTAATAAGTAAAAAAAGTTATTTCATAATACAAAAAAGTTGGTATATGGTGCCAACACAACACATTAAACATTGTTACAAATTAATCACTATAAAAATATTCAATCAAAAACTTTAAAATCACATCAACTATCAATATGGCTGCTAAATTACAAGGTGTTCAAAAATCAACCATGACCAATCAACAAAAAAAATTGTTATGCGAGTATAAGAGAGATCACCAAGGATGCACTCAACAAGATTTGGTGAAGTGGGTTGACAAAACTCTCAATTTGAAAGTTAGTCAAGGAACAATATCAAACACTCTCAAGCGATCATCAGAGTTCCTATGAGCTGACTTTGACAAAGGTGGATCTTCCAAGCGTCATAAACCAACCAAGTACCCGGACATGGAGAAAGTGAAATGAGGATATTTAAAGATGAAATCGGTATAGACTTGAAGTTCAAGAAAAAAAAGTGACTATAGATTCATTTTTTACAAGACAATCTTAGAATTTGAAACTTTTAAGTAATTATTAATTTATACTTTGGTTGGGACCAATATATGTACATTGGGATTTCAAAAATATTATTATCTTATTATTTTATCGATTGGAGTCCAATTTTGCATTGGTCCCAAGTTGGGACCGAACAAAATATTAATTTTATCGAAGTTATTAGTTTATCGAGTATTAATTTATAGAGGTTTTACTGTACTTTAATCCAGACTTTGTTAACTGTCTAATGATAACTTAAAAAGTAATAAAATAATACGCAAACATACATATATATATATATATATATATATATATATATATATATATATATATATATATATATATATATATATATAACTGCGGACATACATTTAGTGCACGTATTTGAGCAACAACTCAAAAACCATTTGAGTAAAATTAGGCAGAAACAAACTTAGTCCAGTAGACGTTTTTCTTAGCCGGTCGTGATCCGACACTCGGACAAGTGACAATATGTTATAATGAAGAAGATAACGGTTTTACTATTTTCAATAGAAAGTTAGTTCGTCCTGTAGTCGGTGACAAATCAGTAAAATAATTATAACTATATACAGATATTTCAAAGCTCTGTTATTATTGCTTGGGCTTGAGAAAAACTTACATTAAAGAGCTATTGATGGCATAGAGGCAAACATGTGAGAGATTGCACAGCTCTGTTGGGACCAAGTTCTGCCTTCAACACTCGGAAGAAAGAACTGAAACTTCTCACTATCCTTTAGTACGAGGTGCAGAGAGGGAGAGGTGAGGAGAGGAGATGTGAAGAGTACTCCCTTCAGGTCATCATATATGTGGAGTGGATGAGGCCATTGTGTCCTTAACTCCTAACCCCAATGCATGTCCCACTCTATAGGAATTTGGCATCTGTCTCTTTCGCATCACCTTTGTCCTTTTTTCCCCAAGAGAACCACGAAGGGTGATTGAACAGAGGAAAAACAAAAGCTTTGACTGCTCTAAAACTCTCCAAATAATTATATTTCACACATGAAAGTAAAATGTACAATTAAATAGAGAAAAGCAGGTGCATTATTGTCATAAAATTGATGGCTTCGCAAAATGTCACATTACCTGAAAGTTAAATAAAGTAGATTGAGCTAAAGCTGGAAGTTGACTTCCATTTATAACATGTGATCAGGACTTGCATTGTGGTTACCCTAAAAACAATAGAGTTGCGTTGTACATATACGATTCTGTCTTAAGGTCCCTATATGTTGACATGTCATGATTTGATGTGTATGACGCACGCTGAGGTGCTGTAGGCTATTGATCTGGCCACGTAGTTGCGGATCTGGACTAGAATTTGGACTATCTACAACAACATAACCTCAAAAGATATACTAACAAAATTTTGGCACAACTTATAGATACAAGGCATTGGTCCAAAGTCCATCATTAGAACCCGTCATCTATATTATAAAGGGTAAAAGACAAAAACCACCCCTCGAGTATGGGGTATATACAAAAACACCCTTCGTGTTCGGGGATATACAAAGACCACCCTTACAGTGGACGGCAGTTAGACAATCACCACCCCTCTGTTAGAGTTAGTCAGTAGGGGGGTGCAATATGACCTTTTTATGACCATTTTGCCCTTCTGTGTTTATGTATTTGTTTTGTTGATGTTCTTGACCACCACCACCAAAAACAACGCCACCGCCCCCGCCACCGCCACCACCACCACCACCAACAACAACAACAACAACAACAACAACAACAACAACAAATTGGAAAAATATCACAACCGCCACCAAACTCCATTCAAAAACCCCAAAAAAACACAAGTAAAACCACAAATTAACCATTACAGAAAGAACCCAAATGTAGAAAGAACCCAATCTTGGTGTTCTTGGCCACCACCTCCACCACCACCACATCCCCACCACCACCACCACACCGCCACCATCACCTTCCCCACCACCAAGCAAACAATGCACAAACCCAGAATCATCTTTAAAACCCAGAAAAATTTAGAAAAAAACAGACCCATCTGACCCAGATTGACTCAATTAGAAACAAATTAGCGAAAAACCCTACCCAGAATCGGACCCAGAACCCAAATGCATCAGCCAAGCAGCTACAAGCCAACACCATAGCAGACCTCCTCCTTCACCAAATTAACTGAAACCACCTGTAACCATAGCACCCGATTTCCTCCTCACCATTCACCAACAAAACACACCACCATTACACCAATGCTCCATGGAAACCAAACCCAGAACATCACATCATTCAACCATTTACTCCACAAATCAAACCCACCTGCTACTATTATCTCCCCCAACAAACTACCCTCATTCAACACCAAGCAAAACCAGATCTGGAATTGAGACAGAGAGAGAGATAGGCAGCCGAAATTTCAAATCAAACCGCGACCGAGAGTTGGCTGGAGACTTGGCCGATGAGTAAAAACAGATGTTCAGCACCACTCTCAAGTTGCAGGTTCAGAGCCCTGCTTTCAAATCGAACCGCGACCGAGACTTGGCCTGCGAAACCCGCCATTGTTACTCTCTGTTCCTCAACTCTCGATCTCTTCTGGTGCAGGGAGAGCCAAAGAGGAGATGGAGGAAGAGAGGTGAGAGAGAGGAATCACACTTGTTCCAGCATAGATCGGGACCTGGGTCGAGGCATCTGAATCGCCGTCGTTCGATTCCAGTGAAGGTCGTCGGCTGTTCCAGTGGGGTAGAGGACGCAGCTGGGTTGGGTGATGAAGGAGAGGGAGGAAGAGGAGAAGGTAAGGATGAGGAGGAGGAGACGACGATGGAGACGATGGTGGTTGTCTGTGAGCGAGAGAGAGAGAGTGAGAGAGATAGAGAGAACATAGGTAGTGGGAGAAGAGAGAGAAAGAAGAGGTTTTTTTTTTTTTTTTTTCAACTGAGAAAGAAGAGGTTGTAAAATGAAGGGATAAGAGAAGAAAAGACTTATATAGTAGGGTATTTTTTTTTCATTTGAGGGCAAAATGGTCTTTTAACGATTTCCGTCCCTCCCCGTTAGCTGCCGTCCAACTACAAGGGTGGTTTTTGTATATCCCCGAACACGAAGGGTGTTTTTGTATATACCCCATACTCGAGGGGTGGTTTTTGTCTTTTACCCTATTATAAAATAGCATGGTTTAACTAACTTTTGATTTTTCAACCGTTAGATGAAGTCAATCCAATCCCCACCATTAGATCTCACCTACTTATTACATCTCTAATTACCCACTCTACTTGCACATCCCTAACTACCAACTCTCTTTGGACATCCCTAACTAAATTAAGAGATGTTTTTTTCAACTACATGCCTAATTAATAGGAGATAGATTGTGAGTGATTCCCACGTAATGCTCATCCCATACTTGGAAGTTGTTATTTATTTTTTTTCACCATATTTTAATTTTTTTTTTGATAACACCTCTAAATTCATTTAAAAAAACATCTTTAAATTAAAAAATTATTCAATTTAGGGATAGTGCCTTCGGGCACGGGCAATACTCTAGTCATATTATAATTCTATAACACTAGCACACTTGTATATCATAATTTTTTCTGTTAAAAGGAGACCCTTGTATATAATAGATATATAAATGTCCTGACTGGAATAATAATTTTTCACCAACACTCTAAAAAATTCTATGAAATAGTGACATTATGAGGAATTTGTTGTATTTAATTGTGCTTCATGGTTCGATTTTTGCTCTGCCACTGGGTAGATGGCTGGACCTCATAACATGAGGTCAAAAAGTTTAAAAAATGACTTTATTGTAAGAGGTAAAATGCAATTTGGTGATTCATACATTTTGGGAAGATTTGTCTCTCCCAGACAACAAAAAAAAAAACATATGGGATCCTAGGAGGTTGACTTAGTAATGGAAGTTTGGGACTTAGGGGTTTATTCTTCTCGAGGTTTCATGTTCAACCCTCACTACGGCAAATAATTCTTGAGATCTTGTTGATTTAGTCGATGTGCGCGCAAATTGGCCCGGACACAATAAGAATTCAAAAAAGAAGAAATTACAATATTTTTTGTTTGCATATAAATAGTGTTGCACTATCCAGTTATTTACTCTTCAAGTACAATAGCATACTAGTAATACAAGTTAAGAAACAATTGTAAACCAGGCTAATGTAGCCCTGATTGACCAGCTCACACCCGCGAAGACCAATAAGTAGTATGTACTTTCAGTCTCTCCAAATTTGCAAATCGACACTTTCAAACAAATGTTCGAAGATTTAAAAAGGAAAGGAGGAAGTTCAATAATCAGGGATGCATTCACTAACTACTTAGCTTAGTGTGTTTGGGGCTTTTGGCATCAGTAGACATGACTTTCACAATCCATCGACATTATTGCTTTTGTTTGTCATGCTTAGCTTTTGCTAAGGGAACAAGGGCTAGTCATCGGCCCAGCCCGACTAACCTGCTCAACCCAGCTCATGATATTAAGAGTTTGGGTTCGATCATTCTCAGCCAGCGGACTTGAAATAAATATTTGAGTCCGACCAACATATGAGTTGGGTTTAAGTTTCGTACTTTTGGCACAACTCAGCTCGGCCCAACCCGAACACTTTATGTATACTATTTGTATGTATTAACATAAATAAGTATACATGCATATGCAACAACACGTATATTACAAAAGATGAGTTTAACATATAATGTTAATTAGTTTATATAGAAAAAAATTGTTCAAAATAGCTATATGTCTTAATACACGATTAATTTCAACAATATTTGTATGTAAAGTTAATTAACTTTTTTAAGTTTTTATGTTATTATTTAAAATAATAAATGAATTAATATTGGCCCGAGCAGGTTGGGTTTGGGTTTAATATTTTTCAGATGGGTCGGGCTTTGGTTCGAGTGTTGGCCTGGTCAATGGGTTGGGTTGGGCTTGATTGTTTCGGCTCGACCCAACGCAATGCAGCCCGGCCATGGCTAGCCCTAGTAGGAACTATACATAGAAGTGTGGTTATGAGGCATTTGATGAATTTGGCCATGGAAAGTGGTGGTTGAGTTTGATTGTGAATGCATTTCAAAGCACCACTATTCAAATTATGGTAACACACAAGATGGTGTGTGTTTTAAGTGGGGATAGTACGGAGAGATCAAATCACGAAAAAAGCTGTAATTTCTTGTCAAGACTGGTTAGCATCATATATTTCTTTTGTTTTTAGAAATTATTTTTGTCGTATACCGAATTTGAACCCGGGATCTCATGCAGGAACTTATTTCATCCTCTAAATAATATTAGAGTCCAAGCAAGAATGACCACAACATTTTATTGAGTGACGGTGATCTCCTTAATTTCTTTTTGACGATAACTGATAACAAGTGGATTCTAAAAAAAAAAGTTGATAACAAGCAAAATTATTGTACTTCATTATTTATGGCACTAGTACAATAGCCCGTGGTCCAAGCCCGCTGTTTTGTCAAGCCACTAATATTTGGTCACTCTCATAATGAGTTGGCTGAGTTCAGCCCCTTATCATCGATCTTTGCCAAATCTACAGATTGATATCATGCTACAATTACATTTACTAGAATATTGCCCGTGCCCGAAGGCACTATCCCTAAATTGAATAATTTTTTAATTTAAAGATATTTTTTTAAATGAATTTAGAGGTGTTATCAAAAAAAATTAAAATATGGTAAAAAAAAAATAAATAACAACTTTCAAGTATGGGATGAGCATTACGTGGGAATCACTCACAATCTATCTCCTATTAATTAGGCATGTAGTTGAAAAAAACATCTCTTAATTTAGTTAGGGATGTCCAAAGAGAGTTGGTAGTTAGGGATGTGCAAGGAGAGTGGGTAATTAGAGATATAATAAGTATGTGAGATCTAATGGTGTGGATTGGATTGACTTCATCTAACGGTTGAAAAATCAAAAGTTAGTTAAACCATACTATTTTATAATATAGATGAACAGTGAAACCATTAGTTATGTGAAAGCGTCGTCTCGCAAAATGGAAGGGGTGAAAGTGTATGTGTCAAACTTGTGACGGCGAGGGAGGGGTGACAGTGTCTTTACTCCTAATACAGTGCTAACTTTGATGCAGGACGGTAATGGACTTATAAAGGCAAATAACAATTGTGTTTTGAATTTTTTTTTTTTTTTGAGAAAGGAAATTTTTGATGCAGGGCGGTAATGGACTTATAAAGGAAATTAAAAATTGTGTTTCGAAAATTAAAAGAAATGAATTATTTTTTTTGATTTGAGTTAAAGTTTATAAAAAATGATACGACTTGCGTGAGAATTGAGTCTGAGTCACATATTTTGCAGGAATATTAACTATCATCAAACTACTTAGTACAATATAAATATCTATTAAAACATATAATCAACATTAATCTCTCCTCTCTCCGTTCCCTCTATTTCTCTCCAGTTTGACTTTTTTATTCGTAACCGGGTCACTTTGACCCTCATATCTGGATAACAAAATGATACATTTTATTTATAATTTTATCATGATATTGTAAAGTTTAGCTTTACTCAACAACATGAAAAGATTATCAAATTTTGTACTAATCAAATCAAATAGTCAAAATGACTCAATAAATAGTTGCAAAAGTCAAACCGGATAGATAGAGAGTGAACCCGGGTAGTAACTCTTACCAGTAATTTACAGGCTCCAACCGACCCAAATGTCTAAAACGACTGTCTCTGCCTGCCTGCCTTCCCCTTAAGCCTACCCTGTTGTTGACGTTAAGTTATAGCGGCATTATAGTCCTCCTCAATGAAGCGTTATCTAAACAAGCGATTCGTTCGCCATTCAAGTAAGCACCCAATATGACATTGACGTTTTTTCATACTTTAGAAGAGAGCGCATTAAACTGAATTTGAATGCTTCACATTTGTAGTGATTGTCAATTTTCCATAGCTATCTATGTCTCTGCAATTATGGTTTACACAATTATGGACTCGCACGGTTAACATTCAATCCTGTTTTTTGGTGGCCTTTTACATCACAAACTTTTACTGTCAACTAAACATCAGAACCTAACCACGTGCATGTCATTTGTACATGGTGAAAATTACTCCCTCCGTCCCATGAGATAGTTCAAAATTGATTTTTTGAAGATATTTTGACCCGGTGATTTGGTTACCTGAACAATACTAGAATTTGGTAATTTTTCATGGTGATGTAGAGTTAAGTTTACTCTACAACACCATGAAAAAATTACAAAATTCTTACATTGTTTTATTAACTAAATCATCATATCAAAGTGATCGGTGAATAGTACTCTTTGAACAACTTGTTGGGACGGAAGGAGTATAAGCAAATCGGTGCTTGTTCAAGTGGGTCACTTTGAACAAGTGATTTGATTAGCAAAACGATATAAAAAGTGATGTCCCAGATCAGATGTTCTAATAGTGAATAATTTTTTAGGCTATTTTGAATTGTGTAGATTTTTTTAGTCTTACATGTTTGTTGTATACCGGGTTTGAACCCATGAGCTCATGCATGGGCTTTTAAACGTCCTGCCATTTAGAGGTGCAAGTTCAAATCGAGAAACTGACAAATCGAATCGAACCGAGCTAAATTGAACCGAAGGAAACTGAACCGAGCACGAACCGTAAAAAACACAAACAAACCGCACTCAACGGTTAAACCGAACTAAACCGTTTAAACCGTATTGCATATTTCTTGTACCATGAACATAATATTACTATTCTTTCATGTAGAATGTTGAAATTACGTTCATATTTCTTTAGTTCATGTCTGGATTTCCCGTAAAAGATTCATAGAAAATCAAGCAAATGGTTGTAGATTGGTTGAGTTTACTTTAGTCTTTATTAGAACTCTTGTTTTACATACTTTTCTACCTTTTTAGGTTAAAAAATGATTTTTAAGTAAGAACGTTTATTAATATGTAAAACCGTCGGTTTAAACTGAACGAAACTTCTTAAAACTGAAACCGAGGTGAAACCGAACCGAAATTAAACCGAACCGACAAGATTTTTTTTGTTGCTCAAACCGGACGGGACTGAACCCTTTGCGCCTCTACTACCACTTGAGATAGCACCCATTTGCTTTGTAGATTTTTTTTTTTTATGTATAAATTAATGGAAATAGAAGAAGAGAAAACTTAGCGGACCACAGCTGGAGTGAACTGAGGATCAAGGTTTTAGGTCTTACTAGGATTATAGGAAGTTGTAGTATGATGGGCTTTGTGCCGGGGCTTATTTTTATTGGGCTAAAATTGGTTGACCCAGCCTAAGTTTGATGGGCCGAGGTTCTGTACAAAACATAAGCACATTTGTTAAATCCTTTTATTTGGGCTTGAACCTTTTAGTGCGGCAAAACGGACATGACAAGCAGAGAGCTACGAGTATTTCCAATATTTTTTTTGAAAGGAGTATTTCCAACACTAGTAGGAAAATATCAGGGAATTTTTTTGATAAAATCGTTCTTTTGTATAAGAGAATAGATAAGAATTTATTAGAGTCTTCTCCATAGCGGTTAGGAATAAGTATGACATGTTTGACTTAGTATATATATTTTATTTTAAAATATTAGACATTTTGAAAGAAAATAGTGAAAATCATGGAGAAAACGTAGAAAACATATCATAACCCATGTAAATAGGAGAGAAAAACTGTTTGCCTAACAAAAAATCATCTCAAAGTTTGGCTGCTTTGGCAAAGTGGATGCTTATTTGGTGTGTTTGCCTATCAATATGCCTTTGCTATTGGAGTGTACATTTTAGTAACTTATTTAGAATTTGCCTAAAAAAAATAGTTTACATAACGAATTGGAGATGCACACGACACAAAATTAGCACGCTCGGTTGTTAACACAACTAAATCTGTTTATAACCGAGTTGATAAGATTGACACAGATAACCAAGTTCATAGAGATTCACCAGTCTTGAGGAAGATATGACTGAGTAATCACACTATTTAAATTGCAGTGCATAAACCATGTGGTAGTTTGCCATCAAAACATGTTTGGTTTGTTATCTTTTTGTCCGTGTCCCAGACATTTTTTTTGACAAGTTGTTACAGACAGTTTAGAGATAGATATTTTATACATTTTTTATACTCAGATTATAGCAATTTTTCAAACTGTTTTTCATGTTTCTAAACTGGTATCAAAACAATCTCTAATTTGTTACTACTTTTTCTCCTTTTTTAGAATGGGTTCGAATCCGGAACTCATGCAGGGGCTTCAAACGCTATTCTAATATCACAATCTACAAACACAAGTTTCCACCTCTAAAACGTACTTAGAAAAGTTTTAGACGTGGTAATTATTTTGGTCAATACAAGTATATACAGTAGTGGTAACATTCTTGGTCAACCCAGTCCATCACAATCTCATTGAAAGTGTCACTCATCTTGTAGTGTTGCTACTTGCTTCCCCCACTCGACCACCTTCATATATAGTCTTCTTTGTTTATAATTTAGTTATCTTAATTTCTGATTTTAGAAGTGCAATTAACAAAGAGCTGACCATGGTGGATCCACAAGTTGTTGGTCTTACAATGCTTCACACTAAAATGGCAATAGTAAAATACGCTAAAGATAAGGTCAGATCGCTCAAATGGAACATATTGGTGGTGATCTAACATGTCATTTATGCGCCAGATTTCATATTTACATATTTCTTATGTAAGACAGACATACAACAATAAATCATACACTTCTGTTCTGTATACAATGATTTCAACTGTCTCATTTGATCATATACATCTCTAATGCTTAAAACTAAAATGACTATCCCCCCCCCTCCCTCCATCAATTTTTGCGACTTGATTTCCTCTCTCCGCCGCTGGTGAAATATGAATGAGCACTAGATGAGATTGCTTAAACAGAACATATCGGTAGTGATCTAAAATGTCCTTCATATGTCAATTTTTATATTTACATATTTTTTATGTAAGAATGAATAGTACAATAGTAAATCAAACACTTCTATATGCCATGACTTCAATTGTTTCATCTGATCATATACAATCTTTGTTACATCTTATGAAAACATCAAATTACTTAAAATAAAGGCAACTACACAACACAAATGTAAACCACAAAACAGAACTTAGAAAAGAAAAGGCCAAATTTATTGTTGTTAGTGGTATATATATTCTATAGGGGATTGCAAAGCTAGGGTTTGGAAAGAGGGGTAGTGATCTTGATGACAAGTCCAGGGAAGACATCATCAGGGTCATGAATATGAGGGTTCTGCTCAACTATGTAAGGATCACCACACTTGTCACTTATGCTGTGCAGTGTCTCTCCTTCTCCCACCACATATATCTCGTCGCACGGCCTCTTGGCGGCGGCGGTGATGCGGTGGTTGCCGCCTCCAAAAAGCTCAAGATCATCATCACCATGGTCCATCACAGAGTAGTAGAGGTCTTCCTTATCATCATCACCTAAAGAACTCAGCATCAACAGAGCAAGGAAAAGGAGAGAACAATACCATGAAGATGCTTCTGTCATGGAGAGAGAGAGAGAGAGAGAGAGAGAGAGAGAGAGAGATGGAGATGGAATGTGTGAGAGGTGGGGGAGGTTTGTAGGTAAGTGGGGGAGAGAGAGGTTAGATTTGGTGACGACACACGATAAGTGTCAAGAGACTTCTTCTTTCATTTTTTGTCAAGTCTTTTAATTACTCTTTTCCATAATTAAGAATTGAAACAATGCAAGAAAAACGACTCTTCTTTTATTAAGGCTTTTGAATGTGTCCTTGTAACTGTAATAGTAATCTTTTTTTCCTTGTGGGAAACTTTCTCGTGTGGTGGTGGTTTTTCTTCTCTTTTTAAGGATTTGATTCAATTTGCTACCCAATACTTAATTAAGACAATTTCGTAACGTATTCATAGTTTTATTCGATGACTGCTTTCGATTAAAACGATTTTTTTTAGAATACTTAAAAAGATAATTTTCTCATTTTAGTATGAATTACAATTATGTTAATTGATATAATTTCTTGAAAACGTGATGAAACAACAAAATGTGCCCGGTAGGTGGATTTTGTAACTACTAGTAGTACCTCGTAAGGTAGACAGATAACGTAGTTGCACAAGAAAACTACAACAAACGATGCGCTTAAGACTACTACTTTAGTCTATATTTAATCGGGTTTTGTTCACTTTCAAATCAAAGAAGAGATTTGCCTCACAAAAGTTTTTTTTTTTTTTTTTTTTTTTTAATAAAGCCCACGAATGTTGGTGTGCTTTTCATAAGTTTATCAACCTGAATCAGCTTTCTTGACACAGCTAAAACCTAATCCTTAAAGATAGGTAACCAATTACGGAAATGTTGTCTATTTCTGGGTAAACAACAAAAAAGATGAGGTAGAACATGGATGAACCCAAAAGGCAGCTTCTTCAATCAATTCAGAAAAAGCTTACCCATGACCCATCATGCATTGCTTTTGGAGAGGTGACTTGTAGGCTGCTGGTGCAAAAACATGGAATGAAAAGAACACGTACACGAAACAAATTCCGAAAACTGGAACACAAATACAGTTCCATCCATAAAATTAGAATTGCCTTCAACGGCAATGGAAGGTTTTGGCATTTTACATATTTGGTGGGGAAAAAAGCCTTCTTTCCATCACTTCTACCACCGAAACGACGCCACCAATTTGGGGCGAAAAAAATATACTACGAATTGCGTGCATCTTTACTAGCGACTTTTCCATCTCCTGATGCCAAGGAAAATTGTGGTAGTGCTTCTGCCTCTGTTATTCTAGGAATGGATTTGGCATTGGCGATTTCCACTCATCAGCTACTATGAATTCAGAGGGCATCTCATAATATGTATATACAGAGAGAGCATTATGAAGCCACAGCTGCTTCACTTATCCGGCCAATTTCCAGACTGTAAGTTGTCCCGATGCATCTCCTGTGAAGAACAGACCCCCAGGACCAGTCTGAATAGATCGTACTTCTTGTTTCGAGAATAGTCTTCCTCTTTCGGTAAACCTGAACAAAAATATGACGTGATCATCAGGTCTAGATCCAAAACCAGAGAGATGATCAGAAGGGGTAAAGATAATATATGTGATTGCGACGGACGTGAGGCACTTTCGCTATTAAGGGCACAATTTGAACTTTTATACATCACAGGGTAAAATTGTAGTTTTCCGAAGTTTTGGGTAGGGCGCATGTTGGCTCCGCCCCTGGACATTGATTAGGTGAAGCATGATAGCGAGGGTATTCACTCCCAGTGGAATAAATAGGTGATCAGGTAGACATGGGAGTGAAATACAGGATGTGTGTTAGGGTTGGGAGGTGTCTGCCTAACGCCTTATTATGGATGATCAGTGTTGCCAAATTTATCATAGATGACATTTTAAACACCATTAAATCTTTATTGGAAAAGTAGACAGTCTTATCAAATTTCAGATGGCAGAGATTTGGGGTACTCTAAACAGTTACAAGTTTTAGAACTTACGTTGGCAAGTCATATAAACGGACAGAATTGTCACAAGACGAGCTCAGCAAAATAGGCTTAGCTTCTGCATCGGAGATTCCACAGAGCGCCATAAACCCCTGAAATCCATCAGTTCAAAAACAGAAAGTAGGAGAATTCAGGCCAGTGTTAAAACAAGTAACTCCCACAAACGGGCATCAAGAAAGAGAGAGAAAGACATTCAGAAACATACATGCTCGTCACTGAGTGTATAAATCACTTCTATGTCTCCGCTTTCTGATGTTGCCCAGACCTTTATCGTTCCATCCAATGAACAAGACAGCAGATAGCTATCCCAGCCGATAACGGATGTCACAACACCATTATGGCCATTAAGTGTTTGTACACACTTTAAGGTGTCAAGATCCCACACCTATGACAACAAATGCAACAGTAAAAAGTGATTAACAAACAAGCAATAAGATGGAACACATTTTGTCAAACAACAATACTGACACCGACTTACTCTAATCGTGTTGTCAACAGAACCAGAGTATAGTCTATTAGCTCCAATAACAAGAGAGACCATAAGAGAAACCACAGCCCTGCTATGCCCCTTCAGCGATGCAACCAGCTCAGGGTCATTAGTTAAGGAACTGAATCTCCATGCCAATACAGTGCCATCCTGGTAAAAAAAAATTGGTATACCACTTTAGAACAGATCGGCAGCATAAGCTAAAATATTTCAACAAAAGAAAATACTAGCACAATAATTAAATGTACACGTCTAATCTTATACAAATATAAGGGAGCAGCTTAGGCCATTCTACTCAAAATGAATGATAGATTAGATGGAGACGCTCAATTATCAGAAAAAGACACATGAATAATACTCACCTCTGTACCAGCAAAAAGCAGATCATTGCCCTCAGCCATGGCATAAACTTGCCCCACTGGTCCAGTAAGAGTTAGTTCAGTGAGAGTGCTCAAATTCCATCCCTGAAAAAAAACAATCGATTGCATCACAACCATAACATAACATCCAAATAGGCAAGAAAATGCCATAATAAGTTGAGACAGGATACCTTAACAGCATTTGGGACGCCTGCGAACAACCATGGACCTTCACTCAACAAAGATCCAACTTCTTCCAATAGATCGACCACATGTACACACTACATCAAGAACAATTAACATGAAGTTGTAAAGCAATCAATCAATCAGTCAAATAAATTATCAGAGTTTATGAAGTCAAAACATGAAGTTTGATACAAACCTGACCACTATTGCAATCCCACACCCGGAGAGATCTGTCCTTGCCACCTGAATAGAGTTTGTCAGAGTTTGACGGAAGAGCAATCCCAGTGACAACCTGTAACAAAGACCAAGCATGTTACAACAACTAAATCGGCTCAACTCAACAACGATGTCCCAAATAAATAGATGAATAACGCAAAGGAAAAGGAATTCGATGTGAGCAATTACCTCACTGTGCCCATCTAACTTTGCCAACATCGAAAAGCCAGAGCCAGAAAACCATGAATGCAAGAGCTCACAATTCTGACCCTTTGCACAACTTCCTGAAAGCCAGTCGTTGCAGACAGTTATTGGGGCCTTTACAGGGGATTTATCCACAGATTCCCTCTCGACAGTTGAAATGAGAGAGACATTGAAACAATTGCTTTCACTCTTCTGCTGAAGTTTAGTATACTGAGCTTGAGGCTGCTTAGCCTGCTGTGATGGAAGCAATGCTGCAGGCAAGTCCCTGCTTGGTTTCCCATTTGCTAGGGCCTTTCTAGGATATTTACATCCAGATCCTGTCTCTAAACTTGCAGGGGGTGATTCAATGGCATGATCATTGATACTCCTTTTCAAGGTCTTCAATTGGTGATCTTGACACTCATTGGGCTGTTGCAAGGAAGCCAATGCTGCTCGCAGAATTCCATTCTGTTTCTTCTTCTCTTGGACCTTTCCGCGCCCATTATGTTCAGGTCCAGTGACCCTACTGAAAACTGAAGGCTTGTTGCTAACTATAGTTGGAGCCCTCGTCCAAGTGTTGGCGCGGCCATCTTTAGACTGTTTGGCTGGTTGCTGCGGTTGCGGCTGTGACTGAGGAGGCAATTCGGAGTGCAAGAATTTGCAGGGGTTTCTGCGGCAGTTACCAGCAAGCCAATAGGTGCACACGGGCACCCGCTTGAAAACCGAGATCCTCTTTGTTACATTCGTATCCATGCTATATAGAAAAGAACATTACATACCAATTAATCACAGTGATGACGCCGTATAGAAACATTCCTTCAGACGAAGGTGCTATAATCTCTATCTTCAGAACCCAGATCAAACAAATCAAATTCCTACTTCATTGTTCACATCCACCCTCAATCCCAATACAGCTTAATCGTCCTTCATTGATGTTCTCATACCGCATAACTCTAACTATCCAGTAATGATTAAAACTCTAACTATCCAGCAATGGGGGTGAAACCATTGGAAGTCAACTGATCATCTTGCAACTGACTGCAGTAGCTCCAATTCATGGCGATGAAGTAACAACCACACACAGTAACCATACAAGAGATCCATTGATTGCAGACAGGTACATAAAGAACATGACATTCAAATCGAATAACCCCCAAAATCGAACAATTCCTTCAAACCCTAATTATCCTTCTCAGTGCACATCAAATCCAATTAATCGTTGATCTCCCATCACAAGAGCGATCATTCCACGAGACAAAAGGTACGAAAAACTAAACCGAAAAAAGATCCAAAATTCTCAAACCCTAAACAATGAAACTCTAACGGTGGAGTCGCTAATACACCGCCATGGAAAAGCAAAATCAATTGGTCCGATTATCGTCGGAGATAGTGCGACGGATTGGGACTCCATTGACGGCAAATCGAAGAAAAAACTAAAACTAAACAACGCCGATTAAAAAGATCGCTTGATTGCAGAGACGTATGAGGAAACGGCGAGAAGTAGCAAACCTGAGGTCGATTGAATAGCCTTCGAGATAACGATTTGCAGAGAAACTAGTTCTGAAGAATTGATTTGAAACCCTAGGGTTATGCTGATGGAGAAGATGAAAGAAAGAAAGGACAAGGAGATAGATCGGTAAATATATAAGAAAAGGGTAGCGTTTGGTTGAATGTTGACTAAATTTAACTTTACGTAATTAAAAAACCACCCCAAGAGTTTATAGTATTTATTTTTTTACCTACATTCTTTATTTTATTGTAACTTCTGACAGCTATTACGTACTCTAGAGTAAATGGCGTGTTCGTACTCCAATCCATACAACACATGACACATCATGTGTCATGTGTTGTATGGATTGGAGTACGAACACATTATTTATTTTAGAGTATCTAATAATTAGTCAACTTAAAAGACAATAAAAAATTAGGGGAACCTAAGAGTTACGTGGTGTCAATTTAAGAGCATCTCGAGCAAGTACTTTGGATTGATCGGTAATGTAAAACATAAACAACTTGAGTAAAAATTGCAATATAATAGAACACATTCCCTCTTGCCAAGTAGATGTCATGCGCCCACTTCTTCCTCCTGTTTGTCATCTTAATTTTTTGTATTTTCTAGGATTGTTAGGTTTGTTGAGATATTATTGAATTATTTAAAATCTATCATAATATGAATTTGAAAAGTAATACAACATTCATGTCTCCTTAATGTTTCTAGTACACTATTCATCTTAAAGTCAGCTGGGAAAATTCAGAAGAAACGTACCAAGTATGTGAAAGAACGCTTGGGGTTTCTGAAAATGAACACATAGATAAAAGAGAAGAAAGGAAATAGCGTTTGCATATATGTACAATGTTCAATCCATGACCCTAATATGGCAGAGACGGGATGATATGTACAATAAATCCAACTATAAAATTTGTACGGAAATAGACCTAATGATAGAATACAGTTTAGGGCTAGGTCTAGACAGTGGAAAGACAGAATTACCTTATATACATATGGGTTTATATAAATATATTGGTCTACAATCTTTGGGCTTCAATGGAAGACTTTGGGCTTCATGTCCATAAGATAGGCTTGCTATTATCCCTTGTTAAGCTGATGGTGGCGGTCGAACCATCAGTTTATTCTCGAAGCTTTCAAACTAAGCAGCAGCAAGAGATTTGGTAAAAATGTCTGCAACTTGGTCCGCACTGGAAACAAAATAGACAATAAGTTCTTTTTGAATATTTATTTCACGTACATAACGACAATCTAAATCTATGTGCTTTGTGTGAGCGTGAAATAAAGGATTCAGGCAGATAGGTTATCAGTCCAAAGGACTGGAGGTTGAGGGATAAGAAAGTGTAAAAACAGAAGTTTAAACAAAGAAATATCATCAGTCGATGAGCTTGACATGATATTCATCACCAGACGAAGAATGGGCCATCGTTGTTTCTTAGAGTCCATATGTATTGGATTAGGCCGAAGAAACAAAATCAAGCGGGTAGTGCAGCACCGGTTTGTTAGACCACCGGCCCAATTGGCGTCAGTGAGAACCTGAAGTAAGTGACATTTTGGTAAACACAAGAGAAAATAAATAAGTGGTACAACATTCAAAACCTGTCCGATGGGGCTTATTTGAGGCCATATCAATGTGTGGAGTTTGCACACATGTTTTGGAAACTTTGGATCAACAAAAATCGTTGGGTTGTTGCATATAAAATATTTCACATAAGAAGTCGTGCAAGAATGCATTTTGTATGTCTAATTGTTGTAATGGCAAAAAGAGGGGGCACAAATCCCATAATGCATGGCTCATTTGTGTGTTTAATTAAATAAAAGGTTTCATCGTAGTCAAGGCCCATGATTTGGTGAAATCCTTTGTCAACAAGGCGGGCTTTGTAACAAAAAACGGTTCCATCATGGTGGTACTTGGTATTGAAGACCCATTTGTTGCCGATAACATTAGTGCTTGGTGGTGGAGGAACTAAACTCAACGCCTTTTTTTCAATGAGAGGCTTCCAAATTCAGCAGTCATTGCATCACGCCCATGTGAATGTTTGGAAGTCTCTGTAAAGGAGGTAGGATCATTGAGTGAAGTGTATGGACTGTTAGAAAAAAGAAAATGAGCATGCAAAGAATGTGCAGCAGAAGTAGTTGTATGAAAAAATTATTTTTGTTAATTCCAGACTAGCTGCGAGTTTGCATCGGGTGACCTCCAGTTTGGGGTGGGTTTGGGGGGAGGGGGGGGGGGAATCATCATCGAGTCGACTATTTGTGTCTCGCCTGGACTGGGGTTGCATGTCACTAGAATGTGGTGTAGTAACATGATCGTCTCAGCAGGCTGCAACGAACCACGACCCTTACCTTTATTCTGGTTTGGGGAAGGCCTAGGTGGTGGTCAAAGCCTGGGACCAGCATGGAAGCTGGTTCCAAGTTCTAGATCAGGGGGGGGCTGGTTCTGGACAAGAGAGAAGACTAAGCTCATGTAAGGGACCTGAAATGAAAAAGTTGAAGAAGGTGAGCAAGTAGGAGAAGCATATTCAATAGTAGTTGCATTAGCATAAGGGAACAAAAAGTCATCAATTATTGCATCACGACTAATAAAGAATTTACGAGTAGATCAATCATAACATAAATGACATTTGTAACCTGATGCATAACCAAAGAATATACACTCTTTAGTCTTTGCATCTAGCTAGGATTTCGTATAGGCTGTCAAACGGGAGTAGCAGACACAACCAAATACTTTCAAGTGTTTGTAATCAAGTTTAGAGTGAAAATAACTCATATTGTGATTCGTGTAAAGTGTTTTTTACTTATCACACAGTTAATTTGATATGTGGTAGTGGCCACAACATGATACCATAATCATTTTGGAAGAGAAGCATAATGAACAAGGCGACTGCAATTTCATTATATGTTAGTGTTTTCTTTTAAACAATTTTGTTGTTGTTGCGGATTATAAGAACAAGATTTTTGGTGAGAAATTTCATTATCAGTAAATTTTGTGAAATATGAAAGCAGTGAACTCACCCCCTTCATCAGAACAGAGGATTTTGATAGAAAAAACCCGACATTTTTTCAATATAGAATTTATAAGAAGATTTAATTTCACCCATTCAAGCTCATTGCTAAATCAATTTTAAGAGGGGTGTTGGAGGCTAAATTTGATTTTACCCTTATATTGTATTGGTTTTTTACTTTAGTCCCCACAAAAATTCCACTACAGCCCCCACTCTATTTCATAAAATTTAATTTTATTTTTATTTTGTTTTGATTTTTTCAATTTAGACCCCACAAAAAATTCAGTAGCCCCCACTCACTTTCTTCAAATTTAATTTTACCTTTTATGTTTTTTGAACTTATAAATTTAGCCCCCACTGCAAGGAAATTCTGGATCCGCTCCTGATTCCTAGAATAACTAGTCAGCCATCATATCCTTGCTTGTTCCCTCACCTCTATCCCTAAGCTACTCCACCAGATCTGAAGCCACCCCGGACCCTAAATTGCAAACCCATAACCCCAACTATAAAGCTCATATCAGAATAGCAACTGTACTATTAATACAAGACCGCAATATCAAGTGCAAATAGGAACTGATTTGTTAGACTATCTTCAGCAGTAGGGGTGGGGGTGCCCAAGAATGAGTTTAGTAGCTCCAACAAGGAGGCGGGAAGGGGAGGTTAAACGGGGGTGGTGGAGGGGTGGGTTAGCCCGCATGCTTCCTTGGCTGGCCGACCAAGTTGGTTTGATTTTTGATTTTTATTTTCTTTTCTTTATTGAAAATTCATGTGCTGAAAATTGTGTATTTGAAATAAAATATAATAAAAAGGGAGAAATGGTGTTTTAATTGTTGGAGGTCTTAGGGCATCTCCAAAAGTGACATGCAATTTTAATGCAAATTTTAAATAAAAATGCTCATTTGCATGTTGTATAATGATAATTTGATAGGTCTTTTCCAATAGTGGTATGCTTATTATGGATGAGAGAGAATAAGAAAATTTAGGAAAAGTGGTATCAACATGTAAGAAAAAAATACTAAAATAGGAAAAGAAGGTGAGAAAAAATAGGAAACAAGATTTAATTTATTTTGCCGTGTCTACCATCCACGCCAGGTTTGGCGATGGATTTGCATGTTTTGTATTTTGCAATTTCAGATGCATGTTCTATTGGAGTCCATTTTTTCTCCAACTTCTTTAAATTTTACATAAAATAAAATATCAATTTGCATTATCTCTTAGAGATGCCCTAAAGTAGCGCTGTAAATATTAAGACAATTAATAATGGGATAAAGGTGAGACAGGCAGAGGAGGGAAGCCCACTGCATAGTCTTATTAAATAGACTATAAGAAGGAACTACATACCCACAAATTAAAATCTTCGAATCCACAACTGGATCGGTATTCGACATTCATTTACCCTCTGGATGGCAGCCTTAAAAAGGCTTCGTACCAAAGAAAAACTCAGCAGCGTGCTTGAGGATTTGAGTTGTGCTTTCTGCCACGCTCCAATGGAATCACAACAGCATTTATTCTTTGCTTGTCCGTTCAGCAAATTTATCTGGACAATGATCCGCAACTGGATCGGTATTCGACGGGACATGAGTACACTTGAGAGCGCTCTCAAATGGTTGAAGAAAGATAGCAAAGGCACCTCGTTGCGCGCCAAGGCGACAAAAATTTGCCTCACGAGCAGTGTGTACCACATCTGGGCAGCGAGAAACCGGCTCATACTCGATAATGAGACTCCCCAGTTGCATCTCATTGTCGAGAAAATTAAAAAAGATGTTCTCAGGTTTTATTTTACTTCTCTTCCCCAGGACATGGAGCATCTAAGGGAGCTTTTGTGAAGTTTAGCTCACTGGTTGGAGCCTCTGACTTCTCTTGCGGGTTGCTTCTTTTGTTTGTAGCGTCTTTTTGTTAGGCTACTGGAGCTCTTGTGATTGAGCTTTTGTTAATTCAGTTCTTTTGTATGTCCTGACTACAAGCAGTAGGGTGTTTTTGTTAGCTTTTACCACATAGTGGTTTCTTTTGTAAGAGTTGTATACACTCTGTTAGTGCCAGTGGTCTAGAATTCCATTTTGGGTTTTTGGCTTTGTTGGCCTCATTGCTCCCCTGGGTATGCCCAGAGTTTTTGTAAATCATTTTTTTGATCTATATATATATTTACATTCCCGATCAAAAATCTTGGAATCCATCCATGCCGTCGATCTGATTCAGGCTCCCCAATCAAACCTGTGTAATGAACAAGACGAATAAAGCATGAATGTTAAGCCAAAAAGACATCATCGGTGGTGAGAATGTCAATATTTTCCATAGAGAAGAAGATGATTAGAGCATCTCCAATAGTGTTGGACATTTGTTATGCAAATTATAACTGAAATTAATCTTTTGGAGAAGATCGTTACCTGGTGAAGTGGGTGCCATAACTCCCTCTCCACACCACCTGAACCTGACGAGGGCAGATCAAGGTGGCTGTTAGTGATTGATGTGCTGGCAGTGGGGCACGCATGCTGTGTTGAATTTCTTTCCACTTATGCCCTCTGATGCCTCAGTTGTCCCTTTTATCCCTTTTCAATATTATTTTTTTACATCTTTTGCCACCCAGCTCTTGAACCATTATACCCCTTTTCCATGCGTATATAAATTCTGTTAGTCATCTGCGTCAAAATCACATCATAAAAGAAACATTAGCCCCGTTAGAAATACGATAAACAATCAAAATAATAAATAAGTCAACATTATGTAAATTGGATTTGCTGGCCTGGGTGCGAGAGGCATGTTATGTAGGACATTGTCCTACAACGTAGATCCTCCCCGCGTGAGGGTTCTACCGGTATGCTACGAAGTAGGATTCAACCCACACTCGAGCCAGCTCCTACAAGCGTCACGCCGGTTGTAGGACTTGTGAACCGTCACGAACCGTAGTTGCCCAAAATCACGTATGTAAAACACCCAAGTATATATTAGAGTGTGTATGGGAATAGAAGTATAAAAACACTCTTAACTTTTCTCCTCTTATCATATGACTCTCATGTACCTTTTTCCCATATCTCTTCTTCGCATATATATAGTCATCCAAATAGAAATAGTAACTCCCTAGAAATAATAGTGGTATTAAAGTAATAGTAACCACCACACTAATAACACTCATTTATACCAAATATTTCATATTGAATACACAATAATATGAGAGTTACAAATAGAATATAATAACATCTCAATTATGATTATTAAAGTAAAAATATAATTATAAATAATAATAAAGTTTTGGAATTTTCCCTAACAGTCCCCCACAAATTTCAAAACTTAAAAATGACCTCAATAAGACCAATAAAAATAATAATATAATAATAGAGTAAAATATAGACGATTATATAATGGGCAACTTTCATACCGTGCAATAGGTGAGGTGTCTTCCGACTTGAACCTCACTTAGTGATAGCAATCTTACTTGGAAAGAACATAGTGGACTAAGCCTTGAACTAGATCCTTTGTGTCCAAGTTCAACCGCAACACACACGATATCGGTATTGGACGTAGTTCGCGGGTTAGTGCGTTACGGCCATGCACTCGAATCAAATCATGAGAGCCTCTAGGGAAAAAAGCCCAATCCCATAGCCTCGGCCTCAAGACGACTCTCACTTAGGTGAATCCTCCAAGGGTATGTGTGACCCATACCTTGCGACAAGTTACTCGCCTTGGATCCATTAAGGGTCAAAACCCATCTTTGTCGTCACAATTTTCTCATCATATATAGCACTATGCCATAGGGATGGGAGGAGAGTCGTTGACTTCTCCTAAAAGTGCTGAAACTCTGAGTCACTCATCGTGGATTGTTTCTACCCATTGAATCTCCTTCATGGGATCTCCAGTCACAGAGATTGGGTTACCTCCAGCGGTGACTATATTTTGGGCTTAGCCCATTCCCCTCGACATATCTAGGACTCCTCATAGATTAATTAGACCCTCAATGGTCATATTACTTTATATAAAGCATATGCTTATTGGCCAACTAAGCATTTTCCATTTATCAACGGTGGAATCCATCAAGAGTTTTCAAACTCCATCCCAAGACTTAGGGACTATGGAACCAATAATATACATGTATATATTTTTATTGAATCATTCTCATTCTCGTGCATCGTGAAATGTGCGCTTCCCATCTTGCTATGTTTTAAAACCATCAATTCTATGTCACATTTGATGTACACCAAATTTCACCTGAGAATAAAAAATATTTGCACTAGATGCAAAATTAGTAATTTGAGGGGTTAGAAATATAAGTCTCATAAAATATTATCACGTCATCAACAACAACAACACTACTGAAAATCACATAATTAAGATCATGTTTAGAATGTCTCATCATATAACACCCACATTATCTCGCATTTATTGAGACCGATAATAACACTTAATGAAAAATAATTTTGTCAAATAGACATGTTTAGCGACGACACTAAATGATGACATTTTTCTTCCCAATATATATATATACACACACACACACACACACACACACACACACACACACACACACACACACACACACACACACACACACACACACACACGCACACTAAAGGATGACTATAGAATCCACAATATGATAACATGTTACATCTCCACAAGATTACTATTAGCTAAGTCACATATGTATATGATTATATGTATAAGATTATGGTAAATAATTTTCATGTGCAACCCCAACATTTTTTCTTATCCATAGAGTCACATAAATTACAGTTAATGCAAATAATGCTAAATTCAACGAGTCAATGATAATGATGTTAGGAATGACGATATAAATTTTAAGATATAATAGCAATAATTTACTTGAGCACAATATTATTTTATAAAGTGGTATCCATATGTTACACTATCAAAATAAACCAACACTTAATTCATGCATGCACATAAAATTATATTCTATACATTTCCTCATGTAACTCCCACACATCAAATACCCATAAAAATAGAATTAATTGTAATCATGTAACCCCCACATTTTAAACCTCGCAAATGGTCATAAATATATTTAAAGCAATGATACTCAAAAAGAAAAAAAAAATACAATTTTGTCAACATATAGAAATATATTCCATCCTCCAATAAATTATTTCTAACTTGTGAAATTCCATTACAAATCATTTGGTGAATTTCAATTTTATGTCAACCCCCATTTTTTTATTCTCACTTCGGAAAGTTATATTATAACTTCTCATGAAATAAAATAAACCAACATAATTTGTCATTGACGTGGAGCAATATTTTCTCACGACATGATTATTATAGAATGCTACACGAAAATAATAGAAAATAATATATGGAGGAAAGAGTTTAAGAAAACGAGCCTGTCAAATTACGTCCACGTAATTTTCATCTTCTTTGAGAATATAGAAGTTCTTCATTATGAGAATAATATGGAGTTCCTCGAAAATTGATAAGAAGCCCGTATATGAAAGACCAATAAGAATATCCATGGGTGTCAGAGTAAACAACGTATTCCAATTGCTTTGTCTTCAAAAACTAAATATCTTCCATTTGCTCCAAGAAATAATGGATTCATAACATATGTACTCCGTAAGCTACCAAGATCAAGAACTATATAACTCTTCTCGGAGATCAATTTCACTTGCGCCGAAAATTATGAGAATGTCTCGTCATACGAGAATAATAAATCCAATAAAATAGATGACCTCCACATATAGTCCATCAATAGCAATGAATTCCGAATAGCTTAATAGAACTCCATGAAGAACCCTGGAAAATAAGACTGTAAGAAATATCAATCAAGTTAATTTGTAACAAAGAAGAAAATTACATGTACTGGAATTGAAAACTAAAACTCTAGTGCTCAAAGTAACACATTTTCAAATAGACATCAACCCTTAGTAACCATACTACTTGGAAGAAAACTCAATTTCAACTAACATCAAAATTATTGTAAGAAATCAATTATGTAATAATCTATATGCAATTATCTTATTAAAAGAATACTAGGTTCCACCCCGCGCGCGTTGCGCGCGGTGTGGCCTTGGCATGTTTGCTTGTTTGATGGGCAGAGATATACATTTGCAACTGTATAATTATTTTATACTGCGTTTTGCTGTTATTTTATTGGGTGTTGTTTTCCTGACTTGAATTTTGTTATCGTCTCACTGTGATTGTAATCGATATTTATGTAATTTTGGTAGCATATTTTGAGTATGATGTTCTAGAACAACATTATGGTTGCACGATACATCTGTTGGTGCACCACACTGGTAGTAATTGGATTCGTTGATGGCAATTGTCATTTTTTTATGTGCATTTAAGGTAATAAAATTTGTAGACAGTAAATTGTTTATTCATGAGATTGGAAGTACGAGATATGGTTTACAATTGCATAACGAAATCCTAATTCGTTGCTTGATGTGCAGTAACAGCAAGCAATCTTAGATGCAGAATACATGTATTACGTAGTTACGGCCTGATAATAAGAAAGATTGACAAACTTTGTCATTGCTTCGAAAACAAAAGTTAGGAATTCGTCATATTTGTAATTTATTAACCCTATCCAAGGTCAATGCATGCCACCTTTTGCAACCACCTAACATTTATCTCCTTCTGATTTGGGTTTCATCATTTAAATGCACTGTTTGACATAAATTGAAGATTTCTTGAGTAGATTGAGTGAGATCTGATGAATCTTCTGCTTGATTCACCTGTCCTGCAGATTGCGTTTATTGGAGATTTGTTTGTTTGAATATGCACGCCAACCAGTTTATTAAAATAACATGGACAGATGCTATGAATCACCAGTTCATGTCAACGCCTATTGTCTTCCCCAATGAACCATTGTTAGTTTCCTTCTGCCCTAGGTTTCATCATGTGGATGCATTGCTTGATGCGTATTGATGTTTTCTTAAGTTAAGTAGGCTTTGCAGTAGATGGTGCTTGATTGACTTGTGTTGCAGATTGCATTTACTGGAGATGTGTTTATTTGAATATGCATGTCAATCAGTTTAATGTAATCATGACATGAACAGGTGCTATATATTACCAGTTCATGCACAGCCTAGTGCATTGTCAATGCCTATTATTTCCCCCAATCAGTCATTATATCTCTGCATCTGCTTTAGGTTTCATAATGTAAATGCATTGACTGATGTGTATTGAAGCCTGTATTGCAGATTACATTAATTGAAGAGGTGTCTGTCTGAGTAATGATGTTAAGCTGTTTAATCAAAGGTCATGATCACTTGATATGGTCTTTTGACTTCCTTCCTTACTTGTGGTATAAAATCACAAGCAGTTGGCCTAATTGACAACATACTGTGATGCAATGGATTCTCCTAAGGAAAATACCGATGACAATTGGAGGAAGACTGCTAAGAAGGAGAGTAAAAAGAAGATGAGGAGAAGCAAGAAATATCAGAGCGAGGAAGAATTCACAGAGGGCGAGTCTGAGTGGGAGAGTTGGACCGAACACGGTTATGTTGTCGGGAAGGGATCGGACACTAAAGTGTACTCAGACACGGAGGAAGAAGTTGACTTATGGGGTATTGACACGGCCTCGTCATATCCGCTGAAGCTGAAGGGTTCTGGCTCTCGTTCTTCCAGTTCAAGCAGGAAGAAGAAGCAAAAAGTGATAGCCAAAGGTAGCGAAGATTTGCAGATGACGAGATCAATTCTTCCACTGAATGCGACATCAGAGAAGGGCGGCAAGAGAAAGAAGACCGAGGAAGATGCTCAAGAGTTGTGCAAAAAGAAACCAAGAGTATAGAGTTCTGTGTGTGTTATGTTATCGTGAATTGTAGTATGCCTTATGAGCAGTAATGTTGAGCTTGGTAATGTTTGCTTTGTAATGGAGTTATGAACTAATGTTATCTTGGTCTATATTTTGCGAATCGATGCAGCTGTTGTTTTTTTCATAATTTAATACTCGTTCAGAATGATGTATTAGATTATGTTATTCATAGATTGACAGAGATATTATATTTGGCAAACAATGAGCGACGAAGGAACGAATTAACACCGTGTGTTCATTCTATTTGATTGGACTAATACTGTAAATAGCATGTAGTTGTGTGGCAATAAAATGAAACACAATAATCCAGTTGCTTTCTTTAATAGGCATACATCAGATAATTGTTGGAAGCAACCATCTGCATTAGATGAAAGCGTAGCGGTGTTCGCTGACCATAGGAAACTCGATATGGGATGGGGGAGAAAAAAAAAATATATATATATAGTAAAGTTTGGATATTATGACCAGGAATTGTTCCTTTTTTAGGTACTTACAAAGATTCTTTTTTAAGCTTGACCAGTGGACATGGAATTCACTAATTAAATAATGATGTTGATTGCTTTTAGAAGCCAAAATTTCTCTCTGTAATAGTATACGTTCAGTTATTGTTCACATTGTCACAAGAGCGTGATCTAATACAATTTCAATAGCTATCCGAAATATTATTGCATTTATGATTTGAGTTTCATCTTGTAGGTGGCCATAGACATCGCCGTTAAAATCAGGGATTGGATTTTTATTCGTCCTAGCATGTGTTTTCTATTAATTCGCTATTCCACTGCATAATTGACTTTGCAATTAAAGATAAAATGTGTAAGCTGCCTAGTATCTTGTCTATCAACTGTAATTGTCGAAAATTAAATCGCAAGTACATATGGCAGATTATTGGTACGATGCGTAATATACAATTATGGCTTAGTGACGTGATTAGTTGGTATCGGCAGTTCTGTTGTTGTGGTATTTATCTAGAAGTATTCTTTCGTTAGTTATACATTCGGTGTATCTGCTGCATTATGCATGCTGTACCAGTATGTGGTCAATGGAGGTAGCGCAGAATTATTTGAAATGTAGTAGGGACTTCGTATTATGCAGACCGAACTACAATATTATGTGGACATCCACTGATAACAAAGCGTTGATTACAATAACATACAAGACGATAATGGCATATTATCTTAATTAGTTTGTCGATGGGGCTATGTTTTTATGTGTAAGCGTGCATCAAGCTTCAACTACATAGCGTACAATCCAACCATTTATTGGAAATACATTTCCATTGGTGCACCAGGAAAGGAGGAAGTAAAATCTTCTTGCGTCGCTGTTCGTGTTCACGGACTCAAGCACGCTTTGTTGTTCCTTGAAACAATCACAGTGGCGAATATAATGAGCTATTTGGGTATGGAGTATAATTTTAGATCGAGAAATTTTGTTTCATACCTCAGCCGACATTGATGACATGGTTGTTGCATTTATCCCCAATACAGTGTCAACTGACTGTCCGAAGATGCGTACCTGGAGTTCAGCACTACCGTCATGAAGTTGCACGGTTATACGTCCCCTGGGGAGAAACAAGCAAAAAAACAACATTTGGCAGTTAGATTTCGTATCCTCTTTAAAAAAGGTGTTAAATTGATGTTGTGTAAAATTAGGTTGATACAGTCTACGACGTAATGCTTGTTAGTGTCATTACGTACCACGGTATAGCATCACAATCATTATTTTGGCAAGCAGAGCATTGGAATCTGTTGTTTGGATAACGATTTGCAACACGATTGCACAACTTGCATGCGTAATACCATGCTTGCTGATTTGTCGGTAAAGCGTGAACGGTGGCTTGTACCCAAATCTCGCGTATTGTAGCCTGCAGTTACTCATAAGAAGCATACAATCTAAAGTGAAACTGTTGGGAAAGCTGCATTACTAAGCTGGCAATGATTGTTCATTACTGAAGAAAATTCTCACCGGTAATGTTGGCAGATCGACTATTGCACAGAGTTTCATTTCTTGTTTGTATGTTTGAAGACGATACAAACTTTGAGGCTTGGATGAATTGTTCTTGCAAGGTGCAAACGAAGCTTATTGGACAAAGCAATGGTGCCTGGTTGTTGTGCAGTATGAGGTGTAGTTGATCTGTATGTTAGTATTTATAGTAACATTTGTTGCAAGGGTTGGTGGATACCTGAGCTATATGTAATATAGTTATATAATGTTCTGTGCTAAATGCTTTTTCTTTGCTGTTTTTGTTTGTGTTCTTTTTTTTATTATTATTAGATATTTGTTTCGCATTGAAACTGAGACATGATGTAACACTCAAATCAGCTGGTGTGGGTGGTAATGTCATCTGTAAAAAATTTGCATACGATGGCACACAGTTCAAGAATACCAGCAAACTACTTATTTATCCATATACATAATTAAGTGATAAATTCTTCACAGCATGGTATGATGCATTTTTTTCAGAGCAATATCATTCGGAAAAATTATCAGTAATTAAGCCGAATTGGTAGTTGGGGAAACCAGTTGAATGTGATGTGGCAAACGTATAAGATGCGTATCGATGATAAGTAATTAGTGGATAATCAATCCATTTTATTGAAAGAATGATGTTAGCTGTAACCACTGATGGTTATTCGTTGCCACCATATGTTGAAGAACACATCGACCATTGGAAAGTTGGGGAAGCATCTGGGGTTATGTTTTGTCTGTCAATGCAATATTGATTTGTGATGATTCCATGTTTGGTTAGAACGATTTATCATACCTTGCTAACTATACCTTGTATTGATTCTAGGGAGAGGTTATAGTGTATGGTTTCGGTGTTTTTCGTGTTGCTGTTGTTATATAATTCGGAGGAGGCATTCTTGTATGTGCATTGTGTCAGGGTATTATTTGATCAAAAAACATGCCGGCAATACTCTCCAGAAGTGCATGTGAAACTCCCTGTGATGATGCGCGCAACGAATGAAGAATGCAAATGTAACATCATGATTGATTTACATCTCTGACTTTGTTTGCGTTTTATTGCATCTAACGAAGGACACGAGGCCAATACATGATTTGCGTCTTGTGGAGTTTGTATTATCAAACGGGGATGGCAGCTTATGCAAGAATGACGAAACCTTATTAAAGCTACTGCAATCAATGGTTGTGCCTTTTGTATATGAGAGAACATTGATTATCATTTTCACTGGATATGCTTACCCTAATTTTGAAGTTGATTGCTTCAAGTCTGAGTACGTTGTGAACCTAGCTGGCTTGACATCAAGGATTGCCTGTTGTGATATCTGGAATGAAATTTTACTTGATAGACGCCTTCGTAACCCACACGTCTACACAAGTTTTGATTAGTTGTCCTGTGAAATTGTTACGAATGTTAGATCCATCTGCCAACACCCTTTGGACGTCTGCTTGTCGGATGAGCGGAGAAATGTGGTTGTCATTGCGGGTCACTGTAAATAGTCTTAAGATCTGTAGGTACATTATATTTAGAGTAATCGGATTCATGGCTGATAGTAGCTTCTTTATAACATGAATAGTTTAAAACTTGTGAATATTACATTTGAACAGCAGGAAGATAGACACTTGATATTGCAGCATTGCAGCAAGGAAAGTACATTAGCAGTCAACATGCATGGCATCAATAAAAGCCTGTACTATATTTGCCTTCAGCAATGGTTCTTATAATTGTTTAGTCTGCTCTTTGAACTCGGCGAACGACCCACCTCGTTAATCTTGGGTTCCTGTTTTGTGTGCATCTGAGTATGCGGACGTAGAATTTCTGTGATGTTCCTCTTGCATTTGCGGCAAGTAGGAGATTTTGTTGTTCCTGAATATGAAATTGTAGTTGGTGTTGTTATCGAGTGTATACATTGCCTATTTTAAATGATAAGAATACCTGCTCAGACATTGTTGACATTGTGACAAGGGTGTTGTCTAAGACAGTTTCAACAGGTAGCCCAAATATTGTGGCATCCATTATCCCAGTGTCATCCTGTAACTCGACATAGAGGCGGCCGCTGTATCGAAGGGTTGTGTGGTTGTTAGTTTGCATATATTTCATGTAAAGAACAAATGTAGTATACAGTAGAAGAATTGTTGCATATATTGTACGCTGAATAGTTATCTAACCATATGATTGCATCCTGGGTAGAATTGCCGCATTTATTGCAGATCTGTCCCAAGCACTCATTTTTGCAATTTCGGCATGCATTGAACCATGGCTGCTGGGTTGTTGGTATTGCAGTAATTGATACCTTAATCCATGTTTCTCTGTATAAGGGCTGTCATGTATAATTAAATAGGTGTTAGCTTTTTGCAATTGTTATGCTGTGGACAAGATAACTAAATGGAAGAAACAACTCACCAAAGTTGCCCTAACGGCTGATATGTTGCTGACTTCCATTGAAAGCCGTCGCACCAATGCTGTATGTTGATGACAGTATAGATTCTGGAGGTACTGCTTATATAGCATGCCTGCTCTACTTAGTTAGTTGAACTATGGTGCACGTGATAGAATGGCACGCATTACTATGTGTTGCATACACCGAGGCCGCCACATGTCGATGAAATGAAACATGCTCAGCAAAGTTGGGATGAAATGATATACGAATGTTAATTGCGATGCTGTTGGTTATAGTGTCAATATAATTTAGTTATATATGCATGTTCTTATCCTCTTGTTTAGCATAACGGTAGACATATAATTATATGGTCGATATAGTTGGGATTGGGTTATAGCCGGAGTAGATATGGAATAAGTAATCCTTGTCTGTCTGTGCTGTCGTGCTTTTAGTCAATTATAGGAGTCCGTACACTATGCAGTATCAACAATAATGGCAGAGTAGAAAATATAACAAAATTTTATTCAATGCAACAAAGCCACAGGGGAACATGGTACTGCACCACATATCGTACAACAAAGGGAAATGAAATATAACAAAGTACGTAATGAGAGAAATTTATTTCGATACATATGCATCACTGGATCTTATTCATTATTATTGCCATTGCGTCGTCACGTTCATGCAATCTCAACCTGGCGGACCACCCACCTAAATATGCTGCGATTGGTTTGGTGTACGCCCTTTACAACACGCACATAGAAAGGTCTTGATGCATTGTTTGTGTTGGTATTGATGATGAGAGACTGGCATTCCTGGTGTTACATTATAACATTGAAGTGAGGCACAAATTTCATTGTAAATATGTTATGGATGTTGTGTTATGTAGTTATATGATGTATTATTTGTAAGTACTATATTGTTACCTCTAGCGTCATTCGGGCCAAGGTTGCAGCTGTTGTGTTAAGCACAGTTTCTCCAGCTTGCCCAAACAGCGTAACATTCACTATACCGGTGTCATCTTTAAGCTCAACCATGAGACGGCATCTGTATCGAAATAAATATTTGTATGTAAAATATTGATCTAAACATCTTGTAATGTGAATTTGCATGTGTTATAGCTGGTTAACCTGGGAGTAGTGTTAGATTGAGAGTTCTGGCAAGTATGACAGTTTGAATGAATACGCTCTTGCTGGCACATATCACATGCATCGAACCATCCCTGCTGTGTGGTTGGGATGATACGAATGCAGACTCTTATCCAAGCTTCATTGTATGCTTCCTGAGAAAAATGTGGCAGTGATTCAATTTAATATCGCATTGTTGTGAAGTAAGAGCTTACATGACCTGACTTTGGAAAGTAATATGACAACAGTATTGTGCGAAGTAATGATACCAATGACGATTGAAGTTCTGCAATCGTGGATGGTGTCATGATGTTCGGTCTGGCGATTGAATGTTGGTGGTGCAATTGTTGGAACATAGGATGCGTTTAATGGTACTGGATGCGTGTCTCGTTTGGGCACCTAATGGTTTATATAGTGCATAACTGGTAGGTGGGAAATTGTTTAGGAAGTATATTAAGAATACGATGTGGGGTAATGTGCTCTTATTAGCAAAAAATCATGTGTATTGTCAGTTGGGGATTCGAAGATTGTTTCGTATCCATGCCGATACCTAGAAATTAGTGAAGGAGGTGTATTTCTGTACATATTCAATCATGTTGTGTAATTTGCTACTTGTCAATTTACCAACAACAGGATAGTACTGTATTACACCGATATATACTGTAGCATCATCAATGTTATGGTTTGTGAAATGACCGCGGTGTAGTTTTACAGATGGTTAAAGTTGGTATGGTATTGTTTGTGCCAAGTGTGTGGGTGCAATACTGTTGTATGCCAAGTGTTTGGGTTGCATGGTAGATAGGCATATGTTTAGAATGCATGTGAGCATGCTAGCCGATAAAGCATTCAGAGTGTTTTATCATCATTGCACTGCAATTGTCAATTTTGCATAGTTAACTTATCCATTTGTTGGCACACATTTCTATTTCGTAGGGAAACTGACAATGAGATGAGTTTGGTATAATTGATCAGTTGTTAGTAGCTCAAATGTATCAATATGTTATACTGAGCTTGTTTTTAGATGGATATACATAGTTATAAACTATTAATTAGAGTCAAGCTTATCACAAGTTGTGTGTGTGATCTGAATTTGCAGGGCTATGTAGTGTCGCCACAATACTGTTATGTGTCAGCTGTCTAAGTTGCATGTTGGATGCAAATTTCCTAAGCTTGCATGTGTTGTCGGTATGCTTCTAAAGTTGAATAGCAACTTTTGATGCTTGTGCTGAAATTGTCAGGCTCAGCATGTTTGATTCGTTAACTGACTGGCACGCATACCTAGTCTACTTGGGAAGATAGCCATTGTGTGAGAAAAGATTTTGATTCAGTGGAAACCAATCAGGGAAAAGGTAATTGATATATTACATATAACAAGGGTGTTATCGTGATAATACATTATACACATATGTTGTATAGCTGTTCAAAGCTAGAATTAATCTATTGGTATGAATGAATGCACAACTTGTGTGATATATATATGACCACTGCGTTAGCTTATTGTTGGCGGTAGTAGTTGTTGTAGTCTGCAAATCCCACTACACAGGTTCGATTCTCCTCCCGGTCAACTATACACATAAGGGGTGTAAGTGGTATTTGCATTTTCAGAATTACAATTATAGAACCAAGTTATCGAGTTTTCCATATGAATGTATGAATACGACTGTATGAGTAGGGTAATAAGCTATTTTTTGGGTGGTTCTGGAGCATTACGTGACACATGAAGAGGTTAAACAACAACCCACTTACATAATAGTTAAAGAAGTTGGTTGTTTGATCAACATCGAAATTAAAATGAGATATTGCTAAAAAAAAACCTTAAAATTACGTATATGTACGGAGGACATTATCAATGTAATGCATTCAGTGCACAAGTAATACAGGAATCGAAGGATATTAGATGAAGCATGTAATGATACGAATTATTAATTACATGATTCAAACCAACGAGTATACAACTGGTCCTCAAGTATTAAGTTGCGTACTATTTCAGGAACATCATATAATATATTTAACGCACGGTTGTAGGGACCAGTCCTGGAAGCAGTACAGCAGATACTGTTGGATCGTATTTGGATTTCGATAAGACAGCAAATAATGCGGTACAGTTTTTTATAAAAAGCCAGTATGAATCTTGAATGTAATAGTTAGTGGAATGTGATCTGGGAAAAGAAGCATCGCGCGAATATTCACATATATTTTGAATTTGTTTGGACTGATCATGTCTACAAATTATTGCAGCTATGTGCTTGCAAGGCTACATGGACTTATGTGCTATTACCCTGTCTGACCTATATAGGTTACTAAACAGGTTATGCATTTGGTCAATTTGATGTTTTAAACATAGCGGACCTTATCGCTTGATTATACATGTGGATGTAACAATATAAATAAGCAGCATCAGACACAGGAATTTCGAATTGCCAAACAACCAGACGATGAACATTTATTCAAGCTATGATACAAATAGCTGGAATTATGCAGCTAATCCGTATCACTGGGTGACATATAACGACTACACGCTTCTAACTTGTCTTCTGTAATCAAATCATGTATCATTTCTGGGGCTTCATACAGAATTTTGCATTCATCTAATTGCTGTGCTCCCATACTTGCAAGCTGTTTGGCGACGCTATTTTCTAAGTAGTCAATATGATTTAGGGCTATGTGCATGTCTCGCAGCAGAATATGCCTCCGGTTGATTTGATTTCTCATACCTGCAGGAAAATCCCTGACAAAATGGAATATCTTTATTGCTTTGTAGCATGAAGTCTGTATTTCTATGTTACTCCAGTTTTTATCATAAGCTAAGTGAATGCCGTGATAGATTGCCCAAAGTTCACTCTCCAGTTTATTTGTTGCATCTAATTTTCCTATGAAACCAAGCATCCAGTTATCTTCATTGTCTCGGCAAACTGCACCGATACCACCACTGCTTGTTGCAGAAGCTGCAAAGCCGTACACACTTATTCTGGCAATCCCTGTGTTAATCATATATTATGCACAGAATTACACCACAAATCATAAAACACATGCACATTTATGTTATCGGTGATTAACATGATTAAATGTATTAGTACTTACTTTGCAAGTTAGGCACGCTTCTAGGAGGGATTTCACCCCGGAAAGTTGTTGCACTGAGTAAAGTTTGGGACGTAGCAGATGAGTCTGACGACTCCTCCTTTGGTGTTGACATCGAAGGCAGCGATTGTTAATTTTTCCAGTTTTGTCTAGCTGGTTGTTGTGGTGGTGTAACGTTGGGTGGTATGGAGAGGGGGATAGATGTAGTTTTATAGCTAACAAATTATGGCACGCATTTCGATAGTAGCACCTGGATATGTTGCCGTATCTTCTGGTGCTCACGTATTCTGATCACGTGTATAAATTTGGATGCGTGTAATTGTGTCTACATTTATACACATGATTTGGATATGAATGAAGTGGCATTGGAGTACATTTCGTGTGCATTTGTAACTATAAACGTATGACAGTTAATATTTCAGTTGGTAACAGTATCAACACAGTTGAACATACGGCAACTTCATCTAATGTGCGTAAAATGCCGTAATTGCAGAACTACACCCCATTTACGATATGCATTGGTATACGCGTACATGATCGGCTACATGAGATGTTACAAAATGACTGTAATGGCTGCATAAATGCGATGAGTCACAACTGGAGTATCTCTACCAACAGGATCTTCAAGATAATGCTGTGTGCCAACTGAAGTTGATTACCAAGCCGAAGAGTAGTACAGCGAATTAGTGACTATATAGTGTCAATGTATATATATATTTTTTTTATGTATCCCTTTTTTTTTATGCTCCTCTTTTTTTTTTTACAAGTGTTTATTTGGTTTAACATGTTATTGTGTCCAGCTGCACCAGGAAGAGCATTATATTGCATGGCAGACAACAGTCAGTCGACACAACTTCAGATAGCATCGAGCAACGATGAATACCAAGAACAACAACAAGAAGGCAGTTCTGAGGAGGTTAGCAAAGAAACTGATACAGAAGAAGAAAATGCAAGTGCGATGAAGGATATATTCGAAGAAGAAAGTACTTTTCGAAGTGACTACATTTCGGTAAAGGTTCGGGGACAACATTATACTCTGATGAGAGCGAAGATGACGATGGCTGGGGGTTTTTTGTATTGTGATTTTCTGAATTGGTAATGGTTTTATAAATGGTTATAGAAAGTAACAATTGCAATTTGGATTGTATCGTTTGCGGACAGTATCAGCACCGAGTATTAATCGATCAGAGCTTTATTTATTTTTTTTTGTTTTATTTGATATACAAACGAGAAATATACAGATACACTGTATTTTGAAACTGATGCAGCTATCTTTGATATATTATATAATACCGTGTAACTCTTTAATGCAACCTCTGGTGGGAAATTGTATCTATATACATGGAACAATAAATACAACATTGAAAAAGGGATCTATGCAATGCATACAGTGGGTGGAGATTAAAACAGTCAGTGGGCTCTTCATCTTCCATTATGAAGCTGTTGCTATAAAAACATTCCTAAAGCTTTCAAAAAGATTATATCAGAATAGCTATGGACAAGAAAGAGGACGGTGCAAGTAAGTCTCCAGAAATTGCAGAAAACAAATCGAGTAGCAAGAGGAAGCGACACAATGAAGTCAAAAAGCGGAAGAAGCCGAAGTATACTGTGAGCACGGAAAGTAGTGAGAGTGATAGTCAAGATGAATCGGAAACATGGCATCAGCATGATTATGTTGTTGGCAAAGGATCTGAAACTACAGTTTACTCAGGAAACGACGACGAAGACGAGGCATGCGACAGTGACACGGCAAGATCCTACGAAAGAAATAAGAAAGCTATCTTAGCCATGTTTCGCCGACAGAGGGAGGCAGGACGTAAAGCCAGAGCAGAGCGACAGGAACGATTGAAAAGGGAAGCCGAGGATGTTAATGAAAAAATCTCAAAGAAGAAGCGTAGAAAATAAATTAATTGTTATATCTTATTTGTAATATGTCGCATAATTTACATTATAAATCTATTACTTGGGTATGGATGGCTATTGTAAATTTTGAAATTCATATTAAGGATGTTTGCTTTGGTTGGTTTCATTATGAAAAGTTATTGATGGTCGTTGCATAATAATATACCACGAAAATGCACAAAATAGGAATTACATGAGAAAAAATATGAACAAGAGTACTGCTGTATCTTGGATTATATTAAGACTGTGATTGTATTCTCTTTGAACATCTACTATACAAAAGTATATCTGCTGTACTTTACGATACAATAAATAGTAGATTACCGATAATTCCATTGTGCATTACCAATTGAACGATAGAAAAGTACATAACATTTAATCAGATACACAGGTGTCGTTAAATACTATGTATAAATATCACAATGCGCAAACAATGACGATAGCTTAAAACTGACCACAATTAAACAAACAACTGATCATACTATATATCTCGGTGAAATTTAGGTGCGGTCAAGTTACCAACGGAGCAACACTCATCAAAAAATACACCTTAGCATAAATTGAGTTTGCATATATGATCGACATCAAGTTTACCAAATCAGATGATGTGTACGACACATGTATGAAACATCTGTTCACAAAAGCCTATTAAAACAGGCAACTGTTAGCTTTGTTCTCATTACATTAGCAATGCAGTTCTGCAGAAGGAAAAAAAACGACGAATAACATAACAAAGAGCATACACAGATAGTACAGATGATTGCTACGCATGACAAATTATTGGCGGTAGACTGTTGCCCGAAACATTGGAATACTGGGATCAACCAATTCAATCACGCATGCATCATTAAGCGCTAGCTGATAATGCAGCACATATTTAAACCAAGCAAGACGACGGTGGAAAGGATTTCCTGCGTGTGTGAACCCACATGTTGTTTCCCATCTCATGTAGCCATTATCCGATGTTTCTAGCCACACTTTGTTCGGGGTGTCAGTCAAGTATTCTCGTACAAAATATGTAGGAATGTTCTGCACAATTTTAAATAACCTGTTGATATCATGCATCAATGCAAATGTCTCAAGGAATTAGAAATTAAGTACTTACAACTCCGCCCTTTCTCGTAGTGTAAGAATGAATGATGCGGAATGCAAAGAATGGCACTTCAGTGTTGTGAGCTTGCGCACGAGCGAGAGCATGATTTTCTTGTGGACCCATTCGAAAGACAGAAGAATTGAGCCCGTAGTTGATTTCCACAGCAGATTCATCCATGATACGGATCTTGAAATTCAAATTGCGTTCATATTTGAACATAAGTACAGCCTTAGGAGGGATGCGATAAGCACTGGCAAATTGAATCCATCCCATGCCAAAGTAATGCTCATTATCTACTTGATCGATGCAGATATTCCACGATGCCCCGTTGGGCACATGCAGGCGAACAATGGGTGCGATGCTGTCGTAGTGACGAGCAACATACTTTGGAGGGATCCGCTGCACAAGGAAAATGGTTATCCAACAGAGGTAGCTAATCAATAAATTGTAATTAAGGAGAACATATACACAAATTGCCCGACATTGTTACCAGGGTGGTATCTTTCTTGTTAAATGGATCGTAAAGCTTGAAGAAGCGAGGTGCTATTTCTTTAATGCCAGTAGTAGCGTTGCTTTCCTGCTTAACAATACTGTGGTAAGTGATTTCGGTGCACGTGGGATCCATTATCCTTATATCATAGCTCAGATTCGCTCTAAATTTGAAGAAGACAAAATATCCCAAAGTGATTGAGTTGCATTTCACCAAAGTTTTCCACCCATTGCTAAGATACAGTTCATTGTTGCCTGCAAGAATCGTCGTGTCAAAGATTGCTCCGGAGGGAGTTCGTAGCTGGACAATCTTTCCAACATCTTTCTTGTACACATCAACAAAGATACGAGGCAAGGACTGCAAGCGGAACAACGGTTGATTAGATTGTTTGCTTGAAATAATATTGTTAAGTTCCTTGTATGCACAACATGTAGTTAATAACTATTTTCGAACTTAGTCATATACTGGCATTAGGAGCTTTATATATAAGCTTACCAGCCTGTCATTTTCTGGATCACTGGATACGATAACTTTGAAGAAATTCATACTGATTCCAATGCTGAGGCCTTAACTGCTAATGTTTGATTATAGAATGTAGGCTGTGTATACAAATGGCAACCACATCAGTTCTTTAATAAGTTCATATTGAATCACACACACACACAAACGCACATTACAGTGACAAACCGGAAGGATCATAACATAGTTATGCATTGTCACAGTGACACAAACATAATGCGGTTCAAAGTTCCCAAGAACTTGTGTATTCTGTATTTATTCATTTACGCAGTTCAAATCTTTGGGAAGACTAATTCAGCGGGAAATTGAATACGCATCTTGAGCATGCATACTTTGATGAAATAGTATATACAAGCAAAAGTACAGAAACAATATCAAAGGGGGGAAAACAAACTGTCACTATTGGCTCGCAATTGCAAACACTGCAGGCTGAAATTGTCGAACACAATAACACAAACAAGTGATAGCTGATTTCAATGAGTTGTGCACATATACATAAGCAGGTATTCTTATGAACTTGTGCAAATCCTTTTTTTTTCATGTGAAATTACAGATTGGAAGGAAAACCCTAAACGAAACGTACCTGAAGCAGGTGAAGCTTGGCGGCGATACCTAAGACTTGCAATATGAAGGGTTGGGTGGGAGGAGCAGTGGGTGGTCATGAATACCCAACGAAGTTTTGCGCGATTAATTTATTATATTCGACTAAAATTGCAGTGCAGGCCCTCCTGTGTGTAGATATTTAATATTATGCATATGATTGGCCGAGTTTAATCAAGAACTAATACATAATAGTTATTTGCTGGGAACTAATAGAGTCTTCGTTTTAGAAATTAATATATCTGCATCGGCGTTTAAAAATTATACGAAAGATTATTACGTATAAATTGGAGTTTAGTCTTGCATTGTACTAAGGTTGCAATCTTACTAATAACTAATCTTATTAAGATTTTGTATTCATCAAAGTTTAAACTGCTATGTCATCTATCACACCAGCCTGATTTGTGCGTAGGTTTATTTAACTAATTGCTAATTGCATCAAAACAATGTGTACATAGTAAGTTTCGTATAGATGTCTATAAAAGACGTCTATTTTACAATGACACAACAATAATTAGACACCAAGTCGAATAATATATGCAAATACATGAATCATAGAAAATTATTGACGTTAAACAACATTGGATTGCCAGCAAACAATGTGAAGCTGGATATCTTAAAAAGATGGATGTGCAATAAATAAATATTAGAAGTGGCGTCGGAAAATGTATGAAGGAAAAGCACCGATATAAAACAAACAAAACATTATATGTTATATTACACATATGTTGTCCCAAAAGTGTACCCAAAAAATACCCAGGTCTCTGCTATGATTGGAGACATTACCTTACCCTTGCCACTACAACAGAACAGGAAACTATATAGTATGGCATCTTCACATGCATAAAATGACTGCCATGTTCTGCTTTGAAACTGCACAAAAAAATATTAGCAAAAGGCATAAAAATAACAACTGTGTAAGCACAAGTTGTTAATTTTATGCACTGCTATCTCCAGGACTCACTGCTAAGTGCAGTCCTTATATCTACATACATATCTGATCATATAGTTTTACAGGCCTTCATCACAGAGTTAATTTTATGCAATCTCAACTTGGCGAACACTCCACTTGTTAAGCCAGCGTGGATTCTTGCTGTTGGATGGAGCCAGGCGGAAATAGAATCGTTTGTCTACCGCTGCATCATTCGCCTTGGACAACACATCGCTTTGTTCCTGCATGGTAATATAAGACGACTATATTAATTAACATCCCATGGAGTCATCTGCATTTCAACTCGAAATTGCGACATATGGGCGTAGTTAGCTTACATCTGGAGTCATTGCAGACAGGATAACCGCACTCTTATTTAGCACAGTTTCAACAGCATGTCCAAATATAGCAACCTCAAGTTCACCACTGCCATCACCAATTCGAACTCCGAGGCGCCCCCTGCACGATATCAATTTGTTTACATCACAATTAGAAATCATATACTTACATGAGAAAGACACCGTTGTTCACGAATAAACTGTTGTGTATACAACCATAGATGACATGAGTTATTGAATTGGTAAACATTAACTTCGAAAAAATTATGTGAGATGGAACGCGGCATACCATGGTGCAGAAATGCAGTCATTTTTTTCACAGCCCGGGCAAGCAAATACTTCGCCTAGCACGTGGTTAGTAGCCCGGTTGCACTTGTTGCACGCGGTATACCACGGCCGCTGACTACATGGTGCTACAACAACAGACACTCTCACCCAAATTTCATCAGAACCAGCCTGCTGCAATGCAAAACAACATTAATTCAATCGGGAACATCATAGATAAACTTGCCTGCGGTTACAATGCTAGACAGGACAAGTTACCGGAGTACTTGGTAAGTCTGCAATCCTCACAAGTTTGAACTCAGATGTAGAAGTATTGGCAACTTTCTTTTTCAGTAGCATCTCAGGGTCACTGATAGCATCAATTTTCTCGTAGTTAGCATCGCGCCTGCAAGATATTTAGATTGTTAACATATACTACCGGACGAAAACCTATGGACTACATATAGGTAGATAATGAAGACAGTTTACCAATCCAACAATTCATCAACCCGTGCATCAGGAACGTCAGTCAAGAACATTGTAGACATAGTAGTTTTCAAGGAGAATCCTGGGAGGCACAGGCAAAACAAATTATGAACATAGCAGTAGGTACAAACATAACATATCATACGTCAACATTTCAGCAAAAGATATCATGTCGATACCGGAGTATTTCGATGCCACAACATTAGTTACGATGACCACCGGCTGGGACTTTGCTAACTTGGCCAGTTTTTCTGCATCAGTGGTTGCTATCTCATCCCAAGCCGAAAGGCACACTGGACTCAAACTGTTTGGCAAGGCAAATGAAGTTAGAGAAAACAGCAAATAGATATAGTGGATAAGATCCAGAAACGGGGAGGGAAAAGACACCACATGATATCATCGATTACATAACAATTTTCAGCACCATAAATAACTAAACACATCTTACATATATATAACATGTATATTTCATATCTGCATTCCATACCAGTATAAACGAACCAAAATTGATGAAGCCGAGGAACATACAGGTGTTATACATGCTCATATTAATTTATCAGGCAAATCAAGAATATCTAGATTGCATACACTGATGGTTCATTGCTTACAAGTCACATTATACAAGCTTAATGTTGATCTGGTATGCTTTCGTTCTTCTATTACTTTACAGAGCATAACAAAGCATTATTTGCACTGTTGGAGACAATATTTAATTATACTATTGATTTAAGAACTTCCGCTGCGTATAATGTGATCACACCTAACTAACAAGAATAGACGCAGAACAGTATATTAGAAGTAAGCAAGGCACATCCGAGAACTTACGTATTGTCAATAACAACTATATCTCGAACCTTCGAACGAGCACTCGAATCCTTCCATGGCACTGTTTTCGGCGACATGACAGCTATGATTATCACTGCAACATCTGCATATGGATACATATATTGTGAGTATGTAAATTTTGATGGAACGAAGAAAGACAGCCACGGCAAGCACAGCAATGACAAGCACAACTAAATAAGAGCAACGCATAAACAACACAGCAAGCGATGCAGTGCTAAAATATTGGGGGAAACTACCAAATTTGTCAGGTTTCCCGATGAGCTCGCGGGCATCAGTCAGAGTCTTGAAGTTGTACGTAGTAGTTCCTCTTTCATCTGCAGCATCTTCGACTGGTACAATTTTCATCTGAGGATCCAGAACAAGGACATAATCGTGATCAATGTAGCGATGTTGCGGGTTAACACGGCGTACAACTCCATCACTGAACCAGTATGAATGATATGGATGTAGCTATTTGTCAAACGTTTCAATTTCAGCGTCAAAAGCTGTGGCCTGTATCTTTTTGCCCTGCACAGAACAAATCAGGTAATGATGAATATGACACAGGTATTGGGTGAGGTCAGTGTACTACTCATTAACTAACCTCGCTATCACAAAGGACATATCGCTGATACTTAGTGTTGTCAAATCGAGCTGTTGTTGCACGGTACTTCTCAACGACGCGAAGTTTAATCTTCCATTCTTTCAATTGATCAGTTAGGGCAGATAACTTCAGCATATCACTTTCCATCCCTAGTTTACAACAGCAACAGACAAACAACATATATAAGCACCATATTTGTAGTTACATGCTTTTCAGATCGTAAAAAAACTCGATGCATAATCACGTGATCATTTAACCTTGCAGCAAGCACATTTGATATATCAAAATCAAACGAACAACAAATTTAAACCACAATAATGCAGCCAGGCAAGATTATAGCAAGCACATATTCGGGGCCATAATTTCATGTGTGGTATTTCCAGTGACACGGACGAAAGCATGACCAAAAAAAAAAGTATATATATATATATATATATATATATATATATAGTATATGCTATTCCTGTTGTGAATCACTATTCTAATTGCCCCGATGCTCGACGCAGCAAATATTTATACACAACATTCTGGGTACTGTCAACAGTTTGGATATTATCAAGTGGATGTATTAAAATTTTCACTGACGCAGACAACGTTGCTCGAGATAATGCAACATAGAGTTGACCGTGCGAGAATACTGGTTGAGGAAGATAAATACCAACATACTGCAAAGTTTGGCCTTGGGACTTGTTAATTGTCATAGCAAAGCATGGTCGGACTGGGAATTGTTTTCTTTCAAACTCAACTGGGTAGTTATCTGTCTCAGATGGCCTGAGTGGTATCCTAGGTATGAAGACATCCTTCCCTTTATTGTGTCCTATAGCTATTTCAGCATGTATGACATTAGGGAGGAGATTTTTACAAATGAGTTTAATACCATTAGACAGCCCGGCAGATGGATCTAAATTTCGTAACAACATCACAGGACAACCACGTTTTAAGCGCAGCTCATGAGGAGGCAGTCCATTAGGTGTTAGAGTATGTAAAAACTCTAAGGAATGATTATCTCGGCTACCAGGAAGACAATGATCAAAACTTGTGTAGACATGTGTGTTACCAGGGAATCTACCAAGTAAAATTTGATTCAGTAAATCAACACAATCATTTCTTGGTGTCAAGATGGCCCGGTAGACAAGGTAATCAGACTTCAAGCAATCGCTTTCAAATTTAGGGTAAACGTAGTCAATGAAAGCATTAATCGATGCTCTCTCATTTACAAAAGGCACAACCATTGATTGCGGTAGCTTTAATAAGGATTCATCATTTTCTTGCAAGCTGCCATTCCCGACTGATAACAGAAACTCCGCAAAAGATGGATCATGTATTGCCCTCATGTTCGCCGTTAGACGTAATAAGCGCATATGAGGCCACAGGTGTGAAGCAACAATGCTGTTACATATGCATTCCTCCTTCGTTGCTCGCACTGTCACAGGAAGTACTTGCCTAAAATCACCACCGAAAACAACAACCTTCCCTCCAAACAATTCGTTGCTCGAGCATATATCGCGGAGCATAGATTCAAAAGCCTCGATATTCTGCTTCTTTGCCATTGTGACCTCATCCCATATAATTACACTTGATTGTCGAATCAGCTCTGCTAAGGCAGTCCGCTTCCCAATGTTGCAGCAACTCTTCTCTTTTGTGTCTAGAGGTAGCTTGAAGCGAGAATGCGCTGTTCGAACCCCAAGCAAATTGGATGCTGCAATACCTGTGCTGGCAGTGGCCAATGCAATATAACCCATGCCACGAATACGAGCGAGGATAGCTCTGTAAAGGAATGTCTTCCCAGTCCCACCAGGCCCATCAACAAAGAAACACGCACCTTTCTTCCGCAAAACATGATCAATGATTACATCATATGCAGTTTGCTGGTCCTCATTCAGTTGCTTCGATGCCGCAATGTCTTCTGGAGGGATAGGAATTGCTAACTCTTCATCGATCTCTCGATTTAGCGGTGCAACTTCATCGGAACCATTAATATCCATTGGCAAGTTATAATCTCTTAACTGCCTTCCCATTGACTCAAGAACCATGTTCACATGTCTTAGGGTTCTTGAAAGGACCTGACCTTCACTATTGGCTTCTCCACGACGATAGTCTTCAGAAAGCTTAGCATAAAATCGTTCCCACAGCTGCCGAGGATTACTCGGCTGGCAGAACACCAGAATGGTAGCAAACAGTCGTCGTAAAGTGTGTGGCATCTGGAACGTTGTAGCCTCTTCTAGACAATCTTCCAATGCAGTGTATTTCTCAAGCAGCCCTAGCTTTTCGCAAGCCTCACGATATGTTTCACACACATGATTACCGACGGTCCGAAGATGCTCGTATGACTCTGCACCTCTGACATGCATTAGTAGTATACGTAAGAAGAAACGCTCACCTTCCGCGGGATTAGCAGCCACTATACGACCAATAGCATCACCTCTCTTCCGAGGCGTCCACTCCGATTTCGTAGAATTCCATACATAATGTTCAGGAAACTCACTGTAGAGCCACCGCCTAGCTTCTGGATCCCGTTTATTTGTTTCAAAATATTCGGTTAACATCGTCTTCTTATATTTCTTATCCGTCGCGATATACGCGAGTTTCGTATATTTGTTGAATGCAATGGACTGCATTCCAGGTAGATGAAGCTGCAGGACAGTGACATGAGGATACATCTCATTCAAAGGGAACTTGAAGATACGCCAAGCAGCTTCAGGCGGGGAAATCCATCTAGCAGACTGAAAAGCCTTTATTTCATCTATGCAACCCTTCTGTTCCGATATCACTTGGAATACAACCCTGTCGTGACCTTTGTATATATATTTGTACAGATATTTAACAGCTTTTATGGTTGAGCATATTTCCACATTTATGTGGCAGTCATACTTAGCAAGCAAGTAAGGATTATACGGCACAACCCACCTGTTGTCCAATGTTTGTCCTCTCACCTCAACAGTTCGGCCATTTCTTTGCCGGCGATAAAATGCGAACGCATCATCACCAGTCCTTGTAACATCTAAAAATTCCCGAGGATATTTGTTCTTGCAGCCAGTTTTAGGTCGCATGCAAGGGCACCGTCGGTTAAACTCACCACATGGACCATGCATCATATGTTTCTTCACTGCATTATGTAAATGAGGATTTGCATGCGGGTCAGGTATTTCGGCAGATATGTACTTGTCAATTCTATCAGGGCTCATTAACTTGGCAAATTTCTTTAGAATCAGCAGGAAATGCACATGTGGTAGACCCCGCTTCTGGTACTCAATCACGTAGGTGTAAGCAGCAATTGGGCCAAGTATCTCCCTATCAATCAAATCCCGCTTGAATTCTACTGTTTTCGCCCGGAAAATTCGCGCTACTAAATCAGGCCGGTTTTGAGGTTGCTCAAATGGTAGAAGCTCCGCACGAATCTCTGCCCAGTTGGGATTGCATGTCATCGTGACAAGGTAATCAGGTTTTCCGTATTTACGCACCAAAGCCATTGCATCCTGGTAACGACGCTTCATATCACGGGGCCCACCTACAAAAGACGGTGGCAACACGACTTGACGCCCGACATTATTTGGGTTCATTTCACCTGCAGTGATGCTGTCCAGTATTCCCTGGTAAAGTTCCGCCCGGATAGTGTCCTGATGCTGACGCACATAATCTAGCCTGCTTGTCTCAAGTTTCACATACATATCGACCATGTATTGCTGAAGCAGACGCCCAAAGAACAACATCGATGACCGGCGTATATCTCGCACCTGTAACCGGTAGCAGTAATACTGACGACAGCTAACAGTTGCACTGTCAAACTCTGCATCGGTTGGACCTGCAATTAGAGGCTCATTATTCAGCAACACAGCACACACAACGACACTGGTAATATAAACTCACACATACTAAGTAACAACATCAAACTACCTTTTCGTGGCTTCTTTTTCGGAGGCTTTTTATTAATTCTAGGATGCCATCCAGGCTGCCCACGAGGAAACATGATAGGATACTGAAGCGGATCAAAACAACCCAGATGATACTGAATACTCTTTGCTTCATCACCCTTATGCCTCACCCTAATATCACGGACGTATTTACCAGCACGCGACTCATCGTCAATCCAAATTGCTGCAACCTGATCAGATGTAGGTAAATTTTGCGTTCGCTGATCAAGTCCAGGATCACATTTAATCCGCACATCACAATCAGCAAATTCAGGGCTTGCACTAATAGACTGAAATGACTGGTTATAAGGATTGGCCTCTAGAATATCAGTCAAGCATGAAATAACAGCCGGATCAAGATTTTCAAAAGCCTTCACTCGGCTTTGCAGCTGGAAGGCTGGATCGTAGAAATAAACCTGTAAATATCTAGGAGGTTGTTGGCCAGGATCAATATCATTAATGTAGTGGTATATCTGCCCTTGTACACGGAATGTATAGATCCCTTTGCTTTTATTCTTCGTGTCAGGATCAGCTTTCACACCCATCGAAGTGAATGAGAACAGGCAATTGTATGCACGAATATTATTCCGGAAATCTTCGCTAGTCACATTGTCGGACAGAAGCAACTCCGCCAACGAATTTGGGATCTCATGAGGGGCAAGGTCTACACACCCCTCACTGCAGCAAAAGCCATCTGGTTCATACGCAAATAATTTAGCATCACAATGTGGACATCTCCGTGGAGAGGGCAGCATGCTTGGCTCCATAGGCGGGGGCGGAGCACCCCGCTCCCACTTTTTCGTACGTCTCTGCCCTACACAACCGAATAAAAAAACAATTAACAGATATCAAACCATAACTGAACACACATATAAATACAAATGAAGCCATAATCGAGGAAAGAAGACTAACGGGGTGGTTGGGGAACCCGAGCAGCACCGCCAGCACGACTATTACATTCACCCACAAATCCAGCAGGAGGTACGACAGAGGTCCCTCTATTCCCAGAAGACGCATAGACAGTGTGTGGATGCTGTAATGAACCTGGCGATGAAGAACCCTAACGCCAAGAGCAATATTCGGCAACCCAGATGACACAGCTGGCATGTATGACAGCACAGTATTTGGTAAACCATTATAGGCATCCAAAGCAGTACCATATCCGGCCGCAAAACCAACAGACGGTCTATTCAGGCCAGAACCCCTAATAGCCATGGATCCAACGGGCATGGGATACGGGGAAGCATACTTAGGTGCCTGCACACTACTACCTGGTATCGCAGTATAGACAACAGGACCGGTAACAGAGCCCCTTACATCTGCATTGTGCACAGACGGGCTGGGATTCGCAATACGCCCCCGCGGTCTACCCGACGGCCGCGGAGCCATGGCAGACGTATTACCTCCTGCAGATGAAGGCCCACTATTCGCATTTTCCGACCACGGTCTACCCGACGGCCGCAGAGCCGGGGCAGAAGTGTTAACTCCTGCAGATAATCCTGAACCGCGTGCTAGCTCCTCCCCCACTAAACCCCGGCGAATTCGTTTCCCAAGACTACCTGTAGGCATTTAGAAACTACAGGCCACACACTACAGAAAGCCACAAACATCAATTAACTTCAACCACGGTAACAACATCACAGACACAAAATCTATACCAAATAACCAAGCAGTGGACAAACCACATTTCCATCGCAAATTTTCGGTCGCACCATCGACCCAGCTTACACATGATTTATACCGATTCCAACCTGACCGAGATGCCTCATTATTAAAATAAACATACCAGCTTAAGACACTGAGCCAGCATTACACATTAAACCAGTTAAAAGTAAGTAAACCAAACAAACAAACAAAAAACCAAAGGGATGGCAAGACACAAATCCCACACGCTAGCAAGCCAGAACAGAAACACAGCAACATACAACAGGCATCAAACAAAACACACACTGCCAACTCTTACAGATATGAACATACCAGATAAGCGATCACAACGAATTCCTTGCTCAAGCAACAGATGATCAACCTGCAAACACCAACGCTGAATGTAAGCAAATGTGAATCATACTAACCAAGCATCATCTTATCAACTGGCTACAACCACCACCTGCAGAGCCCATACATATATATAGCACACTTCTACATGCAGTAATAACACCATTAGCCAACAAAAAAACCCAACAACACACACATGCAGGCAATCAAACCACATACAAATACCTATTTGTTAATCATCATCATAAAAAACACACATGCAAGAAAGTATCACAACAACCCACATGGCAGAGTAAATATTCAATTCACAATCAACCAAATAAAACCCCCCAACCACCCCCCACCCCCAAACCCCACCAACTGCCCGAAGCCCCGATTTAGAAAACCTTTGGGTCATTAAAGACAAAAAGAAACCCCCCCCCCAAAAAAAAAAAAGAGGTAAAACCCAAGTCAAAAACCCAATTCAACACCCCTACAGAACCTGACAAACCGTTACACTCACCAACTACCGGATAACGCACGACCCACCGTACCAATTTCCGGCCACCGGCGAAAACAAAACCCAGAAGCCGCAGAAAATACAGAGACGGAGAGAGACAAAAGAACTGACCCGGTGACAATAGATCAGCAAATGGCACCAACATCAGAAGAGCCTTCTCCCACATTCTAAGAATGAATGGCAAGAAATCGACACCTGTCCCACTAACGATTGCCGGAAACCAGCCACAGCTACTCGGAGCATAGCCTCCTGTCCCACCAAGAAGAACACCGACTACGAAGTTCATGTTCTACAGCCCAGACCAAACGGGGACATCTCAAATGACAATATCGCCCTTCAACCACAACCCACCTGTTCCATGTCAGCAAGGGCATAACGGACCTTTTCTACACGTCACTATTACGTAGGCATTTCGCTGGCACTTGGTCCGAATTGGCAGCACGTAATTGGACCACCACTGCCACGCAAACTGGCCGTAAATTCTTTTATATAGGTAGTAGGATTTACATGCTCTAGACATAATTTGACTTGTTATTTCTCAAAATAAAATAATAAGCTACATACTTATATAGATTAAGGAACGATATGAGAGTATCCATTTTTCTTCATTAAAAAAAAGGTTAAACTTACATATGATGGGTATACCAATTTATGAATGTGTTTCTACATTCAACTATTAGAATAATAAATAAAACATTCATTAGTACGCAGCAAGAAAACAAAAACAAAAAATCTTGATTATGAACACATCGAAGTTAACATAATATATATTTATACATGTCTAAATTGAAAAGGAAAAGAAGCTCATTTACCTCAGTGGTTGATAGGAGATCTAACAAGACCCTGACATTTTCTATTGATAAATATTTTATTATCTCTTTTGTACTTTAAACTAGTCACCACCGCAAAAGTCCCATGTTGATAAAGTGATCTAAAGATTATGCATTTCACATAAATCATTTTGTTATATCCGACAAAAAGATAAATCAACTAATAAGTAATGTAGAAGAGGTATATGATCAGGCCTGGAAAAGATCTCAAAAATTTCTATGAAAATATCGTAGCACTCCTTTGATCGATATCTCTACATAGCAACTTCAACTGTAAACACATATTGTTAAATGATCTACGTTGTAGAATGTTAGTCATCTGCGTCAAAATCACATCATAAAAGAAACATTAGCCCCGTTAGAAATACGATAAACAATCAAAATAATAAATAAGTCAACACTATGTAAATTGGATTTGCTGGCCTGGGTGTGAGAGGCATGTTATGTAGGACATTGTCCTACAACGTAGATCCTCCCCGCGTGAGGGTTCTACCGGTATGCTACGAAGTAGGATTCAACCCACATCTCGAGCCAGCTCCTACAAGCGTCACGCCGGTTGTAGGACTTGTGAACCGTCACGAACCGTAGTTGCCCAAAATCACGTATGTAAAATACCCAAGTATATATTAGAGTGTGTATGGGAATAGAAGTATAAAAACACTCTTAACTTTTCTCCTCTTATCATATGACTCTCATGTACCTTTTTCCCATATCTCTTCTCCGCATATGTATAGTCATCCAAATAGAAATAGTAACTCCCTAGAAATAATAGTGGTATTAAAGCAATAGTAACCACCACACTAATAACACTCATTTATACCAAATATTTCATATTGAATACACAATAATATGAGAGTTACAAATAGAATATAATAACATCTCAATTATGATTATTAAAGTAAAATATAATTATAAATAATAATAATAAAGTTTTGGAATTTTTCCTAACAAATTCAACTCCAAGACACATTCACAACATCTTTTCCCAGCATTTTGCACCATCAGGTGCACACTTTCCCTCATCCGCAGTGCTTGTAATTAAACAGGTTTAGGGTGTATGCTTATACGAGAATAATTAGACACTAAAATTTACACCAAAACATATATATATATATATATATATTATTTTTGTAATTTAGTGAATGGAAACAAGCTTGTTTGTTGTTGAGGAAACAATGTGAACTATTTGATAATATTTATAAAAGTAACTACATATACTTAGCAGCGATCAGTTTTCTCTAAAAGAAACACTGACGAGTTAAAAAATGGCATTAGTGACTAAATAATTAGTAAATTACATTGTATTATAAAAGTAACTACATGCTTATAATGTAGATACACGCTTCCAATGTCCCGCTCAACTCCTGAGATATATACGCTTCCAATGTCACCAGAACCAAGCTGTTTGAGTAACCGAAAATGGCTCATGCCCAACATCCCATCCCTAGCTCTTACAGCTCGAACTCCTTTCCATCTAGGATCGTTCCCTTTATGAGGCTTATCAAACACAGATGAACAAGAAAAAGCAGCATTAAGCAGATATTCATAAACTTTTGTAAATCAAATCGAACATGAGGAGAAAAGAAAATTCAAGAATGCAAATAGGGCAAGGCCACAAAAACAAAGTGCTGGATTGCTACTTCTGTTGATGAAGTACACAACAACAAGTGAAACCCTAACAAAATCGACCTAAAACAATATAAGACAACCCATTAACTCGTTATACTCGCATACGTTCCACACAAGGCGATTTAGCCTCTGGTATTCATTTTGCAGATACCACAAACGACCGGCCTCGATTCAAACCGCTCTTTCTGATTCCGGCGTCGTAGACCATTTTAATTAGCTAGTAAAATGGTGGAAGCATATAGAATAATTGTGTAATGAGTATCTCTAGAATGGTCTTGAAAAATATATAGGATGTTTATAGTTGGAGAGTTTACTAGATGATATAATCTTGAATCCTCCTACACTACATACAAACAGGGGGATATCTATATAACAATCACGAAAGGCTTTTTGAATAGTTTCTTTTGCAAGAGACATTCTTAGCCATTGGATGTGAAAAATTGTGTATCTATATAACAATCTAGGAAGGGTTTTTGAATAGTTTCTTTTGCAGGAGACATTCTTAGCCATTGTGTAGGGGGATATTTTGTACCATTAGAACCAACTTTACCTGCACCCAGCCACATCCCTATCTGCCCCACCTCCTACCTCTGATGGTTTGGATCTCACTTTTGAATTTTGAAAAATCGAACATCTTCATCTTCCTCCTCCTGTCTTTATCGAGTGCGACGAGCCCACAACCAGATGGTTTTGTTTTTGTTGTTGCGGTGAAGGTTGACGGGAAACCAACAGGTACTCTCTCTCTTTCTCTCATTCATCCTCTTCTCACTAAACCTTAATTTTGTTCGATCAACTAATAAAAGACACACGTGGTACCACATCACTATACCATCGTGATAATGAATATCTTCTCAAAATATGGCGGCATAATTTAGTTAGTATTTTGCTTAAATTGATTGCACTGGAGATTCCGGTCTTTACAAGGTCATGCTCCAAACTCATACTGATTCAAAAATATTATTATTTTGTTCGATCAACTAATAAAAGACACACGTGGTACCACATCACTATACCATCGTGATAATGAATATCTTCTCAAAATATGGCGGCATAATTTAGTTAGTATTTTGCTTAAATTGATTGCACTGGAGATTCCGGTCTTTACAAGGTCATGCTCCAAACTCATACTGATTCAAAAATATTATTATTTTGTTCGATCAACTAATAAAACACACACGTGGTACCACATCACTATACCATCGTGATAATGAATATCTTCTCAAAATATGGCAGCATAATTTAGTTAGTATTTTGCTTAAATTGATTGCACTGGAGATTCCGGTCTTTACAAGGTCATGCTCCAAACTCATACTGATTCAAAAATATTATTATTTTGTTCGATCAACTAATAAAACACACACGTGGTACCACATCACTATACCATCGTGATAATGAATATCTTCTCAAAATATGGCGGCATAATTTAGTTAGTATTTTGCTTAAATTGATTGCACTGGAGATTCCGGTCTTTACAAGGTCATGCTCCAAACTCATACTGATTCAAAAATATTATTATTTTGTTCGATCAACTAATAAAACACACACGTGGTACCACATCACTATACCATCATGATAATGAATATCTTCTCAAAATATGGCGGCATAATTTAGTTAGTATTTTGCTTAAATTGATTGCACTGGAGATTCCGGTCTTTACAAGGTCATGCTCCAAACTCATACTGATTCAAAAATATTATTATGACAAAAATACACTAGCAAAAAGAGTAATACTGTAGGACTACAAGAAGGAACTACGTACCTCAGATAAATATCTTCGAATCCATTCATGCCATCAATCTCATTCAATCTCTACCAATCAAACCTGTGTAATAAACAAAACGGGAAAAAAGGCATGAAAAATAAGCCAAAAAGACATCATAGGTGGTGACAATGTCAATATTTGTCATAGAGAAAGATGATTATTGTTACCGGATGAACTAGGCGCCATAGCTTTCTCCACACCACCGGAAGCAGACGAGGGCGGATCTAGGTCGACTGAGGTGAGTTGTTGAGGCAAATTGAGATTTTAGGAGGGTTTGATTTTTTTCAGACTGATAAAGTCGTCGGAGATGAATGAACAAAAAATGTAAGGGTTGAGAAAGAAGATAATGGGGTTGAGAGATAAATGCATGGTAGTAGTTGCGATGGTGGGTGAGAAAATAATGACAATAGGTGAGGATGAATTTACTTTTTACTGGTTAGGTTTATTGCTGCTGCTACACACCGTGTTCAGTGGGTAGTATAATGAACAAGAAGACAAATGGCTCGTCTTCAACAGCCAAAATGTTATGTACCGATTATATGACCTTGTTTCATACTACCTCCATTCCATCATGTTTGTCATATAGCATCATTTGATTAGGTGAGTAAAACAATGCAATAATTTGGTAATCTTTTCATAGTCTGTCTATACTAAATTTTACGTTACAACATCATGAAAGATCGCCGATTTTTTTGCATCGTTTTGATAATCAAATCATCAGGTCAAAGTAAACATCAAAACTCAATTTTCTCAAAAAAAAAAAAAAAAAAAAACCATTAAAAGTCAAAGTAGGATAAACATGATGAAACGAAGGTAGTACCATTCTGTCTCTTCTCTTTAGCCTCATTTTTACTTTTGACACTATTCATTGGGTCACTTTGACCCGGTGATTTGGCTATCAAAATGATACAATTTTTTTATATTTTTTTCATTGTGTTGTAGAGTAAAAGTTGCTCTATTACACGGTGAACAAATTATTAAAAAATCGCATCGTTTTGCTGTCCAAATAACTTGGTCAAAGTGACTCAGATACGAGTCAAAAAAGCCAAATGGGCTAAAGAGAAGAGACAGAGTGGTACGTCTCACCAAGTTTTGCGTAAATCCGATACTCAGGATCCAAACAAGTTTTGTGTAATTTGAAAAATAAGTGGGAGTGAAGGCATAAAATAAGCACTAAAGTAAGTAAAAAATAAAATCAAACATGCTTGCATTGTTTTCTTTGGAGTAAAACTGTAAGTTGAGTAGCAACAGTTTGTCGTATACTCCCTCAGTCCCACCCAGTTCTTGAAAAAACTGGGTGGGTTGCTTTATTAAAAAGGGTGTAAAAAGTCCTTTTTGCCCTTATCCTTTTTCAGTAATGACCCTATGAGTACCTAGATTAATCTCAGTCTACCTCTTCATCCTGAACACAAATTTACACTCTAATTAGAACAAATCAATCATGATTTTGGTCATTATGCTTTCGAGTGTCATAATAGCACAAAATATGTGCAAGGGAAAGATCACACTTTGTTGATGGCGCACCAAGAGCACATTATTAAAACATATGAGATTACAAATCTCCATATAGATAATGGATGTAACTTCAACCTATTGTGTCAAGTAAGGATAAAATCTTTCTCACGGACCATCGCACTTACAACTTTCGATATAGTGCCTTCAACATGAACGTGGTTGAGGAGCATGAAGACCAACGTGACATTAAAGCAACGTTTTCCTCCTCAATACATTGGAGGTTACATCTTGAAGGAGCTCAAAGAAAATAGCCAACAAAAGTTGATGTCTACTAACTCTAAAATTTTTGTTATTGAGTAAATAAAGAGAGGGTAGATAATTATTATGTGGTTGAAAAGATGAGAAATGAATTCAAGCCAATCCATGAACAACATCATGAATAAGTGGAAACACACTCTTTGCTATTTGGATTGGACAATTCTACACTCTACACGGGATGGGTGAGCATGAAGCAATTCTTTGATGCAAGGGAGAAAGTTCATAACAAGGAGGTCATAGATCGTGAAAAATTCAAGAATGTCAAGAAAAAGTATCAAATCTCAAAGAAAAAGAGGTTCAAGATTCTCACATCCATGGAGATTGGAGATAGCATTGAAGGTCATACCATTTGAAGGAGATGGATCTCAAGAAGATTTAATTTCACCCCTTCAAGCTAAATGCTAAATCAAATTTAAGGAGAGGGGGTGTTGGAGGCTAAATTTGATATAGCCTAAATAACAATCATTTATTATATTAGTTATTTAGTGGGTCCATCCAATGTAATTAGCTAGTAAAATGGTGGAAGCATATAGAATAGTTGTGTAATGAGTATCTTTAGAATGGTCTTAAAAAATATATAGGATGTTTATAGTTGGAGAGTTTACTAGATGATATAATCTTGAATCCTCCTACACTACATATAAACAGGGGGATATACTCTTAACATAATGCAAGTGTCTTAAGTCTCTCCTATTAAGTCTTCTATCAAGTGTTCTTTGTAATATATTGAAGTTCTTCCACATATTGTTCTATACTCTCTCTAAGTATTCATCCACTCTCCTCTTCCACCAAGCAGTGTTCATAATATCTTCCTACTTCTAACAACACTATCTTCCTACTACCCTTCTTTTCCCATGAGCTCAATCCAAGGCTAGCACAAAAATTGTTCCCGAATGTGACAGAGAGCTCCATCACTTAACATGTTACAGTACTTTCCGTCTTTATATCAAAGCACCAGACATGCATCTAATTTAGTTTAGATGATAACACTTTTTATTAGACTTTTTTAACACTTACCCTTCCAATTAAAGCGGGCTGATGGGACTGGTCAATTAACGAGCTCAAAAGGAGTTTGTTCTCTTCTGCATCGTGAATGTCGTAAATCTACAAAAAAACCCTGGAAGAAATTATTCGTCAGTTTTTTTTTATACTTCGGAAAATGTTCAAACATTACAAGTACAACAACAAAACAACAAACAACCACATCCAAACTAGATGAACATGCGTATGCCAAGCTTGTCAGTAATGCTCAAGCTTTTGGAAGCTTCAGGGACATCCTAAAGGATCTTCAGATCTTCATTCTGCTCCACACCCAAGATTTGAAAGACGATTAGCAACTTCATTGGAGTCTCTAGTGATATTGGTGTTAATACAATTGAGTCTGTTCAATAGGTAAATTTCATCACGGATTTGGCTATGCATAGAAGCAGGTCCTTCCTTCTCCTGGTTGAAGATCTTCACAGCATTGAAACAATCACTTTCAATGTGCGGATTCTTCCAGTTTCTATGAAAAGCCACAGTAATGCCCCTATAAATACTCCAAATTTCAGCTTCAAGACTTGAGCATTTACCAAGGAGACCATAATAAACCGAGCTTCCAGTCACCATGGTAAAACTCCTCCCATCCCAGCTTTGCCTGAATCCAGTCTCATGCATCCATCCACATTAAGCTTCAAATAGCCTACAGATGGGACAACCAGCAAGAATTAGGGTTAAGAAAGTGAAAATTGATAGAGATAAAGAGTTTGAGAAAGCTCCATGTATGACCCAATAGTATCTTTTCACTTTTTGAATACATTCAGCTACAAAATCCAATTTACCATTAAAAATAAGATTAATTCTTCTAAGCTAGATTCCCCACAAAGTATTAATAAACAAATACTCTGATCATAGCTACCAAAAAGAATGTTTGGCCTAAGATTCCAAGATATCCACTCATTGAAGTTCTTATTTCTGCTCTTATCCATCCAGTCAATATTCCAAATTTGTTCACAAATTTGAAAAACATCATTGCAATATCTAAACAGGTGTTCATGAGACTCAACAAAACTTTTGCAAATACTACAAGAATTATTGATAGTCATGTCTATTTTCCATCTATTCTCATTGGTCATGAGTTTTTGATGGATAAGAAGCCGAATAAAAGCAAAAGCTTGTTTGGAACTTTGAGTTTCCAAACTTTGATCCAAATACTACTGTTGATGTCATATCTGTCAACATTCTCATGATCAATACTTGCATAAGTAGCATAGGCTGAAAAGTCACCTTGATTTATTCCTTTCCAGAAGGGGGTGTCATCATATTGGACACTAGAAATAGCAGTGGTTGTGATGGAATTGTAAATATGAGGGGGGATATGAATATGGTACAGCTCAATATTTCATCTCCATTCACAATGATACTAGCCACTTTGGTGTGATTATCGATTATGTTGAGGGATTTGCCAATGTTGCCATTACCAACATTCCAAGCAGTGTTTTTAGCAAACAATTTTCTTGTTTGCCAAATGCCTCTCCAAATAGCAGAGCCTACAGCCCTCTTATCGATGTTACAAAAATTATCATTTTGACATACTTCTTTCTGATAACATCACACCAGAGAGACTTATCATCAAAAATCACTCCCCAACCAAGTTTAGAGAGCAGCAAGTAGAAGAATTCCAGACAATGTTAAATAAGTGATTCCAGTAAATGGGCATCAAGAGATGAGATAATAGATACCTGCACGTGATGGGTGCGTATAAATCTCCTGTGGAAATCTGGTGCCACTATAAATCTGACAGGAAAGAACACAACTTAAGGAAATCTGATAGAAGTCCAAAAAATAAATGAAACATCGTGAATGAAAATATACCGTTATTTTCCCATCAAGTGAACAAGAACACCAATAGCCACCGGACGGATAACACAAGTCACGGGCGAAGTATGTTTTATCCAGTGACACTCTATAAACAAAGACAACGGTAAGTTACGCACAAATAAATCGGCTCATCTCAACATGTTTTCCCCCAAAAAATTGAGTAATAGCTCAAAGGAAATAGAATGGTGGAAACAATAATCTTGATGTGTCCGTGGCTATTCGACACCCTACGGAATCTAGAAGACGCTTCCGTCTTGCAAAGTAATTTAATAGGACTCTTAAACCAGATTCAATCTACAAGCACAACAACCTAACATTCCATTTCGAGCCCAAGTAGAATAATCTCATGTTCCCAACACCCAAATAATAGAAAAAACCTAACTCGCTATTGAGTTTTAAGAACTCTACTTCAAGAGATCAGTGACAACTGTACATGTTTTTTTTACTTCATTCAATCGGATGAGATTTCTCAATTTTCTTTTTTTTTTTCACTCGTATATTTGAGTGGTGAACTAATGTGTCCATATTTAATGTAGTGCTTACTAAATATATATCAAACTCAACTATTTATATCAAGTTTAAGCCAAATTTCCGTTAGAACTGACAAGATTTCAATTATTTGACTTCGTTGTCTAGGATGCCTTATACTCGAATTATCTCATGTAGAGAAAAAATGACTACGAGGACGGTTTTTCTTTGCATTATTGTTGAATGTGTGATGCTGATGAAGACAATCTATCTTAAGTTATCTAGGATTTTATCTAATTTAGTAACTTAATAAAAGATTTTGGTAACAGAGTTTGTTAAATGTGTGTAATTCATTTTGTTTCGTTCTTGGTGCTGCATCGTTGTGAATGAATTGCATTGATTTAATTGAGACAATAGAAGTATCTTAACCTAACATTACTACCTCAGTCCCACAAAACTTTGAGTGTCTTTTCCGTTCTTCAGATGGAAATACCAAAATAGTAGTAAGTGTCAAATACCACCACAAATTTCTAGCTTTTCAGTTTACTTCCCAACATGCCATTTTCAAATCATTACATTTTCATTTTCCAATAAAAAGTACCCTATAAAGCAGCAAATGTACCAAGTAAAATTCATAGTATTTTAAAAAGCTATGTAAAGTCTACTCGGACACACTCTCGATTTGGCATTGAGGAGGTACTAATTTGAGCAAATACCAAAAGATGAATGTTAGAATTGTACGTAATGTACCTCATACATTCATCATCCTTGCTTTCGCTATATATTAAGACATTGTTAAAATGACAACATTTACAAAACTTGGACAGTTGATAACATGATAAAATATACAATAAGTTGACAGAACAGTATAATTGTGAGGATAACTTCATTAATTTTGAGATGAAAAAATTCAACTAGTATTTGGATACCCAATTTAATTAAGGTTTTGAGCTTACAAAATTTTTTTTGTGATTTTGGAAATGAAGCCCGACCACTGAATTTGAGATGGAATGAAAAAAAAATCTAAAAGCCTCAACTTTTACTAAACCAAATTCTTAAACCGTGATATCCAAACAGCAGCATCAATAATTACTACTACCTCTGTTTCTTCACTTTTTTACCCGTAGTTGGGTCACTTTGACTCGGTGATTTGGATATCAAAATGATGTAATTTTTTGTCAGTTTTTTCATAGTATTGTAGAGTAAAATTTTTCTACGAGGTCATGCAAATATTACCAAATTCGTGTATCTTTTTGCTAATCAAATTACCGGGTCAAAGTGACGCAATGACGGTGGTAGTACCACGGATGATTTATTTTAAGAATTACATATATACATTTCATGTAGTGGTGTATAAAATATGGTAAGATCAACAATCACTAAACTTTAATTATGTTCAATCAACTAATAAAGACACACGTGGTACCACATCACTATACCAGCGTGATAATGAATATCTTCTCAAAATATGGCAGCATAATTTAGTTAGTATTTTGCTTAAATTGATTGCACTGGAGATTCCGGTCTTTACAAGGTCATGCTCCAAACTCATACTGATTCAAAAATATTATTATGACAAAAATACACTAGCAAAAAGAGTAATACTGTAGGACTACAAGAAGGAACTACGTACCTCAGATAAATATCTTCGAATCCATTCATGCCATCAATCTCGTTCAATCTCTACCAATCAAACCTGTGTAATAAACAAAACGGAAAAAGGCATGAAAAATAAGCCAAAAAGACATCATAGGTGGTGACAATGTCAATATTTGTCATAGAGAAAGATGATTATTGTTACCGGATGAACTAGGCGCCATAGCTTTCTCCACACCACCGGAAGCAGACGAGGGCGGATCTAGGTCGACTGAGTTGAGTTGTTGAGGCAAATTGAGATTTTAGGAGGGTTTCGGAGATGAATGAACAAAAAATGTAAGGGTTGATAAAGAAGATAATGGGGTTGAGAGATAAATGCATGGTAGTAGTAGCGATGGTGGGTGAGAGAATAATGACATTAGGTGAGGATGAATTTACCTTTTACTGGTTAGATTTTATTGCTGCTGCTACACACCATGTTCAGTGGGTGTATAATGAACAAGAAGACAAAGGGCTCGTCCTCAACAGCCAAAATGTTATGCAGTACCGATTATATGACCTTGTTTCATACCTCCATTCCATCATGTTTGTCATATAGCATCATTTGATTCGGTGAGTAAAACAATGCAATAATTTGATAATTTTTTCACAATCTTGTGTACACTAAACTTTACGTTAAAACATTATGAAAAGATTGCCGAATTTTTGCATCGTTTTGCTAATCAAATCTTCAAGTCAAAAGTAAATATCAAAAGTCAATTTTCTCAAAAAAAAAAAAAAAAAAAAAAAAACCTTCAAAAGTCAAGTCAAAGTAAGATAAACATGATGAAACCAAGGTAGTACGTCTCAACAAGTTTTGCGTAAATCCGAAACCATACTTCCATTACCATACTCAGGATCCAAATAAGTTTTGTGTAAAGTGGGAGTGAAGGCATAAAATAAGCACTAAAAAAAAAATCAAACATGCTTGCATTGTTTTCTTTGGAGTAAAACTGTAAATCGAGTAGCAACAGTTTGTCGTATAGTTGTTACAACAGGCGGAGTAATAAACTATGAGTCGAGTAAGCAGTGGCCAGGACATAAGGGGGCACGGGGCGACTTACCCCATAAAATGTCTACTAACTACAAATGTCTTCACTAGTTTGAGCTTTTATTTTTCATTGTATATATTTGTATGCCTCAAAAGTATTAGAGAAGTATTTTCTCAAAAAAAAAAGTATCAGAGAAGTGCCGTACAGATAAAACTATTAAAGCCCAAAAGTAAAATTATACCCTTCGTCCTCCATTATATTGATTGTCAATGTTTACGAGTACCATTTGGGACAAATAACACTAAATCTATATGCAGTTCGACATTTATGATACTAAACTTCCAGCACTTTCAATTTCATAAAAAAATTTCAGCATTTTCATTTCTAGACAAATAGCCTCCAATCATTAACAGAGTTTGATTAAATTAATGAAATTTATTGTAATACCCATCAAGTGATGGCTATTACAGCCCATCGCATGACCTAATTCACGGTTATGCCGTAAAGCGGCCGGTTTTGACCGAGTTTGACAAGTTTATGCGTGGGCGATCCGATTGGCTAATCGGACTGGCCGACCCAGATTTGACCGGTCGGACCGCCGGTCCGGTCCGGTTTTAGAAACCATGGTTCACACCATACTCTTCGCAACTCTTCCATCAGGGCCTAAATGTTGTTGATATCAACATTTATGAATAATCTACTATCATTTATCAGCTTCCCTATTTCTTCAGATAACAGCACATAAACACTGCCAATCTTCCACCTTAATAGTTTCAGCACATAGTTCAGCTTTGGGGTTGAAGAAATAAATGCTGGAGCAATGTTTTCAGTCCTTAAGCTAGCCACTTAATTGGAACCGGACACATGTAGCAACATCACAGTTGAAGAACAGGTCCTCCAAAGATTCTGCGTGCTTTTCACATAATAGTCCATTTTACAGCATGTGCCATTTCCTCTCTTTTCATTCAGATCTTAGCAAAGAGACATCGAGACTTCAAAGAAATGAGCTTCAAATCGTCGCCAAGACCCTGCTCTATGCCGATTGTTGTTCTTCCTCCGATGCTTTAGCACTCTCTACATCAATGTTGCTTAATTTCAAAAATGTAAGGCCATACTAGTAATTATAGCCCATCAAATCTTTTGTATTCGCTGTGTCACAAAGTAATTTACTAGTTGTGTGTTTGGATGAAGAATTTTTAAAATTGTTACTTAAAGTTTAAAATGAAAGGATTTGAACGGATGGGTTTCCAAATGATGGCACTGTTTTGATGTAAACCTTTTGCTACACGAACTGCTGAAGTATTTGTGACATTTGTGTGGTGGTGGTCTGCATCTAAATGTGGCGGTTCAAGTGTGGGCATTGGTGGTTTTCGAACTTGGTTTTCCACGGTTGAAGTGCAGGCCGTGGTAGCTTTTCAACTTGTACAAACGCATTGACAAAAAAGAGCGTTACTCATCATGTGTTTTTTATAAAGTTTGTTAGATATGTAGAATATACGGCAATATAAGAGAGGCGCATTGAGTAACACTAAATTCAATTGATGAAAACGCCAATCCATACTAACTACAAAGATAACAACCGTAGAAGTAGTACAAAGCAACACTGAAAAGTGCATCATCTAGTTCAACATGCTTAGCAGCTTCATGGGTTTTCGCCTTTCACAGATTGACATCATGGCAAGTGATCCACGGCTGAATTTTCATTCCTTCAATCTGAGAATCAAAGGTTCGAATGGCAAACACTGTTGCCCCCGCCGCCCAAACAGCGGGCGGACCACCGATTTCGGATTCCATTCTTCACACGGCCGCGGACGAGCAAGCCCATTTGGTAGCAGCGAAGTACCTACACGTTCAGCTATCGCAGCAATTGCCTTGTTCAACTCGGCTTCACTCGGTGCAGGTCCAAATTCAAAGCCCGCTCTCATAATAGACATCACCACTTTCCTTCTTCCTGTTGTCATGAAGCACCAGAACTCCTCCTCTGAAAGATAACAATCGAATTCCAAGCAGTTCTCGCTGTGCATGGAGTACGAGACCACGCCCGAACCGGCCGGTCTGTTCTCCGTAACATCAATCAGAACCTTCCTGAAGAGTGACTCATCGGCCTCGATTCTGTATTCGGTCGATTCTTTTGCAGTGGCCTCGTCCTCCTTCATTAACACTGTGAATCGCGAAAGCTCTTCTCATTAATAGCATTATCAGAGTGGTTTAGTATGGGCTCGTTTTTCTTTACATCTTTCCATATCCATGCAGAATTATTAACTTTAGAAGGCGGCCGAGGAGGAATAATCAACCTAGATCCTCCTCCGCGGCCGACGACTGGTGTTGGTGAGGGACACGAAGAATTTATCGAATCAGTGCTAGGGTTTGGAGACGAGGCACGGGACTTCCGACCTAAGAAGATGGGTTTCGGGGCGTAAGAGCGACGGTCTTGAACGGCGGCATTCGCCCACGCCGAATCATCGGCGGAGGAATAAACGGTGGATTCTACAAAGACGTGAGAGCGGCCGTGATTCGACGGCCTATGTGGTTGTTGTTCTCCGAAGATAGGTTTCGGGCAAAAACTTTGGTGCGTCCCTATGGTAACCGGCTAAGCCGGTACTAGCCGGTTATTACGAAAATGCCAGCTACCGGACGAAAAAAGTTGTCCCAGAGGCCAGCTACGGGACAAAAAAAGTGGTCCCAGGAAGATTCCTTTTTAACCTAGATAGTATTGTTAACACTATAGAATGAACTAAGCTGAATAAGATAACACAGTGATATCGTTGATTAAACTTTAGTTAGTTGGTTTAACAGTTATGATATTAACCCTTTCATTTAAGATAAAAACTGAGATATCACTGTTAACAAAACTTGAATCCTTAACTAATCACAGCAGAATTAGAATTAAATACAGGATAAACCATCATACATTGAAATTAAAAAGTTGAAAATGACAAAAATCACAACATACAACAGTTTCACACGAAAATAGTTGGCTTTTGAAGCATTCTCGGCCCCTTCGAGTCTCACACTTAACTGAACACAACAGAATAGAGAAGGAAACTATCTTACTTTGAAATTAAAACGATGAAAATGAGAAAAATCACAACGTACAGCAGTTTCTCATTAAAAGAGTGGGCTTTGGAAGCATTCTCGGCCCCTACGAGTCTCCTACTCAACGTTGTTACCTCCTCCTGAAGTTGTTGGAGATCTGGAGCACAGCACGGACTGGGAAATTCATCTTCCCAGTAGAAATAGTTGCATTGTTGACCTCTAGGCATGGCACAAGTCCAAAACACGCGGCCGTCATTTTCGGGCGTATGTGCAGTACGACTTACCGGGTAACGGCCACAGAAATACTGCCCAGGCCTACACCCTGACCTCCGGGATGAATCTCCTCTTGAATATGAAGGTGGATTGCTTGGTGAGGGTGAAGAGCTTACACTATGTTGAGACATTGCTTAGAGAGAAAGAAGAGAAGGGTGAAAGAGAAGGAGAACTGATGAGATCTGAGAGTGAAGAGAGAAATAAAGAGTTAGTTGAGAGTGGTTGGAGATTGTATTAAAAGCGGGCAGTGGGTAGGTTGGCTGATATAAATGTAGGTACCTAATGTTAAGATAGAGAACTTAACAATTTAGAATGGGTACCTAATAACGTAGTAGTGCATTTATTAATTCAGTTTTGGTAGGTGAGGGTAGTTGGCCAACACCAATTGCACCTTAAATAAAACTAACTGTACAGTTTGTGTTCACAAAAAAGCACAAGCAATTTTTCAGAAAACAACACAAGTCATCAAATCATAAGCAAACAAACATTGCCTAATCAACATTGGGAAACATTGTTCATAACATACACTCTCAAACAACCCAAAAAATTTACTGACATAAACATTGTTAATATTACAAATTCCCAAACAACATAACAGACAAATTCACTTTTTTCCATTCTTCCCCGACGACTTTCGCGCCGACCTCCTCGTCTTCGCCCCGGATTCCAATGGAACAGTAGGAAAAGTAGGGAAATTGTACATCCTTTCAAACTCATGAACATTCTCATCAATAGACTTGAAGCTCAGTAACTCTTCAAACATCTTGGCCTTGTGGATGTTGTAGTCTGATCTAGCCATTTCATTGGCAATCCAGATTCTGAGATGATTCACTTGAACAGAGAAGTTCTTCTTTGGATTAGGAATCATGTCCCTCAAGTGGTTCATGAAGAAGCATACAAAAGGACCACAATCACACCTGAGAGATTAAAATAGAATGCAGTTGTCATGTATAAGATAGTGTGTTTAAGAAAATAGTGATTGGGTTTAATGAATAAGTTTGTTTACCCGTTTGGTTGTTGGGGAACGACGTCATTCATGTACCACACATCCCACTTTCTGATGTCATCATGGTACTCTGGATAGGAGGATAGCACCTGGTGCATTTGATTAACTTTTCTAGCTACATCCCTCTCAACATACCCAAGTCCAGAAAACGAGTCCAAGACGTATATTTCCTTGTCGACAAAGGAAATGACCATCATGAACCAGTGGGTGCGATGTACATTCATGGGCAGGGCAATCTATTTCATTAACAATTCAACATAACATAAGTTCAACAACATATGAATGTATAAAGCAGATTGCATTGATAGAAATCGTAAATCTTACGTAGCCCATCTCGCTCCACGTTCCTCCATATTTATCGGACACTTGGAAATATCGATTACTCTTCGTGGGCTGAACAAGAATTAAAATTAATGATGTCATTTTGTGAAAGAATTTTAAATTGAATTTTTATCCAATGAAAAGGGAATGAACTTACGGCATAATGTGTTCGAGGTACCAAATGCGAGGGATTCCACCAAATTCGCGGCTTCTTTCTTTCAGATGAAGCAATTGCAAATATGGATCGATAACCTAATTGTTTAAAAAGTTAATAGAAAAGTGTTATGATGATGATGGGAGAATGTCTTAAGAAACTACGTTAAATCAACAAAAAGAAATACTTACTTCGTTGTCAAACCATTTACCATCTCTGAAGCGCCACGCGGCATACCTCGTCACCTTCTCATAATCAGCAATGTTAATAACCAACTCACTGCAGATATAATAACAAATCAAACCATAAGTAAAAACAAAATTTGTGTCTTGTATAGCTTATTTAGGAAATTTGAATGTAAATAACACTTACTCTCGCAAGCTTAGTGGAACTTTGGGATCCCGAGGTTTTTCATCGAACTCAGGCTCATATTTGTGAGACAAAAATAAGTTGATCCAGCAATCTTACAAGCTAGGCATCTCTGGCAGACATGTCATTTCCTCAGGATTGCTTTGTTGCTTCTTAAGCGACACCCGATTCGACCCCCTTATGATCCACCGTGCCTTTCCCCGGACAGACCCATCAGTGTTTTTCCTTGGGTCCGCCCAAGAAGCCAAGGATGCCTCCTCCTCCTCCTCCTCCTCCTCCTCCTCCTAATAAATCAACAAAATGTTAGAATTGGAAACAGAGACATCAAGTCTAAAGTTAAAACAGTTAATACACTTACCTCATCGTCAGAGCTGACTTCTTCGACCACCTCCATCGAAGAGCTAACCTCATCCTGATTCTTCTTCTGCTTCTTCTTGGGAGGTTCTTCTTGTTTATCCTCTTCACCTCCCTTATTCTTTTCCCCTCCTTCCTCTTCCTCATTTTCATCCTCCCTCTTCTTTTCTACTCTTTCATCTACCTGCTTCTTCTCATCTTCTTCCTTCTTTCTCTCCTCATCCTTCATCTTCTTTCTTCCATCTTCCCTCTCCTCCTCCAATTCAGACTTTATCTTGTTAACAGTCGCGAACATGGCCAATAAAGTTTGCGGGTCAGCATTCTGCGCCAGCTGTCCAAAAAGATCCTTCAAATAATCCCCTGGTGGAAGAATTAATTGAATTGCTGGTGCAACAACCTTCTCCCTGATTGGCTCTTCATCCATTTTCTTCAACTTCAACTACAAAGAACAACAGAGTATAAAGGTTAACATTTAAGATAAGGATGTTAACTGAAAAAAACTAATTTTTAAGGTTTATGTAAAACGTTACTCACATTTTCATTCATACACACATACTTCCATCTCTTAAAAACATCATATGTCTTCCAGAATTTCAACCTGGGACTTGCATTCTTGTCTTTGCATGTGACGACCCGTCACACTTTTAATACAAAAATCTCGATTTTTCGATAAAAATCACCGTTTACCGTCAACCCGTCTGACACTTTCAGACGTCCAAATCTCAACCACCAGGACACACAGTCCACCAGAACAACATTTTAATAGTATTTCTGAAAATCTGGTACGTGACTGAATTTAATAAAAAATTACACCAACTTGTCAAAATTGACATTTTTATAAATATCAGACCCAAAATAGTAATTTACAACAAATAGCTAAAAACAGCTAAAAACAACATAGTTAACTAAAAATACAAATTTTAGCAACTACTCCGCGATGCAGTCGCGCTCCGGCTCAACCTGTAAAATAGAGGGGTGAGCCAAAACAGCCCAGCAGGTACCGCCTAACCACTGGCGTAGAAATCTAAAATCTACTTAACACACAGCCAGTTATTACACATCAGCATTCAGCACCAAATACACAAACATCGTGATTTATCAATCACCAGGCAGTCAACAAATAGCTAAAAAGCTATAAATTCACACTAGGAGTATAAACATGTATAGACTGTAACTGCAGAAACTAAGAAGTTAGATTTCCCCTACCTTTTTTTCATGTCGGAACACGCTAGTTTTGTTTTTGTGAGAAACTAAAGCAGTCCATCATGGCATGCGTCAAAGGAACACCAGCTCATATAAAAAGCTCCAGGATGGACTCATACCAAGAACTAGATACATATTTATGCTTATGCTTGAAATAAAACAAGCACGAAGCACTGATGCTAAGTAAGACCATTCTTACAAATAAATAAGAGAATAAGTTGACTTGGTCATGAAGTAATCTTAGTTGCACTCTCATTCACTAAGGAAGCTCACCACGTGTCACAAGCATTAGTGTTTTCAAAATAACATGATTCATAACATAAGTAGTATAGTCACCATTTGAATAAAGTATCAAATTAATGATAGCCACGTTTTGATCTACTCCACAAGAGGATTACCATTTCAACATACAATGCTTTTCCCAAAATGTTTACAGTAGGCTTGCATATATTGTTGGTACATGTTAAAAATTAATCCATACACCACATGCTTGCAATTTAGGTGCTATACCCTTTCAATACAAGATAAAGCTCAAGGAATATAAATAAAATAGGCGTTGTTTACTAAATTGTTATTTTTTTTATTCAGAATATCTGAATTTACTATTTTATAAAAATCGGGTTCTCACATTGCAGCCCTTGGGATTTTCTTGAAATTTGGGGCAAAACTTTTCCAAGTACAGAAGCTACAAAATATACTCACATCATTAGAACTTAAGAAGGAGCTCTTAACATATTAAACGGAAATGTTAAAAAAAATGACAAAATGCTAGATTATTACCACAAGAATGAGCACGCAACCATTTCCTCGCAAGGTTTCCCCAGTCTGGGCCTTCACATTTTGTTTCACCAGATGATCAAGCCACAAGGCCGCCCAGTTCACCTCTTTCAGGTGCTCGAAATATACAACAAGTTTGGCCAGCCCAGACCGGACTCCTTGTCGCCCGATCGGCATCCCTAGGGCCCCCAAGATTAAACAAACAGCCCTCTGCTTCCACTCATCATTGAACAGCTTCCTATTTTTCAAGAACCACGGAACATACTTACCGACCTTTGTGTTGTCCTCGACGAGGCCAATTCTGTGGGCCACTTCTTGTACAACCTTTGGATCGACCTCCAGAAACTCAGTTGTTCCGGTGCATTTTACTCCAAGGAGCCAGCCGACAACTTCCGGGGTTACATCCACAGTCCGACCGTGAGCCATCAAGGACCCCTCGGTGTCAAATGAGTTGTAGAGGAATTTGTTGAAAGCCTCGGGGGTTTCTGAAAGCCCCACTTCAGTCAACCATGACTGCTGTTCATCTGTCACATCTTCGAAGAGAGCCTTAACAGAGGGCAGGCTCATATAGCTTTGGAACCGCCTCGGGTTCTTCAGCTTCTTCTTTGATTTGTCCTTCAACTTGGCTGCAGCCGATTTCTTCTGCTGCTTGGCCTTCCCACCGGTTGGTTTTCTCTTCAATGTGCCAGCTGATTTCATCTTCTCTCTTTCTTCGACGGCAGCTATGAGATAGGGATCTTGTTGAACCTTTTTCAGCCTTTTCCATTCATCGTTTATCCTCTGTTTGACATCGTCGGTTATCTTCACACGAGGATCTTGTTTCTTGAGCTTGTGCGTCTGAACATTTCTACAACAATCATGAGACAATAAAGAAAATTAAATTACAATTCCAAGTACTAGAGCCATAACATATAAGACACACCCTCAAACATTTAAAATCAAAGAAAGTCATTAGAGATAACGTAATAACATGCATTATGATGTTTGAACAGATAATTGTTTAGAAAAGGACTTTAATAGTTTAGAATGAGGGTGCAGAATAGTGGACATTGGCTTCACAATTGAAACAAAATTGTACGAGATGATTGATTAGGGAAGAAACTTACTTGAATCTGATGTACGCATTCATGGCATTGCCATGATGGGCTTCATCGTCACTATCATCTTCCCTCCTCTTTTCCACAGGTTGGTATTTTTCCTCATCTTCCTTCTGTTCCTCCCTATCCTCCTCCAAATTCTCCTCATCTTCTTCATCATCATCGCTCTTATCTTCCACAGATTTGTATTCGTCATCATCGTCATTCTGTTCCTCCTCTTTGACCTCATCCTCCTCCTCATCCTCCTCATCCTCCTCGCCCTCCGGTTGCTCTTCAGCCTCAGGTTGGATATTATCATTTGTTCTTTGCTGAACAGTGTATTGGCTTACATCAATCTCCTCATCACTCGAGACTTCCGTCGCTTTCTGATCGTACCTTTTTTGTTCATCCTCAGGTAAGTTGAGAAATACTCTATACTGCTGTACAATCAGTTTGGGAGGCATATCCTTCCCTCTGAATCCCATTGTAGATTTTTGATGGTTACTGTCATAAGTAAACAGTTGCAAAACTTAAGTAAAACCTTTCAATAACACAGAAGGCAATTACAATTTCAGAGATTACAGATCTTACAATTAAGTTACACAGGATAAAAGTGCATTGTGAAACATGACAATTAACAAAGATTAATTTAGGACAAAGTGACAAGGTAGAAAATATAGTCACAAAATTAGATTTTAAGAAGGAGTTATTAATTCATTAAACAGCATGATAAAAAAGAAGGACATTTTTTTAAAAGAAGTGAATACTTACAGGAATAGGTCAAATCCAGGAGTATGCTTCACCTCTGCATCTTCATTCTTGCGCTTAGAAGCCTTCTGATTTGTTCGTTTCTTCACTGCATTCGGTGGTGCTGGATGTTTCCGGGTCGATCTCCTAGGGACTCCCTCAACGTGCTCTTCCTTCTTTGCTTTCTCTTTCTTCTTAAGTTTCTTCTTCTCTGTACTGGCACCCTCTGTACTCGTACTCTTCTCAAGTAAGGCAGCAGCCTCAGCCAATTTGTTCAATTTGTCTGCTTCAACATCCGCCATTTCAAAATCAACCCTTGATAAAGGAATTGCATCGAGACCATCTCCAAAATTCTTCAGACCAATTTCATCCGTGGACTCCGTTGTCTTTCCCTCCTGTGAACTCCGTTGTCTTTCCGAGTTGCTAGAGTTGCTATCGATCTTGTTATCGGCAAGATCTTGTTGTTTGGATCGTCTTTCTTGAATAATCTTCTTCTTCGCCATGGATTATGTATGTTGATTGAAGGAGAAGAGATGAAGATGGAGAAGATGAAGATGGGGAAGATGAAGAGGAAAGTTGCGAAACTGGGGAGAGAGAGAGAGAGAGATTTTCGTCAGTTTCAGAAAATTGAATGAAACTGCAACCACAGAAGAGTCAATTACTAGAAGGACTCTGCAAATGGAACTGTTCCGAAATTAAAGGCAAGGTGGGCTGTGAGTGGCAGTTGAGGCGGTTGATTTGATTGGACCACTCTCTCACGTTTTTTTAAATTTCAAATTATTATTTTCGTGCATGAAATTCAAATATTTCAAAATGTGCCCCAAACTTCTGGCACTTAGTATGAAATATTTAAAAGAAAAGCAAAATAATAATAATAATAATAATAATAATAATAATAATAATAATAATAATAATAATAATAATAATAATAATAATAATAATATTTCTAATGTATCTTTGAGTATTGATTTGATGGAGTATTAACAACTCACTCTAAACAAATATATGTATCTTCTTAAATGCTAAACCCTAGAGAGGGGTCCATCTTAAACTTTATAATATATTTCCCTTTAAAATGCCACTTATTTTGGTTTCTTCGTCGATGGAATGACTCGGGGTGTCACCATGTGTCCTGAAAAACATACCAAGGACAATGCTGTGAGTTATTTTGAAATGATTTCAAGTTTTGCTCCTCTAAGTTACATAAAAGGACAAAAATCGAATGAAAACTCGATAATTGTACGAGTTTAGCCATGAAATGTCACCCCAGCATGCCAACTCTGATTTGATGTTGTATTTGGGTCATTTTAACAAGAAAGGGAGTTTTGAGGTGACATCCAACCATGGGACTTGAACACCGAGGGATAAGTGTATAACCGACTATCGACATTGTGAGACTTGACGTTGTGAGAAGTCACCGTGTGTTGTAATTATCAGAATTGGTCTTAAAATGTCACATAGTGCTAGTATGTGTTGAATGGTGGCACAAATGAGATGCATAGACGTCAATCAAACTCAATTTGGGTAACGCGTACCCGTTGGAAACATTGTTCTTTCCCATTAACTACATCACCAACATAATTCTGTACCCAATTTGAGGACTTTGTGCCTCCCTTGTGTTTGTACCATACATGGCAGTGTGCACAACCTCCAAAAAATCACAAATAGGCATCTTTGAGTATTGATTTGATGGAGTATTAACAACTCATTCTAAACAAATATATGTATCTTCTGAAATGCTAAACCCTAGAAAGGGGTCTATCTTAAACTTTATAATATATTTCCCTTTAAAATGCCACTTATTTTGGTTTCTTCGTCGATGGAATGACTCGGGGTGTCACCATGTGTCCTGAAAAACATACCAAGGACAATGCTGGGAGTTATTTTGAAATGACTTCAAGTTTTGCTCCTCTAAGTTACATAAAAGGACAAAAATCGAATGAAAACTCGATAATTGTACGAGTTTAGCCATGAAATGTCACCCCAAGCATGCCAACTCTGATTTGATGTTGTATTTGGGTCATTTAACAAGAAAGGGAGCTTTGAGGTGACACCCAACCATGGGACTTGAACACCGAGGGATAAGGTTGTAACCGACTATCGACATTGTGAAACTTGACGTTGTGAGAAGTCACTGTGTGTTGTAAGTATCAGAATTGGTCTTAAAATGTCACATAGTGCTAGTATGTGTTGAATGGTGGCACAAATGAGATGCATAGACGTCAATCAAACTCAATTTGGGTAACGCGTACCCGTTGGAAACATTGTTCTTTCCCATTAACTACATCACCAACATAATTCTGTACCCAATTTGAGGACTTTGTGCCTCCATTGTGTTTGTACCATGCATGGCAGTGTGCACAACCTCCAAAAACCCACAAATAGGCATCCCTGAGTTAACCGATCGATGAACAAACAAAAAGTTAATAAAATTTTACAATGATGAGTATACTAAAAAATAAGATAGAGTGCTCTCTAGAGTTTAGAATTATGGACATTATAATAATATATTTAGAAGGAGATGTTAAGAGACAGTCAAATGCAAACGCAAAGATGGCGATACTTGTGTTTTCTACATTTGTACACACTGTCATGGCAATACTAATATGATAATATACCAATAATACAAAATAAAATTAATTATGACACTCCACAACTAAAGAAATTAAAAAAACAATATGTTTGTTACATTAAGATGGAGCCTTTAAAATATTTGTATTTTTGTCTAAAAATGTAGATAGCTTTTTTTGAAAAATTTGAAATTTGGAAATTTTAAAGTTATTTGTCCCATCCTCTTTCATTACTGGCAACCACACAACCAAATATCTCTCTCTCTCTCCGAGGTTTCTTCATTACTGGAAACCGCAAACCAGACGAACCCAGTCCAGCCCTACCCAGACAATCTCTCTTTTTCTCTCTCTCTCTCTCTCATCAGTTTTCCGAATTCAACTTCCCCTTCCATCTCTATCACAAATCCATGGCGGACCAGGAAGACAGGCGTTGGGGAGCAGATTTCACCTTCCAAAGACATCGAATAGGTGATTTCAGATCTAAACCAAGTTCCGATCGGGGAGGAGGTAAGCCCGGTTAATTTGGAAGTCCTTTTAACTGCAAATCCCCTCACTCCTGTCTTGAACCCAACCAAAGATCGAGGATCTAGCCCTCAAGAACCCGTTGGAGATGGGGGATCCAATACAGAAGAGGGAAACCCCAGCAAAACCGAAATTAGAGGAGGGGATTCGCATGAAGAGGCAAAGGAGGCTCACCCTAACTCCACCGACTCAATTGGTAGACAAATCTGGGAAGATTCAACAAAAGTCCTTCCTTTATCAATGGTCGAAGGACCACAGTTCGAGGATGCTAGGGGCATAATCCAATTGGCCGATGCTGCTGCCTCAGTTGAGAAGAGAAAGAATCCAGAGACGGAAGACATTGAGAGGAAGAAGAAAGCCAAGAAGCAGCTTCACTTCGCTTCGGAGGAGGACAAAATTGTGAACATCCCAAGGAGGTCACCAAGGAAAAAGCCACCCCCACCAAGACCATTGAAGAAAAGGGGAAAGAAAAAGGTTTCTAAGAAAAGGGGAAAGAGCTTAGAAGATGAAGTAAAGAACATCCAGCACACACCTGGATTTGACATGTTCATGTAAGTAATCTTCTGTTAAAAACATGAAATTTATTAAATATGCTATCTAAAGAATTGACCTTTCAAACTTTAGTATTGTGTTCTGGTGACAATTAACTGTTAAGTGCTTTTTCTTAATTATTTATAAATCTTACTATTGTTATAATACTGATAGCCTGTTTTTGCAACTGTTTACATATGACTGTTAATTTGCAACTGTTTACATATGACAGTGAGGAGAGGAAATATGCTTTCAAATTGAAAGAAAAGGATATGCCTCCCCAACTTTTGGTACGGATGTATGCCCTATTTTGCAATTTACCACAGGAGCAACGAGACAATTACGAGAAAAGGGCATTGGAATCCTCTAGTGATGAGGATCATGATGTAAGCAAGTACAGCTTTGAGATGAGGAAGAATGAGAAGGACAAACAGATTGAAGAGCACGAAAATGATGAGGAGGAGTCAGATGAGGAGGAGTCAGATGAGGAAGAGAAGGAAGAGAAGGGAGATGTGGAGGAATACAAAGGAGATGAGGATGAGAGTGATGATGAAGCTCACCATGGCAATGCCATGAATGCCTACATCAGATTCAAGTATAATTTTACTCTCGCAAAAAGTTTGTTAAATAATGTGTCTCCTGTTCTTCAATTAACTTCTTATCTATTAATACCTCAATCTAATATATTTACTCCCCTTTCTGTTAAAGTTTGCATGTTATTACTTCATCTCTAATGGCTTTCACTTTAATTTTAATTGTTTGTTGCTGTTTTAGTTTATTGTATGTCTCTATAAATTTAAATTATGGGTTGATTTTCATAATTTCAGAAATGTGAGGATGCACAGGCTTCGGAGAATAGATCCTAAAATTAGGATGACCAAAGCGGTCCTACAAAGCATCAACACCGAGTAGAATTGCATGACCAATATCCAGCAGGAACCTTATCTCACAGCGGCTCATCAAGAAAAAGACAAGCGGAAAAGAGAAGGTACTTTGAAAAGGAAGTCGACGGGGGAGAAGGAAAAGTTGAAGAAGAAGGCGGCTGAAGCCAAGCTGAAGGGTAAGTCAGAAAAAAAAGTTGAAGAATCCAAGGCGATTTCAGAGTTACATGAGCCTGCCCTCTGTTCGCAATCTTTTTAAAGAAATGACGGATGAACAGAAAGCATGGATGCAAGAAGTGGGCCTTGGAGGACTACAGCACCTAAAGATCACGGAAACCCCAGAGAAATTCAACCAATTCATTTACAAGTGCTACGATACCGACGGGTACTTGACAGCGCACGGCCGCACCGTGGAGATAACACCGGAAGTTGTCGGGTGGCTATTTGGAATCCGATGCTACGGAGAAACAGAGTTCCCGGAGGTCGATCCACTTGTTCTCCTCAGAGTTGAAGAAAGTATCGGCCTCGTTGAGGACAACACGACTTTCGGTGAGTACGTTCCGTGGTTCAAGGCGGATGAGAACAGGTTGCTGTTAAATGATGAGTGGAAACGAAGGGCTGTTTGCTTGATCTTAGGTGCACTGGGAATGCCGATAGGACGAGCAGGAGTCCGGAGAGGTCTTGCTAATCTTGTTGTTAATTTGGAGCACCTGAAAGAGGTAAACTGGGCAGCCTTATAGCTGGATCACTTCAAGACACAGCAAGTTAAGGCTCAGACTGGAACAACCCTTCGCGGAACTGGTTGCGTGCTGATTCCTTTGGTAAATCTCTAACTCTGTTTCAGTTATTTTAACCATGAAGTTTAAAATATTAAGACCACTTTCTTAAATGCTGCCATCTCAATTTTACTTTTCTAGCTTTTGTACATGGAAAAGTTCTGCCCAAGTATCTGGAAAACCCAAAAGGATGTCAGGATAAGGAAGCAATTCCAAGGTTGAAATTCTGGGAAACCTCTGATGTTTCCAAGAGATGGAAGTATGTCCAACAAAACAAGAATGTGAGTGAACTTTAACAGTGATATTAAAGTGTCCTGTTTATGTATTAAGATTACTATCTTAAGTTTATGTCTCTCAACTCTGTTTTTGTATGTAGTTGAAGTTGAAAAAAGTTGATGATGAGACCAAAATTGAGAAAGTTGTTACACCAGTAGTCCAACTACTGCCTCTACCTCTACCAGAGGATTTTTGGAAGTGCATTGTGGGACAGGTGGTTGAAAAGCTTGAAAAAGAGTATCTTATGTCCCTGTGGAAGGAAAAGGAGAAGGCAGAAGAGAAGAAGAAGGAGGAGGAGGAAGAAGAGAAGAAGAAGGAAGAAGAGAAGAAGAATGAAGAGGATGAGAAGAAGAAGGAAGTGGAAGGGGGTAAGAAAAAGGGGGAAGAGGAAGGAGCTCAGAAGAAGAAAGAGAAGGAAAAGTGTGAAGAAGAATTAAGAGCTAAGAAGAAGCAGAAGATAGAGGAGGCTGAGGTTAACTCTCCCATGAAGGTGGTCTACACAATCAGCTCCAGCACTGAGGTAAATGTCTTAAAGTTGATATCTTAATATTTGAGATTTATTTTTAAAGTTTTAACACCCCTAATGATTTTGTTGATTTATTAGGTGTCCTCCAATGTATCCCCAGCCATTCCTTGTTCATGGTTCTCCGAAGAACCCAAGGGGAAACTTGGTTGGGACTGTCCGGGGAAAGGCAGATCGGATCATTAGAGCGTCTTCGAGGATATCGCTGTATAAGCAACACATGAATCCTAAAGAATTGACACATATCCCACACATGCCTGAAGCAGAACATTGCTGGCTCCATTACTACATGTCGCACAAGTATGCGAGCACGTACGAACACACCAGCAAGAATTTTTATCTTCCCCCAGAATTGGCAACATAAGTTTTATTTACATTCAAACTTCCTAAATAATTCTTATGTGTGGCATGCATTATGTTTGTACTTATGGTTGTGTATCATATATAATATGCAGTGAGATAGTTGCTGATATGGGTGGCATGGCTAAACTGACGAGGTCGTCCGCTTGGCGCCTCCGGGATGAAAAATGGTTTGACGATGAGGTGATGGATGCTTACATGCAATTCCTTCATCTTCATGAATGTAGCCGGGAATTCCAAAGAATCAAGCGGATTTGGTTCCTCGGCACCTGTTATTCTGTAAGTTCACTGCCTTGTCATTTTTATGATATGACTCAATTCAAAATTCATCTAGGAAAATACCTGATTAGTTATAATTTTTGTTCAGCCCTCAAAAGTCCTCGAATACGTCAAGGCACACGAACAGTCGGGAGGAGAGTGGAGCGAGATGGGATACGTAAGTATTCCGAATACTATCAATACAAGCTACTTTGTTCTTTTGTATAACTTACTTTATCTTGAATTTTTAATGATTAGATCGCCGTTCCGTTGAATGTCGGTCACCTGCACTGGTTCATGATGGTTATTTCCTTTGTTGACAAAGAAATATTCGTCTTGGACTCGCATACCGGCATGGGGTATTCTGAGTTTGATGTTGCTGCCAAAATTGGGCAAATGCACATAATGCTCACCAACTACTCAGAATACAATGATGACATACGACGCTGGCAGGTGTGGTACATGAACAACGATGTTCCCCAACAATCAAATGGGTAATAAGCTAACTACTTAACATAACTAACTAATCTATTTAAATATATGTGTTATATATTAAAGCTGCATTCTATTTTCATCTGTCAGGAATGACTGTGGTCCTCATGTCTGCTTCTTCATGAGTCACTTGAGGGACCTGATTCCCGTTCCAAAGAAGAAGTTCTCTGTCCAGGCTCCCAACCTCAGAATCTGGATTGCCAATGAAATGGGAAGATCGAGCTATAACTGCGTATTTAACAAGAATTATCACGGGTTAAAGGAACTGATGGAGGATGAGGACCACCGGTATGCATTTTACAGTTTGTACCGCAAGTTTTCGACTGTTTCCTTTGTTGCATTGAGGTCTGCGGAGAAGAAGACGGCGGGGAAGAAGCAGCAGAAAAAGTAAATTTGTGTAATGTTGTTGTGACTTTGTTTTACGAACAATGTTTCTGTCCTTTTGGATGTTGTGGGTTGTTTTGGATGTCGCATCTTTTGTACTCCTCATATGGCTTGGTAGTTAGCAGAGTTAAATCAACATTGATGAACCTTTAGCTTTTCCTGCCAAAGTGGCTATAATTGTATTATATTGTTGGTCTGCTTCATTTATAATAGGCATTGAATGGTTCTGCTGCCCACAAATAAGCTAAGTGAATCGTTTCTCTTTAAACTATTAAAGAAGCTTTCTTAAATCTTAAAGAGGAGTTAAACTTATTAAAGACGCTATCTAAAAAATAAAATCAAGATTATTAGATTCTCAAGATTATTAGATTCTCAACTCAATAACTTAAAGCATTCTTCATGTCTTTAAAAAATTGTATCCAAAATAGTGCAATACTACCTTTTGGTTGTTGGGGTCTTCTTCTTTGAAAATCTGCTATTTTAAGGTATCTCACAATCTTAGATAGGATGGAACAGTTTAATATGAACACCTCATATGGCTTGGTAGTTAGCAGAGTTAAATTATCATTGATGAAACTTCAGCTTTTCCTGCCAAAGTTGCTAGAATTTAAGGATATGGTTGGTCTGGCTCATTTATGTTAGGCATTGAATGGTTCTGCTGCCCACAAAATAAGCTTAGTGAACTGTTTCTCTTTAAACTATTAACTGTGCTATCTTAAATCTTAAAACTAGGTTCGAGAATGTTAAAGTTTCATCTCACAGTCACCACAGTCTTGGTAGCTGAGGAATTTATTATATTACATCCATATATTAATGAGGAGATAAACTTTTCAGAGATTTCGTATTCATTAAGGTAAAAACTTAAAGCATTCTTCATATCTTTAAAATTTTGTATCCAAAATAGTGCAATACTACCTTTTGGTTGTTGAGGTCTTCTTCTTTGAAAATCTGCTATTTTAAGGTATCTCACAAGCTTAGATAGGATGGAACAGTTTCATATGAACACCTCATATGGCTTGGTAGTTAGCAGAGTTAAATTATCATTAATGAAACTTCAGCTTTTCCTGCCACAGTTGCTAGAATTTAAGGATATGGTTGGTCTGGCTCATTTATGTTAGGCATTGAATGGTTCTGCTGCCCACAAAATAAGCTTAGTGAACTGTTTCTCTTTAAACTATTAACGGTGCTATCCTAAATCTTAAAACCAGGTTCGAGAATGTTAAAGTTTCATCTCACTGACACCACAGTCTTGGTAGCTGAGGAATTTATTATATTACATCCATATATTAATGAGGAGATAAACTTTTCAGAGATTTCGTATTCATTAAGGTAAAAACTTAAAGCATTCTTAATGTCTTTAAAAATTTTGCATCCAAAATAGTGCAATACTACCTTTTGGTTGTTGGGGTCTTCTTCTTTGAATATCAGGTTGAGAAGGAGGTAAATCAGAGAACCAGAAAGTGAAACAAACCAATTTCAGATGAGAGGGAGGGAAATTTGTGAGAGTGGAGTTCGTGGCAAAGGTTTGGTATCTTTGCCTCATGATTATGAGGAAGAAGAATACGATTTTGAGGTCTTCGATGAAGATGAATGTTTGGACATCACTCTTACAGAGAGCTATGGAGAAGATGCAACCAGAAACTCTATTATGGAAGTTCCAAATGGAGAGATCATACCAGGTGTAGATACTGCTTTCTGACATGGCTAATCTTAGCCACGTGGCGATCATCCAGCACACCATATTGTGCTCCACACACACAGGATCACCAGCCGAGCTGATCCATGTGGGGGCTGCGAGACAGAGCCCTCGCATACCACTGCACGGGACTTGTAGGGATTTGTGGTTTGGAGGCTAGAGTAAGCCCTGTCGCGTGCGAGCCAAGCCCGCGCGCGACCTTTAGTAACTGTTTTGAGAGATCTATGGCACGAGCTCCCTAGACCCGGTCAATCCGGTCAAACCCGGTCAACCTCGTAACGGTTCCGGTACTCGCGCACCACGTGCTCTAACGGTTCCTATATACTCGGACGAACGTGCCGTTACGGTTAAGCTAATTAAGCCGCCATTAATGGGCGCATTAACTACACTACAACGGCCACGTTCTCCAGTATATATATCGTTACTCTTTCCATACAAAGAGAACAACACTGCCATACGCGGAAGCTCTGCCAAACCTCTGTCTCTCTCTCAGACATTGCTACTGACTTGCTCTCTCCCTACACACACCCCTATTCTTCCTGTGCGATCCCTGATCCACTACGTACGGTGTACACGGAGGTCTCCCTGCCGGAATCTCTTGTGCACATTTTGGTGAACCCGACGTGAACTTACCAGCAAAAGCAACCATGTCTCAGGAGGACGATGTCAGCAACCGATCGCCTTCCGCCGAAACTCCCTCAGGAGAAGAAGTCCGCCGTACTCCGACGACACCCGGCGAGGCACCGACTTTAGAGTCTTTGGACACCACTGTCCAAAGTCAGGCAAAAACTCTCAAGTCTCAATCTGCGCAATTGGAGCGGATCTTGGCCATTCTAGGCACCCTTGCGCCAAATCCTCCACCAGGTACCGCCACCCCTCAGGGAGGAGGAACCCCTACTGCTCCAGGATTGGGAGTATCGGCCACGCCTCCCAACCCTCATCTGCAGACTCCACCGTCGGCCGCGCAGCTGCCTTCGATCCAAGGATCAACAGCGCAAATGCTACCCCCTGCCACTCACGCCTCTCAGCCCACGGCTTTGGCGTCTAACCCAACTTTGCAGTACACTCTGCCTCCACCGGCGACCATATGGGGAAACGCGGGCAGTCAATACACTCCCAATCCTCCGGCGGCATATGTGTCGCCACCGCCTACGGCAACCCCTCCGCCAGCTACAGAGGGGAGCATTCCAGAATGCATGACGTCTTTGCAGAAGCGCGTGGACTCCATCTTGGCTCATCAGTCGCTCGCGGATACCATCATCCCGAAGCTAGACAACGACCCGCCCATTCCACGGGAGATCTATCTCATGCCTAACCCGGTGGGGTACAAGGCTCCCAAATGGGACAAGTTCGAAGACGTCAATGGAAACGCCCATGAGCATGTCATGCGTTTCATCGATGTCATGGGTCCATACGGAGCTGATCCTAAACTGCTGATGCGAGAGTTCCCAAAGACTCTTGGGAATGTAGCATACAAATGGTACCGGACGTTGGAGCCCGGATCTGTGAAGACTTGGGACGACATGGTCCAGAAGTTCTACACCAAGTTCTTCCAGATGGAAGAGAAGGTGACGATGATCCACCTTTCGCGGATGTATCAGAAACGCGAGGAAGATGGAATCACTTTCATCAAGAAATTCAGAGCGAAATCCTTAGAATGCAAGGACCCAATGCTCGAGAGTCGGCTCGTAGAGATATGCCTGCAGTGCATGCGAGATGAGTACAAGAGCATGCTAATCAATTTGCAAACACCCACGTTCTCAAAGCTCATCGAGTGCACGATGAACATCGAGCCCATCGTCGAGAGACAGAGAAAGAAGAGCGCTCCAGAACGACCTGCGAGCGGCACCACCTACAAGATCGGCAGATTCGGCTACAAGCGAGGACGCGAAGCTGAGGTTAACGCGGTTTCGCCTCAGAAGCAAGCGAAAGTCGCAAACTTCGATGCACCGCCTCTGCCATGCTCGGTGGAGGAAGCAAGCGATCTCTGTAGACAGTGGCGTAAAGACGGCATCCTGCCACCGCTAGAGCAAAAACCCTCCAAGGAGATGACGAGGGACCCCAAGTGGTGCGAATACCACGGCAAGGTCATGCACCCCACGGCCGAGTGCAAGAAGCTCAGATTCGCGTTCGACCAGAAGATGAAGAACGGCGAACTCATCGTCAGCGACCACCGGAAGGACGTGCGCAACAACCCACTGCCTGCCCATACAGATTCGGGCTCAAAGGGCAAGGAGGTCGCCATGATCTCAATAGTGGACTTGGAAGAAGTCGCAGAGGATGGTCTACCCATCATCGCTGAAGTCCATGAAGAGGAAGACTACAGCATGGACACGGAGGATGAGCGTGCCGACCGCATGAAAGGGTCGCACGGCTTCAACAAATTCTTCGACGAGATGAACTTCTCCGAAAAATGCCGATCGGATATGACAAAGGCAATCTTAAGGATAGCGGAGGACTACGAAGAGGAACTCGTAGTCTCCAACGGGAAGGTCATCAGGGCGTCCCGTTCCACAGAAAAGATTATGACCTTTTCTGCCAGCGACAAGAAGACAGATGCGAGCCATCAGAGGCCCCTGTACGTGACCGCCATCATCAACGGCGTCGAATTCAAGCGAGCATTCGTCGATGGAGGAGCAGCGGTCAATGTTGTTCCACTCCACACACTGAAGCTAGCAGGGATCCCCGAGCACAAAGTGGTCAAACGTCCATCCCCGCTGGTGGGATTCGGAAGCGACTCTAGAATGACGATCGGATGGATCCGCCTCGGCGTTCAGATTGGTAAGATCAAGTGTTCGGCGAAGTTCTATGTCATAGATGCGAACACCACATATCACATGATCATCGGTCGAGCCTGGATTCATCGCTTCGACGCAATCCCTTCGACGGCTCACCAGGTGATGAAAGCCATCTGGAACGACAGGATTGTCGAGATACCGGCCTCAACTAACCCGTTCAACTTGGACGAAGCACATCTCAGCGAGGCGGTGTGGTTCACCGAGATGGCGGACGAACAAACACCCGGACCATTCAACCCTACTCCTTTACCTCTCTGGGAGGACATCAAGGACCAGTCACCTGCAGGCGTGATGGTGACAAGGGGAGACACCGAAGAAAAGCCGCCTACCCACGAAGAGGCGCCGCGCATCGCATATCATCGCAAGAGTGTCTACACTCTGAAGAGGATCGCAAAGCACGACCCCGAGGGCAAGGAGATAGAAAGCTTCTACGCCAACGGAAAGAAATGCTATCGCATATGAAGGTGCGCGGGGACGTCCTCACACGGGCATGAGGATGTCCCTGGGCAAATCAATCAAATCGAGCAAGTTGCGCTGACAGAAGAGCCAACACAGATCGTTTCGGACGAGAAACTCAAAGAAGCACCCGAATGCATGGAAGACAGGCCGCGACCACAAAAGCAAGAGCTAAAGGAGGTGTTCCTCAGCCCGAACGAGGAAAAGAAAAGGCCAGTCTTCCTGAGTGCGGACCTCACAAGCGAAGAGGAACAAGGGCTGCTACAGCTTCTAACTGAATACAAGGACGTATTCGCATGGGAATACGATGAAATGCCAGGTCTGGACACGAGCATCACCATGCACCGTTTAGACATTATCCCAGGGTCTAAACCGGTCAAGCAAAGCACCAGAAGTTTCAGGCCAGAGCTCAACGTCAAGATCAAGCAGGAGATTGTCAAACTCCTAGACGCCAAGTTCATAGAGCCAAATCACCATCCCACATGGTTGGCCAACATCGTGCCGGTAGTGAAGAAGAACGGACAGCTCCGCATCTGCGTGGACTTCCGCGATCTCAATCGCTTCTGCCCTAAGGACGATTTCCCACTGCCTAACATCGACTTACTTATCGATTCGACGGCAGGCCATCGCATGTTCAGTTTCATGGACGGTTTCAGCGGATACAATCAAATCAAAATGGATCCCGAAGATGCGAGGAAAACTGCATTCATCACTCCCGTGGGGGTATTTAACTACACGGTAATGCCGTTCGGTCTTAAGAACGCAGGGGCAACCTATCAGCGGGCTATGATGGCCCTATTCCACGACATGATGCACAAAGAGGTGGAATTCTATGTGGATGACTTGGTAGTCAAATCCAAGCACGAAGCAGATCACCTTGCAGACCTGCGAAAGGTGTTCAACAGATGCAGAAGCTTTCAACTAAAAATGAACCCCATGAAATGCGCATTCGGCGTAACTTCGGGAAAGTTTTTGGGATGCGTGGTTCATCGCCAAGGGATCGAGCCTGACCCTGCGAAAGTGTCAGCCATCACCAGCATGACGCCACCTCACAACCAAAGCGCCTTGAAAACATTCTTGGGAAAATTGTCATATCTGCGGAGATTCATCCCAGCAATCGCCGAAATCACATGCTGTTTCAGCACTCTTCTCAAGAAGGACGCCGCGTACAATTGGGCTCCTGACCATGAAGCCGCATTCGAAAAGCTAAAGGAGGTACTTACATCCCCAAAGATCATGATCGCGCCTCAACTGGGATCACCGCTGCTGCTATATCTTACATCAACAAGGAGATCTATAGGAGCACTCTTGGCTCAGGTGTATGAGGGCCAAGAGAGGCCTATCTATTACATCTCTCGCATCGTACAGCCTGCTGAGTCAAGGTACACAGACATCGAACGTCACTGCCTTGCCTTATTCTTTGTGATAGAGAAGTTGAGACACTATTTTGCATCGCACAAAGTAGTGGTGGTCACCAAAAGCGACCCCATAAGATACTTGCTAACTCACACTACTCCGGGCGGGAGATTGGCGAAATGGTACATGACCATCTCTCAATACGATATCACATGCGTGAAGCCAAGGGCGATCAAGTCGCAGGCGGTAGCAGATCTGCTGGCACAGTTTCCCGACAACAGCCACGAACCTGTGATCGAAGAAGAGCTCGAAGGCCCTGAAATCTACGCGATCGACGTGCCCTATTGGACCCTCCACTTCGACGGTTCGTCAACCAGAAAAGGTGGAGGCATTGGGATAGTCTTGACAAAGCCCGACGGGGAAGTCATACAGATGTCCGCGAAACTCAACTTCGCAGTCACGAACAACGAGGCGGAATACGAAGCTCTTATCGCGGGGCTCCGTGCAGCGAAAGCTCTGGAAGTGAGCAACTTAACAGTCATGGGAGACTCCAAGCTGATTGTTAAGCAAGCCTCGGGCGAGTATGGTCTGAAGGAAATCAACCTCCTGTCATACCGCACTCTAGTGCAAAAGCTGATGCAGCAATTCTGCGACGTGAAATACGAGCACAAGCCCCGAGCGGACAACAGGCATGCAGACGCCTTAGCAACTCTGGGATCTAAGGTCAGCATAGACAAATGCCCCGCGAGGATTTCCATCGAAGTGCGAACATCGTCGGCATTAACAGAAGATGCGTGCGACGACGAACACGTAGATGACGCAGATTGGCGAAAAACAATCCTGCAAGCTATTGCGAAAGGCACCAGCAGCGAGAGTTGGGCACTCACGAAAGGATACTGCATCCACGACAATACCCTTTACTACAAGGGTCCTGGAGGGATACTCATGCGATGTGTCTCCGAGCAAGAGGGACAACGGCTGTTAGAAAGGATTCACCAACATAATACACGAAGAAATTTCTTCGAACACACATGAGGTATTATCTGCATCCTCTTTATGACGGTTATAAACAGCAATAAGCCTCATAAAGTGGATCTTGGAAACTATTTCTATAGCACAAAGCGCAAACTCAGGATTCAAAGCTTGAAGTTGCCATGAATCAACGAAAAACAAGCGTTGAAGCCAGCAGTCGCAAGGACTCACGGCAAAGCACATGTTTGGGATGAAGAACCCAAATGACAAAGGCAGGGTTTATATAGGCCCTGTGGAGACTCTTCGGTTGCTTAAGATGAGTCAGCAAATTCAAAAAGAGGGTAAGTTCAATCACTTACGCCTTGAAAAGCGGTAACAATCAATTACCCTACTAAAGGCTACGACGATTCAGTTGCGTATCCTAATAAATGACGGATAGTCATGATTCGGATGGACTTCCCAACGGAAGCGTGCTTATCTGCCGAGAAATTAGCGCGAAAATCAAGCAAAGAATCAATTGCTGATGTCATAATTGGATATGCACAGAAAATGTCCAATCAAATCCCGAAAAGGGCAAAACGGGCAAACTCATTGTTTGTTGTCAAAAAAGAGGGGGGAGAAACCCTAGCAATATTACATTAATGTTTCAAAGCATTACATTAATGTCTCAGCCATTTTCCTTTCTTTTCAAAAAAAGGAAAAGTCAAAACAAATTTTTGACTAAGGAGTCCTGGGGCTCGAACTGCTCGATCAGCCTCTCCACTTGTTGCACTTCTTGCTTTAGCTGCTCGCACTTGGCATTCATTTCGTCATACAGCTTCAAAGCTTCATCAACCTTTTGCTTCTGCTGCTCCACCTTCTGCATCTCAGCTGCGAGATTCTGGTGCCCAAGATTCAAGGTTACAGCTGCGCGAATCAGTGTAACTCTGTCCTTGAGGAATTTCAAACCAAGTCTGCCTTGGACTTTGAGCACGAGATTTTGGCACATGCCACACAGCAATTCAGCACTCTGGGCCGAAATGGTCGCAGGTGTAGCCGCACATAGCTGTTCCAGTATCCAAATGGCTTCGGTAAGGAATAGCCTCCTGTCAAAAGGAACGATCTCCAGACACCTCACGAACGAGCGGGGGTATCTGAGGCGCATTCGAACCACCCAGTCCACATCGGTTTGCTTCAAACCTGAGACATCAAAAACGAGTTGTAATGTCAGAACTCGCAAGCAAATAATACGACGTGCGAATGGTAAATCTCTACTTACCAGTGCCTTCCAGAATTTGGTGAATAGAGGGAATGCGAGCCACCGGGTTGTTCGAAGACTGCCCTCGCTCCATGGCTCTCCTATCAGCTGCGAGCTCCAACCTCTCATAGTCTGGAGGAAGAGTGTAGGCCGCGCCAGCTGCGACTACGTTCCCAACCTGCGAGCCCCAAATGCTCCACGCAGGAATAGGTGCTTCCGGCTCAGTCATTGACGGAGGCACAGGAACAGCCGAAGTCGTTGGGCGAAAGGCATTCTCAGGTGCGAAAACATTAGCATCACTTGTCCTTTCTTCCCCACCACCGGTACGGACACCTTCGTCCATCGGCACAGCATCAGCTTCGACATCATCGGAGAGCTCGATGACATCCTCGAGACGCTCACTTACATGACCAGCGTCCGCGACGGGCTTCTCAGTATGAGAGCTCGAGATTGGAACATGGGATGCAGAAGGCTGACTTCTCTGCTCCAGCTCAGGTTCCTCAGCATGACCTGCGATATCAAATGCGACAATATGAGGTAACTTGTGTTATAAGTTATTTCACTATCTTTGCTGAAGCTAAGAATAAGCACCTCCACGCGAAGGTGGGATTAAGGTATCCTCATCGTACACTAGGGACGTGGAACCGTGCCCTATCAGTGTATCTTCACTAAGCAAACCTTTAAGAGAAGCGTGACCTGGGACGCAAGTAAACCAGTCATGATTTTGCCTCAAGTGGCTACAGCCTAGCATGCGCGTATTACTCAAAACAATTACCTGAGGGTTCTCCGCATTTGCTTACCAACCAACGGCGAATGTCAGGCTTTGACACACCGTGCTTTAACGCACCCACAATTACATCTCTATAAGTAACTGCGAGATTGAAGATCTCACCTTTATCGCCACCTGCGATCTCTGCGAAGTCCGCTTGGACTTGCTCTAGCTCTGCTGTGTCCTCTTCAGGAACCTCATCTTCCTCCTCCACATGAGGAGCCACTTCTTCGGGAAGCTCGTCTTCCTCGCCAGTTGGACGCGCTAAGTCGTCAACATGCCGCTCCTCGAGGCTCCGCTGTTTCACAAGCTCGAGCTCCTCTTCCTCTCGCTGCCTTCTTCTCGCAGCAGCCTCCGCGGCTGTCTTCCGGGATTCAGCAAGAACGTCCTCGCTTATGGGATCATCTGAAACGCCAGCATGGGCATTTCTCTTTTGCCTCTTGGCCACGAGGCCACCAACGGCTTCATCATCATCACCTGCGAATACAAAATTGGTTCAAAGAAAAGAACTGCACAGAAGTTATGATAAAGGACAAGGAAAGGCGACGGAAGTACCTCCTGACTCTTCCTCGCGCATCACAACTGTTCCTTCTTCTTCTTCCTCATTACTTGCTGGGGGCTCTTGCCTCTCTTCCTCTTCCTCTTGATCGAATGGAACGAAAGTCTCAACTGCGAGATCTTTTCGCACCTTGCCGGGCATACGACCCTTACCTTTGTCCTTGACGGAAAGGGACCTCGCTGGGGGCGAAGCTGGAGCGCTCCTAGGGGAAGAAATCGTAATCCCCTTTTGCCTAGGCCTCTTCGCTCTCGGCGCCGCAGTCGCTGGAGGGGACGGGTCATCTCTAGGAGGAGACGGAGCCGGAGGGTTGTCTATCAGCGAGTCAGCAAAAGTGTTCATGACCCCGCGGACTTTTGTTTCGACCTCGGCATCCATCCTCCATGCTAGCCGATACGACTCCCCCCTTCTTCTGGTCGCAACAATGGTATCCACCAGCGATTTAGAACGGTCACCAGCTGCGAACCTCCGCACATGACACTAGACAATACAGAACAAAAAGCATCAGTGCAAGCAAATCAAAGAGCTCAAAGCACACAAGGAAACTGCTTACCTCAGCAAACGCCTTGCTATATTTGATGACCTGCGTGTCACCCTTCTTGATTGCATCGACCTGCTCCTTCAGAATGAAATCGGGGCACAAATGATTCTCGCGGTCCAACAACGAGTAGCAACCGTACTCAGACTCGCTCAAACTGCAATTGGGGCGAAACGGAAAAGAGTTTCTCTTGATCAAGGGGGGCCTTCCTGGCTGCGCCGCCGCCTCCGTCTCCATCCTCGTATGCTGGGCAATCCAGTATGCGATCCAATTCTGGGAACAACCACCCCTGCGAGTTCCCGCAGGCTGCTCAAAGGGAAGATTGCTCATAAGGACCGTCTTGCATTCCTTTGTCAGCAAGCGCTTGTAGCACCCTCTAACGATAGACTGGGGCCAGATTGATGGGGCCACCGCATCGAAACCAAACTGAGGAGAGACCCGAGTGGGGTCAACATCCACTGTAAGCCTTTCATATCGTGGCGCGAGCTCACGAATATGCTCTGCAAGTGCAGGAAGAGAACCTCGCAGACACCAGCAAAAGAACTCACGATAGCGCTCGTGGAAATGCGATCCCTTTTCAAAGAGAAGGTCTTCTGACAAGACCATACCTTCGGAGGGGTATAGCTTCGGAAACCACCGCACATTCTCAACACGTGTGGCGTAAGGCCTGGCAGTGAACTCCCTTCGCTTGTCGCATATCAAGCTCCAAGTACACTTGGTGTTGCTTGCACCAAACCATCTCGCAGCCCTTCCGCTGTTGAGCGCTTTCGTCTCGCCTGGGGGACACCACTTCTCAAGTGGGAGGGGAGTTGGAGCATAAGACGGCCAACGCTCGAAAACCCACATTGTCAAAAAGCTGATATTGACAAAGGTCAGAACATCGAGGCGGCCACGCGATTCCCTCATCGCCAGAACCAGCTGATCCAGCCTGTAATATAGCGTGCCCAAGACCAAGGGTCCAAGTGCAACTCTCTGGCCAAGAGCGAGCCTCACCGCAAGTGGCAGCACATGGTAGAAGACCCCATCATGGGGGTGACCATCAATCAGAAATCTCGACAGCCAAGCACAAAGAAAGGCGCAAAGGGTCAAGTGATAACCCTTGCCCTCTACGTAATTCTCGGCCTCCGGGTCCTCGCTCAAAAGCTTCTTAGTAATGCTGCTGCTCGCATAGTCTCGGAAGAAGTACTGCAACCATTTGTTCCAGGTATTCTTCGCAGACGTATCAACCAGCTGCCAGTTCGGAAGAGGTTTTGTACTGGTCCACCGAGTGGAGATTTTCTTCACCTCTGCTAAGCACTCCTCCATCTGCGCGTACAAGGCTAATTCCGCAGATGTCCTTAAGTGACTCAAGGGGTCCACCTCGCCCATGGGGGAAAGCTCATACAGCATCTGAACGTCCTCGAGCGTGGGGGCAGCCTCGAACTCAGCAAAGTGAAACGTGTGAGTCGCAGGCGAATAGCGGGACAGAAGGTCTAGAAGCATGGACTGATCCAACTTCACGGCAGCACCCTTCATAGCACGAACAGCAAAGAAAATGCCGGCTTCATCAAGAGTTTCGGCGTAATTACCCAACACGTGGTCAGTCCACTCATCCATATAGTCCAACTTCTGGACAAACGCCTGAGTAGAAATCGCAGTGTAGGGAAAGTGCCCGTTCTCGATTCCCAATCGAACCACATCCTCGGAGCCAACTAACTCGAGCAAGGCTGAGTTAACTGGGCGAGTCAGTGTCAACAACCGATCAACGGGAACAGGATCAGGCATCCTCTTCGCCTTCACCCTCGCGTGGTAAAAATCTTTCCCACCCAGAAAGGGGGCTTTTCGCCACAGAGACCGCGGAAGCTCCGGCATCTCTTCATCTTCCTTGACGGGTCTGGTTACCCTTGTTTTGGCCATTCCTGCGAAAGGGCAAAAAAAAAGGGGGGAGAAATACCACACCAGTCAGTTTGAATTTTGAATTCGAGACTTATGCAAAGGAATGCAAACAGTTCCGGTGCCGATTTCAGAAATTGGGTAATTGCAAGATCCAATATCGTCGAAAGAGTAAAGCGAAGCGGGATTAAAGATCAAAACCTCTTCACAGATTCCATGGGTTTACAGATTCAACGCAGTTCAAGGCAAACGCCGGTACTTTAAAATCAAAAAGTAAACGAGGCCAACCTTGTTTCCTTGAAGCCTGCTTGGATATGCACAGTTGAAGAATACGATTTGCAGTTCTGAACTGATGGTTAATGATCTGGATCTGCTCTCGAAGATCTCCGGGTACCATTCACTTTAAGAGAAAGAAGTGATGCTCTGCAATAATGGGATACAAGGTATTTATCCAAAAGAATGAGGGGTTGCGTCCCTTCAGTAGTCGAATCGCAACCGTCACCGTCGTGTCGCGCAATCACAGGACGGGCTGACGTCACGCCTAAAACCCTAAAGGTCAGATGGCACGACTCTAGGGGTTTTAGGTCATAATTACACGCACGGGGGCTGAATCTACCCGTATTTGAATTGGTGCGTGACGACGACGCGCATGTTGGTTTCCGCGCATGGAAGCCTATACAGCTACAAGCCTTCACGCGCAGAAAGGGGGCTAATGTAGATACTGCTTTCTGACATGGCTAATCTTAGCCACGTGGCGATCATCCAGCACACCATATTGTGCTCCACACACACAGGATCACCAGCCGAGCTGATCCATGTGGGGGCTGCGAGACAGAGCCCTCGCATACCACTGCACGGGACTTGTAGGGATTTGTGGTTTGGAGGCTAGAGTAAGCCCTGTCGCGTGCGAGCCAAGCCCGCGCGCGACCTTTAGTAACTGTTTTGAGAGATCTATGGCACGAGCTCCCTAGACCCGGTCAATCCGGTCAAACCCGGTCAACCTCGTAACGGTTCCGGTACTCGCGCACCACGTGCTCTAACGGTTCCTATATACTCGGACGAACGTGCCGTTACGGTTAAGCTAATTAAGCCGCCATTAATGGGCGCATTAACTACACTACAACGGCCACGTTCTCCAGTATATATATCGTTACTCTTTCCATACAAAGAGAACAACACTGCCATACGCGGAAGCTCTGCCAAACCTCTGTCTCTCTCTCAGACATTGCTACTGACTTGCTCTCTCCCTACACACACCCCTATTCTTCCTGTGCGATCCCTGATCCACTACGTACGGTGTACACGGAGGTCTCCCTGCCGGAATCTCTTGTGCACACCAGGTATGCGATCTTACAGTTTAAGTTAATGACTGTAGTTTTACAGATAGTAATTTTAAGTTTTATGTAGGAATAATGGTTACCAAGGAAGATGTTATGGAAATGACTTTTGAAAATGAGGTTCAAGCTTATGACTGGTACAACCTCTACGCACTGATTCTTGGCTTTGGGATTAGAAGGTGCAACCGCCGGTACTTCGACCCGGAAACGAAAGAATGCATAAAGTCAAGGATCTACGTGTGTGCCCGACAAGGCTTGCGCTCCGAGAAGGTCCTGTACAAAGAAAATAGGAAACGGGAGCATACCAGAAACACTAGGTGTGTATGCAAAGCTCGTGTAAAAATATCAAGAACTTCACCTACCGAGCCTTTTAAGGTGGTTCAATTCGAACCCGGTCATTCACACGAACTTTCGGAACCACAATGCGCGAGCAACCACCGGTCACGCCGAAAGGTCACTGAGGCTGATGTTGAACTGGTCAGATCTTTGAAGGAGGTGGGGATCAAGTATTGCCAAAGCTTTCTTTTGATGGTTAAACAAGCCGGCGGTTATAACAAGTTGGGTTACACACAGAAGGATCTTTACAATAAAATGGCTTCTATGGACAAGATATATTCAAATGAAGGAGATGGGCAGCAGACCTTGATGTACATTGACAGTTTGAAGCACAGTCACTATGGCGTGTTCAGGGAGTAAGTTTACTTCTTAAATATTAACCGTGCTATCTTATGTGTTAAGGTCTATCTACTGTTCTGTTATGCTCATACTTATTTGTTAAACTTATTTTCTAACCCGTTAGAGTTAACATCATTTATGTAACTAATCTTTATATTTCCCTAAGTGTTATTTATTGTTTTTGTAGGTTCAGAACAGGTAAAAATCATGAGCTTTAAAGTGTTTTCTGGTGTGATAGGAGATCAGTGGTAGATTACAACATATTTGGCGATGTACTCATTTTTTATGCAACGTACAAGACCAACATCTATCAAAAACCATTTGTAATTCTATCTGGCGTGAACAATCACTACCAGACGACTATTTTTGCCTGTGCTTTTCTCAACGACGAGACAGCGGAAACATATGATTGGGTTTTGAAGTGTCTGATGAAGGTAATGAATAATAAGAAGCCTTTGTCCGTCATCACGGATGGCGATTTGGCAATGAGAAAAGCTATTATGGAAAATTTCCCAGAGGCAAGACAACGTCTGTGTTCTTGGTATCTTTGTCGGAACGCCCAGGCTAATCTGAAGTTGGGAGAAGCCTCCATGGTTGATTTTAAAAAGTGCTTGCATAGTAGGAAACCTGAAAAATTTTGGCATGATGATTGGCATGCAATGCTTACCAGATGGAACATTGCTGATAGAAATTGGGTCCAGGTCACATATATGAACCGCCACTTGTGGGCGGAGACATACTTGAAGGATCATTTTTTTGCGTTGCAAACGACGACCTCAAGATGCGAGAGCATCAACAGTTTTGTCAAGGATTATATGTCATACTCGGACAAATTGACCAATGCTTGCAAGGGATTCACGACTGGGGTTGACAAGCTAAGCAACAACGAGCGTAAGGCACACCATCGCTCCGACCAATCAGACCCGGTGATAACAACAGGGTTCACGGAACTCGAACGCCATGCAGCAGAGGTCTTCACCGAAAATGTCTTCAACATGTTTAGGATACAAGCTCGAAAGGGTGATGATTATAGAGTGTTTGAAGTCAAAACTGTTCCAGAAGAGATCTTGGACTTGTTCTACGTGATGAGAGGTCAAATGAAGAGATCCATGGTATGTGCATCTGCTTCAATTTACATATTTATATACTATGTACTCGTGTACTGCATTTTTATTTCTAAATAATCTTGTCATGTTTCCTTATTGTTATGAATGATATCTTAAGTCTTAAAGTGTAACAAATAAGTATTGATGTCACAGTCTTTGAACTATTGTCCTCTTCTATCTAGTACCAGGTTACAATCTGTCTATCCTTGTGTTCATTTGTATTGTCATTTCTTTCTTAATTTCTAACCACCCTATCTTTTCTTGCTTCAGCAAGTTGTTCAATGTCGTCATGATAATAGGCTTCTCCGTTGCACGTGTTTTCGTTGGGAAACATCGTATATGATTTGCAAACACATGTTGTTTGTTCTGAAACAAAAGGGAGTACAGAGGATCCCAAACTCTTTAATTGCCAAAAGGTGGACCAAAACTGACAAAGAATTCTACCGAACCGAGCCATCAATGAAGGAGCCTGTTGGGAAGAAAAGTGATGACCCAGATTTGCAAGCCTTGCGCCGGGCTTCCACGAGGAACGAAGTTCAACTGTATTACCGTTTGGGTTGTACTACTGGCGAGACAATTAGGTTCTTCAGAGAGCATATGGCCGACGGGATTCGGAAAATGCAGAGAATGGTTTCTAAATCTTTTCGGGGTACACAAGGAGCCGGGACACAAGGAGAGATCAAGAAGGAATTAAATCCCTACGCCCATGTGAAGAATCCGACCCCCCGGACACTAAATGCCAAAAGGGACCAAAGAAAGACAAGAGAAGGAGGTGTGGCAATTGCAAGGAGCTGGGACACAACAGGACAACATGCCCCAATCCTCCGGTGGACTCCGTCGAACAAGTGGACGATCCGGAAGACGATTTTGCACAAATGCCACTTGAGTTTGATGTTAAAGATGAATACTTCTGGTCTCAATCGAGTAGTCAGTCCAAGAAAAACAAGCATGAATGATATAGGTCTGTTTAGAGTGATTTTATTCGTGATTTCTTGACAAGAAAGACGATCCGGGAGATGATATTGAACAAGTACCATCTTATTTTAATGTTATTGTAGAATTATTCAGGTATTAATCTTTAAACATGCCTTTAAAGGACTTTTGAGTTGATATTGGTCTGCTTGTAGTTAATTTCATCGTTATTTATTAACAATAAAACTCAAGTTGTTAAGACTGCTTTCTTAAATGTTGGAACTCCTTCTACCTGTTAAACTCTACTAACTATATGGTAGTCTTTTCTATCTTTTAGCCGCGTAGATATTAAGAACTTTATCTAAAGCGAGAAAAACTGTTAACAACTATATCTCCAGCCGAAGTTACCTGCTATAGCGGTGTAGATACTGCTTTCTGACATGGCTAATCTTAGCCACGTGGCGATCATCCAGCACACCATATTGTGCTCCACACACACAGGATCACCAGCCGAGCTGATCCATGTGGGGGCTGCGAGACAGAGCCCTCGCATACCACTGCACGGGACTTGTAGGGATTTGTGGTTTGGAGGCTAGAGTAAGCCCTGTCGCGTGCGAGCCAAGCCCGCGCGCGACCTTTAGTAACTGTTTTGAGAGATCTATGGCACGAGCTCCCTAGACCCGGTCAATCCGGTCAAACCCGGTCAACCTCGTAACGGTTCCGGTACTCGCGCACCACGTGCTCTAACGGTTCCTATATACTCGGACGAACGTGCCGTTACGGTTAAGCTAATTAAGCCGCCATTAATGGGCGCATTAACTACACTACAACGGCCACGTTCTCCAGTATATATATCGTTACTCTTTCCATACAAAGAGAACAACACTGCCATACGCGGAAGCTCTGCCAAACCTCTGTCTCTCTCTCAGACATTGCTACTGACTTGCTCTCTCCCTACACACACCCCTATTCTTCCTGTGCGATCCCTGATCCACTACGTACGGTGTACACGGAGGTCTCCCTGCCGGAATCTCTTGTGCACATTTTGGTGAACCCGACGTGAACTTACCAGCAAAAGCAACCATGTCTCAGGAGGACGATGTCAGCAACCGATCGCCTTCCGCCGAAACTCCCTCAGGAGAAGAAGTCCGCCGTACTCCGACGACACCCGGCGAGGCACCGACTTTAGAGTCTTTGGACACCACTGTCCAAAGTCAGGCAAAAACTCTCAAGTCTCAATCTGCGCAATTGGAGCGGATCTTGGCCATTCTGGGCACCCTTGCGCCAAATCCTCCACCAGGTACCGCCACCCCTCAGGGAGGAGGAACCCCTACTGCTCCAGGATTGGGAGTATCGGCCACGCCTCCCAACCCTCATCTGCAGACTCCACCGTCGGCCGCACAGCTGCCTTCGATCCAAGGATCAACAGCGCAAATGCTACCCCCTGCCACTCACGCCTCTCAGCCCACGGCTTTGGCGTCTAACCCAACTTTGCAGTACACTCTGCCTCCACCGGCGACCATATGGGGAAACGCGGGCAGTCAATACACTCCCAATCCTCCGGCGGCATATGTGTCGCCACCGCCTACGGCAACCCCTCCGCCAGCTACAGAGGGGAGCATTCCAGAATGCATGACGTCTTTGCAGAAGCGCGTGGACTCCATCTTGGCTCATCAGTCGCTCGCGGATACCATCATCCCGAAGCTAGACAACGACCCGCCCATTCCACGGGAGATCTATCTCATGCCTAACCCGGTGGGGTACAAGGCTCCCAAATGGGACAAGTTCGAAGACGTCAATGGAAACGCCCATGAGCATGTCATGCGTTTCATCGATGTCATGGGTCCATACGGAGCTGATCCTAAACTGCTGATGCGAGAATTCCCAAAGACTCTTGGGAATGTAGCATACAAATGGTACCGGACGTTGGACCCCGGATCTGTGAAGACTTGGGACGACATGGTCCAGAAGTTCTACACCAAGTTCTTCCAGATGGAAGAGAAGGTGACGATGATCCACCTCTCGCGGATGTATCAGAAACGCGAGGAAGATGGAATCACTTTCATCAAGAAATTCAGAGCGAAATCCTTAGAATGCAAGGACCCAATGCTCGAGAGTCGGCTCGTAGAGATATGCCTGCAGTGCATGCGAGATGAGTACAAGAGCATGCTAATCAATTTGCAAACACCCACGTTCTCAAAGCTCATCGAGTGCACGATGAACATCGAGCCCATCGTCGAGAGACAGAGAAAGAAGAGCGCTCCAGAACGACCTGCGAGCGGCACCACCTACAAGATCGGCAGATTCGGCTACAAGCGAGGACGCGAAGCTGAGGTCAACGCGGTTTCGCCTCAGAAGCAAGCGAAAGTCGCAAACTTCGATGCACCGCCTCTGCCATGCTCGGTGGAGGAAGCAAGCGATCTCTGTAGACAGTGGCGTAAAGACGGCATCCTGCCACCGCTAGAGCAAAAACCCTCCAAGGAGATGACGAGGGACCCCAAGTGGTGCGAATACCACGGCAAGGTCATGCACCCCACGGCCGAGTGCAAGAAGCTCAGATTCGCGTTCGACCAGAAGATGAAGAACGGCGAACTCATCGTCAGCGACCACCGGAAGGACGTGCGCAACAACCCACTGCCTGCCCATACAGATTCGGGCTCAAAGGGCAAGGAGGTCGCCATGATCTCAATAGTGGACTTGGAAGAAGTCGCAGAGGATGGTCTACCCATCATCGCTGAAGTCCATGAAGAGGAAGACTACAGCATGGACACGGAGGATGAGCGTGCCGACCGCATGAAAGGGTCGCACGGCTTCAACAAATTCTTCGACGAGATGAACTTCTCCGAAAAATGCCGATCGGATATGACAAAGGCAATCTTAAGGATAGCGGAGGACTACGAAGAGGAACTCGTAGTCTCCAACGGGAAGGTCATCAGGGCGTCCCGTTCCACAGAAAAGATTATGACCTTTTCTGCCAGCGACAAGAAGACAGATGCGAGCCATCAGAGGCCCCTGTACGTGACCGCCATCATCAACGGCGTCGAATTCAAGCGAGCATTCGTCGATGGAGGAGCAGCGGTCAATGTTGTTCCACTCCACACACTGAAGCTAGCAGGGATCCCCGAGCACAAAGTGGTCAAACGTCCATCCCCGCTGGTGGGATTCGGAAGCGACTCTAGAATGACGATCGGATGGATCCGCCTCGGCGTTCAGATTGGTAAGATCAAGTGTTCGGCGAAGTTCTATGTCATAGATGCGAACACCACATATCACATGATCATCGGTCGAGCCTGGATTCATCGCTTCGACGCAATCCCTTCGACGGCTCACCAGGTGATGAAAGCCATCTGGAACGACAGGATTGTCGAGATACCGGCCTCAACTAACCCGTTCAACTTGGACGAAGCACATCTCAGCGAGGCGGTGTGGTTCACCGAGATGGCGGACGAGCAAACACCCGGACCATTCAACCCTACTCCTTTACCTCTCTGGGAGGACATCAAGGACCAGTCACCTGCAGGCGTGATGGTGACAAGGGGAGACACCGAAGAAAAGCCGCCTACCCACGAAGAGGCGCCGCGCATCGCATATCATCGCAAGAGTGTCTACACTCTGAAGAGGATCGCAAAGCACGACCCCGAGGGCAAGGAGATAGAAAGCTTCTACGCCAACGGAAAGAAATGCTATCGCATATGAAGGTGCGCGGGGACGTCCTCACACGGGCATGAGGATGTCCCTGGGCAAATCAATCAAATCGAGCAAGTTGCGCTGACAGAAGAGCCAACACAGATCGTTTCGGACGAGAAACTCAAAGAAGCACCCGAATGCATGGAAGACAGGCCGCGACCACAAAAGCAAGAGCTAAAGGAGGTGTTCCTCAACCCGAACGAGGAAAAGAAAAGGCCAGTCTTCCTGAGTGCGGACCTCACAAGCGAAGAGGAACAAGGGCTGCTACAGCTTCTAACTGAATACAAGGACGTATTCGCATGGGAATACGATGAAATGCCAGGTCTGGACACGAGCATCACCATGCACCGTTTAGACATTATCCCAGGGTCTAAACCGGTCAAGCAAAGCACCAGAAGTTTCAGGCCAGAGCTCAACGTCAAGATCAAGCAGGAGATTGTCAAACTCCTAGACGCCAAGTTCATAGAGCCAAATCACCATCCCACATGGTTGGCCAACATCGTGCCGGTAGTGAAGAAGAACGGACAGCTCCGCATCTGCGTGGACTTCCGCGATCTCAATCGCTTCTGCCCTAAGGACGATTTCCCACTGCCTAACATCGACTTACTTATCGATTCGACGGCAGGCCATCGCATGTTCAGTTTCATGGACGGTTTCAGCGGATACAATCAAATCAAAATGGATCCCGAAGATGCGAGGAAAACTGCATTCATCACTCCCGTGGGGGTATTTAACTACACGGTAATGCCGTTCGGTCTTAAGAACGCAGGGGCAACCTATCAGCGGGCTATGATGGCCCTATTCCACGACATGATGCACAAAGAGGTGGAATTCTATGTGGATGACTTGGTAGTCAAATCCAAGCACGAAGCAGATCACCTTGCAGACCTGCGAAAGGTGTTCAACAGATGCAGAAGCTTTCAACTAAAAATGAACCCCATGAAATGCGCATTCGGCGTAACTTCGGGAAAGTTTTTGGGATGCGTGGTTCGTCGCCAAGGGATCGAGCCTGACCCTGCGAAAGTGTCAGCCATCACCAGCATGACGCCACCTCACAACCAAAGCGCCTTGAAAACATTCTTGGGAAAATTGTCATATCTGCGGAGATTCATCCCAGCAATCGCCGAAATCACATGCTGTTTCAGCACTCTTCTCAAGAAGGACGCCGCGTACAATTGGGCTCCTGACCATGAAGCCGCATTCGAAAAGCTAAAGGAGATACTTACATCCCCAAAGATCATGATCGCGCCTCAACTGGGATCACCGCTGCTGCTATATCTTACATCAACAAGGAGATCTATAGGAGCACTCTTGGCTCAGGTGTATGAGGGCCAAGAGAGGCCTATCTATTACATCTCTCGCATCGTACAGCCTGCTGAGTCAAGGTACACAGACATCGAACGTCACTGCCTTGCCTTATTCTTTGTGATAGAGAATTTGAGACACTATTTTGCATCGCACAAAGTAGTGGTGGTCACCAAAAGCGACCCCATAAGATACTTGCTAACTCACACTACTCCGGGCGGGAGATTGGCGAAATGGTACATGACCATCTCTCAATACGATATCACATGCGTGAAGCCAAGGGCGATCAAGTCGCAGGCGGTAGCAGATCTGCTGGCACAGTTTCCCGACAACAGCCACGAACCTGTGATCGAAGAAGAGCTCGAAGGCCCTGAAATCTACGCGATCGACGTGCCCTATTGGACCCTCCACTTCGACGGTTCGTCAACCAGAAAAGGTGGAGGCATTGGGATAGTCTTGACAAAGCCCGACGGGGAAGTCATACAGATGTCCGCGAAACTCAACTTCGCAGTCACGAACAACGAGGCGGAATACGAAGCTCTTATCGCGGGGCTCCGTGCAGCGAAAGCTCTGGAAGTGAGCAACTTAACAGTCATGGGAGACTCCAAGCTGATTGTTAAGCAAGCCTCGGGCGAGTATGGTCTGAAGGAAATCAACCTCCTGTCATACCACACTCTAGTGCAAAAGCTGATGCAGCAATTCTGCGACGTGAAATACGAGCACAAGCCCCGAGCGGACAACAGGCATGCAGACGCCTTAGCAACTCTGGGATCTAAGGTCAGCATAGACAAATGCCCCGCGAGGATTTCCATCGAAGTGCGAACATCGTCGGCATTAACAGAAGATGCGTGCGACGACGAACACGTAGATGACGCAGATTGGCGAAAAACAATCCTGCAAGCTATTGCGAAAGGCACCAGCAGCGAGAGCTGGGCACTCACGAAAGGATACTGCATCCACGACAATACCCTTTACTACAAGGGTCCTGGAGGGATACTCATGCGATGTGTCTCCGAGCAAGAGGGACAACGGCTGTTAGAAAGGATTCACCAACACGCTTGCGGAGAAAGCGAGGTGTCAATCTACAGGAAAGCTCAGAGATACGGCATTCATTGGCCAGGCATGTCAACAGCTGCAGCCCTGATACAAGGGAAGTGCGAGAGTTGCGCACTAATCAAAGATTCTCTACTTGTCGCTCTAATCGATGACGACACAGACTGGAGGAAGCCATTGTTCGAATTCCTCACCCAGGGTACCGTACCCGAATCAAGAAAAGAGGCCGACAAATTGAGAAGGAAAGCTTCTCGATACGTGGTTCAGGAAAACCTGCTTTGGCGAAAAGGCCACGAGGGCAACTTGCTGCGATGCCTAGACGATAGGGAAGCACAAGAGGTCATGGACCTCTCTCATCAGGTGGAACACCAGGGAGGTGCGAAATTGTGCAGACAGCTCCTCTCAATCGGATACTTCTGGCCCACGATGGAGGCCGATTGCCGCACCAAGGTGCGACGCTGCCAAGAATGCCAATTCAAAGGGAACCTAGTGCACGCTCCCGCCGTGGATCTACATGCATTAGGGACGCCATGGCCATTTCACACATGGGCTTTGGATTTCATTGGCCCCATCCGACCAACGTCACATGGGAACCATTTCATTCTCACCGCAACTGAGCTGTGGTCAACTTCATCCAGGAAAACATCGTATGCAGGTTCGGAATCCCGAATACTATTCTTTCAGATAACGGTACTCCTTTTGTTAATCGTCAGGTAGCTACGAAACTTGCGGAGTACAATATCAGGCAAATATGCTCTACTCCCTATTATCCAAAGGGAAACGGACAAGCCGAGGCGACTAACAAAACGCTGCTGAGAATTCTGAGCAAGATGGTCGCAGACGACCACAAGAAGTGGGCCGACTCTCTTAACATAGCTCTGTGGGCCTACAGGACCTCTCCAAGAACACCCACAGGGGCTTCGCCATTTCTATTATGTTATGGGGCCGAAGCTGTAGTACCTGCGGAGGTCAGAGTCAATTCGGCACGGCTGGCCTTCCATGCGCTCTATGAAAATCAACGCGATCACGATTTAGTCTTGCTAGAAGAAAAGCGAGAACAAGCCAAAAAGACTAACAAGCGGTACCAAGAAAGAATCGCTCGCGCCTACAACAAGACAGTTCAGCGGCGAGATTTCGCAGTTGGCGACCTGGTCTTGCGCGCGTCCGACCACTGCATGCGAGAAGCGACTCATCCGAAGTTCGCAGCCAACTGGGAAGGACCCTTCGAAGTCACAGAAGTCTTCGATAGTGGCTACTGCAGCATACGAAGGTTGCACGGCTCAGCCTCAACTCCGAGCTCAGTCAACATGCGCTGGATCAAGAAGTACTATCCTTGACTCCTCTTATTTCATACGTTTTATGATAACGTTGCTTAATATCTCATGTGGCTACGATTAATGCAATCTCCTCTCCCATATGAGAGGATTGTAATTCTACCTCTCCCATATGAGAGCGATGTAATAAAAGAATTCTCCCAAATGAGAAGTTCATATTTCTAGCCGCTTATATTGCTCTATTTTATTTAAATATCTCCGTTAACAATGATTCATTCGCTGCAAATAGCAATTCATGCAAATGTGATCTTAATTGATCATCAAAGCCTATCCCCGCGGTAGCAACAAACACAAATGTGGTCTTAATTGATCATCAAAGCCTATCCCCGCGATAGCAGCAAACGCAAGCACGATCTTAATTGATCATCAAAAGCCTATCTCTACGATAGCAGCAAACACAAACACGATCTTAACTGATCATCGAAAGCCTATCTCTACGATAGCAGCAAACACAAACACGATCTTAACTGATCATCAAAAGCCTATCTCTACGATAGCAGCAAACACAAACACGATCTTAACTGATCATCAAAAGCCTATCTCTACGATAGCAGCAAACACAAATGCGATCTTTATTGATCATCAAAGCCTATCTCACACGATAGCAAACGCGATCTTAACTGATCATCAAAGCCTATCTCATACGATAGCAAACGCGATCTCAATTGATCATCTAAAGCCTATCTTCTACGATAGCAGCCAAACGCAAACGCGATCTCAATCGATCATCAGAGCCTATCTCATACGATAGCAAACGCGATCTTAACTGATCATCAAAGCCTATCTCATACGATAGCAAACGCGATCTCAAGCGATCATCAAAGCCTATCTCATACGATAGCAAACGTGATCTCAAGCGATCATCAAAGCCTATCTCATACGATAGCAAACGCGATCTCAATCGATCATCAAAGCCTATCTCGTACGATAGCAAACGCGATCTCAATCGATCATCAAAGCCTATCTCGTACGATAGCAAACGCGATCTCAACCGATCATCAAAGCCTATCTCATACGATAGCAAACACGATCTCAATCGATCATCTAAAGCCTATCTCTTACGATAGCAGCTACACGCGAGTACGATCTTAAGTGATCATCTAAAGCCCATCTCCTACGATGGCAGCCAATGCAAATGCGATCTTAAGTGATCATCTAAAGCCTATCTCTTATGGTAGCAATCAAATGCAAATGCGATCTTAAGTGATCATCTAAAGCCTATCTCCCACGGTAGCAATCAAATGCAAATGCGATCTTCAGTGATCATTAAAGCCTATCTCTCATGGTAGCAATCAAACGCAAATGCGATCTTAAGTGATCATTAAAGCCTATCTCTTGCGATAGCAACCAAACGAAAATGCGATCTTAAATGATCATCCAAAGCCTATCCTTTGCGATAGCAGCGAAATACAAAATGATCTCAATCGATCATCTAAAGCCTATCTATAGAAGATAGCAGGTTATACAGATGCGATCTTATAATGGTCTTCTTAAGCCTATCTATTACGATAGCAATTTCTACGCAAAGTAATTTTGTTTAATTACCCAAGCCCGCCTGTTATGATGGCAACGTACGTGCAGAATCATTTTATTAGATCTTCCAAAGATCTATCTGCTGTGATAGCAGTTTATGCGAGAAACGATCTCAAACAAAGCCTATCTTCTATGATAGCAATTTGCATGGCTCAACGATCTTGATTAATCTCTGGAAAATTATCCGGAACGATGGCAACGTTGTGAACGTGATCTCATACGATTTACAACGACCAACTACAAGCCCATCCGTCAAGATGGCACAACTGCGAAATTACGATCTTAAATGATCTAGCGAAACGTCTGCGAATTGACATCGCATGTGAGAAATCATTACATGGAATTATGCAAGGCAAAACAAGCCGAAACGCATGCGAAATTGTATTTTGTTGCAAAGAACAGATAATACAAGAGCTATTTATCATTATGAGTCAAATGACTTACAATTTATCTATCTAGATAGCAGCTTACAAGCGAAAAGCTCGCATCTAACTACACAGCCAATATGGCTTACAATACATTCGAAAAATGGCTGATCAGCCAGCAGAGACACGGTACGGAAACCCGGACTGCAAAAAAAAAAAAATGAACCGCCCTGACTTCAAGCGTCGGCTACACGATGCCCAAATCTGTGGGTGACATCTGTAGCAAAGGGGATCTCGCTCTGAAAAGAGCCACATGAAGCCATACGCTCGACATTCCGCTATCTGACAAGACCGTTGTCAGATAGGCTCCCCATAACATTTGCCCAAGGAGCCGCCGGTTCCGGCGATCTACAGGCAAGCAGCAGCTCCAAAGGGCAAGGGCTCCTTGTAGACGGGGATGAACGCGACGGTTCGTCACCCCGGGCTCACAAACATGAAAGTGACGGATTCTTCTTCATTACTGCTGAAGAAGAATCACGCCGTTCATTACGAGACGGTAGTACGGTCACTACGGCGCTGCACCTCGCCACGAGGCGGCCGGAAACATGACCTGCACACATAATACACGAAGAAATTTCTTCGAACACACATGAGGTATTATCTGCATCCTCTTTATGACGGTTATAAACAGCAATAAGCCTCATAAAGTGGATCTTGGAAACTATTTCTATAGCACAAAGCGCAAACTCAGGATTCAAAGCTTGAAGTTGCCATGAATCAACGAAAAACAAGCGTTGAAGCCAGCAGTCGCAAGGACTCACGGCAAAGCACATGTTTGGGATGAAGAACCCAAATGACAAAGGCAGGGTTTATATAGGCACTGTGGAGACTCTTCGGTTGCTTAAGATGAGTCAGCAAATTCAAAAAGAGGGTAAGTTCAATCACTTACGCCTTGAAAAGCGGTAACAATCAATTACCCTACTAAAGGCTACGACGATTCAGTTGCGTATCCTAATAAATGACGGATAGTCATGATTCGGATGGACTTCCCAACGGAAGCGTGCTTATCTGCCGAGAAATTAGCGCGAAAATCAAGCAAAGAATCAATTGCTGATGTCATAATTGGATATGCACAGAAAATGTCCAATCAAATCCCGAAAAGGGCAAAACGGGCAAACTCATTGTTTGTTGTCAAAAAAGAGGGGGGAGAAACCCTAGCAACATTACATTAATGTTTCAAAGCATTACATTAATGTCTCAGCCATTTTCCTTTCTTTTCAAAAAAAGGAAAAGTCAAAACAAATTTTTGACTAAGGAGTCCTGGGGCTCGAACTGCTCGATCAGCCTCTCCACTTGTTGCACTTCTTGCTTTAGCTGCTCGCACTTGGCATTCATTTCGTCATACAGCTTCAAAGCTTCATCAACCTTTTGCTTCTGCTGCTCCACCTTCTGCATCTCAGCTGCGAGATTCTGGTGCCCAAGATTCAAGGTTACAGCTGCGCGAATCAGTGTAACTCTGTCCTTGAGGAATTTCAAACCAAGTCTGCCTTGGACTTTGAGCACGAGATTTTGGCACATGCCACACAGCAATTCAGCACTCTGGGCCGAAATGGTCGCAGGTGTAGCCGCACATAGCTGTTCCAGTATCCAAATGGCTTCGGTAAGGAATAGCCTCCTGTCAAAAGGAACGATCTCCAGACACCTCACGAACGAGCGGGGGTATCTGAGGCGCATTCGAACCACCCAGTCCACATCGGTTTGCTTCAAACCTGAGACATCAAAAACGAGTTGTAATGTCAGAACTCGCAAGCAAATAATACGACGTGCGAATGGTAAATCTCTACTTACCAGTGCCTTCCAGAATTTGGTGAATAGAGGGAATGCGAGCCACCGGGTTGTTCGAAGACTGCCCTCGCTCCATGGCTCTCCTATCAGCTGCGAGCTCCAACCTCTCATAGTCTGGAGGAAGAGTGTAGGCCGCGCCAGCTGCGACTACGTTCCCAACCTGCGAGCCCCAAATGCTCCACGCAGGAATAGGTGCTTCCGGCTCAGTCATTGACGGAGGCACAGGAACAGCCGAAGTCGTTGGGCGAAAGGCATTCTCAGGTGCGAAAACATTAGCATCACTTGTCCTTTCTTCCCCACCACCGGTACGGACACCTTCGTCCATCGGCACAGCATCAGCTTCGACATCATCGGAGAGCTCGATGACATCCTCGAGACGCTCACTTACATGACCAGCGTCCGCGACGGGCTTCTCAGTATGAGAGCTCGAGATTGGAACATGGGATGCAGAAGGCTGACTTCTCTGCTCCAGCTCAGGTTCCTCAGCATGACCTGCGATATCAAATGCGACAATATGAGGTAACTTGTGTTATAAGTTATTTCACTATCTTTGCTGAAGCTAAGAATAAGCACCTCCACGCGAAGGTGGGATTAAGGTATCCTCATCGTACACTAGGGACGTGGAACCGTGCCCTATCAGTGTATCTTCACTAAGCAAACCTTTAAGAGAAGCGTGACCTGGGACGCAAGTAAACCAGTCATGATTTTGCCTCAAGTGGCTACAGCCTAGCATGCGCGTATTACTCAAAACAATTACCTGAGGGTTCTCCGCATTTGCTTACCAACCAACGGCGAATGTCAGGCTTTGACACACCGTGCTTTAACGCACCCACAATTACATCTCTATAAGTAACTGCGAGATTGAAGATCTCACCTTTATCGCCACCTGCGATCTCTGCGAAGTCCGCTTGGACTTGCTCTAGCTCTGCTGTGTCCTCTTCAGGAACCTCATCTTCCTCCTCCACATGAGGAGCCACTTCTTCGGGAAGCTCGTCTTCCTCGCCAGTTGGACGCGCTAAGTCGTCAACATGCCGCTCCTCGAGGCTCCGCTGTTTCACAAGCTCGAGCTCCTCTTCCTCTCGCTGCCTTCTTCTCGCAGCAGCCTCCGCGGCTGTCTTCCGGGATTCAGCAAGAACGTCCTCGCTTATGGGATCATCTGAAACGCCAGCATGGGCATTTCTCTTTTGCCTCTTGGCCACGAGGCCACCAACGGCTTCATCATCATCACCTGCGAATACAAAATTGGTTCAAAGAAAAGAACTGCACAGAAGTTATGATAAAGGACAAGGAAAGGCGACGGAAGTACTTCCTGACTCTTCCTCGCGCATCACAACTGTTCCTTCTTCTTCTTCCTCATTACTTGCTGGGGGCTCTTGCCTCTCTTCCTCTTCCTCTTGATCGAATGGAACGAAAGTCTCAACTGCGAGATCTTTTCGCACCTTGCCGGGCATACGACCCTTACCTTTGTCCTTGACGGAAAGGGACCTCGCTGGGGGCGAAGCTGGAGCGCTCCTAGGGGAAGAAATCGTAATCCCCTTTTGCCTAGGCCTCTTCGCTCTCGGCGCCGCAGTCGCTGGAGGGGACGGGTCATCTCTAGGAGGAGACGGAGCCGGAGGGTTGTCTATCAGCGAGTCAGCAAAAGTGTTCATGACCCCGCGGACTTTTGTTTCGACCTCGGCATCCATCCTCCATGCTAGCCGATACGACTCCCCCCTTCTTCTGGTCGCAACAATGGTATCCACCAGCGATTTAGAACGGTCACCAGCTGCGAACCTCCGCACATGACACTAGACAATACAGAACAAAAAGCATCAGTGCAAGCAAATCAAAGAGCTCAAAGCACACAAGGAAACTGCTTACCTCAGCAAACGCCTTGCTATATTTGATGACCTGCGTGTCACCCTTCTTGATTGCATCGACCTGCTCCTTCAGAATGAAATCGGGGCACAAATGATTCTCGCGGTCCAACAACGAGTAGCAACCGTACTCAGACTCGCTCAAACTGCAATTGGGGCGAAACGGAAAAGAGTTTCTCTTGATTAAGGGGGGCCTTCCTGACTGCGCCGCCGCCTCCGTCTCCATCCTCGTATGCTGGGCAATCCAGTATGCGATCCAATTCTGGGAACAACCACCCCTGCGAGTTCCCGCAGGATGCTCAAAGGGAAGATTGCTCATGAGGACCGTCTTGCATTCCTTTGTCAGCAAGCGCTTGTAGCACCCTCTAACGATAGACTGGGGCCAGATTGATGGGGCCACCGCATCGAAACCAAACTGAGGAGAGACCCGAGTGGGGTCAACATCCACTGTAAGCCTTTCATATCGTGGCGCGAGCTCACGAATATGCTCTGCAAGTGCGGGAAGAGAACCTCGCAGACACCAGCAAAAGAACTCACGATAGCGCTCGTGGAAATGCGATCCCTTCTCAAAGAGAAGGTCTTCTGACAAGACCATACCTTCGGAGGGGTATAGCTTCGGAAACCACCGCACATTCTCAACACGTGTGGCGTAAGGCCTGGCAGTGAACTCCCTTCGCTTGTCGCATATCAAGCTCCAAGTACACTTGGTGTTGCTTGCACCAAACCATCTCGCAGCCCTTCCGCTGTTGAGCGCTTTCGTCTCGCCTGGGGGACACCACTTCTCAAGTGGGAGGGGAGTTGGAGCATAAGACGGCCAACGCTCGAAAACCCACATTGTCAAAAAGCTGATATTGACAAAGGTCAGAACATCGAGGCGGCCACGCGATTCCCTCATCGCCAGAACCAGCTGATCCAGCCTGTAATATAGCGTGCCCAAGACCAAGGGTCCAAGTGCAACTCTCTGGCCAAGAGCGAGCCTCACCGCAAGTGGCAGCACATGGTAGAAGACCCCATCATGGGGGTGACCATCAATCAGAAATCTCGACAGCCAAGCACAAAGAAAGGCGCAAAGGGTCAAGTGATAACCCTTGCCCTCTACGTAATTCTCGGCCTCCGGGTCCTCGCTCAAAAGCTTCTTAGTAATGCTGCTGCTCGCATAGTCTCGGAAGAAGTACTGCAACCATTTGTTCCAGGTATTCTTCGCAGACGTATCAACCAGCTGCCAGTTCGGAAGAGGTTTTGTACTGGTCCACCGAGTGGAGATTTTCTTCACCTCTGCTAAGCACTCCTCCATCTGCGCGTACAAGGCTAATTCCGCAGATGTCCTTAAGTGACTCAAGGGGTCCACCTCGCCCATGGGGGAAAGCTCATACAGCATCTGAACGTCCTCGAGCGTGGGGGCAGCCTCGAACTCAGCAAAGTGAAACGTGTGAGTCGCAGGCGAATAGCGGGACAGAAGGTCTAGAAGCATGGACTGATCCAACTTCACGGCAGCACCCTTCATAGCACGAACAGCAAAGAAAATGCCGGCTTCATCAAGAGTTTCGGCGTAATTACCCAACACGTGGTCAGTCCACTCATCCATATAGTCCAACTTCTGGACAAACGCCTGAGTAGAAATCGCAGTGTAGGGAAAGTGCCCGTTCTCGATTCCCAATCGAACCACATCCTCGGAGCCAACTAACTCGAGCAAGGCTGAGTTAACTGGGCGAGTCAGTGTCAACAACCGATCAACGGGAACAGGATCAGGCATCCTCTTCGCCTTCACCCTCGCGTGGTAAAAATCTTTCCCACCCAGAAAGGGGGCTTTTCGCCACAGAGACCGCGGAAGCTCCGGCATCTCTTCATCTTCCTTGACGGGTCTGGTTACCCTTGTTTTGGCCATTCCTGCGAAAGGGCAAAAAAAAAAAGGGGGGAGAAATACCACACCAGTCAGTTTGAATTTTGAATTCGAGACTTATGCAAAGGAATGCAAACAGTTCCGGTGCCGATTTCAGAAATTGGGTAATTGCAAGATCCAATATCGTCGAAAGAGTAAAGCGAAGCGGGATTAAAGATCAAAACCTCTTCACAGATTCCATGGGTTTACAGATTCAACGCAGTTCAAGGCAAACGCCGGTACTTTAAAATCAAAAAGTAAACGAGGCCAACCTTGTTTCCTTGAAGCCTGCTTGGATATGCACAGTTGAAGAATACGATTTGCAGTTCTGAACTGATGGTTAATGATCTGGATCTGCTCTCGAAGATCTCCGGGTACCATTCACTTTAAGAGAAAGAAGTGATGCTCTGCAATAATGGGATACAAGGTATTTATCCAAAAGAATGAGGGGTTGCGTCCCTTCAGTAGTCGAATCGCAACCGTCACCCTCGTGTCGCGCAATCACAGGACGGGCTGACGTCACGCCTAAAACCCTAAAGGTCAGATGGCACGACTCTAGGGGTTTTAGGTCATAATTACACGCACGGGGGCTGAATCTACCCGTATTTGAATTGGTGCGTGACGACGACGCGCATGTTGGTTTCCGCGCATGGAAGCCTATACAGCTACAAGCCTTCACGCGCAGAAAGGGGGCTAATGTAGATACTGCTTTCTGACATGGCTAATCTTAGCCACGTGGCGATCATCCAGCACACCATATTGTGCTCCACACACACAGGATCACCAGCCGAGCTGATCCATGTGGGGGCTGCGAGACAGAGCCCTCGCATACCACTGCACGGGACTTGTAGGGATTTGTGGTTTGGAGGCTAGAGTAAGCCCTGTCGCGTGCGAGCCAAGCCCGCGCGCGACCTTTAGTAACTGTTTTGAGAGATCTATGGCACGAGCTCCCTAGACCCGGTCAATCCGGTCAAACCCGGTCAACCTCGTAACGGTTCCGGTACTCGCGCACCACGTGCTCTAACGGTTCCTATATACTCGGACGAACGTGCCGTTACGGTTAAGCTAATTAAGCCGCCATTAATGGGCGCATTAACTACACTACAACGGCCACGTTCTCCAGTATATATATCGTTACTCTTTCCATACAAAGAGAACAACACTGCCATACGCGGAAGCTCTGCCAAACCTCTGTCTCTCTCTCAGACATTGCTACTGACTTGCTCTCTCCCTACACACACCCCTATTCTTCCTGTGCGATCCCTGATCCACTACGTACGGTGTACACGGAGGTCTCCCTGCCGGAATCTCTTGTGCACAAGCGGGTAACATTTTTTGTCCTGTAGTAGCGTGGACCAAAAAAAAAAATAAAAAGTTTTCAGAAACCCTAATAAGAGACGCACCATAGACAACCCCTAGGTTTCGAGGGCAGCGAGATAGTATCGGGTGCGGATGAAACATCATCGCTAGGGTTTGGAAAGACAGGAGGATCCCACGGCCGATAGGAAGAAGACGAAGACGGAGACCACGAATTCTGATCTATGTTCCACTTTTCCGCCAAGGAGGCCATTGTTTGTTTGTTTGAAGAGGTCTTTTTGAAGAGCTTCGGATCTGAAATTGAAGAGGTTTTTTTGTTTCTGCGTCTGCGTTGTGTGTCTTGAAATTGACGGATGGTTTGTTTGTTTGTTTCGGTGGTGGTTTTATTGGCAACAATCAAATTGGACGGTGATGATTTGCTTCAACTATACGCAGAGAGAGCAAACCGGTCAATTGCACTAACTAGTAACCCCTTATAGCTAGTTCAGTTTAAGTACAGAAAGCAGGCCAAATAATTTAACCCGAGCCCAACCCACTAACAGGTCGGGCCAAAACTCAAATCCAAGCCCATTCAATGATGAATCTATATTACAAGCCCATTTAATGATGAATCTATATCATTTGTATCATTTGTGTGTATCCTTCCATGTATCCTTACTATGATTGGTATATTTTAGGACTGCAACTCGGGCGGGCTGGTCGGGTTGGCACCCCTGACCGATCCCGAGCCCGAATTCGGTCGAGGCTGCCCAAGCCCAGACCAGCCCGAGTTGAGAGCAGCGCCAACCCGTCCGAGCCCAAATTCGTAAAAATCAATTCGGGTTCGGACTGAATTCGGGCTAGTAGATTAAACTTAATATCTTTATTAATACATAAGAGAATAATAATTTTTCGGTAAAAAAAGAAAATTAACTTGTTCAAAAATTAAAAATATTATTAAAAGAGCTAATAATCAAAATAAAACAAACATATTCATCTTAGATATGCCTACATAATTATCTCACAATGTAATATTTATAGGTAATTGTCATGCAAATCGGGCAATTCGGGTTAGCCCGTCGTTTAATATTTGTGCCCAAGCCCGACCCTAATTGTAATTCGGGCAGAGATTTTATGTCCAAGCCCGTCCAAATTACTAAAACTATGTGTTCGGGCCCTATTTTACTTCGGGCTGGGCTCGGGTTGGTCGGGTTCAACCCGTCCAAGTTGCACCCCTAGTATATTTCATATAGTTTTATTCGATTTGATAGAATTCTGAAACAATTAAGTTGAATTAAAAAATGTGAAATATACCAATCATAGTAAAGATACATGGAAGGATACACGCAAAGGATACAGAAAATCTGGACCATGATGATATGGATATGCTCTCTCTCTCTCTCTCTCTCTCTCTCTTTTGTGCCTTTGTGCGGTCTTATTCCGTCGACTTGCGGTAGTGTGTCTCAACTGGTCTCTCATATCCATTTTAAACTTGTAGTGGTTGTCAAGAATTATCGTCGAGGAAAATACATTAACACTTTCAGCCACATCTTTGCTCACGATATTGGAGGTCAAAAGACATTTTCACTGTCAATTTGTGGTGAAGATCGAGCGTGACACTATTTCAATAATACTTTATACATTCTTGTATTAACTTGGGATATTTGACTCAAAATTTATACAGAACATTTACATAGATACTACATGTATACTTATGTATTTATAGCAAACTTAACGGGGAGCTCGGGTCGAGACGGGTCGTTCCAAACTTCATAACCAAAAATAAACCCATATGTTGATCCGGGTGCAAATTTTAATCTCAAGCCTACGGTGGCTGATTTTGTTGAACCCAAGCTTCACCGTCTTCAGGATGAGTTATGATTGAATGGACTTTGGTCGTTGTATGCTGTTCACCAATGTAGATACGGGACAGTAATGAAGAGATTACACTCTATACTTGCATTACTAAATATAACAACAACGATCTAAATGTATTTCCAAATAAAAGGAGCACAAAGATCACAAGTGATAAAGAATCATAATGAGCCAAATATGTTGTCTAAGAGGGCGACTTGCAGTAAGCTCGAAACCTTAATTGATTTGAACCTCTAACAAGAGGATGGTATTTCTATAAATAAATACTAGTCCAGAGGGACAGTTATGAGAAATTACATAACCGTTCCCGGTGATGTACCTTCTCCTTGTAGAGTACCTGTCAATCCACATGTATAGAAAGGTCTTCGGAGTTTCCATATACACATGCGAGAGACGCATGCGAGTAAGAGAAGTCACCGCATGCGACAAGCCTCATTGTGACCTCCAAACCACTTAGCTCATTGACCCGTGATCATGTTATAAATATGTAGGTGGTGATATAATGTAATAATTGTGGAGTACAAGTCAAAGATGACATGTATCCTCGTTGGGCAGCCACGTGGCCATGAATTAGTACTATAGTATTAGCCTAATACCATAGTACTAATAGCTTCATAATATTAGAAACAAAAACATGGACAATTTTAGGCAGGCTTTAGCGGATATGAAAAACTATCCTGATAAATGCAACAAACTGATTTCAACCTTTCAAGACTTCAAGATTTCTTTTCTTTGTCCGAGAAGGCAACAAGCTAGAAAGATTTAGAGGATGAAGACATGTCTTGCTACAATCAAGTCCCTATTTGGGCTCAAGATCTCGAATGACCTTTTAGGATTGACCCCTATTTTTAATGGAGTCCAAATCTTTCTCTGTATGTTTACTATGATTGGTATATTATATATTTTTTTAATCAATTTGATATAATTTTGAAACAACTAAATTGAATAAAAAGATATGAAATATACCAAAGAATATACACAAAGGATACAGAGGATCTGAACTCTTCTTAATGAATTATTTTTGCTCAAATAACAGAGACAATTTTGGGTTAAATTTTGTTAAACTTTGTAAAAGCCGGTCATATCAGATTAGGCGCCCGCAATGGCCTTAAAAAACCAATCCATGACATAAATGAACTTCCCTCGGAGGAAATGACAGACTGCAACAAAAGAAAATCGAAGAAATTTTACACCAGTACACAAAAATGAATCCCATCGGTAACTTTCAACTGTTAAAGAATACAGCAACCCAAAGATGCAAAGCTTATATCGCACTCATTCTATAAACCCATACTTCTATACTATATAAAGAAAACCCCATGAATAAAAACTTCTAACAACATATATGCCAACCAAGAAACACAACGATAATTCGAATTTTACACTTCATAATGTTCTTAAAATTTTAACTTAAGCTAAAAAGCATTAGACCAAAGGCCTTCTCTCTTCATCTTCTTCATTTTCCCTGTTTCTGTTACCATCACTATATGAAGAATTCTGTATACTGGTGGTCATAGAAACTGAATTAGCCGGAGAGCCTCTAGGTTTATTAGAGGGTTTGTTTTCAGGCAAAAGCTTCAATACAATTCCCATGGCTATCAGTAGAAGCCCACTTCCGTGCTGCTCCGTCAACGGCTTTGTAAATATCAAGTATGAAAGAAGCAGGGTTACCGCTTTTCTGGCCGTAGTCACCTGTCACAAAAGTTCAAATCATAATAATAAGTGCATGTTTGGCATCCTTGTTTTTAATCAATTTTGATTAAAAACAGGGTTGTTTTTTTAAACACATTTGGTTTGCATGTTTTTCTGTCTGTTTAAAAACAAAAACATGCTGAAAAACAGCTGTTTAAAAAAACAGCAAATGTGGTGTTTTTTTGGTGTTTTTTTCATACTAATGGTGTTTAAAGACATTTCGACTATGATTAGATGCAACAAATATCAAACATATGTCGGTATTGTACGTAAAAATGATTTTCAAGCAAATTAACATTGAAATTTAGTAATGTTGCCAAACGTGTTTTTGATTTTAAACACTGTTTTTAAACGGATACCAAGCAGTTTTTGATTCTGTTTTTAAACGTGTTTTTTCGATACGTTTTTTTCCCACTGTTTTTCTTGTTTTTAAACGGATACCAAACAAGCTCTAAGGTAACGCGATAGAAAATAATAATTGGTTTTCCTCATGGATGAACCAACTCGTGTTTTTTTACTTCTTTTTGATAAAATTCCAGTGGAAGCTAAATTTGACACTTAAGAGTCTCTGGTGAAGTTTCTATAAGTTTTAAATAACATGTTTGGTTGTATAGATTGGGGGGTGAGAGGGTACGAGTGGGTGTTTTGACAAAATCAAATGAACCTGATGCGGGAAACTAAATTGACATATACCGATTCCCTAAAGATAATTATTGACCTTCTGAAAAATTGTGAAGTTGTAATCGGTTGAAGAAGCATCTATTGAAAATCATGTTTCAGAAAGCTACCCTGATGTTGGACAACGACGGATGAAGTTGACATTTAACAAACATTTAAAAACAGCTTTTCGTTGCCTCAAAGCACTTTTCACGCAGCCGGAAGCATTACCAAACACATCCTTGGTTCGGTCACGGATTAAGGTCAACATGACACCTGATCTTACCTAGAGATGAAAATTGCATTCTAAGTGTTCAATTGTTCTTCTACTTGTTTAACTTGGTGTTTTTCTGCATCATCCAGCCTACAAAGAAATCCTCTAATCCAAAACGTGGAAATATAACAAAATTATGGTTGTGTTTTCATACTTTACTTATACTCATGGTTGTGTTTTCATACTTTACTACTCGGGTGGCTAGTTCTTTCCTCAAAGTAGTTAAGAAGGAGAATTACAAGAAAATCTTATATTAACGTGACATTGAAGATTATTATCTTCTTCAATCGGTGAATATTAAAAACAACCTATATATATATGAGAGAGAGAGAGAGAGAATGGCAATGAGAGAATGGCAGTGCGAATAACCTACCATAGCTGTTGTAGCCGCTCCGAAAATGGCAATGAGAGAAAGGACTGAGACTTGGCCAACAAATGTAGCCATTGCTTCAAATATCAGCACGCCATACACGTAAGGATGCTGCAGGGACAACAAGAAATGCGTAAAACACCTAAGATGTATAAAAGGATGTTGCTTCTTGAGTGCTTTCCCACACCTTAAGAAGCAAAGTACCAAATTAACCTATTTTTCTGCTACTGCAACCAGAAATGCCAGCCACATTGTGCACTTATCTCTGACTATGTTATTTATACAATTCTACACTTGAACAAGAAAAAGAAAAAAATATCTATTTATGCATCTCGCCTCGTAAGAAACATTCTTAAAATCTTTAGTTCTTTACATTGAAGGCATAACTTGGCCCGATGTTATTGACTACGTAATCAAATGCTTTCAAGGTTCTGTTTCCTAAACCCGGGTTTGATGAATCAAAGTGACAAGGAGAACCATTTCCCTTTGTATTTCCCATCTCATAAAAAGAGCTAAAAACATCTACTAGTTCTTGTGACCAGAAAATATACCCACTTAGTGGAAAGGTAACATTCTTCATTTACGAGGTAAACATGAGGATTATGATGTAATCCCAAAGGTAGCATATCAACTTCGTCATAGTTTTTCCATGAAAAAAATCAGAATTATGATGTAATCCCAAATGACCAACAACACGTAAACATGAGGATGCAAGAGACAATGATCATTTTACCTTGGAACAAGAACTCCATGCTCTGAATAACTCTCCAGTGATGAGCATTGGTGGGATCAAGAAAGGCATACCCACCAAAGTCGAGCAAAACAGCATCTCCATCTATCCAAAAGAAAAGACAAAAAGGAAGCATAAACTTTAACCGTAAAAGCCACAAATCATTGATCATGCTTCTACGACTTCACATTTTAAATGCCACCTACCTGAGATGTTTCGGGATTCATTTTAAAGATGGCTTCTTGCAGGTTTCCCAAGAAGGAATCCATAATCAGAGCACCGACTACCATCACAACACCAATCATGCTAAAGTTGGGTGAAGATTGCGCATCCGCTAATGTGAAAAGGATCAAACCAATCACTAGAAGCACCGCCGAAAGGTATTCGTGAAGCGGGTATTTACGTCGGAGACCGGGTATGAATGCACCCATCACCATCACAGGAAGCACCTAAAACCCACAAATACCAATGCGCGTCAAGATCAAATAAAAAAAAAGAAAACGACATAAAAATCTTAGTGCATGTTTAGTCCTGGTTTTCAAACAAAATTGATTAAAAACACTTTTTTTTTCGAGAAACTCATTTGGTAGTGCTTTTTTTTGCCTGTTTAAAAACAAAAACATGCTGAAAAATAGTTGTATATGGAAACAGCAACATTGGTGTTTTTTGGTGTTGTTTCATACTAATGGTGGTTAAAGACGTTTCAACTCTGACGGGGGGCATAAAGTAACAAATATATGTCAGTGTTGTACATAAAAATGAAATTCAAGCAAATTAACATTGAAATTTTGCCGAATGTGTATCTGATTTTAGACACACATTCTGCTTTTAAATGTGTTTTTTCAGCATTTTTTTTCACTATTTTTTTGTTTTTACTTTTTAAACGGATACCAAACAGGCTCTTACCTTTGTTGATTTGAACATAAGCTGAGCCGGGTAATTGAGAAAAGCCAATGACCCCTTGGTAAGTCCATGTGAACCCATAAGGACGGCGGAGAGTTGCACGTAAGTCTTCCATGGATTCACCATTTGTTTGGGGGTGAAACCTTGTAAGTAAATAAGAATAACATAAACCCAACCTTGAACAAAGGTAAAGTACCAACCATAGCTGCAGAAGAAAGTCAACACGGATCGATAAATAAACTAGAAACAAAGATAACAAACAGAACGTCGTTCATAAGGAAGCGCTTAGAAACGAGATTAACCTGAATTGGAGCCTGTTGTACACATATTCCTGAAATTTAAAATAACAAAAATCTTCAAAAACAGGATTCAAGTTGCGAATTAATGAACGCATTGAGACTCTACAGATCCACAAAATGCTCGAATCACGTAATAAGCTCTAGTAAATAAACAAATACCACTGAAAATCAATGCATAATATTATAATTGGCTTACAGATACCTCAAATAAAGCATAAAGTAAAGTTCAAAATACGAGTTTAATTCAAGAATCAGTGATTATATTGTTTCGAGACTCTTTGCTCCAAGAATGCATCTACACTCTACAGATCCAAAAATTACTCTAATCAAGTCACAACTTTCACTAAAAAACTGCACAAATATCAAGAAAAAAACTGAAAATTTTATCTGATGAGTAGTATAGGGATTTCATCAAGCCAGCAACAATGGTGGTAATTACCTCAAACAATCCATATCAGATAGTACTTCAAAATTAGGGGATTTCTGCAGAAAAGGGCATTAAAGGCACATGCATATAAATTTTTTCATTGATGATTTGATAGTGAAATCATAATAAATCAGGCCAAAAGAATCAAAATCACAAGAGCTAGTCAGTTACAATATACCTCACTAAAAATGGTAAAAAATCACAATACCAACATAAGAACAAATCTCCCCTGTTTAATTAGCAAGAAAGCCAAATAAAAAACAACCCACAAAAATTAAACATTGCAGAAACAAGAAACAAAAGAAAGTGATTGATTTGCTCCCAAATCCCACCAAATAAAACAATACCCATACTTAAAAAAGCAATCTTTAACCGATTTTGTTGCAACTTTATTGGGATTTTTCAAGATTATACCTCACAGACTCCATTGACGAGGTAGCCGAAGAAGAACCCAGAAGAGCAGATGAGGAATTGCTGCCAAACGGGTCGGGTCGAGAGTGAGATACCGAACAGAGTCCGAGCCTGCTCTTCGTTCTTCATTTTCAAGATCGCAGCTTTGGGAGAGACTATTCAAGAAGAGGGGTTTTTGGGATCATAGAGAAATCAAAGTTCAAATCTTTGGTGTCTTCAAATCTTGCATGTTGACTATTGGACCGAGCCAGAGCAGGAACAGCTTGAATGGGTACTCTGTGTTTGATCGATTACGTTAACCAATTGTTTATAGGAGTCTTAAACGCCAAGAACAGAGAGAGAGAGAGAGAGAGAGAGAGAGAGAGAGAGAGAGAGAGAGAGAGACCAGGTCTCTGGTGTTTCGGAGAGGATGGGTTTTTGGAAGGAGAAGGACTTGTTGGCAGAGGGTTTTGGCTTTTTATAGGGCTCTCTTGGGTCTTCTCTTCTACAAGTGGGGGTGCAAAATGGCAAATTTGGAAAAGAGAGAAGTTTACTCAAAAGACCCTTAAATTTATCTAAAATCTTACTCTAGCCCTCCACTTGAAAAACCAAAAAGGTAAGAGCATCTCCCACAGTGCACCAAATCCTATATTTGATAGTAAAATTTGGTGTTTTCGGCCTCCCACAACAAATCACCAAATCATCAAATCACCAAAAAAATGGTGATTTTTTTGTAGGCCTCCCACAGTCGTTGACCAAAAAAACACCAAATCACCAAATCCTATATTTGGTGTAGTTTTTGTGAAATGGTGAAGTGCATCTCCCACAGTACCCTCAAATCCTATCCCATATCACCAAATCCTATTTTTACCATCAAATTTGATGGCAAAAATAGAATTTGGTGTAATTTACACCAAATTTTTAATCAGTGTTTAGGGCATGTTTTCACATTACTTTCATGGTAATAATATGCTCTAATGTAATAGTGTAGCATTTCGTCTTTATAGTATATACGTCATCCGTTTTTCTTCTCCCACTTTGTATAATATGCTTTTGAGTCATAGCGTGTTACATAATATTTTCAGCATCATGCTGCGGGATGATAAAATGAAATAACTAATGTAGTTATTATAATTTATCCCATCAGTTGTTGAGGATAAATCCTCGAAAAAGAGGAGCATATCCCGTGATTTCGAACATAATGACTATTTCCCTAGGACGTATTGATTCATGCACTATAATCGCCTTGATGGAGGAATCAATGCGAAAGCACGGGCATACCCTCCTCAGTAGTCAACCAATCCCGTAAATTTGTGAAACATGTCGCCTAATTCGTAGGCGGGGACAAGAGCCATCGCTTTACTGATAGATGGGGTACAACTTTTTCTTCGACTTGCAACAGGTTTGGCCGAACATAATACACTGAATTCAACATTTATCCAATTTCTAGGTCGACATCGAAACTTGATAAACAAGGAGCTCATAACGAACTAAGAAGAAGACTCATTGCACACTTATGGGATAATCGTGGTAAAATAGATTAGACTAGTTAATTTTAGAATTTTGAAGCGTTATTTAATCATTTTACAATTTCGTGTAATATTATTTTGGTAATAAAATATTTTTTTTATTTTGATAGTTATGAAATTTATGATTTGGTGATAAATTTGATGATTTGTTGTGGGAGGTCAAAAATACCATTCTCTAAATTTGATGAAATGGTGAAATAACTATTTGATGTAAATTTTGGTGAAAACTGTGGGAGACCAAAAGCTCTATTTTTTCACCAAAAATGATGAAATGGTGTTTTTGAGGGTTAACTGTGGGATGCCAAACCATTTTTCTCCACCAAATATAGAATTTGGTGTAAAATTTGATGTCAACTGTGGGAGATGCTCTAAACGACACTTTCACCCCCTATCTTCAGCGGTAGGGGTGGGGGTGCCCAAGAATGGGTTTAGTAGCTTCAACAAGGAAGGGGGAGGTTAAACGGGGGGTGGTGGAGGGGGCTTCCCCGGCTGGCCCACCAAGTGGGTTTGATTTTTATTTTTCTCTTTTCTTTTCATTACTGAAAATTCGTGCTGGTTTGTTGAAAATGTGTATTCAAAATAAAATTTAATAATAGGAGAGAAATATTGTTTTAATTGTTGGAGATGTTAGAATAGTATTGTAGATATTAAGACAATTAAGAAAGAGATAAAGTTGGGACAGGCAAGGGAGGGGAAGTTCACTTATGCGGATAGTATAAGCTTCGGGCAACATACACTCCCTAATTGTCAGGTCATAGTCTCGTAAGGAGTTTGTCACTAATATTTGTTTCTAGAAGAAACCTGACGTCTTAGAGTATGGGATAATACAGCCAATGAGTATAAGAACTCTGAAATTTGGCACAGTAAAAAAATAAAAGGATTATTCTCCAAACTAAAAGAGGCACACAGTCTATGTGTCCAACCTAAGGGGGCAAAAGCGGCTTTCACTCAAAACAAAAAGACAATTTTTACAGTTTCAAAATTGAAGAAAAAATAAGGTTCCGGGACGGGATGATAGACTCTGGCGAAATGTATCATACAAAATACAATATATTAATCTAGAATCTCTAGAGTCAATGTTGAACTCTTTGAACCAATACTAACATGTCAGATAGTCAGGAAAGTATTTTTTGGTATATGCGACAGACAAGGTCTTGTAGATGGTAATAGTATATGCGCAATCGAATATTTAAAAATCCCCCAAAAGATTTAGCAGAAACCAAGTGCAAACGCAGAGTAGGTTTATATCATAACAAAGCCTATCCAATCTTAAAGTCTTTCCAATCTTTTTGAGCGCTCATTCATCTTTCTACTTAAAATTTTGTGTACTGAAATGATAGGGAGTAAAGTTCCACCCCTCTAAAGTTGAATTCCCTTAAATTGTGAGGACTGACAGCGCAATCATAGTGAGGGAAGTAATAGCATACAGCGGTTGCACACACATTATGACTTAGCTCCACCGTCGGCTCCGCGTGGTAAATCATGTGATTAGTAGCGTATCATGTGATCATTTACTACAGTCAAACACTACCAACACGTTGTTTGACTTTAAGGTCAGAGCATTTCATTTTCACCCCTTCAACTTTGATGCAAAGGCACTTTCATCCCTTGTAGTTTGGTAAAGGACACTTTCACACTTCAAGTGTGCCGAATTACACGACAGCGAAGAGATGGCTTCTTTGGGGGATAAGTCTCCCTGGACTATCATGCTTATTTTCTTAATTAATGGGATCATTTTGTTGCTGGTGATAAAAGAATACACGAGATCTACCCTCTCTAAATTTTACAATATTAGTAATTTAGTATGGGGGTGACGGTCTGTCACTGATTATAATTTTAGAACAATTATCTTAGAATATGGAATAACATGATCAGCGGGCGCAAGTGTCGTGGATTTGACGCACTAAAAAGAAAAAAAAAATTGTCGTTTTCTAAACAGAAAGGGGGTAAAATGTCATTGTGTATAACTTGAGGGGGTAAAAGTGTCTTTTAATCTTATATTCTTATCCAAGAAAATATTTATTTCATTTGGTACAGATATTATTTCAAATCTTTACACTTATGTAAAAGGGTCCGATAGTGATAGCATACCAAACTATTAATTATCTCTGAAATATAAATGTTTTTTAGGCAAAATATAAATGTCACTACTATTTATGTTTAATACTCTGGGTATCATTAATATAAAAACGAGATTCTCTCAGAAAAATATATAAAAACGAGACGAACTCACAAAATTATATAAAATTGCACTAATTATTTGTACGGTACCTATGAATAATTAAGTCCGGGTGACATAACCAATCGTCCCACCATAATTTTATACAGTATTAGTGAGTGATTGGGATAATTGTAGCTCTGGGTGACATGACAATTGCTCGACATAACTTTATTCGTCCTCCATTTTTCCCTAGTAGTTTAATGCATTATTCATCGGGTCATTTCAAATCTGCTTATTTAATTAGCAAAATGTTGAATTAGTAACTCTTTTATGGTCGAGAGCAAACTTTTCTCTACAGCACCATAAAAATATTATAAAATTCTTGCATCTTTTTGTTAATCAAATTATGGGGTCAAATGACCCCTAAAAATCAAATTAGGAAGGAACAGTATTTGTAAGTTATTAGGATAATTTTCTGGCGCAAAAAATCTTCTCGGGTAGTATGATCTGGTGATTTACTGCTATGACGTGGTGACCTTGTTCCACTTAATTATTTCATCAACAAATTGTTTGCCATGTGGGAAGTTTGAAGCCTGCCCAAGAAAGGGTTTGAAGCAACATATGGTGATCATAAATGAAGTTACTAAAAGCACATGGCATGCAGTGCCAAACAAGTCCTATGAACAAATAAGTCATACTGATCCTTGCACTTTCTTAGAGGCATCCCTAACTTTAAGTACAAAAGGACAGTTTTTTATTCCTCAGTTCCTTCATGGCAGGTTTGGTTTTCAGGACTATCCGGTTGGACCAGACTTGCTTAAATTTTTCGGATAGAATTGAATTGGATTAGCTGAACTATATTCAATAATGTGTTTGGTTTCTTACAGTATTAGTTCAACATTAAGATACAAATAATAATATCCAGCTAAAACTCCCATATGAGATGGTACTAATTTGGGAGTATTAAATTAACCTCTTCTTTTCACTATTTAGTACCGGTATAAAAATTAGTCCAGAACAACCAAACAAGTATTAACTAATACCTGGACTATATTTAGTCCAATTCCAACTAATACAGCTAATCTTAGAAAACCAAACGTGAGTAATCGTTATATTCTCCAGAGCAAATGACGTGGTAAGTACTAGTCCCGAAATATGTTAGAATTAGTCCCTTATGCCATCAGCCATGGCAAAAAGCCAAATATGTTAGAATTAGTCACTTTTGCCATGGCACAAAGCCAAAATTTCTAATAGGTGGAAATTCTTATGGTTAACAGGTCAAGTACTGCAACAACAATGCCTTGAAAGTTGAAACCGACATCCTTTGGTGACTGATAATTCTTGGTATGACAACATGTAGAAAGAATTTGTTGATTCAGTCGTCCTTTCTTTTAAAGTTATCCCACGTTAGGGTAAGGTGAAAGAAGTTTGTGGTCATTTGATATGTGAATGGGTGAAAGAAGTTTGTGGTTATTTGAAATGTGAATGTGAGATTACTTGACATACCATATCTCACATCAGTTAGCTTGAAGCATATTTGTAGTTATTTGATTTGTGAAAGGGAAAACCTTGTTTTTAACTTGCTTTTGAGACTTGTGAAAGAACGAAATTGTCACCTAACTCCTTCTAACCTGTTTTCTTTTTAGAAAAAACAGGTCGACTTTATTAATTAGCTGAATTTGGGTTGGAAATGCTCATTACATTCTTTTCAACAACGTTTCTCGCTCAAGTGACCTCATTTTTTAATCCAATGTTTGATCTTTGATCTATTGAAAGTGTGTGTCTTGCATGGATGTGAGCTACTTCCCGAAGCAACTCTACTATATTAGCTACAGTGACACTGTTTTTCGAGAAATCAATTCACTTTTCCACTCCATGATTATCCATCTCCTTTACCACCACCATCTGGGAATCTATCTGCACTTTGAGTTTTGTAAGACTCATTCTCATGGCGAACTTGATCCCGTTTCTTCGTGACTTTGATCCTTAGAAAAATTATGCTATGTATTGATTGTTCCAGTCCATAATGACTGCACAGTCCCTGACTCTTTGACTCCGATGGGCCCAAGCTCCGACGGTGTTCACTTTGTGATAGCCTACTGTTGGATTATGGATATTTCTGGAAATATTCCACACCACTGTTTTTTTCAATTCCGACAAATTACCGGTTAATTTCCTTAATTGGGCATGTAAGGATACCTATGCTGCCATGGTCTCCCACGAACTTTCAACCACTGTAACCCACACTCCAAGTTATAAAAAAACGCTGACTCAAACTTGAAACTCCGTTATTGTTTATTGACATGGCAATCTTGCGCTTCCCACTTGACTTGGATTGGGATGTGGTTCGACACTGAGGCCACTAAATGATTGACCCGAGTGGATTGAAACATCTCCATCCACATTCCATGCTATTCGCTTACTTATCAAAGCACCCTATATTACTTTCCTAGTACGAGGAGGGTTACTTGTCCATATGAGTTTTTGTCCTTAGAAACCCAAATCGATTAGTATGTTATCATGAAGAGCCTTAAGGAGACATGTTTGGCCTCTTACGTTGAAACGACTCCCCACTTTCTTCTCCTAATGTTCTTCTAATAACATTGATATTCCCTGCCACCCGCCAAATGCATGATTGTTGTTCTTTACGTATTTTAGGAGCTCCATGAATGTTTCTCACTGGCCACTGGATTTTCGCATAAACTGATTAACTGCCATGACGGATTATTTTCCTCTTCATCCACCCATCAATAAATGTGATAACTGGAATATGATTGAACCTTCACTTCAGAATTTTCACCTCATGGGAGCTCTAGACCCCTTTGCATGCCTTGCTGCTCCTGTTGTAACAGAACTTCTGTTTCAGAGCTTTGTTACCAGTTTTGTTATAACATGGGGGTATTCAAGCAAGAACGACGAAAGCAAAACAAGAACGAGACATATATTTAACGTGGTTCACTAACGAATTCGTAACGAACCCGCTAGCTACCTCCACGGCCAGAACCAGATATTTTATTGAGAAGAGAACCCGATTACAATGCACGCCGTGACCGTTCTGGCCACGACGGCCAACCTGAAAACACCACCCGCGACACACACAACACAAACTCTCAAAATCTTCAACTAACCCGTGTGTTGCTGTGTGTAACTACCAAAGGCATAATGCCTATATATAGTGAACATGTGGCGGTGGAATTCCCCCAAAACAAGCAACAAACTTGCTGCCAAAGGAAACTTTCCACCGCCCAGATTTTGTTTCCAATTCTCACTTAATTCCTTGCTGACTTAGATTGCAAGTCAAACCCGAACAACTCCCATTTAGATCTGACTTGAAACATTGATTTTTATGTTTCAATCTCACTATTAGTTAGCCTAGTCTCCATGTGGAAGACTTAACCTCGGCAGTAACTCTTCACTTGGTTGTGAAGAGAGAAAGCATTCGAGGGTTGTCTAGCGCTCGTATGTTCCAACCCATCGTTGGTTTAGGAGGAGCTGTCTTGAAACCTATATCCATGTGTGAAAATTGACGACTACCCCTTCAGTTTGGTCTTCGAGGTGTCAGGGTTGTTGTTCGGAAGATCCAAGGTCGCCGTTACCCAGTCGTGGCTTGTCGTTCGAAAACTTAGAGGTAAAAATATTAAAACCACATTAAAGACCTTACTTTATCCCCTTTATTACTGATCTTTGGAACAAATCTTTCATAGCCCATCCATTCACATGGCTTGTTGCTTGAAAAACTCTGATCATACAACTTTCCAATACCTTCTTCCTCGTTGAAAAAGCCATCCTTGAAAATCATAACATGATCCTCCTTCAATGTGTACGATGATCGTGCCTTCATTGTTCGACTGCCGGACTCCATGGCTAGCTCGGGTTTTCGCAAAGACTCTCCCTCAACTTTTTATTAGTAGTTATCACACATCAGTTGTAAAAGACATTTGTAATTATTTGATTTGTGAAAGGCAAAAAGTATTGTTTCTTAAACTAGCTTCTGATACTTGTGAAAGAACTACAACTGCCACCTAACACTTTCTAACTTTTTCAAAGATGTAGACATTACATTACTAATGCACTCGCTTCGTCTCGCCAGCTTCTTCCTAGTTTGAGTTCTACTACAATCAATCGATTACATTGACCCAATGGTTTAATTGTTGGAGTAGATTCCCTAGAGGCAATCTATATTTAGTATGAACATTATTTTGGCTAGAATATTTATTTATGGATATATTCAATATAATGAAGTCATTAGATTACAGTGTGTGTTTATTTTAAATATTAATAATCCATTATATTGATTAATAGGACGATCACTACAGACTAGTATGTGGGTAGATTGATTTGGAGATATCAAGTCTAACACATGGGTATGCATTAGGAGTAATGACATACTGGATTGACCCACAACGAGAAGGATACATTAGATTATGTCAATGTCACAAGTGCTTCTCGTAGTGCTAATGGTGTTGTAATCCTTGTACTTGAAGTCACTAGATACTCTAATTGTGAAATATCATGTTTTGATATTATCATCACATTGTCAGAACAAAAATAGGGGGATATCTCGTTCGTACACATCTTCTATTTGTTTCCGTCAAGCGTTACACCGTAACTTGGTAACTATAAAGATAGTCATCGTGCATGATAGGAAGCAAGCTTAGAGATGGTGGTGATGTAGAGAAGATTTTGTCCACCCCCCCCCCCCCTCCCCCACATAATGAGAGCAAATATCCATGGCCACTCGAGGGGTAGTGCTTATGGAATGTCTGGCCAGACTCAGATATATGAATATGGAGATATTGATGTTATATGTATAGATAAGCCTATTCCCGGGATCGAGAAATTATGGATTGGATATACGAGTTTGACAGTTATGTCTCGTGTCCAATCCGGATATGGAGACAAAGGGATAGATACAACGCGATAACATTGGGCACATGATTTGTCGGATCACTGACTTTTCTAATAGTTGTGTGGCATAGATGTGTTGCTAGACACCGCTCTATGTTTGTAATTGTTACTGCCAACTAAGTAGAAACATGTGGGGTCACACACCTTATGGATTCAATTAAATTTGGATAGTAATTAGTATGACTAATTAGTCAAAAGGATCAAAACGCAACCACAAGCAAAGTTAGTAGAACTAATTTACAAGGTGGACTAATATGTGTATGAATATGATTAGTATTGGGACTAATGTGTAGTTAATAAGGAGTTATTAACTATATAATGGGACCTAGCTTATTATTTCGTAACACAATAGTCATTATTGTGTGAGACAACAAAGTAAGGAGAGAGATACTAGCTAGAGCCGAAGCCCTAGCCGTCCGCCCGCCCCATTGCTGTCGGCCACCCCATGTGGCAAGCGGCCCTTTGGTGCTTCGTGTTGCGTGATCTCTTGCCTCTTTTTTCCGTTGCTAGCACTTGACGTGGAGAAGGATTCAAGTTGCAATCCTAGGTGTGGATATCCATAGAGACGAGGACACAATTCGTTATCCCTCATCATGTTATGAATGTTTGCCTGTGATCCGTGGAGGGCTTTGAGCATGATTAAATTTTGTTATTCTGCTGCATTACCTGCATCAAAACCCTACATTAATTAGCAAAATGATACAAGAATTTGGTAATCTTTTCATAGTTTTGTAGAATAAAGTTTACTATTCAGTAACATGAAAAGTTCACCAAAAAATTGCATCATTTTGATATCCAAATCACCGGATCAATGTGACATAGTTACGAGTGGAACAGTCAAACTAGGAAGATTATGGGGAAACAGCGGTAATAGCTACTACCACGTTTCTTCTCTAAGTCATCATTTTTACTTTTTAACTCGTAACTGGGTCACTTTGACCAGGTAATTTAGACAGCAAAACGATGTAATTTTGTACTATTATATTTTTTTCATGGTGTTGTAAAGTAAAAGTTAATCTACAACACCATGAAAATATTATCAAAAAATCGTAACGTTTGCTATCCAAATTACCGGGTCAAAGTGACCGGGTGAATAGTGGTTAGAGTCAAACTAAGGACTTAGATAAGCAACTGAGGTAGTATAATACAAATATTTTAACATTTTTTATACAATTAAATTTTCACAAGAAAAACTTAAATATTATTTTTTTTAGGAAAAAACTTACTACTACCATTTACTTTTTGCATTAATGATCGATTGACCACTTTGGGGGGTTTTTGCACGTGCATTCATAAATCACACTGCGTGTACGTGCGGTATCTGGCACTACGAGAGGTAGTAGCACTAGAAATAACATCGAATTAGGGACTAAAGTGTAATTCCATCCAAAATCATGATTAATTATTTATATGACAATACTTAAATATAGTTTTCTTTAAACTGCGATACTTAAATATAGTTGACTAACAAGTTGGGGGTTCTTTTGCTTAAATTACTTGTGACAAAATTGGCAAGTAGCACTAAGTAAAGCAAAGTGCATAAAGTACGTATTTACTGGTTGACCAAGTTCTCGATACTCTCATAAGCACATTAATCGTTAGTTCGTTACTTAATTGTCATTTGTTTTTAGTATATAAGACTATGGTCGATCTAAGATCTAACTAGTTGAACTGAAGCTGTCTCCTGAGCTGTATTAGTCAGAGATATTTTAACACGTGACAAAATTTCACATTTTCACTTAAAAATTCATATACTCTAGAGGAGTTGCCTGGATTTATTTTTTTTTTATTTTTTTTTTTTTTTGAGGGAAGAGTTGCCTGGAATTTCCATTTGGTTGAACGATAACTTCTTCACAATTTGTTTCTTTTAGAATTTTTTAAGACGCTATAATCTTGTTCTTATAGTTAAACCAGTCACCATAAGATTAATCATTGTTAACTTTACATTTCAAAAAAAAAAACATTGTTAATTTTATAGTTTTGCTCAAAGTCACTAATAAAAATTCATCTTTTTTTTTTTTTTTTTTTGAGGATAAAAATTCATCTTCGAAATAAGGGTATTAGTATTATTATTTTTCTTAAAGAGCGAGGAGCGTGCCTTACTGACTAAGCCCCTAGTTTCCTCTGCAATTGTTATTATTTTTACCCTCACATAGTAAACCTTAAATAGCAAACAAAAGTGACGATTCATTGCACTTGTTTGCGCTATTTCACATTGTTTCCTTGCTAAGAAATCGGTGTCATGGCACTGCAACTGGGAAAAAGATTCTAAGTTCATCAATTTCTCCAAAAGATACAGATAACACGGCATGCCGATGTAGTTCACACCCCTGCGACATAAGTTTTACTATAAAGAGAAATATTCTATCTGTCGCATGTACATTGCATGAAACTCATTCAAATAATCGGAAAGTCAGGTTGCATAGATGAGATTTGTATTGTTTCGTACACCACCTTTACAAGTTACCAAATCAGTCTATAAAAAAGCTCTCAAGGAATGGAATCATTTCTCGTCGAGAACGAGCATGAATTGTAGAAGAATTTCTTCATCTCAATCTTCGAATACGAAGAAAATCTGTGCGTTGGTCGTGCGTGATGATCCTCTTCATAGTAAAGTCTTGGCCGAAATGCTTCAATTCTGCGGTCACTATGAAGGTATACATCGAACTTATTGCATCTATTCCAATTCTATTTCATCATTTTGAGTACTAGATAGTACTATGTTTTTATGTTTCTCAGCTTTGAAGTTTACTAAGATCGTTCATGTTCTTCATGCGATTCGCAAGAAGAAAGATGGTTTGGATGCTGTCATAACAGATATCAATCGGTCAGATACAAACGGTGCAGAGATCATCGAGTTCATCGAGAAGGAAATTAAACTTCCAGTCATCTGTAAGCAATCTTCATCGAAAATGATTTTTTTGTTCATTTCCTTGTGAATTAAGTAAAGAAAATGACTCGCGAAATTCTAATTTGTGTACTTATAATTTTGGCTAAATGCAGCGATTTCTTCAAATGAGAACCAACTCGTGTTGATGTGCGTAAACATTTGTGCGAAATTGTACTTTGTGGAGACATTGAGCGCGAGCAAATTTACAAAACTTTGGGAGTACGCGTTGGCCAGAGAAAAGTCAGCCAGGAGAATTGGTGATCGACACTGGGATGATGATTTGAAGTTGGATTACGAAGCGAATCGCGCAAGCCGGAGGCGAAGCAGAACGAATTCCAGGGATCAATACCAACAAAATGGTGATGAAAGTGAGAATAGTTCAAGAGAAGACTCAAACCCTAGTGGCAAGAAGAAGAGAATTCTATGGACAGATGCATTGCACAGGAAGTTCTTGGAAGCGATTGAAGATTTAGGCTTTGACAGTAAGTGACCTAAACCATCTCTCTCTCTCTCTCTCTCTCTCTCTCTCTCTCTCTCTCTCTCTCTCTCTCTCTCTCTCTCTCTCTTATGGTTTTTGCATTCTCAGGGGCATTTCCAAAGAGAATTGCAGAGATCATGGATGAGCCAGGGCTTACAAGAGCACATGTTGCAAGTCACCTACAGAAACACAAAAAATCAGTGAAGGAAGCTGAAAGGGAGAGACTCTTCAACTCTTCACCAGGTGTTTATAACCCTCTCTTTGAGTCATCAAATTCTACAAACTCTGTACTACATCAACAATTTCTTGCTGCAAGGAGCAACCAGGGAGGCCTCCAACACCCATATGGTCCCAATTTTTCTCCTCTCGGCCGACCCGTCGGGCCGAACGGGCAAAGCGGTATCGGCACGGGAATGTTACGATCCATTCCTCAGCTCAACCTGACACAACCTGAGGGTCCGAGTTCAAGTACTCTGATGGGTACATTTGTCGGCTTCAGGCTATCAGGTAGTTTCTTGTTAGCAGTTTCATGAAATGCCAACATACTATCCCCGTTTCTTCTGTACAGTCCTGATTTGACTTTCAACCCGCAACGGGTTCACTGACTCAGTGATTTAGATAGTAAAACGATGTAATTTTAGGCATTTTTCCATGGTATTGTTGACTAAAGTTTACTCTACAAAAACCATGCAAATGTTACCAAATTTTTGTATCGTTTTGCTAATCAAATCACCGCGTCAAAGTGACCCAGTGAATAACAAAAAGTGAAGTAGACTGATACAGAAGAAACAGAGGTAGCACTTAGCAGGCTCCTAGGAAAACAGTTGCCTGAATACTTAATTTCTTGATCCAATGTTACAGGTGACGAGAAATCAGTCCTCGTGGGGCAGGTCGAACCTGCACCTCTCGAACCAAATCTCGAAACAAACGGTTCATATGACATTGGATCACTCAATTCAGGTGGCTCGACTCAGGCCCGCGACATTAGATCATTCGGTTCAAGCCAGACAGTCCCTGAACATCACGAAACAACTCTCGGCTCAACCGATACATTTGCTGAAATTGGATCATTTGATTCAGTCCTGGGCGATCCAGCAATTCCTGGATCATTTGATTCAGGTCTCGGCTCAATCAATGAATGCGACATAGAATCATTGGTTTCGAGCTTACTGGAACAAGACCTGGACCCGGCCAAAACGGACCCTGCCTGCAACCATGTAATAGAAGAAGAGGAAGAAGAGGATAGTCTTCCTACTGAAGGCAGTGAGGAAAAAAGCTTACTACTTATAGTGGAAGACTCTATGCAGTCGATATCATCGTTAGAATGTGATCTGGATAGCTTTTTGCCTGCAACAAGCAATACAATCCCTCACATATCGTCCGGTGGTGGTTTTGATGCAACGTTTTTCGACAACAGCAATTAAACAGTTCACTGGAATTGCTAGAATTGGAATGTATATTTATTTTCTGCTGAAATTTGTACAGAAGCTGTATTCATGAACATAAATTAACTCTAACATACAGATAACTCCTGTTTGTGGTCAAAAACCAGATCCTGCAGAGAGTTGATTGGCATTCTATTTCGGACAGGTTGAAGGATACAAATGTTCACCTAAACGTTTAATGTGCGTAGGTAGTCCTCGATGATGGACAGGGCCGACGACCGGTAACCCGAACCGAAAAGGTTGTAATGGTTCAAGTAGTGGTAGAGCAGATACAAATCAAATCTCTTGTCAAAACCTGGTTGTTTGGGCATCACCTGAAGATGGGGGACATTTATAGAAAGATCAATGAATGATTAACGAAGAACAAATTGAAGACATGGGACATGGTCACTCTTAAGGTATCATTGTAGTTTCAAAGTGACGTAAAGGAGAATGAAATGGGAAAAGTTCAGAACTTGCTAATCACCAAATCAGTTTAGAATCAGATGAGAAGACATAGTAGTAGTATTTTTTCTCATTTTTTCATTTTTAGTTAAAATTTTCAAGGTCATTTTTATTACATTCGTTCTTTTCTTGTTGTCTATATATGCCCAAATATTATATTCCTTAACTTCTATCTTCGCAGCAGAAAAAAACCAGTTTCCAAGCCAATCAAAAGCTCTTCATTTTGAACCCCAATCCTCTAGGAACAGGGCTTCAAATTACTCCTACAGGTCGTAATGATAAAACCTTTCAATTCTGTTCAGATGGCCATAATGAGGCGGAATTATGAGAAATTCCATTTTCCCTTTTTTAATATTTGTTCAATTCATTTGGAGAAATTCCGTTCATTTTTTAACAGTTTATGCTCTACAAGAGGTTAACATTACTTATTACTTATCTATAATTGTTTATCTTAAAACTTGATATTAGGTTTTTGGGTTATGTTTCGCCACAATAAAGCTATGTCCCTGGATGAGACCGCTACTGTCATAGAGATGCATAAGAAATTTCAGAAGCAAATGCAGAGATAAAACATTGGTGCATTCATACAGTTTTAGCTTAACTTGGTTTTCTGAAGAACAGGTATATGGATCTACCTCAAAATAGGCGCTGTAGAAAGATCCACCAAAACCAGCACACCATGACATGCCGAATTCCGCCTCATTATGGCCATCTGAACAAAATTAAATGGTTTTTATCACGACAAGTTTAAGAAGGCAGGTAAGTCAACTGTCAACATGCTGTTTTTGAATTTTGAATAACAATATGTATTCAAGGCATGGAAGAATAGTGTGGGCAACAAAATAAAAGTAAGACATTCCCTTCTTCTCCAGTATCAATAAAATGGGAAGCAAATCAAACTTTTAATCCAAACACATCATAAGTCGAAGATGCAAGAAGATCACAGCTTCAACTAAAGAATTATGCTTAATCAGAAACGGCATTGAGTTTTCATGGAAAACCCTGAAGTTGATTCCTCCTCATTGAACACTGATCTTTTATTCAGAATTTTGCTCTGTCAATGACATAGTCTGCTCTAAATACGAAGCACGTCCAAAAGATATATACTAATTGCTTTTACTTGGGCTACATTGGAAGGGTGAATTACAAAGCCCCTTTGAAGAACAGAGATTTAAAATCTAAAACAGTGGCCAAGCTTAGCAGAACCAGAAAATGGCAGGGTACTGAGTCCAGCATTTGCATGCCAAGCACATTGATGAAGAGCCAAAATCACTAGAAACTCAATTCAACGAATTATCAAATTACAGGGATTCAGACAAAGCAACACCTAAATAGTGTTTCTGGAATGAGGGTTTTGGAACATGAATAAATGGGGCAAACTATACGAGATGGGAGACGGCCTGTTTCGGGGATTAGGGTTAGGGATAATAGTCGTAGGACGTTTTCGTATATACCTCACTTAGTTGAGGACTATGTTTGTAATTAGTAGACTATGGGTGCTCGTGCGATGAGTCTCTTTTTGTCTACAGTCGCGGCTCGGACATCGCCTACCTCTTGCTCTATGTGGACGATATTGTTATCACTGGGTCGTCCCCGACAGTCTTGGATCAGATTGTCTCCCAGCTCTCTGGAGAGTTTGCTATGACTGATCTGGGCCACCTGCATCACTTTCTGGGCATTGCTGTCACCCGTGATTTGTCCGGCCTGTTCCTGTCTCAGCACCAGTACGCGACAGAAATTCTTCGTCGTGCTTCTATGACGACCTGTAAGTCTACTGCCACCCTGTTGAGGTAGGTAGTAAACTCACAGCTAGTTCCGGCCCCCCGGTTACTCTTGCTGGGGCCTGCAGTACCTCACGTTCACTCGACCAGACATCCAGTATGCAGTTCAGCATGTCTGTCTCTTCATGCATGACCCACGTGAGCCGCACTTCCATGCCCTGAAGCGTATCTTACGCTATATCAGTGGGACACTTGAGCATGGTCTCCGGATCAGCTGTTTCTCTCACCGCCTACACTGATGCCGATTGGGCTGGTTGCCCGGACACGCGCCGCTCCACTTCTGGTTACTGTGTCTTCTATGGAGACAATCTTATCAGTTGGTCGTCCAAGCGTCAGGCTACAGTCTCTCGCTCTAGTGTCGAAGCTGAGTATCGTGGTGTAGCTAACGCCGTCTCTGAACTCTGCTGGGTCTGGAATTTACTACTTCAGCTTCGCATCACTCCGCCTCGGTCCACAGTGGTCTATTGTGACAATGTGAGTGCGGTCTATCTTTCTGGTAATCATGTTCAGCATCAGCGCACTAAACATGTTGAAACTAAACATGTTGAAACTGATCTACACTTCGTTCGTGAGAAAGTTCGTTTAGGTCAGCTTCGCGTGTTACACATCCCTGCTGATTATCAGTACGCCGACATCTTCACCAAGGGTCTCCCTAGGCGCTTGTTCCTGCGTTTTCGTTCCAGTCTCAGTGTTGGCGCGCCTACAGTTTCGACTGCGTGGGAGTAATAGTCGTAGGACGTTTTTGTATATACCTCACTTAGTTGAGGACTATGTTTGTAATTAGTAGAAGTAGTGTATGTAATCACTATTTAAACATTGTGAATATTGAATGAAAGGCACGGAAGGTTTCTCCACTAGCAAGGGAGGGGCGCCTCGGTCCGCAGATCAGTTTCACTATGCTAGTGTCAGATACTCGGATGTCGGAAATGAGAGTTCCACCGACATTCATTGTGTCAGAACTTACCCCAAAGGATGACCAGGTTGATTTGGTGATATGCTCTATAGTTATTCCAGTAAGTAGATACACACGTGGGAAATCTAATTTGGGATTACAAAGTGGTCAACTTCCTTTGTCAAGAGGGTATAGAGACATGGTTTTTATCTTTGCAACCTGCCTTCACTCTATGCTGATTGTTTAGGCTGTGTATGAACTAATCTTGTCAGTGCGCAAGAACTAGTTGCAGGAATATTCTTAGAAAATTATGGTAGCTCATGTAGAAGGATATTTGAGGTCTAATACAATATCATGTGAAGGTTCACACGAAGTAAGACTTGGTGCCTGCTCATACCTCTACTTATGGTTGCTGCAAATGGCCAGACTTAGCAAATGAGCCACATTGTTGGTTCAACATACTTGATATTCACAGCTTCTCTGCTCGTTCTCCTCGTTACTCAGATTTCCTGTTGGCGACCAGCATTGGAGCCCCAACTCTTCCATGGACAAACACAATTCGTTTTTGATTAATTCTCATGTGGCCATTATGCAGAATCATTGGAATTTCTGATGGAAGCATAAGTCATGGTCACCAGATTCAGCTAGCGTCCGGATGATAGAGTCCAGATGGTGAAAGTGAATTTGGGACAGAAATTAAAGGGTCTAATGACAACATCCTAGATAGTGTTTCCTGAATGACAGTTTTGGAATGTGAATAGAAGGGGCGAACCAAAGGCGATGGAGGCAGGCTGTTTTTAGGATTAGGGTTTTGGAGGTGTGCAGATCAGTTTCAGCTATCTCTCGTCTTCTTCTTCTCTATTTTTTTTCCTTCTTCGTCCCTAGTTAGGCGTTGCTTAGTCGGAATCCCTGTGATTTTTAGTTTGTTCATTGAATTGAGTTTTAAGTGGTTTGGGTCTTCTTCACACATCGTGATTGTCATCCCCTAAATATGCCATGAGCGTGATGGTTGAATTAGATAAAAGGGCTTAGGTGTTCCCAGTCTCTATCATCCCTCACTGCTATTTTCCCTTCCTTTTCCAGAAGCCCTAAATCATGTTTCACAGTTAAAATAGTAGACTAGTTCATAATCCCACTCCACATTCCAGAAATATTACAAAATTTAAAATTAGAAGTTCCATGAGAAGTCTCCGCAGAAGACAAAGGAGTGGTAAGTAGAACATGATATTAAGGGCGGTATGGAGGGAGTAGATTTTACTAACTAACAACGCATGCTTCAAAACATAATTGATCCATCCTTTAATGAGAACCAATCATATTAGTCTGAGTAGCCAGGCGGCTATTCTTGTACTAAACAATAACTGACCTAAGGTTGTACCCCAAAATTTTATCACCAGGAAACTATAACCTCTTCTGTTTTATACATTTTCTGATTCATGCTGCCTTTAAACAGCATGAACCAGAAAATGTTAATCAAACACATTTCAGCAACATCAACATCAGTCTTTCTCCCATGCATAGTCTACCGAATATTACCAACACATTTCAGCAACATCGACTTCTTATTCCTGCTGCCTTTAAACAGCAACCATGGAACATTCATATGGCACGCATTTCAGTGCAGAAATCTCAACTTGTATCGTTCATAATAACCGTGATTTTTTAAGTAATATTGTGATATTCTAAAAGGATGTCGTATCAAAAACTCAATAATACATTTGCATAATAAAAGCTACACAACAGTAAGGTAAATCAAAATGAACTTACAATAACAAGCAGGATCAAGTATGACAGGCTCGCCATTTTTATCCGAGCTGATATTCCCACTCCATAAGTCACCATGCAGTAAGCATGGTTCAATCACAACATTTTCAAAGAGAGGACGGATATTATTGGCCAGTCTTTGTCCTGTTAGAAATGACAAACCAGTCTATTACAATCGATAGACATCTCTGGAGCATGCAGATGAACGGATTTTTGTAAAAATTAGATAACATTTACATATACCGATATATTTATACATACATATATATATATATGTTACAACTACTCATTAAAGTACTTGAGAACTTGTAAAATAATTAGCCGCCTAAATTCGGGGAATTACTTAGAAGTGTCTAATAGTGATGTGTGCCGTGGCATGTCACAATATAAGAAAGTGCCGCACCAGATGGAGATTTGAAAAATCTTTTGGCAGGTATGCAACGCTTAAGTGTGGGAGACTGAGACGAAATCCTAGCCATATGGGGTGTTGCAATTTAGGTTGACATTCCACTTTGAATTATGATTCCACTGAAAAAGAAACTGGGCTCATCGTTAGAAAATCACCTTTGTCATACATAGTAGAATCACCATACTGATCTCGTGCCAACTTTAGTTGATATCCCAATCTATGCTTTGCATAAAACTCAATCCAGTCCGACGTCCAAGTATTTATCTGTGGAGTACTACACGTATAAATGAACCCATTAAATCGAAAGTTCGAAAATTGTAGGAAATATAGCAATACTATCTTTCTTCATATCAAGTCTTTAGAAAATATCCGTGGCGTGTTCTAGGTACCCTTAGGTTTCTAAGTGGAGCTCCACATTAAGTTTTGGCATGCATGCGAGTGCATAAAACAAACACATCCATCTCTGTGTGTTGTGTGTGAGATAGAGAGAGAGAGAGAGAGGGAGGGAGGGAGAGAGGTGACTCACCTGCCAATTGTATTATCGACATCAAAACCAAAACCCTTCTCTGACTTTGCTGCTTTATGCATTTCTGCAAGCTTCCTCCCTAAAACAGACTGGGGAACAATGACTGATCAAGACTCAAGAGTCGTGTGGAAAACCAATACCACCGTCATCAAGTCACACACGAGTTTCAGAATTCACCTGATCGCCCCTTGATCTTCCAAACTCAATAAATTCCATAATAATGTAGGAGCCACCTGTAGGTAGGGCTCCAACCTACATTGCATTTAAAAGGTAGGTAAGTTATCTACGGTCCTGCAGCCACGTCAAGGACACATGTTAATAATTTAACTATGAGTACATATTTTAAAGGACGCAGTACACTGATTACTCAGATTTCATCACCTTAAATGGTCTTGGCACTCGGATTGATTTTGTTTCGTACATAGCACCCAGGCCTAAAGCCTCGCCCTCAAACATTGACGGTCCCACACTCCTGATAATTTTTTGAAGAGAAATCTAGACTATATCAGTATAACGTATTCTTCACCATTCATAGAAGGGGGTAAACATGTATGTCGAAAGGATGATTATCGAAAACCAGTATTAGCTTTGCCAATCCATAAATTTAGGACAAGTAATGCACCTATCCTGCAATTTTATAAGTATCTTTTTATGAAGAATCAACCAAAACACGGGGAAGCCATGAGACAACTTTTACATGCTTGTACAAAGAAATGTCAATGGCATCTAAGGAAATAGAATTCTGCACCACTAAGACAGAAAAGTCACTCTCATAATAACATCCTAGTAGTTAGGTATGTTTTCCTTCTCTATATAACTTGTTCATCCACTTAAATTCATAGAGCTTAAATTTTACACAACACTACCAGTTCAAGTGATGAGAGCAAGCTCTTTAAGCACTTAAAGACTAAAGTGTCTATTATCCCATCCGATAATTTCAAGGTTTCTGTACATCCAACCCATTCATAAGCATATTGTGATTCTGAAGCCATGTTAAACTTGGTTATTCTAAGCTCAACTGATCTACCTGTTTGTTTTGACAAAAAATGGACCTGCATCAGTATCGTAACGACTGGCAAGATTAATGCAACCACCGCCAATGGGACTGATCCCTGTAATCTTTGTAGCTTGTCCTTCTGACAGAATCCAATCCCTGATTGGATCATCACTCATAGCTGCCACTGCCCAATAACCAAGCCCAACGAAAACATCAATATAAAATTTAGCTTCCTTTAACTCATAGAGAAAAGAGACGAACATAAATACGGACCGAAACAAAGACTGAACTACCTATTGCAGGTTTTCTCTAGATAACCAAAGTGACTCAGAATCGGGACTTACTACTTCAAAAGTCTTTGCCAGAAATGCATATATTTGACACAACAAGTAACAACGATGAACCAAAGGCTTAGTCTGTGGTAGTGTGTGATGATCATGTTGCATAGAGTAGCCTTCAGACACCCGGTGTTGAAATTTGGGTAAATATACCCATTTCTAGACACATGACTTGCCTAGGATATAATTTTGACGTCCTAGTCAACTTGGGGAAACCCGAGGAGATGCCTATTGGCCTTCTCAGTTGCGAGCCTATCTAGTGTGGTTTTCTAGCTATTGCACTAGAGCATTGGTTTACTCAGTACGCATCTGAAGCAGGGTCTCACGTCAATATAAAAAGAATAAAATAATGAACACCAGTATTTGGATTTCAGATAATTTGGAACTTTATAAACATGGTCCAGGGCCTGTTTTAAGATTACTGCTATATCTTACTGCAGTCACTGTCTGCTATTTTTTGTAATAAAACTTCAATTTCGTTCAATGTTTTTCCGAGATGTATGCCATTTTCTTGCAGTGTTCATAGTTTCTGCAAAACGGGTGTGGCTCGCTTCAGATACTAACATTCCAACAAGGGGGGAAGAACCTAATTCAAACAAATTTAGGGAGGACTACCGACATTGTTACAGCATCATCTGATCAACAATGATTAGTCCCAATATCAACAGATATAAAACATGATGCTTCACATATCTGCTTCAATAATCAATGGCCTACAAAGAGTTTTAAGTTACTAATAAAATAAATGACACTGCAAGACACTTCATGACAATTGAGCATCTGAGTTTGGTTAATTCACCAAATGCAGGTTAAAAAGCAAACCCATCTAGAACAACTAGGTAAACAACAAACCCTAAACTAGAAATCAAATTCAATTGAAACCCATAAAAATGAACCCATTTGAAGCATATTTAACATGTAGATAGAGTCACGGTTCAAGCTTAGTGAATTTGGAGAAAGAGAGAGAGAGAGAGAGAGAGGGAGGGTATTTCTGTACTAACCAGTAGTCAGTGGAGTGCGTTTGATGGAGAAGGGTCGATGATGGCGAGGCAGCGAAAACAAGGGCGAGCTCATAGAAATCGCTCCTCCATAACCAACCATTCTCTCTCTCCCTCTCCAACAGATAAAGTTACAGTAGCTGCGACTGGGACTGAAAGAAAGATGAAACCTTTTGGGTCTTTCTTGGGGCTTCTGGGTCACCCACCTATGCTGTCAAAGTCAAAACTGTCAATTTTAGCAGTTGCCTTGCCTCTTTTTCCCCATAATTTCTTTTCTTTTTCCTTTTTTTTTTTTGAGATTTTTTTTTCTTTTTTTTTCTTTTTCAAGAAAAAGAAATCCACAATCTTGAAAAGATACAAACCACACTAGAAAGGTAAACCAACCTGAAAAATACTAATTGATAAGCTCGCAACTGAGAAGGTCTATAGGCAGCACTTGAATTCTGACAATCTAGACTGATGCCCAAATATTCAATCCAAGGAATCAAATTACAGGTCATATCGTAATGTATTGGGCGATACAGAACGGTATCGGTAGGCACCGAAACCGGTTCACCCGATACGGTACGTGTGGACCCGATTCACGTACATAACGTCCGATACGGACCGTTTCGCTCGAATAACGGGCGATACGCCCCGGTTTTCAGGTGCTACGTTCCGATATCGGGCGATACCTTTGGTTAACATTCACGCGTTTGGTTCCCGATTTCCATTACGGTTTGTCCGACACGGGCCGATACCGTTACGTCGACCGATACCAGCCGTTATTTAAATCCTTGATTCAAGCAAGCATGGTGCGTCAAGGTAAGCATGTATTACCTCCGTTTCTTCTCTTTCAACTTAGGTTGACTTTTTTACTCGTATCTGGGTCACTTTGACACGGTGATTTGGATTGTAAAACGATATAATTTTTTGAAATTTTTTTCATAGCATTGTAGATTAAAGTTTACACTACAAGATCATGCAAAAATTACAAAATTCGTGTATCGTTTTGCTAACCAAATCAATCAGATCAAGGTGACCCAATGAATAGTGTCAAAAAGTAAAATAAGCTGAAAGAGAAGAAACAGAGGTAGTACTATCCATGTTATATGGATCAAGTAATGAGTGTTTAGTGTTAATCTGTATGACTTACCGTACGAGGTTTGAAGTTAGAACCTTGAACCCGGCGTACAAAGCTGATAGTCATTCTTCACAGTTCACATGAACAGCTCACCAGTGATTTGCAAATAATTAACCAGCTCTACTGCTGTAACATAAGTTCATTGTTCATTAATACTCCTACCTTTCATTGTCACACAAAAGGAGTGAAAAGGCAAATTCAAGAGGAAACATGACCCAGTTGGCAGTCAACAATCCAAGGAGTAAAAATGCAACTGAAGTACCATATCTCACTGTAGCAATCCAATGTGCTTTTGTGTGTGTATATACAACCAAACCCACAAAAAGATTTGCACTTAATGGTACAATCATTAGTATCATCTGCAGGTCTGCTAGCTACTACTATATCTTACTGTAGTATAAAGATGAAACTCACAATGCAGACCCCTCTCTAGGCCTCCACTAACTACTAGTACTAGTGTATGTTGAAGCCCCAGGTGAATTCTCACAATGCAGACCCCTCTAGGCCTCCAGTAACTAATAGTGTCTGTAGAAGCCCCAGGTGAATTCTGAGCAGAAGTATACCTTACTATCTTGCTTCTGCTTCTACACTAGTAGTGACAATCTCCCGGTTTCCACTCAAAGATCCAGTGTTGGTGTTACTCCTCGGTTCAATACCGTTTCTTTCGGACCGATCACCAATCGGGAGAAGCCATTGTTGCGAGTGATCGACTGAAATCTCAATCTCTGACGAATCACCAGCGGACGGTGCGGTGCCAGATTCTGGTTGCATTGCGTGTTTGATGTCGAGAGTGTCGTGCAAGGGGAGCCGGCAAACTGGGCAGGTAGATTGCTTCCTTAGCCATATATCGATGCAGGATACATGAAAGTTGTGGCCACATTGGGGCAGGATACGGATTACTTCCTTTTGTTGGTACTCCTCTAAACATATCGTGCACCTGAAAAATCATAGACCGAAACGGATTGGTACATCGTATGTGTTTTCCTTCGGATCAAAAGCATCTTTTAAGGATAATAGTGTGTGTGTGCTACTGCATAGCAGCATTCAGTAAAGTGGAACAGGGTTTGGGAGCAAGAACACTCCAAAACATGGGCCTCATCCGTGTCGGACACTTGGGACACTGAGACACTCCAAAATATGTGTCAAGACACTCCGGCTGGCGTGTCTGGTTATTTTAGAGAATTTTATTAGACTAGACACTTGGAGGACACTTGTGGGACACTTGTTAAGAAACAAAAGTCGTCCCTTTGTGTTCACTAGACTTTCACACAGATTGTTTTATGAAATTTTAAACTTTAAATGTGTTAAAATATAGTAATTATTTATGATGAATTGAGGGCTCAATATATGAAAAGTTTTTTAACTATAAGTTCAAAAGCGAGGTTTTAAAATTCTCACATGCGACAACTTCAAGGATTTTCCCAAACATGCGATAACTTGTCAAACTCGAACCCACGTAAGCTACTCCTCTTTTTCTTCTCGTTCTTATACTTAATCTATGTTTTTTCCGTGATATTTAAGTTATAAATGTTTATAATAATGTTGACATATCCCTATTGTGTCGCATCCTCAATTCTTTAGAAAATGAAGTCTTGTCCCGTTCCTGTATCGTATCCGACACCCGTATCCGTATATGTGCTTCTTAGCACTAATCATGATCGTGAAGCCAGTGAAGGTTCAACCCTTTACCCAACTAAAAAATGTGGCACAACAGGTACGAATCCGGTCTCCTAGCATTGTTTTTAAATTCATTGCATCTATGTTTACATGGGTTCACTAAAACCTACCTTCAGCGAGCTCTTTAGCCGATGTCAAATTCAGACGAGGAATACAACATTCTCATACTTGAACCTTGTACTAAAAATTGGTCGTACAGGGCGATTATAGGCTCCTATATAGTTGCAACTTTCACGAGAGGCACACCGCACACATGCAGATACCATATATATCACCAGCATGGGGTATTTAGAATGCAAGCGTATAGTTTAGATTTTAGAGAGCAATTTACTACATGTCGATGTGTAAGAAGTACAAAGCCTTACGTTGCATCGTCATCGGAACCAAATGCCTCGCGGTCGAATTTCATTGTAGGAATTGCAGCAACAACAACCGGCTGAAGGCCAGTATTCCGGTAATGCTCTGGCTGTCACAAAAGGATGAACAATCAAAACTTGAATCTATAGTAATCGTTGAAATAACAACCGCCGTCTCATGCAAATTAAGCTAAAAGGCCTTTGAATTACTAGATTGTTAGCGTTAGCTGAATGAACCCATTCTTTCAATGTTTCTCACAAAACAAATCGGTAACAAGTTGGAAAAATTCCAAATTCAAGGATGGGAACACGTTGCTCTAACAGTGAAAAAAAACTGGTTTTTTGTTCCACTTCTCAAGGAGAGTTGTATGACTCGCGTTTCATATCGTGCAATGTCATTCAAAAAAGTTAATCTTGTTTACGGGTTATGACAAAGCTCTGAATTTATGATCCAGTGTATCAAGTGCCTGTTTAGTATCGCCAATTTTATTCCAATTGGATTAAAATCGGCCTCCTTTCAACAATCTCATTTGTTATGACTACAAATTAAAAGCTGATAATTTGCAGATTAGAATAATCTCTGTGCAATTGTAGAATCTCCAAAATTGGGGGTTACGAATCTATAAAAAGTAATTTTGATATATATTTTTTACATTAGCATGATCACAGTTCAATTATAAATGTGTATTTTGTTACTTGACTATAGAGCTCTTTAAATTTTGTTAAATTGATCAAGTTAGTGATCTATAATTTCAGCTCATACCAAACAAATTGCGATTTTTAGTTCAGCTGGATTTTTCACCGAGATTATTTTCAGCTGATGTTTCAGATTTTCAGCTGATACCTAACAGGGGGTACATTTTCTTTCAAATAATTGATGTGTTCTCTATCCCTTCTACAACTACAGTAAAGAGTGGAAACTGGTTTATATGCTATGCACAAGGACCTGTTGAGACAAATGAGAGTCCACTTCAAGTGCAGCAAACACACAAGTTTCAAACTGACTAGAAGTTGAGGACTTCTATCAAACAGTGAGTGTGCAAATATAGAGAACCAAGAAAAAGTTCATCTGAAGAGCTAAAAAACCAGCATCCAAGGTCAAGATTTACCTGTCCAAGATCAATCCTCGATTCGATATCGAGCATTCGCCTCGATTCGTCATTTCTAAACCTCCCACAAATCAGTCTGGTGCAGACAAACACAATAAAAGTTGCACTCATCCCAAACCCGATGATTGTAGTTATCAAGTTCATCCCTGAACCAAACATTTCCAGTGAACCCACCCTTTGCTTCAATTGACTCTCTCAATAGAGCCCCAACCAGCAATTGAAAGAACACCAAGATTACAAGTCAAGCACAGATCAGGATAATTTCATCTTGGAATGAAAAGAAGCTAATTCTTGAAAAAAAGATTGGAAGAGCAACCACTACACAACCCAATTCAAGAAACCCATGAAGCAAACAAGGCTAGAATCAAAGAACATCAAAACCCAGATCCCAAATCAAAAAAAGATGCAATTTTTTTCAAGAAAGGTTACTGAAACAAAAAAACCCAAGTCAGAAAAGGTCAAGATTTTCAAGAAAGAAAGAAAAAAACCCTAATTGGAGATGAAAGATTCACAAGGGATAGAACCAAGAACAGAAGTAGCCATGTGGAAGTAGTCTAAGGCCAGTGAGAGAGCCATGAGAGGAGGGGGTGTGGATGAGAGAGAAATGGACTGACTGGTTCCGTTTTCTTGCTCTTTGGAATTGTGTATACAGTGGGTTCCACCATGTTTGGTTTTTTTGAGAAATCAAACGGCCAAGGTGGTTTCTTTAAGTTACTCCAAGAACAACAACAGCAGCAATACTATGTTGATTTTAAGTGTCACAGGGACGGTTAAAAGAGAAAAAAGATCCAGCTTTGGTATTGGACACAGAATCTTATGTTGATTTGCTCTTTGAATATAGCCTCCCCTATGCCCTTTTGTGTAGAATTCTCCTGTTTTTTCATTTTAAACAAAAACTTAAACATAATTGCTTTGTTTTTTTTTGTTGCAATTTTTTTTTGAAACAATTTTTTGTTGCAAATTGTTTAAACAAGATTGTTAACATTAGCCTTTTAAATTAAAATATTCTAATATGCAATTTTTCTTATTGTTCTTTATAACTTTCTTTAATTATTAAAAACAATCGTTAAAAGGATTTTTAATATGCTTTTTCTATTTTTAAGCATGGTCCCGTATTTGAACAGAATATAGATTGAAATTGCTTTATCAAACATTTTTTGATATGTGTCAAAATTTAAAAATCGTTATTATATTGCAGATAATTGTTTCAAATATGATAATGCAGTGGATTCTGACTTGTCGCGGAAATTCGAAAATTGAATGGATGTATGAAATTGATTATGACGGTCTAAAGTGCATCAATGAGTGACACTACTATCAGATTTTCAAAGAATAAGTAATGGACTCACAAATCCCGTAAGTTGTTATAAGTTAGGAGTGCTATGGGTGAGGAATTGATTAAGGGAGGAGCATTTTAGCAGAATACGTAATTTATATGTTACTTGTTTTTATAAGAGCACTGTAAATTTTGAGTTAGAAGAGGCGCGTGACTCTTGAGGGGCAAAGCGAGATGGAGATAATATGTATATATATACATTATTGTTTATCATTTTTTTAATACTGTTGTTGTTAGACAAATTTGTAACCACCACTCTTACTTGCGCACCAAATAAATCATGTTCTATTCAATCACCAAGATCAATCTGAGTATTTTACCAACTCAATCAACCCCTTGAAAAAGATTAAAATACTATGTGTGCTAATTTTTAATTTTTTTTATGGAATCTCAACCCGTAAAATACAACGTGTGGGGCATTAAACCTGACTCACTATAAAAAAAAAAAAAAAAAAAAAAAAAAAAAAAAAAAAACACACATCTAAGAGATCTATAGTACATAAGATCTAGCACATCATGCCTACACAAACAACGAATGTTGAAAGGAAGCTATACCTCATTACGGAAGCTTTTCAACTAAATCCTGGTGAAACTATTTAAACTTTTGAAGAAGTTCCCTGCCTCCACTTTACATTAGCCACCCAGATGAAAAACCAAATTGCATAAACATTTAATCTCCAATTATTATCCATAATTATTGGAGGAGAGCACTAAGTGAATGACAAATGACTTGAATATAATATCTGGATGTAAGAAGTGTCATTAACTAGTGGAACTTATATAGTGCTAACTAATAAGGCAAAGTATAGTTCTCTTGGTCATCACTTATCTACAATTAGCAAGAAAAAATCGAAACAATTCAGCTTCCATTAGACACCTTCTCACCCAAACTTGCAAGTTTAGATGTGTATTATTGCTCTAATTGCTCTAGTTAACATTTCATCATCTTCCATAATTGATGTAACATACACTATTGAACAACACTTGCATCATTCTATGATAATGACAAGTTAATTAATTTGATTAATGTAGTAGCAAGTTAGCAAACCCTGCCCACCTCCACAAGTTTTGTTTTGTGTATTTAGTTGGTGGGTTGTTCTCATCTCCAAAATACAAACAAATAAAATCAAATTGGTTTGTTGACTAAATCAAAGTACCGCGGTTATGTATTTTTGCAGTCTTGATTTCTAAAGATAATACTACAAGTGATTAACATTCTCACACGGAACATTCTGAACATGTCACAATTTCAATGAAATGTTGAACTTAAACCGTTACATTCTACAAGACGATCTTGCTTATTGCACATTTCAATATTAAATTCTCACTTTCTCTCAATAATACTTGGCGGTAGCATGCAAAGTAATTCTGATTCAAGTCATTTCGCGCATGTTATATTAATTGACTTCTCGCTTTCTCTTTTTCTCAAAATAAAATCCGCTTTCTCTCAATAATACTTGGCGCTAGCACACAAAAATGATTATGATACAAGCAATTTCAGGATATTTTCACTCTGTCCCTTAGGGAGTAGCGACTAGTCTGATGATTTGATGTGATTAGGAAAAATAGTCACTATGCAGAAGTGTTAACCAACAAGAGGAACATAATTGGCTCTTCTTCAGCACTGATTAGTGGTGAAGACAGTGACTAGGTCGTCGTTTCTTAAACGATGATATTATCAAAGTTTAGAAGACATTTAAGTGCTAAGTAACACTAATTTATCGACAAAAGTCTACATTTGCCCTTGATTAAAGCTAAATCTTAACCTCGGATACAATTTTCAACGGTTGAACCTTATCGATCATTTTCATCTAAACAAAAAATCTTCAATTGATTTATTTTCTAGATCAAATGCTACTAAAGTGTTTCTAGAACATAGTCATAATTATACGGTACACATTGTTGAGCTAGCCATTGTCTTTATAAACCAATAATCCTGGTAAAATTAAATGTACCATTAGGCTAATAGAATTGATGATGTTACATTAGAAACCATGTTTTAGTGGAGTTAATCTCCAGCAATAAAATGATGTGATGGTACTCTAATTTGTATTGCAATCGGTATAAGTTTATTTATTTTTCTTTCTGTACATATTTTTAAAATACGTATTGTGTTATATGAATGAAGTACGTTCACGTCATTTATTCAGAAGCGCATATTACTACTAATTCCTTGCGCGCTATTAGTGAGTGCCAAATCAAGCTCCTGGGCACGTGCCATGTGTCATTCCTAGCTTGCCCAAACCACAAAATCCACATAGCAAAACACCAAAACTCTAAGCCTCCATTCTTGTAGGAATGTAAATGTATGGAATCGAAGGATGCAATAATACCAAGTCCACCTCTGTTCACCAAAATACCCTTCATTATCTTCCACTAAACAAAGTACAAATCGTGTTTTAACACTGAATATGTACTTCATGATTGAGGGTAATTTGGGAAGTGAGATGCAAACAATGGAAAGGACAATTTTATGCAAATTGGGGCTCCACAAATCATTCTAAAACCTAATTATAGTATATAATCCTATGGCTTTATCTTAACCCCACATCACTAGCAATTGAACTGAACTTTCCCGCTGGAGTTTTAAATTGTTAAAATTAACGTTCTAAATCAGTCTTCTTTAGCTAACTGACAGATCTAGACCGCCTTCACATTTGTCAGCTTCTCTCTGATCTCATCTCAAGGTAGTGGAGCTCTTTCAAGTCGATCAGATAAATATTATCAGATAAATATAACGTCTCGTGTGATATCATAAAACAAAAGAAAGAATGAAATAACGGAATGAAATAGACTAAACAGCTAGCGCGCAGGAGTATCAGAAAGAAAGCCATTCAAAGTCGTCATTTCTCACTAGCGACTCGCAAATCAAGTTATCTGAATTCAGTTAAGGATTGGACAAAATAAAATAATTCAGTTAAGGAGAGTAATGTTTTGGGTTCCTCAAAGACTCAATTGTGTTGGTTTGGCTCTCGTTTATAGCTAAGCTTTTAATTGAACTCATCCGAAATTTACGTAGCAAGTTGTTACAAAAATATAAATTTAATCCTTTCACGTATGAGGTAGCCAACATTGAGGCATACTGTGGCATTTGTCTCTCCGATGTTTTCAAAATTGACTATAATATCATCCTAATTTTGTAATATTAACATATTTGTAATAGATACAGTAATATTTGATATTCGTATTGTATTCATATATTTTCTTTAATTATTTAAAAATAATATAAATTGTGCTTCACTTAGTTCAATTTTCTGTCTCTGCCACTCTAGTTAGCTAGATTTTGCATTTAAACTTTCACAAAGCTGAGTTATTTTTCAAGTACATCACCAACTAAAAGTGAGATACAAACAAAAATATTTGAGAAAGCATATTCTATAGAAATCATACAATCCCATACTGGAATGAGACCATTTTCTAATGCCAGATCAGTGTCCTCTAATGCTTATTTGTATTGCACATGGAACCATAGAACAACTTTCTCTTTCCCCTATATATATAAGAACCTCCCCTTCAACAAATCCCCAGACAAAAAACAAAAAATTCAAAACTCACCACAAACCAATGACCAAACCCCTCCCAATGGCTGCCATTTCTCAAACCACCAAGACCACCACTGCCACCGCCACAACCGCCGCCACATCACCGCCAACAAAGTTCCCCGTACGTCGATTTGTCGGCGTACGACAACGGCCATCCGGGCGATGGGTGGCGGAGATCAAGGATTCGTCCCAAAGAGTAAGACTATGGCTTGGAACATATGACACCCCGGAAGAGGCTGCTCGGGCCTACGACGAAGCTGCCCGGACTCTACGTGGCGAGAGCGCGCGAACCAATTTCGCCCCGGTGAACCCTAGCCGGTTCGGGCCACCGGACCAATGCTTCTCTTCATTGAGGGCAAAATTGAGCAAGAATTTGGAGAGTGTTATGGCTAGGTCATCAGACAATAAGTCATGTAAAAATAGGGTAAGTGACCAAATGACATTTGCTAGTGTCTTCCAATTTAGGGGCTACAGCAATCAGTACCAAATTAGTCCTATGGCATTGAAGAATATTGAGAAGGTGGTGCAACCAAGTGTTATTGTGCCCCATGTGGAAGATACAACCGGATCAAGTACTACTTCTACTACTACTACCGCTGCTTCAAGTGTGTCGGATCTTACCAATGAGTGGGTCGGGTTGAGACAATACGGGTTGGGTTTGGACGGGCCGGATCTTGGGGAAGTTGAAGGGTTTCTTGGTGGTGATGAGCAACTTGGGCTTCGAGATCAAAGTGAAATGACGGGTTTGAGTTGGGCGGGTAATCCGGATCCGGGTGCGTCCGGGTATTGCTCTGAGGACTCGGTTAGGAGTGTTAAGAGATTTAAGGTTGCTTCTTCTGTTATGGTTCCGTCAACTTTTAGCAATTTTTCGTATAATAACGGTGAAATGTAATAGCACAAAAACTTTTTCGGTATCTTGTTAGTAAAAAAGGGAGAAACCACAAGAAAAATAAAAGACTGGAGGAACAAAATAAAACAATTTCTTGTAGGTGTGTATATAAGTTACTAGTAACAGATATATTGAAGTGTTGGGGTCAAAGTGTCATTTGGAGAAGTTGAAGGCCCTGGGAGATAATTGCTGAGGACCAAAATAAAGTCTAGACAAACTCTGTGGTCTAAACTAAAGATACAGGGCTTATTTGACATCTTCTGTAAACTACTGTGACATCCATGTATTTGAGTTTTACCCTAAAATCCAACGGTCAAGGATAGGACCGTTGATGTTGCTGTATAAAGCCAAAACATAGCGCCCCTTCTTCTTAATGAAATCAATACAATGAATTTCATCTTCATTCTCTGTTTATTCTATGCAATTATTTTCTGCAGAAACCTAAGGGTTTCATTATCTTGATTTGTTTAGAGTTACGATAAGTTTATCATGAAATAATTTTGTCAGAGCTTTATTGCGTTTGTCAATAGTTTAGAGATTCGAGAATTGCATCGCAAAGCTTTTAGTGATTTGTTAGTGAATGCGGTCATAACCAGCTTCTGAACTCTTTGGTTTTCACAGATCCAACACAAGATTACTTTTGTATTATCCGACATTTTCATTATTTTCTATTAACTTTTTCTTTTATTTGATGATGTGGGAATTCACAACTACTACTCTTTCGAAAATGTACATGATAAAATCCAACTCTAGTGCAATAGCGTGTAAATCACACTACAGATATATTACGGGCGTGAGAAAATACAGACTAATACACACCAAAGGACGTACATACAGCTCTTAATTTCCTCCAAAATTCAAACTCAGGGCCTCATAGAGTAACCCTCTTAACTACTGGACTGGGCCAGTGTAGCAATATGGGGAGGCCCACAAGGCCCATAAGAATATAAAAGTCAAAACCAGACTGGGTCAGTCAGATTGTTTTTGTGGGCTTGGTAAGTAGTGTTTGGTACCTTCTCGTTGTCCTTTGGTGTGAGTTTGGAGATAGAGAGAGAATCTATGTGTAGGGCCCGCGATTTTAGGGACATCAACTCCAAGGCAATTTGTAAAATGGGGTAGCATTGACATGAGAAGGCCCAAAAGGTCCCAAAACCCACCGGCACGCCTGATGGCTTTACCGATCCCCAATCCAATCTTGTTTCGCTGTCCCAAAATGCCTACTCTGATTTCCGTGTCAAAAGCTATCAAATCATCCATCAGCTGATTCAGGATAAGTTGTGATAGAATGGTTTTTGGTAGAGAAATTGATTTTTAGATCATTTCTAAAAAAATTATTTAAACCATTATATTTGGTGACAATTTTTTAATCTATATTAAAAATTGAAAGATGTTTTTGGTAAAACCTTTTAAACTAGATGTTACTAGCATTTAACCCGTGCGATGCACGGTGAAATTTCAAATCCGAAACAAAATGTTGTTGCTATAATGATTACATGATTTGTACCAAAAATTATTTAAAATTCTGTTGTAATATTGATTTTGATACCGGTGGGTTGTGTACAATGGCGGAATGGGTGCATGCCGAAATGCATGTCTCTAATCAGCGAAAGTCAGTGATTTCATCTATTTACAAATCTTCTTAAACTCATTTAGGGACTTGCTCTTACCATAAAATTTTCAATAACTCCAATTTCGAGCTACTAATTTGGATATTTCTTATTCAGAAAATTCAATCCATCTCAACCTTTTTTCTACTCTTATTCAATTAAATTATTTTTATATTTTATATAATTTCTATCAAATTTTAGTCCATTTTAATTTGAAGTTGTAAAAAGAACCACCAAAAATTGCAATTTTATTTATCATTGGTAAAATCGGAAGGAATAATCAATTTAATCTTACAATTTCTTTTATTGACATAACTAGTTTTTACTATTCATTTGTTTTCTAATTTTACATTGAAATTTTGTTCCACATCTTGATCACATTAAATTTGTTTCCCATCTTCGAGACTTTAATCCCGTTAAAATTGTTAATGAGTTTAAATATTAACCCAACGATCAATTTTTTAGCCCATTCGTTTATCGTTCTTGACATTTAATCCATTTAAATTGGATATCAATCTTAACAAAAACAAATTAATATAGACCCCAATTATTTTTTCAGCTCATTTGTTATCCCTTATTGACCATTTCATCCACTAAAATTGAGAATTAATATTAATTTCAACACTTGCATTTCATCCACAGAAATGAATTGCGATTCACATTGCATACACGCTCCACTACCACAGCTACATAATGATTCAATCAATATTGCAAATTACCCAAAAACAAACCCCGCAAACATTCAGGAATTCGTGGCAGTAGGGACTAAATCGAAAAAATTAGAAAAAATAAAAAACCGAAAAATTAAACTAATCTGACCTTGTATTTGTACTCTTCTAGTTGGAATTACGACTTGCTCTGCGGCAACGACCCTACGTTTTGTATCGAAACTCATGTGTATATAAATCAAGGTAATACATGATGGAACATTTAAAACTATATAAATGAAGTTCCAATTGTACCTACGGTGTGTCAAGGATTCAACAGTGACTCCTGCGCGTATGTGAATTCCTTCGCCCACTGTCCTTAGTACTACACAAATATATAAATGAAGTTGAAGAAGATTTGACACGGAAAGTTGCAAAAAATATTAGAGGAATAGTTGGAAAAAAATCACAGACAACTAAAAAGTATGCTCAAATCAAAAAATATTCACCAACTTCACCGATGAGGATGCACTTTTTTGTAGCGTAGAATCAACTCATCATGACAAAAACTCACCGGATCCGAGAGCTAGCTTAGAACGGTCTTTCCTTTATTGCATTTTGTCCATCGCTACTGGAGAGGAGTAGAAAATGAGATTTAATAGAGAAAAACGAATCGATGATATGGAAGGAACCCACATTGGCCGAGAGACTCCTTGAAATGTCGGACGAATTTATTAATGAAAGGTTTAGTACAAATGACACAAATCAAAATATTGTATGAATAGGTTGCTCAAACAATATAGTATGAACGGGAACTATAAAGGTAAGAATTGGACGCAAATCAATCATTTTTTATTGATAGAACCAAAACGGTGGGTTGGTTACAATTACGTCATAGGTACAAAACCATTGATTTGGATATTTCCAATTTAGAAACATTCAATTCACCTCAACCATATTTTTAAAAATTTAACTCGACTCTATTTTAAAATTTCAACTTCGACAGTTTGTAAATTTTTAACTTCGGCGCCATTTAAAAATTTCAACTTTAATTTCTAAATTTCAATGTCATATTAAATTCAGTAATATTTAAAATGCAGTGACACGTGGCAATCTCTCAAAGAAACTTATAAATAGTATATATAGATTAGGTCATCTTCAATCATGTTGTATTTTCCCCTCCCTCCCAGCTCCCCCTCCCCCTCCCCTCTCCAAGCTACTACCCATCTGATCTACAATTATTACCCTCCCCCACCTAATTAAGTTTATTTAAAAAAAATATTTAATGTTTTAAAAATAAATTATTAATAGTGATAAAAATAAAACTGTATTTTTTATCGTTTCAATGTTGTATTGTTTTTTAATCCCGTTGTATTTAATTTGTCTATGTCTTATTCTAGTTGTGATTCAATAAATTGACATATTTTTACCAGTGTTTTCAAAATATTTAATAAATATAATTGCTAATTATAAAAAAAATAACATATATCAAACTGACAACAAGATAAAATTACGATAATTTTTTGTAATTTTTTTGTTCAATTATCAAAAAATATTATTTACTTTTTATAATAAAATAATAATTAAAATATATTAAACATAATTAAAAACACGTATCATACTAATAAATAGTTTTAAGTGTAACTAATATATCCCAAAATATGATTAATTAGCTATAATGGAAAGCAGAGGAATGTTAAGGGGGGAATGCACCCTAACAATCCCCCACCTATGCCTAAATCCCCCGCCCCCCTCCTTTTATGGTTGGACATGGTCCGTATTTTTACACGATTTTGCCCCTCCCCCTCATGGTTGGAGATGCCCTTAATGATATGGTCCAGTGAGAGGTCAAGGGCCTCTTTAATGTTCTTACATCTTATTCTCTCTTTTTTTCTCTCTTTTGAGATGAAACATGGTATTTATTTAATTATACCGGTTTCGAGTATCAACCCAAAAACCAGTATTCCATAGCGAATTTTATCGCATCTCTTTGCCAATATTTCTTTTGATGAGAGAGTTCCGGAGATGATATTTTAGAAAGAGAAACACTCTCACAGCTCCAAAGCAATCTATAATAACTCCGCTGCCACGTGCAACCCAATCTTGGTGAAATCTAAACATCTGTGTTCATTTTCAAGCGACATATTTTAGGTGCTCTCAAACTCTGTAGGCTTGTTTCCTCATCCCACCTGCAAAACTTTTGAAAAGGGTTGGGCGATTCATTAAATTCGTTAAAATTTACAATCGGTATTGAAATAATAGTATCCACTAAATATTCCCTTGGTTAAGAAACTTCTCTATTTTGAGACTTCCAAATCTCCCCAGAGATTAATGAAGTCAAAGATCGTTGTCTAGAATTCAAAGTCGGAAGGAGCTTTCTTAACTCCAGCGCAATATGGAGATTTTGATTGGGAATAATAAATATCTGCACGGTAAGTTCCATATCTCTCTAACGGTCAAACCCAAGTACAAAAGTAGAACAAATGATTTTACAGCCCACCTTTAGACATGCACCAAAGTGTCTTTTTTCACACGTCGAGCTAGCGGGGTGATATTAAGCCAATTATCAGGGGTGGTCACCGTCTTTTACCCTTTAAAATACTGTTTTTTGATAAACTATTTTTTTGTCAATCGAGTTTGAACTCGGAACTCATGCAGGGGCTTTTAACGCTCTACCACTTGAGCTACCACCATAGTTGTACGTTAAAATACTGTTTTCGATACAAGGGTTTCCAAACATGCCCTGAACGCAAATTTTCATCTTTTTTATTCGAGTAAAGCAATTTTTCATCTGTTTTTTTAGGGTTCAATTTTTCATCTTTCAAATAAAGGTTTTTATTTACTTTTAGATACGAAATAAAACTTTTTTTACATGGGGTTAATGGTCATTTCCGCGCCCCCGTGTCACCCCACATTTACACGTACAACCATGACGATGACAATCAACTTTTTTTCAAAAGTAATTCTACACAGTCCCCACCACACACGTGGCATTACCAGCCACGTGTACACCTCAATGACTTTACAAAATTCAATTTTTTTTTCAAATGAGCGCTCATCTAACGGCTGGATTTACTGTAGTCCCTCATCACAGCCGTTGGATCCCCATCTCTTGTTCGAGCTTTAACATCAATTGGTCCCAAACAACCCCCATCTCTCTCTAACACCATCTCAGTTCAGAGTATTTTACTCTCCACTCTAGAGAGAGACCAGCTTCTGACATTTCCTTCTATTAGACCAAGAGAGAGAGAGTTGAAGAAGTAAAGATTTGATTTTTGAATGCGGTTTGTTCTCTAGCGATCCATAAATTTTCAAACTTTACCATCTTCTCCCAAAATTTCAAGATTCTTTCTGATTCTCTCCATTTCTTTAATTCACTGTGACCGTTTGATCTTCTTCTTCTTCTTCTTCTTCACCCCTTTTCTCATCAAACCCTGCTCTGGGTCTTCAACCACTGATAGAGATAGAGATGAATTTCATGTTCATGAGTAGTACAGATTGATTCTTGAATCAAGATTTTGCTTCTTGGAATAAAGGTATGTTCTTTTTTCTTATGTTTCAATCTTATACAATTTTTTTTTTGTGGGTTTCTGAATGTGACTTTTGTGCAGTGTATTGCCTAATTTTTTTGTTTTTGTTTTTGGTTTTGGTGGCTGTTAGTAGTGCTTATGGGCTGTGGATGATAGTGAGAGGAGGCAATCAATTTTAGGTACTTGTGTTTCTGAATCATCTTTTCACCAAACTGTATGTAGTTTAAATGCACTTGCCTTGGTCCCATTTCATGGATTTGAATACACTCTACTACTTTTAGGTATATACAACTGGGGGTGATTGAGACTCTCCTCTCCTGTCTTCTCTTCAAAGCAAAGTCTCTAATCTTGTAGAATCTAATCTTAAGTTGGCCACTGCATCAGATCTAATTCATCTTAATTTATCATTACCTCCAATATAAGAAAATAAAAGAAAAAAGAAAATAAAAGAAAAAGGCATTTACTTACTACTGATGGATGCAAATATGCAATACCATAGTTGAGACTTGAGAGGAGTAAGTTAATTAGTTTTAGCTTTCCACTAATGCCATTGACAAGAACTCTAATTGTTGGTAGTTGCTATGTTACTTCACTTGTGGATTGGTGTTTGTCACCGACACCCCATGGCTGCCGCAATTGACCGCAATTATTAGCTACACATTAAGTAAAGGTTAGTAGTATGTCTTTTGGAATTGATTATTGTTTGTGAGCCATTGTTTCATTTCAGTCTATTCTGAATCATCACTTGACTAGGGCTTTCGAGAGGTCCCGTGGGGGGCTCATTAGGTATTAAGTATTCGTTGGTCGGATCTTGTTTTCAGTGATTGAACTATATATGAATACGATGATCAAGAAAGATTCTTGAAGCTCCTAAAATGATAGCTCCCTCTTTTTCCCTTATTTTTTTTGTTAATGAAAATTACAATTTTGATTTAAATCTTATGATTGCAACTACTCCACAAGCTTTTTAGTTTTCTATCCATATCATGAATGATAGCTTGCACTATTTCTATTCTCATCTTGGACATTTCTTGGAAGGTTTGGTTGGGATTCTTTAAACTCTACTCCTCTCTTTTGCAATCATTTGTTCCATTAACAGTTCCTTTTAGACCCTTGGGACTTGGGAGATCATTGACTTGGTACCCAATTCAGTTCATACCCAGATCAAATTAGTGAATAAAGTTCCTAGCTTTTGATCAGTTCCATTCAATTAGGCTCACATCAAGGTGATTGAGGGATTTCTTGATTTCTGCAGTTCAAGTTTCCAATTTGTTCATTGAATTGGTACCCAATTCAGTTCATGCCCAGATCAATTTTGTGAATAAAGTTCTTACCTTGTTTTCAGTTCCATTCAATTAGGCTCATTGAATGATTTCTTGATTTCTGCAGTTCAAGTTTCCAATTTGATCCGTACGCTTGTTGAGAATAATGGTTGAAGAAGGCGGTAGTGATGTTTCTAGCGATTTGTTGTCTACACAAGAGCTGCTATCACATGTACAAGAGCTGGTCCCTGTGGCAATCAACAAGGCGAAGGAGGTCAAGGGTTTTCTGGGTAGGTGGAAGATGATACTATCGAAGCTCGAGCAATTGCCTTTGCGGTTATCGGATTTATCTAGCCATCCATGTTTTGCAAAGAACACCCTTTGTAAAGAGCAGCTTGAATCAGTTTCGAAGACACTGAAAGAAGCAATTGAACTAGCCGAAATGTGCCTGAAGGAGAAGTATGAAGGGAAGCTTCAGATGCAGAGCGATCTCGACGCTTTATCGGGAAAATTGGATTTGAACTTGAGAGATTGCGGTCTCTTGATCAAGACCGGTGTGTTAGGTGAAGTCACATGTGCTTCTTCTTCGTCTGATCCGGAAACTTCTAATAGCGATATCAGGGAATTACTCGCCAGGCTTCAGATAGGTCACTTGGAAGCTAAACACAAAGCTCTCGACACACTTGTTGAAGTCATGCAAGAGGATGAAAAGGCGGTTTTGGCGGTCATCGGACGGACCAATATCTCGGCTTTGGTGCAATTGCTCACCGCGACTTCTCACCGGATTCGCGAGAAGGCTATTACCGTAATTTGCTCGTTGGCCGAGTCCGGTAACTGCGAGAATTGGCTCGTTTCGGAAAGTGTTCTTCCACCACTTATACGGCTCTTGGAGTCCGGAAGTACGGTCGGTAAAGAGAAGGCGGCTATCTCGCTCCAAAGACTGTCGATGTCGCCGGAAACCGCCCGTTCCGTAGCGGGCCACGGCGGTGTCCGGCCGTTAATTGAGGTTTGCCAATTTGGCGACTCGGTCTCTCAGGCGGCTGCCGCTTGTACGCTCAAGAATCTATCGGCTGTGCCGGAAGTACGGCAAAATCTTGCAGAGGAAGGGATCGTGAAGGTCATGATCAACGTCCTGGATTGCGGGATCCTATTGGGGTCGAAAGAATACGCCGCAGAGTGCTTACAGAATCTCACCTCGAGCAACGAGACGCTTCGGAGGAGCGTCGTATCGGAAGGCGGGATCCGCGCCTTGCTGGAGTACCTCGACGGTCCCTTGCCGCAAGAGTCCCCGGTGGCAGCGGTTCGGAACTTGATCGGCTCGGCTCCCGTCGACGCTTTCGTTTCCCAAGGTCTAATACCGCGTTTGGTTCACGTCTTGAGATCCGGCTCACCCGGGGCCCACCAAGCCGCCGCGTCAGCAATTTGCCGGATTTGCGGCTCAATGGAAATAAAAAAGCTCGTCGGAGAAGCCGGTTGTATACCTCTTCTGGTTGGGATGCTGGCGGCAAAGACGAACTCCGCTAGAGAAGTGGCGGCACAAGCGGTGGCGAGTTTGGCTACTTTTTCGAATAACCGGACGGAAGTGAAGAGGAACCATAAGAGCGTGCCTAATCTGGTTCAGTTGCTGGATCCGAGTCCTCAGAATACGGCAAAGAAGTATGCTGTTTCGTGCTTGTTGGTTCTTTCTTCGAGTAAGAAGTGCAAGAAGCTGATGGTGTCTTATGGGGCGATCGGATACTTGAAGAAGCTGACGGAGATGGACGTGCCGGGCGCGAAGAAGCTTCTGGAACGTCTCGAAAGAGGGAAGTTGAGGAGTTTGTTCAGCAGGAAATAGGTAAATTCATAAGTTTTCTTCTTCTCTGTAATGTAAATTTTTGTTGTTTCATAAGCTGTATGAAACTATGTAGAAGTCGATAAAAATGATCCGTCTCAAGACAACTAAATGTAAAATGTTTTTTATCTTCTCTTACCGTGTTGTGTTGGTCTCTCTTGACTGCATTTCTGCTGTTTTGGGCTGTGCTGAAACACATATTTTTGGTACTAGATTAGGAATTGTTTTATGTATCACTGAAGGTGGGTAACAATGTTGGTGTGGTTGTGGTTAAATTTGATGTTTCATCCTTCTCTTTGGACCATTTGGTCGAACACTGAGTTAGAGCGGTAATTTTGGTACAAGAGACTAGGAACTAGAAAGAGTTTTAAGCATTGGCGTTTGGGTCGATTAACACTTTTCTCTGTGGCTGTGGACTTGAGGATGGTGACTATGTTCAGTTCTGCAGTTACTTTGAGTTCTTGGCGTCGTCTATTTGGGTCAGGCGCTATGCTCAGTCTTCACCCCCAATTTTTCTAGTTTTTTTTAGGACGTTTGTAATATTTATTTTTTTACTAACAAAATGCGAGATTCTTCCTACTTTGACTCTTCAATGTTACTTTGACGTGGTAATTTGATCAGCAAAATGATGCAAGAGTTTGGTAATTTTTTTTTTTGAGGGAATAAACTTTTAATGGTGTTGGAGAATAAACTTTCAAATACAACACCATGAAAAAATTGTCAAATTCTTCCATTGTATTGCTAAGTAAATCACCGGATCAAAATAAACCAGTGAATAGTGCAGTATGAAGAATCTGACGGGAGGGAGGTAGTACAACTTAGACGTCCAAGCAACCACCGATTGTTCAATTTAAATTTCACATTTTGTAGGTGGCAGAAAGAGGCACTTTCGTGCAAGATTCATTTTTTGGGAAAAAAGGGGTAGAGTGAGTGAGCCGTTATCGGATTTCAAGTCGGAACGGAAGAAGATATCACTGAAAGTACCACTCCGTCCCATCTCTTTTGCACCATTTGAACTTTTACCATATTCACTGGATTACTTTGACCTGATGATTTATATAGCAAAGCTTTGTAATTTTTAAATAATGTCTTCATAGTGTTGTAGAGTAATTCTTATTTTACAAGACAACAAAAAAATTATCGAAAAGTCATATCATTTTGCAATTCAAATCACCCGGTTGAAAAGTCAAATGGTACATTTCAAGTGGAACGGAGTGGAAATGAATTCTGGACTCCAGTCCTCGAGATCAGTTCCACAAGCTGAAGATATTGGCACTTAAAAGGGTAAAGTAAATGTTTACCCCCCTATTTGACACAAAGACAGTTCCACCCCATATGGTTTAGGAAAAGCAACTACATGCCTTTTTTGTGTCAAATTTTTAGGACTTACACCCCTACATTGTGTATAAAGTTGTCTCAAAACTACTAGTAGCGACGGGGATGTTTGGATTGCCCGATTTGGTGGTTTTATAAACCATAACCAGTGGATGTTAGGATTGTATGTCTTTTGGCTGAAAAAATCTGGTGACCGAGCTATTTTTGGCAGCCGACCGCCGATTGTAGATTCTTTTAACCATTCGGCTGAGGAAAGACCCGTCCACCGCCCCTGAAATGCCGGTCACAGCCCATTCCTTCCCGGCCATCGGACTACCCCAGCCAGTGTCTAATTTATCCCCAACCAAAAAAGTTAGTTTTCAGTTATAATTAACTGAACCCCTCAATTCATCAAAAAAAAAAAAAAAAACTTTAGGGTTTATTAGTTATAAGGGTGCGAAGAAGTAGATTTTTTTAAACGTCAGGAGACCAAGATGTATTTTCTTCATATTATAGGGGTGGTGATTGTCTTTTACCTAATCTGTTATCGTACATCCCCCCACATAACTGCCGTTGGATTAGAAAACAAGGGTCAAGATCATGATAGTTATGGCAGCCACGACGTTGGGGGTCCACAGTATGGTCTGTATTATTTGAAATCGACGGTTATAATCGCATCTCAACACCTGTGAGATTGGAGATTTGTTTGTTTGTTTGTTCGTAACAAAGGAATGAGAGAGAGGGAGATGACCAAACAAGCCTTTGTCACAGAAACTTTATCATTTTGAAGATTTAATTTCATTGACGCCATCACAGAGAGAGAGCAATAGTGGTTTTCGAGGCAGAACCAGAAGCAGCTCTCGGCACACCCTTCGGTAACATCCCTCTCCTTCTTCTTCCTCATCGTAATCGTCTTTCCTGAAACACCCTTTATTTGCCCGGCCGACTTTTGAAACCCTAGGGCTTGTTCTTCCGTCGATTTTTTCTTGATTTCTCTGTTCAGGTACATCATTTTTTTTCCTTTTGATGTTGAATTTGGGATTGATGATTCGGTCTTGTGGTTTCTGATCTGCTTTCTTCACGATTGAATTGATCGGGTTCGTGTAAAGGAGTGATTTTTTTGATAGGTTGACTTTGGTTTTCCCTGTGGTTGCAGTAGTTGTTTTAGCTCTGATCAAAATCTTCTTACCATGATGAGCTTCAGTTTTAGTGAAACTGAGCTTCACAGAGTCCAATTGTGGAAGAGGGTACCCTCAATTTGTGGGCTTGTATACTGCTAAAGTCTCAAATCTTTCTACCTAAAGCTCTCATTTTTTACATGAAACCTCTATTTTCTTCTCTTCGTATCTTTTCACCAGAAAAGCAAACTATCGTCCAAATTATCCTTAAAAAGTGGTTGAGCAAAGCTAAGTTCTTGAACTCCTTGTTGAACTGCTAAAAGTTATAACTTTAAGCCAGAAAGCAAAAGATTTTGAAAATTCCCTTAAAAGTTGGCTGAACAAAGCTTAGTTCTTGGACATCTTGAAGAAACTTCCCAAATTTTTAAGGGAAAAATTAGTAAATGATGAAAACGCCAGAGCTAGAGTTTACTGCAGTACTCGTAATTTTGGTGTGGGGCCTAAAACTATAGATGAGTTGCTGTGTAACTGTGTTAGCCATTGAGATTGTTGCTGAAGGTTTATTGAAAATTCTACAGGCAAAAAAATAGCAATGACAGGTTATATATATTTCATAGGAAAATAGCCACTACTTGTATGTTTCTGATCCTGACAATGTGATTCTCCACCCCTTCAATCACCAATGTCTTGTTTAGAAGTAGTGCCTCACTTGTCTCTTGCAATACCTGCCACTCTGTCAGGATGAGCGGTGCGTATAATGTATCTATTGACTAAAGCTCCAGGTAGTCGCTGTTCATGCCTTGGGCAATGACAGTTCCGATGAACATGTGCCTGGAATTGAACATATTTTCTTAATTAAGTCTTGTGTATGAATCATCAAATAATGTTTATCCAGTGCCCCGTGGGATAAGTGCTAGCGGTAAGGATCAGAACACGGCCTGTCTACTAAGTCAAATCTTTTGTATACTAGACTACTAGTATACTACACATTTTCTCCTATATGGATACTTGGGATTCATCTGTCAGACACATTTCGTTGGCCTGGCCAAAGTGTAAGTAGAAAGTTACGACAATGATTGTTGGGGTTTCTTATTTACTTTAGCCGGTCCTCATGTGTTTGCACACAGGGGTGGATGCACCTTCGGGCAAGGGGTGGCAATTGCCACCCCTGACTTTTCTAAAACTACATTAACACCCCTCTTTTGTAGTTAAAAAACATTAATACCCTTACATTAAATACAAAACTGCCCCGGCTAGTTCGATTTTCTGGCTCCGCCACTGTTTGCCCACATGGTCCTGAATTATTTTTGTCAACAAAACTTGTGACTTTGTATGAGGAGGTGCATCCTATCTAATAAAAAATGAAGAAGGTTTGCAGTTAGAATGTCTTTTGCTGGTTGGATTGAAGTTAACTAAGCAGCTTTCTGTATCCTCAGATATACTGAGGAAATATGAGTACACTAGACGTAGCCAGATCGGAACTTGCCCTTGCAGTTCTCTATTTGAACAAAGCTGAAGCCAGGGATAAGATATGCAGGGCTATCCAATATGGTTCAAAATTTGTGAGTAATGGACAGCCAGGAACAGCCCAAAATGTTGATAAATCAACTAGCTTGGCAAGGAAAGTCTTCCGTCTTTTCAAGGTCAGGTTCTTAACTTCCTGTGTTCATTAATGAAGTGATGAACTGAATTGGGAACCTCTTTACTCTCAGACTACCTCTGCACTAAATTATTCAGTGGAACTCCCTAATCTGATTTCTGCTCGAGGGTTTTGTAGAATCTGCCCCGCATTAATTTGAATTGTGTATTGTCCTTCTGATTATCTGTAACTTTATTTTTTCGCAGTTTGTCAATGACTTACATGCACTTATTAGTCCAACTCCTCAAGGAACTCCACTTCCGCTTGTATTGCTAGGAAAGGTATAAAAATGACACTGTCTTGACACTTTGAATTATTCACAGTTCACAACATTTCATCGTTTTCTGACCATGATGCTTTTTCCAGTCGAAAAATGCCCTGTTGTCTACTTTCTTGTTCCTTGATCAAATTGTCTGGCTCGGTAGGTCAGGCATTTACAAGGTACTCTAATGAACTTTATTACATTATTTATAAGTTTTCTTCAGAAATTCTTTAGTAATGAAGTCATTCGTGTTCCTTAAATTCAGAACAAGGAACGTGCAGAGCTACTTGGCAGGATCTCTCTCTTCTGTTGGATGGGTTCTTCAGTATGCACTACATTGGTTGAGGTCCGGCTCTTTTCTTCTCTGTATTAACTTCACTGTGCTGCTACTCCTAGAAGTATATGTGGACAAGGGAAGAAAAAGCGCATAATTTAATCAAGGAAATTCCTCTGATTAAGACTGTACTAGTAGTAATCGCTTATACCGTTATGGAACCATGCTCAATTAGCTTGAGAATTAGAATATTTTCAGTTTTATATTCTTGACATGCTCTGATATAGCTCTTTGGTATTTGTTTCAGATTGGAGAAATCGGACGCCTTTCTGCATCACTGAAGAAGTTGGAGAAGGATCTCAAGAATAGTGACAAATATAAGGTTGCACTTGAAAATGTAATCTAGATTATAATTGATGTTTGAAGTTAGATGCAGGTTTTGATGAAACCTTTTATGCAGGATGAGGCATATCGTAGTAAGCTTAAGAAGTCAAATGAGAGGTCTCTGGCCCTGATTAAATCAGCCATAGATATAGTGGTTGCAGCTGGGCTTCTCCAACTTGCACCCAAGAAAATCACACCTCGTGTCACAGGAGGCCTCGGATTCGTCACCTCTCTCATCTCCTGCTATCAGGTACACTATGTGCTATATGCTTTTCTATTGAATTTATGGCTCTATGGTCAGGGGCGGAGCCATCCCCCCCCCCCCCCCCCCCCCCCCCCAATTTTGTAAAAAATCCACTAATGCCCCCTATATTTGAATGTTTTGATAGTGGCGTCATGTCGTTAAGTACATGAATACCCCGGCTGATTAAGCGTGCATGTTATTGAATTTACATTGAATCTTTCCCCAACTGTTCTTGAATGTTTTGATAGTGGTGATGTTTCATTTCATTAAGTATCATGCTCTGTTCTTGGATGCCTTGTAAAGCAGATAGAACTATAGAAGAGTCACCCATTCGTGTATCTGCCCCAGTTTTTTTTTTTCATACTAATGGCAGCAAAATGTTATGGCCTAAAATAACAGTTGTAGTAGTATATTGGGAAGAAGTCTGTGTTGAACCCTCTAAAATATTTGGCAGCTGTTTGAGGTTTGGTATAAGGCTCCGATTGCCTCAATTTATGAGAATTTAATTACTAAATTGTATATATATATTTTTTAGAACTAAATTGTATATCTTGCATTCTTAAATTTGCAAACCAGTCACCTCTGTACACGTGCATTCGTAAAAAATTTCTCATTTTGTGGATACAAGTTCCTAAGACTGTAAAAACTACAGAGCTGGTAAATTATGTGGATTAGTCCTGCCTTCAAAATCACGCGTAGAAGTTCTCATTAATGATTTTGTTTCCTTGCAGTTGCTGCCATCGCCTCCTCCAAAGACCAAGTCATCCTGAAAGTAGAAGCTCGTGCCTGAAGAAGCTTTCTGTGTTTGAATAACCAACCAACCATTCAGAGTGTTTGAATATTTGATGTTTCAGTGCTTCTTCTTCTGTTGTTCCCTTGAACGTAGTAGTAATAATATTCTTCTCGCACTGTTCTAGTACGAACATAAGAATACGATCCGGTTCCATTATATTGAATGGAATTTATATGGTACTCTCTATATGTCATGTACTTCATGTTATGTTAAGAAAGCCACATTCTGAGAAAGGTCGTTGATTTCTCATTTCCTAGGACATAGCAACTCTACTCTGCTTCGAGACTGATTGGTTTGATAATAAGATGTCCTACAAAAGAAACCTTTTCTGCTGCGATCTCCCTTAAGGGGAAATCAGATTAGCAGTAGCTGTCTCTGTTTTCGTAGATCTTTCTCAAGCAGCCAGTATTCATCCGTCCTCATTCCACGAATCCCCCAAAGGGGATATCTTATTAGGGCGATTTTGGTTGGCTTTTCTTTCTCAATTTCATGTGTGACTTCCAACCAGCAAGCAATTAGCCTCCTTAACAGAAGGATAGTTTTAGTGGTTTGTTGGCATTTCGATTCAGTGTTTGCCACCGCAGTCTGCCACCCCTCCCACCAGTTGCACGGTGGTTCTGGAGCCTCCTGTGGGTGCACTTACCACCACCATCCTGACTGGCTCAATATGCTTCTATCTGTGGTCCATGGAAGCCCATTCCTATCTAAGAATTGTGATTATTTATGTGTGATAAGGTCTATCAATTGCTGGCAGGCTGGGCCATGGGGCGGGCTGGGTCAGGTTGGGTCGGGCTGAACCGGGCTGAATGTCTATAGGGTGAACCCAGGCCCAACCCAAGTTGCCAATCGGGCCGAGACTCAAGCCCAAGCCCGTAACATTATAAAAAAAATCTAAACTCAACCCAATCACAGGCAAGGATGAAGTGGCAAATTTTCAGATGATGTAATGATTTTCCTAAGAGCCGATAAGGATGAAGTGGGAAATTTCCTTGAAGTGTGCAACAATTTTGGTAGAGCACCTGGGCTGTTTATGAACCCCAATAAATCCACCTGGGCTGTTTATGAACCCCAATAAATCTGGGATCTTGTACAAAGAGTGTGGGGGATGATGTAAAGAAAGATATTGGAGATTTGGTTCATATGCAACCTATTGATCAAAGTGCTACTATTTACCTTGGAACCCCTTTGTTTTGGGGTAAAGCTAGAACTGATGTGGTGGATCAGATGTGCAAGAAAGTAAACCAGAAACTACTTGGGTGGAAGCATTTATTGCTATCTTCAAGCTTTACCAAGCTATCTTATGTTTGTTCTTCTTCTTCCCATAAATTTCTTCAATAGAATGATTAAAGCCATGAGGAATTTTTGGTGGGGTAATGATCCAGGGGAGCAAAAGCTAGCATGGGTGGTTTGGGATACAATGTTGAAAAGGAAAGATGAAGGTGGTATGAGATTTAAAAATCTTAGGAGCTTTAATGAGGCTCTAGTGGCTAAACAGAGGTGGAGGATTGGCCAACACCCTGAAAGCCTTTGTGCAGTGGTTATGAAAACACTTTATCATCCCCATCACAGCTTTTGAAATGCTCCTAAAGAGATGGGTGTCTCTCATGTGTGGAATAGGCACTCTCTGATCAGACAAACACTGTGGTGTGGAAATGGACTAGTGGAGGCCAATACACACTGTCAAGTCTGGGTATAGAACAGCGGAGAGGTTGGTTGCAGAAGGAAGGATAAAGAAAAGGAGGGAGGTGTACAAATGTGGCCCTAGTCAGGTTGATAACAAAGAAAAAACCTTCATTTGGTCTCTTCAGCTGCCTCCTAAACTTCATATCTTATGGTGGAAAGTCCTCTCTGGTGCTCCACCTTGTAATGCTAATCTGAGCAAGAGGAAGCACAATAGATCAGCTAACTGTAGAGTGTGTGATGTTGCCATAGAAGATGAAGATCATGTGCTGTCTAATCGCTTATGGCTAGAGACTGTGTGGTTTGGGACATGTCTTCTTAGAAGAGAAGATCTGAGATGCATCACTTCAGTGAAAGGGTTGTCTAGGAGTGTCAATAAAGATATTGAAGAAGGTGCTATTAAAAAGGAGTTCTGGGAATAAGTCATTTTCGTAGCTTGGTGCATATGGAATCATAGAAACAACTTCTGTTTCAATGAAGGCATAATTGATCCAGGAGGAGTAGTGCACAGTGCTCTGAGCTGGAGATTTGAGTTTATGAAAAGCATAGAAGTGGAGAAGAGTGTTGAAATGATTAGAAGTGTGAAGAAATGCAGAACCAAATGCTGGGAACCCCCTCAGAAGGACGAAATTAAAATAAATAGTGATGCTTCTTGGAAAATTTCTTCTGGTTGTATGGCTTCTGGGTGGGTGGCTAGATATTATGAAGGTGCAATGGTGGATGGAGAAGCCTGCAGAGTTATGGCTAGTAGTGTTCTTCAAGGTGAAGGACTAGCTCTGAGAACTGCGGTGTGGAAATGGAAAGATTGTGATAATGCCATGATATTTGAAGTTGACAGTCACAAGTTGGTAAAGGTGATTAATGGTGAGGAAGCTCCTCCTATTGAAGTGATTAAGATCATTGAAGACATCAAGATAGCTCTGCAAACGTGCAGGAGTAAAGTCAGATGTATTGATAGAAATGCCAACAAAATGACTGACTATGTAGCTAGATCTTGTGCTAGTAGGTTATTGAGAGTGGATTGGGTGTATCATCCTCCAGATGCTCTTAGAAAATTCCTCTGTGAGGATTCTCAGTTTTGATGTATTTCTTTGTTGGTTTGCTGGTTTTGGGTAAAATAATAATTTAACTTATAAAAATTAAAATCAATGATTAAAATAATAATTATAAGTCACTTCAATATTACTTTACGAACAACTATCAATCAAGACATTGGACGACTTTAACACCTTTCAACAATACATAACATATCTAACGTGTAATTTATGAAGTAGACCTATATAGATGAGTACATATGCATATTTAAGTAAATTTATATATAAATAATAAATATAGTAGAGTTCGGGCCGGGCCGGGCCGGACCGGGATTGGACCGAAGTTACATAACACAAGCCCAACCCATAGGTTGGTCGGGTTCAAATTTCAAGCCCGGGCGGGGTGAATTTGTTGGACCCAATCCCGTATATTCCCAGACTGGGTTGGGCGGGTTGGCCGGGCCACTAGGCTGACAGCCAGCCCTACTTTCGGACCTCGTGTTAGTCTATCTTATATTGGTCTGTTGCTTTGTCTAGTTTGATGTTCTAGCCACGAGTTTTCTTAGGTTTGTTAGTATAGTCCAACTTAAATGCTCTGCTATGGCGATGAAGACCTATAGTTATAATGAACTGACCTATCTCTGACAGCCGACACATCTCCAGTTTTTCTTGATTACATGTGGAGGAATGATGTGAGAATGATAAAGCAGTCATAACTTCTCGCACAGCTAAACCAACTGAGCCCCTACATGCAAATGGAGTGCTAGCTCAATGAGAGATGTTCTATGTACATGGCCAACAAAAACTGAGCCTCTTATTATGGATTCAGACTTTCCAAAAAAAAACAACATGAAATGTCGAATTTAAATTCTACATAAACACGGTGATCAAAAGACGGCAGAAAATAAACTTACAAAGTCATTCATATTTTACGACATCACTAAAAAACTCGGGGCTCTACAGCAGTCAAAGTCATGATCAAAGCAGGTAAGAAGTTTAATCTGGCATAACCCACGCTCCCACCGGTAAGGTCAAAGCAGTTCTCAAAAATTATTCTCCAGATGGAGCTAACACAGCTTACAGAGGCGGACTTTACATAAGAACTGGAACTGTGTCATTGCTCAGGATCATCATCATCATCGTCGTCCTCCTCAGGATCGTCTTCGTCGTCGTAAACATGTTGATTTTCTTCTAACCACTCATCGGGGTGTTGAAGATTCTCTACATTTCCATGCAACAAATTCAGCAGTTGCTCCAAACCCCTCAAGTTCTCTTGCAACAGGTTTTGCCTGCTCAAGAGCGCACCGTAAGGAGAAGTCGGCGGCGGGTGATTGCGGTGCTCGGGATAGTATTTCAGCGCAAACGATCCAGATGGTTCTAGAATTTCGACATCAAATGCTGGGAACAGCGACTGCCCTGTGACTTCAGCATGAGAAACACTGCATACAAGAATGGAGCTGAGTTAAGGACTCTCGGCAAGTAATGATATAAACTTCCCAATTTTCCGTTTAAAATCTATATGACAATGGACTGTGGGGAATAAGCTATCCCCAAAATGTGACATGTGGAATAGCTTATTCTCACCATATCCTAGAAACCAAACACTTAATAGAAACATTAGAAAAGAAAAATCTATAACATTTTGAAGATAAATCTTCTTCTTTGGGGTTGTGCCTGAGGGCACTGGTTATGCACTAGTATAGTAATGATATAGGTCCAACGTCTGGATTCTATGTGTCATTACGTATCTTATCTTTCCTTATTACATCACTCGTTCACTTACAATTCTCATTTCTGCTACAATACTTTTTGTTAGTTGGCTAAGGGTACAATAGACTTTTACTCAAATTAGGGGCAAAGTAGTCAAAAATATATTAAAAAGTTATTTCATGGACGGAACATGACAGAAGGGTGCTAAGTGTCCTAATGATTTTTCGTTTCAAAGGTGCAATGATGAATTTTTCAAACGTCAGGGGAGCAAAGTGTGTATTTTCATCAAATTATAAATGCGGAAAGTGTCTTTTACCCTATTTTTTCAAAAAAAAAAAAAAAAAAAAAAAAAAAAAAAAAAATCGCCAACACTTTCTTCTGTTCCATATATCAACGTATGTCTTAAAGCAGTTCCATAGTGCCTTGAACCTCACAACCCAGCACATATCCTACGCACAACACTCCAAATGCACTCTTATGGGGTAACATCATCATCTATCTCTTCATCACTACATAAATCACCCAAGATATCTAAAATTATCCTTTCTTTGGCACCTCGTGGCCACCAGCAATTATTGCACCACTCCTACCGCCAGCTGACCACTAAAGGTTTTACTCCGTATACTCAGTCTTGATCCAACTAATCCTAAAACCTTAAGATTCTTAAAGTATCCCTCTATATTACTGTTTTGCCCACTTCTTGTTTCATCGATCAAAACTACATTGTCTGCAGATAGCATGCACCACGGGGTTTCATCATGGATACTCTTACTCCATCCATTACCTGAGTGAACATGTGCGGATTTAAAGCCGACCCTTGGTGTAAACCTACTGTTATGTGGAAGTCTGTGGTTTCTCCTCCCACCGTCCTCACAATTATAAATGCTCCCTCGTAATGTGCCTAACCACCTCAATATATTAAGTCAGCCATACTACCCCTTTTTCCAGGGCTGGCTCTAGGTTTCTTGGTGCCCTAAGCGAATAGCACACCCCCTTCATTCTATCCATATGAATGTCAATGCATAATGTCAGGGTCATTTCGACGAATACGACTACTATGGCAAACAAGAGAGTACACCAGGCTTTCCCTCGAGAAAGAGAGTAAACTATCTTCTTTTTTGGCTACATAGCAGAGAGTAAACTATCTACATTCATATTTACATAAACGATCATCAATACGGTGAGGAAAATCCTAGTTTGTCGAAATTTCAATTATAAATAGAAAAAAGAAATTAAGATAATGATTCATTCACATTGAGATGTAATAATAATGCACTAATAGAGCAGTGGATAAAAAATTGTCAATTTACACCTGAACACATTGGTGAAGCCATTGTTGCTCAAACTGGAGCAAATCCGTGCAATTTGTGGCACAATCGGTCGAATTAATTGACTATCAACAAGAATTAACTGAACAAACTTATAGAGATGAACGTAATAATCAAACTTGGAGAGCGTACATAACTACATATGCAATTTGAAGTTAGATGTTTTTTTCCTCAAAAAACAAATAAAATTAAGTTAAATGTTTCCATTGTATTCTCGTAACTGAGGTACTGTGGAATCATAATACTAGTAGTAAGAGTAAATTCCGGACAATGAAGGTGGTGAGACTGAAAAAATCACTAAGCCTCAGGCTTAGTGATTTGTAGCAGCTATTCACTCAAATGTAATTTTCTGATCTTAGAAACGAAGTTCTATATCTAACAGAAGATTAATTGCACATTTGAATGAAGTCATGGGGGAAACCGTTTGCTAGGCAAGAGAAAAAGTTTTAGAGAGATTTTAGGAGAATATATTGGATGAGGATCACAATCCACTATCAAGAATGGGGAGAAGAATGAGGAATCTGGGAAAGGAAAGTCAAACGATTAGATTGATGCAAACTCATAACTGATAAGTGGTAATGATAGGAAAGGAATTGATTTCCAATAATTATCAAGATGAATATATTTATAATGTACTTAGAGTAGATTTATTTAAATATAATGGCTAAAATTTTGAAAATGTGGTGCCCCTAGTTTTTTGGTGCCCTAAGCAACAACTTCAATGGCTCAGGCCCTGCGTCTTTCACCACTTTGATAGGAATACCATCTGGTCCCAGCTTCCCCAACTTTTGATTGTCTTCCGAGCATCTTTGGCCTCAATTTCATTAATCTTTCGAGTGAATTTCTGGCCTTTTCCGTACACGAGAATACGAAAGTAAAAATGAAGTCGTTGAGTTAAGGCGAAATGGCATACGGTCCTAGCCTCAGAAAGCTAAAGATAAAAAACATGATGTGTATTGGCTGACCACGCCCACATTTGAAAGTAAAAATATGAGTAAAACCATATGAAAGTAAAGCGTATTAAATGTGTGCATAAGACACTCACAATATTGATTTACCAAGAAATAACTGCACTAACCATATGTAAAATAAGCCATCCATCTCTTGTCTCTGCATTCTACCCAGCAGTTCAATCTTTAGAAATCCACCAATGCAAAGTACAGGTTCCGGAAGCTTGAATTTTTGCAAACGATTTTCCTGTGTAGGACATGACAGAACCAAGAAACAGGAATCAGCCCTCTCTAACCAGATCCACCGAACTGGTTCATTTTCATTATCAATCAAGTGAAACATGACTATCACTGGGATATTTTATAACCAGAGGACAACCCATGTCCACTGCAGAGCCATCTATATTCGAGAAAAAAGACCCATTTCAGGTCAAAATCTCACCTGGACCATCGGAAAAACCTGTGAAGTGTACGTCCATACAAACTTGTCATCGGCATCAAATTGCAAAGGCAAGTCCTTGAAATCATTCTCAATATCCAGATTAGACTTAGGATGACCAGTTCGAAACCTAATAGATTTTGCTGAGTATATAGGATCGTCTTGTTGAAAAAAGGCTGGAGACACAAACAAAGAAGATAACCCATAAATCAAAAGTCATCTAAATGCAAGGAGCACAAGTCATTGACAAGGGGGACAACCTTTGAAAGGTTGTACACTGATCTCACTAACAACACAGAGATTGGAGATCAATTTATATATTAAAGTCTCAGGCACTGCAGGATCACTCTGCCCTTTGCTTGACCAATATGAAGCTCTCCTTAGAACTCTATCTCTTGGATCCAGAGTATTGCGGATGCTTTCTTCTGGATAATTATCAGTGCTGGAAGCACTGACTGCTTCTTCTACACAACCACTTGGAGTGAATGTTGTTAGAGCTCGAACTAGGAAGGCATAGGCCCTGTGTTCCCTTTCGCGAGCTTCCCTTTCGGCAGAATTACTGGATTCACCATTAGCACGTCCTTTCCTTTCACCGTCAGGTTCAGTAACGAGAGCTACATTGCATAACTGAGGGAACAATCTCACGCCTAAATTCTTGCAAAGCCCATTTGAAATCACTGCATGGCAAGAAAGTCATCAGTTTGAGGGAACGATACCTCATTGTTCAGACCAGAAGGGAGTTCTGGAAAGCCCGCAACCATATCAGGAGTGTGATATGCAAAATTGCAAAATAAACCAAACGGCGTATAAATTGCAAAACAAAATAGAAAGTCTGCAACCAAACTTAATACTTTGCATTATATGCTTAAGATATGTTTCAAATTACAGAAGACGTTAAAAAATCAGCAAGCAAACATAGATATCCAAAGTGATAATGACGGCTGGGGGAAAGGTCATAGAGGAGGATTGGAGGGTACTAAGCAAGAAGAAAGTAGTGAGTATGGTACTTTGACATGATAAATAAAGTGCACCACATCATACAATGTCATTATTACTTGGAGCATGTGGGTAAACATGCAAACGGCCCACTAGCTAGTCCTGATGTTTGACATATAACACTAACACCCCCGCTGTTAACTAGCGGTGATCGCGGTCTGCCGATTATGTATGGGAAATGGTATGCGTGACATATTTTTCTTCACCTTTAATTTCACTGCCCATGTGGGGTTCCCAATTGGTGGTAGGATTTTAGAAAGATATCAAATTAGATAATTATCAACAATCATATCTTAACACATAGGCGGCGAAATCAAGGGTGACAAATAAGGGTGAAGCATAGCAGCCCTCATTACGTATATACAATTCATGAAACAATTTATAGTGTACTAGGTTCTTCTTCTTCTTCTTCTTTTTTTTTTTTTTTTTTTTTTTTTTTGTGGTACAAGGTTTATCTTTTTTATTAAATGTCAAATTTGTTTTTATCTTCTGTCGTTTGCCTCATCTCCCTTCTGTGACGAAACGATTTCTCTCTCTAAGCTTTTCCCCACCGAAACAAAACCAATGCGACCGCCACTAACCCATTTTTCAGTCCTCACCATCCATACCCGTTCTCTCTTCTCAGCCACCACCATTGCCACAACAGGCCATTGTTCAGAGACCCATCATCCAATCTTCTAATAACTTCTCAACCACCACTATATATATACTTGTGTTCCCCTAAATCAAACCGCGATCATTTCCAAAAAACCCTCAGTTGACACTACATAAAAAGGCTCCAATTGACGCCGTCGAACCCTAGCAAAGTTCAATAACCCACATCCGCGCTACCATTACCACCAAGTTTCTCTCTTTCTTAACCCAAATAAAAAAATGATGACTATTTTGCATTATCTTCCAGAGATTCATGGCCATGGGTAACCAAATTGCAATTTGAACCCAAAATATGAAAATACCATGGTCAGGCCTAGTTTCATCAATTTTGGGGCAACATCAAGAGTTGAAAAGAGGTCATGGTCAGAGGCGTCTAGCTGAAGAAAACAAAATCCTTGGTGAAGTTGCAAACTACGTAGAGGTGGAAGGTTTAATCGTTGATTTCTCAGAGTTTTTGGAGGTCGAAGGTAGTTTGTCTGTGAGAAAGGAGTATGTTTATGGAATTGGATTGGATTTGTGACAATTGTGGGCTGGGGGCTCTAATGACAGTGGTGGTGGGCATTCAATGATTTGGAGTTTGGCGTTTGAAACAGAGAAGAGGAAAAGGGAAGTCAACATGTTAGGTTTGGGTAGTGGAGGTGTTGGAGGGCTTTTAGGGCGGTGGCTATGGTGATTTACCAAAACAACAACGCTTTGTACATCTCCAAAGACCTATTTCCTCTTCACATTGGAGGAGTCAATTAATCATGACATGAAAGATAATTTAGCCTTAAAATGTTGAATGGGCAGAACAGCAATATTGAGGGCCTAAAATGATGGCATCACAATTTTCAACCCTTTTGACTGAAGAAATGTTAGTCCAAGGGTACTCAGTGTTATATGTTCTGGCAGCAGAAGGGGTGTCAGCATTATATGACAAAACAACAGGGGTAGTTGACGTGGTAATGCCAAATCACAAGGGGTGTCCAGAACATATATTCAGAAAGTTCCATATCTACCGCATCGTCTCATATTCTGTAAGCAAGTAAGCATACTACCACAGCAAAAAATGAACAATCAGCTAAGACCAACATGATTAATCAGTGCCATCATTTTCCCACATAACCATGACTCTTAAGCATGCTTCATGTGTTTTTGCAGCAAAAGATATCATGATAAATGATAATAAGAGCTAAGAGCTAGTTTGTGATCTAACCCTTAGTTGCTTCCAGAACAGACTCATTATTACAAAATTTCGCATGTTACCAGTTATGGTCACTTTGCCAACTGAGAAGTTCATTGCAGTGCATACCAACCCAACACTTTCATATTTGTCCACCGCAGAATTAACCCAGCTTTTGCCAAATTATTTATCCTCCAATTTGCACAGATTTCTCAACAAGCATTCTTTCATGACAACTTCTTTGACACAGTTACCGCATTAACAAGTGAGATTAAGAAGGTTCCTGATCATCTTTGCTCAACATAGGCTGATTTCAAAGGGCAGTGTCCAGTTGAGAATCCATGTGTATGTCATAGGATAACAAAACATGCGAAGAAAACAACTTCAATTTGAACAACACTAAGCCTAGGGAGGCGCAATCATATTTCTGCATAAGGAAAACGGGGAGAATTCGAGCAGTAAACCCATGCATCAGGATATTGATCCGCGCTGGTTTACCGTGCTGGCTCAGGTCCAATTAGCGGCTTGGGGCTTGGGAGGGCACTATACGACATCAAATATAAAGTTTTGACGGCTTGGCTTAGGAGGGGTTCTTCTCATTTTAGAAATAGCTGGACTCTTAGCTAGACATGCATGCACTATCCGGTAAACATTGATCCTCTAGCCAAGATATAGCCCAAATTCGCCTCTTTCAGACTCATGGTTGAGGTGGAGCTTCAATTAATAGTAAATTCAAAATTTTGGAGCTTTTATACCGAATTCTCATTAACTGTTTAAGTCATGAAGTATCTAGAAACAGCGGCGGAGCTAGGAAATCAAGTCAGCCGGGGCAAGAATTGATACAGAGGGGCTGAACTGATAGTGATTAATTTCGAGAGGGGGGGGGGGGGGGGGTGGCAGAGTGCCACCCCTGGGTAATGCATGTCTCCGCCCCTGTCGACAAACCAATAAATTCAATTGACAGTATATCTTGATCTTTGCTTTGGATCGGTGATTTTATTATGGACGATTCCGTATGTGTTACTTACGTGCTTCAATATATTAACAGGTACTTAGTCAAACAAATCAATGCCAAGAAGTGCCCGGTATATATGGCGGAAACCACAGACAATGGAGATAAGTGTCTAACCAAACATTAATATAGTCAATTCTGGGCCCGTTCTTGAACTCCTGTCATAAGGGTTCTACTTTTACCTGTCAAGTACAGAGATCTTATCTCCTTTCAGCTATTTAAGTTACCCGTCTGTTGTTATATCTAGCTATAAAGTGGAGTGGTCCAGCAACATGCTCTAAAGCATACTTTTGGATTGAAGGCCAGGCACGTGCGTGATACTTGAGAGACATGCAAACGGAGGAAATGGCAATTGAGGAAAAACAGACACTGATATTCTATATTACACTGTTCTTATTTACAAACATAATACAATAAATAAGGAATAAATTTATACACCCGAAGTTTATTAAGCTGATGATCCCGTTTGTCGTGGTCCCAATATAAATATGCCGATGAATAGACGTAACTACATATGTATGTATGACATATTTCTACAGGTGATTTGGTTGTATGTTTGCATATGATGGTTTAGTCGAGTTGAGTGATTACCAAGTGAATGTAAATGGTATATTTTTGGAGGAAATAACATGTCTGTTTCAAATAAATCCGCTAAATCATATGATATGTGTGCATGTAGACAAAGTTCAACTTAATACATAATAATCCCACCCTCCAGAATTATTTGTCCAGTTTGACTGCACATAGATTGCTTAATCTTTTGTTGGTACTTTTTACATTAAAATGTCCAATTAAAAGATGAATCTATGTTTCAGTTACTAGGTTACCTGGACTTCGGTGCGGTTGTCATGTAAGGTGTATATCCGAGAATCGGATATGCCCCTTGCGGAAAATCAGGATTCGGGGACTCGCAAAATGTCCATTTTTTTGGCACGGGCGCAGGATACAGTGTCATTGCAATTATTTTACATATTTGTGTTCTTATACCTAAACCTTATGATTATTTTGACCAAGAAAGATACGCGAGTACTTGTGACTAATGAATCAATAAGAAAGGGGAACATGTCAGTGAGGTTAGAGAAATGGTCAACGAGATTTAGATGAACGCAACTCTGGTGACAACTTTGAAAAAGGTTTTAGACAATTAAATGAAGGAGGCAAGTGGAAAGAAGAAACCAACAAATGAATTGCTATCCGACGATGATTTAAGGGCTGTATGGAAGGAGGCACATATCCCATACCCTTATCCGCAAGGATCATTAAACTTAGAATTGTTTTTTGTGACAAAATGCCAAACAAAGAAGCTAAATATTTAACAAAGACAAAAAATATCATTCTGGGACGTCCAAAGAAAGGATAGCAGAAGTTATGAATTCAGACAAAGGGAGTAGTAGTTAGTCACATATGTTTGTGTGTGGTACATTCCTCAGGTTAATTATGTGAACGAATGCGGTATATCTCCAGTAGTAAATTAAATGTGTATGTATACGGTGTATAATTAAAGTAGAGCCCTTAGAGTAGAGTATTAGACACACGAAAGAGGCTATAAATGGTCTTAGAAATCATTCTATATAAAATACAGTTAATTATATGCAATGTTGTACGCGAACATACACTCATCACTTGTAACAAATAATGTGCATACCTTGCTTCTGCATTTTCATTTTTCCTTTTTTCACTTCTCTTTTCTTGAATTAAACAACAAGTTTCATTACCAAAGTAACAACAAGTTGAATATTAATGTGAGTAGGATAGTGTAAAAATGTAATAAATTTGTGTAGGGTTCTTGACACGAACTACTGGTACAAAAGTCATATCTAGAGTTCAAATAATTTATATTCTCTCTTATTTCCTAGAGTACTGGAGTATTTAACTCTAATTCAAGCCAATTCTTACGCTTGACTTCCAGGATTATCTCGTTTACCTAGATCCATTATCGAATCGTTTAGTACACGGTGATGACTTTACATACACACAAGCAGGAGAATGTACAGAACCTGAGGAAACATAAATGCCCCAGGTGTCTCTTTCATGCTGAAATCTCAACCACGTTTTTAGAGACTGTGTACTCAAAAGGATCTGGAATCTCATTAAGAGAGGTGACTGGATTGCATCTCACAGAAATCTTGATCTCAATGTTTGGATTGAGAAGAACTTGAAGAATAACAGACCAGCCTATCAAGAGCTCACACTAGAAAGGTGTTTTGGTGATCTTATAGAGTATTTGGAAACAAATAAACAGAAAATGTTTTGCGGAGCAAAGACATAGGACATGTCTTGTGTCTTTGAATCTCTTAAGTTTGCTACAGAGGTTCATCATGCTTTTGTCTTCAATGGTGAATCTCAGGTAGCAACCGAGGTCAGTATTAACTGGTGCCCTCCTTGTGCAGGATTTTTAAAGCTGAACATTGATTCTAGCCTGTATCCTGATGCATGAGGAACAGGTTTTGGAGTCATTTTAAGAGATGGAAGAGGCACACACATTTTGAGCTTCACTGGAAATTCTGCTGACACAAAGGTTACACAAGCTGAAATCTTTGCCATCTACAAAGGAACTTCCATTTTATGTACTCTGGCAGTTTCGGAGACATTGATGTGGAAACTGACTCATTTGAGGCAGTCATGCTTATCACCAAAGATGATCACCTGATACAGCAGATAGACCCTCATTCCTGACATCAGAAACTTACTGACTCTGTCCAACAGTAAGATCACTCACATTCCTAGGGAGAAGAAAAAATGTGCTGACATGCTTGCAAGAATGGGTTATTTCCAACCACAGGATTTGCAGATTTTTAGCACTCCACCCGAGGATATCAAAGAGACTCTTTTTGATGACATGCTGAGTAACAACTTTAACATCTGGGGCTTTGTAGTTTGTATTGGTTTCGTTTATGTTTGTTTATTCTCTTTCTTTGTTTGTCGTCTCCTTTTAGTATGTAGTTTTTCCGAATGATTAAAAAGGTGCAAGTAGGAAACTATATCACCTACCCAGAAGTCAAAATATATTCATGTGAGGATTAACCATGGGCAATTAGATGAGCGCCTAATGCGCACACACTTTTGTCTCCATCCAAAAGCCATGAGAGGTATAGAAAAGGTGGAAATAGATCCACCTGCAATTAAAAAATTATTTCGCCTGATATTTGGATCATATACGGCATGACAATCTATTTGAAGTACTTAGGCCAGATCATGCTAGTATCCTAAGAAGAAATGAAGCACGCTGCAATAACCATGGATTATATGCCAAAGTAGCATCCTGCTAAACAACCTTATACATGGTGTTATGAACAAATACATGACTGCATACGGTTAAAACAGGCAAAGAAATCAACTAAAATGAAATCATGCTATTATAATTGCAACATAAAAGATAACTAAGAGACCATTCTACTCACCAAAACTGTGCCAAAAGCGCGATACAGCACCAGCACGAATAAGATCAGCAGGATCATCCAGGCATGAGAGGATCTTTAGTGCCATGTCTACTTGAAGCCATTGCAAGAAATCTATGCGAGACTCCATTTATAAACCAATCTTCAATCCAACAAAACATTTACAAAAATGTTAAATATTACTTATAGGAGTTCAACCACATGTATTGGAACTGCAAAAGAACACATACAGCACTCAACACTAAATTTAGACGCTATAGACATATATCTGAGCTAGAAACCATTATCACATCAGAAATTCGCAGAGACATAAAGCACTCATTCATGCATGCCAAATTTCCCAAAAATTAAAAAGTTTGTACTAGTAATTGACAAACCCTAGTGCATGTGCATTAAGCCCTGATTAAACTTGAAATCGAAAGCCCATATTTTCACATAAACCCATATTAGAAACAGAACTCAAGGCAGCGAATCGAAACAAATAATATGAAATTGTACTACTCCCAATTCAACCCCCCATAAGACAAAGCCAAGACATTTTCAACAAAATTGGACAAAACCCAGATGCAAAGTTGAAGCTTTTAACAAGAATACATGCGTCAACGCCTTAATTGAAAGTTCAAACGACGAGGGTAAGCTAGAAATCAAACAGATCAGATTGACCCAAGAAAGGGGAAAAACAAGAAAGGGTACGAAAGGTCCTGTTTTTACCTCTCTGGTGTTGCAGAAAGCTGAAGCGAAGAACAAAACCCTAAAGATTACAATGACGAGCGGCGATTATTGGCCACTTCTTGAAGGAACAATTTTGCAGACAAGAAAAGATCTCAGCTTTCTGGTCTGTGTTGCAAAAAAAAGAAAAAATACTTCTATTTAGGGATGAGTTTTGAATCATAAAAATACTCGATTTTTCTTATGGATTTTCTCTCAAAAATTCCGACAATTTTTCTCTGTGTTTCTCCTGTTTACAGTTACCAACATCCATAGCCAATTTTACCTACCAAGGACGTAGAAAAAACTTATCCTAATTTGCCGTTTTAGTCCCTAAAGTAGTAGTTTTTTTTGGAGAAATTGTTTTGTCGTCAATTGGTTTGAACTCAAGACCTCATGCAGGAGCTTCGAACGCTCTACTACCACCTATATACATTTAATAATGATTTTTTTATGAATAATGAATTAATGAATTTGTTAAAGTGACTGAAATTACCGTTGTAAACATAGTAAATCAAATACTGGAGAAGAGGAGAGGAGGAGCATAGGAGGAAGAGAGCATTAAAATTAACATTTTATTTTTCTACCAGGTCCAATTGTCTTTGGTTTGGGCCAAATTTATTCCAAAAATAGGTCAGGTGCATATATAGGTCAGATTTTGCACCAACTGATGGAATTGGTTTTTGAACAAATCTAGTATATATTTGTACCAAAAACAATTTTTACACTATATCTTTGAGATGCTCTTCAGCTATAGAATGGTTATGTTTCATAAAAAGAGTGGTGTGAGATTTTGAAGTCAATTTTTCAAACCCTATTTTATTAAAATAAGATTCCAAATTTAATTAAACTGAGTTTAATTTTGTAAGAAGTCGGCGTCCTATTTCGAAATATAGGGACCTGATGTTTTGTTTTGATTCAAAAGCTCACAACTGAATCTGAAAGTAGGATTCTCGATTCATTTCCAGATAAAGAAAGTAATACCCTGAACATTATTTTAATCTTAAGATTTTGAATTTGATGTTTTTAAATATATAAACAATCCAAAATCTTATAATTAAAAATTGGGTTCATTTCTCAAAAAAAATATGGGGTTCCGACATCGAACAAAATATGTACACTAATCTATATCACCCAAACAACCAACATTAGATGAGTTTACAAACTTACAATCTTACTTAATCTAGCAAATGCGAACAACCCCAATATATAATGTATGGAACCATTAAGTAAAAAAAATGAATATCTAACACTTCAAACGTCCACCTTTACTTAAATTACTCGTCCTTTATTTCATTAGCAAATGTCGAGACTCTGAGAGTATTTTCATGTGACTAATCAATATCTTGATTCTTTTTAAAATTTAAACGTAATCAAATTGTGTCTAAAAACACAAGCGTCAAGTTCTCTCCCAGTGTGTCCGTCCACGGTGATATTATAAACGGTTAAATTTTGATCAAATCTGTGATTATCAATAATTTGATATAATGTGTCATTGTAATAGTGATATTATAATGTTAGGATATGTAATATGAACCACGTCAACGACAATATAATTAAGTTTGTAGGGTTTGCATTCTTATATGTTTGACCATTTGTCTAGAGACATTGAATTCAAGCACTGAGTCAATTCAAAATTGTCTATTGACATCTTCAACTGAAAGCATGTCAACTCGATTTTATTAGTTTGGTTTGCGTCTCTAATATGATTTTGCAGGCTTTTCAATAAATAGAAGGTTTAACCATACTGGTTCCCAAGTCATAAGAAATACAAGTAACAAAGATAGAGACAATCCTGATTTCTTTTAGAGATACCCGAAAATGCCTTACCCTGTTGACAAAAAAAATGCCTTACCCTCAAATTATGCCCAATTTCAATGATCTGACCTCCTGCACTCCTGGTGCTGAGCATGTTTCAATCTTTATTTTATTTTACTTTTTTGATTAGGACATGTGTTATTAAATTTAGTACCAGTACTTTGCAACTCAAAAGAAAAAAAAAAAAAAAAAAAAAAAATAGTACTACTTATATAGTCTTTCCATCAGACAATTTCTTTCCCCACAATTACTTCTCAAATTGGATCATTAATTGCTCAACAACTTTTGGGTTATGAAGTACAGTAGCTTGAAGTTGTTTTCACGTTTGGCTGGAACTTCAACTTGGGAGAAATCTCAAGTGTTTCATGTTGACATTTTCAGTTGCAAGGATGTCAAATATAGTAACACTCCGTCCCAACTCTAATGCACCATTTTCTTATTTGGACATCCACTCACTTCAAAACTTTCTATTTTTGATAACTTTAAACCGATTAAATGGCAACAATATCCTCATAAAAAATTCTTTCATTTTTTTGTAAACAAAAAAGTAAACACAATTGAGCCTGATTAGAAGCCCAATTACAATAACCTATTGCTACTAATCCAAAAAATGAACCCAACCCAAATGAATAACCTAACCTAATTAAGGGAGAGACACTCAGTTCATCTCTCTCAGTCATCTGTTTCTCTCTCTATCTCTCTACCGCCGCTCTGACTCTCGATCTCTCTGGAAGCCATTGCCACCGAGCGAGTTGTTGTCGTCGGTGGTGGTTTTCGTCTCAAATCAAACTAGTAGACGGCGATTAGATGATTTCCCCCTTCTTACAGTGTTGTATTCATCTCGAATCAACACACATGTTCTTGTTTCTGGGTTAGGGTTCTTCACCCATATCAAACCCTAACTTTTTTTCACGCAAAGATGGACGAAATCGACCAGATTGGAGAGTGCGAGGACGGCGAGGACGATGACTGCGATGGTGTGGACGGCGAGGACGATGGCTCTCCGATCTACTATTCCCGTTCGTCTTAAATCAAACTAGTAGACGGCGAGGACGATGACTGCGATGGTGTGGACGGCGAGGACGATGGCTCTCCGATCTACTATTCCCGTTCGTCTCAAATCAAACTAGTAGACGGCGAGGACGATGACTGCGATGGCTCTCCGATCTACTTTCCCGTTTGACTCCGACGAAACGGAGCCTCCCGATCAACCTGCTCCGCTTGAATCCGATGAAACAGAGACCCAGATCAATCTGTTCCATTCGATGTCCATATAAAGGTACGATTTTTTTTCTTTCTGAAAATATCTTCTCCGGAAGAGCTCTACAATGTCTGAGCAATCAGTGGCAAATGAGGGGCTTTGAGTTGCAGGTGACAGCAGTGGATAGTGGGAGAAGAGGTCTGCAATTTCTAGGTCTGGATGAAGAGAAAGATCCAGTTGGAATTGAAATTGATTTGATTTTTTGGTTTAGCTGTTTAGGGGTGAAGGATGATTTTTTTAATCACATTTGTTAACTTTTCATTTGATGTAATCTTTTGGTAAGTAGATGTAATTATTTGTTCCTTCTGAGGACAAAATAGTCAAATACACTCTTTTTTTGTCTTTAGTCCCACCTCCAATGGTGCAAGAGAGGTGGGACGGAGTGGTATTTCTGATATGGAAAGTAAGAGCCTGTTTGGTACCAGCTGAAAATTTCAGTAATCAGCTGAAAATAATCTGAAAAAAAAATCTAACTTAACTGATAATCACAATTTGTTTGGTATGAGCTGAAATTATAGATCACTAATTTGATCCATTTAACAAAATTTAAACATCTCTAAAGTCAAGAAATTGAATACACGTATTTATAACTGAACTATGATTATGCTAATGTAAAAAAAAATATCAACATTATTTTTTAAAAATTTTAAGCTGTATAATCCCCAACTTTGGAGATTCTGCAATCGCACGGAAATTATTTTAATCTGCAGATTATCATATTAAAATTTGCAGACATAACATACAAGATTGTTGAAAAGAGGCCAATTTTAATCCAATTAAAAGATAAATAAACAACAGAACATGCACTAAGTTATTTTACTAGAGCAGGTTGTATTCACCGAGTAGCAACAGAACATAAGAATTGTGGGTTCTTATGTGATTAAAAGATAAATAAACTTTGTAAATATTCTTTTCTTCTTCATGATTGTTAATCTTCACATGCATACTTTTTTATTTTGTTCAATTTCACTTACGGTCAGGGGCGGAGCCAGGTATTCGAATCACCTGGGGCACTCTTGCAAGATATTCAAAATACTTAGAGCACTATCGTAATTTGGCAAGTACACAATTCAATTTTTTTATACATTATAGGGTAAAATAGCGGTTTTCAAAGTTTTGAATAGGACACGTGTCTATCCGTGCCGCGGGCTGGCTCCGCCCCTGCTTACGGTATCCTTAAAAAAGCATTAACGGAAGAAACATTAATAAGCTTATGACAAAAAAAGAATATTAATAAAAATCTAGATTCATATAGCAATCTACAGTCGGGGCCATGATTTGTTGAGGGGGCCATAATTTTTATCATTCCATGAAATACCTTGTGGTCATTTTGTAGTTTTAAAAAGTTTCGAGTATTATTCAAGATTTATTTAATCTATCTTCTAAAATAATTTATTTTTTTCTTCTTAGAATTTTTTTTTTAAAGAACCTACTCGGAAAGTAGGGCGGCATAACCCCGCATATATTAAAATCGGACTCCCAACTCGTGCAAAAAGGTGGGGGAATATCGAGATAGCCGTCCAAAAAAAAGAGACATACATGTACAGTGCTAGTAATTTAAGAGTTGGGCCTCAAGCTCATGTCTCTCATATCTTGATTTGGCCCAGACCGAATCCACGGAGGAGGATCTACTAAAAATGAAGCCAAACTCTTGTTCTGTAATCTATCGCGTGAGCTACCGAATTCGCAGTTCGACGACTGTGTTCCACCGCTCCACTATTGCCACTTTGAATAAGATGCTTAACCTCCGCAGCGAACCACCTATTAGCAGAATTGGAAGAAGAAGTGTTGATTCAGCTCAAATCAAGTGTTGAAGCTAAAGAATGCTGCTGTTTTTCAAGACAAAAATCAAAGTCTTGTGCAAAATCCACAAGAGATGTCAAAAGGGGGTATTTATGCCTTTTTCCAAAACTTGTCAAAACCCAGAAATGTGTCTTTCATGTCTTTTCTGCCATTTCTTGAAGTTTTGTGGCTGTTTTGAAACTTTCCTAGACTTGCTTGTAATTGAGATCAAATGATCGTGGCCTTAGTGTAAATTCTCACAAGCCATGAACGGCTGTGATGAGATCTCATGATCCAACGGTCTAAAATAAGACCGTTGGTTTTCTGGGTATATAACCCTGCTGCTATCGCTAGGGTTCATAAGTTCTTCCCCTTCTTCGTTTCCAGAAAATGTAACGAAACTCTGTTAAAATTGTTTCTGAAATTCAATGAAATTGTTCTATCTTTGATTCGTTTGTTTGATCTTTTCTGGAATCCTTTGATTCCTTTCATGGTATCAGAGCTGTGGCTCTCTCTACTAATCAGTCACAGGGGTCTTCAAACCCTTTTTATCTTCTCTCTCAAGTTCATAACCTCGTCCCCTTCAAGCTAGATAACACAAACTATGTTATCTGGCGATATCAAATCTCCACTCTTCTCAAAACACAATCCCTATTTGGTTATGTTGATGGATCTAGGGTTTGCCCCTCCGAATTCCTGGTTGATGGTGATGGAATCGTGACGGTCAATCGAAACCCAGAATATGATGCATGGGTCACTCAGGATCAGATCGTCCTCTCTCTGCTCACAGCAACTCTCTCTCAAGAAGCTTTGGTCCAGGTAGTGGGTAAGCCTTTCTCTCGAGACGTTTGGGTTTCATTGGAGAACAGGTATTCCTCTCTCACTAGATCTAATATTATTCAACTGAGATCTGAGTTGCAAACGATTAGGAAGAAATCTGATACTATTGATGTCTATATGCAAAAGTTGAAAACCCTAAGAGATAAACTGTCTTCTGCTATGGTGAATACTGATGATCAAGATATGATTCTGTATGCTCTACATGGTCTCTTTTAGATCTGGTGTGAGAGTCACTATGTCTGTTTCACCTGATAAAATTAATTTTGAAGAGCTGCATGTTTTGTTAAAGGCTGAAGAACAAATGATTGAGTCTTAATCCATCCTGGGAAATGAATTAACTGGGTCTACTGCTAATGTCTCTAACATGTTTAATGGTGGAAGAGGAAAAGGAAATGGGTATGATAACAACAAGAATCAAGGAAATGGTTATGGTAGAGGTCAAGGAAACAACTATAATGATCAAAACTCAAAGTTCAATCAAGTCTCTGGTTATCAAAGTCAAAATTCAAGTCAAAACCCGAATTATCAAGGTCAAACTTATACCTCCAACTACCCCTCTGGAAGAGGAAACACTAATGGGGGAAGAACTCATGACTCTTCTAGAGGTGGTAAAGGGTATAACAGAGGGGGAGGTCAATCTAAGAACAAGGGTCCTAGCTTTGATAGCAATGGAAACCCTATCAATTGCCAAATCTGTGGTATGGACTACCACTATGCTGTTGACTGTTGGCATAGATTGGACTTTGCTTACCAAGGTAAGAAACCTCCACCTCAGTTGTCTGCTATGACAAATGTTGCTGCTCCTACTATGCATGTCAATCAAGAACAACACTCTCAAAACAATGTGTCTGCACCAGTTACTGGTTATCAACCTCAAATCAATGCTTTCAATGCTAGCCTTCTTGGACCAACACCTAGCATTAATCCAAATATTGGTTGACTGACTCTGGTGCAAACAATCATATGACTGCTGAATTCAACCGTAACACCCCTCGATTCCCGAGCTTTCCGTTCCGGACCGGAGAGCCCAGGAGGGTGCTACTCAAAATGAAGTGGCGGAAATCGAGAACAATACATCCCATAATTTTATACCGAATACCGATAAATTGTCTTTAACATGATGCATACTATTATACATGGTGAAATTAAACTAAGAGTTCGACATAATAAAAGTGCTACCAAATACTAGATAAGTTTTGCGATTCCCTTATTCCCAGCTCCCAGCTCCTAGACCTGCGGGGGAATGAAACAAAGACCGCAGTTTTTCGAAAGTCAGCAAGAAATGCTGAGTGAGATACACCTTAGCATGTAAAGACAGGAAGGTTAAGAGAGGTTGCAGGGTCATGTATTTAAAAACAGTTCATGAGTAACGAAGAATGATTATAACATCGTAAAAACATGTAACAACATCGTCAAGTAACAATAATTTCTCGTGCAACGAATTCTGTTTACCACGATACATCATAAATATCCAATAATATCTCTCACAAATAAGATGTTCACAGTAATCGAACTATCAATCATTTCACAGTACTCGGGTAGACCAGTATAATGACCACATAAGACATTCTAGACCTTAAGTGTTGCAACACCCTCCTAAGAGCGTCAATCAAAGGAGTGGTATCTAGATGTCAGGGCACACGGAGTCCCTAAGCCATCCTATGGCAGCAAAAGATCCAAGGCGTAGAAGCCAAGGGGAACTAGCTGGTATCGGTGTTCCCGGCCGGAGCCAATCATAAGTCCAAGGCGTATGAGCCAAGGGGAACTAGCTGGTTTCGGTGTTCCCGGCCGGAGCCAACTATAAGTCCAAGGCCTAAAAGCCAAGGGGAACTCGCTGGTATCGGTGTTCCCGGCCGGAGCCAACTGTAATAAATCAAGATCCATGCTACAACAAGTAGACAAGGGGAAATCGCTAGTATCGGGGTTCCCGGCCGTAGCCGATCAAAGTAAATTCACTGGTTCCGGTACATGCGTTTCTTTTCACTTTACATTATTAACGGTTTCTGATCAAGTATAACCAGTATCCAAGCCCAAATAACATTTCGAGGATTTGAAAACAAGTACAACACACTTATCAAGTAGGGGATGAAATACGACGACCATTTATCAATTAAGCAAGTAGTGGACACGAAATAAGCTGGCACGCGAGGCTAAGCATGTAAAACTCACCTGATGTTGACTCAGCAGTCAGTACGTAGGATGGTCGACAAAGCCTATGTCCACAAATCCGTCGCCTACAATTTATCAATCATCTAGTCATGAGGTCGGTATTTCTAAACGAATAAATGCACAAGTCCTATTTGAGTGCTTGGCTAGGACGAAAAGTCAAATCTAACCCTCACTATCCCCAAAGTGAAAATGTTACGATAGCATACTTATTTAATTAAATATCGGTTATCCCATAATATTTCACTTACAATTTATTTAAGAAAATAAGGATTAACACTTTGAAACTATTGCTAAAGTTCTATCCGACAACTATTTATTATTTAGTATTGAGTTATACTATTTATAAGAAATTCATGACATTCATAAAACAATGATTTAAAAATAATATATACATATACATTTCTTTTGTTAATAAAATTGTTTCCAAAATTATTTAATTTACATCTAACAATACTCAATTTTAACAAGCTGATTTATCGGAAAAGAGATTAAAATTATTTGAAACTCTCTATTTGTTTAAATAGAAATTAAGGTGTCATTTATTATGAAAACATTATCTTTATCAATCATATATACAAAAAAAAATCTTCTTTTGTTAACTTATTTTTTCAAGAGAAGGAGTTATAACTCTAATTATAACTAATTTCTTATTTATAAAAATTTAACTTATTACTTCCATTATAAACATATATATATATATATATATATATACACACAATAGTGTCATTTTGTCAACTTATTATCTACTTCCCAATTGAAACAAGCTATATTACTTAGTTCTAAAAATTTCTAATTTATAGAGACTTAACTCTTATTTTCTTTATAAACATATTTATTTATAATACTTAATTATTTAACAACATATAGTAATATACATTAATATAAATAAAGTGTTAATAATAAAAGAAAAAAAAATGCAGTTTATGAAAAAGGCAAGGGGCTCCCCCCAATATCACCACCACATGATCTAGAGAGTTTCAGTTCTTACACTATATACCCTCCAAGTTTTTGAAAAGACACTTTAACCCCATACATGAACACACCCAATCTCTTCGATCAAAACGTGGATTCAAGTCCTAAAACATGATTTCGATTACAAATAACGACTTATGGGAAGGCTTAGAGCATACCCACGCCAAAAATTTCGAGAAACGGCCGAGAAATGGGTCGGGTCGAGTCACCCGTCGAGGTCGCCGGTGATGGAGCTCGATGGCGGTGCTCCGGCGGTTCTTGGCTGCGGCTAGGACCTTCTGGTGGTCGGTCGGACCTCCTGGAGGCTGAAGAGACGGGGGGGAGGAGGCTGGGTGGCTCCGGTTTTGATGCGCCGAAATTTCGCCCGCAAAAATGGTGGGATGGCCGGCGGCGAGGTGGCTCTGTTGCGTCTTCCGCCTCTGTTACTTCTTCTTTTTGCTGCTACTAGGGTCGAACCCAGTGGGTAATCGTGATAGGGGGAAAAGGAGGAGAAATATGGAGGTGGTGGCGGTCCTTGGTGGTTGCCGACGGTGAGGGTGGTCGGCGATGGTGGTTGTTGTTCTACCGTTTCTGCTGCTGCTACTCTCTTGTCGTTCTCGGGTCAGAGAGGGAAGGGAGAAGGAGGGTGATAGAGGGAGAGGAGAGAGCTGGAGAGTGGAGGTGGTGATGGCGTCGGGGGTTGGTGCTGTTTCGGGGGTGGTGTTGGTGGTGTTGGGTGGCGGGTTTCCCTCTGCAAAAACAGAGGAGGGAGAGAGAGGGACAGTGAGATGGAGGGAGATGGTGGCAGAGAGGGAGGTGAGGGTGGAGGTGGTCTCGGGGGTTGGGGTGTTGCCGAAGAAGAGAGGGAGAAGGGAGAGATATAGAGGGAGGGTGACGGGGAGAGAGAGGGAGAGAAGAGAGGGAGAGTTGTTGGGGAACGGGAGTGTGTTGGGGTTTGGGAGAAACCAGAGGAGTTTTTTTTTCCATTAATATTTAATTCATTTTTATGTATTTATTCACTAGGTTTTAGACTTTATTCAAACTACAACTAAACCCCCCCTTAATTAACTAGTTTGTACTTTATAAAACTACAAATACCTCCCCGTTAAATATTTATACCTCACGAACGGTGACGATTATCCATATAATGAGAACGGGGTATTACATCCTCCGCCCCTTGGATTAAGCTTCGTCCTCGAAGCTTGAACGAGTCACTAAGGTCTCACTAGGGTTTCCAATATGAGATGTATATAGACTAGGGTTTGAGCGCTTACCTTCCTTGTTGTTTATTGCTCGCGCCTCCGCTTCGCTCATCACAAAGATTTGACCAGGTGGCCTCTGGTTGTTGCCCTGAGCTGCATTTCCCCTGTTTCCGTTCCCATCATTGCCAGCTCTGATGTTAGCATTCGCATTCGTGTTCCTGTTTTGCCCTCCATTGCCATTGCCATTGCCACGATAATTGCCTTGGTACCCTGCTGCGCAGTTTGCATAGTTGTTGTTGTGACGTTGATTCCCACTGTTCCAGTTGTTCTGGTTCCGACGATTCCCTTGGTAGTTTTGTCCGTTTCCATTATTTCCTTGTTGTTTCTCGTCATTCATCCTCCTCCTACAATCGCGATATATGTGGCCCTGAATGCCACAATACCTACAAACCAAAGGCACGTCGTCACAAGTGTATCCCCGATGATCGCGGCCGCACCTGTTACAGTTGAGGTTACGGGTATCTCCCGTCATCTGCTGGTTCTGGTTCCCACCATTTCTCCAGTTTTGATTTCCTTCACCATTTCCTGTTCTGATTCGCTTGTCTGATCCTTGATTGTTGCTGCCACTTCCTTGTCCTTCTACTTTTCTCTTTCCCATCACTTGATCGACTCTCCAGATGTTTGCTGCCACCCCATAGGCTTCCGTCAAGGTGTCATAAGTTCTCGTGAGCATGGTCATCTGAATTTCAAGCTTCAGTCCACCTATGAAGCGGGTGACCATGCGCCCTTCAGTAGGCACCGTGTCCTCCGCAAAACGGGCTAGCTCCACAAACTTGTCATAATAATCAGTCCCAGATTTGTTGTCCTGCTTTAGTGCGGTGAACTCCTCATACTTCTTTTCCTTGACATGCTCCGGATAGAACTTTGCTCTCATAGCAGCCTTCATTGCCTCCCAACCGAAGCCTTCTTGAGCCACGAGTCTGGCCCGATTGGCGGTCCACCAATTATCAGCCTTTTCCTTGAGGTAGAAAGCCACCTCACTAATCTTGCGGGCTTCTGGACATTCCATAGCCTGGAAAATCTTATCGAAGTCCCTGATCCAGTTCTCGAGCAATACTGGGTCCTCTTGCCCATAGAAGTTACTCGGGTTTCGCTGAGCTATCTTCTTTGCCCAGTCAGGTTCCTTTTCATTGGCCACGTTGTTGTTCATGAACTGGTTCATTTGGGCCATTTGGGAGAATAACTGCTCCACGTTGTTATTGTTTTCCTGAGCCATTTGTCCTTGTCGAATCCTCCTAGTATAGTATCGCAGGGGTCTATCAGTCATATTCCTACACTATCACTTATTGTGTCATTGCATACTCTAGCACGGGGTGAGGAACAAAAACTACTGGTATCACAAAATGCACACGTATCAATTCATATAGCACAATTATCATTCATAAAAGATATTTCCTAACACATAGGAATCTAAGATTGCATCATTTGTCAATTAATGCACATAATTCATTCCCATAATTCGACAATTCATCTGAAACAGTCAAATCATCAATTTCTCAAATCCTCATCTCTGTTATAAGAGTAATATTAGTCCAAAGTACAATCAAACAGGAAAGTACCTAAGGAAGTACCCATAATCAATCCAGCCAATTCAAATATTATCAGATCACAAAATCTCGGTAACAACGAAGTCAAAATATCGTGGGTGGGTGGGACTTAGTAAGGCTCATACTACCCATAACCCAATCGGCTTGTCACATTTTAGATTTTTATTACCCTAAATTCATTTTAAATTACCCTACAGGTTTTAATCCCTTTCTGGATTGCCTGCTCTGATACCACCTGTAACACCCCTCGATTCCCGAGCTTTCCGTTCCGGACCGGAGAGCCCAGGAGGGTGCTACTCAAAATGAAGTGGCGGAAATCGAGAACAATACATCCCATAATTTTATACCGAATACCGATAAATTGTCTTTAACATGATGCATACTATTATACATGGTGAAATTAAACTAAGAGTTCGACATAATAAAAGTGCTACCAAATACTAGATAAGTTTTGCGATTCCCTTATTCCCAGCTCCCAGCTCCTAGACCTGCGGGGGAATGAAACAAAGACCGCAGTTTTTCGAAAGTCAGCAAGAAATGCTGAGTGAGATACACCTTAGCATGTAAAGACAGGAAGGTTAAGACAGGTTGCAGGGTCATGTATTTAAAAACAGTTCATGAGTAACGAAGAATGATTATAACATCGTAAAAACATGTAACAACATCGTCAAGTAACAATAGTTTCTCGTGCAACGAATTCTGTTTACCACGATACATCATAAGTATCCAATAATATCTCTCACAAATAAGATGTTCACAGTAATCGAACTATCAATCATTTCACAGTACCCGGGTAGACCAGTATAATGACCACATAAGATATTCTAGACCTTAAGTGTTGCAACACCCTCCTAAGAGCGTCGATCAAATGAGTGGTATCTAGATGTCAGGGCACACGGAGTCCCTAAGCCATCCTATGGCAGCAAAAGATCCAAGGCGTAGAAGCCAAGGGGAACTAGCTGGTATCGGTGTTTCCGGCCGGAGCCAATCATAAGTCCAAGGCGTATGAGCCAAGGGGAACTAGCTGGTTTCGGTGTTCCCGGCCGGAGCCAACTATAAGTCCAAGGCCTAAAAGCCAAGGGGAACTCGCTGGTATCGGTGTTCCCGGCCGGAGCCAACTGTAATAAATCAAGATCCATGCTACAACAAGTAGACAAGGGGAAATCGCTAGTATCGGGGTTCCCGGCCGGAGCCGATCAAAGTAAATTCACTGGTTCCGGTACATGCGTTTCTTTTCACTTTACATTATTAACGGTTTCTGATCAAGTATAACCAGTATCCAAGCCCAAATAACATTTCGAGGATTTGAAAACAAGTACAACACACTTATCAAGTAGGGGATGAAATACGACGACCATTTATCAATTAAGCAAGTAGTGGACACGAAATAATCTGGCACGCGAGGCTAAGCATGTAAAACTCACCTGATGTTGACTCAGCAGTCAGTACGTAGGATGGTCGACAAAGCCTATTTCCACAAATCCGTCGCCTACAATTTATCAATCATCTAGTCATGAGGCCGGTAATTCTAAACGAATAAATGCACAAGTCCTATTTGAGTGCTTGGCTAGGACGAAAAGTCAAATCTAACCCTCACTATCCCCAAAGTGAAAATGTTACGATAGCATACTTATTTAATTAAATATCGGTTATCCCATAATATTTCACTTACAATTTATTTAAAAAAATAAGGATTAACACTTTGAAAATATTGCTAAAGTTCTATCCGACAACTATTTATTATTTAGTATTGAGTTATACTATTTATAAGAAATTCATGACATTCATAAAACAATGATTTAAAAATAATATATATATATATACATTTCTTTTGTTAATAAAATTGTTTCCAAAATTATTTAATTTACATCTAACAATACTCAATTTTAACAAGCTCATTTATCGGAAAAGAGATTAAAATTATTTGAAACTCTCTATTTGTTTAAATAGAAATTAAGGTGTCATTTATTATGAAAACATTATCTTTATCAATCATATATACAAAAAAAAAAATCTTCTTTTGTTAACTTATTTTTTTCAAGAGAAGGAGTTATAACTCTAATTATAACTAATTTCTTATTTATAAAAATTTAACTTATTACTTCCATTATAAACATATACATATATATATATATATACATACAATAGTGTCATTTTGTCAACTTATTATCTACTTTCCAATTAAAACAAGCTAAAATACTTAGTTCTAACAATTTTTAATTTATAGAGACTTAACTATTTATTTTCTTTATAAACATATTTATTTATAATACTTAATTATTTAACAACAAATAGTAATATACATTAATATAAATAAAGTGTTAATAATAAAAGAAAAAAAATGCAGTTTATGGAAAAGGCAAGGGGCTCCCCCCAATATCACCACCACATGATCTAGAGAGTTTCAGTTCTTACACTATATACCCTCCAAGTTTTCGAAAAGACACTTTAACCCCATACATGAACACACCCAATCTCTTCGATCAAAACGTGGATTCAAGTCCTAAAACATGATTTAGATTACAAATAACGACTTATGGGAAGGTTTAGAGCATACCCACGCCAAAAATTTCGAGAAACGGCCGAGAAATGGGTCGGGTCGAGTCACCCGTCGAGGTCGCCGGTGATGGAGCTCGATGGCGGTGCTTCGGCGGTTCTTGGCTGCGGCTAGGACCTTCTGGTGGTCGGTCGGACCTCCTGGAGGCTGAAGAGACGGGGGGGAGGAGGCTGGGTGGCTCCGGTTTTGATGGGCCGAAATCTTGCCGGCAAAAATGGTGGGATGGCCGGCGGCGAGGTGGCTCTGCTGCGTCTTCTGCCTCTGTTACTTCTTCTTTTTGCTGCTAATAGGGTCGAACCCAGTGGGTAATCGTGATAGGGGGAAAAGGAGGAGAAAGATGGAGGTGGTGGCGGTCCTTGGTGGTTGCCGACGGTGAGGGTGGTCGGCGATGGTGGTTGTTGTTCTACCGTTTCTGCTGCTGCTACTCTCTTGTCGTTCTCGGGTCAGAGAGGGAAGGGAGAAGGAGGGTGATAGAGGGAGAGGAGAGAGCTGGAGAGTGGAGGTGGTGATGGCGTCGGGGGTTGGTGCTGTTTCGGGGGTGGTGTTGGTGGTGTTGGGTGGCGGGTTTCCCAGTGCAAAAACAAAGGAGGGAGAGAGAGGGACAGTGAGATGGAGGGAGATGGTGGCAGAGAGGGAGGTGAGGGTGGAGGTGGTCTCGGGGGTTGGGGTGTTGCCGAAGAAGAGAGGGAGAAGGGAGAGATATAGAGGGAGGGTGACGGGGAGAGAGGGGAGAGAAGAGAGGGAGAGTTGTTGGGGAACGGGAGTGTGTTGGGGTTTGGGAGAAACCAGAGGAGTTTTTTTTTTTCATTAATATTTAATTCACTTTTTATGTATTTATTCATTAGGTTTTAGACTTTATTCAAACTACAACTAAACCCCCCCTTAATTAACTAGTTTGTACTTTATAAAACTACAAATACCTCCCCGTTAAATATTTATACCTCACGAACGGTGACGATTATCCCTATAATGAGAACGGGGTATTACATCAATAATCTCTCTCTGGCCTCACCCTATTATGGTAGTGACAAGGTTGCTGTTGGAAATGGCCACACTCTTCCCATATCTCATTCTGGTACTGCCATTCTTAACACCCCTTCTCATTCTTTTACTTTGCACAATACCTTACATGTCCCAAATCATTCAACAAACCTCATTTCTGTTTATCAACTTTGCAAACAACACAATTGCTTCTTTTACTTTGATGCTGACAAATTTATATTGAGGACAAACTTCAGGGCACAATCCTCTACCAAGGATTGAGTGAACATGGTCTATACCCTATACACACACAACCTTTCTCTACAGCTTTTCAAGACAAAGACACAATACAAGCTCACTTAGGAAAAATAGTGAAGTCTCCCCTCTGGCATGCTAGACTGGGACACCTTTCTGAAGACATTTTAAGACTTATATTTATTTCTTCTTCTCATATGTGTAAAGACCTTAAAATTTCTGACATTTCTTCTCATTCTGTTTGTGAACATTGCTTGCTTGGTAAAATGACTAAACTGCCTTATAAATCTTCCACTTCACACACAAAATCACCACCTGATCTTCTGCATAGTTATGTTTGGGGTCCTGCTACTGTGAAATCTTATCATGGATATAGATTCTATGTATTGTTTGTGGATGATTATTCTAAGTTTACATGGATCTTTCCTCTGCACCATAAATCAGAAGTTGCAATAATTTTTCCAAAGTTCAAACTTGAAATTGAAAAACAATTAAACTCTCCAATCAAGATTTTAAGATCTGATGGAGGTGGTGAATACATGTCCTACACTTTTCAAACTTTTTTGCATTCTCAAGGCATTGTTCATCAAAAATCATGTCCTTACACACCACAACAAAATGGTGTAGCTGAAAGAAAACATAGGCACATAGTAGAAACTGCTGTGACTCTACTTGTTCATGCCAAACTGCCTAAATATTTTTGGTATCATGCTTTTAGTGCTGCTGTTTACTTGATTAACTATATGCCAAGAAAAAACACTCAAAACAAATCTCCTTGGGAGTTACTTTATAATACTAAACCTGATTATAATAAACTTAAAGTTTTTGGGTGTGCATGTTATCCTTACTTGAGACATTACAACAACTCCAAATTGGATCCAAAAACTAAACAATGTGTGTTTATGGGTTATGCTCATGATTATAAAGGATATGTTTGCTTTGATAAAGAATCTCAAAAGTTCTTTATTAGTAGAAACGTTATATTTGATGAGAACACTTTTCCATTTGATAAAAATTGCTCAAATTCTGTGTCTGATAAATCAAATTCTTGTGATACATTACATATTGGTGATATTCCTATTTCTTTGCCTTATGATTATATGTCTTCTGCTTCTGTTCCATCTTCTCACATTGTCAATGATGATCATGTTTCAGGTATTTCTGATGAGAAGACTACTACACAAGATCATATACCACATTCTGAACATGATACCTCCATGATCTTACCCAATACCACTGATGAGAACATATCACAACACACAGATGAGAACAGACATTACACTTTTGCTGGAGACTCTCAGACTCAGGATGTTCCTCACACACAGTCTCAGCAGCCTACTTCAAATGATGATCACCACACTGATGATCAACCTATAAACAGTATTGGCATGGCAAATACTGATGTGGAAAGGCATCATCCAGCTGGGAGTCACCCCATGCAGACAAGGAGCAAGTCTGGAATTTTTAAGAAAAAGACATTTGGGTTCAATGCTATAACTGGTAACTCTGATATCTCGCCTTTCTTAAATGATCCAACTTGCTTCACAGAGGCTAGAAAACACTCTCAGTGGCTAAAAGCAATGACTGAAGAGTTCTCTAGCCTCACACAACAAAACACTTAAACTTTAGTTCCAAGACCCTACAATGCAAACATTATAGGGAACAAATGGGTTTTAGAACCAAATATAACCCTGATGGTTCAATTTCTAGACATAAAGCTAGATTAGTGGCTAAGGGGTTTAGTCAAACCCCTGGCATTGACTTTGAAGAAACTTTTAGTCATGTGGTCAAACATGCTACTGTTAGAACAATTTTGTCTTTGGCAGCCACATTTAATTGGTCTCTTCATCAATTAGATGTCAAAAATGCATTTCTTCATGGCTATCTCAAAGAAATTGTTTATATGCAACAACCTCCTGGATTCAAAAATTCTCAATTTCCTGATTATGTGTGTAAGCTTAACAAAGCCATATATGGTCTCAAACAAGCTCCTAGAGCTTGGTTTGAGAGATTTACAGAATTCATTTTATCTCTTGGCTTCACTCAATCAAAAGCTGACACCTCCATGTTTGTTAGACACAATTCCAGCTCTTCTGCAATTACTGTTTTGCTTTTGTATGTTGATGACATCATTTTAACTGGTAATGATCCTTTTTATACTGCTCATCTTATTTCAAAATTGAAATGTGAATTTAATATGAATGATCTGGGTCCTTTGACTTATTTTCTGGGATTACAAATTGACAGAAGTGAACATGGTATATTTGTGCATCAATCTAAATATGTTAATGATTTACTCACTAGATTTAATATGCATAACTGCACTCCTTGTCTTACTCCTACCATTTCTGGAGTAAAATACACTTTTAATGATGGTGAACTACTATCTGATCCTACTCGATTTAGACAATTACTTGGTGCACTACAATATTTGGTTTTTACTAGACCTGATATCTGCTTTGCTGTTAATTATTTGTGTCAATTTATGCATTGTCCTACTACACAACATATGTTAGGTGCCAAAAGAATTCTTAGGTATCTAAGAGGCACAACAAATGATGGAATTTTATACAAGCACAGTGAATTAAATTTCTGTGCTTTTTCTGATGCAGATTGGGCTGGTAACCCATCTGACAGAAGAAGCACAACTGGTTTTGTCTTATTCTTAGGCAACAACTCAATTCACTGGGCTGCAAAGAAACAGCCAACTGTCTCTAGATCTTCATCTGAGGCAGAATATAGAGCTTTGGCAACAACTGCTGCAGCAATCACTTGGTTTCAATATTTGTTTCAAGATTTGCATATCTTTTTAAAACAACCTCCAATTCTTTTTTGTGATAATGAATATGCAATTCACATGACTGCAAATCCTATTATGCATTCCAAAACTAAACACATTGAATTAGATTATCATTTTATTAGAGAAAAAGTGTTGAGAAAACAGTTACTGGTGGATTTTGTGTATTCTGCAGATCAGCTAGGAGATTTATTCACCAAGGGTTTAGCTGCTGCTGCTTTTGGATATTTGAAGTCCAAGTTAATGGTCTCTTCAGCACCATTAACTTGAGGGAGGGTATTAGCAGAATTGGAAGAAGAAGTGTTGATTCAGCTCAAATCAAGTGTTGAAGCTAAAGAATGTTGCTGTTTTTCAAGACAAAAATCAAAGTCTTGTGCAAAATCCACAAGAGATGTCAAAAGGGGTATTTATGCCTTTTTCCAAAACTTGTCAAAACCCAGAAATGTGTCTTTCATGTCTTTTCTGCCATTTCTTGAAGTTTTCTGGCTGTTTTGAAACTTTCCTAGACTTGCTTGTAATTGAGATCAAATGATCTGGGCCTTAGTGTAAATTCTCACAAGCCATGAACGGCTGTGATGAGATCTCATGATCCAACGGTCTAAAATAAGACCGTTGGTTTTCTGGGTATATAACCCTGCTGTTGTAGCTAGGGTTCATAAGTTCTTCCCCTTCTTCGTTTCCAGAAAATGTAACGAAACTTTGTCAAAATTGTTTCTGAAATTCAATGAAATTGTTCTATCTTTGATTCGTTTGTTTGATCTTTTCTGGAATCCTTTGATTCCTTTCACCACCCAATCTCATTGAAAGCAACCACAGGGAGTATAAAAATGGCTCTTCTAGGAACCAAAACAGGGAAGTGTTATTGCAGGGAGTGACATCATAAAAAAAGTGGTACAATGTGGCTTGTGAAGAGTGGAGAATTGATTGACTGCTATGAAGATATTTGGATTCATGGGTTGCAGGTAAAAGTAAAACAATCAAACAGTTAACAAATAGTACCAGCTCTTTTTGGGTGGTAGATGTTATCTTTTATCAAACAAGGAGTTGGAGAGTTCCAGTGGTGAAGAACATGTTTCCCCAAAGTTATAGTTGAAGAAATATGCAAAGTTGACATTTTTGGAAATCAAGAGCAGGACATAAAAATCTGGAGATGATCTAAGACAAGTGACTGCAATACAAAATAAGGCTACTACAAGGCTTTAGAGCATCTCCTACGGACGGACCAAATCTCATTTTTGGATCAAATTTGGTCCAAAACACAAAAACTGGAGCTCCAATGGTGGACCAAATGCTGGACCAAATTTGGTCAAGGATCAAAGGAAGGACCAATTTGAAGACTGTACTGTTCACTGGACCAAATATTAAAAAATTCGATTTATTCATTTGTGTTGAGTTTTTTTGTATTGAGACGGTGTTTTATTAATAATTAAGCTGATTAAGGCTAATTCTCATTATGTTTAACTCTATAATTTTGTAGTATGGTCTTTTTCAGATAAAATGGGTCGACCATTATATCATTTTCACTTTTTAAATTATTTTTATTATTCATATTTTATAACTAATTCACCGGCCTTATTTTTTGTTTTAAATAAAATTTATTTATTTTACTATAAATATTATGTATAATATAGTTGTTCGATGATAAGTAAATAAAAACTAATAAAATGTTGTTGGAGGAGCAAATTTGTTCCTCATTGTTGGAGCAAAAACTGAAAAATGGAGGACCAAATTTTGGTCCAGGACCAAATTTGGTCCAAAAGTACAAATATGTGCTGCCGTCCGTAGGAGATGCTCTTAGAACAGGAAAAGAAGAGCTAGGTTTGTCATAACCTTCTTCAAGCTCTTCTTTTTTAGATGTGAATGGGTTAAATTATGGTTTGGATTAGGCCTCTTGGACGCAAATGAGCTAAACCAATTAGCAAACATACAAGTCTGTCTAAATGATAAGGTGAAGTTGCTTCTGGATAAAATAATTTGAAGACAAATATGTGGAGAAACTTGTTAACAGCTCTATGGCGAATTTAGCTTCTTCGAATTTGCATTTTCAACAACCAAGTTCCTGAACCGAGAAATGCCTTAAAAGAGATTCGAGCTAGCCATTTTGGATTTTCATCACATACAAAGAACTCAAGGATATAAATCTAATAACTGCTATAGGTGGTTACCTTCCGAAGTTTATGAGCTTAAAGTCAATTGTGATTCAACTTGGAACATGACTACTAACGAAGGAATTGGATGATGAATTCTGAGAAACAATAGGTTCAATTGGAAGGTGGTAATTGGTTCAAGTTAAGGACTATCTCTGCACCCCATATCGAAGCACATACTCTCAGGAGGGTGTGTTATGATCTCCAAGTTTTGGAGATTAGGAAGGCCACTACAGAATGTGACAATTTATAAATGTTAAACCAGGTTCATTCTATTAAACCTTCAAATTGCGAAATTTTGGTGTTAAGTGATGACATCAAGAAAGCTTTAACTGAAAGTGAGTTCAATCTCAAATGAATTTTAAGGAAGGGCAAAAACCACGTTGTGGGTACAATGGTACGAATAACCAAAAAAATAGAGACTTGTGGTTAATTGGTGTGACAGACCTCCAGAAAAGCTCAGGAGATGACTAGATGTAGAGATACTGATTCTGTTTAGTTAACTTTTAAAATGTAACTTCCCAGTTTTTGTCCGTGAAAATGCAGTTGGATTAAAGAAAATTGCTCTCCTCGAGTTCAATGTAAAGACACTATCACCCTTCCAGTTTGAGTAAGATGTTTTTTAACAAAAGAAGACGACGTTAACTCCCCATAAGTGGGTAAATGATGAGCCACAGTGTTCTTATATCATGATTCAGATAGACGGCTGGGATTCAGCTTGACAGGCTGGACGATTTCCTCAGCTGGGGGAGATTCGTTCCCGCAATATAGGTACTATAGGTGTACAATAGTGTTATCTCAAAAAAATGAACGAATGTTTTGACCATTATGGTCAAAAGTCAAGTCCATCATTCCAGGCTTTCAGCCACAAGCCACAGTACTAAACACTGAACACCTCCAAGTCCTCAACTGAACTGAACTGAACTGAGAGTACTGAACTTACAAGCAGAATATTAGGAGAAATAAGTATTTTGCATAGACATCTTTTGACATAAACTCTTCTCTAATTCAAAGAATACTTGAAAACTCCAATTTCCATAACAAGAACTACTACAATCACTCAACTTGCACATAAAATATGTACACAGAAGAAGCATCTCCAAATGCTAAAAACATCGCAGGGAGGGGATTACACGAGAACAACGATACAGATTTGTTTCACAAACAAACTATATGCAAACAACTGTGAGCCCGGAAAAAAAACAGACACCAACCTGCGCTTCTTCTTCTTCCTCTTCTTCTTCTACTTCCACATCTTTTGCTTCTAACAACTAGCTACGACGAAGATCTAAGCTCTTTCCCTACACTACTTGGGCATATGAGAACAGAATCTAGGCAGAGACCACCTTTGGTGTGAGTGCAATCGATCTGCATCATCGAAAACTTGACCTTTGTTGTTTCATTGGCCTTGTTGACAACAAAATCACCAGCATGGTAATGTATCCAAACACCGGGCGTGTCCAAGAAAGGCCGTGACACGGCATGTTGTCCGTCCGAGGTTGTCAGCTGCAACTGGGCTGGCTTTATGTTCCATCCATGGATTTGATCAGGATTGCAGATCCGACGGCCTAGTTTCTTGGCTGGCTTCCCCAGATGGATTCTGAAGAACAAGCTGTATTTTCCTGGAGGCAGTTGAAATTCCACTTCTCCTGCGACTTCGAACCACCATATTTGTTGAAGGTATGCTACTGTAGGAAACCTGTAAGGTAACATGAATCATTAGATCACTTGCTACTTTTAAGGAGCCAAAGCTTCAAAACTGAAAATGGTCAGATAAAACATTATAAAACCGAGCATCCTTTCTAAAAAAGATGAGCATCCCAGAAGCAAGCAAATGGGCAAGAGATGACATGAACAACCTAAGCTAGTGACATTACTCTGATTTGTCTTCATACTATGGGACAAGGATATAATCTAAACCCTGGTAAAATTAACCACCATTCGACCAATGATCTTCCAATTATTACATGACTTCGCTATGTAAAAGGGTTAATACTTGGCCTTGAACTCTTGAATTACAACTAGTTTGTTGATATCATCTATCATCAGTTGGATTAGACAAACAAGTCTCTTGAATCCATCCAACAGAAGAACCCGATTCTAACAAAGATCCCACAAATTTGAGTGCAACGAACAACTCCACGATGATGCCAATTCCAACCCAATTAAGTAGCAGAATAGAGGTTGTTGAGTTGAGATAGACCACAAACACACACGAGAGCATTATTATGATTTGTCATCGTGAGACTTCCATAGTACTTTGGAGTTGAGTGTTCATCTAGCATCATGCCAAGATGATTAATGAATAAAACTCCTAACTCAGAAGATGGGTGAAAATGTATGTGCTGCCTAAGCTGGGCCTGTGTGTTGTTCTGTTGCCAAAGATCAGGTTTTAGCAGTTTCATATCCATGGATTTTTGATATCATATTTATATCTCATGGGCTAATAGCTCTTGAATCCAATCTAATACCCTACTTGGGTGACGGTTATCCTATAGATTTACTCTCTAGCCTAGACCAGGAACAAGCCTAGGGGTTCGCAACTCAGGAATTTTTTTGCTTGGCTCTTCAATAGAACGGCTAGAGATCAAAAGAGACCGCGGGAGACAAAGAGGCACCAAACTTGTCGCCCTAAACATGAAGTCATCAAAGAAAAACATGGCTTGAGTTAGTTCTAAGAACATGTCAACCTACAACATCTGTGCGATGGCAGCATTTGCTTAGTCTTTATCGAAATCTTTCGCAGTTCTACCTAGCAATTCATGAGAAAATAGTTGACAATACTCAAACTTTGCCACATAGACAAGAGCACTATTATGATTTGTGTCATTCGAGCTGATCAAACCGGCTTCATCGATGCAACACGAACGATTTCGAAGGATTTTGGGTGCTACAAATGACTATATGAGAGTGATCTTCAAATTTTTCCAACCCAAACCAGTATTCCCTCAACAAATCCTATGTAATTCACTATCAGTTCCATTTTTGTTCATATCATATTGTTTTTGAGTATGACAAAGAAGGAAAGGACAAAATGCAAGGCTAAAAGTATCCGGAATGAAAAAATATCTCACCTAGATTCCTCGGTCGGAATATGATTCCAGTATCTCCGATCATCGATTCCGGTGATCGCCAAAGCCTTTGAAGATATCGAGAGACAAACCCCACCTGAGGCCTTGTCCAGCCAAATCTCCTGCAAAAAAAACCCAAATTCATCATCAAATACAAATTCCCCCAAAACCCCATTTCTCAAATCAACGAAATCGAGAGAGAGAATAGAGAGAGATCGAGAGAGAGAGAGAACTAAAATCCCCAATCTCCCAAAACCCCATTTCTAAAATCGACGAGAGAGAGACAGAATCGAGAGAGAGAGATAGAAAGAGACTGAATCGAGAGAGAGAGAGAGAGAGAACCAGAACCCCAAATTCATCATCAACACAAATTTCTCCAAAACCCCATTTCTGAAATCGACGAGAGAGAGATAGAGAGACAGAATCGAGAGAGAGATAGAGAGACAGAATCGAGAGAGATCGAGAGAGACAGAGATAGAGAGAACTAAAATCCCCAATCTCCAAAACCCATTTCTAAAATGACGAGAGAGAGACAGAATCGAGAGAGAGAGAGAGAGAATCGAGAGAGAGAGAGAGAGAGAGAATCGAGAGAGATCGAGAGAGAGAGAGAGAGAGAGAGAGAATCGAGAGAGAGAGAGAGAGAGAGAATCGAGAGAGATAGAGAGAGAGAGAGAGAGAGAGAGAGAGAGCGAGAGAGATCGAGAGAGAGAGAGAGACCGGACCTTGGTACCGCCGTCGAACCTCACGGGTCTAGAAAGCCGACCATACAAATCCTTCTTCAACAACCCACCCAACTCCTCCTCCTCACCGCCCAATCTATCAACAATATACCCATAATTCGACGGCAATTTCTTATCCCATATGAAATCCGCCGACGAAGCGCCGCGAAACGCCCGATTCAGCCTCGCCAGTTTACAGATCTCCGGCGGGTCAAAATGGGCGAGCACCAGAGCGATACAGCTCTCCGGCACGTCCCCGAGCCTCAGCTTCGGTGAATTAGCCTCGGCTTCGGAGTCGGAGGAGACAAACGAGGATGAACTAGCACCACCCATTACGTCGTCGTTTCAGGTCGCCGGAAAAAGGACAGAGAAATCGAGAGAGAGAGAGAGAGAGATAAGAGCAGGTTGTTGTTGTTGTTGTTGGTCAGGTTGTGTACGGACACGTAGGTTGAATCGCCATTTGAGAGAGTGGTGGTGGTGGTGGTTGCCGGAGAGGAGAAATGGAAAGTGGTTGCGATTTCGGCTGAGAGGGAGGTATTTATGTTAGGGAAGGTGTGTGAAGACGATTGGGACTCCACGCGCTTCAGGTTAGAGCGTGGGGGCCACACATGTTGATTTAAGGAAAGGGATTAGCATTAAATACAACATCACTCTCTCATTACTCATTATTGGCATTTGTTAAAAAAAAAAAAAAAAAACTCACTAGTGCATGTTTGGCATCCGCAAATTTTAAACCAAATATAGACGAAAGTATGTGTTTTAAGCCGATTGCAATTTATATCGTTCATAATTTTGAGCTGAAAACTTTGGGATTTTGCAACGGAGAATTTCACAAAATTATTTTAAATGTGTAATTGATAGATAAACATTTTGTAGATTCTAAGCTTATGTTTTTTCAGAACATAAAACATCAAGTGATCATAATTGTACTACATAATTTCAGCTAAATTACTCACTTATATTAATTATAAGTCGAATTGTCAAAATTTTCAATGGATGTTAAACAAGCCCTTAGTATATGTGTATCGTGTAGAAGATAATATAACACATAGGTGTCTCTCTAACCACGCGTTTCTGAATTGCGGTTGAGGCGAGTGAGATATTGTGCTATTTTGCTCTCGATTTTACGTTCTATTATAATGGTTTACAGCTATATAGTGCTTTTATTTTTAAATTTGACTATACGTTATTAGTAAGCTGTAACGTAATTGTATCCACGTTTTAAGCATCTGCATCGTAGTGAAGATCTCATTTGTTTGCGATTTTACCGTTTACTTTAGCGGTTTACAGCTATAAAATAGTTGTATTTTTAAATTTGACTACACGTTATCAGTGAACTGTAACGTAATTGTATTCACGTTTTAAGCATCTGCATCGTGGTGAAGATCTCGTGATCTTATTTTAATGGTTTACAGCTATATTGTAGTTGCATTTTTAAATTTGACTTATATGTTATTAGTGCGATGTAACGTAATTATATTCACGTTTTAAGCACTTGCACAGTGATGAAGATATCGAAATTAGAACAATCACTTTCTAATTCATGTTATTGCGTACACAAAATAACCTTAACAACACAATTAGGCGCGACACTTTCTTCTACATATTTGGCTACTACTACGATCCATGAAATTAGATTGAAAATGACAATTTAATGCTCAGTTATGTTTCAATACTCACCACCACTCCAATTTTTAGTTTCTCCCAAGCAAATCACATCAGGTCAAACTAATTACTTGTCAGATTGTACAAACTAATTAGTATATTAGTGTACCTAAGAGGAGAAAACTGGATCAAAGATTTTATTCCAATGCCTCTAATCACACCTATCCTTAATCCTTGATGTGATTAGAGAAGAATATCCCCTCTACATGCAATAATTAATGCTGTCTATTTTTGAAAATATGTGTATGAATTTAATTTCAAGTGAGACATCACATTCATGGTGTGTAGTTAGGAAGAGAATACCAAACAAAATGGCCCCTTTGAGATATTATCATTTTTAATCATTGGGAGAGTTGTGTTCATGGGGTCTAAGATGGGATTGAACCAATTAGCCAATGGTTTTCCATGTCATACACATTTTGGTGTACAATTTGATTCATGTTTCAAACAAGAACAAGTGACTTTTACGCAAACTCAATAATCTTAATTGACTTTTTAGGTGCAATTGAGTTGATAGAGCATGCATATTGAACTATTGATTTCTAAACTTTGAGAAATTCAAAGATTCTCTATTAGTTTTCTCTTTACGAGACTGTCAATTCGGGTTTCCTATGTAGTGCGTAGGTGAAAAAAAACATTTGCTAATTATTGCAATTATAATTAATAAATAAAAAATACTTAAATGTAACACTTGGCATGACATGTGTCGGATGACTAGGATTCATGCTAAGATCAGTAAACCTCTTTAATTTGTAGAACTTAGTAATTATCTTTGTTCAGCCATCATTTCCTTTGCACTTATCCAGTCTGTATGGTTATCTTTTACTACTACAAAATACGAAAAACATTCATGTATATGACAATTCACCCAAACTCAGTAAAGGGTAGTTTGGTCAAATTTGTCAATCTATTAATCTTTTGAGAACAAGTTTTAATTAGTCAAAAGTGCTTCAATAAAGTGGTTTAGCTAAAACATGTAGAGGCTGCAATTTTAAGAAAAAAACACCTATACGATACTCGAAAATTGCTGTAAAATATCACGTCACTAAGAAATTACATTTAACACGAGTGATCCAGGGTAGTTGTAAGTATGATATTCTATCTAAATGACAAAAACATACTCTCGCTCACACTAAAGTATTTGCCCGCTCTATTTATTAAATGAAGTGCGGACGGGTGTTTGCTTTTAAAATTCTTCAACTTTCTAAGGAAATAGAACTAGTTCTACTCCTTGTCATGTGATGCATAGATTGGATCAGGTATACTAACCGATCTAATATGTAAAGTTTAGAAGACATATATGAAAAGGGTTTACCACACGATATTGTAGAAAAATAATTGAATTCCACTCAATGGACATGACTGAAGCATACATATATTCTTAACCCAACAATTTGAGAACAAATAAAGAGATGCCACTAAACTTCATGTTTACTCCAACTATATTTTTCAAGATTCGCCATTTCCATGGTGGCACAACCACCACTACGATACCATTTCTTAGTCGGTTAGCACAGTAATTTCTTTGACATTGCAAATTCTTGGTGGCATAAGCTAAAAAAGGCGAGCAAACAGAAGAAGACGGGACATGTACGAAGATTTTCAGAATATTTTGCTCAATCTTGTCTGTCCGTTTCTTTCCGATCCTCTCACCTAAGTTTCCCCAGATGATCACAATCTTCCCCAGTCTTAGAAAGCCAAGGCAAATCAATCAACAATAAATTGTCCGATATGTTTATGGAATCGACAAACTATATGACTAAGGATGCTCCAGACTTGATGTATAATTCTTTTAAATTTTAACCAACCTCCTCAACTAGAGCTTTGTGGAGAGGTTTTTTTTTCAGCTAGATTTGTGTGACATCTGTGTGGTTCAATTGGAAGAACTTCTTTCAGTTTCACTTGTTTTCTCCAAGTCTCGTGATTCCAATTCTCAATGTATTCCCCCACAAACACGATCAAATCGTCTCTAGTTAAGCTTCTTTCTGGAAATCAGCCTCAATCTACCAGAGTCCATTCCACCACAGTTCACATCCACACAAGGAGTTCTCTACAGTTCAACAAACTATCACACAAGTCAATTATTGTCACTTAAATGAGCAAAAATGATTGTGTTATTATAGACACACTTGAAAGGTAGGGACTTGTTGGACTTAAATTTACAAATTCTGATTGCGATGCATCACTGCTATTTTAGCCTAACCTATTCTTTAAAAGGCCAAGAAACTCTTGTACATTGAAACTGACACAATCAAGAACTTATCCAACAACAAGGCACTGTTGACCCACTCTGCTTTCACATACAAAATCATAGGGTCCATTCTTTCCCTTTCAACACTGAACTTTTTCTTCTTTTATTATGAAAAGTGCAATTTTTTTAATTCACTCTTTAATTTTCACTAAGGACTTGTTAATTCTCTTTCTTGATGTTTCCTCCTTACCACCAATACCACATATAAAAACAACATAAAGGAGACAGAGAGAGGAACAACTAGTGAAACACAAACACTAAGCAGGTAATTGTGGTATTTTGTATGATTAGAGGCAAGCAAGAAAATGTTAGTCCACTTACATTAGTATATTCACCAGTTGAGAGGGGCCATAATTAGGGAAAAAAACCAGTCCTATCCATGTGGAGTTGAGTCAGCAAAATGTCCAAACAACAAGTTACACTTTATGGCTTCAACAGCATCACCTACATATACACAAACTACAATCAGCAAAGAGATTATCATACAGTCAGCACACACACACACACACAGATGATTGGCAAGAGAAATTAATGGTTTTATCTTTCTTATTTGTTTTTCTTTAGGGTTGGTATCAAATCTAGTTCCTTCTATTTTATTTGATATCATTAATTTGTTGGATGGAGGAGCTTCAAAGTGGTTGGTTGCACCCAATCGAATACTTGTACGATGTGAATGATTTCAAAGATATAAATCTTTCTCACAATCATCATCATAAGGTTACTGTGTACTGCTTAAGTGGCTCCATGCATATGAATAGACAGGATTAACTGATTTAGTAAACTATTCATCTTCTATAACCACAATAATTTACGTTGTCTTGGTTATGCCACTTCGTCTTATTTTCATAAAATTCAGAAAATTTTGCATTTAACATGTGTATGCAAATAACAAAAAAAATGCGAAGGTCAAGCTGATAAAATCAGTCAATCATACAATGTTCTCTAGTTCAAACAGTCAAATCTACGACTCTTTGCCAGCTTATCCTTGGAAAGGGTCTCTTTGTCTGGTTCCACCTCAAGCAATGAAAAAAAAGGAATGGTTTATATATCTCGTAATCTCTTGACCATAAAACCCATCACCCATAACAAGATTTACAAACAAATGAGAGCCAGATAGTGGCGATAGCTATGAACATCCCAATCCACATGCCTATGTTAGTCATCCATCAGTGCATGTAACTTTCAAAACAAATAAAACGCATTGCATACTTCATCTTTATCGCAATCACAATAAATAGATCCAAACAACAGGGGTCTACTTGGATTGGCTGACTAGTCGAACGTCAATCACACACTCTACCGTTTCGATAACTGAGATTGAGTGATACCTTGGCAGAATTATCTCAAAGGAAAAATGAACCGCCACTCATCAATCATTGGCAATATAAGTTTTTCAGCAGGCTGCCTCAGAAGAAATCAAGGAGTTCCCAACATCCAGAGATTGTCAATTGTCGACATTAAATTACCATTTTATCTCCACCGGATCCACATAACATAGTACAAGTCGGCAAGTCCACTCTTCCAAAGTTCATAAAAAAGGTAAAGTTTTTCTTTATAATTCACGGAAAGTAGTTTTCTTCTCAGCCTCCCCACTAAACACAACTTATACAAGTATAAAGATTAAGTAGGGATATCAAACAATTTAGACTACAATAATTAAGTTAAACAGAAAAGGTTGGATTAGTATACTTAACTGTTTAAGGGTATATAAATTATAAAGTGCATGTCCCAGATGACAACATACCTAAGAAACTTTCAATGTCGAATAGAGTCAGCAAAATCTCAACGCCACAAGTGGCACTTTGGAAGCATACAAGGCAGAATCATACGCAGCAACAACGATCTAGAGAACATTATCCGTTTTAGTTGATTAATTGATTGCCTGTCAATTTTTGGTTCTCTCTAAGATTCCTGTGTGTTTTCATTTTTAGGTAGGATGTCGTAAAGAAGCTGCAATTGTTTAAACACCAAACAAGAGTGGCAATAGACGACTAATAGATAGCAGTCCAACCTCTTAAACAGTTCATATGAATATTATACTGATAATTCACTTGGGTTTTGGAAGTAGATCCTTATCAAGTATGGATGAGAAGAATTTCATGTAAAAAAAAGAGCAAATAGATAGCAGTCCGACCTCACACGCACGAGAGAGAGAGAGAGAGAGAGAGAGAGAGAGAGAGAGAGAGATTGCTTCCAAACACCGTGGTCAAAGAAGGAGAGGGTAGTCATTCTACCTAGCTAGAACTCCATCAACATCTGGAGAGATGAATGCATTTTCATCAACAAGGTTCCAAATTCATGTTCAGTCTTTCAACTTTTTTTTAGTACAATATAGAGTATAAATAAATAACGCAAACTCCAGATGTTCTATGTTACACGATGATACTTTCTTTATTCATAATTTGGATCACCCAAATGGAGTTATGGAAACATATTCCATCAGCATCCAGGGATAGAAAACAAAAATGTAGCTAGGAAACACCAAAAAAGAGACAAATATGATTGGTTATTCCATCATAGGAAAACCACTAAAAGATGCCCTAAATATGCAAAGTTGCAATCCTATTAAGTTAACTATTAAGTATTCTTACACAACATCATTCACTTGCTTTAAAAGTAAAGAAGTTTATTGTCCACGGAAAGGGACTCAATCTAGCCCTTATCCAAGAACAATAGTTTCAGTGACCCACATAGGTTTCATACAAAATAAAAGGGTCCATCATTTCCATATCAATTATATTGTTTTCGTCCACTCAGCAAAAAAACAAAAAGTGGTTACTCTGTTATCAAGTTCTATTAAGACTTAATTTTTAATGCTCCTCTTTAACCCTGGTTTATACAAAAGAGCATAAAAAGGGAACAAAGCATGAGCCGACTTGACTATATAATAAGAAAGCAATGTTGAGGATACAACTTTTGCATCATTAGATCAACTATTCTCCACTTATATAAGGGCAGTCACAACTACCCTCATGGCGCTGAGTCAAGGGAATGCCTAGTTCCGCAAGTTGCGCTATGTTAAGATTGCCAACATCCAAATGCATGCATGTGTACAGCACACACAAGCACATCTAGAGAACGACATTACCAATTTAGGAAATTTTTTATAGGAGGTCTTTGGAAGTATGCATTAGGTATGAGGTTAGAAATTGTAGTTGTTTAATACAGAGCTAATTATGATGGAAGAGGATCATAAACTATTGTCTTACAAACAGTTCATGTCCTTATCACATATTGATAATGTGCAGAAATGTCGGAAGAGACAACTTAGGTATAAGTACCAGTTAAAGATGCTGAACTGGCTATTAAAAACCACAAACACGTCGTGAATTCTTATGTTCTGCGGTCAATGCGTTAGGTTTATGCCGTTGGCTTGCAAGCCCATGTGTCTTTGTGTGTCAGAGAGAAGAGGAGAAGAAAAAACAGCCACAAAGGGAGGAGGAACTGAAAGGAGCCAGAAGTCAACAAGCCATCATATAACAGAGTCAGTAAGATATATGGCTAGTGGTGATGTAGTTGCGAGAATAGTTGTCAAACCATTTAGCAAATCTGATCAACTTATAAGAGATCAAGCTCATGATGATACTTAAAAACAACTTTTAATATCACTAAGTAGCCACTTTCCCCTCTTGATTTTCATTGGACCCTCCAAAAGTTACATTAGATATTTAGACAGATTCTAATGTTACGTATGGTGGAAGAGGGTTACAGATTAATGTCTTACAAACAGTTCATGTCCTTATCACACATCGATAATGTGCAGAATTCTGGATGAGACAACTTAGTAAGCTCTTAGATTTAAGTGGTTAAGTACCAGGTAGATATGCTGAATAGCTATTAAAAACAAAAACACCGTGATTCTTATGTTCCGAGGTCAATGTTAGGTTTGTGCGATTAGATTGCAAGCGTGAGAGTCTTTGTGCGAGAGAGGGAGAGAGAGGATGAGGAGGAGATGGAAAGAGAGGAGAGAGGAGGAGAATTGAAAGGAAATTGAAGTCAACACGCCAACTAACCGAGTCAGTAAGATATTGCGGCTAGTAAGGAGGTAGTTGCGAGAATTGCTGTCAAATCATTTAGCAAAATTCATTAGCTTATAAGAGATCAAGCTCATGATACTTAAACCAATATTTGAATATCACTACTATCTAGATTTTACCTATCAATTATGATGAATCTCTTTCATTGAATCACCATAAGTTACATAAGACACTTAGAATAATGTCTTACAGACCGTTCATGTCTTTATTCCATATTGATAATGTGCAGAATTGTCGGAGGAGGCAGCTTAAGGTGTAAGTACCAGGTCAAGATGCCGAACTGGCTAGTAAAACCTACTCAGATGTCGTGACTTATGTTCAGAGGTCAATGGTAGGTTTATGCGATTACCTTGTGCAAGTGTGTGCATCAGGAGGAGGAGAGCGGCAAAGAGTGGAGTAATTAGAAGAAAGTGGAAGTCAACAAGCCAACTAACGGAGTCAGTAAGATATAGGGCTAATGGGGAGGTAGTTGCGAGAAATTGTTGTCAAATCTTTAGCAAATCTCATGAGCTTACAAGAGATCAAGTTAATAATGCTTAAACCAATGTTTGAATATCACTTAGTGAATCTCGTTCATTGGGTCCTCCGTAAGTTACATTAGGCATTTAAACTGATTCTTCTGAGGGATAAGAGCAATTACTCAATAAATGATTTTCATGAGTCATAATCTTCAACCCGGAAGTCTAAGATAAGAACTGGAGTTCCTTTGGGGTATAATTAAAATGATAGTGATTATTACTTTGAACCCTATATAAGGTGTGTAAGTCAGAAGGTACCATGACTATATCCTTCAAGCTTGCCAAGAAGCTACACTTTTTTTTCCTTTTTTCTTCTTTCAGAATATTAGACTATACCCCCCTAAACAAATCCGCCCACTTGAAAGGAGAGTGTGGGAAAGGAATATAGGGTTGAAATGGGGTAATTGAATGACAGATATAATACCGAACACTTAAAAAAACCCAACTATCTTGGCTCTGCTCTTGCAACAACTTAAAGCCAACAGCACACTACATACAGGGAGATAAATAGAGCATATCACTTGCTTCGGCCTATGGACCAAGAGTCAAGAACTGAGGGTAATTTGTGAGAAACTATTCAAGTTCATTTGATGCATTACCTGGAGTTGATTGGATGAGTGAGTTATTGTGGTCACATCCTTGCGCTTTTATACTTCTGCAATTTACAACTGTGTAATAGTTGAATCTGTAAATTTGAACACACCTTACTCGTGAACTCCTGATGAATTGTGGCACAATAAGTGATACCGATTTAAAACATTTGACACTTTGCTCAAATGGTCGAGCGTTAAATCTTGATAATTGTGGAGGCTATGAATATTTTGACACTTAGGGTGACACAGTCAAGTGTTACATCCTGAGATGTGTGGATGATTGGATGAGTAACAATAAGACATTTTATTCACCCCCATGAACAACATATATGAAGCGTGATTCGGATTTGAAATGAACCATGGATAAGTTACTATATTGGATAACTTTATTACAGAAACTTACAAGAACAATGTGATTACAGATATGTTCAAGGCACCTTTGTAGTGGTTAAGATCACGTGAGTAGAACAACCGGTTCTATAATTATACGATATTGCATACACAAAATAACCTTAACCATTGTAATTAGGCATGGCGTTTTCTTCTACATATTTGGTGCACTAAAATACATGAAACTAGACCAAATTGTCACCGTGTTCCCCAGAATCACTCGTCTTTAGTTGAGCTTCTTTCCCCCCCCCCCAGAACCAGCCTCATTTTACCATAGTTCACTCCACAGTCCACACAAGAATTCTCTACAGTTTAACAAGTTATCACACATAAGTCAATTATTGGTACATAAATGAGCAAAATGGTGGTGGTGTTATAGACTTACTAAGAGGAAGGGACTTGTTGGACTCAAATTTACAAGTTGGGATTGTGATGCATGACTGCTATTTTAAGTCTGAACTATACTTTAAAAGGCCAAATAACTCTTGATCGCTGAAACTGACACAATCAATAACTTATCTATCAATGGAGCATTGTTGACCCACTTCGGTTTCACATACAAATCATAGGGTCCATTCTTTCCCTTCGACACTGAACTTTTCCTTCTTTCACTATAAAAAGAGCAAGTTTTTTAATTCATCTTTTTTTTTTCTTCGTTCACTAAGGACTTGTTAATTTATTTCTTGATGTTTCCAAATAACCACCAATACCATATATAAAACAACATAAAGGAGACAGAGAGAGGAAAAACTAGTGAAAAACAAACACTACCTAGGTTTGAATACTGTGGCTTCCGTATGATTAGAGGCAAGAAAGATGTTATTCCGCTTACATTAGTGCATTCCCATGCTGAAGGGACCATGATTAGGAAAGATCCAGTCTTATCCATGTGGGCTTGAGTCAGCAAATTTCCAAACCACAAGTTACACTTTATGGCTTCACCAGCATCACCTACATATACACAAAATACAATCAGTAAAGGGATTATCATACAGTCAGCACACAGACAGAAGAGAGAGAAAGAGAGCGAGAGAGAGAGAGAGAGAGAGAGAGAGAGAGAGAAATGTTTTTTATCGTTCTTGATTATTTTCTTACAGTTGGTATAAAATTTAGATTCTTCTATTTATTTCATAATCATTTGTTGGATGGAGGAGCTTCAAAGTGGTAAAACAAGATCGAATAGCTATAGGATGTGAATTATTAAGAAGATATAAATCTTTCTCACAATTAGGTTACTGTGTACCTTCCAGCATCAGCTACTTATAATCAGAAGTGGCTCCACTTATATGCGCGCACACACACACAGGATTCAGTGTGGTGACTCTTCATCTTTTCTAAGTCCACGACAATCTACCATGAGAGTGCGGTGACTCTTCATCTTTTCTGTGTACACGACAATTTATATTCTCATGGTTATGCCTATGTTGTCTACTTTTTTTTTTTAATTAAGAGGTATTTGCATCTAATATGCCTATGCAAATGACAAAAGGAAAGAGGGAGGTCAAGCCGATAGAATCAGTCAATTGTACAATGTTTCTCTAGTTTAAACCGTTAAATCTTTAACTACTGAGTTTTTACACATTTTACTGTGACCGCACCAGAATTAAAACCAGAGTATCCTCGGAAAGGGTCCCTTTGTCTGATGCCACCTCAAACAAAGTTTTCCAGTGAACAAGACAAGTTACCTCAATCTTAGTACGCTCAAGGAATGACTAAAAAAGAATGGTTTATATGTATCACAATCTCCCGGCCTTTACAAACAAATGAAAACCAAATAGTGGCGATAGCTATGAACTCCTTAATCCACGTGCTTGTGTTAGACATCCATGAATGCAGGTGACTAGCAAAGCGAATAAATGCATTGCACACTTCATCTTTTGTGGTCACAATAAATAGTGCCAAACAACATTCTACCATTTCGATAACTGAGATTGAGTTAGACCTTGGCAAAATTATCTCAAATGAAAAATGAGCCGCCATTCATCAATCATCAACAAATATAAGTTTTTCAACAGGTAACCTTAGAAGAAATTAAGGAGTTCCCAACATCCAGAGATCTTCAGTTTTTGACAATAAAGTACCATTTTTATCTCCGTCTGATTCACATAAAAATAGTACAAATCGGCAAGTCTACTCCTTTAAAGTTTATTAGGAAGTCTAATTTTTTTTATAATTCACTAACATAGTTGGTTTCTTAATCTCCCCACTAAAACAATATTCTATAAGGTTAAAGAATAGGTTGGGATATCAAACAGTTTAGACTAAGATAATCTAATCAAACAGAAGATATTGGATTAGTAAATGTAACTGTTTAATGGTATATTAACTATTAAGTGCATGTCCCAGATGACAACATACCTAGGAAACTTTCAATATCAAATAGGCTACAGGGTCAGCAAAACCTCAACGCCACGAGTGGCACTTTGGAAGCATACAAGGCAGGAATCATACACAGCAATAACGGTTTATGGAACATTATCCTTTATAGTTTTTTATCAGTTTCCAGACAGTTCCTTTTTTTTTTGTTCACTCTTAGATTCCCGTATGTTTTCATTTTTAGGTAGGATGTCGTAAAGAAGTTGCAATTGTTTAAACATCAAACAAGAGTGGCAATAGACGAAAAATTAACACATATACATACCTCATAAGGAGTTCAAACTTCAAACCATTTCTTATAATGACCATGTACTTGAATTCTGGAAATGGGTCCTTATCTTAATATGGATGAGAACAAGTTAATGTCAAAAAAACTAAGAACAAATAGCTCAGCAAGCTAGCCCCACACGCACCCACGCGCACACACGAGAGATAGAGAGAGAGAGAGTAGCTGCTGGAGCAGCGATTGCCTCCAAAAACTTTAGTGAAGAAAATGATGGGTAGTCATTAATGGGGCTGTTTGGATGAGCTGAAGAGGCGGTTTAAAAGCTCGTTTAATCAGTAGTGTTTGGATGCGGTACATTATTGTAGATTATTGGCAACTTTTTTGTTGAATTCGCATTTTTTTACAATCCTGAATCCCCCCCCCCCCCCCCACACCAAAACATTCCGGAAATCACCCAAAAAATCTTGGAATTCCCCAAAAAATCCGGAATTCTGGATTCCGGATTTTTTTTGGGTTTGGAGAGGTTTGAACGAAACTGCCGGATTTTTACCTTCCTCTACCTCTCGACTTTATCCCATCCAAACAGGCCCATTCTACCTGGTTAGAACTCCATCAACACCTGGAGAGATGAATGATTTTTTATCAACAGGGGTCAAAAGACAAGTCATGTTCAGTCTTTTGACTTCAAACTTTTTCTGGTACAATATAGAGTATAAATAAAACTAACATAAACTCCAGATATTCTATGTCACAGGATGGTACTTTCTTTATTCATAATTTGGATTACCCTGATGGAATTACGGAAAGATATTCATAAGCATCCAAGGATAGAAAACTTAATGTAGTAAGAAATCACCAAACAAGAGACCAATATTAAATCAGCTAACAAGTATTTTTACACAACATCATCACTTGCTTAAAAGGCAACCAAATTATTGTCCAGAGAAATGGACTCAATATAGCCCTTATCCAAGAACAATAGTTTCAGTGACCCACATAGGTTTCATACAAAATAAAAGGGTCCATCACTTCCGTTTCAATTATATTGTTTTCCTCCACTCAGAAAAAAACAAAAAGTGGTTACTCTGTTATCAAGTTCTAAGACTTCAATTTCTTAATGTTCTCTTTAACAATGGTTTACATAAAAGAGCATAGAAGGGAAGAAAGCAAGAACCAACTTGACTATAAAATAAGAAAGCAATGTTGAGGTCACAACTTTTGCATTATTAGATAAACTAGTCTCCACTTATATAAGGGCAGTCACACCTACCCTCGTGGCGCTGAGTCAAGGGAATGCCTAGTTCCGCAAGTTGCACTATGTTAAGATTGCCAACATCCAAATGCATGCATGTGCACAACACACACAAGAACATATAGAGTACGACATTACCAAATTCGGAAATTTATGTCGGGGGTCTTTGGAATAATACGTTAGGTATGAGATTAGAAATTGCAGTTGTTTAATAAAGAGAGCTAATTATGATTGAAGAGGATCATATGGTAATGTCTTGCAAACAGTTCATGTCCTTATCACATATTGATAATGTACAGAATTGTCAGAAGAGACAACTTAGGTACGAGTACCAGGTAAAGATGCTGAACCGACTATTAAAAATTACAAACACGTCGTGATTTCTTATGTTAAGAGGTCAATGTGTTAGGTTTATGCCGTTAGCTTGCAAGTGTGTGTGTGTGTGTTTGTGTGTGTGAGAGGGAGGAGGAAGAGAAGCAAAAACATCGACAAAGAAGGAAAGGAAACTGAAGTCAACAAGCCATCTAACAGAACCAGTAAGATATAGGGCTAGTGGTGATGTGGTTGCAAATTATTTAGCAAATCTCATCAACTTATAAGAGAGCAAGCTCATTATGATACGTAGAAATTTTGAATATCATTTAGTAGCTCACCCATCTGGATTTCACCTCTTGATTAGAACGAATCTCTTTCATTGGGTCCTCCATAAGTTACATTAGACGTTTAGACTGATCCTGTTGAGGGATAAAGGCTACATATTGCAAGTACATGATAAATGATTTTTCTGCGTCGTAATCTTCAACCTGGAAGTATAAGATAAGCATTGGAATTCTTCCGGGCATGACTATAACTCCAAACCTAACATAAGGTGTAACAGCCACAACATAGCAGGACTATTTCTTTCAAGCATGGCTAGAAGCTACTATCTTTTCTTTCTTTCAGAATTGTTGACTATACTTCCATAAATAAATCCATCCACTAGAAAGGAGAGAGTGGGAAAGGAACATGGGGTGATTGAATGACAGATATTATAAGAAACATTTTCAACTCCCAACTATCTTGGCTCTGCGCTTGCAACAACTGATATCACATGCTCAAACATATGGACAATTTCATCTGCTAAAGGCGAAGTAAGTCAGGCTCCCTCCCTTCTTGAAGGTAATCCGTGGTGAAAGCCAGTCAATTTCATGATTTCATCTACCCGGCACGGAGGCAGTTGTGATTGGGAGGTTTTAGTTCCCAATAGGACTGGATTTACATTTTAGAGACAGTGTTTTGGTGCTGTTTGGTTGGAAGTAAAATGTTTTCCTGTAAAATGTTTCCCTCAAATGATGTAAAATGATTTACACGTTTGAAACCCGTAAGCCATTTTCCGGAGAGTGAAGGAGCACCAACAACAACTCATACTAACACCTCCACCACCACTACCACCTACTTCCACCACGACCCATCACTGCCATTTCCGTCACGGCCCACTGTTTTAGCAAGAGTGAACCACACACGAGAAATAATTGCAGGGAAAGCTTTTTCACACAAAATATTTTACGCGTAAAACATTTTACTGCGAACCAAACAGAGCCGAAATCGGATTCGGAATACCTGTGGACTTTAGGATCACACAGCATAAACCCTAATATGCTAGTGGGATAAGGGTTTTAATGGTTTTGGCCATTCTTCACCCCCAATCTCTAATAATGAAGGTGATCAAGGAAGCAAAAATGGTGTTCGGTAACTCTATTGGTGAAGACATCGGCGAATCACATTGGTGCAGAAGAGTAACAATCAATTAACAAAGATGAAGCCATGTGCAAATGCAAGTAGTGAGCTCAAAACCCTAGTAAATTGCTTAAAACCCAAGCATAAATAACTACATTCATAGAGACGGAGAGTGAGAGAGAGAGAGTGAGAGAGAGAGACATACTCGCCGTCGTCGGTTGTTATCGGCCTCTTGCCGTCGTCTGATTGCTCCGAAGTCCGAAGACGGTTAGGCTCCAAGCTTTCACCACCCGAAAAGTCACTCAACACCAGTTGGGTTGGGCTCCAAGCGAGGCCCGTAAATATCGATTACCAACATTTGGGCCTTTTGTCACGGGCCTGTTTGTGAAGCTCTTAACAAGCTCAATGTCTTAAGACCACTGTGAGAATGTTTGTGGTGTCAGTACAGTTTGTAAAACCGAAGGGATTCAAACCCCCATTATTATTTATACTCCTATGGGTAAAATATACTCTCACCATGTAGGTGTGATTGAATACTAAAATCTTAATATCCATATTTATACTAGTATAAATAAACAATTAAACATGTTACATAAATTAATACCCCATTAATACAATACACCCTATAATACTATAGCGTTCCTTGTACCTCCAATTTTCAATTCGGACACCAAACGTACATTGAAAGTATCAGTGAGCAAATGTAAACTCAGTCAGAACATTTGTGTATTTGATAAATGATATTTTGGTCAATAGTAGTAAAAGTGTAATTTTGAAAAATGAGTGTTGGCAATTATCACCCCTTTCTCCTTTGTAGGTCATCCACTGAGATTGATGTCTCTCTCTCCCCGAAATCTTATACAGACGTGATATATTTTCTTCTATTGATTCAAAATCATAATTTAATCTGGAGTTAATAAAATCAAATTATTTACCTTTCCCTCAAGTTTTTCTATATTCAATGGTATTAGGAAAACTACAAACAGCCCTATGTGTTACTACACTTACCTACTCCTTATATTGATAACCTTATCTGAAAGATGATTGACCCAAATGAAAATGGGCTGACAAATCTTAGCCCAGCTCATTAAGCCCACACGACTCTTGGTCTCTCGTAGAACCACAGATTCATATATACATGAAAGGCCTACTCAACTGCCCCATTTCAAAAGTATTGCAAACAATATAGTAGTATCTCGGTTTCGCCAACTTCTTCCTACGTTGACTTTCTCAATCGTAACTATGTCACTATAATCGATGATTTGGATTGCGAAGCGCTGTAATTTTTTTGATGATCTTTTTATGGTGTGTTAGAGTCAAAGCATTGAGTCAAAGCCCATTTAATTCGATTTCTTAAGTTCCCCAAATATCAAACTCATGACATTTGGACAAAAATAAAAAAACTTATGTCCTCGTATTCGATCAACTCAATTAGTCAACATGAAAAATAATGGTATTATGAATTTTAACTTTTTACCATCATTATGGATGAGAGATTACATTGTTGATGAAAAGCATACAAAAAGCTTCACTGTTTTGGGAGAAGATGATCGGATTGAATGATGTATCAATCAATTTTTTAGATAAAGCAAAGAGAAAAAGGAAGTGAGTCCACATCCACATGGAGGGTATTGGGTTTTGGGTGGCCATGCATTCTGCCAAATCAGTCTGCGAAGTTCGTAACCTTTTTGTCCACACATGCATGCATGCATTGAGGTATGTGTAATTGTGTACTACATGCTGGCAATGTGCAACAATATATTTATATTTATATATGGTTGCATGTACATGTGCGTGTCGTGTGGAATCTGTCTTTGGACTACGACAAGGGTAAGGTATATAGTAACAATAATTTCCCCCTACACCACCACCACCACCACTTTTACACTGCACTTGCATAGGTTCCTCTAAGGAAGGTATCCAGTGTGACAACTGCTCTTCTCGTAGTCTAGTTCGTTTTATGTTGACATGTACAGCTGTTGTTGTTAAAATTAGTTCTTGTCTAAAATTGATGTCTCGATTTGCTCAGTTTGTCTGAGACTTAATTCCTCCCTATTATAAACCAATTCGATCTCGATGAAACATTGATGCTACAATGTATGCAGTTTTTACTGATGTGTCGAGTTACTGTTTAGTGGATAAATATGTTTAGAAAAAATGATCTGTAGTTGTGATTTGTCGAATCCCTTCTTACGTGATGAAGTATACTTGCTTTCGTGTGTGGTTGCCCACACACTTTGAAAGTGAGAGTATCCTATTTTGGCGACATCAGTGACTTTGGTGGAGAAGATGATGAGATCAGGAATTGTAATTTTGAGGAGTGAGTCCAAAGCCCCATGTTTTTCTTGCAGTTGCACCAAATGACGTATTGCTTCTTTTTGACGCTTGCCTTGCTTCTGATGTCTCTATGAACATTTGTCACATCATCTTTTCAGTGCACTTTTATCTGTTTATTTCAATCGCTAATTTAGTTAATGATATGACACAAAAATAAATTATATTAGTAATTTTTTTTTTGCTATATTATCAACTACATTAGTCGGTCAAAGTGACATTCCTAAAGTTAACTGTGAATTTTTTGACGAAACAGACCAAGTAGTTGGTTGGAAATATATTTCACTGGAGTCTTACATTTTGGGTAATAATCAAGGCAATTTTTTTATGATGTGAGAATTCTCAACCGCTGTTATTATTTGGATATACAGTAAAACATCTATAAATTAATAATGTTGGGACCGGCATATTTTATTAATTTAGCGAGATATTATTATATTGATAAATTAATAATATATTAATTTAAAGAGGTTTAATGTATGAATTTTAAAATTTTCAAGTCCAATGAAGAGATTTAAAGATGAACTCAATAGATTTATTTTCAACTTTGAAATATTGCGGCACATCAAGTGTTTCATTTTGGCTTCCCAATTATAACACAAAATTGGATTGAGGTATACTTTCCATTAGTCATACTTGCTATTGCTTTTGTAGAGTACATTTTAATCCCTTATAAAAAATAAAATGCCAGTGCAACACATATGCTCAGAACTAGTAAGTTATAATAGCACTGTTATCATCAAGGGTGGAAGACCGTATGCTCAACACATATTCATCTTTAAATTAAAGTCGGAAGTTAAAGAATGGTTTATTTTTCTTCACATGTAAGTGCAATGATGAGATTTAAAGATGAATTCAATATAGACTTGAAGTTCAACAAAAAATAAGTGAATATAGATTCATTGCTAACAAGCCAATCTTAGTATATTTGGACTATTTTAGTGATTATTAATTTATAGTTTAGTTGGGACCAATATATGTACACTGGGATTTCAAAAAATTTATTATCTTATTATTTTATCGATTGGGGTCCAATTTTCTACTGGTCCCAAGTTGGGACTGGACAAATTATTAATTTTATCGAAGTTATTAATTTATGGAGCATTAATTTATAGAGGTTTTACTGTATGCTGAGTAAATTTTGGCTATAGTACTGTGTAGCCTGTCTGCAATTATAACTTTAGTAAGGTTCAAATAAATAAAACAGCGTGATGAAATTTAGATTGGCAAACTCACAGTTGAGAAGGTGAATATGAGTTTTCCATCAATACCTCTGAGACTCTGAGCAAATTTTCAAAAACTTAACACTGTTTTTATAAATAAATAAATAAACTACACCCCCAAAGAGTAGGATTATCATTTTGAAGCTGCCATGTTGAAAGACATACTAGGCTACATATTCTCATTTTATCTTTTCTAAGTTGGAACAAATTGGAGCTGGCAAACCTAAGAAGAAACATGTGATCCTGTTGACCAATTCATGTTTACTCAAGTATAATGCAAGACATAAATGCAATTTTCCGTAATACACGAGTAGAGACTGTTATATTTCCAAATCTGGGTACGTGGTATTGACAATTCAACTTTGTTTTTTTAGGGAAACAATTCAACTTATTTTGGTAAAAGAATGTGACAAATTTATATTTTAATTTCAATAAAGAAATTAGGAAGTTCATGGTTCACATCGTCATCGATCAGGCTGATTACAATCAATTTAATAAACTATAGTTTCATTCTAAATAATCTTGCCCTAACAATGTCCAATCAGTTATGTTTATTCGGTGATGTGATTCTCGAAAAACTTGATTTTTAGAAATCACGGTCAGAGCTTTCTCAAATAACTGGCTTTACAGACTTAATAGTCAACCAATCACAATCTCTACAGACTGAATACATATCAGCCCATTCGTAGACAACTGAATAGAAAGACTTATCATCTTGAATAGAAAGTGTTGCATCTATGATTGTAAGAAAAATATAGCATTGTTTCGATATTCTTATTTATCTGTTTGCGTCATTTCACGGGAAGTGCCCCACATATACTTTGGCTAATTTAGTTGTATAAAAGTCAAAGACTCACCAGAATTAGAAGTAGTAGTTAACGAGTAGGAGTATAGGACTAACGACTCCCATAATCATGATTGGTAAGAGATTGTTGAGATTGTTTATTGAACATGAATAAATCTTAAATTAATGATGCTATAATAATGCTAATATAGAGTCCTCTTAGATATCTCTAATAACCCGAAACTCGAAATTTGCCACTCGAAGTCTTTCACCACATAAATTTTAGATCCCCATAGCAATGAGGTTATGTGTTAGTATATTTATCAGTTTTGACTGAATTTAAGATTTTGGCTTACAAATTTGCTATTATCATTGGACATACAGTGAAAGAAGAAATATGTCACTACTCACTACTTGAATTCGTAAATGCTCGGGATTATACCACTAAAATATACTTTTCTCATTAAACTGGTTTGCGATTACCTTGCTTGTTTGGGACAAAAGGAAAAATGACCCCGAAAAACATTTGAGAACGATGCTATTGTTCTAGAATGTCTTTTGTTGTACACTTTATATTTTTTCAGCCCACTCCATCATTGTTTATTCAACCATACCTCCATGTTTAAGAACACTTTTGTTCGGTTTCCACTTCATAATTAGCATAATAATTCAATTAGTTCAGTAAGTGGTGTTGGAAACTTCAAATAATTTCACTATATGTCATGATGGAGAGAACATACTCAGTTTCATTATGACATAGATGACTGAATATTCACAATTTGGTACATATATTATGTTCTTCTTCTTACTCTATCATGATGATCGAAAACATAGAGTTGAATAGAGGGAAAAGAACTCTCTGCTTTAGAGCTTGTTTGGTAACCTTTTAAAAAGAGTAAAAAACATAACAAATGTATATGTTTAAAAGCACGTTTAAAAACAAAATCAGAAAATTATTTGATATGTGTTAAAAAATTCTATTCAAAATAAAAAACATATGGGAACTAGCAAGACTTTTCAGTCTCAGTGTCAATTTAACACTACTTTGTGCAAGCAACATTTAATTGTTATTTTACACATTCAATAAGAGTGTGAATATTTTTAACCACAAAATGTATGAAAAAATATCGACAAAGTACTAAAATAGGTGTTTTATAATCTATAATTTAAAATACTAAGATAGGTGTTTTATAATCTATAATTTAAAATACTAAGATAGGTGTTTTATAATCTAGAATTTCAAAAAAAAATCTGTAATGTAAGTATGTTTCTATTTAATTTCTCAAAAAACATTCTTTGAAAAACACTATTTTTAAACAAAAATGTTGGAAGTGTATCTTACCCCAAAAGAGATGGCGAAGTAAAATTTTGAGACAGAGAAAATATTTGAATTTCATGGAAGGACAAAAGGTAAAGTTTCATAATGTGGAATAAATTCCTTCTTCGGGCAAGCAAACATCCCGTATTCCCCCATCCCATATAAAAAGCTCACACGTACCAGTCTGTCCCGGCTCTCTGTTCCCAATTTTATTTTTGTCACTATTTACTGGGTCACTTTGACCCGGTGATTTGAATAGCAAACCGATGTAATTTTTTGATAACTTTTTCATGGTGTTGTAGAGTAAAAGTTACTCCATAATATGGTGAAAAAATTATAAAAAAATCATATTATTTTGCTATCCAAATCACCCGGTCAAAGTGACCCAAATACGAGTCAAAAAAGTCAAATCAAAACATAGAGCTCGGACGGACTGGTATCTTCTTATTGTCAAGCTGTCTTTCAGTGCTTCAGTAGCATTGCGTCATTACTACCACTATGTTCCTTCTCCTTCAATCCAAATTGACTTTTATCACAATTTCCCGGGTCAATTTGACCCGGTGATTCAAATAGCAAAATAATGCAATTTTTTTGATAATCGTTTCACGATATTGTAGAGTAAAGTTGCTCTATCACACGGTAAAGAAATTATCAAAAAATAGCATCGTTTTGTGTTCCAAATTACCCGGACAAACTGATCCAGATACGAGTTAAAAAGTCAAATGAATAGAATTAGAGGGAACATAGTATATAGTATTGCAGAGTGCAGACAAATATAAATGAAAAATGAAACAGTTAAATTATCCACGTGCATTACTCTTATATAATATAATAATGTATAATTTATACTAATATAAAAATCAATTCATATTCATTTGATTCCTAAAAAATCACACTCCTTTGTTTTTCTTTGAGAATTGCATCAAATTTATGTGTGGCCGGATTCAAAATGGGACATATGTAAGGGTTTCAAATGGTCTATCACTGAGCTCACACCCATTTACGTTAATAGTCGTGTTCGGATGTAGTTATGTGAGTGAATTCATATTCTTATTTTTTGCATGATTGACCAGTGTTAAACATAACACTTTATATTTATTTATTTATTGAGCAAAATAACACTTTATATTTTTTAGAAAACAATACTTCATAACATATAACACATTAACTATGTTCATATTTACCTACTCACATATGGGAGAATGTTTGTAATATCCGTTATCGTCATTGTCGCTGCATCTACTTGTAATTTGTTTGGGCTTTTTCCGAACCTGTTTGGATTTTTTCGTTAATACTAATTGAGTCCCATCCTTCCATATCTTAAAAAGCAGTTTCATCACCTAAATGTTGCAATCGATAGGTAGAACGAAGCCTCCAATGAGACAAGGCCCGAGATCCTGCATGGCTTCGAAGCAGTGCTCATCCGAGAACTATTCGACGTCCTCTTCTTCTGGCGTGAGTACCGGCGCTCATGTTGAACATAAGCCATTGAAGAAGAAGTTGGAACCATGCTACGGAACCGAAACCCTAGATGCCGCCTGTTCGCACCTTGGTCATTCTCCAAAATAATGGGAGCACAAGAAACCTATTTTCTCTTTAAAAGCAAATTAATAAGTTAATTCTCACACTATTATTTTAGTAACAACTAATTCCAAAATGATCTCGAAATACGAGGAATAGTAAGGCCATTATCTTAAGAGATTTATTTCAACTTAAAACATCATAGACAAACTACTATTATATATTAAACTAATAAATAAACCGGATAAAGAAGCGTGAAAGAGGTAATGACGCCGAATTGAATCGAGGCGTTTTTGGGAGCAGGAAGAAACAACGAAGATGGAAGGGAAATCACGAAAGAACCTCCATAGGGTTCATAGAAAACACCACGTTTTTTGAAAGAAACTCAATAATCGATTAACTAATGAAATCAGTCCACAAGCCGGATTAAATAGCTGAAAAATGTAATTATTTGATATATAATAAAAAGCCTAAACTTAATGCTAAATAGTAATCTAAACTAATAAAATACTCGTTCAAAAGATTCACCCAAATAGGGTTTCGATTAACATCCTAATTAAAGAAAAAAATATTCTGAAAAGTAGAGATTGACGATTTCAACCACCAAACAGTCGATTTTGGCCAAATCTCCAATCCATCAATTCTGCCCTGATTCTGCGTATGGACCAAAACAGCGTTTCTGAAACTGGCAAAATTTTTCCTGCATCAGTCACCCCCTCTTCAAAAGAACTCGTCATCGAGTTCGATATAGGAACTTGAATGATCTGCTCAATAAAGAGAGGATCACAATAGCAAGACGAAAACTTGAACGGAAAAACTATAGACTCGTTTAATTCAAATTTCGTCTCTTTGTCGTAATATGCAACTACATCTCTGTCTCCATAGTCATCATAAATCGGAGGGATTGTCCAATCCACCTCAGATTCACATGATTTGGAAATACGCTTGTAAAAGATTGCATCATGGAAAATTTGTTTGATTTGTAACATACCCGAAGAATCTAGCTCGTCGATCCTGTAACTTAGTCCTTCATAACTCTTGCGATTGAATGGAATCTCGAACACGGGATCCAAGTCATGATCCAAGACTTGACCTTCTGCCACCATCATTATAACCCCGTGGAGGTTAATTTCCCGTTGGGGGGCTTCCTCAGCCAGAACCTGCCCGCAACCGCCAGGTCGTCCACGCACCATGGTTATGACAATCTTCTTCCCACGTCGAACTGAGCTCTGATACCAACTGACACCGAAGATGGAAGAGAAATCATGAAAGAACCTCCATAGGGTTCATAGAAAACACCAAGTTTTCTTAAATAAACTCAATAATCGATTCACTAATGAAGTCATCCGACAAGCCAGACTTTAATAGCTTAAAAATATAATTATTTGAAATATGATAAAAATTCTAAACTTAATGCTAAATAGTAAATCTAACATAATAAAATACTCGTATAAAAGATTCACCCAAATAGGGTTTCAATTAAAATACTAATTAAAGAAAGAAATATTCTAAAAATTAGAAAACATACAATTTCAACCCCTAAACAGTCGATTTTAGCCAAATCAAGGTGGTGCATGTGACACATCACGGGCTCTTCTTAGAATATTGTTTCTGATCAGAATTATATATGGTTCGACCCAAATCTCCAATCCTTCAATTTTGTCCCTGATTCTGCGTATGGACCGGAATGACTTTTCTGAAACTGGCAAAATTCTTCCTGCATCAGGAAATAAGGAGGAGGACAAAGAAAACGTAGAGCCCACCCATCCTCCTACTTCGGGATGTACGCGTGGCAGCTTGGGCATTAAAAATATATCAATATTTCTCCCGCAACCAACTACCCCGGGTTGAGAAAATCTCTACCCGAACCTAACCAAGCAATCGGTAAACTCAAGCATAACCGACCATTTTTTTTGGGTTCAATTATGGCAGATTTTTTACAGAAAATATAGATTAATGAGTAAACGATATCGAATATTGGTACACAAGTCTTACTCCCTTACATAATATTCAAATTAAAATTCACCGGAATGATGCATTTCTTTTAAGCTACCTAATATTAATGTTCATATGACATTCAAGGGGCCATCGGCGAGTTGAGAAAATGGAAAAAAATTATTACAGTTTGAGGGTGAGCTGAATATTTCTCGCGCAACCAATTTCCTTGGGTTGAGAAAATCTCTACCCAAACCTAACCAAGTAATTAATCGGTAAACTCAAGCATAACCGACCATTTTTTTTGCTTCGATTATGATATATTTTTTAAAGAAAATGAAGAACATTGAGGAAAATATATTGAACATTGGCATAAAAGTCTTACTCTCTTACATAATATTCAAATTAAGTATATGTGGAACAATGCATTTCGTTAAAGCTGCCTAATATTATTATTCATAGGATATTCAAGGGGCCATCTACGAGTTAATAGATGACTTTTTTTTTTTTTTTTTTTTTTTACAATTTGAGGGTGAATTGAATATTAGATAAGACGAAAACTTCTTAATGTTTGTTTTGTACACAAATATATCAAGTCATATATTAATGATGAGTATATTAATGTTGTGATCGCATATTATTAAGTCACATTTAATCACAATATGATTTTTTTGTTTGTTTTTTAAAGTAGACATTACCATTAATTAGAACAATAATTTGTTGATACAAACAATTCGATCATGAATTTTCCTAACTTCCTCACGTCTAACATAGGAAATAGAGAGAAAAACAAATCTTTGTCTGTCAACCTTGATATCTTCGATGTTCGCGCATATGGAGTAATCCTTCAAGTCAAAGAGATTCATAACCGAGTTAAACGAGTTCGTTAGGATTTTCGCGTGTTTGTAGCCATGCGATAGTAGCCATTTCAGAGCTTTAGAAATTCCAATTGTTTCCGCCTGGAGTGGATAAACTGTTTGAATTTTAAGGTAGCCATCTTCAAAGTGTGATGAATTGCGCATCCAAGCAACGGTAGATGTGCCATTGGGAAGCCATGAGGCATCTACAAGAACCAAGATTTTATCACTGGGGGCACTTCCTTTAGACCACCTCAAATGTATAGAAGAGTCCGAAATATTAGGGATACCGACATCATGTACCGAAGATTCAATATTCTGTTTAGTTTTCACAGAATTATTGGAACCATTCGAGTGACCAAGAGCTGCTAAAGAAGCTTCAGGCGTGATGAGCAAATTGTTCATCACAACTTCATTTTTGAGTAGCCACAAATGTTTTCGAGTGAGGATGAAGTAAGTCTTTTCCTCTTGCATGGGTAAGGCGAAGAAGATTGAAGAGATGAAAGGAAGAAAAGAGGTGTCACGGGCCAGATGGAACCACAATTTCAAGACGAGAACCAAACCACACAGTTCAAGATGAAGGGAAATTAGAAATACAGTGAAAGAAGGTTTCCTCTTCTAGAGAACATCGGGGAAAAATGGTGGGGGAAATATGACAGTTCATGTGCTTTAGAGAGACAATAGTTGGCAATGCTTTAGACAGCAGTTTCCATACGAAAAAAGAAACTTAGGCTTGAGTTTAAGAGCCCGAGAAGCCTTCCATATAGCTAGTCTTTCAAGGTGCACATAAGGAGGAAATGTATCGACTTTCTTCTTGATCGTGGGATAACCTAATTTGACGGAGAATAAACCACTGGGATGATAGGGCCACACCATTCGGTCGATTTGAGGACAATGAGGAATACAAATAGAAATAATATTTTTGTAAATGTTGTTGCCGTAAAATTGGGTAATAAGCGGTAAGTTCCAGCTGCAGGAAGATTGAATCATAAAGATGGCAACAATGAGATCCGGGTAGAAAGATTTGAGAGAGGGACACAAAATAAAATCTTAATTTGGAATCCATTTGTCCTCAAACGGGTTGATTCTTTCCCCATTCCCCAAATTCCAACGCACTTCATCCTTAAAGATCCATTTCTCTCATAAAGTACTTTTCCAACACCAAGAGGAGTTTGAACTTGACTTTCTCGAAAGAAAGTATGTCATTTGACAATATTTTTTAAGGAGTACACGAGAGAGCAATGATATCGGCATTCTAAGAATTTGATCGCCATTTTTGCTAACAATGCTCTATTGTGAATTTCTAAATCTCTGAACCCCAGACCACCTTCTCCTTTATTACTGCCATTTGACCAAAGAGAACGACATATAATATACTTAATTTTGTTGAAAAAGATATTTGAGCTCGAAAGACCGAGAGCAGCTAAGTTGGAATGACCAGGAAAGTAGATTTCACCAAATTAACTTTTCCGGCGAAAGAGAGCGAATGGAGCTTCCAATTGTTAAGCTTTTTTTGAGAACGTGCGATAATACCCTGAAAAATCTCTCCCTTTTCCCGAGTGAAGTCCATAATGCTTCTAAGATACTTATTAAGCTTGCTTGTAAGAGGAATGTTCAGAATGTCCCGAAGAGTGGCAACATCGGACTCATTTAGATTTGGGTTTACAAGAAGATTGGACTTCTGGAGATTTATTCTTCGCCCCAATTGATCACAAAAAGAATCACGACCCCTTTTTGGCACCCCAAGCGTCCTCAAGATTAAACTTCTGAAAAATGAAGTATCATCCGCAAAAAAGTAAATGATAGATAGATGTAGACTTACGACTGATAGGCACCCCTTTCAGATATCCTTCAGAGGCAAGACAATTAAGAAGAGCCAGGAAAGCTTCTTCGATGATGATGACGAAGATCGTTGAGAGTGGGTCTCCTTGTCTAATTCCAGCAGAAGGGGAAAAGAAAGGCGATTGTTGGCCATTAACAAGAACCGAGAGGAGACGGTTGAAATACATTCCATAATGGAGTTAATGATGACTGGCCCAAAGTTCATAAATTGGAGGTAGTTTTGAATAAACGACCAGGATATGCGATCGAAAGCTTTATTCATGTCAAACTTAAGTCCATACAAACCAACCTTCTCGGCTTTCTTGTGAGTGATGTGATGGAGGAGCTCATGCGCCACACAATATGGTTTGTTATTGCGATAGATATGTTTAAGAACTTTCGACAGAAAACTCCCTTGAAGTATCAACTTGCTGACATTGTGCCACAAACAATTTAAGTTTTGACACATGACTCCCTTGTATTTATTTCGCATCGCGCACCGATCTTATGGACGTCGTTAGTGGATATCAATTTCCGTCAGTGACGTGGCACCGCATTCATACCCCCTTACGAATATTTGTAGTTAAATTTGCTCATGTTTGACTAATTTGGTGTTAAAGTTTCCCATGTTTAACTCATCTTGTCTTCTTCATTGTATCATCAAATAGAAGCCTTATTCATCATTAGTTCTTGCCGATCAAGAGAGACCGGGAGACGAGAGAAGCATAATGCTTATACTTCTCTCGTTGATCAAGAGTTAGAAAGATGTCTTGACATTTCTTTCCTTCTCTTCAATTAATCGTATGAAATTAATAGTAGTGAGGGATAAACAATTCAAAGAATGAAATATCGTGCTGTAACTATAAATCGATGTACACATAAGAAAGGGTTACAATATGATGACCTTGTGTCCTTGTCGCACCAAATAATTCCTCCACGAACGAGGAGAGCGTCAGCGCGTGAACCCTCTTCGACGCGTGCACTACCCCGTCCTCAATGACGATATAAACCCCCTCGAAAAAGCTTCACTCAGTCGTCACCTTCACATCCATGTCACATTCCTCTTCTCTGAACCTCTAACAACCCACAACCCAAAAATCACCCAACACCAATGGTGACTCTCTCCAACCTCACCCACAAAACCAAAAACCTCCGCCTCCACTACCTCGCCGGAGCCACCATCCTCTGCTCCATCTTCTACCTCCTCGGCATCTGGAACCACCCCTCCACCACCACCACCACCACCACCATCACATGCAACCCTTCAAACAACACCACCCAATTCATCAAACCCTTAAACTTCAACTCCCACCACTCCGCCGACCAATTCATCAAACTCCCCACCAAAGAACTCCATTCCAAGGACTACCCACCATGCGATCCATCGTTATTTGAGTACACCCCATGTGAGGACTCGAACCGGTCATTGAAATTCGACCGGGACCGGTTGATTTACCGGGAGAGGCACTGCCCTGAAAGGCACGAGTTGCTGAAGTGTTTAATTCCAGCGCCGTACGGGTATAGGACGCCGGTGAGGTGGCCGGAGAGTAAGGGATCGGTTTGGTATGCGAATGTTCCTCATAAGCATTTGACTGTGGAGAAGGCCGGTCAGAATTGGGTCCGGTTCGAGGGTGACCGGTTTAGGTTTCCCGGCGGCGGTACGATGTTTCCGAACGGGGCGGATGCTTATATTGATGAGATTGGGAAGATGGTTGATCTCCGGGACGGGTCGGTTCGGACCGCGGTTGATACCGGTTGTGGGGTATGTATATAAAATGCAGTTTTATATGTCTATTCGATTATGTGTGTATATGGTCATGTTCTTCCGTACCTGGTCTGTTTCTTCTTAGTTTGACTTTTTTATTCGTAACCGGTGATTTGGATATTAGAACAAAACAATTCTTTTGGTAATTTTTCATGGTGACTATGTAAAATTTCTAAAATAACTACATCATATTGCTAATCAAATTATTGGGTCAAAATAATCTGACAAATAGTGGTAAAAGTCAAACTAGGAAGAAACAGATGAAACAACAGAGGAAGTATGAGTTTGGGATCCTTTGGGGATTAAACAATTTTGAGTCGTCTCTTCGAATGAATTGTTAATTGGGTTTGACATGGGACTCGTTCAATTTTTTTGGTAAAAAAAAACAGGGGACGTCAGTTTTGTGGGTTTTGAAATCGATTGAAGGGAGACAATTTGGGTGGAGAGAAGATAGGGTTTATCCAAATTTTTTTCTGGCCAAATGTGGTTTTTGGAGAATAATCTTCGGTCAGCTGTCGTAATTACTACGGTTGTTGTGTTTTTGAAATATTTCTCTCTCTGTCCTGGGAATTGACCAAGCTTGGAAAGTTTTTATGAGGTTTAATTGCTGTTTTTTTGGGAAAGAATGAGAAAATTGAGATTTCTTTTTGAAAATATCAGACAACTGTAATGCTCTGTTTGGAACACTTCTTATGGGAACATTTGAAATTTCTTACGGGAAGATTTTTATAACAGGGGAAAATAAATTTTTTTTTTAGGGAAAAAAGTACAATTTTGTAGTGTATGAACAAACATTATCATTCTCCATAGCGAAATTGAGTTTTTTTTTTTTTTTTTAGCATGTAAACTAATACTACAATCAACACCTTCTTTCTAAACATATACTGCCTATGTTTTCTCCTCAAAAAAAAAAAATACTACCTATGTTTCTTCTCTTTCAGCTTACTTCACTTTTTGACACTATTCACTGGGTCACTTTGACCCGGTGATTTGGATAGCAAAACGATACTCGAATTTGGTAATCTTTGCATGAACTTGTAGAGTAAACTTTACTCTACAATACTATGAAAAAATTGCCAAAAAAAATCACATCGTTTTGTTATCTAAATCACCAAGTCAAAGTGACTCAGATACGGGTAAAAAAGTCAACCGAAGTTGAAAGAGAAGAAACAGAGGTAGTACTACGTGAAACTTCCCAGAAATAACTTTTTTCACTATCCACCCGGTCCAGATTGACCGTGATTTTTAATTAGCAAAACAATGCAAAAATTTGGTAATCTTTTTGTGGTATTGTAAAGATTACAAAAAAAAAAATGCATTGTTTGGTCATCCAAATCACCAGGTCAAAGTGACATGGTTACACATAGAAAAGTCAAATTGGAATGTTTCAGGCGAAACAGTAGAAGTATTTATACATCGATTGGTCATTAGGGTCATTATAAAGTGGTTAGCATAAAAGTCTCTAAAAATGTCTTGTGAACTGGTGCGATGTTTGTTCTGTAGTCTACGTGTTGCTTTCATCTACTTGAAGTAGTTAAAGAAATTTCCAACAGAACCAGAAGGTTATAATTGCACTCTTCCTCCTCTAGCACTCCAACCTGTCATCTAAACCGAGGTTGTTGAAGGAAAAAAAAAACTCTGTTTTCATCTTTAATTTCTTCCATATTTAGGTCAATTTGGTGGTTTATGACTTTATGTGGGCATACCATGTACATTGTCTTCTTCTCTCAATTTAGGATTTGTTTTTAATACGCAATAACTCCATAATATTTAATGCAAAAGAAAAAAAGTTAAGATAACATGTGAGAATTTATACCATATGATGATGATGGTTGTATTAATGTTGTCAATTTCTATTTCCCAAAATTTCGCCAAGAAAATGAAGTATGATTCTCCTCCTTAAGAAGGATATGAACACAACTGGCTTTATTTGTTTGTTTCTTGATTTTACTTTGTTAGGTTAAGAAATGGACCAGGCCAGATATAATACTACTAAATGTCTAAATCACTTAGTATTAGGAACTAGTAAAAGACTCAATGAAATTATTTGCACTACAATTAATTTTTCGGTCGTTTGACTCTCGAATGCAAACTAATTAAGGTCAAGCTCCATGTACTAGTGCTTGGTTAACAATTTCCAACAAACTAAAATAATTCTATACTTAGTCCCTAAAGGGCATCTCCAACCGAGTGAAAGGAAGGGCGGCAAAACTACGATGTGACCCAACCTCAAAAGCGAACTCAAGGGTGAGACCTTGCCTCACACATATTAAATTACCACAACGAATGTGGTATAAGCCCCAACAATATACCCCTCACTCGTTGGGCCGAGGTCAGATAACCATGTAATGGTCTTTCTAGGAGCAGCCGAAGAATTTGGTAAACTGGGCTCGACACCACTATTAACTGGTCTTAGCACTTCTCAACCCCACCAAAAGGTAGCTCTAGGGGTGAGTGGAAGGGCAGGGGCTGGGGAAAGCCTTCAGTTGGAGATGGTCTCAAGAATATGCATCGATACTAAAACATGTACCAGAGCCAATGAACTGACTAGTTTTCACTGAGATAGCTGCCAAGTTCAGGTAGTCTCCTTCTGTTCCATTTTTAAAGTCTTAATCCTTAGACTTTTGTCCACAAACAATGTAATCTCATTAGTCCTTATCATTTGAAAAACAAGGATGTGATACTAAATCGCATCGTCAGTGTAGTGTGCACGAATCACAATCACTACACTACAAGCTAACCCAATCAGTTGCTGGTTCTAACTTCTTACAAAGAAGTTTTCGGTGTTGTAACCATTTTATAGTTTGTCAGAATTATCATTGAAAGCAAAACTAGATCCGCTGTTTGCCTGTTTGTATCGCTCACTTCATTTTCTGAACTCTTATCGAGTTTTTCCCTTCAAATTTTACAGGTAGCAAGTTGGGGAGCACATCTTTTGTCTAGGGACATCATAGCTGTTTCGTTCGCGCCAAAAGACACGCATGAAGCGCAGGTGCAATTTGCTCTTGAACGTGGAGTTCCAGCTTTGATCGGAGTTCTTGCCTCCATCCGTCTACCTTACCCTTCAAGAGCTTTTGACATGGCTCATTGCTCTCGCTGCCTCATCCCTTGGGCTGCGTACGGTAATCTCGTGGCTTTACACATACTTTTTCTTCGTTTTTCACTGTTGTATTTAGGATGCTAAATAGTCTTTGGGAGAGTGGCGGTTTTGAGAATCCTAACAAAGTTGGGGCTGTGGTAAGGGGGGGCAGCTGCCCCTACTGAGAAGTTTAAACTTCATTTACCTAACTTTATACTTCACCACATTTTCTCCCTTTATTTTGCCCACTTGTCCCCGCAAACCTAAAATTTGCTTTCCATAGTGGTGGATGTTACTCATTCTGTTGGGTTTTAGAGTCTAGCACAATCAAAATGTGTGCTTTGTGGTTAGAACTACCAGAAGACCCATTTTGGAACAGAATCCATCTACCTTATTCTTTGAGTTCGTTCATCTTTCATGATATTACCTCGTAGTGTCATAAAATCTAAAGGATGACCCCTTACCCAGCATCTCAAACTCATATCCTATGTTGGCAAAGGAAGAACAACAAAATCCTCGTCTGGTCTGGTTTGCCTTAGAAATAATGGAGTAAAAGTATCATAACAATAAAGCTATGAAGTTCCAGCTACAGTGATTTATGTAATCTACATTTGATATGTAGAATCTTTTTTACATTCCGCTTAATGCGAAAATTCAGGTTTAGCCCCCACTTGGTCCCTGCATGACACAAATTCTGTCACCTGACTAATAGGACGTCTTCAGAATCAAAGTAGTCTCTTACTTCTGAATTGTAATTGGACAGATGGTGCTTACCTAATTGAAGTTGATCGGATATTACGCCCTGGAGGATACTGGATTTTGTCTGGGCCGCCAATAAATTGGGAGAACAGGTGGAAGGGTTGGCAGAAAACTGCTGAGGAGTTGAAAGCCGACCAGACTGCGATAGAGAACGTAGCTAAATCGCTTTGCTGGAAGAAACTAAACCAGAAAGGTGATATTGCTATTTGGCAGAAACCAACAAATCACGTTCACTGCAAAATTAACCGCAAGGTCCTCAAGAAGCCACAGTTCTGTAAAGAACAGAACCCAGACATGGCTTGGTAAGTTCTATACCTATTCAGTATCAATGTTTCTTTGCCATTTTCTTCAATTATCCTGTTTGTCTTCTAGGTTTTTTTGTTTCTTAGGTCTAAGCAGATAAAAAGGTGAATCGTATATCTGTATGGGACATTTTTTTGGCAATAAAGGGTAAATGTTATTCAGAACTTAGACAGACCTTGCAAAAGAGATGCTTCTGAAAGATCTCTCAAGTGTTACTGACTCACTGTGTGTGTACGAGCATGTACTAAAGTTAGAAGCTTGAGCACTTCACTTTCGGATAGTAAAGCTGTGAAATATACTTCTAAGCAAAACATCCTTAAGAGCATATGAGACCTGTTTTATTTCTAAGCCACGGTTGCTCGTGAAATTAGCTATAACATTCTTCTATATACTTTAACAAAAGAGGAAAATAGAATTGGGCTGAAAACGGCTATTGAATATCTTCTAGGCACTAAAAGAATGCAAGAAAAAAGAATAATCTTTACTTCCTGCAAGAAGTCAATGGCTCAAATGATACGAGAACCTAATTTCATCTCCTATGCAGGTACACCAAGATGGATACATGTTTAACTCCTCTACCTGAGGTGTCAGATATCAGAGAAATTGCAGGTGGAGAGCTGGTGAAGTGGCCAGAAAGACTAACTGCAGTTCCTCCAAGGATCACCAGTGGAAGCATAGAAGGAATCACACCAGAAGTCTTCACAAATGATACGGAATTGTGGAAGCATAGAGTAGAGCGTTACAAGAAATATGATTCTCAGCTAGCAGAGAAAGGAAGGTACCGTAATTTACTTGACATGAACTCTCAGTTGGGAGGTTTTGCTGCCGCACTGGTGAATGACCCAGTATGGGTAATGAACACGGTTGCCATTGATACAAAGGCGAAGAATACCCTTGGGGTCATTTTCGAACGCGGATTGATCGGCACGTACCAGAACTGGTATGACCTTTTTCTCCACTGTCTTGAATCATTTCTGCATTGCTCTGAGGTCCTTTATTTTGTATGCTGCCTTCATCTGTGGTCGTCACTTCACGATATCCCTTGCTTAGGGCCAGTTTGGGAATGCTTTTGCTGCAAGGACAGCTGCTTCCTAATAGTTGAAACAGTTTGTGTGTTTGGTATACCCAGCTTCCAAACAACATTTATCTAAAACTCAAAGCAACGTTTTCCACATTGATTCTCACACAACAACTTGTAGCACTGCCACGTCATTCCCAAACTAGCCCTTAGTGTTTTCGAAAACCCAAAATCGAAGAATGCTTGCACCATAGTTGTCAGGTAACTAACTTAGGGACGAGCCTCCAGAACTAATTTGAATATCCAAAAAATTACCTCTTCCCTATACATCATTTAACTTAACATTCACATGTGCAAATGATCACATACCATCCAAATAAATTTTAGAGGGCATCAATATGTTAAAGAACAACCAAACTGAAAATAGAACCGGGTTTAAGACTCTTAAGCAATCCAATTAAACCACATAAACTAGTTATATGTTTCTAGCAACAACAGAATCAGATAGGTTTTAGTAATATGTTCTAGGAATACGAAAATGTTCAAAACCAAAATGATGCTAAACCCGAAAATGCATTTGGTGAGACGACCAAATTGTTTTTATCCAAATTTTTACCTAAACTTCTGTTTTTTGGTGGATTCTGATTCTGCTGCCTTGCTGCAACCCTCTTTGGCTGTCACCTCCTGAAGTCCATTCTCCAATGCCCTAACCAAGTTCTCGAAGTATGTGCCGGTCACCTTCGTCAACCCAACCAACTTCATGCGAAAGTTGTTGAAATCTTCCTTGCGGTCTTCAGCCTTGAGGTACTCCTCCAGGTCCTTCTCAACACATTTGTGAAGCCTCTCCAAACCAGCCTCAGCCTCACCTTGCGAATACTCAAAAAACTGCTTCTTTGCTTGTTCTTCCTCAGGCAAGTAGTATCCGTACGCATAGCTCCACTTCAAAACTCTACGACATTCAATAATCTGCACCCATGCTTCTGATATGTACTTGAGCTGCGTCTCCGGGACATTTACCAAGTTACTAATCTCCTCTACTTTCTTATTTTCCAATCCTCTTAAACTCGCGAGTGCTTTGTCCTTCGAGGAATGATTCGCCGCCCACCGTTCGTAGTAATGCGTGTACTTCTGTATCGACCTCTTGGCCATCTCTCTCCTCCTCTCTTCTTCGTTGAACGCGTCCGATTTCTTGGCTTCCGCGTACTTGTTACACGGGTTATAACCATGGACTTTCCAGTCATCGAGGCAGAGCCAGCAGAAATGGTAATCGCAAGGCGGCCTGCACGTCATGTGCATACAACCATGGTTCTTCTCGATCGGCCGCTTGCATTTCGGGCAAGGCTTCGAATTCGCAAGTATCCAATTCGTGTTCTCCGCTTCTGAGCTGTTCTTGACCATCCACTTGGCCACAGTCTCGCAATCGACCGGACGGTGGGCCTCCTCGTTGCAATTCCAACAATACCCATTCGAGCATTCGCAAGTGACATCGTATCCTCCATCCCCGCCGACCTCGAGTTCCACTGCGTTCTCGCATCCCGCCGCGGGACACCACTTGATCTTCCGATTCTGCTCCACGAATGACCGGAGGAGGTATCTGGCGTACTTCCTCCGGTCTTTTACAAGGACTAGCGAATCGATCATGTCCTGACCGATCGCTACCTTGCAGGAGGGCTCAGGGCATCTGAGTGTCAGACACCCTGAGCCACCCTCTATGGAGGTGCTAATATAGCTTCTCCAGCATCCTTTGCAATAAGGATGCTGGCACGAAGCGAAGCTGATCGATGTACGAGGATGTCTCTCGAAGCAGATCCCGCAATCGATCAGCTTCTTCTTCTGGCCGCCGGAAAATTTTTCCTTTTCCGGCGGGGACGGGGATGGTTCCGGCAGACCGACCGCCTGCCGGACACGATCCTCGTCGGCGAACCAAGCCTCGTGCAGTTCGCTCACGCTCCAATGATGATGTCGGAGGAGAATACTTGCGGCGGCCGATGAGACCGAGAGGACAGCGGATACCTCGGAGACGAGGTCCGCCTGACGCCGGAGTATGTCTGCTTCTTTGAGTACCGTGAAGCTACTGATTCTAGGTTGGTGACCTTGATCAGCGTTGTCTAGGCACCCGTATTCGTTTTCTTCGTCGCTGCGGTCGTCGTCGGCGCTGTAGTAATCTCCGATGGGGTCCATGTCGTCGCCGGAGTCCATAATTGGGTGATCGATCGGTGAGATCGCCGGAATTATGAGAGACTGACTAATTAGGGATTAGAGGTGGAATAAACCTAGGAGGACTCTTCTGTCTTATTTTGACTTTGAGAGTGATTAAGCATCTTAAGAAACGGATCAGGAGTTTAGGATTCTATCTCGGTGTGGTCGCGAGGAGGTGTTTTTATAAAGTGCCACGGGAGTACATGTGCTTGTCCACAATTAAAGATATATATATTTTTTTTATCATAGTTTATAGTTTTACAATTTTTGGATGCGGCGATGGCTTGAACTCACGATCACGAAGAAGGTAGTTATAGCATATTTTACATTTTTGGGATGCGGCGGAGACTTGAACTCAAGACTCGATGATTTGAACCTACACGTTTCACCGGTTTGTGAGAGTGCCAACCTAAAATTCAGGATTTGGACCTACACGTTTCACCACGAGTGTCGGTCCAAATTCATCGAGATCGATAGTGAACAAATTTATCTACTATTAGACAAGTGTTACATGATATAAAAGATAAAGAAGCTAAATCTTCAAACTAATAACTTTTTTTGAAAGGAATCTTCAAAATAATAACCTTTAGTTTAAAGATTTGACAATGTTATTTTGCATGGTAAATTGTATATCTCACCAAATTTCTTTTAGATTTTACCACGGTGTGACAAGTTAATTTGTCATAATGGTTAAATGATTGATTTTTAAAACATTTTTGGATGATTACATAGAAAATTGCTAAGGATCTCACTAATATCTCACATTCATCAAACACCTAAATGTAAAATTGTCAATGTGAACACTCGTTTGACATAACTACATTTGTTTGGAAAGAAGATGTCACATCGGTGAGATCCCTAGCATTTTTTGATTACAAATGGATGATGAAAATCAGGGGTGATATGTTTGATTCCTTACTTGTCTTCCCTTTTCTAAAAAAAAATCATGGCGTGTAAATTTTGATTAGCGAGGACGGCCAACTTTTCATTTGTTCCATTAGTCACCCTCAAACAAGGGTGGTTTGGGATATTTCTCAAAGTACAGTACATGGTAGCGATCATGTATTTTTCCATACTACACGGGTGGTTTATGTCATTTACCCTTTTTATATTGTTAATTTAAATAATTCAATTACACCTTGGAAGAGAGTAAGACAAGGGACATTCAATCAGAATGAAGAAGAGAAGGAAATTAAATCATGTTACGAAACTCTAATTTTCGGAAAACTTTGATTTTATAATTATGTTTGTGCACCTACCAAGGCAGCTCGAGTCCGGGTCAGTTTTTGTTTATGAGCAGCTAAGAATCACTCACTATCCGGACTGTTGACTTGGTATGCCAGCTTCCAGGCCTTGTTTTATTCCGAGCTATACCGATTTCAGATATACTGCGTTGTCAGACTACCAAATGTCGATGTTTTCCATGAAAACTGAATGTTATGTAAGCGGCTGTTCCAATATTGGTTGCGGCTTTTAATATGGCTATCTTGCTCGTTGTTTATAAATACTAGTTCAACTTGCGAAATGGTCTCCTTGTTGAATTCTTCACCGCTAACAACACAACTTATTTGTGGCTAGGTGCGAAGCAATGTCCACTTATCCAAGAACTTACGACTTCATACACGCAGACTCCATCTTTACCCTCTACCAGGACAGGTAACTTGTACTATGAAACCGCATCAATTTATCATATTTATAAACCTCAGTTGCTCAAATGTTTTTGTCATATGTTGTGCTGCAGATGCGAAATGGAAGACATCCTATTAGAAATGGATAGGATACTACGGCCGCTAGGGAGCGTGATTATCAGAGACGACGTGGACGTCATAGTGAACGTGAAAGCCGTCACCGATGGGCTTCAGTGGGAGAGCAGAATGGTGGATAGTGAGGAAGGTCCTCTCTCAAGGGAGAAGATATTGTTTGCAAGTAAAAAGTACTGGACAGCTCCAAAATCCTGAACAAAAAAATGTCCAGAACAAGGTTCAGGACAAAAACCTCTGTTTTCGCATCCTGTTCTGTTTTTATGCCGATAATTCTTTCAATCTTTCGCCAAATTTATAGGGTTTTATTTTTTCTCCTGCTCCTGTTAGTGAATGAGAGATTGGATCTGAAAAGCTGATATCTAATATCGGACAAGTTCATAATACCAAAGAAACCGTGAACCAAAAATCAGCTAAAAAGAATAATGTTTTGTAGTTATTTCACTCAGTCGATTACAATAAAAAATGTAAATATTTTGATTGTGACTGATATCGAAAGCTTAAACAAGCAACTTAATTCATAACACAGCCTTTATTATGATATAATTATATGATTTCCAGCATTCCTTACACTAACAATGTTCACAATTGATCAGGTAGTCCTGCACTCCTGCATTTTTTACTCTATTCAGTTTTCTCTGATCAATGTAACTGGGCAAAAAAGAAAATTCAAGAACTGGATAGCTACTGGAGAGCTATTATTTTCTTTGTAAAAACTACTTGACATTTACAAAATCAAGTACCAGGTTGATGATGAAAACATCTGTTTTCGTATATGCAACTACTGGTTGATAATTCTAATAAGCAGACAAAAATCTAGGGTTTATCTCCTCACTGCTGTTATTTTTATGAATGATAAATCCGATTCGAAAAGATGATAAACTTGGCTATCATTGGAGAATTATTATGATAACCGGAAATTATAGATTTTCAGGGAAATCTGCAATAAGTTTCAACTAGGAAAACAGTAATAATAATTCCGTAAAAACACAATGGTGCCTAACTGGCTAGTCTGTAAATAGCTCTACAAACTCTTTTAATAACTCTCCCAATCCATCTTCATCGTCTTCATCTTCATCATGTTCTTCATCTTCATTATGTTCTTCATCTAAATAGTCTTCATCTTCATCTTCATCTTCATCTTCATCTTCATCTTCATCTTCATCTTCATCCGGTACGGAACACATAAAGCACGCATCTGCATAGGCCGGATTCATATAAGTGCATCGATCACAAGGCCACTCATCGGGGTTCTGATGTTCCCCGGCCTCCTCCTGCACATCCGGTAGCCCCTTCTCCAACGCCCTCACCAGTTTCTCAAAGTAGTCCCTCGTCACAGTCGTCAGTCTCTCCAGCTTCGTGCGGAATTCCTCAAACGTATCGATAATAACCACTTGGTCCTCCTCGTCCAAAAAGCCCTTCTTCCCCGAACCAAGCTCAAAGAGGTCATCAAGTTCGAGCTGCAATTGGGCTTCATTCTCGGCACAATTGTGGAGCCTTTCGAGCGCAGCCTCGGCTTCTCCTTGAAGAAACTCAAAAAGATGTTTTTTTGTAGTTTCGTTCTCTGCTATGTAGTACCCGTAAGCGTAAGTCCATTTCAACACCCGCCGACACTCCACCACCTGCTTCCACGCCTCCACCACAAAACCCATCTCTTCCACCGGGAAATTCTTCACTACGCTGAGCTCTTGGATTGTTTCTGTTTCCGCCCTCCGCACGTCGTCCAAAGACCGCTTCCACGACTTGTGATTCGCTTCCCACCGCTCGTAGTAATGCGTATACCTCTCTATCGCCATCTTGGCCAGCCGTTGCTTCTGCTCGCGTTCTCCCAATGCTCCGCTGGTGGTTACCACTTGGTAGCCGTTGCAAGAGTAGTAGTTGCTGTAGTTGCCTCCGCCGTGCTTCTGCCAATCTCCAAGGCAGATCCAGCAGAACTCGTGGCGGCACGGCGGTGGGCAGGTCATGTGCATGCAACCCTGGTTCTTCTGTATCGGCCTCCTGCACTTTGGACAAGGTTTCGAGTTCGCGATGATCCACGTCGTGTTCATCGATTCAGAGCTGTTCTTCGCGATCCACTTCCTCACCGTCTCGCAATCCATGGGGCTGTGGGCTTCTTCGTCGCAGTTCCAGCAGAATCCGTTCCTGCAGTCGCAGTACACGTCGTAGGTCTCGCCGTCGCCGACGAACTCGACGGCGTTCTCGCATCCGGCGGCGGGGCACCACTTGGTGTCCCAGCCCAATTCAACGAATGATCGAGCAAGGTAAGATCTATATTTTACCTTATCCGCGTCCCGCGCTAGCTTGTTGATCATGTCTTGACAGACAGCAGAGTGGCAAGCCGGCTCGGGGCATCTTAGCGTCAGACACCCCGAGCCGTTCTCCACTGCGGCGGCGATGTATGATTTCCAGCATTGCTTGCAGTAATAATGGCCGCAATCAGCCGAATTGGCTTTGCGAAAAGCGTACCTCTCGAAGCAAATCCCGCACTTCACGGATCCTTGGATCTTGGGGGTTTCGGGTTCCGACAACAGCCCTACGGCTTTCCGGACGGCTTCCTCGTCGGCGAACCACGCCTCCTGCAGCTTGTGGACGCTCCAATGATGGTGGAGGAGGAGAATCACCGCGGCTGATGGCGGTACGGAGAGGACGGTGCAAACCTCGGTGATTGCGTCCTCTTGATGGCGACGAACATCGGCTTCGGTTAGTACGGTGTAGTTTTTGCTTTCGGTCTTTGAAGGATCCTCCGTTAAGTCTTCTTCATCGTAGGCGTATTGGGATCCATCGGAGCCGCAGCTGTAATCGTCGTCAAACTCCATTGCTAACAAGGTTGACGAGAAGTAGTGATAGAAAAACCCTAGCGTTCTTAAACAATGAGAAGTAGTGATTTATATTAGATGGAGTTTGAGTTATTCTGAACTTAGATCACTCGAAAGAAAAAATTCCAGACCGCGACAAACTAGGAAGCACAGGGCAAGGGGCAGTGTGTGTGTGTTTTTTTTGGGTACACATAGTGACATAGGCACTGTTGGGATTGACTTGAAATCAAACATGGCAAGTTTTTTGGGTCAAAGTCAAAGTAGCCAATTAGGCAATTACTTTGCCTTGAAGGAACGGCAATTGTTTCCTAATTGATTTATGGTCACACTGGCCAAACACACACAAGTGTATTTAAAGGGGCTGGTTTAGGTTTGTAACACTAACACACATGCTTGAGAGATTAGTTTGGTGCTTTGAGCTTTTGTGTGTGTGTCTGTTCGGGTGGGTGTATCGGGTGGCCGCCGTGACCGTTGTGGTCACGGCGTGTATTGTAATCGGGTTCTCTTCTCAATAAAATATCTGGTTCTGGCCGTGGAGTAGCTAGCGGGTTCGTTACAAATTCGTTAGTGAACCACGTTAAATATCTGTCTCGTTCTTGTTTCGCTCGTCGTTTTTTCTCGAATACCCACAGGTTATAACAAACTGGTAACAGAGCTCTGAAACAGGAGTTCTGTTACAGCATGCACTTATATTACACTATGACACAAATATTTACAAAACCGTTGAGGACCAAACCCACATATATTGAGACTTTTTTTAAAAAGAATATATGTATTAAGAGCCCGTTGGTAATGCTTCTGCTTTCGCTGTTTTTCGAATCTAAAAGCAATTTTAATGTGTTTGATAAATTTATTTTTTCATACTTTCTGAAAAACAGTTATTTCCCACCAGCAGCTTTTGAAAAGCAGGGGATCGATGATTGTTTTCCAGGACCTGCTTTGCGATAAATGTATTATTTGACATTCTTGAGCATCTCCAACAATAAAATCAACAATTAGTTAAATTTTGACTAGTATGAACTTTAACTAACATGACTTTTTGGTGTTTGCTCCAATGTTATGTATTTTATGTAACTTTTTGTGTATTGAATTATGAAAATATATATTTATTAAATTAAAGTGGGAGAGAGACAGACACAAAAATTTTAACTACTTACTTTCTAACTAGCTATTAGTAGAGAGCGAGATACATAATATGTAAAGTATTGAGTCATTTAACTAGTTCACTAGGCGTGACCCCGCGTCAAGGCGCGTGGTGAGTGCATATATAGGTTTCATGAACTGGAATTACTTATATGAATGTGAAATATGCAAGAGAAACTTGGTTTCTAATTTCAAAAAATTGTTCATTCTTTACAAAGATTAATCCAATCAAATCATGTTTCTTTTCTTTCCGATTTTTCTTATCAAATAGACGTTGACCCGCGCATACGCACGGGGTTTTGTCTATCGTTAAAGGTTTAATACATTTTAGTATCCCACTTTATTAAGTTCTCTCCTTTTTTTTATTCAAACACATCTATATATATGTCGCTAATCATGTAGGATATAATTTATATGATGCCCGATACATCCATCTTCTTTATGATAAAACTTGACTACTTTATGATAGAACTTGACCTGCTGTGACTTCCGTTATATTTATCTCATTTATCCCGTAAAATATCGCCATTCATTAGTGGCCCCCTTATTGCTAGATAGTTTAGAGCCAGTCATCTTCTTTAACTTCCTTCAAGCTACCTAAGCCAACTCAATAGTAAATTTATATTGAATGAAAAAAATATATTGTAAGCCCGGAGGTTTTTTAATCTATATTGTTCAAGAAATGTATCAATGAATAACAATGTGATGAAAGCTAGCTAACAAATAAGGGATATATAAGAAAAATGAATGATGAAAAAAATTAAGAAATTAAAGTGAAAGAAATTAATTTCACTAAATGTTGTGATTTACGGTTAAGAAGCCTAAGTGCATATACTGTAAGCCCAGAGGTTCTGCAATCTATGTATAAATGAAGTCCTAGTACAGGATTACAGATCAACTACAATTTTTATTCAAAAGTTATTCTTTTCTTACTCAAACCTTAACGGGGATGTTAAATGAGGTGAAGTTTCGTAGGTTAATCAACTTGATAGTATATATCACATTTTCTCTCATAGTCCCCGAATAGCTCCTCATGACTAATTGACTACTCCTAAACCTCGAGTAGCTTCTTTATCAAGCTCAATGCTTCCGTTTAGCTAGTTGTTCCTCTTTTTGCGTGCGAAATCGTGCAAATGCATCAAGAATGGGAATCCGGAGAGTTTTTCGGTACCTGTGCCCTGTACACTCATAGAAAATATTAAAACAACTCTCTCTCGCCCCTCACAATCAAATATGGAGAACTCAAAAACAAAAACGAAACAAAATATCAAACTCGACTCTACATTGGGTTGCCTCCCAAGAAGCGCTTGTAATTTAAGGTCGACGGCCCGACCCGGTTACCTCAACCATCTAGGAAAGTGAAGGATGGTTAACTCTCCACTTCTTATTATTCCACCATCTTTTCTCAATGAATTTTTTCTCACGAGGTGCACCCCTGTGCAAAGAAGATGGTGAGCAATTGTAGAAGCCGACTCTTTTCATCTTGCACTTGATGCTCTTGATCAACTTCCACAAAGTTCCACTGGGCTCAAATGAGTCTCTGGCCATGAAATCATCCCAGTAGTACTCCTTCGGTGCTAAATGATCTTCAGTCAACGCATGCTGTTCACACACACCCCCACACTTGCTGATTTCCAAATGCTCAATAGCAACAATCACAAGTGTTCCATCAGCTTCATCATCAGCACCCCACAAGCTCTCAATGTATGTGTCATACTGTTGGAATAGATGCCCTAGAGGCAATCTAGTTTAGTATGAATTATTTGTGGCTAGAAATTCATTTATTATTTATTGGATATTTAATATAATGAAGTCCTTAGATTTACAATTGTGTTGTTTATCTTAAATATCCCTAGTCAAGTATAATGATTAAATGGGACAATCATCTATAGACTAGTATGGGGTTGGATTGATATAGAGATATCACGATCCAACACATAGGTGTGCATTAGGGAATGTTGCACTGGATTGACCCATCTCCGAGAAGGCTACATACACGTTATGTTGAGTCACAAGCGCTTCTCGCGGTGCAATGGTATTGTCATCCTTAGACTTGAAGTCACTAGATATTCTAGTTGTGGATTATTGTGATCTTGGCAGCGTTAAACGCTACACCGTAACTGGGTAGTTATAAAGGCGTGTACTGGATACAATAAGAAGCAAGCTTAGAGATCGTAGTGGACGTAGATAGGATTTGTCCCTCCCACATAACGGGAGCAAATATCCTAGGCCACTCGAGGGATAGTGCTTATAGAATGTCTGGCCAGACTCAAATAAAATAATATAGGATATTGATGTTATTTGCACGAATAAGGCTATTCCCATGGATCGAGAAACTATGGATTGGATATACGAGTGTGACTTGTATGTCTCGTGTCCAATCCGGATATAGAGACAAAGGGATGAGACAATTACTTGTACAAAGGTTGTCAAGATGACTATTCTATTAGTTGGCTAGAATGGATGTTTTGCTAGAGACCGCTCCATATTAGCAAATAGTTTCTACCAACTAGATAGAACCTATGGGGTCACACGCTACATAGAGTTGAACTAGACTTGGGAATTAATTAATTGTATTAATTAATTAGAAGGATCACTTTGCAAACCCTTGCAAACTTAGTAGGGACTAATTTGCAAGGAAGGGACTAAATTGAATTCTAGTAGGACTAGAATAAGTCCTTTAGGTAGTTAACAAGGAGTTGTTGGACTATATAAAGGACCTTCCTTCCTTCTTTCCCACATAACTTATGCTCATTAAGTGAACATAACAAGAGTGGGAGAGAACAAAAGGAGAGAGAGCAAGCAACAAGGAGGCCCGAACCGCCCCCTTGCCGCCGCCCCGTCCCCGTCGGCCAAAGGAGGCCGAGACCCTCCTTTGAGTCTCGTTTTGCGTGATTTCTTCTTCCTCTTCCTCTTCCGGGCTAGCACCAAAGGAGTTGGGAGATCTAGGATCAACTCTAGGCGTGGATCAACTATAGAGAACGTGACACAATCCGCGTTTGAAGTCATCAAGGAGAAACCAAAGGTGTGTTTATAATTTCTAACCCTTACCATCGTTATGTCTCTTGACTTGTGATCCTTGGAGGGTTTTGCATGGTTTTATGTTTGATTATGCTTCCGTTGTGCAATCCATGAATCAAAACCCTACAGTGGTATCAGAGCCTGGTTCGTAGAGCATAAACGTGGTTTATGTGTTACGTTTTGTTGTTTTACACCTTAATTTGATTGTTTATCGCGTAAAACAAGGCAAATCAAGCATGGGATGCAATTTGTCAATAATTAATCATAACAAGATCCAATTTTTGCATTGGATGCATGAATTGGTGAGTTTGAGAAATTTTAGGATCTTAGATCTAGGGTTTGGGCATCCTTGGGGAAGAAGGAGTTCTCCCTAAAACAAGGAAACAACCAAACTTGGGCACCAAGCAAGGGAGTTGTTTTGAAAACAACTCCCTCAAGGAGGTTCGATCCCCCTAGGGACCGCCCCCTTGCTTGCCGCCCAAGCTTGGCCGCCCTAGGGGCCGGGCGGCCCTAACCCGCGAGCCTAGGCTTGTGGGTTTTGGGCCGGCCCGGCCCTAGGGGCCTTGTGGTTCACTTTATTGGGCCCGGGCAATTTGATTGTTGCGCCCATGGACCGTTTTAACCCTAGAAATCCTAAAAACAATTAAAATTGACCAAGCGCGTTAAAATTGGATTTTAACTGTTTATGTGCAAATCGCATGGTGATTGGATATGGCCTTAGGATGTGGTTTGATGTGGATGTTTAATTTTGTGGTTTGGTTTTACGGCCTGCGAGCTGATCAATTAATTGTAATAATTAATTAGGGTTTTATGGCCTGCGTGCTATTTTTTCTCAACTTGTGAGATTTATTTTATTTAGTATAGATATTAGCTAGTGCTAGATAAAGTAGATTGTTAGCCAAGATTGGAGAAAAGAAGCCCAAAGCCAAAGAAGCCACAAAAGATGGAGCATGGAGCATGGAGCAATCCACAAGACTATGAAGGATGGACCAAAAGATCAAGACGCATGGAGATGTGTTTGCTTTAGGGTTCATAGATAATTCCATTGTCTTGGAATTATCTTAGTCTAGAAAAGGCCATATCCACATCACGTTTAATTTCTGTTTTGTGGTTGTTTATTTTATTGTCTTATTATTGTGTGGTTGGTGTATGAATGATGCATGCAATTAGGATAATAAGATAATTAGACAACCCGGATCTATTATTTGGAGTTGTGCCCAAACTCAAATAGATGGATTAGTTGATATTGATCAACAAAACAATTAAAATTGAATTTAAAAATCCCTCAAAATTCAAATATTGTGTTCTTGCCTTCTCGCTATTTAAACACTCATTATCATCATTATTTATCAAGTTCGTGCGTGCCAAAGCATGGCGACTTAGTTCATAATGATGGAATGCGATGGCACGTAACAATGTGCAATTGTTTAGATAAGAGGTTGAACACAACTAGGCTATTAATTTGATTAAGAAACCTAGAGGCAATCAATTGGGATTATCCATATGGATGGATAAATAAGGAGTTATTTGCTCAATTGAACCAAGAGTTGCATATGGGATGCAATTGGAATTGTTCCTACCTAAAGTTGTCAAATTATGGGTGACTTGCCAAAGCAAGCTCATAAGGAGATGAAAGATGGATCTTGGCCCACTAGAAAATATAAGGATATTTTCCGCATTAATATCTTGAGGGTTATTAATCCGTAGAAAAATAGTGGGAGCTATATTTGATAAACTAGCCATTATTAAATATAGTCAAAAATTCACAAATACTAAAACTTGCGTATTTTCCTTTTTGTAGAATTCCAAATGGCAAACAACTCATCGAGTTCACCACATTCCCTACGATCTGTCCTTGAGAAGGACAAGCTCTGTGGAACCAACTTTCTTGATTGGTACAGAAACTTGAGAATTGTTCTCAAGCAAGAGAAGAAACTGTACGCAATAGAGGAGCATGTTCAAGAAGGTCCAGAGAACCAAACACCTGCTGCCTTAAAGGCGTATCAAAAGCGTGTTGATGACGCTAATGATGCGGCCTGCCTAATGCTTTGCACCATGACTTCTGAGCTTCAGAAGCAACACGAAAACATGAATGCTGTCGATATGATCGAACATCTAAAGCAGCTCTTCCAAGAGCAGGCGAGGGTAGAGAGGTATGAGGTCTCAAAGGCACTGTTCAAATGTCATCTGGCAGAAGGGAACCCGGTGGGACCCCATGTACTCCGAATGATCGGGTACTTGGAGAATCTCGCCCGACTGGGGTTCCCGGTCGGCCAAGAGTTGGCAACCGATCTCGTGTTGCCCGAGAGTTATGGACAGTTCATTATGAACTATAACATGAACGAGATCGTTAAACCACTGCCAGATTTGCTCAACATGTTGAGGACGGCTGAACAGAGCATCAACAAGGGTAAGGGCAAGGCCATAATGATGGTACAGAAAGGAAAGGGCAAAAGGTTTGCCTCTTCCTCCAAGGGCAAAGGCAAGTCAGTTGCCAAGTCCAAGGAACCTGCCCTTAAGCCTGTTGGTGGCATTGCCAAGGCAGCGATTAAAGGTGAGTGTCACTATTGCAGTCAGCCTGGACACTGGAGGAGGAACTGCCCAAAATATCTGGAGGACAAGAGGCTTGGAATAGTGATTCCACCACCACCAGGTATTTTTGTTGTAGATGTCAATTTAACTGCCTCTACATCATGGGTATTAGATACTGGATGTGGATCTCATATTTGTCGAAATATGCAAGATCTAAAGAGAAGTAGAAGATTGGCTAAAGGAGAGATAGATCTGCGCGTTGGGAATGGAGCAAATGTTGCTGCGTTGGCCATAGGCGTGTGCGAGCTATCTCTGCCTTCAGGATTAGCTTTAGAATTAAATAATTGCTATTTTGTGCCTGCTATGAGCAGAAACATTATTTCTATTTCTTGTTTGGACAAGGATGGTTTTATTATTTTAATAAAGAACAATTGTTGTTCCTTTTATTTAAATAATATTCACTATTTTAGTGCACAATTATTTAATGGACTTTATGTCCTTGATCTAAGCAATCCTGTCTACAACATTAATACCAAGCGGATTAAAATAAATGATTTAAATCCTGCTTATTTATGGCACTGTCGTTTAGGCCACATAAATGAGAAACGTGTATCTAGACTCCATAAGGATGGATTACTAGACTCATTTGATTTTGAATCATATGAGACATGTGAGGCTTGTTTATTGGGAAAAATGACAAAGTCCCCTTTCAATAAGAAAGGTGAGAGGACTAGTGAGCAATTGGCGCTCATACATACCGATGTGTGTGGGCCATTTGCCACGCATGCCAGGGGTGGTTATGTCTACTTCATTACATTTACTGATGATTACAGTAGATATGGATTTGTGTACCTTATGAGGGCAAAATCCGAATCCTTTGAAGTGTTCAAGGAATTCAAGAATGAAGTAGAGAAGCAACTTGGCAAAAGTATAAAGGCTCTACGATCAGATCGTGGAGGAGAATACTTGAGCCAAGAGTTTGACGACTATCTTAGAGAGTGTGGGATCGTGTCCCAACTCACTCCACCCGGAACGCCACAATGGAATGGCGTGTCCGAGAGGAGGAATCGAACCCTATTGGATATGGTTCGATCTATGATGTGTCAAACCGATCTTCCATTGTCATTTTGGGGCTACGCTCTATTAAGTGCAGCTTTCACCATTAACCGTGTTCCATCTAAATCAGTCATGAAGACACCATATGAGATGTGGAGTGGGAGGCGTCCCACACTGTCGTTCATGAGGATTTGGGGCTGCGATGTCTATGTAAAACGTTTACAATCAGACAAGCTAGGGCCTAAATCGGATAAGTGTAAATTTGTGGGGTACCCTAAGGAAACTAAGGGATACTACTTCTACAATCCAACCGAGAACAAAGTGTTTGTTGCTCGGACCGGCGTGTTTCTAGAAAGAGAGTTTGTCTCTAAAGAAGCAAGTGGGAGGAATGTAGAACTTGAAGAGGTTCAAGAACCACAAATCACTGAACCGATTATGGAACATGAACAGGAACCACAAGCAGTTGTGGAGCCACCTGTTCAGGTAACACAAGAGCTTCGTAGATCTAGTAGAGTGCGCCAGGAACCCGAGAGGTATGGACTTCTCGTAACCGATTCCGGTGACACGATGCTCATAGATGATGAGCCTACTACCTATGAGGACGCCAAGTGGCCCAGACTCTCAGAAGTGGCTGGAAGCCATGAGATCCGAGATGGAATCCATGTACACCAACAAAGTATGGACTTTGGTGGAACCACCCGATGGGGCGCGGCCCATAGGGTGCAAGTGGGTCTTCAAGAAGAAGATCGACATGGATGGTAATGTGATTACCTATAAGGGCCGATTGGTGGCTACAGAATTCAGACAGATTCATGGTATAGACTATGATGAAACCTTTTCACCAGTCGCTATGACCAAATCCATCCGAATCCTACTTGCGATTGCAGCATACTACGACTATGAGATTTGGCAGATGGATGTCAAAACAGAATTCCTTTATGGGAATCTCCTCGAGGACGTGTATATGATACAGCCGGAGGGTTTTGAGGATCCAAAGCAAGCCAACAAAGTCTGTAAGCTGCAACAATCCATTTATGGATTGAAGCAAGCTTCTAGGAGTTGGAATCGACGTTTTGATGAAGTGGTCAAAGAGTTTGGCTTCATCAGAAACGAAGATGAGTCTTGTGTCTACAAGAAGGTTAGTGGGAGCTCTGTAGCTTTTCTGGTCTTGTATGTGGATGACATACTACTCATTGGAAACGACATTCCCATGCTGCAATCTGTTAAAGATTGGCTAGGAAAGTGTTTCTCAATGAAAGACTTAGGGGAAGCAGCCTATATACTCGGTATAAAGATCTATAGAGATAGATCTAAGAGGTTGCTAGGCCTAAGTCAAAGTACATATATTGACAAGGTGTTGAAACGGTTCAACATGCAAGATTCCAAGAAGGGATTCTTGCCCATGTCACATGGAATCACTCTTTCGAAGAGTGGTTGTCCTTCCAATGAGATTGAGAAGGAACGCATGAGTAGAATCCCCTATGCTTCGGCCACAGGATCTATCATGTACGCCATGTTATGTACTAGACCAGATGTGTCATATGCCTTGAGTATGACAAGCAGATACCAATCCAATCCGGGTGAGAGTCACTGGATTGCAGTCAAGAACATCCTAAAGTACTTGAGAAGAACTAAGGATGCTGTCTTTGATATTTGGCGGTGAGGAAGAGTTGCGTGTAAGGGGTTACACTGATGCAAGCTTCCAAACCGACAGAGATGACTTTAGATCACAACCGGGATATGTGTTTTGCCTGAATGGAGCAGCGGTGAGCTGGAAGAGTTCCAAGCAAGAGACGGTAGCTGATTCTACAACAGAGGCTGAGTACATTGCTGCAAATGGCATAGCAAAGGAGGCTGTTTGGATCAGAAAGTTTGTTTCCGAACTTGGTGTGGTCCCTAGCATTGCGGATCCAGTGGAGTTGTTCTGTGACAACACTGGGGCGATCGCGCAATCAAAGAAACCCAGATCGCACCAGAAGTCCAAGCACGTGCTCAGGAAGTTTCATCTGATTCGAGATATTATCGATAGAGGAGACGTTCGGATATGCAAGATTCCTACATATGATAATCTGTCAGACCCGCTTACGAAGCCTCTCACGCAGTGGAAGCATGAAGGGCACACTAGGAGTATGGGCATACGAGATGCGCCAGATTGGCTCTAGTGCAAGTGGGAGACTGTTGGAATAGATGCCCTAGAGGCAATCTAGTTTAGTATGAATTATTTGTGGCTAGAAATTCATTTATTATTTATTGGATATTTAATATAATGAAGTCCTTAGATTTACAATTGTGTTGTTTATCTTAAATATCCCTAGTAAGGTATAATGATTAAATGGGACAATCATCTAAAGACTAGTATGGGGTTGGATTGATATAGAGATATCACGATCCAACACATAGGTGTGCATTAGGGAATGTTGCACTGGATTGACCCATCTCCGAGAAGGCTACATACACGTTATGTTGAGTCACAAGCGCTTCTCGCGGTGCAATGGTATTGTCATCCTTAGACTTGAAGTCACTAGATATTCTAGTTGTGGATTATTGTGATCTTGGTAGCGTTAAACGCTACACCGTAACTGGGTAGTATAAAGGCGTGTACTGGATACAATAAGAAGCAAGCTTAGAGATCGTAGTGGACGTAGATAGGATTTGTCCCTCCCACATAACGGGAGCAAATATCCTAGGCCACTCGAGGGATAGTGCTTATAGAATGTCTGGCCAGACTCAAATAAATCAATATAGGATATTGATGTTATTTGCACGAATAAGGCTATTCCCATGGATCGAGAAACTATGGATTGGATATACGAGTGTGACTTGTATGTCTCGTGTCCAATCCGGATATAGAGACAAAGGGATGAGACAATTACTTGTACAAAGGTTGTCAAGATGACTATTCTATTAGTTGGCTAGAATGGATGTTTTGCTAGAGACCGCTCCATATTAGCAAATAGTTGCCACCAACTAGATAGAACCTATGGGGTCACACGCTACATAGAGTTGAACTAGACTTGGGAATTAATTAATTGGATTAATTAATTAGAAGGATCACTTTGCAAACCATTGCAAACTTAGTAGGGACTAATTTGCAAGGAAGGGACTAAATTGAATTCTAGTAGGACTAGAATAAGTCTTTTAGGTAGTTAACAAGGAGTTGTTGGACTATATAAAGGACCTTCCTTCCTTCCTTCCCACATAACTTATGCTCATTAAGTGAACATAACAAGAGTGGGAGAAAACAAAAGGAGAGAGAGCAAGCAACAAGGAGGCCCGAACCGCCCCCTTGCCGCCGCCCCGTCCCCGTCGGCCAAAGGAGGCCGAGACCCTCCTTTTGGTCTCGTTTTGCGTGATTTCTCTTCCTCTTCCTCTTCCGGGCTAGCACCAAAGGAGTTGGGAGATCTAGGATCAACTCTAGGCATGGATCAACTATAGAGAACGTGACACAATTCGCGTTTGAAGTCATCAAGGAGAACCTAAAGGTGTGTTTATGATTTCTAACCCTTAACAACGTTATGTCTCTTGACTTCTGATCCTTGGAGGGTTTTGCATGGTTTTATGTTTGATTATGCTTCCGTTGTGCAATCCATGAATCAAAACCCTACACATACCAATCATGCCAAGGCTGTAAGATAATTTGAGATTTCTTTGCAGCGAGCATCGCCTCCTCTATTGTTGGACACACAACTCCACCTCAGTCTGAATCAGAGTCTGAGTCCTCATAAATGGCAGAGTCCACCAATGGTTCATGAACACTGCATTCTTTGCTCGGCTCATGTATCTATTCTTCCACAACTGCAGCTTGCGATTCAGATTCTAGTTCTTTCTCCATCCCAGCCATCAGTGTCCTTTGCATCTCTAGGACAGCTGGTAGCCAATGAGGTTCATCCGAACCATCTTGTGATGGTGACCATAGAGGATCGATTAAGGGCTCGATGGCATGTGGGACAGGCTCCTCTTGTGGCTCATCTGTAATAAGGGACATCCTTTTGATGCGTGCTTGGATCTCCCCCATAATATTGTGCAAGTCTTCCATGCTTGCTGATGAGTCCTCTTGATGCTGTTGAAGCTGTGGTGGAGCGAATATGCATGCGTCTTCATACTTGTGATCCTTCTTGCATTTGTAGCACCAAATCATTGAGCATGTGTCATCATTGTGCCAAAATCTGAATTTAGCACAGTAGTAGGGGTAATCAGAGATCTCTTATTACAGATGAGCCAAAATCTGAAGTTTTTGGCATCATTTTTTTATCTTGTGCACACCAGTACACAGAGATCTCTGTGCTTCACGGGGAGTACTCTGTGTACTGGTGTGCACAAGAGAATCCGGCGGGGAGTACTCTGTGTACACCGTAAGTAGGGGATCGGAAATGGCACAAGAAGAGTTGGGTTGTGTGTAGGGAGAGAGTAAGGCATTAGTAATGTCTGAGAGAGAGACAGGGGTTTGGCAGAGCTCCCGCGTATGTCTGGTGTGTTCTCTTTTTTATGGAAATGTTAACGTCCTATATATAACGGAGAATGTGACCGTTGTAGTGTGGTTAATGCGCCCATCAATGGCGGCTTAATTAGCTTAACCACAACGGCACGTTCGTCCTCATATATAGGGACCGTTACAGCACGTTATGCGCGAATACCGGAACCGTTATGGGGTTGACCGGGTTTGACCGGATTGACCGGGTTTATGGAGCTCGTGCCATAAATCTCTCAAAAGCAGTTACTAAAGGTCGCGCGCGGGCTTGGCTCGCACGCGACAAGACTTACTCTAGCTTCCAAACCACTAAGTCCCTACAAGTCCCGTGCAGTGGTATGCGAGGGCCCTGTCTCGCAGCCCCCACATGGATCAGCGCGGCTGGTGATCCAGTGTGTGTGGAGCACAATATGGTGTGCTAGATGATTGCCACGTGGCCAAGATCTGTCAGCTCAGAAAGCACTATTTACATTAGCCCCCTTTCTGCGCGTGAAGACTCATAGCCGGATAGACTTCCATGCGCAGGAACCAACGCACGCGTCGCCGCCACGCACCAATTCAAATATATGCAGGTTCAGCCCCCATGCGTGCCATTATGACCTAAAACCCCTAGAGTCGTGCCGTCTGGACTTTAGGGTTTTAGGCGTGACGTCAGCTTGTCCTGTGATTGCGCGATTCGACGGTGACGGTTGCGATTCGACTACTGAAAGGACGCAACCCTTCATTGTTTTTGGATAAATACTCTGTACTCTCCATTGTTGCAAAGCATCACTTCTTTCTCTTAAAGTGAATGATACTCGTAAGCCTTCAAGAGCAGATCCAGATAATCAATCACCAGTTCTCTCTGGTCAATCGTCTTCTTCAATTGTGCACATCCAAGCAAGCTTTACCAAAACAAGGTTGGCCTTGTTCAATTGCGTTTGATATACTGATATATGCTTTGAACTGCATTGAATCTCGCAAACCCATAACATATTATCCACTCCAACTTATGAAGAAGCTCTTGATCTTTGAATCCAATTTCAATTTAATCCCCAAATGATAAGGATCTTGAATGTAGGGTTTCTGAAATTCCTAATATTGTAAACGATTCCAATCTTCTAATTTTGAAAATTGCCACTGGACTGTTCATCTTTCTTCCAATAAACCCTCGTATGCTTAAAGCTGAATCTTGAAATTCGAACTAAAGCATGTGTATTTCTCCCCCCTTTTTTCTTGCTTTTCCGCAGGAATGGCAAAGACAAAAGGAACTAGACCCACTAAGGAGGACGAAGAAATACCTGATCTTCCACGGGCTTTATGGCGAAAAGCCCCCTATCTGGGTGGCAAGGACTTTTATCATGCCAGGGTTAAGGCGAAGAAATTGCCAATCGCCGTCTCTGGTGAAGCATTGCAGACACTAACCCCTCCAGTTAACTCGGCGTTGCTCGAATTGATCGACTCCGAAGATTTGGTTCGACTGGGAGTCGAAAATGGGTACTTCCCATACACTGCAATTTCTACTCAAGCATTTGTTCAGAAATTGGACTTCATGGATGAATGGATTGACCATGTGTTAACCAATCATGCCGTGACTTTGAACGATGCCGAAATATATTTCACAGTTCGTGCTATGAAGGGTGCTGCCGTGAAGCTGGATCAGTCCATGCTTCTAAACCTTATTTCCCGTTACTCGCCTGCGACTCACACGTTCCATTTTGCTGAGTTCGAGGCTGCTCCCATGCTCGAAGATGTGCACATGCCGTATGATTTGTCTCCCGTGGGCGAGGTGGATCCTTTGAGTCCTTTGAGAACGGATGCGGAGCTCGCTCTGTACACGCAGATGGAGGAGTGCTTGGCAGAGGTGAAGAAAATTTCCACCCGATGGACTCCTACAGAAGTCCTTCCTGACTGGCAGTTGGTTGACACATCTGCGAAGAATACTTGGAACAAGTGGGTCCAGTACTTCTTCCGTGACTATGCGAACATCAGTATCACCAAGAAGCTTCTGAGTCAAAACCCGAAGGCTAATAACTATGTGAATGACAAGGGTTATCACTTGACCCTGTGCGCCTTCCTCTGTGCCTGGTTGTCGAGGTACTTAATCGACGGTCACCCACATGATGGAGTCTTTTACCACGTTCTGCCTCTTGCCGTGAAGTTGGCCCTTGGTCAGAAGGTCACACTCGGACCCTTAGTCTTGGGCACACTGTACTACAGGTTGGATCAGCTGGTTGTGGCGATGAAGGAGTCGCGTGGTCGCCTCGACGTACTGACTTACATTAACATTGCTTTCTTGACAATGTGGGTCTTCGAGCGATGGCCCTCTTATGCCCCAGCCGCTTCCAAGCCCAGCAAATGGTGTCCCCCAGGTACGGAAGAGGAACGTAACAGCGGCAGAGCTGCGAGGTGGTTCGGAACTAACTATCCCAAGTGCGTTTGGAGCCTGATATGCGACAATCGGGAAGAGTTCATAGCTAGGCCCTATGCCATGCGCATTGAGAACGTGCGATGGTTTCCAAAACTGTATCCTTCTAAGGGTGTTGCCTTCTCGGAAGAGCTCCTCTTCGAAGGTGGAGAGCATTTCCACGAGCGCTATCGTGAATTCTTCTGCTGGTGCCTGAGAGGCTCCCTTCCTGCTCTCGCAGAGCATGTTCGCGAGCTCGCGCTGAGGTACGAGAGGATTACCGTGGATATTGATCCTACTCGCGTTTCTCCCCAATTTGGCTTTGATGCAGTGGCACCCTCAATCTGGCCGCAGTCCATCATCAGAGGCTGCTACAAGCGGTTATTGACGAGGGAGTGTAAAACAATCTTGATGAGCAATCTCCCCTTCGAACAACCTGCAGGTAACTGTGAAGGCGGCTGTTCCAGAAACTGGCTTGCTTACTGGAACGCCCAGCAGACGAGATTCGAGACGCAGTCGGTCCCCCAGCCAAGTAGAGCTCCAGTGATCAAGAGGAATTCTTTCCCTTTTCGTCCCAATTGTAGACTGGATGAGTCTGAATATGGCTGCCATTCGTTGCTGGATCGCGAGAATCATCTATGTCCTTCCATCATTCTAGATGAAAAGATTGCTGCGGTTAGAAAAGGTGACTCGCATGTCATCAGATATAGCGAAACTTTTGCTAAGGTAAGCAACTTCTCTTGCATGCGCTAAGCTTCTTTACTTCAATAAATTGAAAACCTCATACTACGCTTCCTGCTGTAGTGCCATGTGCGGAGGTTTGTATCTGGTGAGCGTTCCAAATCGCTGGTTACCACCATTGTTACTGCAAGAAGACAAGGACAACCGTTTCGGCTGGCACCGAGAATGGATCCCGTGGTCGAGACCAGGATTCGCGAGATCATGAATGCTTTTGCTGATTCGCTGATAGACAACACTCCAGCCTTGTCTCCTCCTAGGGATGATCCGTCTCCTCCAGCGACTGCTGCCCCGAGAGCGAAGAGGCCTAGGCAAAGGGGAATTACAATCTCTTCCCCTAGGAGCGCTCCAGCTTCTCCCCCTGCGAGGTCCCTTTCTTCCAGGGATAAAGGTAAAGGTCGCATGACCAGTAAAGCGCGAAAGGAGCTCGCAGTGGAGACCTTTGTTCCATTCGGCCAGGAGAGAGAAGAGGAGAGAATAGAAACAAGAGAAGAAGATGAGGAAGAAGGAGTCGAAGATGTCGGCGACAGAGAAAGAGATGAGATACAAGAGGAAGACTCAGGAGGTATCTCAATCGTACTTTTCTTCCCATTATCTTAACTCTTTTGCAATCTGGTTTGAACAAATTGTTTCCTTAGCAGATGATGATGATGATGAGACCATCGGTGGTCTCTTGGCCAAGAAGCAGAAGAAAGGTTCTCATGCTGGCGTTTCTGATGAAACCATAAGCGAGGAAATTCTTGCCGAGTCCCGGAGGACAGCTGCAGAGGCTGCCGAATGAAGAAGGAAACGAGAGGAAGAGGAGCTCGAACACGTAAAGCAGAGGAGCCTAGAAGAACAACACGTCGACGACTTAGTGCGTCCAACTGATGAGGAAGATGTGCTTCCCGAAGAGGTGGCTCCTCAAGGAGAAGAGGAGGATGCAGCTCCAGAAGAAGACGCAGCAGCTCTAGAGCAAGCCCAAGCAGACTTCGAAGAAATCGCAGGCGGTAACGAAGGTGAGATTTTTAATCTCGCAGTAACTTACCGAGATGTAATTGTCGGTGCACTAAAGCACGGTGTGTCAAAAGTTGACATTCGCCGTTGGCTAGTAGGCAAGTGCGGTGAACCTTCAGGTAATCATTTGAGCAATACGTGTGAACTTAGCTTAGCAACCCAAACATAATCATGGCGGTTTCTTCACGCCCCAGGTCATGCTCACCTTAAAGACATGCTTAACGAAGACACATTAATAGGGCAAGGCTCCACGTCCTTAGCATATGACAAGGACGCTGCGATCCCACCTTCGCGTGGAGGTGCTCGCTCTTAACTTATCAAAGATAATAACATTCGATACAAGTTACCTCACACCATCGTATTTTGTGCCGCATGTAATAATGGCGAGGCCGTGTTGGAGCAAAGGAATCAACCTTCTGCATCCTATGTCCCAGTGCCGAGTTCTAATACTGAGAAGCCCGTCGCAGCTGCCGAATATGCAGGAGAGCCCCTCGAAGACATCATTGAACTCTCTGATGATGCCGAAGCTGACACCGTGTTAATGGAGGAATATGACCATGCCGGTGATGAGGAAATAAGAACGAACGCTGATGATGCCGTCGCACCTGAAGGTATCCTTCCTCCAGCTGCAACTTCTGCTGCTGCCATGTCTCCGACAATGACTGAGCCTGCAGCACCTCTTCCTGCGTGGAACTTTTGGGGTTCGCAGGTCGGGGCAGCCATCGCACCTGGTGTAGCTTATACTCTTCCCCCCAACTATGAGGAGTTAGAGCTCGCAGCCGATAAAAGGGCGATGGAGCGAGGACAGTCTTCAACTGCCCCAGCGATGCGCATTCCTTCTTTGCGCCAGATCCTTGAAGGAACCGGTATGTCATAGTTTACTGTTCGCATCTTGCCTTCTTTGATTGCGAGTTTGTCAGTCTAATCCTGACTCTAACATTGCTTTAGGGTTGAAACAAGCCGACGTGGACTGGCTGGTTCGCATGCGTCTCTCTTATCCCCGATCATTTGTGAGGTCTTTGGAGATAGGTCCCTTTGATAGAAGGCTGTTTCTGACTGAAGCCATCTGGATTCTACAGCAGTTGTCCGCGGCCACACCTGCGACCATTTCTCCTCAGAGCGCGGAGTTGCTTTTTGGCATGTGCCAAAATCTTCTCGCCAAAGTTCAAGGCAAGCTGGGCTTCGGGTTTCTTATCAAAAGAGTTACCCTGATTCGCGCGGCCGTGACTTTGAAACGTGGCCACCAAAATCTCGCAGCTGAACAGCAGAAGGTAGAGCAACAAAGACTAAAGGTTGAAGAGGCTGTGAAGCTCTTTCATGAGGTGGACGCCAAATGCGAGCAATTGAAACAAGAAGTGGAGCAAATAGAAAATCTGAGCCGCCAGTTTACTCCTAACGACTCCTTGATCAAGGGCTTGTTTTGAAAGAGTAGCCAATAAGTAGTTAGTTGAAACACTACTGTAATGCTGCTAGGGTTTCTCCCCCTTTTTTTTTCAAAAAGAATTGAAGTGCCCGTTTTGCCCTTTCCGGGATTTGCTCGAATATCTCTGTGTATATCAATTTATGACGTCAGCAATTGATACTCTGCCTTGATTTTCGCGCTAATTACTCATTAGATAAGCACGCCTTCCTTGGGAAGTCCATCCGTATCATGACTATCCGTCATTAATTAGGATACGCAACCGAATCGTCGTAGCCTTTAGTAGGGTAATTGATTGTTACCGCTTTTCAAGGCGTAAGTGATTGACCCTTACCCTCTTTTCAAATTCTGTTGACTCATCTTGGTAACTGAAGAGTCTTCACAAGGTCTATATAAACCCTGGATTTTGCTATTTGGGTTGTTTATCCCACAATGTGGTTTGCCGTGAGTCCTCACGACTACTAGCTTCAACGCTTGTTTTTCGTTGATTCATGGCAACTTCAAGTTGTGAAACCTGAGTTTGCGCTTTGTGCTATAGAAATAGTTTCCTCATTGATCTTTATAACCATCATAGAGAAGATGCAGATAATACCTCATGTTTGTTCGAAGAATTTTCTTCGTCTATTATGCTTGCAGGTCATGTTTCCGGCCGCTCCCGGCGAGGTGCAGCGCCGTACTGACCTTGCTACCGACTCGTAATGAACGGCGGGATTCTCCTCCAGCATGCCCGGAGGTTGATCATTCTCCACCATGTTCGTGAGCTCAGGGTGGCGAGCCATTGCGCTCGTCCCTGTGGACAAGGAGCCCATTGCCCGAGGAATGACTGCTCCCCTGTTCTTCACAGCCGCATACGCCGGAACAGGTGGTTCCTCAGGAACTTCTCTTAGGTGTAAGACCAAAGAATGGCCTTGTCAGATTCTGGGATCTTGAACATAGCGTCGCATAGCCTTTGTGACGTTTGTAGGACGTTCATTTTATAGCAAGATCCTACTTGCTACAGACCTTTGGTCGCATGTCTTTGTATCCTATAGCCTCTGTTAGGACTGTTAGGTCGGTCCTTTTCCATTTGGGATTTCCCCGATGAGTAACTTCTGTGTGCGAGTTACTATGTAGATGCATTGTAAGCCATGTTGGCTGCGTAGTTAGCTTGAGCTGAGCTTTTTTTCGCTTGTAAGCTTTTATCTAGACAGATAAATTGTAAGTCATTTCGACTCATAATGATAAATCATTTTGTATGATTTGATGTCCTGTTACAACAAATTGCGATTTCGCACGTGTGTTGGAAAATTTCGCTATTTGTAGTGTTGTATAAACACTTTTGCATTGTCGCGTATGATTTGCTATCTGCTGGATGGATTCACAGATCTGTTTTTAGATCGTTCGAGATCATATTTGCGCAGCTGTGCTACCTTGACTGGTACCCTTGTGACTTGTCTTAGATTCAAGTCCAGATGCTATCTCATCAGATAGACTTTTGTAGATCACTTAAGATCATTTTGCATAATATTTCTATCATAACAGATAGGCTTAAGCATCATTTTAAGTTCCCATTCATGTAGTGCTGCTATCGTGACAGATAGGCTTTGAAAGATCATTTGAGATCACATTTGCATGGGCTGCTATCGTTGCAGATAGGCTTAAAAAGATCAACTAAGATCATATTCGCATTAGCTGCTATCGTAGCAGATAGGCTTAGAAGATCAGTTAAGATCATTTTCGCATGGACTGCTATCGTGACAGATAGGCTTAAAAAGATCAACTAAGATCATATTCGCATGAGCTGCTATCGTAGCAGATAGGCTTAGAAGATCAGTTAAGATCATTTTCGCATGGGCTGCTATCGTGACAGATAGGCTTAAAAGATCACTTAAGGTCATTCTCGCACGGGCTGCTATCGCGGCAGGTAGGCTTAAAAGATCAATTAAGATCGTATTTGCGCAGGCTGCTATCATGACATATAGGCTTTAAAAGACCAGTTAAGATCGCATTCGTATGGGGTGCTATCACGACGGATAGGCTTAAAAGATCAATTAAGATCGTATTTGAACAGGCTGCTATCACGGCGGATAGGCTTAAAAGATCAGTTAAGATCGCATTTGCACAGGATGCTATCACGACGGATAGGCTTTTGCTAATAGTAATAATGAACTAAATGAAGCGATAAAGACAGCTAGAAGTATAAAGTTCTTCTCATTTTGGAGAAGTCTTTTATTATAAAACTCTCGTGTGGGAGAGATGAGATTACAATTCTCTCATATGGGAGAGAAGATGTGCGAATCATGGCAATACGGAGCATAAAGCAAACGTTGTAATATAACGCGTAAAAATAAGAGAAGTTAGGGATAGTACTTCTTGATCCAGCGCATATTGACTGAGCTTGGGGTTGAGGTCGTGCCATGTAACCTCCGTATGCTGCAGTAGCCACTGTCAAAGACTTCCGTGACTTCAAAGGGTCCATCCCAATTGGCTGCGAACTTTGGATGAGCCGCCTCTCGCATGCAATAATCAGATGCGCGTAAGACCAAATCTCCAACTGCGAAATCTCGACGTTGGACTGTTTTGTTGTATGCACGAGCAATCCTTTCTTGGTACCGCTTATTGCTCCTTTTGGCTTGTTCCCGCTTTTCTTCTAGTAGTACCAAGTCATGATCGCGTAGGTTGTCATATAACGCGTGAAAAGCCAACCGTGCGGAGTTAACCCTCACTTCTGCTGGTACCACAGCCTCAGCTCCATAGCACAAGAGGAACGGTGAGACCCCTGTGGGTGTCCTTGGAGAAGTCCGATAAGCCCAGAGGGCTATGCTCAAAGAATCAGCCCACTTCTTGTGGTCGTCCGCGACCATTTTGCTCAAAATCCTCAACAGCGTTTTGTTCCTTGCTTCTGCTTGCCCATTCCATTTCGGATAGTATGGAGTGGAGCATATCTGCCTGATGTTGTATTCTGCTAGCTTTGCAGCCACCTGGCAATTGACAAAAGGAGTGCCATTGTCCGAAAGGATGGTGTTAGGAATTTCGAACCTGCATATGATGCTCTCTTGTATGAAATGTACCACAGCTAACGCATTTGCTGTCTTCAGTGGTATAGCTTCTACCCACTTGGTGAACAATTCGATCGCGGTGAGAATGAAGTGATTCCCGTGCGAGGTCGGTCGAATGGGACCGATGAAATCCAGAGCCCATGTGTGAAACGGCCATGGTGTTCCCAATGCATGTAGATCTACGGCAGGGGCGTACACTAGATTACCCTTGAATTGACACTCCTGTCAGCGTCTTACTTTGGTGCGGCAATCAGCCTCCATAGTGGGCCAAAAATATCCAATTGAAAGGAGTTGTCTGCATAATTTCGCACCCCCTGGTGTTCTACCTGATGAGAAAGATCCATCACTTCTTGTGCTTCTGCGCTGTCTAGGCATCGAAGCAGGTTGCCTTCGTGGACCCTTCGCCAAAGCAGATTTTCTTGCACCACATATCGGGATGCTTTCCTCTTTAGCTTCTCGACTTCTCTTCTCGACTCGGGTACAGTACCCTGGTTAAGAAAATCGAAGATGGGCTTCCTCCAATCCGCATCGTCGTCGGTTAGAGCAATGAGTAAAGAGTCTTTGATCAGTGCGCAGCTCTCGCACTTTCCTTGAATCAATGCTGCGGCCGTTGACATGTCCGGCCAATGAATGCCATACCTCTGAGCTTTCCGATAGATTGACACCTCACTTTCCCCACAAGCATGCCGGTGAATCTTTTCTAATAGCAGTTGTCCCTCTTGCTCGGAGACTCATCGCATAAGTATTCCGCCAGGGCCCTTGTAATAAAGGGTGTTGTCATATATGCAATAGCCTTTTGTGGATGCCCAGCTGTCGCTGATCGTGCTTTCTGAAATGGCGCGTAAGATTGACTTTCTCCAGTCCGCCTCGTCCATGTATTCATCGTCGCACGCGTCTTCTGTCAACACTGAGGACGTTCGCACTTCAATGAAGATCCTTGCAGGACATTTGTCCGCACTAACCTTGGATCCTAAGGTAGCTAAAGCATCAGCATGCCTGTTGTCCGCTCGAGGTTTGTGTTCGTATCTAACGTCGCAGAATTGTTGCACCAATCTCTGCACTAGGGTCCTGTAGGGCAATAAGTTTATTTCCTTCAAACCATACTCGCCCGAGGCTTGTTTGACGATTAGCTTGGAATCCCCCATAACCGTCAAGTTGCTTACTTCCAAGGCCCTTGCTGCGCGGAGCCCCGCGATGAGAGCTTCGTACTCTGCTTCATTGTTGGTTACTGCGAAGTCAAGCTTTGCGGACATCTGTATGACTTCCCCATCTGGTTTGGTCAAGACTATCCCAATGCCTCCACCTTTCCTTGTGGACGAGCCGTCGAAATGAAGCGTCCAGTAAGGCAACTCAACTGCGTAAATTTCAGGTCCCTCCAATTCTTCTTTGATCACGGGCTCGTGACTGTTATCGGGGAACTGCGCCAACAAATCCGCAACCGCCTGCGATTTGATCGCCCTCGGCCGAACGCATGTGATGTCAAATTGGGAAATGGTCATATACCATTTTGCCAATCTTCCTCCAGGAGTAGTGTGAGTTAGCAAATAGCGTATGGGATCATTCTTTGTGACCACCACTACTTTGTGCGAAGCAAAATAGTGTCTCAACTTCTCTATTACGAAGAATAAAGCAAGGCAATGACGTTCGATGTCCGTGTACCTTGATTCTGCGGGCTGCACAATGCGGGAGATGTAGTAAATGGGCCTTTCTTGACCCTCGTACTCCTGAGCGAGGAGAGCCCCTATAGACCTCCTCGTTGACGTCAGGTACAACAAGAGTGGTGATCCGAGCTGAGGTGCGATCATTACTTTTGAAGCTTTCAGTAGCTCCTTTAGTTTCCCGAACGCAGCTTTGTGCTCTGGAGTCCAGTTGTATACAACATCTTTCTTGAGAAGGTCACTAAAACAGAAAGTAATTTCGGCAATCGCTGGGATGAATCTTCGCAGATATGATAGCTTTCCCAAGAATGTTTTCAAGGCACTCTGGTTATGTGGCGGAGTCATGCCAGTGATGGCTGAAACTTTCGTAGGGTCAAGCTCGATTCCTTGGCGATGTACCACGCATCCCAAGAATTTCCCTGATGTTACCCCAAATGCGCACTTCATAGGATTCATCTTCAATTGAAAGCGCCTGCATCTGTTGAACACCTTCCGTAAATCCGCCAGATGGTCCGCCTCTTGCTTGGATATGAAAACCAGGTCATCTACATAGAATTCCACTTATTTGTGCATCATGTCGTGGAACAGAGCCATCATGGCCCACTGATAGGTCACACCTGCATTTTTGAGGCCAAAAGGCATCACCGTATAGTTGAATACTCCCACGGGGGTGATGAATGCGGTTTTCCGTGCATCCTCGGGGTCCATCTTGATCTGATTGTACCCACTAAATCCGTCCATGAAGCTGAACATGCGATGTCCCGCGGTCGAATCGATGAGCAAGTTGATGTTGGGAAGTGGAAAATCGTCCTTAGGGCAGAAACGATTGAGATCCCAGAAATCCACACAAATGCGAAGCTGCCCATTCTTCTTTACCATAGGCACAATGTTGGCTAGCCACGTGGGATGATGATTTGGCTCTATGAATTTGGCGTCCAAGAGTTTGACAATCTCCTGTTTTATCTTCATGTTGAGCTCGGGCCTAAAACTTCTTGTGCTCTGCTTTACCGGCTTGGATCCCGGTATCACATCCAACCGGTGCATGGTGATGCTTGTGTCGAGGCCCGGCATTTCGTCGTACTCCCATGCGAATACATCCTTGTATTCGGTTAAGAGCTGTAGCAATCTTTCCTCCTCTTCGCTCGTGAGGTCCGCACTTAGAAAGACCGGCCTTTTCTTTTCTTCGCTCGGGCTTAGGAATACCTCCTTCAGCTCCTGCTTTTGCGGTCGGGGTTTGTCTTCCATGCATTCGGGCGCTTCTTTGAGTTTCTCTTCTAGAGTGCTTGGCTTTGATTTTTCTGTCTCCGCAACCTCCTCGATTTGGTTGATTTGCTCAGGGATATCCCCATGCCCGTGTGAGGACACCCCCGCGCACCTTCATATGCGATAGCATTTCTTCCCATTGGCGTAGAAACTCTCTATTTCCTTGCCTTGAGGGTCATACTTTGCTATTCTTTTCAAAGTGTACACGCTCTTTCGCTGGTAGGCAATCCGCGGCGCTTCTTCTCGAGTGAGCGACTCTTCCTTGGCATCCTCTCTTGTCACCATCACTCCCGCAGGTGACTGATCTTTGATATCCTCCCATCGGGGCAACGGAGTGGGGTTAAATGGTCCTGGTGTTTGCTCATCCGCCATCTCGGTGAACCACACCGCCTCACTGAGATGCGTTTCATCCATGTTGAATGGATTCGTCGAAGCTGGTATCTCGACTATTCTGTCATTCCAAATAGCTTTCATCACTTGGTGAGCTGTTGAAGGGACAGCATCAAAGCGATGAATCCAGGCTCGACCTATGATCATGTGATAGGTAGTGTTCGCATCTATGACATAGAATTTCGCTGAGCACTTGATTTTGCCGATCTGGATACCCTGGCGGATCCATCCTATCGTCATTCTGGAGTCGCTTCCAAATCCCATCAGCGGAGATGGACGCTTGACAATCTTGTGTTCTGGAATTCCCGCTAGTTTCAAGGTATGGAGTGAAACAACTTTGACTGCTGCTCCTCCGTCAACGAACGCTCTCTTAAACTCAACGCCATTGATGATAGCCGTCACATACAGAGGCCTCTGGTGGCTCGCATCTGTCCTCTTGTCGCTTGCGGAAAAGGTGATGACCTTCTCTGTAGGGCGAGACGCCCTAACAACTTTCCCATTGGAGACTACGAGATCCTCCTCGTAATCTTCTGCTATCCTTAAGATCGCTTTTGTCATTTTCGTCCGACATTTTTCGGAGAAGTTCATCTCGTCGAAGAACCTGCTGAACCCGTGCGACCCCTTCATCTGGTCGGCGCGTTCGTCCTCCGTGTCAATGCTGTAGTCTTCATCCTGGATCTCGGCAATGATGGGTAGACCATATTCTGCGACCTCTTCAAGATCCACAATCGAGATCATAGCGACCTCTTTGCCTTTCGATTCTTGCTCCGTATGAGCAGGGAGTGGATTGTTGCGCACATCCTGCCTTTGGTCACTAACAATCAGTTCGCCATTCTTCATCTTTTGGCTAAACACAATTCTGAGCTTCTTGCAGTCCGCCGTGGGATGCATGACCTTGCCATGGTATTCGCACCACTTCGGGTCCCTCACCATCTCCTTGGAGGGTGCCCTCTCGAGCGGCGGTAGGACGCCATCCTTACGCCATTGCCTGCACAGGTCGCTTGCCTCTTCCACCGAACATGGCAGAGGTGGTGCATCAAAGTTCACAATCTTCGCCTGCTTTTGGGGTGAGTTAACATTCACTTCAGCCTCGCGCCCCCTCTTGTAGCTGAATCTCCCGATCTTGAAAGTAGTACCACCCGAGGGTCGCTCAGGGGCGTTTCTCTTTTTCTGCCTCTCCACTATAGGCTCGATGTTCTTCGTGCATTCGATTAGTTTTGAAAACGTAGGCGTTTGCAAGTTAATAAGCATACCTTTGTACTCGTCTCCCATGCACTACAAGCATATCTCTACGAGTCTGCTTTCGAGTATCACATCTTTGCATTCTAAGGACTTGGCCCTGAACTTCTTGATGAAGGTTATTCCGTCCTCCTCGCGCTTCTGATACATCCGCGAGAGATGGATCATCGTAACCTTTTCCTCCATCTGGAAGAACTTGGTGTAGAACTTCTGGACCATATCGTCCCAGGTCTTCACGGATCCGGCTTCCAACGTCCTATACCACTTGTAAGCCACGTTCCCCAGGGATTTCGGGAATTCGCGCATCAGCAGTTTGGGATCAGCTCCATACGGACCCATCACATCAATGAAACGCATAACATGCTCATGGACGTTCCCATTGACGTCCTCGAACTTATCCCATTTAGGAGCCTTGTACCCAGCAGGGTTAGGCATGAGATAGATTTCTCGTGGGATAGGTGGATCGTTATCGAGCTTCGGAATGATGGTATCTGCGAACGATTGGTGAGCCCGAATGGTATCTATGCGCCGTTGGAGTGACGTCATACACTCCGGAGTACTTCCCTCGGCAACGGGAGAATGATTTGTCGCAGGTGGTGGCGACACATACGCCACATGAGGGCTAGGGACGTATTGCGAATTCACGTTACCCCAGATTGCCGTTGGGGGAGGCAAGGGATACCGTGAGGCCGGATTAGGTACCAAAGACGGAGGCTGAGGAGTGTGAGCGGTGAGAGGCAACATTTGAGCTGTTGACCTCTGAATTGAGGGTAGCTGCGTAGTCGCCGGTGGAATTTGTAGATTAGGGTTGGGTGGTGTGGCTGACACTCCCAATCCTTGAGTGGTGGATACTCCTCCTCCCTGAGAGACGGCGGTGGCTGGTGCAGGGCTTGGAGCAAGAGTCCCCAAGACAGCCATGATCCGTTCTAGCTGCGCAGATTGAGCTTTGAGAGCCTTCGCCTGACTTTGGATGGTGGCGTCCAAGGCTTCTAGCGTCGGAGCTTCACCGGGGGCTGTAGGAGTACGGCGAATCTCCTCTCCTGAGGCGGCCTCCGTGGAAGGAGATCTGTTGCTGACATCATCCTCCTAAGACATGGTTGCTTAAGATGGTAAGTTCACGTCAGGTTCACCAAAATGTGCACAAGAGAATCCGGCGGGGAGTACTCTGTGTACACCGCAAGTAGGGGATCGGAAATGGCACAGGAAGAGTTGGTTGTGTAGGGAGAGAGTAAGGCAGTAGTAATGTCTGAGAGAGAGACAGGGGTTTGGCAGAGCTCCCGCGTATGTCTGGTGTGTTCTCTTTGTTATGGAAATGTTAACGTCCTATATATAACGGAGAATGTGACCGTTGTAGTGTGGTTAATGCGCCCATCAATGGCGGCTTAATTATCTTAACCACAACGGCACGTTCGTCCTCATATATAGGGACCGTTACAGCACGTTATGCGCGAATATCGGAACCGTTATGGGGTTGACCGGGTTTGACCGGATTGACCGGGTTTATGGATCTCGTGCCATAAATCTCTCAAAATCAGTTACTAAAGGTCGCACGCGGGCTTGGCTCACACGCGACAGGCCTTACTCTAGCCTCCAAACCACTAAGTCCCTACAAGTCCCGTGCAGTGGTATGCGAGGGCCCTGTCTCGTAGCCCCCACATGGATCAGCGCGGCTGGTGATCCAGTGTGTGTGGAGCACAATATGGTGTGCTAGATGATTGCCACGTGGCCAAGATCTGTCAGCTCAGAAAGCACTATCTACAACTGGAAATCTCCTTTCGGTCTCATGTTGTTCTACGTCACAGTTTATTTGGTGTCCTGTCGGTCCACCTACATCTACCGGTCCGTTCTAGTAGGCTAATGGCAGTGCACAGAATGATGTCCTCTCAGACCACCACCACACGAACACCTCACTATCTCCTACCGAATCTACCCACTAAGGCCAATCCTACACACTTCTCTTCTCAGTCTGAGTGATTAATGATTGTTGTTCATATCTCACCACAACTAGGTCTAAGTCGCTCTCACGCACTCGCTAGCTAAATAACAAGTCCGGGTAATTACTCCATTCTTGCTAAGGATTAAGCATAGTATAAGAACAATAACTAAAACAAATACTAACTTTAAACAAGATTACAATCTAAGAATAAACCCTAAGTTCATGAATATCAATTCCTAACATAGTCGTGTCAATAGACTACACTCGTTAACAACTTCATGAAATCAAACTTCATCCAATAGATCAAAATCCAAACGCATGAGACAAGTCTAAAATCCAAAAAACATACTGTCTACATAAACCCTAGGCTCTCTAAAGAAGCCTAGCAAAACTTCTAACTACTACTTGAAATCGTAGCAACCCAACAAAGTTTCTCCATACAATTGATTAAAAGAGAGAAGAAGAGATCAAACGCTAGAAATCGTGAAGATTGGCGCGATCTGGGCTCTTCTCCTTGCTTGAGGTTGCTCCCAATGGAGTCTCCTTGCTCTCCTCCTTCTTCTTGGCTCTCAATAGGCATGAATGATGCTTATTCCCGTCCCTAGGTCGTTCTTGAATCATAACCGGCAGAAGTCTTCAGTAATTGCACAACAGCCCCCTGAAATCTGCTTCTGACTTCAAAACGCGATATCTTCTTCGTCCGAATTCCGATTTAGCTCCGTGACCTATCGATGGATATATCTTAGTCTACTTTCATTTGGCACTGGTCTCACCCCAATATTATTTGTAGAACTACGACTATGATCAAAATAGTGCAGACTGGTCATCCAAGCTCCTCCAATTCGGCTTCTCTTCACTCCACTTGAGCTCCCGTTGTTTCCGAAGTTCGTTCCATGCCTCATATCAATCGATTAGCATCCGTTCCTGCCAAGACAACATGAACAAACATACCAAGCGATTATATTTGACAAATAACAATGAAATATGCATAGAAAACGCCCGGAATAACAATATAGCACATGGTAGCAACAAGTGATAAAACGACCTATAATCTCTAACATTGGGATCAAAACACTCTCAAATACCTATTAACATGTGGTAAATGCTAAAGAATTATAGCCCCTAAAAGGTGCTATCACTTTGATATATATATAAAGATAATTATTTATTGCAATAACACAATTAATTATTTCATGTATGATTTTGTCATTTCGACAGTAACAATAACTCTAAATCACTCATTACCTAACACTAAATGTCAAAAGTTATTTCCCGCAGCAGCTTAAATACGGAATTTACCAAACACTTTTCGGGTAAATTTCCTCAGCAGCTTTTCATAGTACTTTCTACACAGCAGCTTTCTAAAATGCCGCAACATTACCAAACTAGCCCTAAATCGGGGTAGTGAATCCCATCAAATTGTTTGCGAATACATCGACAGCCCAGTCATACACTACGGAAAACAAAGACATATTGTCTTCGAGAGTTCATTTTCTAGCAAAGCAGCCACAAAATTGAAGCGTATTTCGTTTAATGAAGTTTTCGCCCAAGTTGTGCACCCAAATTTGAAGAGACTTCGGGCAACTGTTGAACTGATGGTCATCTGTTTCTGTGTGGTCATTGCACCATGTGCACAAAGCCATGATATCTAACCCTTTATCTTTTTACCGAGTAGTTACTGGAAGTGATTTATTCTAATTACGCCAAACCGTCATATCGAACTTCTTGGAAATCTTCAGACGCCACATTTTTCTAAACCATTCCTGATCGACAATCCATAGGAGGTGAATGGCTGGTCCTTTATACTTTTTGGCCAAGCACGATAGCCTGACGCAATCGCATAGACTCTGTCATCCGATAAATACCAATACAAGAATCATCACCGTTAACTTTTATCAACGGGATAGACTGCGCAAAGTGACAAAAGTCCAAAGAGCTTGGTTCAGAGCTTCCACATTCCATGATCCGGAAGCTGCATCGATTAGGTTATTTAACGTCAATTCTTTCAGCCCAGTTGGGGAGTTCGTGATGAACGTAAAAGTGTCCGACCTTGGTAGCCAGTTATCCTGAAAAACCTTTAGAGTCTGTTTGGATGCGGTGTTTTAAGGTGGAATTTAAGAAAAAATAGAATTTTAAATACTGAGGAATAGTTTACCCTGTTTGGCAACTAAAGGAGTCGAATTAACGAAACCCCGCGTCATTTATAATTGGGGATTTGAGCCTCGAAATTCCATCTTAAAACGACATCAATGGACGACGAATTTTAAACTCCACGTCTTTAAGAAAGACACGTGTTTTTTTACTTTTAAGACGATATAATTAAAAAAGAATGAAAAAAATAAACTTTGGCCGTCTGAGGCAGTAGGGTAAAGCAACGAAACATTTCATTTGCTGTAATCACTTTATCTCTCTAGAATGGGAGGCTACCTTCTTCTCCGACGACGATGGAGACATCTCTAACCTAGTTACTGATCTCTTCCTTTCTCATCAGCTCCTGGACTTGATTTCTCACAACTCTTTCAACGATTGACACACAATAAAGATCTGTTCGGCGTTCTTGGCCATAGATCTATTTCGCTCTCTTCGCCAGATACCTATTCGACTATTTTTGGCTCCTGATTTCGATTGCTCGCCGATCATCTACCTAGGGTTTCAGGTAATTCCGAAAAACTGTGATCTCCGTTTCAATAAATTTGATTTATTTTGTGGTGAAAAGTTGCGTTAGATCTCGTTTTTTCTTACATGCACTGTGATGAGAGGTTCATTTTCCATTGATGAACATGAGTATTGGTAGTTATTTCATTTTCCACTGATAAGTCCTCTGATAATGTTCTTTGGCTTCTGAGAGTTTCAATTTCCTTTGATAAACAAAATTGTTTCATAGCAATTTTTGCTAGTAATGTTTATCATACCCTATGGTGTGCATACCCTGTGGTGTTCATGTCTACTGATAAATTAGTTGGGTTTGTTTGAGGTGAAGAGGGTCACTACCTCACTATACCTTTCAAAGTAACAGGTTGGTCTTAAGAGTGGTTTTGAATCATAGATTGCAATTTTTTTATCTTCATTAGGGATGAAGGGAACCTGATACTCCAATTTAATATTAGCCTTGAACAACTACTGCAGTTTATCTACTACATACATGGAATACGTTAGAGCGTATCCGATCGCCCCAACCAATGTCTGTGAGAGACTCAGTATGTTTCGCATTCATCTGAGCTTGTCGAGTCATCTCAATATGGTCTAATTGGGCTTGGAGAACAGCCTTTGCAGAAGCCAAGTTTTGATGTTGTGACCTGTTTTAGAATGAATTCAAATGACAATTACTATCGACGCTATCTTTTGTGTTCCCGCGAGGGAGCAATACCCTTACTAAATCTGCAAAAGTTAATAATGTGTTCTTGGCTTATTTCAGGTCCTTTTCTCTACCAGACGTATCCGAAGTTCAGGAAGTGATCAAGCCATTACTGAAAGCCAACTTTAAGGTTAGTCTTTCACAAGTACTTTGTAGTGTGATAACTGAATTGACGCTCAATCTGATGTCTTTTCCCCTTTGTTTGGATTCTTCTCTACAGATTGTAATCGTAGAGAAGCTGGGGAACTTGTTTCTAGATCAAGGAGCTACTAACAAGTTGTTGACACTTTCTCACCAGGTTTGTTCATGCTATGAGCTCTATTCATCTATTTGCTTGGTTATACACTGCATACAATCTGGATCATAGTACTTTTTTGTTAAGTCTTCTTTTCGTTCATTTTCTCTGTAGACATATTATGGAACATGATTTGATGAGTGTGACCCTCAAGAGGAAAGACGCCAGAAGGACGATGATAAAAAGCAAAAAATTGTTGTGGGTATTATGACTACCATAACAGCTGGTATAGCAGTATGGTATCATGCAAAATTTCTTTAGAAGGAACCTTCTAATGATTGGGACCATGAAAGGCAGAGCTATTTTGCTCGCCTTTATGATGGGAAGGACACTGATTGCATTGAGCAATTGCGTATTAGCAAGAGAGCATTTGTGAACCTTTGTAAAGTCTTAGAAGAAAATGGTGGGCTAGTAAGAACAAGACATGTTCCCCTTAAAGAAGCCGTAGCAATGTTTTTGTATATTCTTGCCCACAACAAGAAATATAGGTTGCTTGGGTTTGATTGCTACAGATCTAAGGAGAAAATTAGTAGGCAGTTTCATAATGTATTACATGCCTTCATGAGATTGAGCAAGAAATACATCACAATTCATGAGGCCGTCCATGATGCATGCAGTATTGATAAGTGGAAGTGGTTTGAGGTAAACATTCACCTTCACTTTTGTTATGAAATTAGTTAATATTAATATTATAATGAACCATATATACGTGACTGCTCAATATTTTCTAGAATTGCATTGGAGCACTAGACGGAACCCACATTTACGTGACTGTTCCGTTGGAAGAGAGACCTAGATACCGAAATCGTAAGGGTGACATTACAACTAATGTATTGGCAGCATGTAGTCTGGACATGAAACTGACATATGTGCTACCTGGGTGGGAAGGATCTGCATCAGATTCTAGAGTACTGCGAGACGCTTTGCGTAGGCAAGACCGCCTTCATGTTCGAAATGGTAATTTTACATAAAAATGCACACATGTATAGTGTGTTCGGTAAATCAACTAGTAACTGGATAATTTTTTCATTGTGTAGATAAATATTACCTCGTGGATGCGGGATATACAAATGGTCCAGGATTCTTAGCTCCATATCGCAGGATACGATACCATCTTAATGAGTGGGTTGGGAATACCCCTCAGAATTACAAAGAGTTGTTTAATCTCCACCACAGTGTTGCTAAGAATACGATAGAAAGATCATTTGGACTATTGAAAAAGAGATGGAGCATTTTACGAACACGTTCTTTTTTCAGTGTGCAAACACAAATACAGATTATCAATGCGTGTTGTGTGCTACACAATTTCATAAGGATTGAACAAGAACAAGATAGACTTCTACAATCTAAAGAGTAACATCTTCTAGAATTAGTAGACATGGAGTTATTACTGGAGCAGCCAACTAACAATGAGAATGATGATGCCATCACGAGTATTCAAGTAACTGAAGAGTGGACAACATTTCGCGAGACACTGGCCAAAAAAATGTGGGATGAGTATCAAGTCCGTCGAGGCCAAGGAAATTGTACTTAGTTGTTTTAGGATTCAAAACAGTTCTTTAATTCTCGCATGTTAATTTTTTTAGTATAAATTAGGTATTGTCTATGCATTTTATATTATATTATATGTAATTGTCTTCAATCAATTAATTGTGATTTTAAATTAAGGGTGTTATTTCTCTAGTTAGCATATATCCTACATTTCATATTCTTGTTTAGGGACACCTCCTGCGTATGGCTTCACTTCTCAATATATTCTTGTTCAGGTATCCTTTTACTCTGTAGTTGTATTATGATTCTTACATGCTCTATGTTCAAGTTTCATTGCCTGGTAGTATGATAGTCTTCTAGGAGTAACTTGCTGATCTTGGCATTTATGTGTCACTTTTTGCAAATGTCCTTGAAATATACATTTATTGTCATAATTCTTATAGTCCCATATTAATTTTTTTTTGCTGGAATGGTTGCTATTGCAGGACTCATTGTTCTTATATACACTGGTTTTCATCTCGAAATTGTGAGGATGTCAAAATTGAAAGAAGTGCATGTGAATCTGAAGCAGGAGAATATCAAGCCAGGTGATATGAACCTTGTGAGTGAGAAACCGAAAGTTTCAAAAGACAAAAATATGCGGTGGAATGATGAGATGGACCGCGTCTTAGCTGATGTTTTAAGAGATGAACGTAATTTCGGGCATAAAGGTGATGGCGGCTGAAAACCGATTGCCTATAATACTGCTGCATCTAAGCTGTCTTCTGCATTTAAGATCAGGGTAAGAAAACAGTACGTTCAACATAGGGTGAAGCATTGGAAACATATCCATGGCATAGTATGTGGGATATTGAGTCAAAGTGGCCTGAATTGGGATTCAAATAGACACATGATACAAGTCGATGATGATGACGTTTGGGAAGCATATTGTGCGGTACGTTGGTATATTGTCTCTGTTTGAATTTACTTGGATGGTTAATGTTTTTTATTTTGAGAATCTTGGATGATTAATGTTATGTAAATAATATATGTGTTATATTGTGTTTTGTTACAAGGTACATGACGATGTTGACAAATATCGGTACAAGGTGATTCCGAACTGGAATGATATAGTGGATTTATGTGGGAAAGATAGAGCCACATGAGAAGGAGCAGAAACTGCTGCAGAGGCCACTGAAATGATGAGTACGGAAGCAAGTTCTACTCAAGATGAAGATGTGATAATCGTTGGCAACTCAAAAGCTTCCAACAATACTCTTCCTAGAGGTAAAAGAGGTACATCTTCATCTAGCTCAGTTGATCCACCACGAAAGAAGCGAGTTGGAGATGATCTATCTAGTGCCGTAAGTATGATGGCACCTTCACTTCAAGCTTATATGAAATCGAGCAAGTTGGATGTTAATGAAGTGTATGAAGAAGTGCAAGCCATCCCGGATCTTGATCGTATTGACCGTTTGAGGGCGCTTAATTGGTTGGTCGATAACAAAAACAAATTCCGTATGTTGAGGAAGTTGCCTATGGACGAGAAAAAAGATTTTTTGTTAATGTGTTTGCCATGAGTATTTGGCCTTTTCAAGCTTTCTGGGCACACTTAATTGGTTGGTAGCTATAATGCCTCTTTTGGATGAATATTTCATGTTTAGAATGTTAATTCAGACTCTTTGATATTTATTCTCGACATTCTGGGAGTTCTTGAACAGCTGGTTCTAGCTTTTGTCAAACAAATTGCTTAGTTTGCTATGTGAAAACTCAATTTAGAGTGATTATGCTCTTCTTTTTCTGGTGTTGTTTATTACAAGATTGAGATTAAGTATGATTACAGAGGGGAAGAATTTTGAAATTCTGTGTTTGCATCACTTTTGACAAACGCAGAAAGTAAAATGACAGGATATGAAACTCCTTGAACAAAATAATTTGCCAAACAAAGTGATTGGTTAGGAGGCATTCTTTATTCTATCATTTGAAACGACAGGATTTCATATTACTAGGACCTTTCAAAATTCCTCATCCAAACACACTCTTATGCTTTTCCCGTTTCCAATTCTCCATATGGTTCCCGATTTGATTAGATCCCTCCCTGCAATGATATTTTGAAAAGCACATGAGACTCGACTTTTATGAGTGACCTTTACCTCAAGAATCAAAGAGTTGCGAAAGTGCTTTTTCGAAAACCCCGACAAACCAACTTATACGGATTGTTGAGGAAACACCAAGTTTGTTTAGCGAGGATCGCCACATTGAAAGCTTGGAAGTCAGCCTTCCTCCTTGTCCCTCTTCATATTTTCCCACGCTATCTAGTGCACCCGTCTTTTACCTTCAAAGCCGCCCCACCAAAAATGACGGACTAACCTTTCCATGTAACACCCTGAAATTTCTATAGGGGTTAGAATGCAATAATTCAAAACTTTTAATTAGATGCGTAAATTCCTCAAATTGGGTTGTTTTTGGGGGTTCGGTTTGAGGGATGAAGAGGGAGTTCGGTTGGGAAGAGATGGAGACAATGGCTTCGTTCGCCTAGGGTTGAACCGAAGGTCCTTCGACGCCGGAATCCATGGATGAGAAAGAGAAGTGTTGGTGTGGGTGCGGTGATGCAAATAAGAGTTTCTACTTTATTTTTCATGGCGTAAATTTAGATTAGCAAGGCGGCCAAAACCATATTTTCATTTGTTATGTTAGTCACCCTGAATGACAAGGGTGGTTTGGGGTAGCGATATGGCATTTTAATTTATCACAATGGTGGTTTATGTCGTTTACCCTTCTTATATATTTTTAGTTGGAATAATTCAATTACCCCATGGAAGAGAGTAAGTCGGGCAATGTTGCGATATTAACTCTTATACAAAACTCTAGATTTCGATTTTTTTTTAGTTATCTCGGAGTACCTATAGCCAGCTCGAGGCAGGGTCAGTTTCGGGACGAGCCTCTATCAGTAGAGTCCACCATTTATCTCTACAGAACATGTCAGAACGTAAGTAATATAGAGCACTTTGCTCTATGTGTAGCTAAGATCATTCCCTATCCGGATTATCGTTGTTTATAAATACTAGTTTAACTTGCGAAATTGTCTCTTTGTTGAATTCTTCACCGCTAACAACACGACTTCTTTGTGCCTATAAGGTGTGAGGCAATGTCCACTTATCAACAGTTCGGGACAAAAAACTCTGTTTTTGCATTCAGTTCTGTTTTTATGCCGATAATTCTTTCAATCTTTCACTGCTGCAAATGTAATATACAGGGATTAGTGAATGAGATTGGATTCGAAAAGTTTAGAACTGTGATTCAAAAAAGAGACCGTGAATCAAACATCACCTAAGTCTAAACTATGATTTCATAACTAAGCTCCCCGAGCCGTTTCTCCATCTCTTACAGTAATAATGATCACAATTAGCGGACCTGACATGGCGGAAAGGGATCCGATACGAAAAGATGATAAACTGGGCTATATTGAACGAATTATGATCATAACCGGAAATTACAGATTTTGGGGGAAATCGTGGAAGTTTCAACTAGGAAAGCCATAATAATTTCGTAAACGCAGAATGGTGCCAAACTGACTAGTCAAATAACACAAATCATTCATAATCATCTTCATCTTCTGAATCTTCATCAGGTTCATCCGGTACGGAACACATTACGCACGCCTCTGCATCCGCCGGATTCATGTAAGTGCATTTATCGCAAGGCCACTCATCCGGGTTCTGCCTGACCCCCTCGTCCTGCACATCCGGTAGCCCATTCTCCAACGCCGTCACCAGTTTCTCAAAGTAATCCCTCGTCACATTCGTCAATTTCACCAGCTTCTTACGAAATTTCTCAAACGTATCAAGTTCAACCTCTTCGCCCTTCTCATTGAGAAAGAACTTCTTTCCCGACTCGCTCTCATAGACATCGTCAAGCTTGAGCTGCTTTTCCACTTCTTTCTCGGCAAAATTGTGGAGCCGTTCGAGCGCAACCTCGGCTTCTCCTTGAACAAACTCAAATAGCTGCTTTTTTGTAGTTTCCTTCTCCGTTATGTAGTACCCGTACGCGTATGTCCATTTCAACACCCGCCGACACTCCACCACCTGCTTCCACGCCTCCACCACAAACGCCACCTCTTCCACCGGAACGTTCTTCACTACGCTGAGCTCCTGGATTGTTTCTGTCTCTGCCTTGCGTACATCGTCCAAAGATCGCTTCCACGACTTATGATTCGCCGCCCACCGCTCATAGTAATGCGTGTACCTCTCTATGGCCATCTTGGCCAGCCGCCGCTTCTGCTCGCCTTCTTCCAATTTTCCGCTGGTGGTTACCGCTTTGTAGCCGTTGCAAGAGTAGTAGCTTCCGCCGTGCTTCTGCCAATCCCCAAGGCAGATCCAGCAGAACTCGTAGCGGCACGGCGGTGGGCAGGTCATGTGCATGCAACCCTGGTTCTTCTCTATCGGAACCCTGCATTTCGGACAGGGTTTCGAGTTAGCGATGATCCACGTCGTGTTCAACGATTCCGAGCTGTTCTTCGCGATCCACTTCCTCACCGTCTCGCAATCCATGGGGCTGTGCGCTTCCTCATCACAGTTCCAGCAGAATCCATTCCTGCAATCGCAATACACGTCGTAGGTCCCGCCGCCGCGGACGAATTCGACGGCGTTCTCGCATCCGGCGGCCGGACACCATTTCGTGTTCCGGCCCAACTCGACGAACGATCTAGCAAGGTAAAATTTATATTTTACTTTATCTGAGCCCCGCGCTAGCGAGTTGACCAGATCTTGACCAACAGCAGCGTGGCAAGACGGCTCGGGGCATCTCAGCGTCAGACACCCCGAGCCGTTCTCCACCGCCACGGTGATGTACGATTTCCAGCATCGCTTACAGTAAAAATGGCCGCAATTAACGGAACTGACGTTGTTAAAACCGTACCACTCGAAGCAGATCCCGCACTTCACGGATCCTTTGACCAGGGAGGGTTTGGGTTGAGGCGACAACCCTACCGCCTTTCGGACGGCTTCCTCGTCGGAAAACCACGCCTCGTGCAGCTTGTGGACGCTCCATTGATGGTGGACGAGGAGAATCACCGCAGCTGATCGCGATACGGAGAGGACGGTGCAAACCTCGGTGATTGCGTCCTCTTGATGGCGACGAATGTCGGCTTCGGTCAGTACGGTGTAGTTTTTGCTTTCGGTCTTTGAAGGATCCTCCGTTAAGTCTTCTTCATCGTAAACTTCTTCGTCTTCTTCGTATTGGTATGCCTCGGAGCCGTCGCTGTAATCGTCATCAAACTCCATTGTTTACTAGGTTGATGAAACCCTAACCCTTGTTATATAGTTTGAGTTATTCCAAACCTAGTGAAAGTGTGAAACTAGGAAGCTTATAATAAGGCGAAGAGATATTATTTCGATTTTTCATATTTTCTTCCGCGAAAGTGATAATCATTCATGATAATTTTTTGGAAAAATTGTACAAGTGTTACCTATATTTTTAGACTTTGTTAGAGTCTTGTACTCAACTTTTCAGTTGTTGCACTGCCGGTACCCGATTTTTCATTTTGTTGATAAAATAGTACACTCCGTTAAGTCGTAATTACACAGTTAACGGAGTTTGTGAAAAGATGTTTATGCCCCTCATGTTCTATGTAACATTTTTTTAAAAAATAAAGTTTTATGTAATTCTCTTTCAACAATTACACTACAAAGTTGTGAAACGGAAACGGAAAACGAAAGATTCACTAGGTAAGTTCGGAGAAAGCTTAAGGAAGATAAGGAGAAAGGGGGTCTTGGTTTCAAGGATCTACACTACTTTAACATAGTTCTGTTGGCGAAACAAGCGTGGCGAATTCACTCAAATCCGACGTGTCTACTCAGTAGAGTCCTTAAGCACAGGTACTATGAAAATTCGAGCATCCTTGATATCCAACCTAAGTCCCAAATATCGTTTGCCTTCAAAAGTATTATAGCTGGACGCAATTTGTTGAAGAGGGGGCTGCTTTGGAATATTGGCAGTGGAAAACAAATCAACCTGTTTCATGATGCTTGGATCCCACGGTCACACAGTTACAAGGTTGTTACTCCGAGCAGAGAAGATGCAAGTCTCAAGGTTCCTGATCTAATAGAGAATGGAACCTGACATGTCCCATTGCTGCGGACTGTTAGGAAATCTGGCAATTTCCTTGCGATGTGGTGAACCCACTGCGATATGCGATAACAAGTGAAGAAAGTGAACACAAAGATTTACGTGGTTCAGCCCAACAAATGGCCTACATCCACAGTGCAAAGAGTGCTACTTCACTGAACAAATGAGAGAAGGTTACAATGTTCGCGATAGAGAACTAATCTCTCAAGGTAACCTATGCAATTCTCTCTGCTACTTTGTTCTACTGCAATTTCTCACTCTCTCACTTGCTATGACAATCTGCTATCAAGTTCCTCAATATATAGGCTAACACTGCCTACAATATTGACTATGGAGAAGACAAGATTTTGCCTCCGCGATGCATGAGCCGTCCAAAGACTTTGGCTTATCCCAGGCGTGATTTGGGATTTCGTCGAGCCGTAAAAATCTGCAATAACTTACCCACTAAAGCTACAGCTCCAAGCTTGAAAAATAAGACTGTTCAATTTCTGAGCCACGTGCTAAATGCCAACAATCTCCACCTTGGCGAATAAATTGCTAGCCCAATGCGACATACTGCCATGTGTCATCTTGCATAGGTGTCCACCTTAATGCAAACGACTCCAACATTCTGCTATTCTCTTTTGGCTTTTGCCAACCCCTCGAAGAGGTAGCATTGACTCCAGTTGACCATCAAAGTCTGCAATGCCAAATCATTTCTCCGTTGTGCCTACAGAGAAAGTGCAATGCTGCAATTTAAATATGCAATTCAAGCTAACATACTTCATATCGACATAGTCGGCGAGACTTCTTTGTTGTCGATTCATGCGATTTCCTGCAATCCCCTTGCAATTCGTTTGCTTCGAAGCTTCAATTCATTTGGTGGATTCTTAGGGGTTCCTTGCAACTCCACCTTCAATGCAATTGAAATTAATGCCATATGCAATGGGCTTCAGTGACTTGTACATTCTGCAATCAAGTCTGCAATGCAATCTCCTCCTGCAATATTCTGGAGTAGTGGTCAACAAACCCATGCTAATTTCCCATAAAAGTTGGGTTGTTGTGCAATATGCAATATGTGCAATCTTCTATGAGTTCTCAGCAACCCTGAAGATCTCGTGAGTCTCCAACCCTTGAAATCTTGACTCGCCTGCATTATCGAGCATCTTGAGCCAAATGCTGAGTGCATTAGGAATTTTAGAGCCAACAGTTGCTACTCGATCAACTTTGGTGTTTCCCTGCAAAAAGTATAGATTATTCTATCGAATACCCTGCAATATGGTACGGGTACCTCTTGCGATTTTGATATTCCCAGCCTGCAAACTGATCTTGAGACCCTTGGCCTCTAGAGCTCCTAAGGAAATCAAGTTCTTCTTCAACTCGGGCAAGTACAATACATTTGACAATAGTCGAACCTTCCCGTCATGCAATTAGAGCTGAATTGTGCCCACTCTCTTCTTCTCGCATGCAATATTGTTCCCCATCGACACTGTACCACTGAAACCCAATTCCAAATCGGTGAACATCCTTTTATTTGGGCACATGTGATGAGAACAACCAGAGTCGAGTATCCATTCGTCGGAAGCGCTATCATCTGTGGTAGTAAGCACAAAGTCTGTATCATCTTCTGCGATTTGTGCCAAGTCTGCATCTTGTCCCTTGCTGTTGTCAGGTCGGGGTAATCTTTCTTCCAGTGCCCTTTCTGGAAACAAAAGGAACACTCGTATTTTGCTGGGATTCTTCTTCCATCTTTGGAGAGTATTGCGCTTCAGAATTTTCCTCCATGCGATTGGTTCTTGTTATATGATCAATTCCTTACCACCAAGACTTCAGATCTATCATTCTGAATCTCCTTTTCTTTTCTATGGAACACATTATTCATCAATGCATCTGACACATCCTTGTATGCGATTGAATCTATTCCGTAGAGCAGGGTTGTTGCAAAGTGATCATACTCATCGGGTAAGGAACATAACAAAACCATTACTTTATCCTCATCCTTAATGTCTTCATCCAGGTTAAGTAAATCCACAGTTAACCTATTGAAATCATTAAGATGATCCACCATACGCGTACCTTGTTTGTACTGAAAACGGAACAGCTTCCGCTTCATGTACAACCGATTCTGAATGCTTTTCATCATGTACTTGTCTTCTAGCTTCTTCCATAACGCTTTCGCCATGGTTTCTCTCATGACATAGTACTTCAGCTCAAATGCGATGCAAAGACGAATGGATCCACATGCCATTCGATTCAAATTCATCCAATCCGATTCCTCCATGTCAGCAGGCTTGTCTTCGAGGGCTACATGCAATCCCTGTTGGACTAAGACGTCCATGACCTCGCACTGCCACATGCCAAAATTGTTGCGTCCATCAAATTTCTCCACATGAACTTTGCATTTGAAACCGCCATTCTCATTGTGCCTATTTTGGATCCAATTGACGTCGTGGTGGTAGTTTGTGTTTCTCAACCTGGTGATGCAATAGGTTCTGAAACTGCTTCTGTATCTGGCATTCGTCCGTCGACTGATAAATGGCCAATTTATCAATCTGCAATAATCTCTTGAGATTCAGTGAGTTTGAAACGCCAATAACTCTGCGAGGTCAGATAATTATCTCGAGTGAGAAATTTAAAGTACGCTACGATTCTTCCAAAACAGTTGAAAATTCGGACTGCAATACGGTGTGACAAGAGCACCCAATAATTCTTGATGGTAGCCCACTAATCTTCTTCCACCACTGACTACGGCTGAAACTAGAAGCACTTAGTTTAGAAAACAGTGCACCACTTTGACCATACTTGGACTGAGAATTGGTGTAACAGTTACACCAAAACCTTCCTTCTGTGACTTGAAATTATTCAAGCCAGCTACACGTGGTTTTCCTTCTTCAATTAGTAAACCACCAGCTGACAAGCATTTAATGCTTTGACTTTGTTGTATACTAAACAAATAATGCTCCAAGAGGTAAGTTTTGAGTTCACAACTTCAAAACTACACACTTTTCTCTGTTCGGGAAAAAAAACTTGGGCTCCGCCAACCAGCAATAAGCTTCTGCCTTCTTCTTCCTTTCCTTTTTTTCCCCGAATTGAAAAAAATAAGAGTGCAGCGCCGTTTGGTTAGAGAAACAGCAGCAGGTGCTTTTCTTTTTGATCCTTTCCAGGTGTTCTTTTCTCCTTCTCGTCTGCAGCTACTTCTACCAGAAAATAATTTCGGCTTTGCCGTGAAATTATTATAAGGCTCTGATTGAAATTTATTTTCAATGCTCCTACTTTCTTTTTGAGAAGAAAATATGAAACAGAAAACTCTCAACTTCTTTGTCGAAAATTTTTTCCGACTGCGATGCCAGAAAATTGCAATTTTTTGCTCTGATACCAATTGTTACGAAATCTGGCAATTTCCTTGCGATGTGGTGAACCCACTCTGATATGCGATAACAAGTGAAGAAAGTGAACACAAGAATTTACGTGGTTCAGCCCAAGAAATGACCTAAATCCACGGTGCAAAGAGTGCTACTTCACTGAACAAATGAGAGAAGGTTACAATGTTTGCGATAAAGAACTAATCTCTCAAGGTAACCTATGCAATTCTCTCTGCTACTTTGTTCTACTGCAATTTCTCACTCTCTCACTTGCTATAACAATCTGCTATCAAGTTCCTCAATATATAGGCTAACACAATCTACAATATTGACTACGGAGGAGACAAGATTTTGCCTCCGCGATTCATGAGCCGTCCAAAGACTTTTGCCTATCCCAGGCATGACAAATGTGACTGTCAATTTCTGAGCCACGTGCTAAATTCCAACACGGACTTACCTCTGGAGCGAAGATGTTGATTTCATTATGAAAATGCCTATTCATTTAGTTGATTAGGAGGACAAAAGGGTGGGGCTACATTCAGAATCCGGTGTGTATACTGTTTCTTCTGGGTATCAAGCATTACTGTCATTAAACTCGAATCATGAAGGGACATCCTCGGGAGTGAAAAGAATCTGTCTTACGAATTTGTGGAAGACTAAACTGCCCAAGAAAGTGTTATTCACGTCTTGGAGAGCTTGGAACCGATCATTGCCAGTAGGGACCAAGTTGCGTACTCGGAAGACAAACACTCAGCTCGAATGTTCATTTTGTAATGATAGCAATGTGTCTGAGGATCATTTGTTCGTGTTTTGCAGGGTTGCGGAGAGGTACAGGACTGAGTTGCTGCCAAAAAGTTTGTACGAACTCGGTGCGATACTCTCTCCAGTTGGATCAAACATATTTTCAGTACTGAAATCAGTGGCTACCCGAGAGGTTTGGGAAATTGGATTAAGGTGTTACTGGTTTGGGCGCAATCAGATGATACGTAAAAGTATCAAGATATGAAGAAATTTATAGACGAGGTGAAGAAATTGAGAGAGAGCTAGACGAAAAGGGAGAAGAGAGACTAGGGTTGAGAAATATTCTTCTTATTGACTAATTACGAAATATTACAATGCTTAAATAGATAACTAGCAATCTCTAACCCTAACCTAGACTCCTACGAACCAAGCCCGGATCACTAAATATTAAATAACATAATAAAATACTAATTATTAATTAACCAATAAATAAATAGAAATATTGATACGGTGACCCGTATCAGGCGGTTTTTGGAGCGGCTGGAGGTCGCTGGACTCTTCCTGGGCCGGGGTCAGAGGCGTCATCATCTCGTTTTCCGGATTCAATGGTGTTTGCTGTGATTCTGGCGGTGATTGGTGGTTCTCTGGATACAGCAGCTTTTGCTCAACTAGCGACAATGGTAGAATCTCCGGCTGTGGTTCTGGCAATGGCGGCTACCGTTCTGGCCACGCGCGGCGTAGGCGGCGTCTTCTTCTACCCAACGCACGGCTCGGGAGACGTCTTCTTCTTCCCGACGCTTCAGGATATCGTCGAGTTTGTCGATGAGTCTTTGAAGAATGTTGCGCTCTTCTAAAATGAAAACGGGTTCATGGAGGTGGTTCATGATGAGCGACGCAGAGAAAATCTGACCGCCGCTCTCAATGAAAGCACCAGATGATATGTGATAGTATCGAAATTGATAAACAATGTGAAGAAATTGAGAGAGGCGGAAGAGAGACAAGAGTTTAAGGGAGAGATTGATATTCTTATTCCTTGATTAATAATTGAGATTACACTGCTTAAATAGGTCAACTGACCCTACCCCTAACCAAACCCTAGACCCTAGCCCTAACATATTTGATATTTATTATCAAGTATTTATTTAATTAATAATTCGTGCTTGACCCGTTAGGTCTAGGGTTAGGGTCAGTTGACCTATTTAAGCAATGTAATCTCAATTATTAATCAAGAAATAAGAATATCAATCTTTCCCTTAAACTCTCGTCTCTCCCTTTTCCGTCTGTCTCTCTCAATTTCTTCACCTCGTTTATCAATTTCTTCCTACTTCGATACTATCACGTATCATCAACATAAATTAAGAGGTATCAAATTTGATGTTAGAGCAACTATCGAGAAAGTCCATCATTTTATGTGAATGTTCAAGGTTGAAGGTGTGGCAATTGCAAGGATTTTCCCCCAACAACAAGAGTGTCCAGTCCAAAGATGGTCTAAACCACCGGAACAGTGAGTTAAAGTGAAGTGCGACACCGCTCGTAGTATTGAGAATAGTACAGCCGGTACCGGATGCGTCTTGAGGGATGGGGAAGGAAGCTTCATAGCACGCAGACATAGCACGCAGACATAAACGTGCCACTTTCAGTAACTCCGTTCTAGCACGGGAACTCAAAGCAATGGCCAGAGGGATTGAGATGGCGAGAGTAGCGCGGTGGTCGAAGGTTTGCGTTGAATCGGAATGTTCCATGGCGGTGAAGTTAATCAAAGAGTTCAGATAAGGAAATCAACTACAGAGGTGGGGGTCAAAGTCTCAGAGGCCATGGAAGAAATACAGCTCCAGCTTCATCATTTCGAGCACATCAAAATCAGCTATATTCCTCGATCAGGAAACAAAATGGCGCATTTGTTTGCCCAGAGAGCCATATCTGCTCCACTGTATAGCCTTGATACCCCAAAGCCATCTTGGACTTCTGATGTACTTGCTAACAGAGGCAATGGAGTAATTGTTGCATATTATTCATATGTAGTAGTACAATATTTATATAAAATAATCTGAACTAACTCAGATATTCATGTGATAAGGGATAGCCATTATATCCCTATGATCAGAAACTACAAGGGAAACATAGCATAGTCAGTGGGTAGTTACACAGATTGCTGGAAGTTACAACAAAGTGCTAGAATTGTGGAGGTCTTCTGTTATGCCCCCTCAAGTTGGAGCTCGCTGAGAGAGTCCAATCTTGTCCTTTAGAGATAGGAACCGAGATCGTTGAAGTGGATTGGTAAGAGCATCAGCAAGTTGATCTCATGATGAGACATGGGATACCCGAATAGAACCACTTTGGACTTGGTCACGAGTGAAGTGAAAATCAATGCCAACATGTTTCATACGAGAGTGGAATACTGGATTGGAGCATAGTTGAGTTGACCTAACATTATCACAGTAAATTGTGGGAGTATCAGAAAGATGTATACCAAGATCATGAAGCAAATAGCACACCCAGTTCACTTCTGTAGTTGTGGCAGCAACTGAGCGATATTCAACTTCCGTAGATGAACGAGCAATAGTTCGCTACTTCTTTGAACTCCACGAGATGGGGTTCTTACCAAGATAGATGATGTAGGAACTAGTAGAGGAGAAATAGTCCTTATTACCAGCCCAATCAAAGTCAGAGAAGGCATGTAACGATAACATAGAGTGTCGTGAAAGTAGAAGACCATCATTCAGAGTACCACGAAGATAGCGAAGCAATCTTTTAACACGTCCCCAATGTTCAGTTGTAGGTCTGTGCATATATTGAGAAAACTTGTTAACAGCAAAGGAAATGTCCAAACGAGTAAGTAGAAGATACTGGAGGCTCCCAAGAACAGCCCGAAATTCAGTTGGATCCGTCAGATCAGTTCCTGAATGCAATGTAATAGACACCCCTGGTGGTAGCGGAGTTTGCACAGGTTTAGCATCAACCATATTGGTCCGAGCAAGGAGATCAAGCAAGTAACGTCGTTGAGAGAGTACGATACCATGCTTGTGAGGGACAACCTCAACGCCTAGAAAATAGGAGAGTGAACCAAGATCCTTAAGAGAGAAACAATGAGCTAATAGAGTAACAAATCGACCAACCAATGAATTGTCATCTCCAGTGATAATCAAGTCATCAACATAGACGAGCAAATAGAGTAGAGATCCACCATGTTTATAAACAAAGAGTGAGGTATCGGCATGAGAATTGTGAAAGCCAAACTGAAGTAGAAAAGAACGAAGTTCTTGATACCAGGCACGAGGAGCTTGCTTTAGTCCATAAATGGCCTTTCGAAGTCTGCAAACATGACGTGGATAGTCTGGATCAACAAAGCCCTGCGGCTGAGCCATATAGACATTCTTATGTAGATGCCCTTGCAAGAATGCATTATTTACATCAAGTAGACGAAGAGACCACCCATTACTCACAGCAATGCTAAGAACAATACGGATGGTGGTGGGTTTAACAACGGGATTGAATGTGTCATGATAATCAACTCCGGGTCGTTGGTGAAAGCCCTTTGCAACCAAGTGTGCCTTGTACCTGTCAATAGATCCATCATATTTTCGTTTAGTACGAAAATCCACTTACACCCAACAACATTTTGACTCGGGTCAGCAGGAACTAGTTCCCACATGCCATTTCGAACGAGTGCATCATACTCATCGGACATTGCTCGTCGCCTATGGGAATGTTTAAGAGCTTGCCTCACAGTAGTTGGTTCAACATCATTGGATTGGAATAGATGGGCGTGAAGGTTAAGTTTCTTGATGGATTTGTGAATATTGTCTTTTGCTCTGGTAGTCATGGAGTGGGTTGGGCATGGAGGATTGGTTGACTCACTAACATTGGGTGTAGGATCAGTACTAGATGTAGGTTGTAATGAGGAAGGAGAAGGCTCATTTGGGGAGTTAATTGTTGGGGTTAATTGGTCAGTGGGTTGTGGAGCATGAGATGCACATTGGGGTAGTGTTGAACTACCATTAGATGGTCGTGTGAGTGGCGGTGAAGCATCAACTGTTTCCTAAACTTGAATTACTGGGGGCATCCAAGTAGAGATAGTGGTGGACTCAGGTCGAGGAGATGTAGTTGACAGAGATTGAAAGGGAAAAGTGGACTCCACAAATTTTACATGCCGAGAAACAAAAGTTTTTTGATGTAGATGGATCATAACAAAAGTAAGCACTTTGAGTTAAGGAGTAACCGAGGAACACACAGGGTCTAGAGCGAGACTCAAGTTTGTGTGATGTATACGGCCGAAGCCACGGATAACAAAGACACCCAAAAACTTTTAAGTTTTGAATAATTAGGGGCAGTACCAAAAATCTTTTCATAAGGAGAAAGAAAGTTCAACGTCGAAGTTGGCATGCGATTTATGAGATAAACTGCAGCCGCAAATGCATGAGACCAAAATATTAATGGAATGGAAGAATGAGAGAGTAAGGAGAGACCTGTCTCAACAATGTGCAAATGGCGTCTCTCCGAATAGCCATTGTGCTCAGGGGTATGTGGTGGGGTGGTAAAATGCGAGATACCATGGCTAGAAAGAAGACTCGCAAGACCAATATATTCACCGCCATTGTCAGAATATAATGTTTTAATGTTGAGATCAAAGTGCTTCTCGACAATAGCTTTAAACCGGACAAATACTTCTTTAACATCTGACTTTTGTCGAAGAGGATAAAACCATATGTATTTGGTAAAGTGATCGACAAAAATAACATAGTATTTGTAACCATCGTGAGAAACTATTGGCAAAGTCCACAAGTCAGAGAAGATAATTTGAAGAGGTTGAGTGGATGCAATAGTAGACTTGGAAAAAGAGAGTTTGTGGCTTTTATTGCAATGACATGCGTTACAAGAAGAATTAGACGAGATGGACGACGACGACGCTAAATGAAACCTCGAAACAATGAGTTTTAAAATAGAAGAAGCAGGGTGACCAAAGGCGATTATGCCAATATGAGAAATTGCTCCTGACACTAAGGAAATGCCTGAAATGATGAAAGATCTGGCCACTCATACACGCCATCCTTGGTTTTACTCGTCAAAAGTACTTTCCCCGTGCATAGATCCTTCACGAAAAATGAAGAGGGTAAGAACTCAATAGAAACATTATTAGAAGTGCAGAACTGTGATACAAATATCAAGTTCTTTTTCATGCTAGGAACACAAAGAACATTATTTAAGGAAAATTTAGATGGAGGAGTGGTAAGAGAAGTTGAACCAGTATGAGTTATGGGTAGACCCGCTCCGTCTCCAATCATGATATCGTCGGCGCCGGTATACGGTGCATGAAGTGATAAATTATTCAGATCGGACGTGACATGATGTGAGGCTCCAGTCCAAAAGCCAAGCTGGGGTGCTAGAGGAACTTTTAGCATAGCGAGCTCGAGGTTGCCACAACGAGGGTGTGGTGGACGACGATGCACTTGTGTTGCTGGGTTGTTCAATACGCACCAAGCGGAAAGAGGGACATCTTCTGGCACTGTGTCCCTGGATGCTGCAGATCTGACAATGGCCAATAAGGCCGGTGAGAAGCTCGACCACCAACATTATATCCACCATTGTAGGGAACATCAGATTTAGAAGTGGAATTGGATGGTGGGCGCCAACCAGAAACAGTAGGTCCATTATGTGACTTTGATTTCCACTTGTTGGAACTTGTGGTGGAGCCATGCGAGCCTGTTCCATTTTGACTCGCTGGATTAGCGGTGGCAGGGAAGTGTGGATCATCAACTTTAACACTTTGAAGAGATGCTTCAAAACTCAGTGACTTTTCATGAAGCTCGTCAAAGAGAATTGGGCTGTCACGTGCTTGAACCGCACGTACCAGCTCCTTATAATCATCATCGAGACCATCTAGAATCTTATCGGTGAGATCTTCATTATCAATTGGAGCTCCCAGAATAGCAAGCTCATCAGCTCGCGCTTTCACGTTATGGAGAAACTCGATCACACTTCGGGATCCTTTGCTGAGATTCTTGAGGCGGCTTTTTACTTGCTGAATGCGTCCACGGGAAGGTTTCGCGTAGGTGTTAGATAAAATATCCCAAGCCTCCTGCGAGGTTTTAGCTCCAGCAATGAAGGGAAGAATAGTAGGATAAATTGAGCCAATAAGAGCATTGAGGATCAATTGATCATGACGAACCCATATTTTGTGAGATGGGTTTGGTATCCGGGTATCATTTTGTGTGAGAGTGGAGACTGGGCATGGTTTTGAACCATCAACATAGCCAAGAAGATTGTATCCGGTAAAACGAGTTTGAAATTGGAGTCTCCAGGAGGGCTAGTTATCATTGGTTAGCTTTAGAGGAGCTTGGGCAACAGAGTTGATGGTAATCAATTGGTTGCTCGTCTCATTCACATTTGCGGAGATAGTATGAGGCAAAGTAGAGCTGGAGTTGCTCATCTTGTTTGAGGTTTGAGAGGTTGGGTTGTTGAGGTTTGACTGATATTGGAAATGGATAGAAACTGCAACTATGAATGTTGCTCTGATACCATAACAGAGGCAATGGAGTAATTGGAGTTTTGCATATTATTAGATGTAGTATTACAATATTTATAGAAAATAATCTGAACTAACTCAGATATTCATGTGATAAGGGATAGCCACCATATCCCTATGATCAGAAACTACAACGGAAACATAGCATAGTCGGTGGGTAGTTACAACAGGTTGATGGAAGTTACAACAAAGTGCTAGAGAGGTCTTCTGTTACTTGCTTCCGATTTAGAGCCTTTCGGAGTTTAAAGGAAAGCTAGTTAAAAAAAAAAAAACTAGTTGTGAAACTTGTGTTTTGAGCTAATCTATCCATCAGAAACTCCATTCAAAACAATTATACTACAAAAACATAGTTGTGAGTTGAAAAAGAATCGTTTGCACAGGAAGCAGAGATTGAGATAAACCCCCACAAATTTAGTTTGAGAAATACAGAGGGAGAAGATAATATTTTTGACTAAAATCAACGTTGTGTTTAGGTCGAATCAGGAGCAGAGAGTGCGAGATTGGCAATGATCGCAGGTTTAATGGTGGTTTGGGCTGTTCGGTTGGGTTTTGTTTAGCGTGGGTGGCAAGGGTTGTTGGGTCTCTAGTAGGGACAACTAGTTTCCGAAAATAAGCCTAATTCACAACCCTATTGTAGATTATATATTGTGTGACTTCAATTTAATGATGCTAGTTGTCTATACAGTGTGATTCATGGCCACGGTGCTATTCCAGGAAATATTAGGACCCATACTAATGCAGCTGCCAACCGCATAACCCCGAGTATCCTAGAACATAAAACCCAATTAGCCTGTGCAAGAAACAGAGAGAATTGGGCTTATATCCTAGTAACATAACTGTCTCTTCCGATGATCCACTTCGTTCAAGCCTCAACGTTCTTGCAAGACTAGACATTCACACATGTGTTTTCTTTATTGATACACAGCTATCCAGAATAAAAGCTTTCCTCGTAAATATAGTGGATGACAGCACTAACCAATCCATTAATTCTACACATTACTACGCAACACCAACTACACATATAATTCAGAGAGTTTGTGAGAAAGTTAAAAGAGTCTGTAAGCATATGAAGTCCAGTTGTTCAAAAACGAAAGAGAAATCATCAAAATCAATTTCTAAAACGAAGAAAAGGAGTTTCAACTACGACCACGATAATAATAGTTTCATAACACAGAATGTTGGTGATAAAATTGACTAGCCTAAATAACTCAAAAAAGAACCGAAGAAAATGTTTAAATTGACCCACATTGTGGAGGACGCAGATCGCCATTAGCATTTCATCATCACCATCCATCACTATCACTATCATCACTTTCTTCATCTTCATCTTCATCAATATCGCTAGCATCTTCATCAATATCGCTAGCATCACTATGGCTATCATCACGTTCTTATGTGCAACACATGACGCAGGCGCTTGCCTCAATCGGATTCATATAAGTGCATCGATCGCAAGGCCACCCATCCGTCGGGTGCTGACGGCTCCCCTCTTCTACATCCGGTAGCCCCTTCTCTAACGCCGTCACCAATTTCTCAAAATAATTCTTCGTCACACTCGTCAATTTCACTAGTTTCTTACTGAACTCCTTAAACGTATCCACACTAACCACGCCGCCGCCCTTCTCATCACCCACAATGATCAGCTTATTCCCCGACTCGTCCTCAAACACATCATCAAGGTTAAGCTGCTTATTGACTTCCTTCTCTGCAAAACCATGCAGCCTTTCGAGCGCAGCCTCGGCTTCTCCTTGAACAAACTCAAACAACTGCTTCTTTTTAGTTTCATTCTCCGGCAGGTAATACCCGTACGCGTAAGTCCATTTCAACACCCGCCGACACTCCACCACCTGCTTCCACGCCTCCATCACAAACGCCACCTCTTCCACCGGAACGTTCTTCACTACGCTGAGCTCCTGGATTGTTTCTGTCTCCGCCTTGCGTACATCGTCCAAAGATCGCTTCCACGACTTGTGATTCGCCGCCCACCGCTCATAGTAATGCGTGTACCTCTCTATGGCCATCTTTGCCAGCCGCCGCTTCCGCTCGCCTTCTTCCAATTTTCCGCCGGTGGTTACCGCTTTGTAGCCGTTGCAAGAGTAGTAGCTTCCGCCGTGCTTTTGCCAATCCCCAAGGCAGATCCAGCAGAATTCGTGGCCGCACGGCTGGCGGCAGGTCATGTGCATGCAGCCGCTGTTCTTCTCTATCGGCCTCCGACACTTCGGGCAGGGCTTCGAATTAGCGATGATCCACGCCGTGTTCAACGATTCGGAGCTGTTCTTCGCGATCCACTTACTCACCGTATCGCAATCCATGGGGCTGTGAGCTTCCTCGTCGCACTTCCAGCAGAACCCGTTCACGCAGTCGCAGTACACATCGTGGGTCCTGCCATCGCCGCCGCTGAAGAATTCGACGGCATTCTTGCATCCTGGGGCCGGGCACCACTTGGTGTCCCGGCCCAACTCGACGTAAGAACGAGCAAGGATATCGGTGTACTTCGCCTTATCTTTCCTCTTTGCCCGCGAGTCGATCAGATCCTGACCAACCGCAGCCTGGCAAGACGGCTCGGGGCATCTCAGGGTTAGACACCCCGAGCCGCCGTTCTCTATGGCGGTGCGGATATAATACTTCCAGCATCTTTTACAGTAGTAGTGACCGCAATTAGCTGAGCTGACGTTGCGAAAATCGTACCTCTCGAAACATATGCCGCAATTCGCTGATCTTTTTCTCTTGGCAGTTTTGGTTTCGGACGACAACCCTACGGCCTTCCGGACGGCTTCCTCGTCGGCAAACCACGCTTCCTGCAGCTTGTGGACACTCCAATGGTGATGAAGAAGGAGAATTACGGCGGATGATCGCGGTACGGATAGGACGGTGCAAACCTCGGCGATTGCATCGTCTTGACGGCGGCGGATGTCGGATTCTGTCAGTACGGTGTAGTTTTTGGTTTGGGTCTTTGAAGGATCATCGGTTAAGTGTTCTTCATTGTAAGAATATTCTTCTTCTTCGTATTGATATCCATCAGAGCCGCTGTTGTAATCGTCATCAGCATCCATTGCTTACAAGGTTGATGAAACCCTAGAGCTGATGAACCCTAAATCTAAACTAAAAACAACCCTATTAGAGTTATTCTAAACGATGAGAACTAGTGGTGATTTGTATAGGGTTTGAGTTAGTCTAAACTACCAAGTGATAATTATTTCATGCTACGGGAACATGGAAATCAACTTTTCTCTATTGACTTTTTCCTTTTTTCACTCAATAAAAATAATAACAAAAAATGGTCAATAACAAATTAAACATACCTTAATAATAAAAACACATTAACCATACCTAGTTTGAGGTAAGGAAAAGTAAGGGTGTAAACGGTTCGGTCTGGTTCGGTTTGCACCGAAATACAAACAAAACCGTAATTAGCGGTTTGAGAAAAATGCAAACCTAAACAGAACCGCTTACAACAGTTCGGCCCGGTTCCTGTTTGCCTTTAAGCGGTTTGGTTTCGTTTGAACCGCGGTTTTTAACATATTTACAATTTACCTTACAAATTTCAAAACAATTAAAATCTTGTTTCAGAAAAATAACTCATCCCATCTAAATGAGCAACACTAAACATGCCATCTTAAAAAAAATGAAAGAAAAGATCAATCTTCCTCTAGTTTGCTCTCTCCTGAGCCACTCTTGCTCCCCAATGAGCATTGCCAGCTCCTTGAGCCCATCAACCCCCTCACTCATTGCCTAACTTTGTCAACGCCTAATACCCTCCCCCCAATCACTCTCTTTCTCATTCATCTTTGCTCAGGCTTAATCATTTGCATGGCTTGTTTCGTGTGATGTTGGTTTTTCATAGATCTTGCAAATCTTTTTTGCTAATCTCTTTGTTTTGTTTGCAGGTCTTGATTGTTGCTATTTAGGACCCTGAGTGTTTCAGTTCCCTTCAGTGTTCTCTCTTCACTTCTTCCCCCTCACTTGATTTCCTTGTGTTCTTCCTCATGTCAAATCCTTATAGAGCTGATTTTCATAGTTCTTCCTCCAATGACTCCAGAGAGGAGAGACTAGATGAAAGGGGATCAGCTCTTGCTCTTAATCATGTGAAAACTTTTGCTTACAGAGAGCTGATGAAGAACACCCTGATAGCCAAGTTTATAGGGTCTAAGTCACTTTCTCCTGATGTCATGCAAAGTGAAATCTCAAAAAATTAGAAAACTTTGGGTAATGTCCGGATTGACAAGAAGTAAATTTCTAAGAAGGACATTCTCTACTTGTTCAATTTTCAGAAAAAAGAAGACAAAGATTTTTTCAGTAGTTACCTTTCATGGTTTGAGCCTAGTCTTCAAATAAAGAAAGCCTAGCCAAGCCCTGATGGAAGTTGATTTTTCTACTGCTGATCCTTGGTTCCAGGTTCCCAATTTTCCACTAGAAGGTTTTCACTTTGATACTGCAAATGATATTGGGGTCTTAGTTGGTAACATCTTGGTGATTGATTGGTCCTAAGATTGAGTTAGGAACATGCATGATCTTAGAATCAAAGTGAGACTTAATCTCAACAATGCTTTGGTTCCTGGAACCTATCTGAAACTTGCTAATGAGCCACTCAAATGGGTCTACTTTTGTTATGAACGTGTGTTTAAAGTGTGTTAAAGACGTGGAATTATTGGGCATACAAATAAAGATTGCACATCAAACCTGGTTGAAGATTTGGAGCAGTTAGAGATGAGATACCTCCGATCTCACTTTCCCTCTAGCCTACCATTTCATGTCAACTCTCAGAGGCCTCTCTTCACAAATCTTCTTAAAGCACACTCCAAAAATGGCCCTTTCTGCACCATGAAATTTGATATCAGTGTCCAACCAATCTATGATTTCCCAGCACCCACTATGAATCATGATCCACTCCAACTCCACCAGATGGCTTGGTCTTCTCTATTGACAGCCTTTCCTCTTCACCTGATGAACCATTCTACACACCCTGCTCACAAACCCACTGTGAAGAACACCTCCAAAACCTTAACCTTCCTTCGGCTCCTCAATTTATAGGAGTTCTCCTACCAACCATGTATGCACTTCATTAAATAGCTCCCAAACCTTTCAATGGCCTGATCAAATCCAACCAGCAGTTACTTCCCCCTTTTTTTCGCGTCATTTGAATTTGTTTAATGTGGGACCTTCCTAAGAAGCGGTTACAGTTCCCACCGTTTCCTTTTCCTCCCAAATGCATGAAGGGGTTTCAGCTTCCCAACAAACCACTGTGTCGGTCCCGCTGTCCCTTGACGATTCCCTTTCCCAAGATCTGCTTCGTTTACCACCCATCGCTACTACAGAAGGGAAAGAAGTGGTTGTGGATGAAGCTTTTCCACCCATCTTGACTATCTCCTCTGCACAAACCCTACCCAGTTGTGCCCAATTAAATCAGAGGACATGCGTACTCTCCCAACCACCTATAAAATGTCGAGACATTCTAGTTTCAGTATGAGGGCTCCTGAATTCACACCCTCTATTACAACTGAGAAAGACATTGACACTTCTCAGAGAAAGGAGGATCTCAAAGATATTAACAAAATCTTATCCGGGAAGGAAAAGATGGTGTCGAGGCAGCCAAGAGCAAGAGCAGTAAGAATAAAAAGACACAGTGGGCATCAAAGTCAAGAAAGGAGACGGAGTTTCAATCAAGATGAAGAAGAAGCCTGCTACAACTAAAAAGGTGAAAGGTGAAAGTGTGCAGAAGACCAGTATGAAGAGAGATATCCAAACCTCACAGATGGATCCTCCATTTAGCAAGATCAAGGGTAAGAAGCCAAGAACAAATGTTAACAAATCCATGTAGAAAGGTACCAACTTGTTTTTTACTTTCAATCCATTCTCATCACTTTTTTTTAATTCAAGTTTAAAAAAAGATTAAGAGAAGATGATCCTGAAGATTCCCCCCCCCCCCTCTCATTTTAAATTCTCAAAAGGATTTTTAGGGTTTAGGATGGTTGTCACAAAACAACCATCAAATCACCCATGAATGTTTTAAGTTGGAACTGCAGAGGAATTGGCCAGGCATTTGCAGTTTCAAAAGTTTTCAGCCTGGCAAAAAAACACAAGCCCTCTCTTATTTGTCCATGTTAGATTGTTTAGTTTGCTTCTCTTCTGATAATCTTATTCTCCTTAAAATCTCAGAATTAAACAGAAATCATTGGTTCTTAGGTCTTGTTTATGGCTCTCCTTACTTTGAGAAAAGAGAAGAGGTCTAGAATATGTTTAATGAAGTTCTTCCTAAAATTGAGCCATTACTTCTAATTGGAGACTTCAATCAAGTTATTTACCCCCATGATAAATCTGGCCCTGACTCCTCTTACCTCAGAGGAGCTAATTCTATCATTCATTATATAAATATTTGGGATTTAATTGAAGTTAAAAATGTAGGTCCTTGATTCACATGGACAAATAATAGATCTTCCTCAACCCCAACTTTTGAAAGGCTTGACAGGGCCTGGTGCAATTTTAAAATTCTTTATATTTTCCCACACTTGTTTGTTTAAAATTTGGGAATCACAGTCTCTGATCACTCCCCTATGATCCTTAATCTGTCTCCCCTTAAGCCTCTAGTTGGATTTAGAACTCTTAAATTTGAAGCTTGGTGGCTTAATTTTGATGATGTTTACAAGTGAATTGAGTATGTTTGGAATCTTCCTATCCCTGGTTCTCCGTGTTATAGAGTGGCAAAACTACTCTTTATCACTCGCCACTCTATTAGGACCTGGGCTAGTAACAGACCTACACTCTCGAACCAAATCAGACAAGTTAAAAAATAACTTCTTCTTTTTCAAAATGAGCTTCCTCTCTCAACTCAAGCTTTTTTCCAAAAGAAAACGGTTCTTGAAACTCTCTTAAAATGTGAAGAAACTTATTGGGTCCAACGAGCTAGATGCTCTTGGCTCCAAGTTGGAAGCAGAAATACAAAATTTTTCCATGCCTACACTAAGGTTAGAAGACAGCAAAATGCTATAAGGTCTTTACAAGATAGTAATGGAGTTTTACTTACTGACCCCCAACTAATTTCTCATGCCTTTGTTCAACACTTCAAGCTTTCATACTCGCCACCTTCTCCTTCCCTCAGTGACCTTTACTCGGAAAATAATGACATCTTTGCCTTTGATCTTCTCTTCAATGTGAGGAGAACTCTTAACCCTGATCAAAAAGCCTTTCTTAGCTCACCTTTCACTGCTAATGAAATTAAAAATGCGGGTTTCTCTTTATCCCCTCTTAAAGTCCCAGGCCATGATGGCATGCAGGCTATCTTCTTCTAAAAAGTATGGCCTACTATTTCTGTTAAAATTACTAAAACAATACTATCCTTCTTAAAATCTGGTTGTATGCTCAAAGAACATAATAAGACTCTTATTGTTCTCATCCCAAAGACCCACAATCCTCTTTCTGCTGGGGACTATCGTCCAATCAGTATTTGTAATATTATTTATAGGATCATTGCAAAAGTTATTGTTAACAGACTGAAATTAGTTATTCCGTCTCTGGTGTCTAGTAATCAAAATGGCATTGTCCCTGGAAGACTCATTCAAGACAATCTATTTATTGCTCAGGATATTGTTCATACCATCCATAAATCTACCTCCCCTTCCCACCCAAAACTAGGACCTTTAAAATTGGACATCTCGAAAGTTTTTGATAGGGTTAGATGGGACTTCTTAGAGGCCTTACTTCACCAAATGCACTCCCCCCCCCCCCCCCCCCCGCCCCCACCTCATTCAAATTATTATGCAATGTGTCACTACTGTTTCATACCAAATAGCCAGTAATGGCGGTGTATCTGCTTCTTTTTCACCTCATAGAGGTTTAAGGAAAGGAGATCATCTCTCTCTCCTTTCCTTTTCACACTCTGTGCTGAGGTTTTTTCCTCTTCCCTCCATTTTGCAAATCCTATGGGGCTTGTTAGGGGTATTCCCTTCTGAAGAGGGAAATAAATTTTTCATTTGCAATTTGCAGATGATACTCTTCTGTTCTTTCAAATCACCCAAAATGTATGAACTTCTTTGCATACTCTTCTATATACATATGCTAGGCAGTCTGGATTAGATATCAATGTGCATAAATCCTCTGTTGTCCTTAGCCCCAACTGTTCCCATGAGGATAAGCTATCCATTAATCAAGCTCTCAATATCATTGAAAAATCTCTTTTAGGTAAATACCTTGGCATCACTCTTAATCATATGGGTAACAATAAAGAACTTATTCAGGATACTGTAAATAAAATCTCTAAGAAATGCTCTAGTTGGAAAGGTCTTCTTTTAAATTTTATGGGCATATGTGTTCTCATTAAAGCTGACCTTAAAAGTTATTTAGTTTATCCTATGTCAGTTAGTGTTTTCCCTGCTAAAACTTGTAATATCATCTCCTCAATGCTAGCAAGGTTCCTTTGGTTTGGAAACACTGCTAAAAAAGGATTACATTGGCTGCCCTGGAACTTACTTTGCAACAAGACTAATAGAGGGGGCATGGGTTTTAAAAATGTTTCTGCCTTTAACAATGCTCTTATTGCTAAGAGTAGTTGGAGAATGCTTTCATCCAAACTACTCTTTTTTCAAAATACTTCACTACAAAATATTGTAAAAGAACTCCCTTTAGCACTATCAAGACTGGCCCCTCTACCTCTTCTGCTTGGAGAACCATCTGTAAGGGGAGAGATACTCTTTCTAAAGGGCATAATGATCAGGTCCTCTGGCTGGATTCCTTCGGTCCCAGCAGGTTCAATTCAAGAAATTTTAAAAGTTACTGATCCTTACAATTGTTCTAAGATAGTTGATCAATTATTGGATTCATCTATTGATGGCAGTGGAAGATGGTGTATTAGGACTCTCAATCAAATATTTTCAAGATGCCTTATTAATTTGATTTTGTAGCAGGATTGTGGACATTTCACTCAAACTGATATCCCCTTTTGGAATGCCTCCAGCTCTGGTGTCTTCTCAGTGTCTTCAGCTTATTGTTTGCTTACTTTTAACAAATCTTCTCCAAATTTATCTTCCTCCCCTCTTCACTTCAAGTACCTTAGTTAAAATTCCAATTGGTCTAATTATGGAAGTCTGGCTCGCCTCATAAAATTATAAAACTCCTTTGGAGAATTCTTACTAATTCTCTTCCCACTCTTCATAACCTCAATTTTGGAATTAACTCAATCAATCTAATTTGTACTTTCTGTAATCTCATCACTGAAACCACTACCCACCTTTTTCTTCTTTGTCCTAGGGCTCAAGGGCTTTGGCAGAAGGCTGTCATTATAATTCCTACTTCTTCTTGTTTATATATTTTTTACTGGATTAAAAGTTGGTTAAGAATCCGAAAATCTTTGCATACTGATCCTCATTGGAGTTGGTTACCTGCTATCCTTTGGGTTCTTTGGACCTCCAGAAACGAGATGATTTTTCGTCAAGCTAGCATCAATGAGGATCAACTTTATCATGTTGCTCAAGACCTCCATTGCCTTATTAATATTTGTACTGCTGCTAATAAGAAACATCTTTGATGCTTTACTCAGATGTGTCAGCTTTGGTTAAGGTAGTTGTGGTTGATGGTTCTCCTTCTTGGGTTAAGGCCAGTGATCAATTTGTAGTTTGCTCTAGTGTTCAAGATGTGCTTGATGTGGATTCTCTAGCCTCCATTCCTCCCTTGCGAGGCTCTGTTGCTGCTGTTTCTATGCCTGGGATGTCTTCTTCAGTTCCTGCTTGTATGGATGCTTTGGATGCTCCAGGTCCCTCTCAAGTTGGGGTTGCTCTCCCACCTCTTTCTAATCCAGTTGCTGTTGCTGACCTCTCCACTATGCCTTTGATTGAGTCTCCCTCTGCTGCTATCATCCCCTATATTATGGAGTAATGGTTTCTTTAGTTCCGCTCAATGTATCTATGATGTATCCTTGTACTTTGCTATTCAGTTTCCTTGTTGATGTTTTGGGTTGGCTCGTTGCTGTTTGAGCTAGTGTTTTCGTTTAATGTCTGTTGGTTCCTATTATCCCTATGGGTAAGTTGTATTTTAACTCTTATTATCTAATGAATTTCTTATCCCTAGAAAAATAAAAATAAAAATGAGCAACACTAAAATTAAGATTCTAAAACAGTACAACTAATCAGAAGTTTAGAACTTTAATAACTTCTAAGTTTTCATAATTTCATAGTTCACATTTCACAAGATACGCGAAAAAACGGAGATGTATATAAGCGCTACTTATGAAAAGTGAAACGGTGCCCTAGCAAGTTAGTAAGTTACTAGCATCAGTATTAAGAAATAGTAAAATTCTATTACTTAATATAAAATTATAATTAATATATAGTAAATTAATAATTATATTATGTTAAACGCGGTTTAAACGGTTCGGTTCGGTTTAATCGGTTTGTAAAATTTAGAACCTAAACCGAACCGTATAGATTCGGTTTGCAGATTTCTAAACCTAAACCGAACCAACAGTCTCCCCGAACCGAACCAAACCGAACCAACTAGCACGGTTTGGTGCGGTTTCGCGGTTTCGGCGGTTTAACTTGCAGCCCTAAGGAAAAGTCTATTCACGAGCATCGCCAATAGCACTAGCCATAAGTTGTGTATAATTAAATTAAAATCACAGTTCTTTATTTTAGGTTATATACAAATTTAAATTGTTGTCTCCAAATTTTTTATGTAAAAGTTAATTAAAATATAGTTCTTGTAGAGGGAAAGTAAATAAAACTTAAATAAAATATAAAATGAGAAGAGAGATAGACATAAAAAATTTAACTACATATTTTATGGATATTTAAATGTTGGATATTTACATGTAAAAACCTAAATAACTATTAGCTAAAATAAATAGTGCAAGAGTGAGTTTATTGGAGACAATATCTTAACCATCTTTTTTATGTTTCAAAGTTGATCACTATATAAATGACCTACTGGATGAACTTTACTACAAGTTTTAAAATTCTCTTATTACCACATCTTATTGATGACTATGTATTAGAAAGGTTTTTTCTCTCTCTAGAAACTCTCTCTAGAGAAAGAAGTTTCTTCGACGTCAATGGCGGTGGATCACAACGAAGATGATTGGGTTAAGATAATTACTCTCTCTGGTGAGGAGAAGACGGAAGTGGTGATTGGAAGGGCTGTATGCAAGAAGGTTGCGCATGATTGGAAACTGTGTTTGATTTAAAAATTTGTGGACAGTGATAAGGTCGATAAGCAAGGGATGATAGAACTCTTTCGAAGGTTGTGGTGCCTGGATGATGATCTAAATGTGATGGATGTTGATCACTGCACCTTCATCTTCCTATTCAGCAACAAACAATCTATGGAAATAGCCCTTTATGGTGGTCCGTGGAAATTTGATGGCCAACTCTTGCTTTAGCGAGAATGGAACATCAAGGACAATACTAACGAATGTAGATTCACGGATATATGGATTTGGACCCAAATCTGAGGCCTCCCAACTCATCTAATCCATGAAGACATTGGCGCCCTCATTGCGGCTTCAATAGGAGAAGTAGGGAAGGTTACTATCCATTTGGAAGGTGAAGAAAAGGATAGGTGCATTCGTGCCCGATTCCGGGTCAAAACCTACAAACCCCTGCGAAGAAGAGCAAAAGTCCGAACGGAAGAAGGGGAAGTTTGCTGGGAAATCACAAGTACGAGAGGATCCCAAGTGTTTGTGAATGGTGTTGCAAGCTAGATCATTCGGCAAAAAGTTATAACAAACGAAATAAAATGATTGAGAAAGACTTAACACCAGAGTTTGGATCCTGGATTCTCGGAAAGTCTGCCGGAAAGAGGAAGAACAACGCCCAGGATTCATTGGAGGGCAAACGGCGTCCTGGGCAAGGGAAAACTCGTAATTTTCAGGCTGGAAAATCGGAGACAAATCGGGGGAAAGATTGGTCCAGATTTGGGGATAAGTCAAAATCCTCGTTTTGGCAACCCATATTTCAACCAAATCAATCCCAATAAATCCAATTGAAATCTGTTGATAATGAGCAATCAAATACAGATTTGATCGGTCAGAAAATGGATATGCCAAGAATCCCTTTTCCAAGTTTTGGATTGCCCTCGGAAATCCGGTGGGAGAGTCAGATCTCCATCAAAACCCTTTTGCTAAGGGACTCTCAGTTGCTACAAAGACCAACAAAAATTCAACGAAAAGGAAAAAGGTAAGTGTGAAGGACCGAGCCAGATAAAAAATGAAGGAGACGGTCGAGTATGAGGACTCTGGGTCAAAAAGAAAGCTCAGGCAGGGGATTATGATCCCAGAACAAGGAAAAGTGATTGGAGGGGGCAAACGGAACTGCAACAATCCACAACCAATAGAAGCTCCAGACTCGGTTGTGGGGACCACTAACCCAACCGAGGATGAAACTACTATTGTGGTGGAGAATATGGATGAAGACACGACAAAGACAAACAATGAACCAGAGGTGGAGCTTGCCACAGAGCAGCTCTGCCTACCCCAATGAGTTATTTAAGCTGGAACGTACGGGGGCTTGGAAACCCCTGTAACGTTCTATCCCTTCATGAAACTGTGAAGGAAAGTCGTCCCAATCTTGTCTTTCTTGTGGAGACAAGATTGAATGCTCTTGAGATGGACACTGTTAGACGGAAGTTTGAGTATGCAAATGGATCCTATGTCGATAGCATCGGTCGTAGTGGAGGACTGGCCTTACTCTGGGATGATACTATGGAAGTAAGTGTACTTGCTAAAGACATCCATTTTATTCACTGTTTGGTTAAATGTGAAGATAGTAAATCTACTTTTTTTTTTACAGGATTCTCTGGGGATCCAGTTAGGAGTGAGAGGCATCACTCCTGGAATTTACTTCGTCGCCTAAAGCCACATGGGGACGCCCTTGGTTTGTTATGGGAGACTTTAATGAAGTTTATTCGCACAAGGAAAAGGAAGGGGGACGGGCTGTCTTGGAGAGAAACACAAACCCTTTTAAGGATGTTTTATCGGATTGTAACCTCCATGACCTAGGGTTTAAGGGAAATCTTTCACTTGGAACAAAAATCAAGAAGAGGATGAAAATATCCGGGAACGCCTAGATCGAGTGGTGGCAAACCTCAGCTGAAGAATATGTTTCGGCAACGCAAGGGTGAACCACTTGGTGTGCTCCACTTCGGACCACAACCCAATCGAACTCAAGACCCAGTAGATAAATTGTTCGGAACAAGTGGGGTCAAAACGTTTTTATTTCGAAGCAGGGTGGCTTCAAGACCCAACTTGTGATATGAAGGTTCAAGAGGAATGGTGTTCTCGTGGCAATTCTGTTACCGAAAAGCTGCGATTTTGTGCGGATGGGCTACGACAGTGGGGAAAATCCGAGTACGGGGACTTCAAGAAGAAGATTCAGAGATGTAAGAAGACCATTGCAAGGCTTCAAAATCTTAGGCCCTCCGCCACTGTGATGGGAAATTTAAGGAAGGCAAAAAGAGATCTCAACACCCTTCTCAAACAAGAAGAATTTATTGGCATTAGAGATCCCGTATCCAATGGCTTAAAAGTGTAGATAAGAAAACTTCTTTTTTCCACCGAAAAGCAACGACAAGGAAAGCTAGAAACACAATCAAGGGAATCGAAGATCAGCACGGAAACTGGTGCACAGAGGATAATGACATTATTCGGGTTCTGACGGACCTCTTTGAAGGTCTGTTTAACTCTTCTAATCCATCAAACTATGATATTGATATTATGATGAGTTATGTTACAGATGGCATTTCAACTTCTCAAAGGGATTTTTTGGAAAGTCCCTACACCCTCCAAGAGGTGACTGCCAGTCTAAAACAAATGGGTCCTCTCAAATCGCCGGGAATTGATGGATTCCCGGCGCTTTTCTATCAAAGGTATTGGGATTTCTTAAAGAAGGATGTGGAAGCTTGTGTTCTAGATATTCTTAATGGCAAACGAAGTGTGGCTGAATTTAACCACACTTTGCTTGCTCTGATTCCCAAAGTCAAACAGGTCCGAACACCAGCGGATCTCAGACCTATTAGCCTTTGTACGGTAATTTATAAATTGGTATCCAAAACCATGGTTAATAGACTCAAACGTTCCTACCTAGCCTTATTTCTGAAAACCAATCGGCTTTTGTGCCCGGAAGGCTTATTAATGATAACATTATAGCTGCTTTTGAAATTCTTTATTCCATGAGGAATAGAATGAAAGGAAAAGAAGGAGTGGTTTCTTTCTAGACGGATATTAGCAAGACTTATGATCGGGTTGAGTGGGCTTTTATAGTCAAAGTTCTGGAAAAGCTAAACTTCGGTCCTAAATGGGTTCATCTTACGTACGATTGCATATCTACAACTTGCTTCTCTAATTCTTTTAAGGGACATGTTGTTGGTGAATTTATACCCAAGCGTGGGCTTTTTCAAGGATGTCCCATCTCTCCATATTTAGTTTTATTTTGCGGTGAAGTTCACTCTCGTGCTCTCACGCATGCTATGTTTAGTAAAGCTATTACAAGTGTGGCTGCGTCACGAGGTGGTCCTAAAGTCTCCCACCTCTTTTTTGCGGACGACAGCATGATTTTTACAAAAGCAACAACTGAAGAAATTACTACCCTAGCTAGACTTTTACGTCACTACGAAGCAGCTACTGGACAGAAAATCAACCTTGACAAGTCATCAGCGGTGGTGTCGTCCAATATCTCTGAAGTTGAGGGGGATCGTTTGTGCAGTTTAATGGGGGTGAAGAAGGAGACGCTCCACGATAAGTATTTGGGCCTGCCGACAGAAGAATGAGCAACTTCAAGAGTATCAATGAAAGAGTTTGTTCTAAACTGGGTAGTTGGAAGGAAAAATACCTTAGTCCGGCCGAAAAAGAAGTTCTTCTGAAATCCGTTATTGAAGCGATTCCAACTTATACAATGGGGTGTTTCAAGCTCCCAATCAACCTCTGTGGCAACATTGAAGCTGAAATGGCCCGGTTTTGGTGGGGTTCCTCAATCTCACAGAAACGCATGTCGTGGCTTTCCTGGGAAAAGATGAAGAAATCAAGATCGGAGGGAGGAATAGGATTTCATCATCTTAAACTTTTCAATACTACGATGCTAGGGAAGAAGTTTTGGAGACTTTTAATGAAACCTAATGCTCTCCATGCTCGAATCCTTCGACACAAATACAATAATAACAGTGGTCTCCTAAATGCAGAGATAAAACAGGGTTGCTCTTACCTTTGGAGAAGCATTATGTCCAGTAAAGAGCTCGTGTTGAAGGGCTGCAGATGGAGGTTGGGAAATGATGAGCGGTCGGATGCATACAATGATAAATGGCTGCTTCGACCGTTACAGTTCAAGCCCTTCACACCCAAAATGGTGAACCGTCTAGTTACTGTAGCTGACCTGATCACAGAAGAAAGAAGATGGAATGAATTTTCGCTAGCAGAGATATTTTGGGAAGAAGATAGAACAAATCGCTCAAACCCCTCAACCTGACAGGCTAATTTGCCACTTCTCAGAAAAAGGTAACTACACAGTGCACTCGGCTTACAAACTGCTTACTCAAATTTCAGAAATCAAGGAAAAATCTCAGTTTTTTAGCTCTTCTGAAACCCCACAAGACTGGTGGAAGATTTTCTGGTCACAGAAAATTCCCAAAAGGGTTCTTTACCCAATTTAGAGGGCTATGAAATCCAGCCTCCCAGTTAGATCAAATTTGGTTTCAAGGGGTATCAAAACTGAAGATTATTGTGCGATTTGTAAAAACGAGGGGAGACGGAGACTCATCTATTTTTAGATTTCTCTTTCGCAAAGAAGTGTTGGTCTCTGCTCTTCGGTCAAAGCTTTGCGAATCAGATCTATGGCCTGTTCCAAACCTGCTTTCCTCAACAATTTCTGGACAGTGGCAAAGAAGATAGGAAGAAGATGAGTGTGCTTGTTCATTCAATTTGGTGGAATCGTAACAATCTCATCTTCCGAAACAAAACGGAAAGTGTTCAAGAAATCAAGAGAAGAGTCGATGATTACCTTCACTACAAGAAATGAAGGCTTTACCAGCGGCGGGAATCGCTGGTATAGCCTCCCAAAACCGTGGGTAATTGTTTCTCCAGTGGTTTCAAAAATCGCTGGCACAGAAATGACAACCGCTGGCGTCTAGGCGTCGCTAGAAGTCTTACCCGCGATTTTATTGACCGCTGTAGCAGGCTATCTCTGTACCAGCGGATCTGAAAACTGTGGGCGTTCAAAATCCAACCGCCGGCATAAATAAAGACTTTAACGACATCCACAACCGTTGGTATGGTCTCCAAAACCGTGGGTAAATGTTTCAGCATTGGTTGCTTAAACCGCCGGCGTAGGGGTTGTTATTGTAGGCATTGGGGTGCCTTTAGCAACTATTTATAGAGCTGGTGTTGTAATTTAAACTGGTAGGCAAACTATATTTCCGCTATTTATAAATAATTGACAATGAAGCTGGAAAAAGAACCATATTAATAAAAATACATTAATACAATTATTGTATCAATTCCATATACTTACTACAAAACAAAACTGTATCGACCTTTTCATAAATAGTAAAATATTACATTGTCAACAAATAATGAAAGTTACATCCACATCAATCTGGTTCTTGCTATTACAGCATAGACACTTATAGTGAGCGCAATCACTCAAAACAGACTGAATGCTAATGCAACAATGCCAATCATGCCAATGTATCAGCACCAATTCTTTGAAAATTCTTGCAGCACAATTAGAATTCTTGGAAGGATTGTTATAGATAGAACTGATACTAGCAGCATCTGGAGAAGGAGTTCTTCTCCCCGACATGGACACTAGTAGAGAGTTTGAGCTGAATCAATGCTTTTCCGAGCTGCAAGATCCCCTGGACTTTCTTTCCTTGCTCCACATCATGCTGGTTTTGTCACTTTTTGAAGCTATTTTCACATTTGACAAAATACCCTATACCATATCAGATTGATTGTCTTCCTACTTGTTGGTGGTAGGATGGTTGGACTGTAGAACACCATATTTATGTAATTACGCATTATGTAGCCTAATTTGACGAATTTCCACGAGCCAGTATCATGCAGCGTGTGGAGGGGTTGGCTTTTTTCTCCACTCATTAGACCTGTTTTCGATATCATTTGAATCGACGAATTCTCGTGTCATGCCTAGTATTATCTTGCTTCTCCGCTACATCAGTATATATAGATTATTAAATATACAAATATCTACCAGGTAGAAAGAATGCATGGCATGAAATAGTACTACACAGTAAAGCATTAACTATGCATCCAGAAGAAGAGACTTACAGACCATGATAATTGTCCAAGAATTAGCTTTACTTTACTTCCAGCAGCAGCAGCTTCCAATCAAACTATAATGATGCCTCAAACATAATCATCGTATCAGCACATGTAAAACCATCAATTGGTCACCCAATCTGAAATTTCATATAACCATGTCACAAGTGGATATCAAGATCAAATGACAGTATATTAAAAACAAAGAGGTTGAATCAATTTGAGAGGAATTACAGTAGACAGAGCAATTGGCTGAGCAATCTTCTTGAGCGATGCTAGAAATTTGTTGTTCATTCTCTCCTTGGGTGAATCAGCTGAAAAATTAGAGCCAAATTCTTAGATGACTGATAGACACCGAGCCATCTTATTGACTTGAATTTCCTCTTGCCTTGCGAATTTTACAATTTGAACTTGCATCGCAGTGACTCAATTACCCTGCACCTGAAGTCAAAATCTTCATCAAACATTTCATCCCTATGCCTTGCCCATTCAAACATTTACATCAACATGGCCTTGTTTGGGCATTGGTTTATCCTTTTCTCTTTTCATCACAGCCACCCATTCCTAAACCTGTTTATAAATTAGACCAGTAAACTACTATCAAACAAGGCTAATACCAAAACAATGGATGTCACATGGATACTTGTCTTTGTCATTCTTACTAATTATGTGATCCAAAAAACAAATTATCTAAGTAGTTGCAGCCTTGCAGCTGCAGTAGGAAGCAAAGGAAACATATAACTTGGACGGGATGAGATTTGGTCCATGAGGGCACATTATAGTAATTGCAGGAACTTCTATGATTTTGATGAACACCATTAGTTTGAATGAGAACGGAAGATTCTTAAAACTGGAGAATAAATTGGTTAGTACTTACATGTACCACCGGATGATTGGCATTGGTCATTGAGTTATCAGGATGGGTATTAGTATTTACGAGAATTCTTGATCCATATTCTCAATGCGCCACATCTGCTTTCCCGTTGTCTCTAAATATCAGGGGTGCTAGCGAGGAACTCTGCCTTTAAATAGGTCTGTAGCCTTTCAGTGAAACATACTTTGCAGGTCTGAAACGTGAAAGACTTCTGAAAAGAACTAGCTATAGCACCTATGCGCGAGGAGAAAATGATAAAAAGTTCCAAACTAGACAAAATCAGAGATATGACAATTCAGCAGAAGATTAACATGAAGTTTAAAATGAAAGGAAGCAGTACTGCTTAAACAGAATTGGATTAAATACAGAGAAGTGAATGGTTAACAATTGAGGCACCTTGAGACTTAATATGTTAATACCAAATCAGAAATTGCAGTTGATTTGAGGCACGTTTTGAAGATGATTGCTGCTGCTCGAAAATTCTTTGTTTCCACTACAACTTTATCAAATGAAGATTCTATGATTTCTATCATGTTCCGAAAAAAAATATGGAAAACATAGGTCGATGTAATAGTCATATGTTGTGCAGACACTCACTATAGATAATTAAATAGTTTCACCTGAAGATGCCAACATCCCCAAAACAAACCCTAAACGAAATCAAACATTGGAAACAAAGAATTCCACAAATAATAAAAACTGAATCGCAGTATATGTCATCTAGCTACTGAATAAATAAAGTAATTTTAAGGAACATACCGACCTTAGGAGAATCCAATCTGCAACAAACAGTGTGTTCATGAAAAACGAACAGCTAATTTCCTTAGTTGAAGGATCAGCAAATATGTAGATCGATCGTGTCCATAGACCATAGTGTAGTGGGTGGTTGTGGCTTCGTGACCGCGCGGGAGTGATTTTGGCGGGCAATCATTCGCTCAATCTCCTCCACGTTCCCCCCTCTTCTTTCTCTCGCGTCCCTGTCCTTCCGCCCCCTTTTTTTCCGAATAGGTTTCTGAAGAACGTGATCCAGTAGTTACTAAATTTTTGGGTAAAAACACTTTTACCCCTTCAAATTGATGCACAGACATTCTCACTCCTTCCAGTTTAGAAAATAAAACTTTCACCCCTTTTGAGTTCCAAACTACATGACACTCACACTCCCTGAATGAGTGATATCTTACTCTAATAGAGTAAATGTGTTACCGAAATACAATAGTCACGAACCCCTGCCCTCAAACTAACAATATCTTAATTAGGAAGTGACAATATCCTAAAATTTGACAATAAAGAGGTGAATGTGTCCTTTTCTAAATTTAAAGGGGTGCAAGTGTCTTTGCACTAATTAGAGGGGTGAAGATGTCTTTTATGATTTTATTTTGAACTCAAAAGATAGTTTTTCTTTCTAAATATCAATATACTAGGGAATTGCCCGTGCCCAAGGGCACTATTCCACAAAAATCTAACAACGTTTTACCAGTTTTAGTGAAAAGTAAAATAAAATGAAAACATACGTCGAAAGCCCAAAGGAAAAGGCACACAGAGCAATAATTTAGATATCGCTTTGAATAAGTGTGCCTACAAAGTGAATAAATGATGTACACTTACATTCAACTTGTTAAATGATACTGAATTCAAGCGAAATATTAAGTTAATGCTATCCAAAAGCCCAAATAAACGATGTAACCACAATCACGTCATTCCATTCTTCTTTGAAGTTGAAATTAAAGTGGTGGATGTGACTTGAGGGCAGCCTGGATACCAGTTCTCGCCTCTATTTTAGTTTCCTGGCATACACAAACACATAATAAACTTTGAGTTAGAGTAAAAAACAGATCAATCCATGGCCTTCAGCTACACACAAAACAGCTCATATGAGTTCCCCCTATCTCTAATATTGAAGTTTTGAGAAAAACAAACAAAACTAATCTTAAGAGTATGAAATTGAAAAATCCGCAAAATCTGTAAGCTACAGACAATGGTAATTAGTAATTCACAAATTCAAGAGAACTCAATATTACTCGTCAACGAAGCCATGAGATATGATTCTTTACCTTCAGCAGACCAAAATAATAGGGCCTGTGATAGGGCCAAAGAATAAACATAAATACATACTGAGAAGAAATTGACAGCTATATGTAAATTGAGAATGAAATTGACAACTATGTAAATTGAATGAATATGACAGATAGGTTAGAAATAGAACATAAATAACTTAACATAAATGAGACAAAGAATGTAAACTTACTATTCCCACTGAGGTGAAAATCCATCAGCAAACATGAATTAGATGCTTCATTTGAAGGGAAAATGCTTAAAAGAAGTAGGACATTTGATTTAGAAAATCCATTAGCAAACCATGATCACCCATGGGGTCTGGACAGTCGGTTTAGTAAGTACTTAATTAACTTCGCTGAGTGTAAGAATTGAGTACAAAGAGAAGAGGACCATAGTAATGTAAACTAATTTCCTGCTGTAAAGTTTACTTTCTAACCGAGTACAACTAAATGGAAGATAACATGCTGAGAGAGTAGGCTATTTGAGAAATTTGATAACCTCATTTTAGTAGTTTTTAAAAATCAACTATAATTCACCGATCTCATTTTATTACCAACTAATTGAACTGCACAATCAGATTTAAAACTCAAATTTTCTCATGGTGTACTTCCAAATCCAATAGGTAAAAGATCAGCAAAACTCCAGCAAAAGATCAGAAAAGCCAAAGTTCTGCGCCGTTTGTATGAACTACGCATAACCAAATCAGACAACATTATGCCTTGAGGCATCAGCACTTTTGTCATCTCACTACACCCTTAAGGGAAATATTCACTGATCTCACGTCGGAGATACCACAACCGATGTCCGAATATTCAAACTGGAAACACTTTACTGAGCCAATTCCTTTTTTCAAGGAACATAGAGTTCGTACTAAATTATGTCCATAATGTTCGCAGGAAGGTGGCTCGAAGAACGTAAGTAGCACTGTTAACTCTGTTTGAGAAATAAACACGTGTGAAGTTACCCGTGGACAACAAATCAACAGAACATAAAGATTAAATTCGTGTGTTTGATAAAACTCACTTTCCTCTACTAAATAACTTGCTGGGATTGCAGATGCCCTATGCCATATATGAATTCTTAGGTTTAGCATCGATAAATTGCCGAAATTTTTTCTGAAGGGTAAATACAATTGTAATAATCATCAATCAAGGAACCCTAATTGAAATTGAAAAAATCATCTATTCTATGACGTGTCAAGGACGAAGGCATACTTTTCGTACTGGAGCATTAGGTACAAATAAACTTTTAACACAAGAAATTATGACGTGTTCCCCGTCAGTCACGAGTTATGTAGTAATCGCTATTAGAAACTTGAAGTAGTTCCAACTTCCATGTGAATGAAGAATAAGGGTGTTTTGTTTGTTACTACTCCAAAATTTCAAAAATTATGTCAAGCTATGTTGTACGTATTGATATACCGTTCGTGCACATGTTTGCACCAGTTGGATTCAGGTAATTAAGTTGCAGTATCGATCTGGTGGAGGATGTTTTGTTCCCAATCACTTGTGCCATTGCCAAAATAACACCTTACGCACCACGTTTGCATCCATCTAATTAATCGTGTAAGTGCATAGATCAATCATAATTCACAAAGCTAGTAACATAATTTCTCGGTATTTTTTTTTTTTTTTTGAGAAATCAATTTCTCGGTAAATTGAATAGCCTGCGAAATAATTGAAACGAAACCGCAAAGGGTTAAATTTATTTAAATTGACATTTGTGTCTGAAGGGAACATAGATTGATTTAATTCAAAATCATCGTTGATTTACCGCTTTTTCACCTTCACTTCATAGGACTTCACTGCATATCTACCGCCGCTACATTTGACCTCCCGTAGCCGGTTTTCTAACGCCGTCACCAGATTCGCAAAGTAAGTCCGCGTAACATGCGTCAATCCGACCAATTTATCACGAAATTGAACAAACTTATATATGGGCACTATATCACCGGATTCATCCACGAGCTGCTTCTTAACTTCTTCCTCGGCAAAACCATGAAGCCTTTCAAGTCCCGCCTCGGCCTCTCCTTGCAAGTACTCGAAAAACCTCTTCTTACTCTTTTCATGCTCCGGTAAGTAATACCCGTACACATATGTCCACTTCAACACCCGACGGCACTCCGCCACCTGTTTCCACGCGTCTACGATGAATTCCAGCTCATAAACAGGTATTGCCTTCACTTCGCTAAGCTCCACGAGCGTCTTCGTCTTCACCTTCCTTAAATTCTCCAAATATTGCTTCCACGACTTGTGATTTGCCGCCCACCGCTCGTAGTAATGCATGTACCTCTCCAACTCCTTCTTCTCCGACTTTCTCTTCTTCGCGACGTGGCTGTTCTCGTCGTAACCGTTGCAATGCTTATGGCTGTGCCAGTCGCCTTGACAGATCCAGCAATACTGGTGCCCGCACAGGCACGTCATGTGCATGCAACCGTTGTTCTTCTCGATCGGGGTCCTACAACTCGGACACGATCTCGTGTTAGCCATGATCCAAGTCGCGTTCATCGAATCCGAAGTGTTCTTCGTGATCCACTTCTTCACGGTCGCGCAATCCATCGGCCTGTGAGCTTCCTCGTCGCAGTTCCAGCAGAACCCGTACGTGCAGTCACAGAATACGTCGTAGTTTCCGCCATCGATGAACTTAACCGCGTTATTGCATCCGGGACACCACCTCGTTTTGCGGTTCTTCTCGACGTAAGAGCGAGTGAGGTAATCGGCGTACTTTTCTTTGTGCCTTACGCTCGCTACTGAGTCGATCAGATCTTGACCGACTGTAGCGAGGCAAGATGGCTCGGGGCATCTCATGATCAGACACCCCGATCCGTTATCAACGGCGGACTCCACGTAATATTTCCAGCATCCTTTGCAGTAGTAGTGACCGCAGTTGGCGGAGCGCAGGCGGCGGAATCGGTGGTCGCCGAAACAGATGCCGCAGTTCACGAGGTCGCGGGCGTTGTGGGTTACGGAACTTGGCGGCTCCGGCAACCCTACCGCCTTCCGGACGGCTTCCTCGTCCGCGAGCCATGCGTCATACAGCGTAATGATGTCCCAACGATGGTGGAGCAGGAGAATTACGGCGGCTGCTGGCGGGACGGAGAGGACGGCGCAGACATTGGCGATTGCGTCCTCTTGATACTGGCGGATGTCGGCTTCTGTCATTGAGCTGTAGTTGTCATGAAACTCCATTGCTTACGAGTTTGCGTTTTGTATGAAACCCTAGATTGAGGAAACCCTAGGTAGAAAACAAAACACTAGAGTTGATGAACCCAAAAAGTTAAAAGAAAATACTTAATGGTGGGATTGGAAAACGAGGTAAAGTAGTGATTTATATAGGGTTTGGTCAGTGTCTGAATCGGAATTGTTCGGGGATTCCCTTATATTTTTGTGATGTTTTTGGAAAACACTAGTTCTGGTGCACGTGCGTTGCACATGGACGATAATTTTTTTACTTTTAGGTTAATGTGACCTCAATTGAAATTGTAACAATTCTATTTATCTTGAAAATCGTGTTAATTAATACAGAATGTATATATATTTTACATAGAATGTCTTTCCTTAAACTTGAAGAAGATATGTACAGATAAATTAATTGGTAAAGGTAAGAATCAAAGAATTTCTTCTTAAAATCAATGGGGGATGAGGAAGTAATCTAAAATCTTATTAGTAACAAGTTGAATTTAATGACAAACAACAATTTTCAATGTGCCTTGCTGCTCTGTCTAAAATCAATAATCAATGGAAGAGAAGTCGGAGATAGACAAAATAAAAAGATGTGGAACAAAGAATAATTCTCAACAATTATGATATAAGTTAGTCAAGATCTATAAAGGAAAATATTGGACTGCATCAAACAAAATTTAATATTCAAACTATTATCCCATTATAGGTATCCTCAACTTATTTTTTTTCAATGATTTAAAGCTTTAAGCCTTTCACAAACAAACATAATGCTTTTTCAACAAATACATTGATTGAAGAATTGTGAATCCTTTCTTGAATAAAACAGACTCTGAAGCGTATCCAGCATAGCCATGAGCTTCTACATGCCATCTATAGGAATGAAAAAGGAAACAAGAGAATTACTACAATTAGCTTATGTCAATCAATCTTCTACCACAAAAGCGATTTAAGCAGACAATCCAAATGATTAAAATGGTGTAGTTGAATTATATATTAGTGGCTGCTTAATCTCCAACACATTCAACTTGGCCAATCTTATTTAAACACACCATCAAGTTCACTTTGCTGCATCAGTAACAGTTAACACATTGTTACCTAGATTTAAAGTTTGTGTGCTTTGCGACCTGCAGAGATACTCATAAAACCCTACAACTGATTCCATTGAACAAATTGACAACCATGATCCCTGCTATCAAAATTTCCTACTAATATAAACATATAGCCAAAGATTGGTTTATTGTCTCTCGAATTTTGGCGGCACTCACATTAGTTATCTCATCAAGCATGCAATGGGATGTTATGAAGAACATATTTACAGAAAGAAGAGCTGAAGCATGCCGAACCTGCTTAGCCATGGAACAAAATCTTGGAGAACATTCTTGCTATTCAATGAAAAATCATCAAAGTGTATCCAACGATTTTTAGGGCAGCTGAAACAGATATACTTCCATTGAGCTCCTTGCAATATCCTGAATTTAGGAGATGAAAACCCCAATGTATTTTTCAAAGGATATTCCAGATTGTACCACCAACACCAAAATGGTTATGAGCTATTCTAATACTCCAAATTGATACATCATTTGAACTTATTTTATGGACATCAATAATGCTCTAATGAAGATATACTCTTTGTGGATATATCAGAGTATACAAACTCCATGATCATTAATGTTCTATTCCATGAAAGTGAGGGTTTTTCAGATTTCTAAATCCTTAGCTTAAGGGCTTAAGGCCATACAAAGAAATTTTAAATAAATTCTAAATTGCATCTTAATAGGTGGTTACATAATCTTTGTGGTTTTTACCTACACTCATGGAGAAAATAACTTTACTGATAATATTCAATTATTTATAATAGGACATATTTTTACTAAAGGTTTTGCATTGAAGAAGATCTTCACATTTGATTCTGAAATAGTACAATCTATCTGTTTTTATTTCTATGTACTACAGCACATCTTGTCCTTCTGTGTACCAAGCAGAGGGCTAACATCTTAAACAAAAATTAAGTTCACATTCCCCTTACTAAAGGTCTACCCTCAGTTGAATAACTCAAATTTGCATCCACAGACATCAAAACAACAACAAAAAAGAAACAACACCAAGAACAAACTTCTCAAAACACAGCCACGCAACAGTACATATCAAGTGTGGTTATCCTCTAGAAACTTAATAACAATATGACATAAAATGCAACGGAAACAAGTGCAACCATCTAGCTTTGAGAAAATGCATGTACGATTAATAAATTACAAGTTATAACTTAAGAGTAATATATTACATTATCCAGTGATGTTAGTGTAGGCATTTACCAGTCAGGCCATAAGAACATTTAGGGGACAGTCATCCGATAACATTTTAAGAAAAAATCAAAAGAAATCCATTACTCCAGTAATCCAATGATACATCAGTGATTCATTGGTCCAGGTAAGCTCAAAGATCATGATTACAACTCCGACGTTTATAAAAATAGACAAATATAATTTAATTTTACAATGTAAAATAGTTGGACTCCATGTAAAAGTAAAAAGCTGAGGTTTGATGCTCTGCTAAATTAGTTCAACAATAATCCTACAGAAAATTCTTGTCATGTTTTTTTACAGTGGTTTAAACCACCACCTCATGCACAACAAAACACATATCCACCCACCTCATGCCCAAAAAACACACACATCCACAACCATACAAGAACATAGCAAATAAACATCTTATCATAATATTGCCGTGTCTAAGTAGACGCTCAAATAGGTCAATAGAACCAACATAAGAACCAACATACCTTCTTTAGATACTATGTGATTATCTGTGTCTTTCTATTGCACTATGATACGCTTCAGCCATATACCAAAAATATGTGAAGTTTATCCTCTCTAAAGCTGAACTAAGTAGACGCTCAAATAGTTCGGAGAATTTGCCAATGTAAGTCGTTCAATAACTGATTTCCACATCGCTCCCTTTGTTTAAACACATCATTGCACAATTCCAATTTGACGCTGCTGATGCTCAAACATGTTCTTTTCTTCAAATATCGGCTTTCAAATACAAAGAGCCATAAAGAAATCTTTACCGGAAGACTCTTAAGTCTTATTCACGAATTATGAATAATACTTCAAAAAACGTCAAGTGGATTAATATTAAGATGATTAGTTTTTTCTTCAATTTTTACGTTACAAGGTTTAAAGACAGCGCCAAGCTTATTGAGTGGCGTAGTTTTGTAAACAACGGGAGGACAAATCTCCAAGGAAGCATAATCAAGAAATAAGAAAAGGGCCAATTACCTTATCTTTTAAAAGGGGAGGTAAAACCACAATAACATCTTAAGATATAGTCAAAACGAGTGTTTTAGGAGCATGCCTGAATTCCATATACTGATAGTGTGGTTTACGGGTTCAGCTGAAAATCTACATGTCTCTTAGATATACCAATGCAGTATGAGGAACTACCAAATAGGACTCATCAGAATTTGGAGTTAAGTTTGATATTTTTTGAGGGTGAAACTCCATTTAAAACCCCCTTAAACCTCTTTTCAAATAATAACATGGACTTTACAAACTTCATAGTCTTCCCAATAAGAATAATAAGTTCAATCTGCATCCGATTTTGGCTTGTTGACAAGAAAAAGCCTCCAAATAAAAGTTTAATCCAGCCTTCCAAGCCTCCATTAGATATTAGAAAATGCGCTTGGATATTCTAAGACACTATTTCAAGATGACGGTCCAATTTCTTTCTGTTGTCCAACTTAGATATATAAGCTCCTTTGCCTAACCAAAATCATCTCTCTTTGAAATTACTATTATACAACGGCATGTCTAAATCTTAACTTGACAATGAAAAGGCCTCACATTACCAAAAGTATGAAAACAACTTGAATCAAAGGAGGAAGTTGAAGCAACATCGTATGATATAGGAAGAGAAGAACTATACTCCTGAGAAGCTGGTAGCTAGCTCATCAATGTGATTTACCCGTCTCTGAATGTACCTACGGTAGTAGGTAGGTGATTTGGACTCAAGAAATCATTGCCACAAAATTCCCCAGTTAGGTTCCGTCAGAGCCATTCTCCAGATGCAAACTACATACCATCTCGCCTTTCAAGCACTAAACATCTCCTACATAAATAGACCCTAAAGCCCAACTCCATAAGCACTAAGCATATATTAAGGTCAAGAGGCCACATATTTTGTCACTGGGAAATAGCAGAAATTCATTATCTGAATTCTTGCCACATAAATAGACTCGCATCTTATGTCTGGTACCCTAAAGCCCAACTCCACCATGATTGAATGTGCATCTCAATGTCCTCCTTCCCCACCACATTTGACACTCATAATCTAAAAAACTTCCTCTTACACTGGGTCCATGTGATATAAAAAAAATTCGAACAATTAAACTACTGAGCCATGACTTGAGTGAACGGTGCTCAGGAATATATGAGAGCTAAAAAATAAATTATAATCAGCAACACGTTGCTGAAAAAAAGGAGGCAGCGCGCGTAAATAAAGAAAAAACTGAGAAAAGTAAAAGATTCCAGACATGTAGATATAACCTTTATGTTTGTCTTTTTTTTGGTTAAGAAAGATCAAACCTTTTTGTTGCAATAGCATTGTCCACACAGTTTTTGTCCCTATCAATTTACAAAGTAGGCATGTTACTTCGCAATGGAATATAATCTAGCACTTTGTGGACATTACAAATAGAAGTACACACACATGTAGATACATGCCCGCAGCAAGACACATAATATAAACAATACAAAAACCAAACATGAGCTCACAAATACAAGAAAACCAACTCAATCTCTGAGAGCATTGACAGCGTACCTCAATCCAAGAGCCCCTGACAAAGTTTCAGTTGGACCAAGGGATTTGAATTTTCCTTAACAACAACCTGCAAAATTGAACAACGAAAGAATATCCGGGCTTTTGATTCATAAGAGCCAATGAAATTTTTAGAGGACAGAGAAAAGAAGACAATCAAATTTTAAGGGAAAAAGGCAATTCAAATGACAAAAAAGATGGCAGCTAAACGAAATAGAATCCAAAACGCACCCTAACCCAAACGGTAAAGAGTTTGAACACTCTTGAGTTTTGAATAGCATTTGAACTTAGGTGTTGGTTCTCCTGCGCAAACAGCTTGTCAAAACACTAAAACAGTCAGAACTATGGATTAAGAAGAGATGAGCAGACATAATACAGTCTAATGGAAGAAATTGTATAAAAGGGTAAGGCAAAGGAACATAATAAATAAATCACTGATCGATATGGTATAATTCATATCAACGAAATTTCTATAACCCTAGTTTACGTGAATACGGAGTAGAGGAGTTACAGACAATATGCAGACAACAATACATTAGATTTCATTATGATATAATTGAATAAGCGATTTCACATCTTTGTAGATCATCAATCTGCAATATTCCGCAAATACAACGACCATGATGATGTTAGATTTGCTTTTCCGGGGATAGAGATCCCATTCGCGAAATCAACAAACAAAATATGATAGAGTGTAGATCGAGACAAGCAAGGTTGAGCATGATGTAGATATGCATCCTTTACACGTAGGTCAGAGGAAGAGATGTGTCGCCTGGTGATTAACGTAGTTCGGTGAAGTACGTCGGTCTCAGAGTTGTGTACGTTAAGATGAAGAGTCGTGGAAAAGTCTATTGAACAAATAAAATGTACGTCAAAAATGGCCCAGATTTAATGGGGCACTTTGGGAATAAACAATTTTAGAGAGCTATTTTTGTAATAAAAGATCTTAGGAGTCACTTTTCTATTCTTCATTCTTTTAAAATAGTAAAGATTGTTTGAGCGGTTTTTCAGGATCAAATTGTTCTGGGGATTTGTTTTGTTTTTTAGGCAAAACATAAAAAGCACACCTGTGATGATACGATATCCGTATCAATATTATCGTATTATTTATTTATTTAGTTGTTTAATCAATTATTAGTATTTAATTAAGTTATTCAGGTTAATTGATAATTTGGGCTTGGCCCGTTATGTCTAGGGTTAGGGTTAGGGTCCAGCAGTTTATCTATTTAAGTATATGTAATCCCCCAGCTTATTTCAATCAAGAATAATATCAGTTTCTCCCTTTTATCTCATTTATTTTTCGTGTTCGTGTGCGTGTGTGTGCCCAATCGTTACTTACGGAGTAACAATTAGTGCTTTCATTGAGAGCGTCGGTTGGACTTTTTGTTCGCGGCGCTCGCCCCCGGACTCATGGATCTCCCTTACGCTGTTGTCAATCTCATTCACAAGGGTGTCCAACTTATGCTTTTCGATGAAATCGATAAGCTCTCCCGGCAAGGTGAAGCGATTTATTGTCTCACCTTGGCAGATTTGGAAGACCTTCAAACGAGTAGGTACATCACCATTGCAAATATAGAAGGCTTCAAAGTCAGACGGAATCAATTCCGATTGATTTTGACTGATGAGCTCAGTCGTCTCCAGCACATCATCCGAGCCGACGAACTGCCACCAATCGAAGAACAGCAGCCGCCGGCTGTGCAAACCCAGCAAGAGCCATTGCCAACTTTATCACCCACCAATGATGATTTCAATCATCACCCCATGACACCCTCACCAACAATACTCCACGACAAACCAGACCACCAACCCCAATCGCTAAATCACCATCAGCAACCAACCTTCGCGGCGATGTCGATCCAGGAGACCCAACAAATATCAATTGCCTCCAAGCCACCGCTGCTCCAGAAGTCGGAGAAACCACTGCCACCCCTGCTCCGATCGTCATCCCCGACGCCGGCGAAACCAACCCAACCACCGTCGTCCTTCTCCCCGTCCGAACCACCGACCATTCGCCAGCAGATTCCGGCCGCTCCATCACCCGAACCTCCAATTCCAAAGCCACCCGATCCCTCCTCTCTGTCAAAATCACCGACGAAGCCCACACCTCCTAACCCATCATCGTCGCTATCACCAGCGACGACTCAATCTCCAATCCTCGCCGCCTACACTCTGAAACCACCCACCCCAGATCCGCCGCCAAAACCACCGGACCGCGTAGGGGTCCTCCGCCCGAACCCTCCTCCACCGTCCCAGCCTTCTCCGGCGACGTCGTTCCAGCGAGCTTCGACACCACGACCGTCTAAGCACCACAGCCTCTGCCGGCAACAATCAACAGAAGTTCATCCTTGGGGAAAACATTCACTTAGTGCTTTTAGGGCTTCACAACTAAGTGGGACTCCGCCAGTTGTTAGCCCAACAACAACAACTATGTGGCCAACTATTGTTGGGCCCGACTTTTGTTTTGGACAGCTTGGGCTTCATTTATCAAATGAGTTTAATTCTGAACTTGGGCCTAATTCTTTTTTAGGTGACGAAATTACTTTTGGTCGGCCTACAAGCTTCGGTTTTGGACTCCAACTTAATGTTTTCAAGACCGTCTGATGGCAATTCGATCCGGGCAAGAATATAAGCGATTTTTTAACGTCCGCCTTGAGGGCAAGGCGATTTCCAAGCGTGGGGGAGTTGATACGGTATCCGTATCAATATTATCGTATTATTTACTTATTTAGTTGTTTAATCAATTATTAGTATTTAATTAGGTTATTCAGGTTAATTACTAATTCGGGCTTGGCCCGTTATGTCTAGGGTTAGGGTTAGGGTCTAGCAGTTTATCTATTTAAGTATTTGTAATCCCCCAGCTTATTCATCAATCAAGAATAATATCAGTTTATCCCTTTTATTTCATTTATTTTTCGTGTTCGTGTGCGTGTGTGTGCCCGATCGTTACCCAGGGGGTAACATGTGATTTGTCAAAAATCTAATTTGCACACTTGTGGTTATATTCTAATCAATTAGCACACCTGTGGTTAAGCAGTATTATTCTCGTTAAAAAATGAACATTTGTCAATTTAACATCGATGTGGCGTACATATCACATGTATTCTAATACTAAAAAAATATAAAATTTATTATTTACAACCTATTTACCCAAATATAATACCCGATCCATCTAAGAAAACCCACCAAATCAGTTTTATGATCTTTATCTACATAACAATTTTCTTCCTACTGAAAGTATACTCTACACCGAAAGAGGACGCACAGAGATCTATTGAAGGAAAACCCTAGTTTCATTTCTTCCTGGCTGAAGACTAGACTTGTGTTGTTACGGAGGTGCCGATGACCTCCGATTGTTTACACCATCAATGGGCATTTATGCTTGTCTTCATATCAGAAATAAAGTGAAAATTTCCATCTTCAATTTGGACTAAACTGTAACTCCTTCCAAACTGATGACATGAACTGAGATCGTTCAGCAGCCGTTGGATCAGAAGAGAAGGAGTTGCAGCTGCCGTTGGATTTGGATGAACGTTAGCCTTTTGAATTTTCTGTCCCTTAGTAGGACGGGTTCGTTTTAATAAGGCAGCAACCACTAGATTACGTGGCACGATTTGGTTGGCTCTTGTTTGCCAAGTATTTCCTGACTGTACTAGGTCGTTAGCTATTTCGGTTATTTGCATTTAGCTCCCCCCCTCAATATGGGTATATAAAGCAGAGCTCACTCCATTGTAGGGTTAAGCTTTGTAATCATTTTTCCAATATGAAATGAGAGTTTCTCGTCTTCATTCTCTTCTTCTCGAATTCTAATATGGTATCAGAGCTCGGTTTAGCCAGCTCTTTTGACCTGGGGTTCGGATTTTGAAGTAGAAAGAGAAGGTGATGTGATTGGAAGATCACAGAGATAAGTCCAGAACTGTTTGTGCTGAAATTTGAGATTGTAGCCGATCTGGTAATTTGAAGATGGCGACCGATGGTGAGTTCGGTGTCAATGGTTCGCAGAGAATAGCTGGGAGAGGTATGAATCTGAAGATGGCGACCGATGGCGACTGATGGTGAGTTCGGTGTCAATGGTTCGTATCATCTTCGGCGAAGCTTTTACCAGCCAATGCACAGGCCCTTTCCAAACCTTGTTTCCACAGGCTTTCCTTGAAAGAGGAAAGGACGAAAGAAAGAGTATGAGTGTTCTTATCAACCAATTATGGTGGAATCGGAACAACTGTGTTTTCAAAACAAGAAAGAAAGCCCAGAAGAAGTGATCAAAAGAGTGATATATTACCTCGATGAGACAGATATACACATGCATGTGGCCAATCCTTCTTCGCCGGCTCAGATCTGCACCCCTCCGCCGGTAACAGCACCGCGGAACCCACCGGAGGGTTGGGTAATCCTCAACATAGACGCCGCCTGGAATCCTAATCAAGGAAAGGCAGCGACTGGAGCAACCCTCAGAGATCACACTGGTATCTTCACTGTCGGACGAGCTACCCAAATCCCCTTCCTTATCTCTCCAAAAGTTGTTGAAGCCGAAGCAATTTTGGGAGAGCTTTAGCTAGCAACGGAGATGAACAAGAATCGGGTTTGGATTGAAACAGAATCACTCTCCATTGCCAAGTTCTTGAGAAATGAAGAAAGTAGAGAGAGAACAATGGAGGACGTTAAAAAACGGAGTTACTCTCGGTGAATGTATCACACTCCTCGGGCAGTTAGAGAGCCACGTGGTGGCACACATTCCGCGTAAGTGGAATGTTGTAGCAGATAGAGTGGCTAATTTTGGGTTGACCTGTGGGCTAAATAATAGCTTAGATTGGACTGGGCCTCCCCCTGCGTGGATGACCTGTTAGTTAGTGATGTTTTGGGCCGCTTCAATGGCCCACTTTCTGTTTAAATCAATGGGTTGGTTCTCAAAAAAAAATGTCCCCTTAAAGTTAGACTATATATTGTTTGAGTGAATTATAAAATTATCCATTTATACAAGAAAATACTGAATATTTTGTGGAAAACAATCTATTAGTTGAGAACATAAACATAGTTAAAATAATAAATTCTTGATTAGTATGCTTATATAATACTCTCTAAATATAACATTTATGGGTAATGAGCATACAAGTCGGGCTATTCGGGCTAGCACATTGTTTAATATTCGGGTTGAGAATTTTCGCCCGAGTCCGTCCAAATTATTCAAAACATGTGTTCAAGCCCGACTTTAATCCGGGCTGGGCTCGGGCTGGTCGGATTCTGCCCGTCCAAATTGCACCCATCGTGTTTTTTTAGAAGTACACCCATAGTGTTACTACACCAAATCATAGTGATATAATAATGATATAATTGTTGCAAAAATATATCGTAGCGATATAACCCCGGACACTGCCTATAGAATAACAAAAAATTAGGCGCGCGTTTGCATCCATTGGATTCATGCAACTAAGTTGTAGTATCGATCCTGTTGATGATGTTCTGGTCTCAATCATGTCATCGCCAAAATAACACATTACGCACGTGTTTGCATCCATTGTGTTAGCAATTGGTGCGCCCATGTGGGGTGCCCAATGTAATTATCGTAACCTTATGGGGTTAGTTGCACTAATGCACAAACTAGAGGGGTAAGTAGCTAAGGCTCAAACCCTAGGGGTTTATGTGCAAACCTAGGAGAAGTTTTGCCTATATAAAGAGGTAGCCTCCTACACATTATGGTGTGCTATAATGCTAAGGCTAATGGCTATTCCAGAGAATAAAGTTACTCTGTCTAGATTCATACTAGTTGTAGAGAACCCTAGTCTCTCTCAAACTTCATCCAGGGAGGTGGAACGTGGTGTGAAACATAGTGTTCGTCCTCGAGATTCACACTAGATTGGTGGGAGCAAGATCAAGGAGGAGGCGCGTGAAAGCAAGCAACACAACGATCATCCGCTGCATTAAGGAGCTTAGGAAGACAAGGTAAACACATGAATCTTCCGCTATAATTCATGTTGTAGATCTGTATGTGATAGATCCTTCCTGCCCTTCATTGGTATCAGAGCCTTAGGCTTGTTTTTCGTGCCTCAATAAGCAATCCCGAATCTGATTTAAAAATCGAGTTTCTGAAATTTCATAACCAGTAGACGAAACCAATATGATTAGGTAGGGTTTTTCACGAGGATTCCAGATATATACATTTTATATTTTTTGGATTTACGATGAATTAGTTATGAATTTTTAAAGATTCGGAACTGTATTAATCTGGACTGCTAGATCCAATCAGTAGAACACGTTTTTCAAAACTTGTTAAAATTGGATTTTGACCACATAATCGGGATCAGGACGAAAAGACGATCCCGGAAAAATTAGTTTCGTCGGGAACGGAGCACGGGAAGGCGGCGCGTGGGCATCACGCGCCACCGACGCCGCCTCCACGCGCCGCAACGCGCCGCACGCGCCAAAGGGCTGGCGGCGGTTGCTGACGTGGCACTAGGGCTGACGTGGCAGATAACGTGGCGGTTCCACGTCAGCAAAAAGGCTGACGTGGCGGTGACGTGGCAGCCACGTGTCGGCTGACGTGTCAGCTGACGTGGCGATGACGCGGTGGGGTGATGTGGCAGGTGACGTCAGCATAGGTGCTGACGTGGCGTGCCACGTGGCGTGCTGACGTGGCACATGGCCGACGTCGGCGCGTGGCAGAGGCGGACGCGCCCACGCGCAGCGGCGCCTGAGGGCGCGTGCGGCCTCCTCCCGCCGTCATTTTTCGTCCGGTTTTTTCCTAGGGACTCCAAATTAAATTTCCTATTTTGTGGATATTTTTTTCATAATTTTTGGAGCGACGGAAAAGTTTAACAATTTCCAGATTAATTAATTAGTGTTTAGCACACTTCCCGAGGCATTTTGACGACCTTAAACACACTGTTTTGAGCCCAAATTTTTTCTGGAGAATTAGGTCATTTTCCCTACGTTTCGCCATAGGTGGTGAGACCCTAAGTGGTAGGGAGCAATTTTCGATCTTTTTAGTTGATTAGATTATTGCTTATTAATTCTAGTAATTATTGCTTAATTCTGTAAATTTCCAGAAAATTCCAGTATGTTTATTATATTGTTATACATGCTGTTGTGGGTTGAATGGATGTGTTTGGTGCATGGATGTGGCATAGATGTTTTATATTTTGGTTTTGGTTTTGGTTTTTGAATATGTAATCAAAATACGGCCTGCGAGTCGTGCCTCTCTATACTCTAGTGTCTTCTCTTCTCATCCAATCGCCTCTATGAGGTTACTTCTTATTAGAAATAAGATAGTTAGTAGAGATTGAAGATTGAAGCTTCAAGAGAGGTGGCCAAACCAAAAGCTATGGCGCAAGGTGCATGGAGCAATTAGATGGTCTAAAGGAGCCTCAAGCTTTGAGTCCTCAAGTAGGCGAGATGGCATGAGATGGAGTTCAAGACTTGCTCAAGAAGTACTCTCAATAGTGGGAGTGCACCTTAGGGGCCACATCCATTGCATATTTATTTATGCTTGTGCTTGTTTTATGTTATAACTGCGTGTGATTGGATATATATGTTTAACCTCGCATGCTAAAGAACTAAAACAAAAGAGCTCACATGATTACATGATTAAAATTTATAGGAAATCACAAGTGATGAGATTTGATTCCTAGGATATACGCTAGGTTTTGGTGGAGTCCTTGTGAGGAACTATTAAGTTTAATCGATGTCACATGTTATTTTGGAGCTAAGTAAATGCTAGTGATTAACTTCCACAATGTCTCTATTAATCGTGTCTAAGTCAAAAAACTGTAAAGGCTAAATGGTGACAACAACGACATGATAAGCTGTCGTACTATGTAACCATCCGTTGGACATAGGTTGTCAACCACCTACAAACATGGTCAAACCTGTGATGAATAAGTTGTCACAGCAGCACATGGACATTATCTTCAGGGCTCACCCTATCGTGGGAGGCAGCAGTCAAGATAATATCATAGAGTATGCTATGAAAAGATGGGGAAATGACCTCATCAGCATGTTCTAGACCACTTTTAAAATTGTAGGAAGCCAAAGAAGAATCTTGGATCCATCTTAGCCATTTGCGTACATAAGTTGTGAGTAATGACTCATAATAATCCTACCTGAACTATGAGTTGTGGCTCATGTCATAAGATTGAGCACTCGACTTTAACGCCTGAGATTGATGCCACTTATGATCAGAAAGTTAAGGGCTGTCAGGTACAAGCTATCCGATTTGCATTTTTGTTGCAATCTCTGCCACGTTTCACGAAACGTTAAATGACACAATTTGTAAGTGTCAGGATGTTTGGATTAGACAAAACATCACTCTGTTCTAGGATCTAAGCAAAGGAAGTTTGCTAAGAATACTAGTCCAGCATACTTCGGATGTCTAAGCGATAAATGATTGCTAAAGACTGTTGGTGAAGTATGATCATACTTAGTGAAGTATGATAGGCAGATATGGTCCCTAGCCCGGTATTAGGACCAAGGCAACAGGTGGGGACAAGGATAAAGAAATTTAGGGGAAATATTGGTATAAGGCCAGTATTACCCAAGACTGACAAACGTAAAAGGGCAAAGGAGTTTTTTCCTAAGACAAGAGAAAAGGCCAGACCTGGCACTAACTTCTCGTCTAAGGATCCAAATGATTATCTTTGAGGGAGTAGCCACCAAAATTTTTTTTGGTCACAGTTTTAACTTTGGATATGGTTATATCATGGTGTTTGCGTTCTTAAGATTCTAGCATGAGTAACGCCTCAGAATTCTTGGATGTCAACTTAAGGGTATGACTTAAGATTCTGATATGTGGCGCGCTAGACTAAGACACACGTTGACAGGAAAGGATGTTCAGGCTAGCTAGGGCAGGCCTGCTTGGATTTTGCCCAAGGTACCCTTACCTGTGTGTGGTTCTTGCCGGACAAGAAAGGCGAAACGCAAACTATCCAGTAGAGCATTAAGGACTATTGAGTCTTTTATACATTATTCATTCTGTTGTTGTGTTCTATTAAATTGTTAAAGCTAAGACATGGTGCTTACTGTCCCATCACATTCGTAGATGATTGTCCGCGTCTCAACTATGTGTGCTTGGGCCACATAAATCTGAGGCACAAGGGTGCTTCAGACAGGTCTCTACAAAAGGTAGAAAACCGTCTGGATAAAAGGATATGTCCTTGGCCAGAATGAGACTGGAAGTATCTATCTTAGCAAGAGCTATGTTATGGAGAGGAATAGTAAGGCAGTTGGCTATTCCCACGCCTCAGCAGGACGCTGTAGAGAATAAGAGGAATAGGTTACTGTAAGAGATGGTCTGATGTATGATAGAGCGTGCAAAGTATAAGTTCCCTATACGGAGGAAACACTTTGCTAAACGACTATCAACATACGCAACCATAAGTTCACCAAGTTTGTAGCCACTACACCCTACGAGATGTGGACCAAAAGGAAACATATGTGAGGTAACCTTAGGCCATGGGGATCGGTAACTTATGTACTAACTAAATTTCAAGTCAGGAAAAGGTTCGTTGAGAAGTAAGTCTCTACGAAACAGAAGTTTCACTGGAAGACACCCCATCCCTGAATGATCAACAGGAAATAGTTCCTACGGATCTTCAGGACAGTGGGAGTAACGTGCCTAGTGAACAGCCCATCATAGATTATGACTATGTGGAAAAACCCTCTTTGCGTAGGAGCGCTCTTTGGAGCATATCCCGTCGATGATTTGACATCGAAGTGGAGACATGATGGTCACCACACAAGAGAATGATGAACCTAGGATATTGTCCCAGGATGTTTCATCACCTGACAAGAAAGAATTTGAAGTTAGACCCTAGATGGAAGAAACGTATCTCCATGGAGTAACGTATCTTCTAATACTATTCGGAGCATCCTAGGGGTTGCGTATTTGAAACGCAACAGCCGATAAGTAGTTTAACGTAAATGGATTCACGAGATATATGATTTCTCATGTGAAATGTCCATAATTAAGGGATATGTTCGTAGAGATGATGATCTCCACGAGCATGGAGGATACCGCTGGAAGATACCCGTTCATTAAATCGATTATGAGGAATTAGTTCCTCAAGGATCTTTTGAACAGTGGGAGTGACTTTCCAAGCTAGGTGCCCATCCATAAGGGATGAGAGCAAATGATGATCCTCCTATTCAAAGGAATTGCTCATTGGAGCATACCCCCATCGACTACTTGAGCTCGAAGGGATGATCTTAAGGATCACCTTGCATAAACGATAGGATAGAATCCTAGGCCTTATCGTTCCCTAATTATGAAGAATGAATAGTAAGCTTTACAGGATAAATTAGATTCTATAAGGGGCCAACCAAGTTTAAGGCTAGGTTGAATTTCCGACTGGATGGAAGACTATTGGAGATTAATGGATTTCCAAGGTCAATCAGAGACCCAGACGGAAGCGTGGTAAGGCATATGACTTGCGTAGAAGCGAATAAGTCTACACTCATTCTAAGGATAGACATCGACGAGTTTGAGTCGATCCGACGAATTTGCGTTGGATCAACGAGGTATCCTTCCCAAGGCTTTTGGTGGTAAGGATTACGTTGATTCGCTTGGTAGTATCAATAGTTGTGGATCCATTCTCGATAGACGTGACGACTGAAATTCTCAATGGAGAAATCCTAGAGGTGACTAAGGTCAAATGCACAAAACGTGTGCAAGCTATTTAAGTCCATATGGGATCTTATATAGTCCTCTGGACAGCTGTATTTCATAAGGGATCGTTTACTATATGTTTACGATAACAAATGGAAACCGTTGTGTATCACTCTTACTAGTAGAGAGTTGATGATCAAGTCACGTAATATCGATGACACACTATTTGCTAGTGGAGCTTAAGGATTGTTCGAGTCCCCTAAGGAGTATGTGTACTCCTGTAGCTCAGCGCAAAACTTCACGAGCCTAGGCATGTGCCCTAAAAGACACCATACTAGAGTAACCAGATAACCAGAGTGCTTGATGCAGTATGAGTCTTATATGCACTATGGTGTATACTCAGACCTAGCGAACGCTATGCAATCGGAAGAATTGGATTTCAGGATATTCCAATTTAAGACACAAGAATGTAACCAGGATACTCTATATGATGGATCACGTGCTATGACTATCGAAGATGATGCTTCGACTAGTTAGCCACATATGCTAACTAGGGTGGGGACCTAGATGCACTTGGATCCGACTCAGGCTATCGTCCATGGTCGATGATAGACTCGCATGGAACAAATGCAATATAAGTGTTGCATGATCGTATTGGACCGCTCCATTAGCCATGGAAGCGAAGCACGATTGCCTGTTCTGCCATAGGGCAGAAATGTGTTTGACTAAAAGGGTTTTATAGTAAGCTTATGAGCTATCTACAAGCCGATTACCATGAGTTGTGCTAGCACACGGCTATAGCACTGCGGTAAAGTCAAAACACATAGTTAAGAGTACCATTTCGAAAAAGGTGAAATAACTACCTAGAGAGTAATCCTGGAGTGGATCGACTATGGGCCAGGATGTTGGCTCATCCCATTCCTAAACCACATGAGATTCGTCCTTGTGGATCTCTTTAGAGAATTGGGACTTAGTTGTCGATAACTAGCAATATGATTGATGAGAACACGAGACATTGATTGACTGGATTTTAATTGGATTTGTTTTAAGCAGCATGTTGTTTGATACGTGTATGATATGTTACATTTCCGGTACTATCATAGAGCATGTCATGCAGACACTAGGTCGGCTCACTCACACGAGCGACCGCCTTCGCAATATCCTGGATATGTCTGGGTGTGGCGGAAGATGAGACAGAATCCCGATAAGCGCTGAAAGTCTGCGATATGATATGAGATGCCTTCTTCATATGAGCATATGGCCTATGATAAGAGCTTGATGTCTATCAGTAGAGCTAGGAGCCTGTCAGACGGATTCAATTGTCGCATTGGAAATAAGTTCCAAGGTGAGACTGGTTATGGCCAATCGAACATGGTTATTACCCCGAACCATGAACAGTCTGTGTAGAGAAAGCCAGATGCGAGAGCTGATAATTGTTCACAATAGTGTGACATGGCAGCACTCGGGCTGGTGGCCATATGGGCTACCGGATTGTCATCTGCATAGTGGTCCTTTGCAAGGATAAGACATGCGCTCTGATCAGAGTTTAAACACTATGGCGCATATTCCCCCTTGAATAACGCGCGCTTATGAGTGACCATGAGGTGATGAGTAGAATTAGTCCCTGGGATTCCTCATCGTGTGAGCCTCATCGATCACATAAAAGTGATTGACACTGTATACCCTTTGTACTTACGTCTGTGTCATGAGGAGACGGGTCGGTGGTGCTACTTTGGCGTGACACCTTACGGCTATGGATGATTCGGCCTTCCGGACACTGCTGGGAAAGCAGCTGAGCCGAATCTGAGTGACACATGTATGTAAGGAAAGATTCTCGTTGCATCGCTCTTTATTATCTTCATTGGGCCCACCTGCAAGATCTTATGGGATCATGTAGGATATGAAAATATAAAGGAGATGTGGACTCATTGGAGCATGGCCTTCGGGACAAGGCAGGTGCTCATGATCCACGAGATGACAATCGGAGGAATCTGGAGAATACGAGAGTTACGGAGAGCATTATTACTTGTGTATGTTTTAAGGGTGCCTTCCTGCGCTGGCTATACGAGTTTGGTATGTGGATCTCCCGAGAGGGTGCCTTCCCATGCTGGCTATACGAGTTTGGTGTACGGATCTCCCGAAATGCAGGTACTCTCACCGGTCACACGCCACGGCCACACAATACTCTTGTGTAGATGATAGAAAGTTGGAGATTGATAGAGACTGGATGGATTGTGCAACCCCACTGTGCGAGTGGGAGATGTTAGCAATTGGTGCGCCCATGTGGGGTGCCCAATGTAATTATCGTAACCTTATGGGGTTAGTTGCACTAATGCACAAACTAGAGGGGTTAGTAGCTAAGGCTCAAACCCTAGGGGTTTATGTGCAAACCTAGGAGAAGTTTTGCCTATATAAAGAGGTAGCCTCCTACACATTATGGTGTGCTATAATGCTAAGGCTAATGGCTATTCCAGAGAATAAAGTTACTCTGTCTAGATTCATACTAGTTGTAGAGAACCCTAGTCTCTCTCCAACTTCATCCAAGGAGGTGGAACGTGGTGTGAAACATAGCGTTCGTCCTCGAGATTCACACTAGATTGGTGGGAGCAAGATCAAGGAGGAGGCGCGTGAAAGCAAGCAACACAACGATCATCCGCTGCATTAAGGAGCTTAGGAAGACAAGGTAAACACATGAATCTTCCGCTATAATTCATGTTGTAGATCTGTATGTGATAGATCCTTCCTGCCCTTCACATTGTAAGTGCATCGATCAAACACTACGCTAGTAACATAATTTCCTAACTCTATGTTGGTAAATTGACTAGCCTGCAAATAACTGAAACGAACCATAAAGGTTTAATTGACATTTGTGTATCCAGGGAACATGGATTGATTTAAGTCAAAATCGTCGTTGATTTAACATTTTTCCGACTTCACAGCATAGCTATTGCTGCTGCCGCTACCCTCTTTGACATCCGGTAGCCGGTTTTCTAACGCCGTCACAAATTTGCGAAGTAAGTCCGAGTAACGCCCGTCAATTCAACCAACTTATTACGAAAATCGTTGAATTTATCCAGTGGGACTAGATCACCGGATTCATCCTCAATCACTTCATTCCCGAACTCATCAAATTCAACATCAACCACGAACTGCTTCTTCACTTCTTCCTCGGCAAAACCATGAAGCCTTTCAAGTCCGGCCTCGGCCTCTCCTTGCACATACTCGAAAAAACTCTCCTTATTCTTTTCATTCTCCGGTAAGTAATAACCGTACACATATGTCCACTTCAACACCCGCCGACACTCCGTCACCTGTTTCCACGCGTCTACGACGCTACCTCATCAACATCCACGCCCTTCGCTTCGCTAATCTCCACTAGCGTCTTCATATTCACCTTCCTTAAATTTTCCAAACATTGCTTCCACGACTTGTGATTTGCCGCCCACCGCTCGTAGTAATGCGTTTACCTCTCCAACTCCTTTTTCGCCGACAGCCTCTTAATCGACACGTCGCTGTTCGCATCGTAACCGTTGCAACGCTTATGACAGTGCCAGTCGCCGAGACAGATCCAGCAGAACTGGTGCCCGCAGTGGCACGTCATGTGCATGCAATCGTGGTTCTTCTCAAAAGGGTTCCTACAACTCGGACATGGTTTCGAGTTAAACATGATTGTTGTAACAGAACTCCTGTTTCAGAGCTCCGTTACCAGTTTGTTATAACGTGTGGGTATTCGAGCAAGAACGACGTAGTCGTGTTCATTGAATCCGAAGTGTTCTTCGTGATCCACTTTTTGACCGTCGCGCAATCCATGGGGCTGTGAGCTTCCTCGTCGCAGTTCCAGCAGAATCCATGCGTGCAGTCGCAGTAAACGTCGTAGCTTCCGCCCTCGATAAATTGAACTGCGTTACTGCATCCTAGTGCGGGACACCACCTCGTTTTGCGGCTCAACTCGACATAAGAGCGAGCGAGGTAATCGGCGTACTTTCCTCTATGCCTAGCGCTGGCGACTGCGTCGATCAGGTCTTGACGGACTGCAGCGTGGCAAGACGGCTCGGGGCATCTCATGATCAGACACCCCGAGCCGTTGTCCACCGCAGACTCCACATACGATTTCCAGCATTCTTTGCAGTAGTAGTGACCGCAGTTGGCGGAGCGGAGGAGGCGGAATTGGTGGTCGTCGAAATAGATGCCGCAGTTTAGGAGGTGGTCGCCGTTGGGGGTTCCGGAACGCGGCGGTTCCGGCAACCCTACCACCTTCCGAACGGTTTCCTCGTTGGCGAACCATGCGTCGTGCAGCCTGCTGACGTTCCATCGATAGTGGAGGAGGAGGATCACGGCAGCTGCTGGCGGTACGAAGAGAATGGCGCAAACCTCGGCAATTGCTTCATCTTGATGCTGGCGGATGTCGGATTCGGTCATTGAGGTGTAGTTGTCTATTTCGATCTTTGAAAGATCTTGGCTTATTTCTTCAACATTGTCTTCTTCTTCTTGGGAGTTGTATCCATCAGAATCGCTGTAATCATCGTGAAACTCCATTGATTTGAAGTTTGTGTTTTGTATGTGACCCTAGAGTGGATGAACCCTAGGTAGAAAACAAAACACTGGAGTTGATGAACCCTAAAAACTTAAATAAAATTGTTAGTGGTGGGATTGGAAAACGAGGAAAAGTAGTGATTCATTGATATAGGGTTTGGTTTGTGTCATTAGGAAGCTGAAATTGGCGGAGGATTTTATTTTGTGATTTTCTGTTTGAGTTTTTTTTAGGAATAAATTGTTGGCGGATTTGTCGGACTTTATGCTTCGTTTAGATTTTTTTTTTATTTAAATCTATTTAACTAGACCAAAAGATCGGGCTTAAAACGGCCAATTACATCATCTGAAATAAAGGGGGTGGCCCAATTCGGAGGATGATTCTTTGACTTAATGGCATATTGCATACTCCCAATACACTATTTTTTGGCAAAATTGCACCTGAGGTACCCATATATTGCCAATATTAGCAAGTGGGTACCCAAATTTTCAAATCGTGCACCACAGATACCCAAATTTTCAAAATCGTGCACCAGAGGTACCCAACGCTAACTGTCGTTAACTTTCCGTTAACTTTCCATCCAAATTGGACGAAAAGGTATAAAAAGACTATTGTACCCTTTATTTTCACCTCGAACTTTTTTTTTTAAAAAAACAACTACTACTAACGAATCTAAAAAAATTAAAAAAAAATAATAAATAATATAATAATTTGATATATATAAGATAATGCAATATATTTCATCAAAATTACATATTTTTACATCATTTCAAGATAAGAAATATGTTTTTTAATAACATATATCCGTCAATCTTAAAGTCTTTAATTTTTTTAAACAAAAATATCAAAATTTTACAATCTCAAAATGGAAAATTAACGGAAGGGTACGTGTGAAATTATCAAAGATACTTGTATGTTATTGTTTTGTTAAAAAAAACATGTGAAATTATGCAATTCTGAGATTTTTTTAAAAAAAATCTTTATAAAGGTTAAAAGAATTTAAGATTGACGGATATATGTTAATAAAAACAATCTCCGAATTTCATAATTTCACATATATATATATATATTATTTATATTACATATATCAACTTATTAAATTAATTTTTTTTTTATTATTTTTAACTTTGTTTAGATTTGGTTTAAAGAAAGTTAGAGGTGAAAATAATGGGTATAATAGTCTTTTTATACTTTTCCGTCCAATTTGGATGGAAAGTTAACGGAAAGTTAACGGCAATTAGCGTTGGGTACCTCCGGTGCATGATTTTGAAAATTTGGGTACCCGTGGTGCACGATTTGAAAATTTGGGTATCCACTTGCCAGTTTTGGCAAATTATGGGTACCTCCGGCGCGATTTTGCCCTTTTTTTTTTTTTTTTGAGGCACTCACCGCCCGATTACCCCACACCTCCTGTGTATCTTCACCTTCTTTCCTCGCTCTTATAGCTCCCAGATATCTCCTCTCCATTTCAAGTTGTTTATTCTTCTTTGCCGCTTTTTGTACCTGCTGTGACGCGGGGCTCAGGTCGGGTGCTGTCTTCCTTTTTGGAGATGGTGGTCGTGCTACATTCTCCCCTTCCTTGTTTCCCCCTCCACTCGGTTTGGTACGCAACCCCACAGGCTTCTGTCCCTGTTGCTTTGACCCCTCTCCCGCCGGCTGTTGTCTCGGCGCAGTCTGGCTAGTCACAGCCGGCTCTCTTGCTCCTTCTGCCCCGTTGATTCTGGTGGAGGGGACCTCCGTCACTGGAGCCCCCTGTGTGACTGCCTCAGCTCCCATTGATCCAACGTCTTCCGTCATGGGTTCTGCCAGGTTCTGGTTGAGGTCAAAGGTCCCCACCCCTTCCTCGGGTTTTTCCTTTGCTGCCTCCTTGCCCGAATCTTTCCGGATCGTATTCTTAACTGGGTTCGTTCTTCCTCTCCTGGGAGGTTGGAATAGCATCCAATCTCCGTAACCGGGTTCATCCTCATGGTCAACCCCCGCTTCGTATTGGTCACAATTGTTACTGTGATGATCCAAATAGCCACACCACTTACACAAATCTGGGATTCGTTCGTACTTGAAGTCCAGCCATTCTCGTTGCTTCTTGAAATTTGCGTAAACCCCACGGGGAAGGGGCTCAAACAGCGGCATACGTACTCGAACCCTAACGTAATTCTCCAGACCTTCGTTATCGATCCTGGGGTCGGATTCCAATATTTCCCCGATGTTGCTAACAGCTTTTCGCCCTGCCTCCTCCGTTGTTAGGTGCACCGGAAGGTTATGAACTTGCACCCAAACGTCCATAGTTTCGAACTTTGGGTTCACAGTTTCTTCCCCTAGCGCCCATGGCTTCATCATGAGGATTGACCCTTCAAAGACCCACGGTTCTCCCGAGGCGATTCGATCCATTAGAGCTTTGTTTGGGAACTTCAGCAAGAAAGTATTCCGGCTAACATAGTAGAAGTTTACCTGATCTCCTTTCGTCCAAACCCTTCGTAGAAAGGCTTTTGCAGACCTAGGGTTTACTTCGTCCCCTTTGAGGAATCTTGCTATTAGACACCAATCAAACCCCTGTTCGGCTCTGTCGCAGAACTCATCTTCAAAGTCGACTTCCGCTGCCTCCTTCGCCGTCAACCGCCGAGACTCGAACGGCGCCGCCTTGGTTTTCTCCATGCCCTAATTTCGTCTCCGAGAAACTCGGAGAGACTCGTCCCCGGCTAACTTTTCTCTCCATTTTGCCCTATTTTTTTTATGAACCATACTCCCAATACACTAAAATAGCTTGATTGCACCCCCTTGTGGTGGAGAGTGGAGACTAATGGTTTGCTCTATTTGTAGTCTCAGGTTTAAAATCTACGGCGACCAATTATCTTAGAGGTTCCGTACATTTAGTCGAGGTGGATGCACGCTGACCCGAATACCACAGTCATCTCAAAAATAAAATAACTTTTTGCAATCCCTGCTCTAAAACTAAATTAAAATCTTGTTGAACTTTAGAAAATTTAGTAGACATATTTTGTGAGGACAAAGATAGATGGTCTAATTTCATGCTACTAAGAGCGCATATGAATGTCATCTAATCCCCACCACCACACTTCCATCAACATCACAAAGCTGCCATCTAAAACTAAACCTCTGTTGGATTGCCCAAAATCACGCCCAAAAGCACAATCTTCTACAGAATCGACGTCCAGTCAACTCGAACCTCCTCGCACCTCTGACGAGGCAGACCGCAATTCTCTCCCCGTGGAGATTTCTGTTCCGCTAAGCTCCATGGCTTGATTCGCCAGTAGCACTAGCAGAGCAGTGAAAGAACTACATTTTTGTGTCAACTTTGAGCGTTCATATCTCATTGTGTGTTGATGATATCTGGAATCTGAAAGATGTTTTGGAATCCTTGAAGATTCCTCTTAACATCCCTATTTTTAGTTTTCTCAAATTATTTCTGCATTGTCCAGAAATTCACTGACAAATTCACTTGTTCATATGTTCGTACATAACAATATTTGAATGCTTCATAGTAAATTTCAGGACAAAGGATTAATTTAAATCGACATTCACACATCTTGTTCCTAATTAACACCGTAACCATGTCCAGCTTGAGCAGAGTTCCAAACTTATTAGCATTTTTTACTTCTGAATCTCTTATGGTATGAGACGGCATTTGACGACTGTGCAATCAAGTTCTTCACCCTCATTCAAGCAAAATTACAATAACCGATGAGATATTATGGAGTGAAATCGTGAAGCTTTATCAAAGGGCATCGTAATTTTATTATCACAAAAATTGGAAACACGGAAACAAAGCAAGACGAAAAGAATGCATCCATCGGATTGTGATATCGATTGAGGAGGCTATTTCACATCCAATCGTCACCGTCTCCTACAAAACACATCACGCAGGCTTCTGCATCCATCGGATTCATATAAGTGCACCGATCGCAAGCCCATCCGTCCGGCTGATCCTCCAATTCAACCTCCCACCACGGCGGCATTCTCGAGTTCACCGCATTGCCGCTGCTGCCGCTAGCCACATCCGGTAACCCGTCCTCTAACGCCGTCACCAGTTTCTCAAAATACTTCCTTGTCACATTTGTCAATCCCACCAGCTTAATACTGAAAGCTTTGAATTCTTCCACTCCAATGTTTTCATAATCGTCAATCTGATTTTTCAGTTCTTTCTCTGCAACAAGATGAAGCCTCTCGAGTCCGCTCTCGGCATCCCCTTGCAAATACTCAAAGAATTGCTTCTTTGCAAAATCTTCCTCCGCTAGGTAGTACCCGTACGCGTATGTCCACTTCAATACGCGGCGGCATTCGACAACCTGTTTCCACGCGTCCACGACGAACCCCATCTCCGTCACTGGCAACCGCCTCAATTTGCTAAACTCCTCCAGCGTCTCCTCCTGCAGAACCCTTAAATGTTCCAGTGATTGCTTCCACGACTTGTGATTCGCCGCCCACCGCTCGTAGTAGTGCGTGTACTTCTCAATCGCACGCTTCGCCATCAGCCGTCGCCGCTCGTCTTCGCTCACTTCTCCCGCGGCGGCGGCGCCGCCTTCCGAGTACCCGTTGCAAGCGTAGAACCCGCCGGTCTTGTCGCTGTGTCGGGTCCAGTCGCGGAGACAGATCCAGCAGAACTGGTGCCCGCACCGGCACGTCATGTGCATGCACCCTTGGTTCTTCTCAATCGGTTTTCTGCACTTCGGACAGGGTTTGGAGTTCGCGATTATCCACGTCGTGTTCTCGGATTCCGAACTGTTCTTCGTGATCCACTTATTCACCGTCTCGCAAGCCAACGGCCTGTGCGCTTCCTCCTCGCAGCTCCAGCAGAACCCGTTCGCGCAATCGCAGTACACGTCTTCGGCGCCGCCCGCGTCGAATTCAATCGCCTTGTCGCATCCGGGAGCCGGACACCACTTGGTGTCGCGATTCAGCTCGACGTAAGACCGAGCTAGGTAACTCGCGTACTTGACCCTCTCTGGGTCCCGCGCTAAGGCGTGGATCATGTTCTGATCCACAGCAGCGCGGCAGGACGGCTCGGGGCATCTCAGTGTAAGACACCCCGAGCCGTCTTCAACAGCGTTGTAGATGTAGCTTCTCCAGCATCCCTTACAATAATAATGACCGCAATTAGCCGAGCGGACGTTGCAAAGAGGGTATCCTTCAAAACAGATGCCGCAATCCACGTAACTCATTAGGGTTTGTGGCGGCGATTCCGACGACAACCCTACCGCCTCCCGGACGGCTTCCTCGTCGGTGAACCAAGCGTCCTTCAGATTATCGACGTTCCATTGATGATGGAGGAGGAGGATGATCGCGGCGGCTCGTGAAACGGAGAGTACGGCGCAGACCTCAGCCATGGCGTCCTCCTGACGCTGCCGGAGAACTTCTTCGGTCACGACGGTGTAGGGTTTGGTTTGGGCCTTTAGAAGATCATCGGTTAACTCGTCTTCATCGATGTAATCATCTTCTTCTACGCTGTTGTAGTCGTATGCATCGGAATCCATGTAATCATCGTCAAACTCCATTGATCTGACGACTGTGTGAAACCCTAGCTATCTCAAGTTGGTGAAAGCCCTTGATCTGACGACTGTGTGAAACCCTAGCTATCTCAAGTTGGTGAAAGCCCTAGAGAGGTAACGGAGGTGGAGTAATAATAAAGGAAAAGATACACAGCGATTGAATGATAAGGAGTGGTTTATATAGAGGTTTGAATAACAAACTTATTGAAAGTAGGAAAGTAATTAAATCCGAAGAATTCAAGGAATTTGGTGATTCTCTCCCGTTCTCTTATATAGAGATTTTTGTTAGGGTACGGCAAAAGACACTTTCACCGACCTTAATAGTTTAGAAAATGACAGTTTTACCCGATTAGTGTGTGAAGACTTACACCCCACCCCAGACAATGTTAATCTGGACTTCGGGTCTGTCATTAAAAATAACTTTTGGGACAATTATTTTGCATTTTTTTATAGAAATTTTTGGATGGCATAAGCAACTTGTTACATGACACAGGGGGTTAATTTATCTCTAAAATTGTTTCCAGTGACAGACTCCACCTCCAGACGTCACAAACAGGGAATGTAAGTTACTCGAAGTTCGGCACATTAAAAGGATGAAAGTGTCCTTACCCAAACTAGAAGGGGTAAACGCACCTTTCGATCAAACTAGAGGGGGTGAAAGTGTTTTTTTAGTATTACATGTTGGATTGGTTCCGTATTAATGCTTATGCCGTATCGGGGTGTAACTTGGACGGGCTGAACCGGACCAACCCTTTCCTAGTCTGAACTAAAATAGAACTTTGACACATGGTTTAGTAATTTAGATGGGTTTGGACAGAAATCCTCAGTCCGAATGGTAATTACGGTCAGGCTTGGACATAGATAGTAAACGACGGGCTAGCCCGAATTGGCCGATTTGGATAATCGATACTTATAAATATTAGGCTTAAATACTTAATGCATACTCCCAATTTTTCGAAACTATCACAGTGCAACGCCCAGTTCCAGAACTAGTTGATTGCATCCCCCATTTGCAAAAAATAGGTCAATGGGAATAAAATTCAATCATCAAATTCGAACCCGACGAAGGTATTTCATAAAGTGCACATCATCTATGATACAATCGCATCACATTGTTTGAGATAATGCCCTTCGAGTACGTTAATTTTGCGACGAAATTTCAGTCCCAGTTTCACATTGACGTATTTTTTACAAATGGGGGATGCAATCAGCTAGTTCTGGAATTGGGAGTTGCAATGTGATAGTTTCGGCTAACTGGGAGTATGCATTAAGTAATTAAGCCTAAATATTATATTGAAGAGAATTATATAGCTTATTTAACATAAATCTACTACTTTTCATTTCATTAGGTGATTTATTTTTCCCACCTATTCTTTTTGTTATTCGTTTGCATAAAAAAAAGTCATTTTGATACTCTTAAATCTATAATTTTTGAATTTGTTATAGCAATATATACTAGTCATTATTTTTAATTTAAGTTATTAATTTAATTTTGAGAGTGCAATTTCAATTGAGCTAATAATAACTAAATTAATTTATAAATTTCGATGGGTTAATGCCGAATTTGGCCCGAACCCGTCTCGATTTCTATGAATTTGGGCTTGGACGGGCTCATGAAGCTCCCAACTCGGGCAAGGGTGGGCTTGGGCAGCCTCGACAGAATTAGGGATTGAGCTAGGACAGGATGTCCACCCATCCAGCCCGCCCGAGTTGCAATCATACAGTCAGTCACCATGACTCATTTTAAGAAGAAAAAAAATAATTTCATGTAAAGCATGAGTACCGAGTTTCATTTAACACTCTACATGGCATAACCACAGGGTGTTAATTAAATTTTATTTTAAACCTAAATATTAAGTGGTCTAGCTAGATATGCTTATACGTAAGTAGTTCATAATCGCAAGACAGAGACTTTCAGGTACATACTCGAGAGGGAGTCAAAAATAAGTTGCAAGGGTGGAAAAGACCAGTCTCAAGCAATCCTTGGCTTTGTGATGCAATGTTTTCAATTCCAAAAAAAAACACTTTGAGAAAGACTTGGCCAATTAACAAGAAAATTCTGGTGGAGTGGAGAGACTAATGCCCCTATGTTAGTTGGCAGAATTGGAGGCGACTAAAAATACGAGGAGAGTTGGGTTTGAGGGATTTCATGCCTTTCAACGGAGCATTACTAGCCAAACAGAATTGAAGGCTTTTCCTTTACAACTAGCCAATAGCTACGTTCAAATGAAATTTATCTATCCATCTTCTGCCTATTAGGCTACCCTGGATGGCAATGTGATTCGATCCAATTCGAAATCCGAGTGATTCGATCTGAATGGACCCAGTCTGAATCCGATTCATTTTTAAATGAATCGGATATGGCTATTAGAAATCAAAATCCGATCCGTATCCGGATTCGATCTGAATATATTAGGATATCCGATGGATAGCCGATCCGAAAAGATCCGAACACACATATTTTTACAAAAATACCCTTAGAGTTATTTAGAGATATAAAAAATCACGTTTCCCTATATATATATAAATATTTATATATATATATATATATATATATATATATATATATATATATATAAAGACATTACACAAATCACTACGCATTTTGTTTTCAGGCCTGAAGAAAATATTCCACTATGGTTTAGTGTTGTTTTGATTGAATTTCTAGGCAATTTTATACATTATTGGTGTCTTAAACCTTTGAATGGCTTGCTTATATTACTTGGCAGATTTACGTTTGTCATATTGGTAAAATATTTTTAATAAATTTTTATTTTTCTAGACAGATTTTTTTAGTGTGGTGACACTTTTTACATATTTTTCTGAATTGTTGTGTATTTTTTATGAGAAGTAAAAAAATGCTCAGAATCCGAATCTGGATCCGAATCAGATCCGTTTCTGGAGATTTGGATTGTCGGATCGAATATGGATATTGCAAATTAAATCCGGTCCGCATTCGATCCGAATCCGTTTAGGATCTGGTCGGATTTGGATCGAATATGGATCCACTTATTTTGATCGGATTCGCATATGGATACAGGCGGATCCGATCCGATCCGAATCCGATCCATTGCCATCCCCAATTTCAACCCAAATCTAGTGCTAGGATGTAAAATGAGGAACAACATTTGATTTGGCCCAAATTCAGGTCTAGTTTTACAGGTGTGACTCGAGAGATTTCAAATGATCATCACTTGTGCCCCTAAAATTTTAAATAACGACATTGTTGTGTGAAACGAGGGATTTTACCCTATCCAAAATTCCTAAACTTCAGCAGTGGTGGATGCAACCTCTGATGACATGTTTGGGAGTTGTTGTTGTGGTTGTGCCACGAAGACGGTGTAACGAGGATGACGAAACAGCTAGAGTTCCTGACTGATGTCTTGGTCCAGTACACTAACAAGGTGGCTGAAAAAAATCAACACCAGACCTTGTGTAAATCTGTCACGTGGTGCAACATAATCTGGTCCCCAATCGCTCAGCGGATGGTGTCTCGGCTGGCTGGAATGCGTGGCAGAGAATGTAGTCATATTTTAAAAGTTAGACTTAGTTTTTGGTAGCTATTTCTGTAGATATCTGCCCCTAACCGCTTATAAATTGTTGCAAATTTAGGTATCAAAAATCCAAGACATTTGTGGGTTGTAGTAGGTGGGAAATTGGCTGAGTTGGGACGATTTGGAACACTTGAGAAAGTCTTTTATTCGAGAATAAAAGTTGAGACGGTTCCTGTAAATAATGTATGCATTCATTACTTGTCCAGTGTTCTCTAACTCTGTTGGTGAGTGAGAACTTGATTGCCGTACGGTGTCCTTTTGGAGACGACAAAAGAAAATTGACCCGGTATGGTATGTAATGAGCAGCCTCAAGTTCAGACAAATGAGAAAACACTAGTAATTTTACTTCTTTAATTTCCTCCAAACTGAGCCTTGTTTGATTAAGACTCTCTTCCTTGACCAATAATCTTCCACACCTAAGTCAAACAATGGCGCTATTTGGATAAGATTAAGCGGATTAGGAATTGTCTTTCATCATCTCTTCTAGTTTGGGATATGAAACTTTTTCACCTCTGTGATCTGTCCAGGATCTGGTCCAGGATCTGCTGTGGGTTAGGTTTATTCAGCTAGGGAGTGAAATGGACTACTGCTGCTATATTCTTTTTGCCTTCTTGCTAGCCAACGAAATTATGAAACAAGAAAATTTTCAGTATGGCCATGAAAACTGAGGAAAGGGTGATCTATTTCCGTGATTTGCATCTAGCGCTTGAAACGACAAAGACAGAGCGCACACACACACACACACACACATATGGGTTGCTCACTACCTCTCCAGAGTTCCTGGAAGACTAGAGTCCGCCCGCTAATGAAAGAAAGGTGAATCAATCAGTTCTAGGTAGGTACATTTTCAAGAACCATGCATCGCCTGCTAATACCTTACTATTCATAAACCTATTCATTCCCCAGAGATCAGATCAATTCCAGTTTCAACTTGGAAATGACTTCCATGATGCAATATTGAGGTACATACAGAGAAAAATTCATCGGGAAACATGACATATCAAGCTGTAAACAGAACAAAAACAACATCCTAAAACCAAGCAGAGATAAAATGACTAATTTGAATTTTTGCAAATGATTCTAGCCCTAATCTCCCTCCATATGTAAACACAAGAATGCAAATGTAAACGAAGACAAACTTCAACTTCTTATCATACGCTAGATATGTCTCTGGCTTCCCATGGTTGGGTTGATTGGAGTGTCGAAAATAATGCCTTAGATGTTAATGTTAGTCATTCCCTCCCCTTGAAAGTTTGGTTTTGAGTCGAAATTTCAGGGAAGGAAACGCATGTAGTTCGTGATTGTACGGCTATTACTCGATCGAGAGTATGTGACTTGTGACTTATAAACTCTCCTAGCTGATTGTAGAAATCGGATCTTACTACTAATTCACTGTCAAGTTGTATCATTATCAGAACTATCCTTGATAGCTATCGAGTCTGGTATGTATCATGTTTCAAGCTACCTGCAGTGTCCCTTAATAGGTTGTTTTTGCGGGGAAGGAAAGATTAATGGGAGTAGCTGAGGGATTTGTACACCAAAATTAAGCTGATTCGAAGTTGTTTTTTTTTTTTTTTTTTTTTTTTGCAACATATATACGCGGGCATCTTTTAACCTGTTGAGCAGAAATAAGGATGGTGTTTCTATGATTTATTACTTCATTCCTCTGTTGTGCTGGATTAGACCACATAAAACTAGGACTCGAAGAAAGGTTTGGATATTTGAGGTATTGCTGGCTGCATAAGAATTGCTACACACTCTCATCTGATCGACATGTCTCAAGAAATAAGATCAAATCAGATTCTCACCAAAACTTTTCCACAGAGACTACAACTCAATAATGCATAAACCTATTCATACCCCCAGAAATAAGATCAAATCAGATTCAACTTGAAAAAAGTGACTTCCATGATACAACGTTAAGATCAAATCATAACACTCTGCTATTTAGAGGAACATCCAGGGAACTTCTAACTACTACTAAGCAGAAATAGGGATGGTTCAGTATCTGATGTTGGTTAGGTTTACTGAGCTAGGGAGTGAAATGGACTACTGATGCTATTCTCTTTGCATTGTTGCTAGCTAGCGAAAGTATTAAACAAGAAATTTTTGATATGGCCATGAAAACTGAGGAAAGGGCAATCTATATATGGGTTGCTCTTGCTCATGAGCTCTCCAGAGTTCCTGGAAGACTATAGTCGGCCAGCTGATGAAATAAAGGTGAATCAATCAGTTCTAGGTAGGTACAGCCGTACAGTTACAAGAACCTTTATTGCCTGCTAATACCTTACAACTATATGTAAACATATTCATTCCCCAGAGATCAATTCCGAATTCAATTTGGAAAATAACTTCCATGATTCAACATTGAGGAAAATTCATCGGGAAATATTGATACGGTATCCGTATCAATATTATTTAATATTTTATGATTCAGTTATTTATTTAATTAATAATACGGGCTTGGCCCGATAGACTAGGGTTAGGGTTAGTATTATCTATTTAAGAAGATGTAATCTCTCAGTTTACAATGAATAAGAATAATCAGTCTCTCCCTTAAACTCTCGTCTATCTCTCTTTCGTCCATCTCCCTCAAGTTCTTCACCTTGACTATCAATTTCTTCTATATTTCGATACTTTTATGTATCAAATATGACACATATCAAACCAGTACCCGTGAATTTGGTTAGCAAAGGGATGCAAGAATTCGGTAATCTTTTTGATTTTGTTGTAAAGTTAATAAAAGATTACAAAATCCTCCTTGCATCGTTTTGTTAGCAAGAGTTGTATTATCCCCCAGCCTTTTCTACTTTCCCTGTCAGGGTTTGTTTGCGGAGGAAAATTCTTCCTTGAAACACATATATGCCTAAAAGAAAGAAGGTTTGTTAGCAGATTAATGTTAATCCTCCTATCGTTATGACTTACAAATGAAGGAATAGCTACCAACAGCGGGCGCTCTCATTTGATCAACCTGACTAACAAAAAAGGTGCACGGGAGATTTGGCACTACTGTTTCAGCTTGAATCACAGAATGACCTGAAAGTTGGGTGAGGGGGATTCTGACCAGAAGCATAAGAATTGGGCAATTAGATTTTGGGTTACATGTATTGGGTCTGCAAGTTGACTCTACTAACTACTAGTTCATTGACGGCTAGGTGTTTATTCAGCTAGGAAGTTAATGAAAAGGAAGCAAGAGTGATCTCTAACTGTGACTGCATCTGCCATTTCTGCCAAATTACTAAGGAATTTGCCCAGCCACTTAATCACGGATTTTGAGACTAAAACATAACTCTGAGCTAGGAAGCGCGAGTTGAAGAAAGGAGCAAGGAGAAAGAAGATTAACCACTGAAGACTAATCGGAGCTTGCAATTCATTGAGTTTGCGTCATTTCTTGTTCCCTCTATTTACTTTCATATGATTGAGAATTATACTTATCTTTACATGATGTTTAGTAGTGAGTATCCTCGTACTATGGTTTCTATGGGCAATTAGTGCTGATGAATGATTTGACGATTTTTCTCTACTGATTCGTGTTTGTTTTTTGGACTTAATGAGTTGAATGATCTCTTCTTATCTATCCATCTTATCCTTTATGATTGGAGTGAATTTACCAATCACGCTATGCTTTTATTTATTAGTTTGATGTTTGAAAATGCTTGCTAGAGTGATAGACAATATGATAGATAACGATTTTTCTCTACTTAATGAGTTGAACTCTGACGAGTATGTTCGTCATTGACGGTGAGAAGAATGCGTAACTTCTGACGAGTGTGCGTGTTTTCTATGTAGCTCGACTTAAGATTGAAAATCAACAAGTGTTCAAATATCACTAATCTAACATTGTGAAATCAACTATCTCCCCCCCCCCCCCCCCACCCCCTTCCTTCTCTCAATTGTTTCCTTCCTTCCAAAAAAACTCGGTTATGCTCCCTCTCTTTTTGTACCTATGCTCCCTCCTTTGTCTCGCAACTTTCTATCTCATGACTCAATCTTCTGTTATTTCTATTGACTTGATTAATATCTTTTCTTACAACTCAGAATATTGAATACAAATCATAATTGAATCAAATTGTAACCTCCAAATTGAATTCAACACTGATTAGAACGAGTTTTCAACGTTTCATTCTCTTCGTTCTTTTTGTTTTTTTGTTAACTCACTGTGTCTCACACGAAACTGTGATAGCGGGTCTATGCGGGTATACTAGCTGGCAACGCTTACATGTATATGCTTTGTTTGAAAACAGGGCATAGCAATACATGTTATTTTCATAGGAAAGTCTCTATTAGGAAACCACGTAATACTATTAGAGGCTCGGAAGATGCTAATCTGGGGGTAGACGGTTTTCCAGCAGGTTTTTGCCAGCACGTCCGGGCGGTGGTGGGAAAGGAGGTCGAAGATATTTGTATCAAAATTTTAAACGGAGAAGCTGATTTAAGTTTTTTCTATTTATACCTTGATTTCACTTATTCCTAAGGTGAAAGAGGTGCGTAAAGCCTCCGAACTTAGACCTATCCATTTATGTTCGACAATTTACAAGATTACTAATAAAGATATGCCCATCGCTTAAGAACTATTTTACCGAATCCCGTCTCAGAGAATCAGAGTGTCTTTATCCAAGGCAGGATGATTACTGGTAATATTATTTCAGCTTTTCAAGCTCGTTCACTCCATGAAGACCAAAAAGAAGGGAAACTAGGTTACTTAGCTCTAAATCTTGATATGTCCAAAGTCTACGACCGTGTTGAATGAGATTTTCTACGAGCTACTATGGAACATATGGGCTTTGCGTTTCGTTGGATTGAAGTTGTTGTGAATTGGGTAACTATTGCTAGATATGAACTAATCGTATTTCAGTACATTCAGACAGTTCCATTATAGCGAAACTAGAATGAAGAAAAAGACTATCAATATCTTGAGAAAAATAACGACGTATGTTACACATATTTTGAAACCCAAAGCCTCAAAGAAGATTTGTATCCTCATAACATTTATGACACAAATGATGCGTCTATATTACAGATTAGAACAGTTAAGTTCTCGAGAAGTCTAAACATGTGTACGTTGGACTAAATTATTGTCAACCATTGGCTTAGAGTGTACTTCGTTTATTTCACCCAGTTGCCATTACGGATCACTTTGACGGACGAATTCAGCAAATGAGAGATCTGCTAGCTTTTTTCATAATATTGTAGTGTTAAAAAACACATTTTGATATCATATCGTTAGCTAAATTAGTTGGTCAAAGTTTCCCCCAATGTCAACTGGATATATTCTGGCAAAACGGAGGTAGTATCACTCTACCAAAAAGTATTCTCTGAGTGCAGAACGTCAAACCCCTCCAGCTACGCCATGAACTTACCAGTAATGTATTCCATTATGGTAGACTGAGGCTCCAAATGTCCTTCTATTTGATTTTGGTTTAGACATGACTTGGCTTAAGATGGATATTAGCTTCAAAATTAGTTGGTTCAATTCCACACTTGATCCAAACCAAAATAATCTCATTTTTGTTGATCTTTTGAACTGTATTTACGCGCCTGATAACAAGGGTCGTCAGCTACAATTATATAATCATCATCCATGGTAGGCAACCTCAAGTTCAAACATTGCACATAAAGACTTCAGTAAATAGGTGCTAGTGGAGTAACTATTATGATGTTCTATGTATATGGCAAAAGTAATTTTAGCTTTCGTAATTTCTTAAATTAAGTCTTCGGGTCTTTGGGTGTTTGCTATTGAGTCTTAAGTTCAAACTTTGAAAAAATCCAGAATTAATTAATTGGTATTCTCAGCTAGGACTTGGGAGTCTTCAGACAAAATTTCCCAGACTTGGGGGAGTCTACACTTGCCTGGCAGATTCCCTTCAATGCCTAAGAAGGTTTCTAGGATCAAACTTTTTGGTCAAAACCACAGCGAATGAAAGGGTAAAAGACACTTTCACCCCCCTCAAGTCTTGCTTAAAGACTCTTTCATCCCTTTAAGTTTTGGAAATGACACTTTCACCTCTTTGATCTGTCCAACTTCAGGACTCCTACACTCCGCACTCTCACCCTGCCAAAGAAAAGATTTTCAGTTTTCTAGTGTGAACTTCCATGATTAAGGCCTTTACAAAAGGCAACCATGGATCTTTGTTAACAGAAGTTTTTTATCCCCTTTCTTATTACGAATCAAACTTGCTTGAGCAAAAGTACCACTACAATGAAAGAAAAAGATGGCTAATGCACAGAGATTCTGCAAACCACAACCTCTATTACTCAAATCATCATTGTCCATGGTAGGCAGCCTCAAGTTCACACAATGCCAACAAATATATTACTAGCTGGTTTTTCTCTAGCAATTTTAACTTGGATGATTTCTTCAAAATTAATGGCGTAAGCATTTACAAACACACAATCATGGGTTCGTTTGAGGAAGGCTCTTCCTTGAAAAACTGCATATGCTTGAGAAAGTTTGGCAGGAATCATACATTTTTTAGCGGAAGTACAATGAAAAAAGACGATTAGTACCATCATACGATACGTATCTGGCTTCCTATGGTTGAATTGAGTGTTCAAACATGTGCCTTAGATAGGTTAAAATCTTCATGATTTTAACCTATATGTACTAGCTAAGCAAGCTTGGAGGCTGCTAAGGGGTGGATCCTCTCTATTCATCAAAGTTTTCAAAGGGAAATTCTTCCCTTCCTGTTCTTTTTGGGAAGCTAAATCCCCTTCTACTTGCTCATGGGTTTGGAAAGGTATACTTGAAGGTAGAAAGGTCATTAAAAGAGGCTGGAGATGGCAGATTGGTAATGGAGCTAGTATTAACATATGGAGAGATCCCTGGCTTCCCAGAGCAGAGAATTTTTATGTGGAATCCCAAAAAATCCCTCTTTGCACAATTAGCAGGGTTGATGAACTAATTGACCATGAAAATAGATGCTGGAATTATGATCTAATCAGGGGGCTATTCAATGAAGAGGAAGCTGCTTTGATTCTCTCTATGTCCTTTGGATCTTCATGTAGTCCTGACAAGGTTATTTGGCATTTTTCTAACAATGGCTGCTTTACTACAAGGTCTGCACACAAACTTTTGAGAAGCCAGCAATGTCCACACAATGGTTCTAATTCAGCATCTAGCTCTAACAGCCAATTCCACTGGGATAGGCTTTGGAGTCTAACTATTCCCCCTAAGTCAAGATTTTTTGCTGGAAAGCTCTTTCACATTGCCTGCCATGTGCTGCAGCATTGAAATTCAGAGGGCTTGATGTTGACCCCATTTGCACCATTTGTGGTGAATGCTCAGAAACAGAAGCACATCTGCTCAAAGATTGCATCTTTGCCAAACATGTCTGGAAATTATCTCCATTCCGGTTTATATCCCTGCTTCCTGAAAATTTATCACTCATTGAATGGTGGGATCATATTAACACTTTTGCAGCAGAAAGAAAGGAGAAAATGATTATTCTGGGTATGGTTGCTTTCATTTGTTGGGAGCTATGGCTATCCAGGAATGATTGGCTTTTCAATTCCATTAAGTGGGAGGCTAGTCATGTTTTATCTAAAGCTCTCTCCAAATTCTATGAATTTTATGAAGCTAACAATGTGGCTGCTTCCATCTCCACCCCTGATCCACCTCCTCTGGAATCCACAAATGGAGTTTACATTTATACTGATGCTGCAGTTGACAAACGAAGAAATCTTGGAAGCATAGCAGCTTTGATCTTGAGCCCGGAAAAGAAAGTTATTGGCAAGTGTTTGAAATCTTTTTATGGAAAGACAAATGCTCTAATTTTGGAGGCTGAAGCTGTCAGAGAGGGCTTGATCTTTGCATCATCAAAAGGTTTTTCAAAGGTTAATTTATTTTCTGACAACGAAGTGGTGATGCTGAATTTATCTTGCAAGAACAAATTGCCTCCTTCTTCTATTGCAGCTGTTGTTCATGATTGTTCTAAGCTCTCAGCTGCTTTTTTATCTTGTAATTTTTTCTTTATCCCCAGAGAGCACAACAGTCTTGCTCATTGTAATGCCAAACTTGCTCTGGATACCTCTGTTAATTCAGAGGAATGGTTGTAATTTTCCTGTTTTGAATCTAATACACTACAGGTTTGATGGGAAAAAAAATACCTCCCCCCCCCCTCCGAACATTCGGTTTTGAGAGGACGTGACTTATAAACTCTCCTAGCTGATTGTACCAGTTTGACACCTCTACTACTAATTCACACTGGCGAAGGATGTAACTTTTGACTTGTAAGTTGAGCAGCAGTATCATTGTCGCCGGCTATCAAGGGGGTCAGAACCAGTTGGCAGGAGAAGGTCCTATCAAATCTTTAATCCAAGTTATATCCACCAGCTTACCTGCACCTGTCCCTTAACAGCGCAGGGAAAGCTCCTGGAACACTAGAAAAATACTGGGATCGATCGAGGCATGATCTTTTGCAACATACTGGGATCTTTCTAATAAGCAGAAACAGGGGTGGCCTTTCCCAGATTAATATCATTAATTACATGGTGCTCGAAGATTAGACCGCATACAACACTAGGACTGGATGACAAAGTTCGACAACGACAAAGACAGATCACAGAGTTCCTGGAAGAGTGGAGTTCATCCGCTAATCAAACAGTTCTAGCTAGCTATGTACAGTTACAAGAATTCAGATATCACCTAAGTAGTAGTAGTAGTAACAATTGGATCAATTCGCCAAGACAGAGAACTCGTATACAGTACAATTATACGTAAAAAACCTATTCATTGCCCATAGAAAAGATCAACTTGGAAAATTACTTCCATGATATAGCATTGAGACGTATACACAAACTGGCTATTTAGAGGAAAATTCGTCCGGAAATATGGCATATCACACTGAAAGCAGAACCAAAAAATCATCCTAAAACCAAGCTGTTAACCAGAGAACTAATTAGCCAGAGTTATCAAATCTGTAATCCCAAGTTATATCCATCAGATTATCATCGTGTTTCAAGCTCGCTACCTCTTCAGAGTTCCTGGAAGACTAGAGTCCGCCCGCTAATGAAAGAAATGTCAAAGGTGAATCAATCAGTTCTAGGTAGGTACGGTTACAAGAACCTTTATCCCCTGCTAATACCTTACAACAATATGTAAACCTATTCATTCCCCAGAGATCAGAACTCACCCTAGACTAACAGTGTCACGATTTAATTTTCACAGATTGCCAAAAGAAAATATATTTAATTTTCTCTTGTAATGTGAACTTTCATGATTAAGGGCTTTACAAAAGGCAACCATGGATATTTTTTTAACAGAAAATTTAATCCCTTTTCCTTATCAGGCCTTGTTTGAGTAAGACTCTTCCATACATAGGAGGAATGAATGTGTTATGAATCAAACTTGTTTGAGAGCAAAAGCACAGTATGGCCAGTGCACAGAGATTCTGCAAACCACAACCTCTACTACTCAAAAATCATCATTGTCCTTGTCCATGGTAGGCAGTCTCAAATTCACACAATGCCAACAAAAATATTACTAGCTGGTTTTGTCCAGTAATCTTTTTAACTTCAATGATTTCTTCCAAATTAATCAAGCGTTTAATGAAGAGGTTCAGAGTACAGACTGTGGAACACTATCAAATCTGTAATCCAAGTTATATATCCATCAGACTATCACAGTGTTTCAAACTCCTGGAACACTAGAAAAGATTCACTGTACAAACTGTGGGGATTAGTAGACCAAAATTAGGCTGATCTTAGGCATGTTATTTTGCAACATCCAGGGATCTTGCAAAATAACATATGACTTCCATGATACAACAACATTAAGATCAAATCCGAACACTCAGCTATTTAGAGGAAAAAATCATCAGTAAACATGACACATCAAACAAACTGTAAACAGAACCAAAAATCTGAGAAAACACAAATACTTCAAATTCCTGAAATGTTTGGTTACTGAATTGATTCTAGGCCTAATCAATCTGCATATGTAAAACTAAGACAACACAATGTTGTCATCAAACAAAAGTCTCCACTGACACATTGAAACAACTAAAAGCCCTAAAAAACTGCATTGCTGCCACCAAAAAGAAACTTACTTACTGTCCCCAGAAATCCACAGCCTCTCCCTCAGAACACATTGAGCAAACCTCAACATTAAGAGGGTTCATGAAAGTGCACCGGTCGCACATCCACCCGTCCACCGCATCCAAGTGATAAAGCGGTGGTGCCGCCGTCGCTGGTGATCTAAACATCGCCGCCTTGCTTTCCGCAGCCGCAGCCGCATCCACATCCGCAAGCCCATTCTCCAGCCCTTTAACCAAGTTCTTGAAAAAGCTACCGGTAACCCTTGTCATTCCCGCAACCCTGCCGTTAAATCCACCAAAATCCTTCAAAGGCCCTTCCGGAACATCAAGGAAAGAACCAGTTTCCTCCTCAACATACTGATGAAGCTTCTCAAGCTCAGCCTCTGCCTCACCTTGCAAGTACTCGAAAAGCTGCTTCTTCGTCTTCTCTTCATCGTTCAAGAAATAGCCATAAGCATACGTCCACTTCAACACGCGGCGGCATTCGATGATCTGCTCCATAGCTTCCTCAAGGAAATCAAAATACGACTCAGGCACACCAAAGATCTCACTCAACCTCTTGATCTTAACCTGCTTCATGTTGTGCAGATCCTTAACAGCTCTCTCCCAAGAATGGTGATTCATCACAAACCTCTCATAGTAATGAGGATACTTCTCGAGCGATCTCTTCGCTTCTTGCCTCTTCTTCTCAATCGAATCATACACCCCTTCGAATTTCGCCACTTCATAGACATTACAATTGTAGAATTCCTCATGACCTGACCATGATCCAAGACAAAGCCAACAGAAATCAAAATTGCACCTACACTTCATATGCATATTACCTTGATTCTTCTCAATCTGGTTCTTGCAATTAGGACAAGACTTTGAGTTCGCCAATACCCACTTAATGTTCTCCAATTCTGAAGTCTCTTTGCTCAGCCAATTCGCAACCGTTTCGCAATCTAACGGGCTATGAGCCTCTTGAGTACAATTCCAGCAAAACCCATATCCGCAACCGCATTTCACGTCGTGGGTTTTTCCGGCGCCATCGCCGGAGTTTAGGGTTTCGATTGCGCGATCGCAGTCCTTCGCCGGACACCATTTAATCTTCTTCTTATCATAGACATAACACCAGGTAAAATAGTAATCAAACATCTTCTTGTCTTCCTCGTCGGCGAGTGATTCGATCAAGTCTCCGGTGACGGCGGCGTTGCAGTCTTTTTCCGGGCACTTCATCATCAAACAACCAGGGCCGTCGTCGAGGGAAACCCTAATGTGGGCCCTCCAGCACTCCTTGCAGAACATGTGCCCACATGAAGCTCCGGCGGTCAGCTCCGGCGGGTAGTCGCCGTCGCAGGTGAGACAAAAAACCAGATTCTTGATTTTTTTCGGACTCCGTTGTTCGTCCTCCGTCGGTGGTGATTCGATCAGACCCACTTCTTTTCTGACGGCGGCCTCGTCGGCGAACCAAGATTCCTGGACGGCGTGGACGTCCCATGCGAAGTGGAAGAGCAAGGTGGCGGCGGCGGGTTTGGGGACGGAGAGGACGGTGGAGACCGCCGTGATGTCGGCGTCTTGACGGCGGCGGATCTCGGCTCTTGTGAGGACTCTGTATTGAGGCTTTTGGGTTTTGTCTTCGAGGTAGAAGTCGGAAAGCATGGTGTCGTCGTCGGAATCCATGGCCGAAACCCTAGTTGGTGAAAACAGGGGAGTAGAAGCAGAGAGATGAGAGGAAAAGTTAAGGGTGAAACCGATGGGTTTGATCGGGTACTTATAGATGGTGAAGTGGTGACCAAGTAACTGGTGAGTAGACCCAGTTGAGGTCAAACTGTGCAGTGGACCGGGTTTTTTTGTTTTAGTTTTTGTTTTAATTTTGGTAAAGCTATCACTAATTAGAGAATTGCGTGTGAATAGGGATTGTAATTGAGTGATCTTTTGGTAGTGACCTATTTGTGATAGAATTGTGATCATGCAGGGAATTATGCAAAGATCAATGGTCCGGTGCAAAATTTCTACCCTATGCACTAACTACTATTTTCACTAAATACTAGTATGAAATAAAAGCTAATAGTGATTAGTAATTACATCTAAGTTGTGCTCTTAGTAAGTTTTTTCTCTCTTTAGGGTTTCTTCCTCTAGAAAAAGGTGTTTTCCTGCCGGCGGTTGTGAAGATGGAGTGGGATGATGAAGGATGGGTGGATCGAATCACTCAGACTCCTGAGGAAAAGGGAGCCATTGTGATCGAGAAAGAAATCTGCAAAAAAAGTAAGGGAAGGTTGGAAGCTCTGTCTCATTGAGAAGTTTGTAGGAGATCTCAAAATCGATATTCAAATTATGGAGGATCTCTTTAGAAGGCTCTGGTGCCCGGAGGAAGATCTGAAGGTGATGGAAGATGGGAGTAATCGATTTATTTTTCGATTCGGCAACAAAAGTCTATGGAAAAAGCTTTATTCGGAGGACCATGGTGCTTTGATGATCAACTCTTACTTCTGAAAGAGTGGTACATTTAAGGTAAAAATGATCTTGTCAATTTTTACGATTTATGGGTTTGGATATACATACAAATTAAGTGTTAACCCATACATCTCATTCATGAGGATATTGGAGCCTGGATTGCTGCTTCCATTGGAGAGGTGGGTATGGTAACAATCCATATCGAAGGAGAGGCAAAGGAGAGATGTAGCAGAGCCCGTGTGAGGATTAAAACCTACAAAGCACTTCGTAGCAGAGCGTTCGTGAAAACAGAAGATGGAGGCAACGTGTGGGTTAATCTGGTTTATGAAAGAATTTCCAACGTCTGTGTGTGGTGTTGTATGCTAAACCACAAAGCAGTCCACTGCAACATGCGTGAGTCGATGATCAATGAAGATAAATTCCGGAAATATGGTTCATGGCCGTTGGGAAAGTCGGCGGGAAAGAGGAGAACGCCACAACCAGATAACCGGAGCAACAAGCAGAAAATCGACGAAGGGTAAAATAGTAAGTATGGAAGTAATAAATTTTCGGAAGATTAGATCAGCAAGAGAAAGTCAAAGATCAGTGAGAAAAATTAGATCTCAAAATGGGCTCCAAAATCCCAATCAAATCCCCGGAATATCGGGGAGGAGATAAGTGGGAATGAATGGGCCATTAAATCCATTCCAACTGTGGATTTTGTAGCCCCCACGGTGGAAAAGTCAAACTTTAATTTGTGAATGTTACAAAAAGTAGCGATCCCAAAAGGTGTAGCCTTTTTTTTAGCAACAAAGCATTTAGTGCAAAGTCAACTCCGAAGTGAAAACGAGTCAATCTAAAAGATAGAGCTTGTGGGAAAGGAAAAGGTAAATCATGGGAGAATGAGGAGGAAGGAAGTGCAAAAGAAAGTCATTGGGTCAACTTCTTCTGGTCTCTACATATGAAAGCTTACTCATGGGTGGAGGAAAGAGAACGTGTAATTAAGATGCATCTTTGAAAGATCTAAAGCCACCGGGCAGAAGCGAGAAAAGGGTTGATGATGTTACTAAATCAACTGTAGAAGAAGCCATGGACGTCGAAAATTTCACACCATAATGGACCAGATGCAGAGTCTGCTCAACAGCTCTGCCTAGACCAATGAGTGACTTAAGTTGGAACGTGCGGGGGATTGAAAACCCCTGTAATGTTCTATCCCTTTGCGACTCCGTGAAGGAAAGCCGTCACAACCTAATTTTTCTCATGGAATTTAGGATGCATGCACATGAGATGGATTAATTTGATCCGCAGAAAGGTCCAGTATGCAAAATGTGTTTACGTTAATAGCATTGGTCGAGGCGGTGGATTGGCTCTTCTATAATATGAATCAACGTAGGTCCTTGTGATCTCTTGTTCTTCGAGACATATTCACTGTTTAGTCAAAACTGAACTCGATTAAGATTCGTGGTTCTTCACCGGATTTTATGGAGATCCGGATAGGGAAGAACGACATCACTCTTGGTCTCTTCTAGCACGTTTTAAGCCATATGGGGACGCCCCATGGTGTATAATGGGAGTTCAATGACATTATTTCTCAGGAGGAGAAAGAAGGTGGCAGAAGTATCTCTATTTCCCAGTCCAAGGTATTCAAGATACTCTACGCGACTGTGACTTAAAGGATTTAGGGTTCTATGGAAACCCTTACACGTGGTCAAACAATCAAGACGATATGGCTAATATTCGGGAAAGGTTGGATAGATTCGTGGCTAACTTGGGGTGGAGAAGTTTACACGGTAATAACCGGGTTAATTATTTGGTGGCAGCAACTTCAAGCCATTGTCCGATTGAACTTTAGTTTGGGGTCCAAAACAAGAACAACAACATTATAGGATGGGACGGTTTTATTTTGAATCAACTTGTCTCCATAACGGGGAGTGTGATTCCATAGTTAGATCATTTTGGCAAGCATAATAGAGACCGGTGAAGGAGAAATTAGATCATTGTGCCAGCCAGTTGAAAGTTTGGGCAAAAAACAATTTTGGCGATGTCAGGAAACAAATTCAGAATTTGAAGAAGAAGATAAAGAGCTTGGATCGCCAAAAGCAGACGCCTAGTATTTTGGTACAGCGAAGGAAGGCGAAGAAATATCTTGCTGATCTTCTTCTTAGAGAGGAAAAGATTTTGCAACAGAGATCAAGAATCAGTGCTGAAGAATGGTGATAAAAACACAAATTTTTTTCACATGAAAGTTTCGGGTCGAAAATCCAGAGACACTATTAAAGGTCCAGAGGATTGTGACGGATCCTGGAAGACTGAAGATGAAGAATTGATAAATATCATCTCTGACCATTTTGAAGATTTATTCCAGTCTACTGATCCTTTCCGTGGAAGAAATCTCTTCCATGTTGGAGATAATACAGACTAGAATTAGTGAAGAAAATCGTGTTTTTTTGGAAGAAGTCTATACAATGGAAGAGGTAATGGAGAGTCTTATGTAAATGGGGCCCTTAAAATCCCCAGGAGTTGATGGCTTCCCGACTATCTTTTTCCAGAAATTTGGGCACCTGCTTAAGGATGATGTGGGTCGGTGTGTGCTTCGAATTCTTAACGGGGAGGAAAGTATTGTTGACTTCAATCATACGCTTCTTTCCCTAATTCCGAAAGTGAAACAAGTTAGAAAACCGGCTGATTTAAGGTCTATTAGTTTGTGTACAGTTATTTACAAACTTGTCTCAAAATCTATGGCGAACAGGCTTAAGCACATTTTGTCGTATATCATCTCCGAAAGTCAAAGTGCCTTTGTGCCAGGCAGGTTGATTACGGATAACACGATCACGACCTTTGAACTTATCCATTCTATGAGGCATAGATTCAAAGGGAAGGATGGATATTTTGCCTTAAAGATGGATATAAGTAAAGCTTACGACAGGGTGGAGTGGTTGTTTCTTACTTTAATCTTGGAGAAGATGGGTTTTGGTCCGCGTTGAATCAACCTAGTGAAGGATTGTATCTCAACTACTTCTTTTTCGTTTTCGTTTAAAGGGAAGATTTTCGGAAATATTGTGCCCAAGCGCGGGCTTCGTCAGGGGTGCCCAATCTCACCTTACTTGTTTTCATTTTGTGGTGAATTTCTCTCGCGTGCTCTCACTTGTTTCCATTTTGTGGTGAATTTCTCTCACGTGCTCTCACAAATGCTATATCTAGTGGTTCTATCACAGGGTTAGCTACGTCGCGAGGAGGACCCAGAGTATCTCACCTCTTTTTTGCCGATGACAGCCTTATTTTTACAAAAATTACAACAGAGAAAGTCCTGGCTCTTTCTACTCTGCTACAAGACTATGAACGTATTACAAGACAGAATATTAACCTAGATAAATCTTCAGCAGTCTTCTCCAGTAATGTCCCCGAAGAAACCAGTACCCAGTTGAGCCAGCTATGCGGGGTGCACAAAGATCCAATCCATGAGAGATACTTGGGTTTGCCTACTGAGATGGGGAGGAAAAATATGGTCAATTTCCAAAATATCCCAGATATAGTACAAAGTAAGTTAGGGAATTTAACTTAAAAGGTTCTTTCTTATGCTGGAAAAAGAGGTTCTTTTGAAATCTGTGATTGAAGTTATCCCTACGTACTTTATGAGTTGTTTTAAATTACATGTTTTTCTCTGTGAGAAAATAGAAGCTTCCATGGCCAGATTCTGGTAGGGATCGGATGAGAAACAAAGGAAAATAAGTTGGCTTTCTTGGAACAAATTAAAGAAATCTAGAGAAAAAGGAGGTATGGACTTTCATCATCTTCATCTTTTCAACATTGCGATGCTTGGAAAACAATTTCGGAGAATCTTGATGAACCCTTCTAATCTTATGTTAAGAGTTTTGCGGCACAAGTATTTCAGAGGCACATGATTGCTTAAAACTACTGTTAAAAAAGATAGCTCTTACCTTTGGAAGAGTATAATTGGAAAGCAAGGAGCTGATTCTTAGCAGATGTCGTAGGCGTCTTGGTAACGGTGAAAATCTTGATGCTTTCTCAGACCCTGGTTGTACATGGAAGAATCTTCCCAACCCATTACCCCCAATCAAAACCCAAAGGGATCCCCTGTTAAGGTTTCTGACCTGATCACAAAAAAAAGAGAGTGGAATGAGGAAAATCTTAAAGAGATCTTTTGGGATGAAGATATCAAAGAGATAACAAGAATTCAATCCCAGATGTAGATGTCCCTGACAGATTGATTTGGCACTATTCTGACTATACAGTTAGATTCGGTTACCAGTTACTCAAAAAACAAGATGAAAGAAAGCAAGTAGTTCAATCGGGAAATAGCTCGAACCCAAGCCCAAGTTAGTGGAATTTTTTTTTTTAGAAAATTAAGTTACCAAAAAGTATTGTGTTTACCACTTGGAGAGGTTTCTTAAGAAGCCTTCCGGTTTGTGAGAATCTCCTTAAGAGGGAAATTCAAGTTGATAACAAGTTGATAACTTTTTCCCTGTTTGCAAAAAAATAAAGGGAAGATGAAACTCATATGTTTCTGTTTTGCCCTTTTGCCAGAAAGTGTTGGACTATGCTGTTGGGTTCAAGCTTCATGCCAAAAAACCACGTGCACTTCCAGATCTGGTGACAAACGGTGTTCCTCGCAGCAGAAAATGAAGAAAGACGGGTTATGAGTGTTCTGATTTGGAAGATTTCGAAGAATAGAGTGGGTTCATATTCAAAAATAAAATCCAAAAGCCCGAAGATGTTATTAAAAAAGTTTCCGATTACCTCTGCAGTTTGGAAGAAATTTTGATTGAAGATGCGGTTGCATGTCCGGCTCAGACTCTTCATATCTCCACCAGACCGCCGGCGCTTCCACCGGAAAATTGGGTTGTCATCAGTTTGGAATCAGCAGCTTCAGAGGGCGGCGATTGGTGTGGTTATTCGATCTAATAGAGGTATCTTCATCGCCGGTAAAGCTAGCTCATTCCCTTTATCAATCTCAGCAAAATTTGCAGAAGCTGAAGCTTTGAAAGGCGGATTGGAACAAATGGGGTTTTCAAATCAGTGGATAGAGACGGACTCTCTCTCTACAGTGAGAGAAATGAATCGGCTAGCTCAGAAGAACGAACCAGAAGATGTGACTGAATAGGAGAGGCTTCTTGAGGAATGCATCCACCTTCTCGGTAATGCAAGGAGACATGTGGTCTCACATGTTCCACGACAATCCAATTAATGTGCTCATAGATTCGCTCAATACGCGGTTCACTCCCCCTGTAATTTGTCTTGGTTTCATTCTGCCCCGGATTGGGCTCCTTCTTGTTTGGACTTTGATGTTGTGGGCCAGTTTTCAGCCCAGGTTGTTTAAATAGTTAGTCAGCCCGGATTGGGCTCCTTCTTGTAATTTGTCAATAGTTAGTATGGTATTTATATTTGCCACGTCTATTAGCTAGTGCGAATCCCTCTCGGTAACACACATTGTTGCCTATCAGTTAACATCCCCCATCTCTGTCCACTAGCACCTAACGATTTCGTTCTCGTTTGTTCTACAATCCTAACGAAATAACGTGCCTCTCGATCCAACGATACCCTCCCAAGTCATACTAACAAACGATTCAACGTTATTCGGCTAAACTAATGAGTCACTTGTCGGTTCTTCCCAATTCAGGATTAACTATTTTGTCTCATTCGTATCCGAGTTCAATGGCTCTCGCTCATCCACCTAGAAAACTAGTTCTTTTGGGTGATCAATTCATCTGAACATGAAATATCACTTAGACAAGATACACTAGATAAAAACTTCATACTATATTAAGATCAACTAGATCACAAAGTTTAACGAAGAAAAGTTCAAAAAATAGTTTAATCGTGATAGGTTCAGTATGGAACCTAGGCAAATAGATTTAGCGACTTAAACTCATACTATGGTACAAGTTTTCTCTGAATAAAAAGTACGAGAGTAGATAGCAGAATGATCAAATGGGAATACTCCAAAGCTTTGATGAACCCTAGCTCCAAGCAATATTGGTACTACAATGAAAAAGGAACATACACCCTTGTCTCAGCCTACAAATTACAAATGTGGGTCAGTAAAGAGGTGGACAAAACTTCAATGGGGCTGAATGGAAAGAAGAAGCTTAATAAAATGTGGAAGGAGAGATTATTGAAGAAATGTATTTCCCCGGTTGGCGTGGATGAATGGGGTCTCTTCTTGTGGCTATAACACTGCATCAAATATGTTTTCTTCTTCCAATAAGGTATCAATGTGCAAGAAGTAAGACGAATCCGAAAAACATATGTTCGTGGAATGCTCTTTCACAAAACAGATTTGGACCATGATGTTTGGAGACAATTTTACCCGTTGTTACCGAGATGGTTTTCGAGATTGGGTTGAAGAAATTTTTACCACACAATCGAAGGAGACCTACCATAGATGGACGACACAGCTGTGGGAGATCTAGAAATTTAGCGCTTTATAGGAGAAATTTTAACACCAGGAGATGTAAATATGCAAGAAACCGATACTTATCTGCTTTCTCATCAGAATTCACTACTAACCAAAAGCAGCAATACACATGCAACCGAAATTTCAACGACAGGAGATGGTTTCCCCCGCCGAAAGATGTCTTAAAAGTCAACACATATTGTTCACGTATCGAACATAATCAGAGGGGAGGTGTAGGAGTGATTACCAAAGCAGCAGATGTAAGTTTTTCGAATGCCTTACAAAACCAATACTACTCGCCATATCTCTGGGGAAATGGATGTCGTCAAATAGGGATTATTGATGCCTGAATCCCTATATATGTCTCAGAATTATCATCATGGAGTCCTCTATTGTAGTTGCAAAGCTCCACAGAGGAGGAGAAGATGAAACGTATTGGGAGGAGGAAATAACTACATCGGATGCGATTTTTGCCATTGGTAAGTGTAAAGCTCTCATTAATGACTTTGATACGTGTCACAGTCAACACGTGGCCATAGTGGGTACTTATGTAGCAAACAACTTCGCTAAAAATTCCCTACAAGATGTAATTAGTGTAGTTCACCCTTAAAGGCCCGATGAGGGCTATTCATGTACTGAATCACGATTTCGAGGGCCAGGAAGCCAACAAAAAATTTGTACTAAAACCTTCCCCCAAATGCTTCTTTGTTTTATTGCCCCAATTCAAAATTAAACATCTACCCTCCATTTGTGAGAGACAAAATTGTCTGTTTTTTGCTCGGAAGTTAGATTTCCAATTTGGAATTGTGGTGAGCTTAAATGACCAAATTGTCCCAGAAGCCAACAATACTTGACCAAGTTAATTCTATAAAAAGACGGGTACCTAAGTGCAATAACTAAAAAGTCCGATCCGTGCCAGCCTTCTATAAAACAAACTCACACGCATTAGAAAAAAACTTCCGGAAAACCCCCAATTGAGAGTTTCACAGAATCACACAGAGAGTAGTCTCCGAGAAGAACACTCCAAAACCCTAATCGCCATGGAAGCCGAGAACGGAGCTTCCGTAGAGATGACCACCGACGACATGGTGGAGAACGGCATCGAAGTCGACCTCAAACCTAGCAAGCCAGTCATCAGCGGCGAGCAGCTCGACGTCGAGGCTTACGCCGCCCTCTACAGCGGCCGAACCAAGATCGTACGCCTCATCTTCATCGCCGACCACTGTGGGAACACCACAATGCGTTTGGAGGCTCTTCGCATGGCCTACGACGAGGCCAAGAAGGGCGAGAACACTCAGTTGTTTAGAGAAGTTGCGCAGAAGATCGACAATCAGTTGGGTCCCAATTACGGGCTTGACTCGGCTTGGACTGATTCCGTCGAGAAGAGGGCGGAGCACAAGAAGGAGAGGCTCGAGAACGAACTCAATGCGTATAGGGTACGATTTTCTATCTCTGTGTATCTGGAATTGGCTATTTTAAGATCTAAATTGTGCATTAGTAATTGGTTGAGATAAATTGGGAGGTTTATGTTCATGTACATTTTAGGTTTGGGAGGTTTATGTTTATGTATATTTTCTGTGATGTTGAAGACTTAAAACTTAGAAGGTTATCTTAGGGTTTCTATAGGTTTTAGCTTTTAATAATGAAGGTACTGTATTTGCACTGTGAATCCAAGGGTTTTAGCTATATGATCTTTACTGAAGCCAAGGTTATCTTAGGTTCCTATAGGTTTTAACTTTTAATTATGAAGAAACTGTATTTGCACTGTGAATACAAGGGTTTTAGACCCAGGAAAGCTATTAGATCTTGACTGAAGCCTAGACTTAAAAGTTGCTTAACTTGTTGGACTATTACTGAAGTTAATTGCCCCAGGGATTGAGACAACAGTTGGATTCGGCTGTAGAAGAACACAGCGAAGATATGTTAAAAAGTTTTACTGTTTATTATCAAGTTATTAATTGGGCATTGACTGGGATCTCTGTTGTGTAACGTTTGTCCACGTAACTATCGTTCCCGAGGTGATTAATGGAAATATAAAACATGCACGGGAAAGATGTTGACATATCAGAGAGAGATAAGGGATTGTGTAAAAGTTAGGTAAGTATAGACAAGTATGATACTGCAATTACTAGTTTGTGGCTTTTTGGGATGGAGAAACAAATAATTGACAATTGCAATAGGGAAATCAGCTTGAGCTAAAATCCTATTTGCTGATTGAATGGATGAACCCCCATATCACAGATTGTAGAATATCACAGCTTGTAGAATTGAATACGAAAAATCCGCTGTACATGAAGCTTATGTTAATTGTGGTCTACCTATGCTGCTTGTTAGAAATAATTAGATGTTAAAAATTTGGATGCAACAAAACTTCTATAGAGGAGATAAAACACAATCTAGCATTTAATTATTATGGGAACACAATCTGTAAAGATGTACTTATAAGGGTTTGTCGAGCATAGCATTTAATGTAGCACTCAACTAACTCAAATGCCAAACTAAGGTTTTCTAGTGGCTCGTATTTGTAAAGGTTTGATGGTGTTCATTTGTGGTTTGCGTTCTTGTTCCGTAGTGCTTAGTCTAGAGGAGTTAAGAGCTGCATTCTGTATGATTTCTGTTGGCGTATTATTACATTGACGTTCCCGATGGTTGTGATTGCTTTTGGTCCTTAAGCACGACTTGTGGAGAACTGGAGATGGGTTAAGTGTGAATATGACTTTTGACGAGGTCGACTATGGTAAAGCAGACTTTCGGATCTATTGAGTCTGTATCAAAGTCTCCTTGTATTTTCCTGGACCTAACAAAAGGTCGTGGTGGCTCATGTAGGGGTTGTGTTTGAATTTTTCCCTATGTTATTATGTAGACTCTACTATTTGGTATGATTTTGATCGGACAAGAGTAGACCAAGTTAAGGTTGCTTTATATGAAAATAGTTCCATTAATGATTTTTAATTTCTAATCTTATGTGGTGTTTGGGTAGTTTTTTTTGGGTGCTCTCTCTCCTCTACCATTCTTTCGCTAGAAATCTGAAGACCAACTATCCAAACCATCCTAGTCTGCTGGCACATCAAGGTTGTAACTTGTAATGTGCATATTGATGTTGTAAATCATAAATGGAGGGTTGTCTTTGAAGTGCGTAGATCTATTGTGGGATTTGTTATGGAGCATTCATCTTCGTGAATTAGATCATAGGCACAACAAGGTTGTAATGTGCATATTGATGCTGTAAATCATGAATGCAGGTGGCTCGACTTTAAAGTGCCTTGATCTATCATGGAATGTACTACGGAGCAAAGTTGTTGGACACAAATTTTGAGCTCGTGGAGAGAGGCACTGGTCATCATTACTGACCAATATATTAAAATTTGACACCAACTTAATAATTAGTACGGAATCTTTGTTTGTGCCTCAGGGTATTAGATAGTATACCCCTTACCTTCTTAAGATCCTGCCTTAGGTTACATGTAATTTTGGGTTGTGCCTCTGGATATTGTGCATGTGCAACAAATGGTTAAGTGGGGAAAGTCATCTAAAATTCTAAACAAATCATAAATCTTTTTTTCAATGAAGTTTCATAAAAGCACGACCTCTGCGAATCAAACAAAAGTTACATGCTTGGCAGTCCAGTTAGTAATGCAGATGTGGGACAAATTAGGGTTAGGGTTTTGAGAAGAAATTAGGGCCATGGAAGCACAAAAGTGGGGCTGTTATTGGCTGATACACGTGAATACTACTTGTGCACAGTAACTATGAATAGTGCGCTAAGAGAAAAAAAGAAGAAAGAAAAAGATAATGAGGAAGCACTAACTGGTGCTTCACCCTTGCAAGGGATGGGCTAATCACACAAATGCATTTGCTCAATAATTCATCTCTGACGTCTGATTTATGAAGAATCTTACAATCTGATTAATAGAGTTAAAAATGACTCTAATTGCTAAAAAACTAACATACCTTGACTAATAAAACTGAAACTATAAAATGGAACCTAAAGTACTGAATTTTAATTAACTGGTCCGACGATGCAGCTAATGATTCCCACAATCCTCAACCAACACATAGCATAATCTCATAATCCTCAACCAACAGATTTCATAATCATGAAACTCTGTACGTCTTGGATATGAAATCTCAATTTTGTGTTTTTTGCAAGTCCTGCATCAAATATATCTTCTCGTTTTCCACGAACAGACGAATGTGTAGCTGTTTATTGTTACCGACTTTTATAAAATCTCAATATTAGTTTAATATGCTAAGCGCAGAACGTTCTGTTATGCCTGTTTTAGTATAACATATATGCATCACAGCTTTTTATGCTAAGCGCATAACGTTCTGTTATGCTTGCTCATTTCATACACATTTTATGTCTGCACATTGGAACTTCTTAAGGTTTGTGGATTGAGTTTGCAATCCTGGAAAAGTTTGTTCTGAGCCTAAATTAAATACAATCTTTATTATGAGGATAATAAGTAGTTCATACACATTTTCTGTCTTGTACAGTAGAACTTAAGGTTTGTGGATTGAGTTTGTAGCCCTCACAAAGTTTTTTTTTGTGCGTAAATTAAATTCTATCTTTATTATGAGGATAATAAGTATTTCCTCCGTTTCATTTGATTCTTCCTGTTTTGACCACCCGTAACCATGTCACTTTGACCCGGTGATTTGGAAAGCAAAACAATGCAATTTTTTGGGGGTGTTGTAAAGTATACAACACCATGAAAATATTACCAAATTCTTGCATCGTTTTGCTGATCACCGGGTCAAAGTGAATAGTGGTAAAAGTCAAAACAGGAAGAAGCAAAGGAAATGGAGGAAGTAGTTGATACTGCTGATATGTTCCCACATTTAAATAGCTTGAAGTTCAGATGTGCCAAACTGAGGATTTGTGTTGTAATAAGGGCCAAAATAGTAGTGCAAGGGCGAAAAGATCTTTTTGTCTGTCTACAGTTATCAGGTTTCTGACTTGTGTAGTTCAGTGTCAATGTTTATCATGTCGTACCACCCGTAACCATGTCACTTTGACCCGGTGATTTGGAAAGCAAAACAATGCAATTTTTTGGGGGTGTTGTAAAGTATACAACACCATGAAAATATTACCAAATTCTTGCATCGTTTTGCTGATCACCGGGTCAAAGTGAATAGTGGTAAAAGTCAAAACAGGAAGAAGCAAAGGAAATGGAGGAAGTAGTTGATACTGCTGATATGTTCCCACATTTAAATAGCTTGAAGTTCAGATGTGCCAAACTGAGGATTTGTGTTGTAATAAGGGCCAAAATAGTAGTGCAAGGGCGAAAAGATCTTTTTGTCTGTCTACAGTTATCAGGTTTCTGACTTGTGTAGTTCAGTGTCAATGTTTATCATGTCGTACCACCTAAGGAGAAAATGCTGCCTCGTTACTACTATGTCTATTTTTGAGAAAAGAAGCACTGTTTACGTGTCCCTTTGTGCTGTAATATTATATCTGTTTAGAGTGTGCTCTGCCTCAATCATACATATGGTTGGTTTATTTGTCCATATAGTGATACTGTTCTCCCACAATAAATCATGGAATAGTTGTTCCTCTTGAGTAAAGAAGAGTATGTTATAGTGTCTGTCCCCGTGTGCTGAAACTCTTTCTGTAGCTGCCAAGATATTCTGTGTGCACATAGCTCTGCTGGAAGTGTAATCTAAAGACGATTCAGACGTAGCAGCTGAAAATGGTGGATGCTAATCCTACCCTCAGATTTGTTATGGATTAGTTAGGTTAGAGGATTGGAGCATTGTTCTTTAGGATCTTCGCCAGATCTTTGTAGTAGAGAGAACTGATGATGATTTTTTTTGTTTTGGCCTAAAGACAGAATCTCCACACACAAAAATCTCATAAGCTTTTCGGAAATTCATAAAAGTTTGTGCTGATATATTGGACTTTAGACATTGCACCTTTAGAAGACGAAATGAGAGAATCGTTTAAGGTGGTTTTGCCATGTGTATCGTAGACTGTTGGATTCCCCCGTGAAGTGAGAAGGTTCATATCAACAGTGGTAGCGAGGCCAAAAAAACTGGTTAGAGACAACAACGCAGGACATAGTCAAATTAGACCTAAGTGGTGAAATGAGTTTGGACGACCTAGCTGGAGAGGTTTGATCCATGTAGCCGATCCCGGTTAAATAGGGAAATATGCATGTTGTCACTCTGGGGATATGCTGTTTCCCGTCCTTTAGGTTGCTCTGGCTGTGTGCACAGAGCTCTTGTGAAATGTCATTTTCATATCGTCCAATGATCAGACCCTAAGTGAAACAAGATTCACACGATATGTTATCATGATTTCTTTATGAATTAAGTGGACACGGTTGGCTTGGATGTTGTTGCCGTCCGATTCTTAGTGAATAATGGAGGACTGAGTTTAGAGATAACCAAGTGGCTGTATAACTGGGAAGGTGATGGAACAAGATCTTCAGATTATTTGGAAACACTACCCTACAATGGAAAGGTTCTGATGCCTTCTGCAAAGTAAAACTTCAGTTGGTCTTTCTAGAAACTAAAAGAACAAATTATGGTTTGCTAGATTGATGTGTGTATGAATTGTAGCATCCTATAAAGGAAATCAGACTGAAGATTATCAATAAAAAATATTAGTGCTACCAATTTACTATCCACTTAGTTTTAAGTGCTTTGTCACCTTCTATTCTTCATAATTGGCTCTCCTGATTTTTCTGTGTCGTGGAGATTTCAGCTTTACAAAATTGACACTTCGTGCTTATCACTGCTTCTTTGTGGTGGTTGAACCAATTCGAGATGGTTCTTGGTTTCTTGTTTTGTAAGCTGATATATTGCGATAGTCTTATTCGCTACATCTAATTATCTTTTCCGTCGGATTTTGGCAATGTTGATGGAGACAAAATATACTTTTTTTTGTTATGAATCCATGTGAGTTCACGTGCAAGGAAAGTGTTTTGAGAGTTTGAGCCAGTTTAATCACTACTGTTGTGTTCTGTTAGGAATTCTGCTGCCTTCTAGTCTTGCTATGATTGAACACATGGGTTCCGTATCCCTCCTGTTATCAAATTCATCCTATGATGATCCTCTCTGCACACTTCTGAAGTTACCATGTACCACCGAGAAAATGCCAGCTTGCCACATGAGCAATTCAATGTTTTTAGTAATTGTAGTTGATGATTGTGCTTGATAAAGCTGTTCCAGCTTCTCTTTTATGGATCTAATAATCTTCTTGTTTATCGCTTCCACTTCCTCTTCTGTTCATTTATTTATTTATTTTCTTTGTCCTTTTCCCGAACTAAATTCTAATGATCAATGTCATTTTACACATGTCATGAGTGAATTTGTGCTCTGCATCTGAATTCTAAAGTAGGTAAATGGATTGTCAGGCTTCTGGTATAGTGTGAAACTGTGAATGGATCAAAGTTCTATGCATTTATGTTGACCCATCAATAATTCAAATTCATTTTTGATTTTCATCCTGTATGCTGTTTCCAAGATGGAAATTTCATCTTTCATCCTTTTGTGTTCCTTCCTCTGCAGACAAATTTGATAAAAGAAAGCATTCGCATGGGGTATAATGACTTTGGGGATTTCCATTATGCTCATGGTGCACTTGGAGATGCTTTCAAGAGTTATGTCCGTACTCGTGACTATTGCACGACATCGAAGCATATAGTTCATATGTGTATGAATGCCATATTAGTTAGTATCGAGATGGGGCAGTTTACGCATGTTTCAAGCTATGTTAGCAAAGCAGAGCAAAATCCTGATGCTATGGATCCTGTAACGGCTGCAAAACTACGCGCTGCTGCTGGCCTTGCATTGTTGGAAACCAAGAAGTACAAACTCGCTGCTAGGAAGGTTTGTTCCCTGTCCTTCCTTCCAAGTTTTTCTCTACAATATTTTTCTAGTAGGTTAGTGCTGAACTGCAAAGTGAGAATAGGTAACTTGTCGTTGATCAGAATTTATTTAGTTGCAAGAGACAGCCTGTATTATACATGTTCAGGAATTGTGCGTATGGCTATCACCCGCACAGTATGAAATACAGATTGTTGGGTCTTTGAGCAGGAGTGATTGGGGATTTGATGTAATTAGTTTATTTTATTTGTTTGATTTCCTTGTGTGTATTGCACATATAAAAAATGCCTGGGGTAACTTTTATATCACCAATGAAGTACTACTATTCATTTAAGCCAGCAATTCACCCAAGAAACTGCTGAGAATAGCAAGAGCCCCTTGTTTGAAAGCAAATTCAAACTACGAATCCTAAAGTAACTGCAGGCTTCGTTTTGAAAGCTGGCCCGTTTAGTCCGATGACTTGTATATATGAAACAGTTTATAATAGTTTCCTATCAATATCATGAACTACAATATGTGTAACACCATTCTTCCATGGGATTCATGCTTCAGGTATTTTTTCCCACCAACTAGCTGAATAACTTGAGGACTTGAGGTCCTGTGGGAAATATTTTCGTTATCGTAGGGCTGCACAAAAAACAGCAATTTAGAGTCACTGTTCGATCTCCCGAATACTGTTTGGTTAAAATAATATATGCTGTATACATGCAATTTTATTAAGAACTCCTTTTGTCCCGAGTAGTAATCCAATTCGCCATTATATTTTTCGGAGGATATTCAATAGCCACACCATTTTCAGTATTCACAGGTTATCTCCAAAATTATGCACATTTCTCTTATCTGGAGACTAACTTCAATAACTTTCTGATAAATCTATGAAGTTGAACCTCCTTTAGAAAGATTAAGGACAGGCAATTCGGAGTACAGCGAAGTAGCAAAATTTCATTTCTGCAGAAAGGTTGGATATAGTTCTAGACTTGACTGTTCACTATTGGGCTGAACACATGTTTAGTCCTGGTTGGAAATATGCTTTTATGCTCGGCTCTTCAATTGCATGGCCAATGCACATGCTTTGTCAATTTGACTTTAGTCATAAACTACACCTCCTGTTATCTTTCTTTGGCGATTCTGTAATCAATTAATAAGACTCCTAGCTGAAATTTTCTAAATGATGGTACTGTTCTTTTTTGCCTCAACGATGTTTATAATGTTGTTGCACCTTGCAGTTTTTGGAAACTGGTCATGAATTGGGGAACAACTACACAGAAGTGATCGCTCCCCAAGACATTGCAACTTATGGCGGACTCTGTGCACTTGCAAGTTTTGACAGAACTGAGCTGAAGGCAACAATTCTATCTGACTTTCTGAACTTTTTCTTTTCTGTTCATTCTCACTAATGCGTAAAAAGTGGGACAATTTGTGACTGGGTGTTTGTGATGTGGCAGAGCAAAGTTATAGATAATATCAACTTCAAGAACTTCTTAGAGTTGGTGCCTGAAGTGAGAGAACTTATCAATTGCTTTTATTCAAGGTAATTTTGGTTTAGAACTGTAAATTGGCTGTTGATTGCATCTTAGCTTACATGTCTCTATCCTTTTAAGGGAAATTTATCTGTGAAATTCCCCTTCCTTTTTGACATTTACACAACATTCCGATGCATGTATTAATTCCATCAATCAGAGAGCTTCGTGTAATTTCCTCTTTGTACTCATATAACTTCATAGCATTTTATACGCTATGGGTGTACAGCATCTTGATGAAATGCAACGTAAGTGTAACCTTGGAACTTACTGTAGAACTCTGATACTTTTTCTGGATTTCTTTCAAAGTTAATAATTACATGATTTCCACATATACAACAATGTGAAGTTGAACTCTTAAAGGTTGCTGTGATTTCTGAGTGGTAGTAGGGTTCTCTAGTTCACTCACATTTTACTATCTCCTTGAACATGAATGTTGTCTCTTGCTTGGGCAGAAAACAGTATTTTTAAGGGTGAATTACTGCAGCAACCTAGGTCACCTAAAACGTCCATATCTCCAGTCGCACCCGATCTCAATTCGCATTCCAGTGTTTTAGAGGTGAATTCGGCCTAAACCGGCACTCTAATAAAATAGGAGCGGGGATTATGATAGCCTAGTGCGTTTCTATGCTGGGAAATCTGACATTTTTACCAATATATGCGCTTGTTTTGTTGTTGCAATCTCATCTAGCTTAGAGGCTCAAATATGAACTTAACCAATGATGTTGAGCCCACTAGCTGCCCCAAGCTAGAAATCACAGATGTGGGACTCTTGTTTTGTGAAGAGCCTACAACACCACTAGTTTTTTTTTTTTTTTTTTTTTTTTTTTTATTCAGCAACGGGAAGCAACATTCTTTTCCCCATTGTAAGGTCTATAAGTTAAAAAACTTTCACTTTACTGCTGAACAAAAAAAAAATGATTACGTTGTTCCAACTTCCATTAACTGTTGTAAAATTTCCAAATGCCACCTAACATGCACATACCAAACATCAGAACACTTCTTATAGCTAGAAGAACTAGTATATGTGTAATAAAAAAGTAAAATTTCTAGGCGCTTTCACTTCTAAACTTGGCCGCTTTTGCGCTCCTGCTCGGGGTGATGTAGCAGCAACCTTTCCTTTACTTGATTTTATGACAAGCAAGGCACCCTATGTTATTTAAAAATTTAGCAGAACTCCCTCATGTTTTAAACATTAGTAGCATGGAGATTGCATGGGCCATTTAGGAAAAAAAGATCCGGTAAGGTATGCAAGCGGGATTTGTATATGTATCGTCACTATTATACAAGACACTGTTCATTTTTGTCTATCAAATATGCATTAAATGACCGTACAAGTCCTTGGCATTTGGACTTGTCAAAATTCTGCTAAATAGTCCTTCTCTAAAGCCATGTTTTTGCAGCGTTAATCTAGTATGCTAGCCTTCATATTTATTTGATCGAATGAATCTGGCACGCCATTTTCTTACTCGCTAATTATTTTATCACACAATAAAATTATAATTAGTATATACTATATAGCTAGTTAAGCTTGTAATTTATAACTATTCCATAGTTGTTCCGATGGAGGATGATAGCAATTAAGCTATCGACTGTCTCCTTTGCAGCACTATAGAGGCTTGCACTCGCCAAATTCTAGGGTTTGACCGAACAAAGACAATTCAGCAATTCACTTATTCGATAAATAAAAACTGAACCAGAGCAACATATAAATACTAATTGGCTAACGACAAATTATCCCAGCACCCCCTCTAACAATTAATTAATTACGCTAAATCCCCCGAACAGTTAAAATACTTCCTAATACTTATATAATTAAAATAAACTAATAAATTAAAAACTATGCTGCCCATGTCCTGCGCCGTGTCCGTTGGATACGTACTCGAGATGAACTATCTATGACTGTATGACATAGAAGTTTCTAAGAAACTCCTGTACTGTGTCGTTCTATAATTACTCTGAAGGAGTATCTGGCTTTAGCCTTTATGGCAGGTTTCCTATAGACTGTTTTTCTGTCTTTCTTAGTACCAATTAATTAAGGGTGGTAAGAAAGCATACTCGATAAAGAAACCTACCTTCCCGCGGGTTAGAGGTGTAATTCTGTCTGTATAGTTCGGTTAAGTTTAACAGATTCAGATTTTATTTTAATTATATTGAAATATATCCAATTAAAAAGAATGAAACTTGAAATCAACCTCTAAAATATCTTTTATTATCATTGGGTTCCCTAAACATAACTTAAACTGTGTTGTGAGGTCCTAATCATATTTCAACTGTGTGTGGTGAGGTTGGTCATTTTTAGTAATAGTATTTAAACTGCTCGAAGTTAAACTTACTTACTGTATACTTATCGCTAATCTGAATGTGTTTGTACTTTGTAGTTTAACAGATATTACATATCCTGCCATTTTGCTCAGTAATCCAAATCTTAATATGTGCTTTCTGTCTTGCCATGTTCAGCCGCTATGCGAAGTGTTTGGAATATCTTGGGAATCTCAAAGCCAATCTTCTGCTCGATATCCATTTGCACGACCATGTTGAAACTCTGTATAATGATATACGCCACAGAGCCCTCATCCAGTATACTCACCCATTTGTCTCTGTGGATCTTGAGATGATGGCCGATGCTTTTAAGACAACTGTTACTGGCCTTGAGAAGGAGCTGGAAGTTCTAATTACTGAAAATCAAATTCAGGTAATAAACTTCAGCAGTTGGGTGTTTGTTTTCTTCCCTTATAGTGATTGGTCTAACAATTGTTTGGTATAACGTTGTTGTTTCCATTATTGGTTGCTAATAGTTTGGGAGTGTCTCTTTTTGTGTGCTGCAGGCTCGAATTGACTCCCACAACAAGATTCTGTATGCACGACACGCTGATCAGAGGAACTCAACCTTCCAGAAAGCTCTGCAGACTGGCACTGAATTCGACAGGGATGTTAGGGCTATGCTCCTGAGGGCAAACATTCTCAAGTTCGACCACAGTAGCAAGCACTTTAGTAGGAAGCTATGAGGAGTACCGCTAAGATGATGGATATATATGTCGAAACTCACTTTCCTTTTTTAACTTCTGGGGTGAAAAGTTTTGCAAGGATGATGATTTGAGCTGGTGAAACAAAAATTATTATTGGAAGAAAGAGAGGGGTATCTGGCTTTGATGGATTTTGGCTTTAGAGTTATCTGGAGTTTATATATTTTGCTTCAATTTGTTGGATGAAAAGAAGTTGCATTGTATATGGTCATTTTCAAACCCATGCATGGGAAGAGCATCTATTTTGTTCAACTTATATATTATGGTTTATCTTAGGATTTATGCAGCAGATCATCTGTTGTTTATACTCTTTCATTGAGGTGATGCTGGGGCTCCGACTCCTAACGGATGCCAATTCCCGGCATGAAAAAGGTTTAACATTTAGGTAAAGTCCTTGTGGTTCGGCAGTATGTCACTGTGTGGTTCGGCAGTATGTGTTCTTCCATTGTTGAAGAAATACATTTGAATCTGTTACTCCTATATACATTATGTTCCATGTTTCCCTCTGTCTCCAACAGAGCTCAGACTGCCCTCCACACCTTACATTCTCCGTCTCAGAGGTCCATTGGATCGTCTTTTTCAAGCAGCATGTTGGAGCTCCTTATTTCTTATATTAACTAAACTAACTTGTTATCTCACCACTGGAGATGCTCTACATGTACTAATTACCAAGCAAAAGTGACAATTCTATTGAACCTAGCCGACAAACCGCACCAGGTCTGGCCGTAAATCCGTGATTTCAACGAGCGTTTTGCGTACCCTGACGATGAAACGACCAGGAACTCAGCGTCCGTTCTGTTCCACCATCAAGAAGGAGCCAGAATTGCGGTAGAAAGCAGCAGCACCAACAACCGATTTAGCCACCAAACAGTCAACAACGACATTGCTGGATCCACACACAAATACACCGAGCTAATGTGTTAACTCGCTGAACCGATAACGTCTTAGGGTCACTTGACCAGGTAATTTGGATCACAACTATTGCTGAATCATTTTGCTAGTCTAATAGTAGTACTAGTCTGTTCCTACTATTAGACTAATTTGAGTCACCGAATTATAGAGCAACTTTTACTTTACATCACCATTAATATATTATCAAAAAATTGTATCATATTGCTATCCAAATCACTGGGTCTGTCTAAGTGACTCGGTGAATAATGGTAAAAGTCAATTCGGGGTGAAAAAGAGTAACATACTGGTACTCCTATATTTCTGTCAAAAAAAGACTAGTTACAGAGGGGCTAAATGGGTATTTCACACACGTCAATTTAAAGTCACCGACGATGATGAACCGATTCGGAAACACCCACATGAACAATTTTGAAGTCTGTAGCCAAGCACCCATCTTCTTCTTCTTCACATAAAAAAAAATCACTCTAATCAGATCTTCACAACCAAACCCCAACCCCTTCACTTCACTCACATTGTTCTAATTAATAACAGTACAAACACCACTAACACATACACAGCTACACAGAGAGAGTGTTCGATCCGATCTCTCCAATTCCGATGGGCGACAACAACCTCCCATCGCCGAAGCTCCACCACACACGTCGCTGGACCCTACTGGATCTAATCACCGCGGCGTTCTTCTTCACCTTGCTCCTCTTCTTCGTCTGCCTATTCACCCCTCTCGGCGACTCCATGGCCGCCTCCGGACGCATGAAGATCCTCCAGACCTCCTCCGATCCCAACCAACGCCGCCGCTTCGTCGCCACGCTCGAGTCCGGCCGTCAGGTGACGAAGATTGGGACTTGCCCTGGGGATACCGTCGATTACATGCCTTGTGAGGATCCCAGGCGTAATAGTCAGTTCAGTAGGGAAATGAATTTTTATCGGGAGAGGCATTGTCCGGTGCCCGAGGAGACGCCGTTGTGCTTGGTTCCGCCTCCTAAGGGATACCGTATTCCCGTCGCTTGGCCGGAGAGCTTGAACAAGGTATGATCTGATTATTGTAGCTTGAATACTTCAGTTTGATTGCTAGAATAAGAGCATGAACTGCAATTGAGTTACTTGCCTATTGAATTTACTAGCATATGCGGCTGCACTAATGAAATTCTCGATCAAAAAATAAAGGGAACTCAAGTTAAGTTACATTAGTCGCATACCTATGGTTCATTCCAATGTTGCATTCCAATTGATAGCATTTCTTTGTTTTAAGATGAGAATGAAAGTTAGTTTGTAACATACTAGGGGATTGCCCGTGCCCGAGGGCACTACCAACAAAACACGTTTCATAATCGAGTTTGCTGGAGGAGAAGATGAAAATGGCGTCCCCGGTAATTTCATCATGTCATGTTCTTACACACTTTTGATAATTACGTAAATTAATCTGATAGAGAGAGTAAATTTTCAAGTAGTGGGTAGTTAAGTGGGTGGTAGGTGAGATTTAAGGGCTGGGGCTGATTTATTTAATCTAAAGGCCGAAAAGGCATAAGTTAGTTAAACCATGTTGTTTTATAGAATAGATAAAATAATCAAATTACAAAATGTAAGCACCCTTGGAAGTTGGGGAATCTGTAGTGAAAATAATAAAAGTTCCAAGAATAGTTCAAATGGACAATAAATCTGGGCTTAATACAAATCACAATCACTCGAAATTGTATATTGGATCGAAAAACTAAGAAATCTGTTACCTTCAGCTGGCATCGCCTATCTAGAAATGGCATTTTAGGAACATTCCTTGCACATGGGAAATAAAAGTTTACAGAAAAAAAAGTTTCAATGGAGTGATACTACTTCCTTGCACCTCAGGGGAGATTTTCAATAGGGCAATGCACACCTTGGGGTGTCTGCAAGTGACTAGTGAAAGATCCTTGGGTATCTTGTATTTTATTGTTTGTGTGCTTCTTGCGCCTTTTGCCCCATTTCTATTCAGCCGTAGTGAGAGGCCCTTGGTCTTATAATTGATCTAAATTTCAAAATTTACTATACTGTTCCTCTCTTTTTTTCTACAACTTGGTGATAGCACAACTAAGGAGGACAGCAGGACTTAAAGCTAGCTATGATAACTATCACTCATATTATAATGCCCAATCTGATATCTACTTGATGTGGAGGGCATTTAACCAAATTTGAGTGTAGGGAATGTTTTGACAAGAAATTATGACCGGTATTAGGTATGAAGGTTAGCTTTTTTAGAGTCTGTTGCTATGGTGTTAGGACTCAACTGTCGTTGCTTAATTTGTAGTTGACTTGCATTGATTCTAATTTGGTATGCTGCTTGCCTGCTTCTTGGTTTGCAATTCTTACGTTGTTTCTCCTGGGGTCTTGCTATGTTGCTTGATTTTCCACTGTATCTGAGGAAAAATTACACGTTCCTTATTCTATTTTATTTTATTTTATTTTGAGACAGTTGTTATCTTGATAAAATTCATAATCAGTACTAGAGTATGAACAGGCCAATTTACAACCTTTCCCACTTACCAGAACTGGCTTATTGCACAGTTAATTGCACCTCCCATACACAATTGTGTGGCAACCAGCTCCATATAAGTGAACTTTCTTGTCATTGCAGAAGTCCTATCCCATGTGAACTTAATGGACTAACCTCATAAACTATGATTTTCATTCTTAAGCCAAACCAGACCAGTAACTCATGTCCCTTAACTTTTTCCCCCCTACAAATTGGATAGTATGAAGCCTGATCAGAAGTGTCTGTCACCTAAAGTCTATCTAACCCTCTCGTCAAATGGATCAAGGCAACAATCTTAATTGCTAAATTTCTGAGCACGATAAAGATCAATTTTGTCACATCAAAATCTTCTCTGTTCTAGGTCTCCCTCAAGCGCGTGCTACTTTGTTGTCTCAGCCGCTTTACGCTTCACTTCTTCTGCCCAGTTCATTTTCTGTTGGGCTCGTCGCTCCTATATTAGTGCGATTAAATTGAGATTTGTTACCATTTCAATCTAAGTCACTAGCAAGTAGCAAGGTTGTTCTCTGTTCCATTTTCATCTTCCTCTCTCTATCTCTCAGGTAAACTAGGAGGGGGTAGTATTTGTAAGACTGTAAAAGTTTGCTTGATTAGTTAATGTCAAGCTTTTGTGCATGTTCATAATGAAACGAACATTCAGTTATAAAGACTCAAGGCTCCCCTTACCAGGACCTCAAATCACTTTTCTGGTTCGCATCTTTATTTAACTAAAAATCCCTAATTTATCTTGCTCTTGTGCCTTCGCCTGTTTAACTTGCAATTTTATATGCAGATATGGTTTAACAACATGCCGTACAATAAGATAGCTGACAGGAAAGGCCATCAGGGATGGATGAAGGTACAAGGCCCACACTTCATTTTTCCTGGAGGTGGTACAATGTTTCCCGATGGCGCTATACAATACATTGATAAACTTAAACAGCATATTCCCCTTGCTGGTGGAGCTATAAGAACGGCTCTTGATATGGGATGCGGGGTAGGAACCATTGTCTTCTAATTTCATCGAGCTTCAGTTGTGATTATACATTTTTCTAAGTAATATGATGTCGCTGCAGGTTGCAAGTTTTGGCGGGTATCTCTTAGCTGAAGACGTACTGACCATGTCCTTTGCCCCAAGAGATTCACACAAATCGCAGATACAATTTGCCCTGGAAAGAGGAGTACCGGCATTTGTTGCCATGCTTGGTACTCGCAGACTACCTTTTCCGGCTTTCTCCTTTGATTTGGTGCACTGCTCTCGTTGCTTGATTCCTTTTACAGCTTATAGTAAGTTCTCGTATGCCCTTGTGGAGTATTACATTTATATTATTTCTTGTGTTATGATTTACAAAAAGAGTTTATTGCCTTGCAGATGCAACATATTTTCTAGAAGTAGATAGGTTACTTCGCCCAGGAGGGTACCTAGTCATCTCTGGCCCACCTGTACAGTGGCATAAACAAGATAAGGAATGGGCAGATCTCCAGGAAGTGGCTAGGTCACTGTGCTATGAGCTAATTGTAGTGGAGGGGAACACTGCAATCTGGAAAAAGCCTAATTCGGACTCGTGTCTACCTAACCATAATGATTTGGGGCTTGAATTATGCGATGAAACTGATGATCCGAGTAGTGCTTGGTAAGTTCATACTCTATTCCTTTTGTATTTTCCTTAGTACCATTTTATTTTCATTTAGACGTCTTTTCCCCCCCTGGGAGTTCCATTCATGTTCAGATCTATAAAGGTAAAGAACTGTGGGGCCTTCCTTCCTCGATTCCTTATTCCTTGTTTAGTTTTATTCTGAAATGCTTCATGAACTTAAGTTGATTGGTTGTTTAGTTAACTTCGATGTTGCAGCAAGAAGATCACTGTTATCATCATGGACTAGAACTCATCTAAAGATGTTCCATGCGATCTCAATTTTTTGCAGGTATTTCAAACTAGAAAGATGTGTTAGCAGAACATCCTCTATCAAAGGAGAATATGCTGTCGGGGTGATTCCAAAGTGGCCAGAGAGGCTAACAACAGCCACTTCAAGAGCCAGTCCCTGGAGCGCTGGTATAGGATCGTTTGATTCAGACTCTGCACGATGGGTTAAAAGAGTTGCATACTACAAGAACTCTTTGAAATTGAAGCTGGGGACTTCAGCTATCCGAAATGTCATGGACATGAATGCACATTTTGGAGGTTTTGCTGCAGCACTATCATCTGATCCTGTGTGGGTGATGAATGTTGTCCCTTCTCGCAAGCCTTTGACCCTTGACGTCATCTATGATAGAGGCCTTATTGGTGTTTATCATGATTGGTGAGCTCTTAAATTTCTTCTTCTATTAGTAAAACCTGCACGATTATACTTCATTGAAGGACGTTGGAATGAAAAATAAAACGAAGTATCAGCTTATTGTAGTAGGAATAAGCTGATTATTTGGATGAAAATTTAATTTTGAGATACCAGCATTGTACTGAAGAATGTCAACTGCAATTTGGAGAGTCGGAGTCTCCTTGTCTTATCACACATGCTTTTGAGTCCTTGATTTCTCTACAATCATAAGCTTGGATCTAGTTTTTTGAGCATCATTATAGCATTTTTTTTCGCAGTTCGTAACTGCTTACATCTATATTTAGAACAAGGATTTAACTCGTATGATGCAAGACAGTTTTTCTGTGAAGTTGTTAAAATTTGAAAATATGGTCATTAGCCTTCATATAGAGTTCAATATGTTCTTTTTGTATGGCTATGTTATCTGCTGCATTGTTTCATTCTCTTTTGTTGCTGTAACGGGATTCTGTGGAATGTACATGTAGAAGATGTTGGTTAAAATCTAAGAGATACTCATAGAGCTTATGTAATGAGTTTCTTTTGTTATTCAAACAGGTGCGAGCCTTTCTCGTCATATCCACGGACATATGATCTCATCCATGCATCTTCCATTGAAACACTAACAAAAGATCCTGACTCTGGAAATAGCAGGTATGCTTAATATATTTTCTCAATTCTCGTTTAGTTCCTTGCTTTCTCCTTGAGTCCTTCGCAATTTAATTCATTTTTTAAAAATTTCCATAACTAGAAAAATGGTAGTATCTTTTTAGTGATGTCACACCTTGAGGCTAAAAGTGAGACTGCAATGCTTGAAAAATAATAGTAGCCATCCCTTTTACCATATGTGTGAAGGAATATACATTTCTTTACGTAGTGTTTGTGTAAGAACTGCATCTCTCCTGTTGCCCAAAGTTGTCAAACGAAAGCAGCAAGGCAAGTTAGTCTGAGTCAGGCCCATTAAGCTCTAAAAACCATTCGCCACGTATGATATTTGATGCCACAGTACGATTTATAACTCGCAAAGACGTGCATGTAGACTCGGATCTTATCCAAAGCCTATAGACGTGTTGTAACAGGGAGGGATATAATTTGATGGTGTTTATAAGTGTTATGTTACAGATACTACTGTATTTTCTGAAATAATGAAAACTGTTCAAGTACATGAAGTAGTGATCATCTACTACTCTAGTCTGGCTTTGCTGTGGATAAGGTTTTTCATTTGAATCAAATTTACTGTAGGGTGTCCTGTAAATTTTGTGTTGCATGTAACCTGGGACTAAACACCATGGGTCCTCCGAGGAGGTCGCCCTCCCGTCCGCCCCCACACAGGGTGCACCTCGGGTCGGTGTGGCAGGGTCATCTTGTAATTTCTGAAAGTTTTTAGTTGGGAGGGCTTGTTAAATACAACTAGGATTTAAAAAAAAAGAACCGGCGTCTTTTTTGACTTGTGAAAATGATGATGACCTAGGAAAACTGATAACAATGACTCCGAATCATACACATGCCAATAACATGTCAAAGTCATATAATGCAGTTACGGCCTTGGTCTGTTCACTCGATCATACATATATATGCTTTCTAGGTCCTCACAGAACTTCCACCCCATCCAATGAATGTAGTCTCGTTAAAAAAAAAAAAAAAAAAAAAAAAAAAAAAAAAAAAAAAAACTACTAGTCGAATTTATCAACAAAATCGGAATAATTGCGTTGTTTCAAAGAATGCTCGATAAAATCAATTGGCCTAATGAACACAGGTCTTGAATTCTCATCTTGCACTTTCTTTGTGAGCTATCATGTTAGGATTTAGCTACTGGTTGTCTGATTGTACAATATTACCATCATTCTATGGAGTCAAACCATTCATGTGTCTTTAATCTCATCTCTTCCATGACTCTGATAACAGGTGTAACCTTGTGGACGTGATGGTCGAGATAGATAGACTGCTCCGTCCCAAAGGTACAGTCGTCATCCGAGATTCTCAGGAAGTACTTGAGAAAGTAAGCAACATTGCTCATGCTGTTCGATGGACTGTCAAAATACATGATCAGGAGCCTGAATCTCATTCGACCGAGAAAATCCTTGTAGCAACAAAAAGTTTTTGGAAGTCCCTTTGACCATCCCCTCTTGGTTTCTTCCTTGTTTGTAGTAACACATTCATTCTTGCAGTTTATCTAGTTCCACCATACGAAGCCAAAGTGTCGCGTGCATCAGCAGATGGTGCAGCCTTTTCATCTTCTTTGTAGCATTATAGGTCACTCTCATTATTGTTTTTGTTTAGCAAATAGTTACCAGGATGATAAGGATATATCATACTCCATAATTATAGGTAAAAAAGACTAGGTTGTTAACATGTTACATTGAGAATGAAGCTAGCACGGTCAAAATGATGTTGTCAAGGGTTAATGAAGATACACTGACATGTTGTTCATATGCGGAAAAGCAAGGCTCTGGTCTATGCACTGAAAATGTTGTTGTTATAGTCTATCGTTCAATTTCGTTACCCTTTATATATATTTTTACTTATTTTTATATTTACATAACGGCCTCTAGTATCCCACTTTCAACTACCATAGTGCAAGACCTTCAACTAGCCAAACTAGATTTAATTACGATTTTTGACCACCTACATTTCGAGAAAACCGACCGGCATGAGCTAGCACCATTTGCAGATACTATTTGCCCGCAATCCTACATGTATTATCTGATTTGCGGGGTTGGGCTTGGCACATTTGACTAACAGGGGCTGTTGTAGATTGTGGTACATAGGGAGGTTCCAAATGAGCCTAACTTGGTGGGTTCATAAATTTTCTTTGGGAAATGCTAAGTGCCGCCTACTTTCTTTTTACTCCAATGGGCGGAGAAAAAACTGACTTTGTTCTAAATTTAGACCAGTTTTGACAAAAGAACGAGCTCGTTGATGTAAAAGGCGGAGCGAATATTCACCAGGCCTAAGTTTTAGAAGAAACTGAAGACTATTATTCATGGTGAAAAAAAAAACATAAATAAATTCAACTTTAATCTAGTTTGTTGATTGTTTTATTGATCAAAACAAAAAAGTCAAAAATAATGCTTGTGGCTTATATTTATGTCAACTGCTGGAGCAACAATTCAAGAAGTGATGAGGTGAAAATTTAAGACAGGAATAAATTAAGTTCAAATAATAATTTGCTGTTGGAGATGCTTTTATGCCACAAGCCCACAACCTAATCTTCTTCTCCTTTACTCCTACATATGGTGTTCTTTTTTCCCGACAAGATGAATTTGCCGACGCCTGGTGAGGAATTAGCCGGAGATGATTTTGCAATGGGATCTTCTTCGTTTTGCTATTTAATGGGCTTTGCATGCATGTGAGGGTTTGGTGCATTATCGGGGCCGCATTCACAGCATTTTTGGAGGGTGGTCCTGCAATGCTCTCTACCTCCACCAACACCGCTAGCTTCCCCCACCTCTCTTTCTTTCATTTAATTCATACAATGAGAAAAAAGAGAGAATAGCTCGAGTTTTGGAGAGTTGAAAGTTAGCTCGAGTTTTGGAGAGTTGAAAGTGATCCAAAATTGGTACTTTTGGTGTGATTGATATATATAGAGGTAGCATGTTCTGTTAAACTGGTCAGGATTTGGGTCTGGGTACGTTGGAGGTTCTACTAGTAGCAGTGAACTGCCCAAGTTGTTCACCAATCTACTTCACCATCGTTATTCCTCCCATTAATGCCTCTCTCTCTCTCTCTAACATGATTGTTATTGCATTGATCTCCCAAGACTTAAATAAAGCCAACAATGTACGACAACCTATGGACACAAGTTGTCATCCGCTGACAGTAAATTTACATGCAATTCATAGTTACCGGCACTAAACTTTTCTCACTATCGGTTTACTACAACAAACCTCATGCTATGTCATACTACCTCCGTTTCGTCTGTTTCGTCTGCGTTTGACTTTTTAACCCGTAACTGAGTCACTTTGACTTGGTGATTTGGGTACCAAAACGATTTAACAATTTTTTTATGGTATTTTAGATTAAACTTTCCTCTATAACACCATGCAAAGATTACCAAATTTTTGTATCGTTTTGCTAATCAAATCACCGGATGAAAGTAACCCAGTGAATAGTGACAAAAAGTGAAGTAGGCTGAAACAGGCGAAGCAGAGGTAGTACATTATAAAAATGGGTAAAAGACATTTTCCACCCTTCAATTATGGGGAAAAGACATTTTGCCCCCTGATTTATGGAAAAAGACCTTTTGCACCCCTAATAGTTTTTTTGTGACCATTTTACCCTTGTAAGGATGGAATGGCTTAAATATCCTCACCCCCTTAAAGACCACTTTGCCCTTTAATTTAATATTTAAATAAATACTAATTAAATACATTTGTGACATCACCTATTAAAAAGACTACATCACACATGGCATTCTAAAATGACCATTATACCCCTGGTACTGTTCACGTGGACAGTTACCACCCCCGGTACTGTTCACGTGGACAGTTACCACCCCCGGTACTGTTCACGTGGACAATTACCACCCCTGGTACTGTTCACGTGGACACTTTGCACCCCTATTTTTTGGACAGTTTGCACCCCTAATTTTGTGGACACTTTGCACCTCCAATTTTGTGGACACTTTGTACCTCTAATTTTGTGGACATTTTGCACCCCTCTGCTGTTTAAAAAAAGCTGTTTTTTTAGCTGTGAGTAGGATCCTTACTCAATTACTATTTTTCCTCCTGTAGCTTCCCTCCAATAACTTTCCTCCAAAAAAAAATCCCTCCAAAAATGTGCATCTTAGTCGTAGTTAATCTCTACATCTTACTAGTTACTACTTCACTAGTGAAGGAGCTAGTGCCAACAACAAGGCAATTCAGAGAGTCAAAATTGTTGGTGCTTGGTTTGACTTCTGAGACTGCGTTTCGACGACCTTTTCAATCCCTTTACACATCCATTCAAGGTCACGTGAATCAGAAGACGTAGCACCCTGCCCAATAGGGTCGCACCAACTCCATAAGTTACAACAATCGTTCCTACAAACATAGTAGAGTCTACCCCGATTGCCGTATATGTTAGACTCCGTCACTCGTATATCTATCATAAGGGGAACTTCACAGAAGCAATACTTCCGCTGGTAAGTTAGGAACTCTTCTCCCCGTCATGTCGTTCTGCTTGAGTTAGACATTCTACCTAAACAAACAAAAACATATTATTACAAAAAAAAAAAAAAAAAAAAAAAAAAAAAAAAAAAAACTAAATTACACCTTACTAGCTAAAATAAAGAGCTTCATTCTAAAAAACTACTAGTATTACCTTGCCTTAATTGTTAGGGAAGTATGATTGGAGCTACAAGTGAGTAAGAGTTTGAGTGGATATCATTGTTAATATGGGATGTATATAAGACTTATTTGCAGGGAGGTTTATTGGAGGGAAGTTATTGCGGGAAATGTAGTAATTGCGTAAGGATCATACTCACAGCTAAAAAAAACAGTTGATTTTAAAACAACAAAGGGGTGCAAAATGTCCACAGAATTATGGGTGCAAAGTGTCCACAAAATTAGGGGTGCAAACTGTCCAGAAAATAGGGGTGCAAAGTGTCCATGTGAACAGTACCAGGGGTGGTAATTGTCCACGTGAACAGTACCAGGGGTGGTAACTGTCCATGTGAACAGTACCAGGGGTATAATGGTCATTTCACAATACCAGGTGTGATGTAATTTTGTTAATAGGTGATGTCATAAATGTATTTAATTAATATTTATTTAATATTAAAGTAAAGGGCAAAGTGGTCTTTAAGGGGGTGAGGGTAGTTAAGTCATTCCATCCTTACAAGGGTAAAATGGTCACAAAAAAGCTATTAGGGGTGCAAAAGGTCTTTTTCCATAAATCAAGGGGCAAAATGTCTTTTCCCCATAATTGAAGGGTGGAAAATGTCTTTTACCCTATAAAAATAGCTCAAATTAAATCCACATCAAATAAAGTCACTACAATCTTCAATAACATACTCACGTAGTCAATAACATCAACAGAACTCCCATGTGACCACGGGATTCAATTACTGATGACCATTGTGACTTCATTTGGTGTGAATTGGGACTATTTGCCCCCGGTTAGACTTGAGTGTAATTTAAGTTGGTGTAAAATGAGAACTTACAAAGATTTAGGCTATGCCATTAAAGTAACATATTTCAAATTTTGAGGGTGTTACACATTTGTAACACCCGTGGATTACTGTCCCAACAACTTCTTTACATGTACCACCAGATAAAAATGTTTCTTTGAAGGTGCTAGGACTTAAAGGTGGTGCTAGGAGTACTTAAAGGTGCTAGGAGTAATTCACGAAATTTACTATACCAGATGCCAAACTCACAAATCTCTGATGTGGGACATCATATCACAATCCATCAACCATATATACATTTAATCCACAATATCAAACCAAAATATCTCGATGTGGTACGGAATATTACAGTATTGCCCAAGATGCTTCTTGGATCACTATTTAGGGCTAGTTTGAAAATGTTGTGACGGTGCTGGAAGCTGTTTTGGAAAAAACACTGTGAGAAAGCTATTGTGACTTTTAGATAAAATGTTATTTTGTAAATATTACGTGAAAGCTGCAGTGAAATATTGATATAATAATTTCGTGTTTGGTAAAATAAATTGTGAAGTTGTTGTTAGAGGGTAACTGACAAAAATATATAACATGTGACATGTGTCATTCTCTAAATGATAACTATTGAAAGTTTTAAAAATTGTAAAGTTAGAAACGGTTGTAAATAAATTAACCAAAAACACTTTCCGGAAAAGCATCCTCCATTGCTTCTTGAAAATTACTGTGGCACTGTAGAAACTGTCCGAAAAAACAATTTTTATTTTTACAAAACGCATTAAAATTGTTTTTGTTGTCGGAAAGGACCTGTGCTGGCATCAGAAACATTCCCAAAGAGGCCGTTATTAGTATAGTGCACGTGATATTAATCGGATGTAGCTAGAGAGCATTGCAAAATTTGTATGCCTCTAAACAAAATTAGATGCATTTACTTTGGCTTTTTTTTTTTTAGAAAAACTTTGGCTTATTAACACAGCTAACATTGCAATGCTTGCCTAATTATTCTGAATTGGGCAAGCCTAGACCTCTTCTTTCCAATTATTGGATTCTTTGGTTGACTAAATAAAAAGGGTTAAGGATATTGATCCGGTGGTACGTACCTTTGGTTGACTAGTAAAAGCTTTAGCATTATGATCTGGTGGTGCAGATCACAAAGTCATTGGTACAGTAATTGGTTCGGATCGACAAAAATGGTATAAGAGCTAACTTTGATTATGTAAAACACAATGTCAAGCACGATATATAAATGTATAGTGTCCGAGAAGGGGTATAGGTCATGTAATTCGCCATGTGCTCACTAATAAGCTACTCTGATATGTGAATAGGTTGTCATTGCACCTGCTAGTCAAGAGAATATGTGACCCAATGCACTCGACGGAAATGTCTGAGTATAAAGGCTGGAGATTGTGATTCCTTAAGTGAAGGAATGGGTTTTAAAGTAAAATTTGGGATTTGTTACATAGTTATTTTTCTTGGGGGGATATTAAATGTAAATGGTATGTAGGTGTTTTCACAAATATAGTGGTAATGGTCATTTTGTAAACATGATATAGTGCAGGGTCTTGTGTGTTAATATGCAGGACTATATAAGCCCTCTTGCTGTAACAGATTAGTTGTATCGAGTGAATTATATTTTCCCTCCATTTCTCTCTTCATCTTCTTCCTCTCTATTCTCAGATCCCCTTTCTGATTTCTAGATCTTTGTGGTGTTTGTGAATTTCTACATGGTATCAGAGCCTAATCTGCTCATCGCTGCTCTTGATCCGTCGTCTCCAATGCACTAATTTCTCTTCTCTAATCTCTCCAATGGCGGAATACTTACCCGAGGCGTTGAAGTTCTTGATTGCTAATCTTCTCTCCCTGGTTCCGATCAAGCTTGACGACAACAATTACATCGTCTGGAAAGCTTAGATGATCACGATTCTTCACACCAATTCGCTTTTGCAGTACCTTATTCCGTCAGAAGTTGTTCCTCCGCCGTCCACTATCACCGATTCTGCTTCCGGTAACCTAATTCCTAATCCTTCGTTTCAGTCTTGGTTCGCCATTGATCAACACTTGAAGAGTTGTCTATTTGCTTCCATATCTGCTTATGTTCTGTCCTCTGTGATGCATCTTGCTCATGCGCATTTGATTTGGAGTCCCCTAGAGCAGCGATTTTCATCTCTCTCTCGGTCCAACGTTCATCAATTGAAGTTGAGTTTGTCATCTGTTACCAAAGGATAGAAGTCCATGCGTACCTATCTTGATGAAATTAAACTCATCACTGATCAATTGGCCATGGTGAATGAGTTTGTCAAGGAAGAAGATCTCATTCTCCATATCCTTAGCGGCTTACCTTCAGAGTATGAGTATTTTAAGGCGTATATTCGAGTTAGGGAAGCTACTATTATTGTTCAAGAACTTAGTTCTTTGCTTATCTCAGAAGAAATTCATGTTTCTACCATATCAGGCTTCAAGAATCTTGGTCTTGGATATTCTGTTAGTTCATATTCTTCATCTTCTGCTGCTTCATCAGAATTGCTCACTGCTTATCAAGCCTACAAGAAACCCTATCCCTCATCTCAGACGAGTTCATCTCATAGATTCAATAATAACAGCAATTACAGGCCATACTACTCATCATCTCAGCTTCCTCATGCTTCTGATCAAGGTTCCCCTGGCATTCTTGGCATATCACCATTCTCTGGTCTTCCATTTCGTGTTGTCTCTACAGATATTACTTGTCAGATTGTGGTCGCACAAAACATAGTGCTCTTGATTGTTGGTATAGATGTGATGTCAACAAGTTTGCTAGCACAAGACCAAAGAGAGCTTACACTGCTAGTGTTCCTTCATCTCAGTCACCTGGACCTTCAAATGCTTCTACCTATGACACTTTCATTGAACCATGTTTACTTGATACTGGTGCAAAGCAGCACATTACTCATCATGCTTCAGGGATTTCTAATATCAATGCTTATGCTGGATCAGACTCAGTTACTGTAGGTAATGGCACCTCTCTTCCCATTCTATCATATCGAAATTCTTCTGTAACAGCATCCAATCATCTTTTTCACTTGCCTAAAGTACTATATTCACCTCATGTGTCTGCAAATTTACTTTCAGTTCATCAGTTTACTACTGTTAATGACTATAGCATTCTTTTCTTTTCTTCTCATTTTGTCATTCAGGCCAACAAGTCAAAGGTGACGCGAATTCTTAACGCGTTTAAACGCAAGCGCACGGTCAAGTAGTAAGTGGAGTATTTTACGAATTCGAGTATCGAACCCAAGGGAATTATACGATTATTAGCTAATTAAGAATTAACCTTAAGATACTTAAGTAACCGGTAAGAAGTGGTTTGATTTTGAAAGTTCGTCACCCTTAAACAAGTGACTTAAAGTAAAAGACAGACTAAGCTAACTGTTTTTGTGTGTTTTTCAATTTAAAAGAATATGTTTGTAGTGAATACGATTATGGAAGAAAACAAGATAATAGGATCCCTAGGGTGGATAATGATTTCCGGACTACGCTTAAGACACTCTAGTTATGATTGATTACACTGGGTCACACTCATTACGCTCTTCTGTCGATCTCACGTAAATTTGCTTTACGGTTAACTTCGGGTCCTTTCGGTCCACCTACGCTTACCGTTCCACTCTAGTTGGCTTGTTTGGTCCGTTCACCGGGTCCTATCGGTCCACCGCTTTCACTAAAACCTAACCAATCCCAACCGAAACAACCCACACTCGGTCACTCACGTTCTTTTCTCCTCTCGGTCTCCAAGAACTACAAGAATGTCAATTGTGTTCTTAACACACCCGGATAAGTTCACTATCATGTAACTAACTAGGTAACTAGCATGCTACGGGTGATCAAGCCAAGCACAAATCTAAATATGAACAAGAACACAATGAATAATCAAACATAAACTTAGAATTAAGCTAAAAACGTGAATCAAGTCATAATCCAGAAAATCCTAATCAAAATCCTAGTTCTCCATAGATTATCTAGAAAGGAGAAGTTTAGCTATACATAATCGTGTTTAGCAAAGTGATAATCTCCATAATCATACAATGAGGGAAAAAGGATGAAAAATCAAACGAATAATCTTCAAGTCTTGATGATCTTCGTCTTCAATGTAGCTCTCTAGCATTGTTCTTCCTCTCCAAAGACGCCAATCCTCCAAAAAATGCGAATGAGTTATCTCCCCAGCTCCTAGGTCGGTTAATACATAATTCCCATCATTTCTTGCCCAAAAGTTGTTAAAAATTGCATTGGAACCCCAGAATTTCATGTGTAGGTCATCAGACTGGTCTTAGGACCAGTCGGACTGGTCTTGACCAGCAGCAGGTGATTTTAAGCTGATTTCGCCCAGAATTCTAAGTACAAACTGGTCTTAAAACCACTATACTAGTCCTAGGATGAGTCTGCGAAAATAACATATTTTTCTTTGCTTCTTTGGTCTTTCCTTCACCCGACGCACCGTTCTTGAGCCTTCAAACATTCCGAAATTCGTTTCCTCTTGCCAATGCACGTCTCCAAGCTCCCGGTTCCTAAAAATCACAACAAGAAACATACCGGAAGGTCAAATGTGACAAAATAACTCGAAATTACACAAGAAACGCCCGGATTAAACAATCGAGTCCAAATACTCAAGCATGCTCAAAACGCCTAAAAATTGGCCAATCTCTCACTCAAATGCATATAAGTCACGCAAAAAGGTGATAAATTCTATACGAATATACCTCATAATGTGGAGTTATCACAAGGCTATACTCCATACAGGCCAATGTAACACTGGTCTCTACTCTTTATCTTTCTCTACAACATCTCCTGGTTCCCAGTCTGCTGTCTTTTCTGCTACTATCCAGTCTAGTTCTTCTTCAACTTCTATGTGGCATGCAAGACTGGGGCCTCCCTCCTTCCCAGTTATACAAGCTTTACAACTATGTTTGCATGTTAAACTTGTTAAACCAATATCTTTAGGTACTTCTTGTTTTGTCTCTAAGAGTCACAAATTGGTGTTTCCTACCTCACATAGTAGGACTACTACTCCTTTTGAACTTGTACATTCTGATTTGTGGGGACCTTCTCCAGCTCCTTCTGCACAAAACTATCAATATTATGTTTTGTTTCTAGATGATTTTACCAAATTTTGTTGGTTTTATCATTTGAAGTCCAAGTCTCATGCATACAATGTTTATGTTCATTTTACAAGTCTTATTTCTACTCAGTTCAATGCTACTGTCAAGAAGTTTAGATTTGTCAATGGCTCTGAGTTTGCGAATCATAGTTTTGGTCTTTATTTACAAGATCGAGGTACCCTTCACCACACTTCTTTCCCTTACACCCCAGAACAGAATGGTAAGGTGGAAAGTAAACATATACATATTATTGAAACAACTCTTACCTTACTAGCCACTGCTTCTATGCCCTCTTCTTTTTGGCTTGATGTAGTTGTTACTGCCAATTATCTAATTAATAGGCTTCCTGAGAAGTCTTTGCTCTACAAGTTTCCTTATCAGTTACTTGTTCATAATCAACCTGATTTTCACTTGTTCAAAAAATTTTGGTTGTTTGTGTTTTCCTTGGCTTAGGCCTTATACTTCTCACAAGCTAGAACCAAGATCAACACAATGTGTTTTCCTGGGGTACTGTCCTAATACCAAAGGGTACAGGTTCTATGACCCTCTGACTAAACATGTCTACATCTCTAGACATGTTTTTTTTTTTTGATGAAAATCAGTTCCCTTTTTCACATTTGTCTTCTTCTGCTTCTTTCAAGAAGTCTCCTACACTGCTGAGTGGACCTTTCTACCTCCTGTCTTTGTCATTGCTCCTCTTGTCAGTGTTTATTCTCCTCCAACCACTTCACACATTTCCACACCAATATCTTCTTCTTCTTCTTCGTCATCCTCACCATTACCTTCTCCTGCCTCTTCTTCTTCTGCTACAGATGTTTCTCCTTCTCCACCGTATCTCACTATGTGACTACTAGGTCTAAATGGGTATTCATAAACTAAATCATAAATATTCCAATGTTTTTGTCACTAATTCTGATTTGTTGAGCCTACCACTTATAAGGAAGCAGCTCTTTGTTCTCATTGGAAAGTTGCTATGAAAGCTGAATTTAATGCCCTTTTGGCCCAGAGTACTTGGTATTTAGTGCCTTTTCCACCTTATAGACCTGCCATTGGATGCAAATGGGTTTGAAAACTCAAGAAGAATGCAGATGGCTCTCTAGCTATGTATAAAGTTAGGTTAGTGGCTAAAGGGTTCTTACAACAACATGGCATAGACTATGATGAGACTTCCATTCCTGTGGTTAAACCACCTACTATCAGACTTGTTCTCTCTTTAGCTATACATCATGGTTAGGAGATTACGCAACTTGATGTGTCCAATGCATTTCTCCATGGAGTCCTTGAGGAAGAAGTCTACATGATGCAACCTCAGGGTTTTGTGAGTTCTACTCACCCTCACTATGTTTGTGAGCTCCACAAGTCCTTGTATGGACTTAAGCAAGCTCCTAGAGCCTGGTACAATATGTTGAGTAAGTTTTTGTTGCAGCATGGCTTCAAATGCAGCAATGCAGACTCTTCTATGTTTGTTCTCCATCAACATGGTCTCTCCTTGATTGTTTTGATCTATGTGGATGATATATTAGTTACTGGAAGCTCAGTGATTGTTGTTCAAAAATTGATTTCTTCCATGAGTACTGTGTTTGCTATGAAGGACTTGGGGCCTCTTCATTACTTTCTGGGTATTAAGGTCTTAAACACCTCTTTTGGGTTGCAATTAAACCAGTCAAACTATGCTTCTGAGTTGTTGCTTAAAGCTGGAATGAAATATTGTAAGCCATGTGCTACTCCCACTACTACAAAACCTTCGGTTATGTCAACTTCGGAAGATGATGTATTTGAAGATGTGGATTGGTCTAGAAGCATTGTTGGTGGCCTCCAATACTTAACCATTACCAGACCTGATTTACAGTTTGCTGTCAATAGTATTTGTTAGCATATGCATCAGCCCAAAGTGTGTCATTTCTTGATTTGAAAAGAATTCTCAGATATGTCCAAGGTACTCTCTCTCTCTCTCTCTCTTGGCTTGCATTTCCAGTCATCTTCCTTTACTTTGGACACTTATAGTGATGCAGATTGGGCTGGTGACGCTCTTACCAGAAGATCTACCACAGGCTATTGTGTGTTTCTTGGATCCAATCTTATCTCTTGAGTTTCTAAGAAACAACATACAGTTGCAAGATCTTCTTGCGAAGTTGAGTACAGAGCTCTAGCTGCTGCAACTGCAGAAGTTAAGTGGATCAAATTTCTTCTTGCTGATCTGGGTATTACTCTGTCCTCCTCTCCAGCTCTTTATTGTGACAATTTGTCAGCCATTTCTCTTGCTAGCAATCCAGTTTTCCATGCCAGAACAAAGCATATTGAGGTTGATTTTCATTTTATCAGAGAACTTGTCATGTTCAAAGAACTGACTCTTCATCATGTTTCTATCTCCTACCAGATAGTTGATGTGTTTTACCAAACCACTTAATTCTCCTGATTTTACTTCTTTCTCGCCAAAGCTGCAAGTGTTTTCACCCTCCCGTATTTGAGGGGGAGTATTGAATGTAAAGGGTATGTAGGTGTAGTTTTCACAAATATAGTGGTAATGGTCATTCTGTAAACATGATATAGTTCAGGGTCTTGTGTGTAAATATGCAGGACTATATAAGTCCTCTTGCTGTAACAGATTAGTTGTATTGGATAAGTTACATTTTCCTTCCATTTCCCTCTTCATGTTCTTCCTCTCTATTCTCATATCCCCTTTCTGATTTCTTGATATTTTGTGGTGTTTGTGAATTTCTACAGGGAAGATATCTTAATTGCAGCCACAATCTACATAAATTCATAATCACCTCTAATTTATAATTTTTAATTCATACAGAATTCAAAGTTTTGAATAAAAGTGAATTTCTTTTAAAATTTGCTCTTCTGAATAGCTTGTCTCAAGATTGCTCCTCCGTTTTGATGTTATCAGATTTATTCTACCAGATGCTCCTTAGGTTAGAGAGTTTGACCACTTATAGATAAAGTTTAAAGTGTACGATTTATATGTAAAAGGCCAAAGTATCGATACATGAAAAAAAAAATTAGAAGAGATTTTGGAGAGTGATGATAGAAGAAATTAGAAGAGAATACAATAATTAAAGATTTCAGATGTTTCATCATGAATAATTGATTCAATTACAACTGTTTAAATAGATAAATAACATAACCCTAGACCATACAGTTCGACTTCCGGCCGGTAAAGAACCGTCAAGAAAACCCGGATCACTAATTGAATATTACAAAATAATTAAGTAAATACTAACTGTAATTAAATAACTAAGAACTCATTAATTAATTAATAAATAGTACTAAGTATTACGATGCCGATTGACCCGTATCAACTCCTCCGCGGTTGAAAAGCACCATGTCCTCAAGGTTATGGAGGGTTAATTTATTTCCCTGAGCATGCATGTCGGTCGTATGTTTACCCGAATCAAATTGACGTCGCGCGAGTTTGGTCAAATCTCGATTATTATCGCCGAACATTATTTTGTGATTTTTTCACCAAATAAGCTCACGATAAGTGGACTTGCGAGGTCGAATCCAGAAAAACGGAGGCCGGAAACGAACTCAGGGGGGTCGAAAAACCTTAGGAAAGAGCCTGTGGCTCAAAAAAATGTAGAGTCGCAATAAAGCTGATGGCTTCTTTGGAGTCGACCGCCAGCCGAATAGAATCCGATGGGGAAGTTGAGTCGGTTGGAAGCCAATAGCTCGAAGTGAGCCGACTGCCAGCGTTCCGCCAAATCAAGACAACACTTAGCCGATGGCTAATCAGTTTCGTCTCTGGTTCGGCGATGGCAGAATTTGTCGGACGTCTGTCAGGTTTCTTAGCAGAGGGACTGAAGTGCAATGCTTCTCAAACTGTGGTCGTATAAGGTGGACTAAAGTGCAAAGTAGTATAAACTGTGGTCGTGTAATCTTGCAGTTGCAGTAGCCGTAGGATCGGGTGGGGTTTGATCTCCACCGTTGGATCACTTCTTATACGTTAGATTCAAATGTTATAAGCTGAACGATGTCGTTCAGCTTAAGTAGGCCAGCACAGCTGCCTCGTCAGCTTTCTCCTAGGCGTTGATTGGTTCATTCAATTCACGGGAAGCTGACGTGGATGGCCGTTGCTTAGTTTGAGAAATTACACTCGCCTACCCCTTGCTATATAAGCTGGGGATGTAATTGAAACGTTATGATTTTATGATATTTTCATTTGCCTCCTCTCATTTATGTTCTCTCTAAACCCTAGCTTTCTTCTTCTGCAAATCGGAGTAATCTTCTCCGATTACTCTGAGATTTTCTTGTAATTCAGGTCGATGAAGGAGTTGTGAGGTCCAGGACCTCACAAGTTGGTATCAGAGCCTGGTTTCGGAAGCCAGAAGCTCAAAAAAATGCCGAACACCAGAGGTCAAAATTCGGCAAATCCGGACATGGAAGGGAAGGTTTCAGTGATGGAGGAACGGCTTAACAACTTCGAAGGCATGATTGATGATGTGCGAGTCCAATTTGTCAAGTTGGATGAAGGTATGAACACTCAACTTCACAAATTAAGTTTAGATCTGAAACATGACCTAGTTGATGGGTTGAACTCCATGGAAAAGAAGTTTGATGATCAATTTCGGAAAATTATGAATTGCTATAACCACTTAGCTAATGAAAGGGATAGGGAAAAAATGGCTGGCTATTCTGAGGTAACAAATGATGAACAAAGAGCTTCTGTGTCAAGAGGAAAGAGGCCTGAAGGAAGTAGTAATGGAGTTAGGGAAACTCATACAGAAGATGCTAATGTTTGTGTCAAAAATTTCTCTGGAGGTCACATTCCTTTACCAAAGATAGAATTCCCTAAATTCAGTTGTTCAGATCCTATTGGCTGGTTACAGAAAGCTGACAGGTACTTTCAAATATATGTGATGAATGACAATCAGAAACTGGTAATGTCATCATTGCACCTAGAAGGAGAAGCTGCTTCATGGTTTAGATCAGAATTTGAATGTTTAGACAATGTAACTTGGACACTTTTTAGTGAAATGTTATGTCTGGAGTTTGCTGAACCAGGGCATGAGAACATTGTTGGGGAATTCAACAAATTATTGCAGCATACAACTGTGAGTGAGTACCAAACTAGGTTTGAAGCTCTTAGACCTAGAATCAAGGCCTTACAGCCATGGGCTGATGAAATGTATTTTGTGAGAAGTTTTCTGAGTGGATTGAGGGAAGATATACAGAAAGCTGTGCAGCTGCAGTTCCCAAAAACATTGTCACAAGCCAAGGCAATTTCTAGGTTACAAGAAGGACATGTGGAGTCCTTGGAGAAGCACATAAACAGGAAAGGAACCAGCAGAACACCTAACTTACAGAATCATTGGGATAAACACAAGACTGTCAACAACACTCACTCTAAAGAAGAGAGTTCTACCAAACAAGCCTCTACCATTTTCAAAAGACTTAGTGCAGGTGAGATGAAAGAGAAGAGAGACAAGAAGCTGTGTTTTTATTGTGATGAAAACTACAGTCCAGGCCACAAATGCACTAAGAAATCTTTGTACCTACTCATTGGAAGTGATGATGGAGAAGAGGATGAGGTAGAAGAAGAAAAAGAAGACACTTCTGAGCCTATGAATACACTGATGGAAGTCAAAGAGGAAGAGATTCCATTAGGTATTTCCTTGCATGCAATGTCTGGGTGTTCTAGCCCTGAGACTATCAGGCTTAGTGGTCATATAAATGGAAGAGAAGTACACATATTGATTGATACTGGGAGTACACACAATTTCATGGATGAGAACACTGCAAGAAGAGTGGGATGTGTGAGCCAATCTACAAGAGAGCTGCAGGTTTCAGTTGCTGATGGCAGCAGAATCAGCAGTACAGCAGTCTGCAAGGGAGTGTCCCTCAAGCTTCAGAAATGTGTGATCACCACTGATTTGAGATTGCTACCACTAGGTGGATGTGATGTGGTGCTTGGTGCACAGTGGCTGAAGCAGGTAAGCCCTATTTCTTTAGACTTCAACAAAAGAACTTTTGGATTTCAATTGAATGGCAAAGAGATGGTGATATCAGCTCACAACAGTGATGCCATTGTGCAAGAGGCTCATTTACAAGTATTACAAGATTACTACTGCAATAACAAACCATGTATTGCAGCTCAACTCTACTCCATCGGGACAGTGAGTAAAAATACAAAAAATACCCCTGGCCTTGAAACCCCTACTGCAACAATATCAGGATTTGTTTGCAGATCCCACTCAACTACCACCACCTAGATCTCAGGACCATCAAATACCATTGGCAGAAGGGTCAAAGCCTGTCTGTTTGAGGCCTTACAGGTATCCATTCTTGCAGAAAAATGAGATTGAGAAGATGGTAAAGGAAATGCTGCAAAATGGCATCATTCAACCCAGCACAAGCCCTTTTGCAGCCCCTGTGTTGTTAGTCAAAAAGAAGGATGGCACCTGGAGATTCTGTGTTGATTACAGAGGCCTTAATGATATCACTATTAAGAACAAATTCTCCATTCCTGTTATTGATGAGTTGATGGATGAGTTGAAGGGAGCAGCTGTGTTCTCTAAGCTGGATCTTAGGTCTGGATATCATCAAGTGAGAATGGCAGAACAAGATGTGTACAAGACTGCTTTCAGAAATCATGAGGGACTCTATGAATTTAGAGTAATGCCTTTTGGATTGACAAATGCTCCAGCCACTTTTCAATGTCTAATGAATGACATTTTCAGGGAGCAATTGAGAAAGATAGTTCTGGTGTTCTTTGGTGACATTTTGATCTATAGCAAGACCATGGAGGACCATAAACAACATTTGGAGGTGGTATTTGCCATTATGAGAAGGAACCAGCTATTTGCTAAAATGAGTAAATGCTCTTTTGGATTGGCAGAAGTTGAGTATCTAGGACATGTCATCAGCAAAGCAGGTGTGCAGACTGATACTAAGAAGCTTTGTGCAATCGAAGGGTGGCCAGTACCAAAGAACATTAAGGAGCTTAGGGGGTTTCCGGGGTTAACTGGTTATTACAGAAGGTTTGTTAGGGCACTCTAGCTAGACCATTAACTCAACTTCTGAAGAAGGGGAACTTCAATTGGACCCATGAAGCCACAACAACTTTCAATAATTTGAAACAAGCTATGATGAGTTCTCCTGTGCTGGCATTACCCAATTTTGATGACATATTCATTATTGAAGCAGATGCATGTTATGATGGGATAGGAGCTGTTCTGATGCAGCAAAATAGGCCACTTGCTTATTTTAGCAAAGCTTTGTCAACTAGACACCTGGGTCTGTCTACCTATGAAAAAGAACTCTTGGCTTTGGTACATGCCATTTCTAAGTGGAGGTCATACCTAGAAGGGGGTAAATTTATTATCAAGATTGATCATCACAGTCTCAAATACCTACTTGAGCAGAAGCTTACAACTGTTATCCAGCAAAAGTGGATTTCCAAATTGCTAGGTTTGCACTATGAAATTCAGTACAAGAAAGGGCAAGAGAACAAGGTGGCTGATGCTCTATCTAGAAGGAACACTAGTGTTGTGACAGAAGAAGCTCAATGTCTTGTTGTCTCTTCTGTTACTCCTAAATGGTTGCAAGAGGTGAAGGATAGTTATGAGGAGGATGATTTTGCAAAAGAGAAAATGACTTCTCTTTCTGTGGATCATGTTGCCATTGTATATTTCAAATTGTTAGATGGGGTGCTGAAGTATAAGGGAATGATATATGTGGGAAGCCATACATCACTGAGAGAGCACATTATCCAGGAACTGCACAGTACTGGTGTTGGTGGTCATTCTGGGATATTAGGTACCTATAAAAGAGTCAAAATGCTCTTTTATTGGCCTGGCCTTAAGAAACAAGTCAAAGCTTGGGTAGAAATGTGATATATTCCAAAGAATGAAGGCAGAACACCTTCCGTACCCTGGTCTGCTTCAACCATTACCCATTCCTGATAAACCCTGGTCCCATATAGCCATGGACATTGTGGAAGGCCTGCCAAAATCTGACAACAAGACAACCATTTTGGTTGTCATTGATAGACTCTCCAAATATGGGCATTTTATTGCTCTAAGTCACCCTTATACAGCTGAGGATGTAGCTGATTCATTCTTCCAAAATGTGTGTAAGCTGCATGGTTTGCCTTCTTCAATTGTAAGTGACAGAGACCCCATTTTTCTGAGCCAGTTTTGGAACACTCTATTCAAGCTCATGGGAACTCAACTCAGGTATACAACAGCTTACCACCCACAAACTGATGGACAGAGTGAAAGATTGAACCAGTGTTTGGAGGTGTATCTCAGGTGTTTGACTGGGGACAGACCCAAGAAATGGGCTAAGTGGTTAAGTCTTGCAGAATGGTGGTATAACACTAATTTTCACACAGCTTTGCAGCTTTCTTCTTTTGAAGCCTTGTATGGATATAAACCTCAACATTACAACTTCCATCAGCTGAACAAGACTGGAGTGGAAGCTGTGGACTCTTTTGTGCAAGACAGGGCTAAGCTTCTACAGCTCTTGAAGGACAATTTGTCTAAGGCACAAGAAAGAATGGTACATTATGCAAATAATCACAGAACAGAGAGGTCTTTTCAAGTGGGGGATTGGGTATTTCTGAAACTGCAACCCTACAGCAGAGCTCAATCCAGGTAAGAACCAATTTCAAACTATCTGCTAGAGTTTATGGACCCTTTCAAGTGTTGCAGACAGTTGGCAAAGTGGCATATAGATTGAAACTCCCTGATCAATCCAAAGTCCACCCAGTTTTTCATGTGTCACAATTGAAAAAAGCCATTGGAAACTACTCTGCTTCACCTACATTGCCAGCTGTTGGACCTGATGGACAGTTCTTAGTGGAACCAGCTGCTATTTTGGACAGAAGATTGGCTAAGAAAGGCTCCAGCTCTACTGTCAAGGTTTTAGTCCAGTGGGTTAATCTTTCTCCTTCTGAGGCCACATGGGAGGATTACTATGATTTGAAGAAGCAATTCCCTCATTTTCAAGCTTGAGGACAAGCTGCATTTGAAGGGGAAGGGTACTTGTCAGGTTTCTTAGCAGAGGGACTGAAGTGCAATGCTTCTCAAACTGTGGTCGTATAAGGTGGACTAAAGTGCAAAGTAGTATAAACTGTGGTCGTGTAATCTTGCAGTAGCAGTAGCCGTAGGATCGGGTGGGGTTTGATCTCCACCGTTGGATCACTTCTTATACGTTAGATTCAAATGTTATAAGCTGAACGAGGTAGGCCAGCACAACTGCCTTGTCAGCTTTCTCCTAGGCGTTGATTGGTTCATTCAATTCATGGGAAGCTGACGTGGATGGCCGTTGCTTAGTTTGAGAAATTACACTCGCCTACCCCTTGCTATATAAGCTAGGGATGTAATTGAAACGTTATGATTTTATGATATTTTCATTTGCCTCCTCTCATTTCTGTTCTCTCTAAACCCTAGCTTTCTTCTTCTGCAAATCGGAGTAATCTTCTCCGATTACTCTGAGATTTTCTTGTAATTCAGGTCGGTGAAGGAGTTGTGAGGTCCAGGACCTCAAAACGTCGTCTAGGACTGGTGGGGGAAGGTGTGGCCGGTTGGAGGTCGTCAGACACCAGTGGGAGGCTGTTAACAAAAATTGGTGGTGTGGGCAGCAGATTGAACGTTGGCAAAGGGAATTCCGGCTGTAACGCCAGATGTTGTGGAATTGGTGGTCGTCGAGCGTCCATAGGAGCTTCTGCAGTCGGATTGGAGGTCGGTTGGAGGCCAATTGTGGTCGACAGAGGTCGTGCAAGTGGTCGGGTTGTTCGTGGACCTGGGGAAAGGCGGCGAGGGGAACCCCCGACTGTAACTCTGGTTGCTGCTACTGTTAATCGGTCTTCAGTGGCTGCTGGGTCTCTGTTCGCTACTACTGCCGTAGATCGTGTGCTGGCGGCTTGATCTCTTCCCGCTACTGTTGTTGCGGATCTTGGGCGGAGACGACTGGGAGATCTGTGGTGGCTGGGTTTGTTGCCACGAGGCTGCCACTTCGGGGAATGTCCCGTTGGCTATGATTTGTTGCTCGTATGCTCTTTGGTTCGTAGCGAGTCGCCAGATACTATGTTCACCCTTGGTGATGAGGCTTGAGAAGAAAATGGCACATGGGCGATTTGTTATGCCGTTAACAATGAAAGCACCACTTGATACGTAAAAATATCGATATATGAAGAAAAAGATAAATTTAGAGGAGATTTGGGACAGATTGGTAGAAGAAATTTGGAAGAGGAGACGAGAATTAGAGAATCGAGATGTTTCATCATGAATAATTTAATCAACTACAACTGTTTTAAATAGATAAATAATCTAACCCTATACCTCTCCCACTTGTGGGTCTTTTTTTATTGACGTGGGGACCTGCAGTCGCTACCTTTCGAGTGCGTATCGGGTAATCATCCGCTCTAGTGGAATAGTCTGCAAATCACACAAGAGGTAAAACAGTTTGAAAAAATTCGGATTGACGGACTCGCAGTTGAGGAGGCCAATAAGCAGTCTTTGAATTTCTCCATGGTTTGAACTCAAGACCTATAGACAAATGCCCATAATGCTAAATCGATCAACTCAACTACATCCCGAAGGGTTTCCACTTGGGCGTCTTGGAACAACACTTGGTATCATTAGTCGTAATAGTTTATCACGTAATAAATCGAGATTGACGTGAATAGGCGATCCGACATTGTTTAGGATGTCAAGTAGGAGTTTTTTCGTTTTCTTTTACTATTTTTGGTAATAGTTTATCACGTAATAACTCGAGATTGACAACTTTTTTTGTGATTCCGCAAATTGTGACTAACTTAGAATCTCGTCCATAGTTAGTGGTACTATTTTGAGTCGTTTTTATCTTTTTACTATTTTTCCAATAATTAGGATTTTTTTCTATATAAGCAGCGAAACCTACTGGCAAAGACAATTTTTCGTTCTTAATTATTATTATCGAGTTTATCAGCTTTTGAGATCTCATTATTTATCTAAGAACGTCGTTGGACTTTCTTTCTGCTTCTATCCTGCGGTATTTAGGCCACAAGGCCCTGGGTCGGGACTCTAGACGATGCCATTACGCATACATATGCCTAGGACTTGCCATCAGCCGAGTGGCCTGACTAACGCTCCCAACCTAGATTAGAATTTTACGGGCTTGGGTTCAACAAATTTCTAGCCTGACCCAGCCTGAACTCTCTATGACGTTCATTATTATACATACATAAGTTACATACACATTTTTACTTATCATAACTGTACTCTATAAATTACATGATAAATATGACATGTTAAGTATAAAATATCTGACTGAAAGTTTTTAAACTCACTCAGTGTGGTGATTCGGTTATTGATACACGTTCATAAAGTTTTATTAAGTTTCTTAGAGTTAATTTTTTATTATTATATTTGATTTTAAGATAAATGAAATAAATATTTGACCCGTGGGTTGAGTTAAATTGGGTTGGGTATTAGTTATATTGTTATGGGCTTAGCCTTGAGTCGCCCTGATGAGTGGGTTGGCTTGGGCTTCAGTTAACCATTTCAAATCTCTGGCCCGGTCCAGCCCGACCCTACCTATGCCACGTCTCACTAAAGGACGCCCCCTGCCCCTTTCTAAGCAAAATTCAACAATCATATTATGCACGTAGATAGACTATAGTAGGTATCCTACTATCTAGAGAGGAGGAAAATGTGTCGCACATAATTGAACCTATCACATTACATACGCCATATATCATCCAATTTGGCAGATATTTTTTTTTTTTTTTTTGAGGAAACAACTTTCATTAATTATCAGAAGTCAAATCTGGGGGGACTACATCTTTATCAACATATTTTAAAACCCAGGTGGGTATTGTCTCGTGCCACACGCCATCAATACCTTGCGCCGCGTGCCTAGCAAGATGGTCGGCCACGCGGTTTTGACATCTTCCCCAACACCTTATCTCTAAAGCATTGAATTGCTTCATTAGTTGTGCCAGTTCTTCAACCACCGTCTGCATTTCTCCTCTTTCTTCTCTTCGAATTCCATTCTTGATGTCTTCCAGTTCATCCATGACAGAGCTTGAATCGCCAACGAGCAAGATCTCCCTCTCTTTCCACCGCAGTCCTTCCTTCATTGCATAGTGGCAAGCCCCGAGCTCCGCTTGTCTGGCGCTTTCTCTTTGCTGTAAGCACTTCGCCCCTGCCATTTTACACTCTCCGGTTCTAGATCTGAGGATGAAACCAGCCGTCGCCGTCTTTGTTTGTGGATCCCAGTTTCCATCAAATTGGAGTAGAAGCCTGTTATCTTCGATTTTCAGATTGGCGTTTCTAGGCTTTTGGATCTCAAGGTTAAGAATATCTCCCCTTCTGTATTTTTGCTCTTGAATTTTTCGTTGAATCAGTGATAGTACCGATTCCGGACTCGTAGTAGCATTTTTGAATCGTAGCCAGTTTCGTTCCTGCCACAAGGCCCAAATACATACACAATAGACAGTTAGATCCTTCTCTTGAAGTCTTTGAATGTCTCCTTGGACTCTCTCTGATGCACTGGTTGCTCTTATTGACAGGAGATGATGGGTATTCATAGAACCCCATGTTGCAGTCGCTAGAGGGCATGTAAACAGCACATGTTCCACCGTCTCCTCATGATTCCTGCAGTAGCAGCACTGCGTTTCAATGGATATCCCTCTTCTTCTAAGTTTGTCGGCGGTAGGGACTATATTCTTCACGACTCGCCAGATAAGATGCGTAATCTTCTTCTCAATTTTTAATTTCCAGAGCTTAGAGAATAGATTGTTTGTCCCTGTTGAGCTTTCCCCTGAGTTTGACTGATGTAGCTTCTCTTTCAATCCCAGCAGATAACCTGATTTCACCGTGTATACCCCTGAATCATTGTAGTGCCATCTCACTTTATCACCAGTGGGTTGTGACGGCAAGCGGATTTGCTCAATTTCCTGGCAGTCAACTACTAGCAGGTGCTCCTGTAACTTTTCTCTATTCCAACTCATTGTTTCTTTCACAATAAAATCACTCACTTTTAAGTGATTGATCATACTGTTATCTGTGATCAGTTTAAAAGATGGTTCCCGAGGGATCCAGGGCGAAGTCATGGGAATTGAGTTACCATCTCCAACTTGCCATCGAGTTCCCCTTGCTAACAGTCGCTTCCCCCAGCAGATGCTCCTCCAAGCATAGCTAGGTGCGTTACCTTCTTGAGCTTCCCAAAAATCTTTGCCTGCAAAATATTTAGCTTTCATGACCTTACTCATTATAGACTCTGGTTTAGTTAGTATCCGCCATGCTTGCTTCGCGAGCATGGCTTGATTGAATACGCTGAAGTCCCTGAAGGCCAGTCCCCCATTTGCTTTCGGCTCTTGCATTTTATTCCAAGCAATCCAGTTTATACCCCGATCTTTCTTAGCATTACTCCACCAGAACTGTCGAATTTTGGCTTCAATTTTGTTGTTCACATTATCAGGAAGTTTAAAACAAGACATGGCATAACTGGGAATCGCATTAGCAACCGCTTTGATTAACACCTCTTTTCCCCCTATTGATAACGATTTTTCTTTCCAACCCTTGAGTTTACTGTCCACTCTATCAAGAATATAAGAGAAAGTTGTGTATTTTTGTTTACCAATGGTAGTTGGTAATCCAAGATACTTATCGTGCTTGTCTGTTTCAGGGATACCACAGTGCTGCTTTATCTCTCCTTTTGCTGCTTCGGACAAGTTTGGGGAGAACACAATTGCTGACTTCTCGAAGTTTATAAGCTGCCCTGAAGCTTTACAGTATCTGTCTAGAATTTCTTGTAACTTTATTATCTCCTGTATCGTTGCCTGTAAAAAGAAAATGGAATCATCAGCAAAAAATAAGTGGGAGACCACTGGTCCTCCCCGAGATGCTATCACTCCTGCCATGCTTCTACTTCTGACTGCAGAAGTGATAGCACTCGATAAAACCTCCGAGCAGAGGACAAAAAGGTAGGGGGAGAGTGGGCATCCCTGCCTTAGGCCCCTCTCGGGAATAACATTCCCCGTTAAGGCACCGTTTCGGACAAATTCAAATTGCGCCGTAGTGACACATCTCATGATAACAGACACAATATTAGGGCCGAAACCAAATTTTTCCAAGACAGCTTGTAGAAACTTCCATTCTATCCGATCATACGCTTTGGACATGTCGACCTTTAGCGCTAGAACCCCTTTCTTCCCCTTCTTTCTCGTTTTAAGAGTGTGGATAACCTCAAACGCCGTTAAAATGTTGTCCGTGATAAGCCGTCCTGGCACAAAAGCCGATTGATTTTCAGAGATTAAGTCATCTAGAACTGCTTTAACTCTGTTTGCCACAGCCTTTGTCACGATTTTATAGATAATTGAGCACAAACTGATTGGTCTGTAATCAACCGGTTTGCGGGGCTGTTTAGTTTTTGGGATTAATGCTAGAACAGTATGGTTAAAGCTACCCAGATCAGCACCATTATTCAAAATTTCAAGACAGGTTTGCACCGTGTCCTGTCCCACCAGCCCCCAAAATTTTTGGAAAAAACCTGCTGAAAAACCATCTTTACCTGGCGCCTTGTCCGGGTGCATTTGGAATAATGCGTGGGTAATTTCCTGTGTCGTGAAAGGCTCCTCCAGGGCAGAGACTTTTGCCTCAGGTATTGCTTTGTCTAGCTCCATAACTGCAACATTAATTTCCTCCATTGTCGGGGAGCTTGATTTGTATATCTGCCTGAAGTGATTTTCTAGACAATTAGTAACTTCTGCCTCCTTGGTTACCCACTTGCCCGACTCATCTTCCAGCCCTGTAAATTCATTCCTGGCTCTTCTTATTGATGCCCTTTTGTGAAAGAAGTTGGTGTTACGATCGCCAAACTTTAACCAGTCCGCACGTGCTCGTTGTGCCCACATCACCTCCTCTCTTCTTAGTAGCTCATCATAATGTGAAGATAACTCATTCAACTCCTCCACCACAGCTTTCGTTCGAACACCCCTTTCCAACTCATCTTTTCTCTCCCTAATGAATTTGATGCGCCTACTGACATGCCCGAATGTATTCTTGTTCCAGTGCTGGCATTGATTGGCCAAGCTTTTCAATCTATTTTGCAGCGGCCTTTCACTGTTTTGCTTCCAACAACCTGTTACCAGTTCTGAAAAATTTTCATGGAGGTTCCACATCCGCTCGTAGTGAAATCTGCGACGGGGACGTTTCTGGGGTGTTTTACCGCCCCATTCAAGGAGCAATGGTCTGTGGTCTGATCTTAGACCCGTGGCATGGGTCACCTTTGATCCTCCAAACTTGTTCATCCAATCGATTGTTGCAACTACACGATCAAGTCGGACTTTGATATGACTCTCCTCTTCTTGATTATTTGACCATGTGAACTCTGGTCCTGCAAAACCTAGATCAACAAGGCAAAGATCTTGTAGAACCGAGTTAAAAGCTTGCATTTGACTATACCTTCTTTCTTTTCCCCCTTCTCTTTCCATGTTTGACCTGATTTCATTGAAGTCTCCGCAAAGGCACCATGGCCTATCACTCATGGGTGCTATACGCCGCAGCAATTCCCACGTGTTGTGTCTCTGATCTCTTTCTGGGTCCCCATAAACTCCCGTTAATCTCCATATAAAGCCATCCTGTTCTTCTATCAAAGCGTCAATATGATGAATAGAGATCTTGATTAGCTTGACTTTTACTTTGTTGTCCCAAAGTAGTGCCAATCCCCCCTTCCTCTCTTGAGCTTCGACAAAAATACCACTTGCATACCTCACTTTGTCACGTACTTTCTCCATCTCCAACCTGTTGAGTTTTGTCTCCATAAGGAAGACTATACTCGGGGAAAGGAGCCTCAACTGCTCCTTTAAGGCCCGGACCGCACGCGGCTTCCCCAGGCCGCGTACGTTCCAGCTTAGTAGACTCATTGTGCCTGGCGGGGCTGCTTCGCAGCCTCCGCCAATTTCGCGTTTAGAGTATTTGCGGCACTCTGGGGCCTATTGTTTACCACCTCTCCTTTGCCACCTTCTTCCTTTCCACCCCTTATCGCTCCGAGATAACGTCGTTCCAAATCAAGCTGTTTATTCCTCTTGGAGTTCTCTGTCTTTTGTGTAGATGCCGGGCTAAGATCCGGTGCACTCTTGCGCTTCGGAGAAGCTGGCCGGCTTTGTCCCTTCTCTGTGGCAACCTCTATCCCCACCACTGTTTGCTTGGGCTGGGCTGCCCCTGCCACCGGAGTCGATCTTTGGGGGGCTGTTTCCTCCGAACTTTGTTCTGCTCGAGGCCTAGCCTCTGCTGGCGAGACAACTTCTGGGTTTGAAGCCCCCTTCTGGGCTACATCTTCCCGGCTGGGGTTTATCTCTTCCGCCATTGGATCATCTAAATTCTTGTTGAGATCAATATCTTCGACCCCCTTTTCAGGGGCATGATTGTTGGTCTTCGTTCTTACTTGCGCATCCACTTTCTTCTCCATATATTGTCTGGTTTTCTTAGGGGGTTGGAATAACATCCACTCCCCATAGCCAGGTTCCTCTTCCGGATCTATCCCCTCCGCTAGATGATTACAATGACTGCTGTGATGGTCCTAGTACCCACACCATTGGCAAATTGCTGGAATCCTTTCGTACTTAAATCCAACCAAACTTTCTCCGACTTAATTATAACATACACTCCTCTAGGGAGTGTTTCGAACACTGGCAATCTTACTCGAACCCGTACATAGTTTTCCATCCCATCGCTTTCTACTCTAGGATCTGATTCAAGAACCACCCCAACATTCTTGACCGCTTTTCTGCCCGCAGCCTCTGTAGTAAGATGGACAGGCAAACGATGTATTTGGATCCAAACGTCAATCGAGTCAAATCTTGGATTCTCAGTTTCTTCACCCAACTTCCAAGGTTTTAGTAACAGTATTGATCCTTCAAACACCCATGGACCCCCAGAGCAAACACGATCCATAAGACTTTTAGTGGGGAATTTAAGGAGGAAGGTGTTGCGACTTACATATAGAAATTCAATAAGTTCTCCTTTGTTCCATATCCGTCGGAAGAAGGCTCTAACAGGTCTAGGATTGATCTCTTCACTGGTTAAAAGTCTTGCAATTAAGCAAAACTCAAAACCCTTTTCTGCCGCTGCACAAAACTCCTCTTCGAATACTATCTCTTCTGTCTCCTTCTCTGTCAACCTTAGCGTATCGAAGTCTGACCGCTTCGCCGTCTCGGCCGCTCTTGTGTCCATCGCCGCCGCCTGCATTGTTAGGGTTTTCCGCCGCTGATTTTCGTCTCCGAAAAGTTCGGAGAGACTAGTGATATCTCATATATATTTTTATGTATAATTTGGCAGATATTTAAGAGTCTCTAATCTAATGGTTATGTTAACAGCAACACGCAAAGACGCAGTCATTAAGTTACAATACACAAACAAACGAGATAAGTGGTTTCAAGTCACTAGATCAACATTTCAATAATTTTGTTTGCGATTCAAAGTTGTTTGGGTTGCTATCGAGTACCATGGACCATATCCAACTCACCGGTCATGTCGAGTTAGTTGATTTTATTACGGCGATTGCGATGATTGATATTGACATCTATCTCAAGAAAGTTGATGACGAAGTTGCGAGTTTTTGTTCAATGTGACTTAACCAAAATGACTAAACCAATTATAAGCAAATATTTATGATGAGGTTGAGATGTCAATATGTAACATTATGAACATGAACATGGCTTACTCATCTTTTCCTCCAGTGGAATTTATGACATAAAGATTGAAATTTAATTCAAACTTTTATTGAAGACTTAATTAGGTTTTGCCATGAAGAAGGACTGTTCAAAGTTGCAGGGTTTGCTCTTTTGAGAGAAAGGGCATTGAAACACACCTTATTAATTAGGTCATGTAGCCTTTATTTTGTGTGTGTTATTGTAGCAGTAATAACATGCAGTACTGTGCAATAAAAAAAGCAAATTGTATCGTTTTTTTCATAATTATTTCCACGTTTTAATGCAGTTACAATTATTACACATATTGATTGGTTATAAAATATTGCAGTGACGTACAAAATTTGCATACAGAGAGGAGCAACTCATATGCCGGTTACTCTTAATGTAAATAGGTAAGCAACCAGAGGCGGAGCTAGAATGCGGTACGGCAGGACACATGTTGTACCTTAATTTTTTAAAAACAACACTTACTCATTTTCTAACACTCAAATTTAGTAGTGGCATTGGTAAAACCGTAAAACTATAAAAGTGTCCCATATTTCTTTAAAATTTTGAATTGTGCCAAAACACGTTTTAGTTCCTGCCTCTACTCTTGTAACCAACAAGTTAATTTGGTGCAGTATTCACAAGGTTACGTTGGAGAAGTGAAAGCAAATCATATGCTTGTTCATGGTTGATATCTTTGTGGATAGTTTTTTCTGGTTTATTATGAGATTGTTTGTGATGGCTCCCTTTTTACTTTTCTCGATCTAATGAAATTACATGTTTCCGTAAGAAATAGAAGAAGAAGAATGTGGAAATAACTTATTCGATATCTCACGTAACAAATTTGCAATGAAGTAAAAAGAAAAGAACAAACATACGAACGGAGTTATACCATGCAGATGTATCTCAATCTTCTTATAACTTGTTCCCGTGACAATCTGTGTAGCATTTGTGAACATCGTGAAGCATTTCTTTATCTTATCTCCATTATATTTCGAACATCACTTCAAATGTTATGACGTAAATGCTTGATTAGTTTTTTATCAAAAAGAAAAAATATCTGATTAGCTTGTGTATCGAGGGAGTAGCATAGAGCATTATCCAAAAATTTAGCAAGTAGTACGATCTGCCAAAGATCCATTATTTTATTCATTTATCAGCAAAATGTTAGGTAGGGACAACAATGAACGGCCACTCGGTATAGGTTTCTACTAAAACGTGAAAATAATTGAAATAAATGCCCCAACAATATGGGCTTCAAAAGTAGATCTTCCTAACATAAAAAAGACAGCTATTTCCAAAGCCTTTTTCTTCTTCATTCTTTTAAAGTGAAGACAACTATATTTCATGGATTTATCTATTCCTACATGCTTAGAATGACTATCTTTCACAAAATTGGGCACATTGGTTCACTTGCCAGAGGTTGTAATCTTTCACTCTATATATAACACATTTTTTCCCCACAAAGTCTAATAATTTGTGTTAATGATTTATAACATTATAAAGAATGATCATACCTCAATATTGATTATGAAAGTTGTCATGTCATGTGGGATGATATCCTCAAAGCCAGCAAGTGATTCATGACATGTCACCACTCCAACAAAGAAAATATTTTGCTTTTATTAGGAATACAAATGGAGAGATGTGCTTGCTTCCCATGACTGTGGAAATAGAATTTCATTAATAACCCAATGCAAGAAGTTAATACAGTATGAGAAATCCCACATTAATATATCCAACCTAAATAATTTTATCTGCTCAAACAAAAGAACTATATAATTTTATAATTAAATAATATTGTAAATATATGCCATTGTGTCATTATTAAAGATAAAGTAGTAACCATGATTAATGCAAATATAAGATTCTGTCACCATGCTAATATAATAAATATGACATAATGATAAATAGTCAATTACGAATGATTCAAATAATTGTTAAGAGTACATGATATATGAGATTTTCTCAAATATATATATATATATATATATATATATATGAGATAAGGGTCTATTTGAAATGATATGATAAATAGAGAGGATCAAGTGTAATTCATATATCCTGCCTATCAATCATTTATATAAGTCATGTTCTCATGATAGTGTCAATGAACATGAGTTCGTGAGAACGGGACTCTATATATAATGAGTTGTAATGGTAGCTAGTTGAATTAATGAAAATCCGTTGCTTCCCCACTTTTCCAATTCCTTCTATCTCTACCTTATATCTCTAGCCCTAATTCACGTTCTTCCACAATAATCACGTACACATGCGATATAATCAACTATTCACATTATACCACCAGTGGCGGATTCAGAAATTTCTTGCAGTGGGGGCTAATTTTGAAAAATTAAAGGAAGTAAGGGTAAAATTAAATTTAAAAAGGTGAGTGGTGATTGTAGTGAATTTGTTGTGGGGGCTAAACTAAAAAGCCAAAACAAAATGAGTATAAAATTAAATGTTATGAAGTTGAGTAGGGCTATAGTGAATTTTTTGTGGATGCTAAATTGAAAAACTAAAATAAAACAAAGATAAAATTGCAACTTAAGAAAGTTGAATGGGGCTATAGCTCCCGCTTGTCCCTATGTAAATTCGCCCCTGTATACCACATCATTCATCCTCGCTGTAACGAGGTTTTCTCGTAAAGTGGGAAGTAAATATCTATGAGATCATGACAAAGCTTTATAAGGAATTAGATAAATGTTATTTGTATACATACATTGAATTTTTGACAACTCACTCGGGGCAAGAAAATAAGAAGCAACAACAACTATAGTAATAGATTATTGAATGAATAAGCTAAAGATAGCAATAAATTTTGGCTTAATTTTTTGGTATAATAAATCATGGCCCGAATAAGCTTGATATGTATCAATGCTGTCCACTGATTAGAATTATGTTATATTTTTCTTCTCAAAAGGGAATATGTTATTTCTATCAAAGATAATTTTTTTACTATCCATTAAATGCTTTATTGATAGTAATTCTTTTACTTCATTAGCTAAGTTGGAAAAATAAATTCAAACTCATGTAGTACGGAGAATAGTTAATAAAGCAGGTGGAGAAACGTGCGGGGCCGTCTTTAGCTTTTCCGGGCCCTAGACAACTCAACCTAAAAGATGAACGTTTAATTAATTTTCATATAAAAATGCTACAATAATTTTCATCGCAAATTATAAAATACATACGTATAATTTTATTTAAATTTTTAGTTTGATATATTAAAAACTTAAAAGTAGGAGTAAAATGTGACTAATCTGTCAAAATTATTATTCACTCTGTTGTCATAGTTTGTAAAATATTCATCCTTTCTGGAGTCATCGTTTATCAAAATTTATAGAGTATACAATAGTATAGATTTAATTTATATTTTTGTTGTTTTTTTACATTTATTTCATTTTTTTTGGAAATTGGCAATACGATCAATATTAAAAAAACAAAGTAAAGTGTATTTCTACGTAATTCTTTTTAGAGGAAGTATTTCTACACAATTTTTACTAGCTTGGTATAAATAAATTAGAACAAATTTTAATCCACTGGACCACTAAAATGGAGAATTCATAATGTAGGAGCAAATAAAGTAATAAATAATGGATTATTCGCTATAAAAACTAATAGATTACTCATAATTGTAGGAACAAATGAGGAACAAATGATTATTTTCATAAAGTACCCTTCGTGTTTCTGAATTATGAGACCCTACCCCAGTTGGGCCCTATGCAAGGTTAAATTTGGCCTAAAGGGTGAGACGGGCCAGACTATACGATTCAATCTTAACGTATGGTAGAAAAAGTTCGGGTAACTATTACGAGGTCGGGAGAATTTGGATTTTCTTTTACGTGGACACTTAATTTTCACAAGTGCGAACAAGGAGTACCTATTTAATACGAGCACTATTTTTTTTCTTGCAAAATACAAATAGAAAAAAAATGCTTATTTAGTGATATTTTACAATTTTTATTTTGAGATATGTTACAAATTTTGATATTAAATGCCATAGGTTTAATTCGACATCTCCATATGTTTTTCATTTTTTTATTTATGTTTTAGGAGAAGAGCAGCTTCGATTAACTAGAAATGTGGAGGTTTGCGACCCCAATTACGTCGTTAATAACTAGCTGATTGGCCAAATTTGGGGTAGTACCTAGCCAAACGTAATTGTTTTGGACTGAGGTTCCAAATCTAGTAAACGTGTGAGCAACAACGTTTGAGTTAATGATGCATCAGTGTTAATTTTGATATTTTCAACTTCTTGGGGGTGTCCAGCAAGCACTACAGTCGACGCCCAATGTGTTGCCGCTTCCACCAGAGTGCCAAGGGGATCCAATATGCATAGCGTCAAGTTCTCTGTTGACTCTGTTGATGATTTCCGCCTCGCTACAGGGTGCCCCATTGAGGATTATGACATTACACATTGCCCAATCAAACTAAAAAGTTCTCGTTCTTTATGAGTCAGGGCTTAGAATATTTTCGGAATCCACCAAATGTTAAAACCTTAATACGGGTATTAAACATGTTTGTTAATAAATTCGAATACTTTTTTTATTTAAGGGCAATATATGTTTTGAGCACAATATTATTTTGGGTAAAAGACAAAAATTACCCCTTGAGTATGGGTTATATACAAAAACATCCCTCGTGTTCGGGGATATACAAAAACCACCCCTGTTGAGACAAAAAGCACCCCTGTCAGTGGATGGACGTTAGAAAAAAAGCACCCTTCTGTTACAATCAATTAGTATAAGGTGCAATATGCCTTTTTCATGACCATTTTACCCCTACTTGTATTTATGTGTTTATTGTGTTCTTGCTTTTGGTGTTCTTGGTGTTCTTGACCACCGCCACCACCTCACCTTCTGCAACTATCCACCTCCACAGCCAACACAATCCCTCCTAAACTAACTCGAAACAAACTTCATTACAACCCAGACCACCATTGCAGCCAAGCCAAACTAACTCCAAATTCCCTTCATGTCCACCATTACTACAAAACCTTCAACAACACAGACCCAACTAACCAATACCTTTTTTTAGCCAAACAAAGTCCTCATTTCAAGCACAAAACAGTGTCCCCTGTTTTAACATAATCAAAAACCCAAAACAGAGATTGAAGCATAGAACACAGCAGCTAAACAAAAATTTATCACAGATTGGATATGGGTTCATCTCTGTTCTACAAGAAAAGAAAACCCTAGCAATTTTCTGTGATTTGACACCCCACGCCTTCATTGACGAGAGAGAGAGAAGAGATAGTAGTAGCTAAAATTGCCCTAAAATGTTCTTTCAATCTTCTGTTTCTTCGGCAATCAAATAGTTGAGAAACAATATCCAACCTGAATAAGAAACCACCATACAACCAGGGCTTCCAGGACGGGGACCCGACCTCCAATCGAAGCTCTAAACCGAAGCTTCTGAATCGAACCTCCAACTTAGCTCTGAATCAGACCTCTGCAAATGACCCAACCTCTGAATCGAAGCTTCCAGATCGAAGCCCTGAAGCTTCTGAATGGACTTCCAGATCGAAGTCGGAGAAGGATCTCCCTCTCTGGCGGTTGTCCGGACTCCTCTCTGCATCGTCGTCGTCCGAATCATCAAAGAACAAATTAATCTGAAACTGAGAAAGAAGAACGAAATTGACATATAGAAAGGGATGATTTGGGGGCGAGAATCAGCAAAGCGAGGGATTGATTTTATACTATTGAGGAGACGCCGTTGGTGGGGTTGCGGTGAGAGGGTGCTTTGTTGAGGGATTTGATAGAGTTAGCGACGAGGAGGAGATGTAGAAGGGAACTAGTCGAACCAGAACCCATCTGGATCTGGTCATTATCGAGGTGGGTAGCTTGATTTGTTGTTGTGGTGGGGTGAGGAGATGTAGAGGGGAACGGAAGAGTAGAGAGAGAGAAAAAGAGGGGCGGTTAGGGTTAGAATGAGGGATGATAGGGAAGAAATGGTTTTATAGTAATGTAATTTCTCTTGAAGGTGAGGGTAATTATGTCTTTTCGCCCCTCCGTTACTCGTCGTTAGTCTCCGTTAGTTGACATGGGTGGTTTTTGTATATCCCCGAACACGAGGGATGTTTTTGTATATAACTCATACTCAAGGGGTGATTTTTGTCTTTTACCCTATTATTTTACATTTGTACGTACAAACGTTGGAGAACAAATTCAAAAATTGTATACTAATTGTGCGCTACAACGTATGAAATAATATATATGTATATATATATATATATTCGCTAGAGATGGAGATAATGCATCTTATGGGAGTGAGAGAGATAGAGCAAGATTTTTTTCCTTTTTTTTAGGAGAGAGATAGAGCAAGATTTTAACAGAGATGTACAATTAACTTTAACATATGGTTATTCTTTTATTTATTTCATTTCCATTATTATTTTTAAAATGAAAAATCTTTGGTTGAGGATAGCTTTGACATAGAAATGTACCATGTTAGTTGTAACAGACGGAGTCTCTCCGCATATTGTGGAGACGGAAACCCTAGACGATGGACGAAACGACGGCCGTATTCGAGACTCTCCGGCTAACGACGAAGGAGACTACCGAGATCGAGTTTGAAGACGAGTTTTGCAGCAAGGCGGAGCAGGGGTTCGAATGGTGCCTGATCGCCAAGCTTCTCACGGGTATTGAGGTAAACCCTAGATCAGTCAAAGCATTCTTTCGTCGTATATGGACAAAAGGAGATCAAATAGATTTCTACTACGCGAGTAGGAATACCTTTTTGCTGAAATTCCCAAACAAAAACCTGAGGGATCGCATATCCTCGGGTGGACCGTGGTCCTTTGAAGGTGCAATATTGATGCTAAAACCGTGGGTTTTGGGGGATGAAACGGAAAACCCTAGGTTTGAAACTATGGATGTGTGGATCCAGGTTCACCACCTTCCCATCCACCTAACCACTGAGGATGCTGGTAGGAAAGCAGTGAAGAATGTGGGTGAAATTCTGGAGTCGGATCCTAGGGTTGACAGCGAGGGGCTGGAGAATTACGTGAGGGTTCGGGTCCGCATGCCATTATTCGAAGCCCTGCCTAGGGGAGTGTATGTGAACATCAAGAAGGAGAGAACGTGGTTGGATTTCAAGTATGAAAGGATCCCGTCTGTCTGCAAATGGTGTGGGTATCTGGACCATCACAGCAACATCTGTAACCAATTGAGTTCAATTGATCCGGAGGAGGTGGCGGGTTATGGTGACTGGATGCTATTCCAGCCACCAAAGAAGGGCCGAAGCAACACAACGAAGACTACTAAAGGAAGGGAAACAGATACGAACGGGAAGGAATCGGTGCAGAAAAGGAACAACACGGGCAATAGTGCGGGCACTTTCGATCTTAACCAGAACCTGGAGGAAACGATGGCAGAGGATCCTATAAGTGAGAAAGAAGTGGCGAACCAAACTGCACATCAAGAGACGGTGGAAAAGAACCAAGAAGGCACCCGGGTGGGAACAGATTCGAATACAGAGGGGGAAGTGCAGTCGGAGAAGGCTAACGGAACCCAAGAGATGGCCACGGGGCCAACACAGCCGAAGGAGATGGAGCAAAGAACCCGCTCTACAAACACGGGGAAGGAAATTCAGGATCCGGTGGAAGTCCGGCCTGCATCCCCAAAAAGGAAAACTGCCCCAGAAATGAGCCCAAACACGGTCCAAGTTCAAGAGAATGCAAAGAGAAACAAACAGTTGGAGATGGAGCGACGATACCTAGGTGCAATAAGGGCGGGGAAAGGTGTTGAGGAGAAGGCGATTCAGTCAGATAACAAGGCGGTGAGAGCCTCTAAATCTCTAAACGCAAAATTGGCGGCGGCTGCCCAGCAGCCCCGCCAGGCACAATGAATGTCCTTAGCTGGAACGTGCGGGGGCTTGGGAACCCCTGCACGGTCCTATCGCTTCATGACCTAGTGAAGCAACAAGGACCCGATATGGTTTTCTTGATGGAAACCAAAGTGAACCGGAAAACTATGATAAAAGTATGCAAAAAGATTGGGTATGCAAAGGGGTTCTTCGTGGATCCGAACGGAACAAAGGGAGGACTAGGGTTAATGTGGAAAGACTCACTAAGTGTTACGGTGAGGCAGTCCACGATTCACCATATCGATGCCATAGTTGCGGAAGAAGGAGGCAAGTCGTGGCACTTCACAGGCTTCTACGGCAGCCCGGTCAAGGAGGACAGAAAGTTCTCTTGGGAACTCCTTCGACGGCTGAGGATTAGTCCAAACGAAGCTTGGGTGGTAATGGGCGATTTCAATGCCATTATGTCAGAGGAAGAGAAAGAGGGGGGCAAAGAGGTCACTTATAGCCAGGTTGCTGATTTCAAAGGAGTGCTCAACGAACTTGAACTTCATGATTTGGGCTTCCAAGGGGGAGCATTTACGTGGGATAACAACAGGGATGAGGGGAACATACGAGAAAGACTGGACCGTGTAGTGGCAACAGTGAAATGGCGAGACGAACACAGAGGGGCGCGGGTTACGAATCTGACCTGGCCGAACTCGGACCACAGGCCGTTATGTCTGCAGTGGGGTGGGGGCACACGAGTGAACAGTGGAAGGCGGTTTCAGTTCGAACAAATGTGGCAGAAACACGAGGATTTTGACAACTTTATTCAGGAAAGTTGGGAAAGTACACGGGGGGTAGAGTTACAGAATCGTTTGAGAATATTGGGGAGGGGATGTAAGGTTTGGGATAAAACAGTGTTTGGGTCAGTCAAAAAACAGAAGTTGGAGTGCAGGAAAGAGCTGGAAAGTTTATGGCAACTACCAGCTTCCAAAGACAGGTGGAGGAGGAAGAAGCAAGTCGAGCAAAGGTATAACTCCCTCCTAGTCAATGAGGAGATTATGTGGAGGCAAAGGTCAAGGGTTGAGTGGCTCAAGTACGGAGACCGAAATACCAGGTTTTTTCACAAACGGGCTACAATCCGGAGAGCTAAAAACACTATTGAAGGGTTTGAGGACGCTGAGGGGAGATGGATAACAGACGAAGAGGAGGTAACTAAAATTCTTGAGGACCATTTTTTGAGTATATTTCGTACGGACCAGGCCACTGATGTCGATATCCAGACAGCCCTGGAAGACGTCCAACATAGCATTACTTATGAGGAACGGAACTCTATGGAGATGGGGTACACGGCAGCAGAAGTTAAAGATGCACTTTTTATGATGGCACCGGACAAGGCACCAGGTATAGACGGGTTTAACGCTGGTTTTTTTCAAAGATACTGGCATATAGTTGGTGACAGTGTTACCTCTACTTGCTTGGGAATTCTAAATAATGGTGGAAGCCTAGCTGACCACAATCATACCCTCCTAGCCATGATTCCAAAGGTGAAACAGCCGCGTAAGCCAGGTGACTTTCGGCCCATTAGTCTCTGTACTACTATCTATAAAATTGTTGCTAAAGCAATGGCCAATCGGTTAAAAAGAGTGCTCCCTAACATTATTAGTGAGAATTAAAGCGCCTTCGTGCCAGGTCGCCTAATTTCGGACAACATTCTCACAGCTTTTGAGATGATCCATTCACTCAAAACGCGTAAGAAGGGGAAGAAAGGGTATTTGGCGTTAAAGGTGGATATGAGTAAAGCCTACGATCGCGTGGAATGGAGGTTTCTTAGAGAGACTCTCATTCGGCTCGGCTTTGGACCAAAGTTTGTTGGTCAGGTTTCTCATTGTTTAGATTCGGTCCAGTTCAGTTTTATAAGAAATGGTGCCATCACAGGGAATGTTATCCCTGAGAGAGGGCTGAGGCAGGGGTGTCCATTGTCCCCGTACCTCTTCCTAATTTGTAGTGAAGTACTTTCGAGATCTGTGTCCGCTGCAGTTAGAAGGGGGGAGTTAGCAGCAGTCACAGCCTCGCGAGGGGGACCGGAGGTCTCCCACCTCTTTTTTGCTGACGATAGTTTGTTTTTTGTACAGGCAAAACTGGAGGACCTAGCTACACTACTACAGATCATACATATTTACAGCAAAGCATCGGGACAGAAAATTAACGTTGAGAAATCAGCGATAGTGTTCTCGGCAAAAGTCACGGCTGCTACGAAGAATCAAATCCTTGAGTCGTGTGGAATGGTGGAGGTCTCCAAGTATGACAGCTACCTCGGACTCCCTACCACGATGGGGAGGAATAAATCAGTGTCATTCAACAAACTACTCGAAAGATTAAGCACAGTTTTGAAAGGGTGGAAGGAACGTACACTTACTCCAGGAGGGAAAGAGATATTGATTAGAACAATTGCAGAGGCCATTCCAACGTACGCCATGTCATGTTTTAAGCTTCCGGACGGTATCTGCGAAAAAATGGAGGCGATCATTAGGCAGTTCTGGTGGAGTAAGACGAATCAGGAAAGGGGAATCGCGTGGGTTGCGTGGAACCAAATGCAGAAACATAAAAAAGAAGGAGGCTTAGCTTTTCGTGATCTCAAGATATTCAACAGGGCCATGCTTGCTAAACAAAGCTGGCGGATCATCCAAAGACCGGAGTCAATATTGTCCAGGGTGCTGAGAGCAAAATATTTCGACAATAAAACCTTTTTAGAGGCTGAGCTAGGCAACAACCTGCAACACCCCGTGGTCCCCAAGCCTTCCGTTCCGGACCGGAAAGCCCAGGAGGGCGATGCCAAAAGTGCTGGTGGAAGTCATAAGCACAACATCCATATATTACAATACTATTAAACATTACACGAGTCTTTATATATTACATACGTGTTTGCAAAACTACTACATTATGTTGACTAATCAGACTTTATTACTACTCGTGATATCCGTCTAAGTGAGTCCCGTACCCGGTCATGCCATAGTCTTCTTCTTCTAAACCTGCGGGGGAAGGAAACAAAGACCGCAGTTTTCTAAAGTCAGCATAAAATACTGAGTAAGTAACACCCAAGCTTGTAAAACAGAAGACGAGGCATGTTTACTTTTCATAATAATAACTAAGAGGAAGAAATTGTAAAACAGTAAAGTAGGAACTCAAATGTAAACTTCTCTTTCTTTTAAACCTTCTTTCTTAACTTTCAAACGGGGAGTATAACTCCCAATCTCTTCTTCTCTTTCTTTTATAAATATCCAAAACCATATTATTATCTTTGTTGATACGGGGAAGGAACTATCCATCTCGCATACTCCAAGACCTTAAGTGCCGGCACCCCCCTAAGACTTCTTGCGGCCAGAGAGGTGAGTACATGGAGCAACCCGGCAGGTTGCGACCGGGAAAAATAACGGGTCGGATGGCCGTAACCAACCACGACCAATCTAAATCACGGGTCGAGTGAACAAAGTCAACTCGACAATAATAATAAGCTTCGCCCGCACAACTCTTTCCACTTTATGTTATTACGAGTTATTATTTTTGTGTGACAGTATTAAATCAGAACAACTTGTTTGAAATGTAAAGTAATCACAAATAAAACAGATATATCACCAAACACATTTTGAGACAAGTATTAAAAATCATAATATGACACGAAGGAAGCTGGGCACACTAGGCTTGGCATATTACTTACCTCGATCCTTAGCAATTTAGCACGTAAAGTCTTCTAGAACGTCACGTGGTCCTTGTCTACAAACTTGTCACCTACACGGTACATTTCTGTATTCGATCACAAATTTGTCGACACAAATATACGATTATAGATTATTATAAGTCTACCAAGTTCTATTTTAAATCTCTTAATTCTTACTATATATGTATAGATAATATTCTAGATTTTAATGTTATGTAGAAACTCATAATTTAAGTCCATAAACTTTTGATAATTATTAAATACTACTTTATTAACATATCTATTTCTAAATAACCAAGAAATTATTTACTAAATAATATTATTAATTTAGCCATTTATTTATCAATCTTATCAAATAAATTGTAGAAACTATTTATAATATTTTTTTGGGGAAAATACAAGTTGGAGACTTTATTCTTTTATTAATACAATTAAACGGTCGTTATTAATCGAGGAAGCCGTTAATTTAAAATTATAAAATATTCTTATTTACCAACTAATTCAAAATACACCGAAAATCAATAATTACAAATTATACTTCTAGATTGTTTATTTTCAAGAAAATAATTTCTGTTTAACTAGCCTCTATTTTATATATATGATTAATTTATTTAACTTGCTTTTGCTATTATTATTACTAATACTATTTCTATTATTATAACAACTATTATTATTATCTCTATTAGTATATATCATTTTTGTTAGTCTTATTCTTATTATTATGGTTATTTCTATTTATCACAATCACTACTACTATTATTATTACTATTATTATTATTACTATTTATTACAATTACTACTTGTATCACTATTACCATTATTATGCTTATTATCATTATACTTATTATTATTACTACTATTTATTATTATTATTATAATCATGCTACTATTGTTATTACTATTTATGACAATTTCTACTACTACTATTATTATTATTACTACTATTATTATAATCATTATCTTTATTTTTATTATTATTTAATTATGAAAATATCTAGGAAGTGTAGAAATTAATTTAAACTTAAAAATCCTATTTTTATTTTGTTTTTATATTTCAGATTGCTAAATGATAAACAGACCCCCAAGTTTGCTGAAAGTACACAAATACCCCCTTTCTTTAGTTAATATGCTTTCTGAAAATGACAACTACCTCCCCCTTAACATGAATCTTTAATCTAAACGTGAATCTAAGCATCGAGACATGGTGTTGATTATGTAAATCGACTCAGGGTGAAGAGTAGAGCATACCCGTACCAAAAATTTCGCGAAACGGTCAAGAATCGCGTCGGGTCAAGACGCCGAACGGCGGCGGCGGAGGTGGAGCTCGACCGGACCTCCTCCGGTGGTTCTGGGCTTCGATTGAGCCTCCTGGTGACTTGGTCGGCCCTCCTAGAGGTCAGAGGGATGAAGAGAGAGAGGTGGGCAGCTCTGGTTCGGTTCGGGTGGAGTTTGGCCGGAGTTTGGCCGGCGTTAATGGAGGTTCGGCGGTGAAGGGGTCGTGCTCTGTTTCCGGCAGCTGGGTTGCTGCTGGGTTCTTCTTCTTCAACTTGTTTCAGGTCGTTTCAGAGAGGAGGGAGTGAGAGAAGAGCAGGGGTGGTGGTTGTGGATCTCTCGGGTTTCTTCCCCGACGGTGGTAGCGGCGGCGGTGGTGGCTGTGTTGCCACTGTTAGCTGCTACTGCTGCTGTTTGATCTCTGTTTTTGGACAGAGAAAGGGATTAAACAGAGTAGAGAGAGGTGGAGAGATGGTGGCAGCGAATTGGAGGTGGAGGTGATGGCCTCGGTGGTTCCCGTCGGGAACAGAGGCGGTGGTGGTGGCAGTTTTGGCTAGCTGCTGCTGCTGCCGTGCTCTGTTTCGTCCAGAGAACAGAGTGAGACAGAGAGAGAAGCAGTGGATTGAGAGGGGGTGATGAAGGTGGTCACGGTGGTGGTGTTGAAGGTGGCCGGAGATGTCCCCGGAGACGAAGAAGAAGATGGTGGCGGTGTTAATGGAAGTGGCTGTGGTGGTTGGTGTTGTGCCTGGGTGTTTTGCCGAATGGGAGAAGGGGATGACTGATGAGTTTTATAGGGGACATTGGCGGTAAAAGTGGTGGTGGTGTGTCGTGGCAAAACCATTGCCGAAGGAAAAGAAAGAAGAAGAAGAAGAAATGAAGAACAAGAATGGTAAGAAGACAAAACAAATAATGGGGTCTGGTGACTAGTACAAGTGAAAAACAACTTCTTTGAATATTATTTGGTGTGGTTGGGCACACCGTTCTTTTTGAATGATTGTGTGTTGCATGACTACGAAGTCTCGCGGTGGTCGCACACGCGTTAATAAATAAAATATTCACGTTTTAACTTACGATTATTAACGGAACGTCTTTCTAAAATCTCACACGATTAAAACACGATATTTTACTCTAAATATTATTTTTGCTAACAATACTTTAAAGGAATGTTTATATATTTATTATAAACATGACATATTATTGTTTTACTATTATAACATTTAACCCATAAAATGTGTAGGTTTACACTAAAATTGTTACTAAAATAATTCATTAATAATCTACTCAAACATCCGAACACGACAGTTTACCGAATTTTATTTCATCTCAGGAGTTAATTTAGCTTTCAAAATTTCTCAGGCGAGTTTCTAAACAATTAAATTATCTCGAAAATTTCAAATAATTTCTCAAAAATTCTAAGCTGAATTCTTTTTCACGGTTTAAATTACAGAACTACCTTTACAAAAATACGGAGTATTACACTCTTCCCCCCTTAGAATGAGCTTCGTCCTCGAAGCTCGAGTGAGAACTAGGGTTTCAGGTCTTAGAGTCACCGCGAATTTCATAACGCCTAGCAGGCTATCAATACAAATGAAATACAAGGACACGCTTCGGGGTCCACTGGTACGGTACATATAACTTTTACCTCAGTCCGTCCTTAGTTCCTAGATGGAAATGCCTAGACACACATTAACAAGAACTTTTCACATACTCAGGTCCTTACGAGAAGCATTTCACAATCACTGAAAAGATAATAGCAACAAATCACATAACATCTCGTCGAGATACAAACAGGAGATTCCACAAACAGAAAGGTCAACCACATGACGGAAACAACAATAGGGTTCCCACAAGAAATATGATCATAGCATATAGCACGTAGCAACTCAACATGCCAGAGGAAGCAGATCACAGTTCCCCAAATACCCGACTTTTCCGTATTTTATCTTTCCCTATGTTCATTTTAAGTTACCCTACAGGTTTATTCCCTTTTCGGAAAGAACTGCTCTGATACCACCTGCAACACCCCGTGGTCCCCAAGCCTTCCGTTCCGGACCGGAAAGCCCAGGAGGGCGATGCCAAAAGTGCTGGTGGAAGTCATAAGCACAACATCCATATATTACAATACTATTAAACATTACACGAGTCTTTATATATTACATACGTGTTTGCAAAACTACTACATTATGTTGACTAATCAGACTTTATTACTACTCGTGATATCCGTCTAAGTGAGTCCCGTACCCGGTCATGCCATAGTCTTCTTCTTCTAAACCTGCGGGGGAAGGAAACAAAGACCGCAGTTTTCTAAAGTCAGCATAAAATACTGAGTAAGTAACACCCAAGCTTGTAAAACAGAAGACGAGGCATGTTTACTTTTCATAATAATAACTAAGAGGAAGAAATTGTAAAACAGTAAAGTAGGAACTCAAATGTAAACTTCTCTTTCTTTTAAACCTTCTTTCTTAACTTTCAAACGGGGAGTATAACTCCCAATCTCTTCTTCTCTTTCTTTTATAAATATCCAAAACCATATTATTATCTTTGTTGATACGGGGAAGGAACTATCCATCTCGCATACTCCAAGACCTTAAGTGCCGGCACCCCCCTAAGACTTCTTGCGGCCAGAGAGGTGAGTACATGGAGCAACCCGGCAGGTTGCGACCGGGAAAAATAACGGGTCGGATGGCCGTAACCTACCACGACCAATCTAAATCACGGGTCGAGTGAACAAAGTCAACTCGACAATAATAATAAGCTTCGCCCGCACAACTCTTTCCACTTTATGTTATTACGAGTTATTATTTTTGTGTGACAGTATTAAATCAGAACAACTTGTTTGAAATGTAAAGTAATCACAAATAAAACAGATATATCACCAAACACATTTTGAGACAAGTATTAAAAATCATAATATGACACGAAGGAAGCTGGGCACACTAGGCTTGGCATATTACTTACCTCGATCCTTAGCAATTTAGCACGTAAAGTCTTCTAGAACGTCACGTGGTCCTTGTCTACAAACTTGTCACCTACACGGTACATTTCTGTATTCGATCACAAATTTGTCGACACAAATATACGATTATAGATTATTATAAGTCTACCAAGTTCTATTTTAAATCTCTTAATTCTTACTATATATGTATAGATAATATTCTAGATTTTAATGTTATGTAGAAACTCATAATTTAAGTCCATAAACTTTTGATAATTATTAAATACTACTTTATTAACATATCTATTTCTAAATAACCAAGAAATTATTTACTAAATAATATTATTAATTTAGCCATTTATTTATCAATCTTATCAAATAAATTGTAGAAACTATTTATAATATTTTTTTGGGGAAAATACAAGTTGGAGACTTTATTCTTTTATTAATACAATTAAACGGTCGTTATTAATCGAGGAAGCCGTTAATTTAAAATTATAAAATATTCTTATTTACCAACTAATTCAAAATACACCGAAAATCAATAATTACAAATTATACTTCTAGATTGTTTATTTTCAAGAAAATAATTTCTGTTTAACTAGCCTCTATTTTATATATATGATTAATTTATTTAACTTGCTTTTGCTATTATTATTACTAATACTATTTCTATTATTATAACAACTATTATTATTATCTCTATTAGTATATATCATTTTTGTTAGTCTTATTCTTATTATTATGGTTATTTCTATTTATCACAATCACTACTACTATTATTATTACTATTATTATTATTACTATTTATTACAATTACTACTTGTATCACTATTACCATTATTATGCTTATTATCATTATACTTATTATTATTACTACTATTTATTATTATTATTATAATCATGCTACTATTGTTATTACTATTTATGACAATTTCTACTACTACTATTATTATTATTACTACTATTATTATAATCATTATCTTTATTTTTATTATTATTTAATTATGAAAATATCTAGGAAGTGTAGAAATTAATTTAAACTTAAAAATCCTATTTTTATTTTGTTTTTATATTTCAGATTGCTAAATGATAAACAGACCCCCCAAGTTTGCTGAAAGTACACAAATACCCCCTTTCTTTAGTTAATATGCTTTCTGAAAATGACAACTACCTCCCCCTTAACATGAATCTTTAATCTAAACGTGAATCTAAGCATCGAGACATGGTGTTGATTATGTAAATCGACTCAGGGTGAAGAGTAGAGCATACCCGTACCAAAAATTTCGCGAAACGGTCAAGAATCGCGTCGGGTCAAGACGCCGAACGGCGGCGGCGGAGGTGGAGCTCGACCGGACCTCCTCCGGTGGTTCTGGGCTTCGATTGAGCCTCCTGGTGACTTGGTCGGCCCTCCTAGAGGTCAGAGGGATGAAGAGAGAGAGGTGGGCAGCTCTGGTTCGGTTCGGGTGGAGTTTGGCCGGAGTTTGGCCGGCGTTAATGGAGGTTCGGCGGTGAAGGGGTCGTGCTCTGTTTCCGGCAGCTGGGTTGCTGCTGGGTTCTTCTTCTTCAACTTGTTTCAGGTCGTTTCAGAGAGGAGGGAGTGAGAGAAGAGCAGGGGTGGTGGTTGTGGATCTCTCGGGTTTCTTCCCCGACGGTGGTAGCGGCGGCGGTGGTGGCTGTGTTGCCACTGTTAGCTGCTACTGCTGCTGTTTGATCTCTGTTTTTGGACAGAGAAAGGGATTAAACAGAGTAGAGAGAGGTGGAGAGATGGTGGCAGCGAATTGGAGGTGGAGGTGATGGCCTCGGTGGTTCCCGTCGGGAACAGAGGCGGTGGTGGTGGCAGTTTTGGCTAGCTGCTGCTGCTGCCGTGCTCTGTTTCGTCCAGAGAACAGAGTGAGACAGAGAGAGAAGCAGTGGATTGAGAGGGGGTGATGAAGGTGGTCACGGTGGTGGTGTTGAAGGTGGCCGGAGATGTCCCCGGAGACGAAGAAGAAGATGGTGGCGGTGTTAATGGAAGTGGCTGTGGTGGTTGGTGTTGTGCCTGGGTGTTTTGCCGAATGGGAGAAGGGGATGACTGATGAGTTTTATAGGGGACATTGGCGGTAAAAGTGGTGGTGGTGTGTCGTGGCAAAACCATTGCCGAAGGAAAAGAAAGAAGAAGAAGAAGAAATGAAGAACAAGAATGGTAAGAAGACAAAACAAATAATGGGGTCTGGTGACTAGTACAAGTGAAAAACAACTTCTTTGAATATTATTTGGTGTGGTTGGGCACACCGTTCTTTTTGAATGATTGTGTGTTGCATGACTACGAAGTCTCGCGGTGGTCGCACACGCGTTAATAAATAAAATATTCACGTTTTAACTTACGATTATTAACGGAACGTCTTTCTAAAATCTCACACGATTAAAACACGATATTTTACTCTAAATATTATTTTTGCTAACAATACTTTAAAGGAATGTTTATATATTTATTATAAACATGACATATTATTGTTTTACTATTATAACATTTAACCCATAAAATGTGTAGGTTTACACTAAAATTGTTACTAAAATAATTCATTAATAATCTACTCAAACATCCGAACACGACAGTTTACCGAATTTTATTTCATCTCAGGAGTTAATTTAGCTTTCAAAATTTCTCAGGCGAGTTTCTAAACAATTAAATTATCTCGAAAATTTCAAATAATTTCTCAAAAATTCTAAGCTGAATTCTTTTTCACGGTTTAAATTACAGAACTACCTTTACAAAAATACGGAGTATTACACTCTTCCCCCCTTAGAATGAGCTTCGTCCTCGAAGCTCGAGTGAGAACTAGGGTTTCAGGTCTTAGAGTCACCGCGAATTTCATAACGCCTAGCAGGCTATCAATACAAATGAAATACAAGGACACGCTTCGGGGTCCACTGGTACGGTACATATAACTTTTACCTCAGTCCGTCCTTAGTTCCTAGATGGAAATGCCTAGACACACATTAACAAGAACTTTTCACATACTCAGGTCCTTACGAGAAGCATTTCACAATCACTGAAAAGATAATAGCAACAAATCACATAACATCTCGTCGAGATACAAACAGGAGATTCCACAAACAGAAAGGTCAACCACATGACGGAAACAACAATAGGGTTCCCACAAGAAATATGATCATAGCATATAGCACGTAGCAACTCAACATGCCAGAGGAAGCAGATCACAGTTCCCCAAATACCCGACTTTTCCGTATTTTATCTTTCCCTATGTTCATTTTAAGTTACCCTACAGGTTTATTCCCTTTTCGGAAAGAACTGCTCTGATACCACCTGCAACACCCCGTGGTCCCCAAGCCTTCCGTTCCGGACCGGAAAGCCCAGGAGGGCGATGCCAAAAGTGCTGGTGGAAGTCATAAGCACAACATCCATATATTACAATACTATTAAACATTACACGAGTCTTTATATATTACATACGTGTTTGCAAAACTACTACATTATGTTGACTAATCAGACTTTATTACTACTCGTGATATCCGTCTAAGTGAGTCCCGTACCCGGTCATGCCATAGTCTTCTTCTTCTAAACCTGCGGGGGAAGGAAACAAAGACCGCAGTTTTCTAAAGTCAGCATAAAATACTGAGTAAGTAACACCCAAGCTTGTAAAACAGAAGACGAGGCATGTTTACTTTTCATAATAATAACTAAGAGGAAGAAATTGTAAAACAGTAAAGTAGGAACTCAAATGTAAACTTCTCTTTCTTTTAAACCTTCTTTCTTAACTTTCAAACGGGGAGTATAACTCCCAATCTCTTCTTCTCTTTCTTTTATAAATATCCAAAACCATATTATTATCTTTGTTGATACGGGGAAGGAACTATCCATCTCGCATACTCCAAGACCTTAAGTGCCGGCACCCCCCTAAGACTTCTTGCGGCCAGAGAGGTGAGTACATGGAGCAACCCGGCAGGTTGCGACCGGGAAAAATAACGGGTCGGATGGCCGTAACCAACCACGACCAATCTAAATCACGGGTCGAGTGAACAAAGTCAACTCGACAATAATAATAAGCTTCGCCCGCACAACTCTTTCCACTTTATGTCATTACGAGTTATTATTTTTGTGTGACAGTATTAAATCAGAACAACTTGTTTGAAATGTAAAGTAATCACAAATAAAACAGATATATCACCAAACACATTTTGAGACAAGTATTAAAAATCATAATATGACACGAAGGAAGCTGGGCACACTAGGCTTGGCATATTACTTACCTCGATCCTTAGCAATTTAGCACGTAAAGTCTTCTAGAACGTCACGTGGTCCTTGTCTACAAACTTGTCACCTACACGGTACATTTCTGTATTCGATCACAAATTTGTCGACACAAATATACGATTATAGATTATTATAAGTCTACCAAGTTCTATTTTAAATCTCTTAATTCTTACTATATATGTATAGATAATATTCTAGATTTTAATGTTATGTAGAAACTCATAATTTAAGTCCATAAACTTTTGATAATTATTAAATACTACTTTATTAACATATCTATTTCTAAATAACCAAGAAATTATTTACTAAATAATATTATTAATTTAGCCATTTATTTATCAATCTTATCAAATAAATTGTAGAAACTATTTATAATATTTTTTTGGGGAAAATACAAGTTGGAGACTTTATTCTTTTATTAATACAATTAAACGGTCGTTATTAATCGAGGAAGCCGTTAATTTAAAATTATAAAATATTCTTATTTACCAACTAATTCAAAATACACCGAAAATCAATAATTACAAATTATACTTCTAGATTGTTTATTTTCAAGAAAATAATTTCTGTTTAACTAGCCTCTATTTTATATATATGATTAATTTATTTAACTTGCTTTTGCTATTATTATTACTAATACTATTTCTATTATTATAACAACTATTATTATTATCTCTATTAGTATATATCATTTTTGTTAGTCTTATTCTTATTATTATGGTTATTTCTATTTATCACAATCACTACTACTATTATTATTACTATTATTATTATTACTATTTATTACAATTACTACTTGTATCACTATTACCATTATTATGCTTATTATCATTATACTTATTATTATTACTACTATTTATTATTATTATTATAATCATGCTACTATTGTTATTACTATTTATGACAATTTCTACTACTACTATTATTATTATTACTACTATTATTATAATCATTATCTTTATTTTTATTATTATTTAATTATGAAAATATCTAGGAAGTGTAGAAATTAATTTAAACTTAAAAATCCTATTTTTATTTTGTTTTTATATTTCAGATTGCTAAATGATAAACAGACCCCCAAGTTTGCTGAAAGTACACAAATACCCCCTTTCTTTAGTTAATATGCTTTCTGAAAATGACAACTACCTCCCCCTTAACATGAATCTTTAATCTAAACGTGAATCTAAGCATCGAGACATGGTGTTGATTATGTAAATCGACTCAGGGTGAAGAGTAGAGCATACCCGTACCAAAAATTTCGCAAAACGGTCAAGAATCGCGTCGGGTCAAGACGCCGAACGGCGGCGGCGGAGGTGGAGCTCGACCGGACCTCCTCCGGTGGTTCTGGGCTTCGATTGAGCCTCCTGGTGACTTGGTCGGCCCTCCTAGAGGTCAGAGGGATGAAGAGAGAGAGGTGGGCAGCTCTGGTTCGGTTCGGGTGGAGTTTGGCCGGAGTTTGGCCGGCGTTAATGGAGGTTCGGCGGTGAAGGGGTCGTGCTCTGTTTCCGGCAGCTGGGTTGCTGCTGGGTTCTTCTTCTTCAACTTGTTTCAGGTCGTTTCAGAGAGGAGGGAGTGAGAGAAGAGCAGGGGTGGTGGTTGTGGATCTCTCAGGTTTCTTCCCCGACGGTGGTAGCGGCGGCGGTGGTGGCTGTGTTGCCACTGTTAGCTGCTACTGCTGCTGTTTGATCTCTGTTTTTGGACAGAGAAAGGGATTAAACAGAGTAGAGAGAGGTGGAGAGATGGTGGCAGCGAATTGGAGGTGGAGGTGATGGCCTCGGTGGTTCCCGTCGGGAACAGAGGCGGTGGTGGTGGCAGTTTTGGCTAGCTGCTGCTGCTGCCGTGCTCTGTTTCGTCCAGAGAACAGAGTGAGACAGAGAGAGAAGCAGTGGATTGAGAGGGGGTGATGAAGGTGGTCACGGTGGTGGTGTTGAAGGTGGCCGGAGATGTCCCCGGAGACGAAGAAGAAGATGGTGGCGGTGTTAATGGAAGTGGCTGTGGTGGTTGGTGTTGTGCCTGGGTGTTTTGCCGAATGGGAGAAGGGGATGACTGATGAGTTTTATAGGGGACATTGGCGGTAAAAGTGGTGGTGGTGTGTCGTGGCAAAACCATTGCCGAAGGAAAAGAAAGAAGAAGAAGAAGAAATGAAGAACAAGAATGGTAAGAAGACAAAACAAATAATGGGGTCTGGTGACTAGTACAAGTGAAAAACAACTTCTTTGAATATTATTTGGTGTGGTTGGGCACACCGTTCTTTTTGAATGATTGTGTGTTGCATGACTACGAAGTCTCGCGGTGGTCGCACACGCGTTAATAAATAAAATATTCACGTTTTAACTTACGATTATTAACGGAACGTCTTTCTAAAATCTCACACGATTAAAACACGATATTTTACTCTAAATATTATTTTTGCTAACAATACTTTAAAGGAATGTTTATATATTTATTATAAACATGACATATTATTGTTTTACTATTATAACATTTAACCCATAAAATGTGTAGGTTTACACTAAAATTGTTACTAAAATAATTCATTAATAATCTACTCAAACATCCGAACACGACAGTTTACCGAATTTTATTTCATCTCAGGAGTTAATTTAGCTTTCAAAATTTCTCAGGCGAGTTTCTAAACAATTAAATTATCTCGAAAATTTCAAATAATTTCTCAAAAATTCTAAGCTGAATTCTTTTTCACGGTTTAAATTACAGAACTACCTTTACAAAAATACGGAGTATTACACTCTTCCCCCCTTAGAATGAGCTTCGTCCTCGAAGCTCGAGTGAGAACTAGGGTTTCAGGTCTTAGAGTCACCGCGAATTTCATAACGCCTAGCAGGCTATCAATACAAATGAAATACAAGGACAACGCTTCGGGGTCCACTGGTACGGTACATATAACTTTTACCTCAGTCCGTCCTTAGTTCCTAGATGGAAATGCCTAGACACACATTAACAAGAACTTTTCACATACTCAGGTCCTTACGAGAAGCATTTCACAATCACTGAAAAGATAATAGCAACAAATCACATAACATCTCGTCGAGATACAAACAGGAGATTCCACAAACAGAAAGGTCAACCACATGACGGAAACAACAATAGGGTTCCCACAAGAAATATGATCATAGCATATAGCACGTAGCAACTCAACATGCCAGAGGAAGCAGATCACAGTTCCCCAAATACCCGACTTTTCCGTATTTTATCTTTCCCTATGTTCATTTTAAGTTACCCTACAGGTTTATTCCCTTTTCGGAAAGAACTGCTCTGATACCACCTGCAACACCCCGTGGTCCCCAAGCCTTCCGTTCCGGACCGGAAAGCCCAGGAGGGCGATGCCAAAAGTGCTGGTGGAAGTCATAAGCACAACATCCATATATTACAATACTATTAAACATTACACGAGTCTTTTATATTACATACGTGTTTGCAAAACTACTACATTATGTTGACTAATCAGACTTTATTACTACTCGTGATATCCGTCTAAGTGAGTCCCGTACCCGGTCATGCCATAGTCTTCTTCTTCTAAACCTGCGGGGGAAGGAAACAAAGACCGCAGTTTTCTAAAGTCAGCATAAAATACTGAGTAAGTAACACCCAAGCTTGTAAAACAGAAGACGAGGCATGTTTACTTTTCATAATAATAACTAAGAGGAAGAAATTGTAAAACAGTAAAGTAGGAACTCAAATGTAAACTTCTCTTTCTTTTAAACCTTCTTTCTTAACTTTCAAACGGGGAGTATAACTCCCAATCTCTTCTTCTCTTTCTTTTATAAATATCCAAAACCATATTATTATCTTTGTTGATACGGGGAAGGAACTATCCATCTCGCATACTCCAAGACCTTAAGTGCCGGCACCCCCCTAAGACTTCTTGCGGCCAGAGAGGTGAGTACATGGAGCAACCCGGCAGGTTGCGACCGGGAAAAATAACGGGTCGGATGGCCGTAACCAACCACGACCAATCTAAATCACGGGTCGAGTGAACAAAGTCAACTCGACAATAATAATAAGCTTCGCCCGCACAACTCTTTCCACTTTATGTCATTACGAGTTATTATTTTTGTGTGACAGTATTAAATCAGAACAACTTGTTTGAAATGTAAAGTAATCACAAATAAAACAGATATATCACCAAACACATTTTGAGACAAGTATTAAAAATCATAATATGACACGAAGGAAGCTGGGCACACTAGGCTTGGCATATTACTTACCTCGATCCTTAGCAATTTAGCACGTAAGTCTTCTAGAACGTCACGTGGTCCTTGTCTACAAACTTGTCACCTACACGGTACATTTCTGTATTCGATCACAAATTTGTCGACACAAATATACGATTATAGATTATTATAAGTCTACCAAGTTCTATTTTAAATCTCTTAATTCTTACTATATATGTATAGATAATATTCTAGATTTTAATGTTATGTAGAAACTCATAATTTAAGTCCATAAACTTTTGATAATTATTAAATACTACTTTATTAACATATCTATTTCTAAATAACCAAGAAATTATTTACTAAATAATATTATTAATTTAGCCATTTATTTATCAATCTTATCAAATAAATTGTAGAAACTAT